>JBBMOL010000113.1:0-1301748 GCA_037954665.1 Laguncularia racemosa
TCCTCTATTTATAGGCGCTTGAAAACAAGCTGGATAAGCTCGGATTTCCTCCGATTGAAGCTGATCGATTTTCGGTTGAAAAACCAACTCCGATTCGTGCCCATCCAACGATTTGTTGCGATTTGATTTTAATTAGATAATGTTTATCTTATCTTTGTTGAAGATCTGTTGGATTTGTGCAAAAAAAATCGAATCAAAACGGCCGAAATACGAATTTTTTCCTCGCCGGCGATCTCGGGCTCGAGGTAGGAGACGATCACGCGCCCGGTGCGTGCGCTTCCTCCAGCCAATCAGATGTCGCCACGTGTCCTGGGCAAATGAGAAAAATCGCAAAACGCGGAAACTGCTTCCCCCGCTTTTCGAACCCGCGACCTCGCACCCCGCACCACGCTTTAGCCCATGGTCCGGACCAGCTGAGCTAGCCCACTTTCGCGATTTTATTTATTTCGCAAATTACATATATGCAATGCGATTTTTCTATTTTTTTGTATTTTTTGAAATTTCAAAAATTTGTAAAAATTGTTTATTATTCATTATTGCTATTTCCGAAATCATTTTTCAAAATTGAAGTGTTTTCCTATTTATTTTTATTTTTTGAACATTTTTATTATTTTATGCTAAATTAGGGAAAAAATGGAAAAATTGAATATTGATTATTATTGAAAATTATTGACTCCTGGGGCAAAAATGGGGTGTTTACAATCACAACAACTCAAGTTTCTTAGTCAATAATTTTTCTTGATTTCTATTCATTTGTATTCTAAACTTCTGCTTTTCCTTGAGCTCATCCTGGACCTTCTTGATTTTAGTTTTGTTGTTAGAGAAAGAGATACAACTCCACTCTTTTAATATAATCTTATGCCTTTTTAGTCTGCAACCACGTGGATAAGGGTGTCTAGTTAGCAAACCGATGGGAATTAGCTTGCACCAACTCTTTCCTATGACCATTGGAAGAAATTGGAGGACCAATGACAAGGGCAAGAGAAAAATGCTTAGAGCAAGCCTTGAAAGTACTTATTCTAGAACACCTGGATGACGTTTTGTCGATACTTGTGCTAATAGTGGAAAAGATCATTTTTTTCATCTATCAAGCATCTCTACTATTGATATTGAAGATTGCTTGGAAGTGGAAGAAGACCATCGGCTTTGTGATGCTAACTTAGCACTTTAAGCCGCTGGCTTTATCTTTGTATGCCACCTACTAACTAGAGCCGGCCTATATATAAGCTATCAACCTTGACATTGTAAGTCGTCGGCTTACTTAGCTGGTGTAGAACATAAGTCGTCGGCTTACTTAGCTGGTGTAGAACATAAGTCGTCGGCTTTGAGAGCTGGCTTTTGATTGTCCATCTTGCGATTTCTTTATCATTTGTTCCTTTGATTCTCAAGACTATATATTGTGCTTTAGGGTTTTGAATTTAGGGACTTTTAGATGTATTTTTTTCTCCTAAGGAAAACCTCTCTATTGTTCTTTATCAAGAACACATTCCTATCCAATCAAGGTAACTTATTTCGATTGTAATTCTTTGTAACTTTGGTTTTAATTCGTTCTTCGAGTTAAGTTCAAGTTGTTGCTTGGTTCTAAGGATGATTCTAGGGCTACTTTTCCATCTGATCGGGTTTTAGGACAATCGCAACTTAAGGTTCACATCATTTGGTATAAGAGCTTTGGCTCGTGGAAATTAGGTGTTATCTATCCTTTAGCATTATCACAATTGTTGTGTTTGTATTAATTTAGTCTTTTGAATTCGATTGTTCAATATTGTTCTTATGAAAAAAAAAAAAGAAAATTAGTTTTCCGTTGAATTTATTCTACAACTTTTAGGAATTGTTCAATTGATTTGGTAGATTGTTGGTGTTTGTTCTTTGATAGTGTGTTTAAGAGTTAAAAAAAAAAAAAGAAGGAAGAAGAAGGAAGAAGAAAAAAAATTAAAATCGTATAAAAAGGGAGGGGGGGGGGGGGGTGTTATGAAATTTTCCCCTTGGATAGATTAAATTGAATTTAAAGAAAAATCAGCAATATCAAAAGTAACATTTTTCCATAGTTGTTAGGCAATTCAATCTTATAGGCATTGTGATTTATCCTTTCTATCACTTGGAACGGCCCATCTCCTCTAGGTTATAACTTGGATTTCCTTTGTTTGGGAAACCTTTCCTTGCGAACATGTACCCATTACAACTTTTGGCTAATTGAAATTACAATACTTTCTCTTCTGTTCTAGAAGAATTTCAAACTTATCGGAATTATTCTGTGGCATTCATAACATTACTTATCAATTGGTATTCTATCATACCAAGGTTCTTGCTTCTCTATAAGCAACGGGTCGCGGTTTCCCTTCATTTGTGATCGATTGTCGACCGTTCTATTTCAAATTAATCTCGGGTTTTGGCACAAGTTAACGGAGTTCATATCATTTGGTATCAAAGCTTTGGCTCTTGGAAATAAGGTGTTATCTATCCTTTAGCATTATCAAAATTGTTATGTTTATGTTAATTTAGTCTTTTGAATTCGATTGTTCAATATTGTTATTGTGAAAAAAAGAGAAGGAAAATTAGTGTGCCATTGAATTTGTTCTACAAGTTTTAGGAATTGTTTGATTGATAAGTTATAACCTAGAGGAGATGGGCCGTTCCAAGTGATAGAAAGGATAATTGTCGAGACTATATATAGTCCTTTAGGGTTTCAAATTTGGGGACTTTTGGATGTATTTTTTTCTCCTAAGGAAAACCTCTCTATTGTTCTTCATTAAGAATGCATTCCGATCCAATCAAGGTAACTTGTTTCAATCGTAATTCTTTATAACTTTGGTTTTAATCCGTTCTTCGAGTTAGGGTCAAGTTGTTGCTTAGTTCCAAGGACGATTCTAGGGTTACTTTTCCATTCAATTGGGTTCTAGGACAATCGCAACCTAGGGTTTGCATCACAAACTCTCTCTCTAAGCATTTCTTGTAGTTGCTCCACATTCTTCTAATGTTCACATATTTTCAAATCTAAAATATTTCTTGCCTTTATGATCAAAAGGACAAGAATCTAATGTGAGTGTTACATGGTCTGAACTAATCACCTCATTATGAAAAACTTACATATTAGGATACTTGATTTCCCATCCATGAGATCCTAAAGCTTTATTTATTCTTTTAGAAATTGACCTATCGTTTTCTCTTTTATTAGTCTAAGTGAACTAACGCCTTTAGCATTCTTAGTCATTTAAATTGGAATTCATGATCATTGAACAAAGTTGATCCATTAATCTAATACAATAAGGGATAACTCCTTCCTTTTCATGATTATACATAATCTCTTTGAAATCATCAATGTGCAACTATAATTTATTATTTGAAACTCTAAAAGATGTAAGATCATTCCAATGAGATTAGCGAAATTGTGGGTAAGAATCACCATAGATCCAAGAAACATGATAAAAGAGAGATTGATCTATTAAATATATCGATGATCTAATGTGATTCTTATTTGATTCATGTATTTGGAGCTCAACATCATTTGTCTACCATAATGCCAAACTACTAGATAATCTAGAAGGAGGGACATAAGATTCATTATTATATCTCAGTCTTCTTGTGATTCAAGATGATTTATTGCTCTGGTTCTTTATTTCCATTAGAAACACATAAGGTCCCAAAAATGTTGAACCGTGAAGTAGGGCTCCAAGCCTTGATAGTTCTAGCTTAGAAAGATCATAGCTCCCTAGTAGATACTTTTGGCTAGCCACCACAACCCCTTAATACTTTTGCAAAAAAAGTAATTGAAACATTCACTAAAGATTTAGAAGGTAAATCCATATGTTGACTAGGCAATTCATTTTTCTTAGATTTAGCAAGAAACTTTTCTAGTTCCCTACCCCTATGAGTAGGTAATTTCTTCACCATGGATGAGCCTTCTTTACTTCCCTCATCAAATCTAAGTCTTTCACGAGCCTCACAACTACATCATCCATAGGCTTCTTTATGGCTAAAGTTTGAAATGTTAGTATAAGTTAGGAGGGAGAGGTTTTGAGAAGAGATAAAAGATTAGGTGTAGGAGGGGGTGATTCTGTAAGGTCTACAAAGTAAGGTGCAGGCCCATCATGTGAATCCAAGTGAGTGGTGATTTGTGTGTGCTGTTAGAAAGATGAGGTTATATGGGCTATAGAGTATGGTGTATGATTATGAGAATGCACTAGGGGGTTGCTTTGGTGTAACAATATTAGTGATTTACTTTAATAGGATTGGTTACTTCCTCTTGATCCACTTGAGGGGAAGATGGATTCTTTAGGGGAGAAGGCATGATAGTGGGTGTTTCATGGATGGATTGGGTTTGTCTTGAGGCTATGGGTGAAAGAGATGTACGATTTGGAGGTGTAAAAACTTGTTGTGGGCTAAGATTTCTTCTACATGGAGGAATATATGTTGTTGAAGATGTATGAGCAATTGCCTAAACAAATTGATTGCCTTTAAATCTGTTCTTTTCATAACTATAACTCAGTTATTTTGAAAGGTAGGGCTAGATTCACTAGATGCTGCTTCTAAAGAAGAGGATTATGCTACAAAGATAGAGTTTGATGATCCTTCTCCTTTAGACATAAGTCTTATAGATAATGACTCTAAGCTAAGATCCATAGTTTTAATTAGAAGCTTTAATAATGCAGCCCATGGTCGAATTCCCCAATCTTCTATGGGTAAAGCAAATATCTAGTAGCTTTACATATTTAAACTTGAGAAAATATCTCTTAGTTCTATTTGTGCCCATTTATGTACCCATTTTAAATGAAAGCGCCCAATCCATATTCACTCTAACTTTAAGGAAACCTCTTAAAGCACCACCCTTCAAATTCACTAACTTGCATTTAGTACTTGTCCCTACATAAGCTCATAATTTCATGGCATTATTCTTTGTCATCTATTCTAGTTTCAAACCATGTATTTGAACGAAAAAGGATCACGTATCCAATTTAACATAGTAAAAAGTTTTGGATTTGATTCCCAAATGTTGAGAACTCTAAGCTTCTCTATAAATGACCAAGGCTCATCTTTGATAATTCTTATAACTTACTACCTCTCCTTGAATGTACAAATAAACGAATTAGGCTTCATAGCCACAATTTTACAACTAACATACATTATCTAGGATGTCTTCAACATAGTAATTAAAGCTACTTAGTTTTCAACTTTATTAGAGACACCTTTACACACTATAACAAGCTTGGTAGAACAATTCAAATCTAGTCAAGTATCAAGGTCAATGATTGGTAGAGAATTCCTCTTTGTATCTCTAGCATCATTTTAAGACATGGTCATATTGGATAAGTCTCTTTGAAACACAAAACCAAAGACATAGAAGGAGATTAGGATGTGTAAGGAACCAAAAGTAGAACAAATCTAATTAAAAAACTTAGAAAAACCTAGAAAACTATAGGAAAGAACAAAACAAGAGAAAGAAAAAACAAAAGGAGGGACACTTATCTGATAAGACGAAGCCTACTGAATTCCTCTTAGTTCTTCACATCTCTAGTAGAAGCAATGAAGAGTCTTGAAAATTGTATTAAAAGGAAGAAGGAGAGATCTAAGAAGTACAAGGTTGATTAGGGGTCGAGCTAAAGGGGATTAAGGTTAAAAAAACTTAGGGTTTCCATCACTAAGGGAAGCTTGTACACTAGAAGAAGGTTATGGGTTGTAATAAGGATGGTGGATGGTATGTATCTTAGATTGCAAAACACAAGAAGTTCATGAGTTATAAGGTGTATGATTGGTGGTGTTGTAGGTCATGATGAAATGATGATGCGTGAGGTATAGGTGTATGAAGGTTAAGGAGAAAAGATTGATGGGAGATTCAAAGGGAAAATTGAGAGAAAAATTACTTGTGTTGATCATGTAGCATTTTGTAAAAGGATGATGAAGACCCTTAGTGATGGGGTAAAGGCTCTCTATGATGTAGAGGGATGCTATCTACCTAGGATAGAAAAAAGTTGATTTCTTCTTTACTTGGTGATCTTACTACCACTCTTCTTTTTCATTTTTTTTTCGTCTCAAACCATTACCCAATCGTCATTTATAGTCGATGACACTCCAACACATGTACTTTTAAATTGTTAGCATAAACTTGGCTAGTTAAGCACCAAATCATGCGCCAACATCACACATACTAATTTACATCACCTACCCAAAAAAATAAATAAAAAATCACTCCTAAATTACAAAACCCCTTTTTGCTATCAAATAATACCCCAAAAATGAAGTACCCTAATTGTGCAGCTTTCCAATAACTCAAAAGTTTATTTGTATTCATCAATTTTTTTGCATTCAGGCCAATCATAAAGGAAAAGAACCACAAGAGTGTTATCTATTTAATTATCACTAAGGGGATCAAGAACTAAAAAATTTAAGCAAAACTTCAAATCTATTACTTGACTTAAAGAGTCATTTTCTCTTTAAGACCCCATCCCATCATCTTGATTCATCATGTATAGACTAAACCTCTTGTTGAAAAAGCTTTGTTGCAGAAAAATCATCCATCCTACTTGTCAGATTTCCTTTAAGCAATTTCCATTCCTTAAGGTGATATGCAATAGCTTGACTTATATCCTCAAGAACACTTGAGAGCTTAACTTGAGTTATTGTGCTATTATATTATCATTTATGGTGCCTTTTTTAGCTTTTTGCTAATAAATAGTTTTATGTCACCTTTTATAAGTGCATGTTGTCTTTTTTTTTTTTCTTTTTTTTAGGGGGGGGGGGGGGGGGGGGGGGGTGTATATTGCTCTTTAGGTATTTTTTTTGCCATTTTTTATTTTGAGTACTAGTGTTTTCATTTTTTACATTTTTGTATACCTATGTTTTGTAGCTCATTGTAAATATGAGATAGAAGACATATGTCACTTTCTTATTGGTACATAATAATTAATTTTAATGAAATAATAGTATTAAATATTTAATTAGACAAAATATTTAAATGAAAAAAGAAAAAAAATCAGAAAAAAAAAAGAGAAGAAGAAGATGATGATGATAGAAATAGCATTAGTAGAGTCTTGGGGATAGAAATACCACTATGTGAGAATGTCTTAGCTTTCCAAGATTCATTTTTAGATGTTAGTAGTTTGTATTAAATTGTATGTGATAGTAATATTATTGCATTATCATGAAACAAACACACCCAAACATTACTCATCCTCAATCAAATCACAATAACACACTCCTATATTGCATTCAATAACATTGTATTTGTGACTAAAGACAAAATTATTTTATATTTTTACCTTCTTTTGCTTAAATGCACTTAGGTAAAATTGTTTGAATGTTTTGTAATCTTTTCAATAATACGTATTCAAGATTAATATTTTAATTGATTTTAGAATAAAAATGTATTTTATCCTTTTTGGGTTTTCAATTGTCTTATATAAAGATTTGTTTCTACACAAGTTGTAGATAAATATGATTGAATAGTTCTAGTAGTTAAGTGATAAGAATATATAAAGTAAAGTTCCTTTGTGATCATTTTATATGGTATGACTATGAGTAAGGAATATAGAAATATTCATATACAACTATTATCGCTTATAATTAGATATGGATTATTGTCATTTAAGAGTTCTCACATAATGGTGCTTCTATTTTTTGTGCCTTCACAAGTGTTGCTTCCATCTTCTTCTTTTTCTTCTCTCTCTCTTTTTTTTTCTCTTTAATTTTTTATTTTTATCTTTAATTATTTTATCTAATTTTATATATAATTATATTATTTCACTAAAATCAATCATTTTGAACCAATAAAAAGATGAGACATGTCTTCTATTTAATATTTATAACATGCTATAAACCATAGGTACATTAAATGTAAAAAACAAAAACACAAGCATGCAAAGTGACAAAAGACAAAAAAAAAAAAAAATTGCATAAATGTAACTTTTCCTTCACCCCCCCCCCCCCCCCCCCCCCCCATAATTTCTCTTTTTAGTGTTATTTTTGCAATTATTATTATTGATTATATAACGAAAATAATTAGAGGAAAATGTTAAATATGTTTTTAATTTTAAATTGAAACGATTTGAAAAAAAATGGAGAGAAAAATGATGAGAAGAAGTGAAAATAAGAATAAAATTACAAAATATCTTTTATAGGCCGTTTATTTTGAGGTGATGGAGGGGGAATAATATATTCCCTTTTAATTATCTATTATCTTGTTAGCTTGAAAAAATAAGAAAGGAATTTTAATTCATTTTTCTATTTCCACTCCATTGAGAATGGATATTATTTACAAAAAGACATAATTTGTTATTCAATTATTATGACCATTATATCTCCATTAATACTATAATTATAATTTTTTTTTTACTAACTACAATCTACATATTACATAATTGATGGGAAGGGGGAATTTGAATATGTTTTATCTTAAATGGATAACAATGATCACATCAGGCTACAAGGTCATGATAAAGTTTAAAGTTAAAAATGTTATGCTAAGGCCACACTCAATTAAAGGTTTTTAAGTGTGATTTCAAGAGTGAAGGACCCATATGGAGGCCCTTCTCCATTATGGTTGGGTCCTTCACTTTTTTTTTTTTTGTTTATCCTTGTTTACTTTTTTTTTATATATATTTAAAACTATTGTAATTTATTTATTTATTTTTATTATTAGTTTTAAAGTTTATATTATAGGTCTCCTATATAATATAAATAAATGTTAAGAATTCTCTTATAAAATCTAAGATAAAGTGGAGAGTATTAAAGAAAAGATATCATTAAGAAGTTGATGTGGAATTTAGAAATTCTAAATGCATTCTACCTATTGGTGATGGTCTAGTTGACTTTATAGTTGTCAAATGTTTCACTTTTATCATTAAATATCATATTTGGTACTTAAACTTTTTCAATTTTTACAATTAACTATTTAAAGTTTAAAAGTGTCATTTTAATACTATAAACTTTTTAATGTCAATTATAATACTTGATTCAGGCAGTGAATTATAAAAATAAACAAAATTTAGGTAGTTAATTGCAAAAATAAGCAAAATTTAGGTAATTAATAGAAAAAAAAGTGAAGTTCAAGTAGTAAATTGGTATTTTGAAATTTATGTAGTTAATTATAAGGGAAAAGTACAATTTTAGTATTTATATTTATCTATTTTTTATTTGAATTCTCAACTTTTTCTTTCCTTTTATTTGAGTCTTTAACATGTTTAAACTCTTATAAAAATAAGATTTTTATTAAATATGTTAAATTTTCAATTCATATTAAGTATGTATTAGCTTCTGATTAAATTTTAATATTAAAATTTTTAGTATTTTTTCTTAATTTTAATTGTTATTTTGTAGTTTTTATTATATTATATCATTAAATATATTTAATATTATCTCTTATTATATTATGTAAATAAATATATTTATTATGATTATTTTGTTAATTTAATTATTATAGATCAATTTGAAGTTGATATGTGTCATCGATTGATGGAAAATTTAATAGATTTGATCTAAGTCTTTTTTTTATATATAAAATTTTGAAAATATTGAAGACTTAAATAAAAGGAAAAAGTGGTTTCAAATTCAAATAAAAAAGTAGATTAACATTAAAAACTAAAAATTTACTCTCTTTTTTCTAATTATAAAAATAGGTAAAATTTAGATATCGAATATGATATTTACTCTTTAAATAAATATGTTATGCAATGAATTTGATAAGTAAAAGTTGAAATAATATTTGATAAGTTTTATCTATTAAATTGAAAAAAATGATTTCTTGTGGCTTTTCCTTTTTTAAGTACCTGTGATGATTCCTTTGTAAGTACCATCTTAAAGTTTTTTAATTCTAGGGTATCCACTTAAATATTGTATTTTAAAAAAAATTTACAAAATAACATACTAAAAAAAGTTATTTCAAAAATAGGTTTTAAATGTACGGACGTAGTTTGTGCCTTCAGATTTGCAAAATTTTACAAAACTGAAGGCACGAACTTAGTCTGTGCCCACAATATACGCCACTTGCAACTAATCCCACAGTCAAATTGTTTTTACTTATCATCCATCATCTATATCATTGCAACCTTACAACCTACAAACTAAAAAGAGAAAAAACATGCAAACAAGTCATGGGCACTATAGTATGTTAAATCAATAATACAAATACAAAAACAAAAGAAGACATTTATTTTCATTTTACCTTCTAAAAATTTCGCCTCTTCATTTTTTTCTCTCTTTTGCAGAAAGAATAAAAAGTTCTTGTGCAGATTGGAAAGGGTGGAATTTAAACAAATACACTGAGATATATCATTTCCTTGACAAAAAAAACTCGATTAATCTATATTGTGGTATGTATTTTTACATAAAGTTGGAGTTTTTTTTTTGTGATTGTGTTTGATTTTACTATTTGAGAAATTGTTACTGTAATGCTATATATATATATTGTGAAATTGATGATCTACTCATTTGGAAATATCATGGCCGGTAAATGGGGGCCGGAATATGATAGGGATCCAGTCAAAAAGTTAAAAATGGAAAAAGAATGTCAATTACACCAAATTGTTATATAAAATATGTTGGAACATCGGAGTCAATCCAACGGAAGGTTTTTAAGATAATTTACAAGTATCCTACATTCCATGAAGGTAGTACATCTTATGCTTTGATGGCAATTAGAGATGATAAAGATGTTGAAAATTTCATTGAAACGACTGAATCCTTTAGAGATTATGGCATATAACAATTGTATGTCAGAATTTTTAACGACTTTAGGGGCCCCTCTAAAAGGCAAACATTCGAAGAAAGTAGGCATTTACATTCTTCACATAACATAGAGGAAATGTAGCTCAATCCGTCGACATTTGAACCCTCGGTTCTAACCCTAATGGAAGATAACGGTGAAGATGAAGTAAATAGAGCAGTTACTACAACGAACAGAGACACGTAATCTGTACATGGTTCATTTAGGAGTGGAAACTACGGTAGACACCAATGTAGGAATGGGTATTAAAGAGGAGAGTACTGATTATGAGAAGAGTTCTAAGGAGGAAGATGGAGAAAGTGAATACAATGGAGATGAAGTACCTGAAGAGGAGTCTCCAACCGTACCTACATACTTGACATAGGCGATATATCAACCAGCTTAACCACCTAGTATGATAGTTAGAGATCTTGTTCCCTACTACAATGTTGGCGGTGATGATGGTTACATCTATTTTGAGAAAGCGCAAAATGTCATGTGCAGCGGTTCTAGCAGCAGTAACGATTTATACAAGGGCATGAGATTTAGAATAAAGGCAGATGTGATTTAAGCAGTGAAGGCTTACCATGTGAAGAACCATTATAACTTCACTATTGTAGAATCCAGTCCGTTGCTCTAGTCTGCTTACTGTTTGAGGAGAGAAAATGTTTATAAATGGAGGCTTCGGGCTCGAAAGAAGAAGTTGAAGGAGTTTTTTATAGTTACAACATTTGAGGATCTACACACATACATTAACCCGTTGATAAGTTAGGATCACCCACAGTTGGATTGCAATCTTCTTGTTAACTGGTTTGCAAATCTTATTAAGGATAATCCTAATATGAAAGTTACGGAGCTTGCTTCTATTGTTGAATAGAAATTTGACTATAAGATAAGCAAGAGATGGGTTTGGGAGGGGAAGAAATGTGTTATTAAGCATGTGTACGGGAATTGGGAGAAGTCTTACAATGAATTCCTTAAGCTTATAAATTTCATAAAAAATATAAATCCTAAAACACAAATTGATTAGGGATGGAGCAAATCAACTACCCTCGGGGTATCTATACTTTAGTAGGCTTTTGGGGCACTCAGGCTATGTATTGCAACATGGAGATTCCCTAGACCAGTTGTTACCATTGATGAAACTTTTCTGTATGGGAAGTATATGCACAAGTTGCTGATTGCTTATGCAGTCGATGGCAATAACCATATATTTCCACTAGTATTTGCTCTTGTAGATCAAGAGACGGCTAAAACACGGGCTGGTTTTTGTAGAAATTGCAAGAACATGTTGGTGATTGTGCAAGTCATGAAATCATTTGCCTCATATCGAATAGACATGCTGGCATCAAGTTGGCAGTTGAGGAAAAAGCCAATAGATGGCGCTCTCCATTTGTAGTGTGGTAGTTTTGTCTATGACACCTTGAGAGCAACTTCAACTCGGTACATAAAAACATGTAATGCAAGAGGTTGGTTACATATGCCGAGTTGCAAGAATAAGCTCAAAAGCTAAACTTTCTAATGGAGCAAGTGGGGACCATTAAGCCTAATGCATTGGACTGGTTTAACGACATGTCGGGGGATATGTGGATGCTAGCTCATGATAGTTGCTATCAATTTAGGTATATGACCTCCAACATTGTTGAAAGCTACAATTCCGTGTTGAAGGGAGCTTGGGGGTTACTTGTGACTACTTTGGTGAAGAAGACGCTCTACAATTGTATGGGTACTTAGTAAAGAAGCATTCAAAGACACATAGAGAGAATTTTCGGAGTGCTTATTAGTAGTCATCGTATGGTGAGCGAGTTGAGGGCAGGGGGCCAAACGCACACTGTTGACTTTACCTACAACACATGTACTTGCCAAAAGTGGCAAATATATCAAATCCCATGCTCCTACACTTATGTAGTAGCTACGTTAATCAAGCTTGACATAATACATTCTATATTAGATTGCTACAGGTGGATGCATCAAAAGCTTACATATAGGACGCACTTCATGCCCATAAGCAACGAGCTCAATTAGGAGTTGATACACTTCCCGTCACTCTACCTAAGGGAAAACCTCGCATGGAAAAAGGGGAAATCAAGGCAAAAAGGATATCACATGAAGATGGACATTAAGAAGCATCTAAATAAAATTACATATAGACTTTGTTGAGGGGGAGGCCATAATTGAAGAACATGCTCACGTCAATGTGATATTAGTATACAATGGATAACAAAATGCATGATTTGTTGAATGTTAGCTTAACCTTTTATATTTATGATCTTGAATCATTGCCTATATAATGCTAACATTATCTGTTTCCATTATGTAACTTAGGTGAAGCCTCGACCACTTCATAAACTTCGTTTTAACACAGTAGAGGGGGTATATTTCATGAATTTTAGCGATTGCTTATGCATTTATATTTCGAATTTTGTAATTTCTTAAGAAGTTATAATAACTATATATATATATATATATATTCTGCTATTAATGCTTTTACCTTTTGTAAGCTTTTTCATTATTCATTAGCCATAAATAGAAGACATGCATATGAAACTAATGGAAGATATACATCAACTATTTTGTTATATACGCTATCACACATTAATCTACATCAACTAAAACCATAAATGGAAGATATACATAGGAAATTAATAACAAAAAATAGATTTTATCCTATCTTATTCTTTCCCCTTGTGAACTGCCTAGCTAACTAAGCAAATGCAATGATTCACCCAACTAGTGTTGAAGTTGTACTTACCAAAAATCCAAATATAGCTCTTATGCATCTAGTATATCTCTAGCTGATTGATCCGTAACACCACATATATTCCTTATGCACACCACTAAGTCCCTTTATGTATACTACCCAATCTACATGCTATTCCCACATGGATATATACATTGCATGTTGCATCAGCCAATCCACATCAACCCTCTACCACAAGTTGATTTGATGGAGCTTTTGGCTACATGTTCACATCTTGTGGGATATATTGAAACCCACTAAACTGCCTTGCAACTTGGTTGAGGTAATGCCACTTGACTATGTGACAACATATAAGTAGCATCCTTGCAATTCAAATGTGCATGCCACTTCTGTAGAAATGTGGTAAGATGTTAATTTGATTCCAAGCATATGACTCCTATTCCACCTAGAGGATAGAAAATAATATTCAATGTTAACGATTAGTACGATAAAATGGAAAAATTATTAAAAAAAAGGTTACTAAACTACCTGTTCATTGTTTTACTAGTTGAGCACATCCTAATAAGCACTTACAACATGGGTTAGGTGAAGCTGAGTGTCCCTTCGCATGTTCCAATGTGCAATTAAGAGAGCTCTAGCTTCTATAATTAGTTTGTGTCAACTAAAGGGTGTTACGTGGAGGAATCTATCCCAAGCCTACACCTATAAGAGAATGGTAGCCTCTCCAATCTCATGTGCTAACGGTGATGATGCCACATAAAGTTGGTGATATAACTAAGCCAAACACATAGAACCCTAACTATACATCCCAGCAATGTCAAAATGCTCTAATAGAGACAAGAACATTGCGTAGACGAGGGTACTGGATTTATCAATAAAGATAAATCCCCCAACAATTGCAATATAAACGCATACGTATGATGATGAATTTGCTCTCCATTCGCATAGGATGGAAGGATTCAAAACATATCACAAAATTACATCATGTTAATGTGGCCTCCCTACTGCTAGGCCCCGGCTTCACCCCCAACAACTCACATGTTGTAGCCCAATCCAAGCAACTACTCCTTATAATTGCCTAACCATCTATGCCTAGTTAGACCTCTACATCCTGTAAGTTGATAGTGAACTCCCTTATCAGCATGTGGAATGTGTGCGTCTATAGCTTCCATCGCTCGACCAAGGTAGTTATCATTTAGAATCTCGCCAAATGCAGGAATGGCACAATTCAAGGATCGACGAGGATGATGCGTTCATTGCGATAGAGTAACACCTCAGGCGTCGAATGGCAAGCCATGATTGCTCCTAAAATGATAACAAGTGAAATGTTGTAGTATTGGTAATAAAATATAAAGTAATCAACAACTTCAAGGTCATTTACCTCTCCATCTCAGATGGCTTGTAATCAATGTCCCTTCTGCTGTGTCAGGATTGAAGGATCAAAGGGTTTAGGCTCTATCTATTATGCAAAAAAATAAAAATAAAAATGTTATCATTAACATTAAAATAATTTTTATGACAATTTTTATAATAACATACCAAGATATTACATTTACATTCTATACAAAATTTTTTACTAATTAAAATCTTAATGGTTAATTAATGACATATTAACGACTAATTAATAACAAATTAACAACAATTTTTACAATAACATACCAAAATATTAAATTTACAATCAATATGAATTTTTTTACTAATTAAAATCATAATGGTTAATTATGACATATTAACAATTAATTAATAACAAATTAACGATTAATTAACGACAATTTTTACAATAACATACCAAAATATTACATTTACAATCAATACAAAAAAATGTTTACTAATTAATTTCATATGGTTAATTAATGACATATTAATAACTAATTATTGTCTAAGTAATAATTAATTAACAACGAATCAATTGCATGACTACTTTTACAATAACACAAAAACATATTACATTTACAATTAATACAAATTTGTTTACTAATTAATTTCTTAATGATTAATTAATGACATATTAATGACTAATTTCTGTTTAATTAACAATTAATTAATAGCAACTTAAGTTTATAACTATTTTTACAATAACACACAAGCATATTGCATTTATAATAAATATGAATTTTTTTACTAATTAATTTTCTAATGATTAATTCATGACATATTGATGACTGATTACTATTAATTAACAATAACTTAATTTTACAACTACTTCTACAATAAGACGTAAAGATATTACATTTACAATCAATACGAAATATATTCCTAATTAAGTTTCTAAGATTAATTAATGAGTAATTAACAATTATTTTTACAACAGTTTTCATAACAACAAATAAAGACATCTCACTTACAAAAAAATACCAAATTTTTTACTAATTCATTTTTTAATGTTAATTAATGACATGTTAGTGACTAATTAATGATTAATTAACAAGTACTGATATTTTAATAAAAATAGTAGAGTACACACAATTGTCAAGATATAAGGTCATGGTAAAGTTTAAAGTTAAAAATATTAAGGTTACCCACATAAATATTGTCCTTTTTTAAAAAAAAAATTGCAAAATATTGTACTCGGAATAATTAGTTCTAAAATAGGTTTTGAAGGCCTAGAACGCCTTTAGGTTTGCTAAATTTTGCAAAATTGAAGGCATTGACATTGTCCGCCTCCTCAGTATAAATTGTTGAGGGCACGGACAGCATCTACACCTTTAGTACATGCCACCACTGCCACCTCGCACTAATCCAACTGTTAAATCTTTTTTTACTTTACATCTGCCATCGTCGATATTACAAGTCATTAACACTACAATATGTTAAATTAATAACATAATTGTAGAAATAGAAGATTTTTATTTTACCTCCTATAGACTTCATCTCTATGTTTTTTCTCTCATTTGTAGATTCGCAGAAAGAAGAAGTTCTTATGCGAATCGGAAAGGGTGGGATTTGAACGATTATACTAAAATATATCATTTCCTCAATGAAAAGGTACGTATGTTTACAAAAAGTTATAGTGTTTTTTTTTGTTATTGTTTTTTATTTTAGTATTTAAGAAAATCATTGCTGTAATGTTATGTTTTATAGAAAAATTTACTGCTTATTGTTAGTTTACAATTTGTTATACGTGATTTATGTAGATTCCATAAGACATAACATATGATAGTTACTTTTTATGTTAGTCTGAGAATACAATATACTGACAAAAATTTTGATATTATTTGTAAATGTCAATTTTATAATATTATCTATATTGTTGTAAGAAAATTTTGTAAATTTTTTTTGTAAAATAATTTCTATAGTGTTGTTATTTAAATTTGCAATTTTTTTTAGCAAAATCATGAAAAAAATTAAATTGAAATTGAAATTTGTGATTTTTTATGACTATTTTTTACAATGTTATTTAAATTTGCCATTTTTATTAAATAGCTAATAATTTATATATATATTATGGATAGGAAAATAATGGGTGATTACAAAATATGCTGAAGCATTGGAGTCGATACAATTAAAGTGGGGTTGAGATAATTCATATGCATCCTATATTCTATGGGAACAATGCATTTTATGTCTTGATGGCAATTAAAGATGATGAAGATATTGAAAATTTTATTGAAATGGTTGAATCCTTTATAGATCACGGCATACGTTAGTTGTACATCAATATTTCTAACGATTTGGGGGCTCCCTTCGAAAGGTAAACATTCGAAGAAAGTAAGGCATTGGTATTCTTCACATAACATGGAGGAAATGCAACCTAACTCGTTGACATTTGAACCTACGGTTCTAACCTCGATGGAAGACAATAGCGAAGATGAAGTAGATAGAGCAGTTACTTTAGTGTTACAACAACTAGAGACATGTGATTCATACATGGTTCATTTGGGAATAGAAACTGCAATAGACACCGATGTAGGAATGGGTGTTGAGGAGGAGAGTACCGATTATGAGGAGAGTTCTAAGGAGAAAGATGGGGAAAGTGAAAATAATGGAGATGAAATGCCTGAAGAGGACTCTCCAATCGTACCTGCATTGTTGACACAGGTGATATATCAACCAGCTTAACCACTTAGTACGACAATTAGAGATCTTACTCCTTACTACAATGTTCGTGGAGATAATGGTTACATTTATTTTGAGTCGGAGCAAAATGCCATGTGCAGCAATTTTAGTAGCAATGACAATTTGTACAATGGCATGAGATTCAAAACAAAGGTAGGTATGATTCAAGCAATGAAGGTTTACCATGTGAAGAACCATTCTAACTTCACTATTGCAGAATCTAGTTTGTTGCTTTAGTCTGTTTATTTTTTAAGTAGAGAAGATGGTTGTAAATGGAGTCTTCAGGCCGAAAGAAGAGGTTGAAGGGGCTGTTCATAGTTACAAGATTTAAAGGTCCATATACATGTAATAACCCGCTATTAAGTAGGTTCACCTATAATTGAATTGCATTGCAATATTCTTGCTAGCCAATTTGTAAATCTTATTAGGGACAATCCTGATACAAAGGTTGAGGAGTTTGCTTCTATTATCAAACAGGAATTTGGCTACAGGATAAACAGAAGATGGGTTTGGGAAGGGAAGAAACGAGCCATTGAGCATGTGTACTGGAATTGGGAGAAGTCTTACAATGAGCTCCCTAAGCTTCTAAATGTCATTAAAAATACAAATCTCAAAACACGAATTGATTAAGGATGGGGAAAATCAACTACCCCCAAGGTGTGCACTCTTAAGTAGGTTTTTTAGGCATTCGAGTCATGCATTGCAGCATAGAGATACCTTAGATCAGTTGTTACCATTGACGGAACTTTTATGTATGGCAAGTACATGCACAAGTTGCTAATTGCTTATGGTGTTGATGGTAATGACCTTATGCTTTTGCTAGCATTCACGTTTGTAGACTAGGAGACAACTAAAACATGGGGTTAATTTTTGAAGAAATTGAAGGAAGATGTTGTTAACGACTATACAAGTTGTGAAACCATTTACCTCATATCAAACAAACATGCCGAAATGAAGTCGGTAGTTGAAGAAGAAGCCAATGGATGGCTCCTTCCATTTACAGTGTGGCGATTTTGTCTACGACACCTTGCAAGCAACTTCAACTCGATACATAAAAACATGTAATGCAAGAGGTTGGTTACATATACCGAGTTGCAAGCATAGGCTTAGATGCTGAACTTTCTTATGGAGCAGGTGGAGACCATTTTGCTTGATGCATTAAACTGGTTTGACAATGTGTCGATGGATATGTTGAAGCTGGCACATGACAATTGCTTTCGGTTTAGGTATATGACCTCCAACATTGTTGAAAGCTACAATTTCATGTTGAACGGAGATCGGGGGTTACTTGTGACTACTTTGGTGAAAAAGATGTTCTACAATTGCATAAGGTACTTGTCAAGAAGCATTCCGATGCATGAAACCCTAAATATATTAAACCTAGAACCTCGACAATGCTAGTTGGTTTTAATTACCCCGAGGATCGTCTTGAATAAGCGATGCGTAACTAGACCCCAATCAAACCCATTGACTGTAACCTAAGTTATCAATAGGTATTCCTAGTAATTCAGTTAAGAATTCTATGGAAAAGTTCTTTTGTAAAAGAACAAAAAGTGGTTTTCATTTTACTCATGAAAAATGTGTTTTTCATATATTAAAGATGTCTTTGGCCGCCCCCTTTGCATGACATATATAGCACACATAACAACATGGAAAACCCTACAACATAGAAATCTTAAGTTGCCTATTTTTTCCTTATCCTCATGTAACCGAGTAGGCAACTAAATAATATAAATTACAAACCAAAACAAATACTAAAAAATATAGCAACAAACCTATAAATTCCCTTTCCTATTTCGGTTCAATATATAATATTTCTTATTCTAGAACTTCAAATCCTTGCTTTTCTTCCATGGAAACATGAATTACATTAATAAGTGTTGGTTCTCCTTTCATGTAATTTAATTCCTTGGCTTGTAGGTCCATAACCAGTCCTTGTAGGGCATCATTCATCCTCTTTGCTCTAGCTTGGGTCATTGGTCCTCTAATAGCATGTAATGGATCATGGGATCTTAGTCCCTTCCTTTTTGATGCTAGATGATCCTCATCACATTCAAAGACATTGAAAAATATGGTGAACGGTAGAATGTTCACCAAATATGCAATTGATAGGTCGTTTTTCTAATCGTATCAAATTATAAATTTATAAACCCGAAGAAATCTAACAACCTAGTTAGGCAAGTATACCTGTCTAATATAGTATAAATTGCAACAGGTGTCGTCCTCAAGGATCTTAAAAACAAATACTAGTATTACCATTTTTCTACTACCTAGTCTAAATCTTTATGTGAGATTAATAAATTAAGTTACTAATTAACTAATATAATAACCTTAAGATTAATTATAATCACTTTAATAGATGAATTCAATCACAAAAACATACCATTTATCTTGATCCACTCTAAACCCCAACTTTCTTATAATAATGTAGTGATTAAAAATTTGTTTATACTTTGCATTGCAAGAATTCTTAATTAAACTAATTACTCTATCGAGTCAATTAAACTAATTACTCCCTCATTATTGCCCTATAAGATTTCATTAAGTTCATAATCCCTAAATAAAGATTTAATCTTTGTGCAAAAAATCGAAGTTTTCCTACCTCTAGTTAAAACATGTAATCTTTCTATTTATGAAGATTTATCTTATTAGATGAGACCTCTCTCTACCTAATAAGAATTAGACATGCAATTAATTTGCATGCATAAATTAATTACACAATAATTCAATTACATGAATAGATACAAGGGCATAAACTTTTCATCAATTAATAAACAATTTAATCACATGATTTAGAGTTTCACAAGATGTAGGACATATAAATCTACTATTCCATGGAATTTACAGTAATCACAAAAAATCTTGAGGAGTAATAAGAAATCATGATGAAAAGAATAAACCCTTGTAGAGGTTTTTGTGATTTCTGATGATGCTCCAGTGATTCCTCTCTCCAAATTCATGATTTTGCTCTCCTGAGGTTTTTAGAGTGGTTGTGAGAAATGAAAGATCCAAATCCCTAATTTTCATAATAATGCGAGTATTTATAGTATAAGAAACATGGTAACATGTACAGCCTAGTGTACGCCCATGCTCGGGGTCGTATACTTTGGAATAATGTGAAATTCTGATGTTGAGGGTTCTGTATGGCCAACTGCATAGCCATGTTCAGGGTTGTGCACTCTGGAATTTTTTCATTTTCTTCTCTAAGTAGATTTCTTCCCTTATCACTACTCTCTACACAGCTTGTGTAGTAGTTACGGCGCAATTTCACAATGCATTCTAATCACTATTTACTCTCTAGTACTAGTGTTAGCATGGGCATGCTAAAGGTTATGTACACATGAAAATCATATTTTTTTCTAAATTTTCACTTGAACCATCTTTAAATCTTTAAATTACACTCCCTGAAATCAAATATTAAGCACTTAAGTGTCTTTTTCTTGATAAATTCACACAAAATGCATAAAAAATCATATTCAATAGATGCTAAAAATAAAGTTCTTTCAACACTTATCAACAATAGAAAAGATAGACATATGGAGGTTATGTGCTAGCAATCACAAGGTCATCAACTACAGCAAGTAGGAGCAAATTTTTTAAGTGCTCATCGATAGTCGTTATGTAGTGAGTGGTTTAAGGGGAGGTAGCCAAACGCACACTGTCGATTTTGCCCGCAACACATACACTTTCCAAAAGTGGCAAATATACCGAATCTTATGCTCCCACACTTATGTTGTAGTTGCTTCAATCAAGTTCAACATGATGCATTCTATATTGGATTGGTAAAGGTGGTCCCACCAAGAGCTAATATATGAGACGCACTTCATGCTTATAGGAGACTCACTTGATTGGGAGCTGGTATAGTTCCCATTACTCTGTCTAAGGGAAAACCTCGCGTAGAAAAAGGGGAAACCTTAGCAAAAAAGATACTACATGGAGATAGACACTAAAGAGCGACTAAATAAAATCACATGTGAACTTTGTTGATGTGAAGGCTATAATAGAAGAACATACCCATGTCAATGCAATAATGGTAAATGATATATAACAATACACATACTTTTGTTGTCGAATCATTACCTATATAAAGCTAACATTATCTATTTTCATTATGCAACTTAGGTAGAGCCTCGACCACTTTGTTTTAACACAGTAGAAGGGAGATCTTCCATAGATGTTGGTGATTCTTATATATTTATATTTACAATTTTGTAATTTATTAATAGTTATTTGTAAGTTGTTTTAATATTCATTAGATTTATCAAACAATGTCAAACAAACGTGTACAAATTCATTACATAATGTCAATTTACATAAATAATTTATTTGATAATGTTAATAAGTTTATTAATTTCCTACACAAGTAGATGTAGAAGCTAAACCTTTGTAAAACAAAAATTAAGAAAATGGAAAGTTTAAAATTGTGTGGAAGAGGAAGAATAGAACAACAATTTGAATTTTTTGATAATGAGCACATATATTGAGAATTTGCATTTATATTACAAATTGTCGATGCAAAATTTTCTTTTATACATTTAAGTTCACATGTTGTGATATTGTGAAAATTTGCAGTATCACTTTTAATAATTTTCATAGATTTATAGTATCACTTTGTAATAATTTTTATAGGTTTGCATTATAAGTTTGTAGGATGGTGGGATAATGTCAAAAATTATTTACAAAGTATTTTACTGAAGGTGCAAATGTCATTTGTGCTTTCAAAAAATTATAGGCGTAGATCATGTTCGTGCCTTAAAAACTTATTTTAGGAATAATTTTTCTAGGTACGATATTTTGCAACTTTAAAAAAAAAATGCCATATTTAAGTAGGTAACCCAAAAATGTTGTACTAAGGCCATTCTCAATTGAAGGTTTTTTAGTGTGATTTCAAGAGTGAAGGACCTATATGAAGGCCCTTCTTCAATGTGGTTGGGACCTTGTTTACTTTTTTATATTTAAAACTTCTATAATTTTTTTATTTTATTATTATTTTAAAGTGTGTATTATAGGTCTCTTATATAATATAAATAAATGTTAAGAATTCTGTTATAAAATCATGCTAAAAGATCCTTATTTCTAGTACTTATTGGATATAATTTTGTATGAATTTTATGTGAATTTATCAAGAAAAGGATACTTAAGTGCTTAATATTTGATTTCAGGGTTTAAAGAGGATAATTGGAGGATTTAAAGAAGGCTTGAGCAAAAACGAGATGAAATTTGGCATAAAAAATGGTGATTTTCACATGTATTCAACCGTTGGCATGGCTATGTAGACATTAGTATTGAAGGGAAAAAAGTGATTAGAATATATCTTGAAAATGTGCCCTAGCTGCTACACAAGTTGTGCAAAGAGCAATGCTGAAGGAGGAAATCTAACTAGAGAAGAAAACAAAGGAATTCTAGAGTGCACAACCTCAAGGATGGTTGTGTAGAGCCTTGAACGTTATAATTTTACTTTGTTCCAAAGTACACAACCCTGAGCACGGGTGTGCAATAGGTCATGCATGCTACCCCTATTTTTAAAACTATAAATACTCGATTTATTTTGCAATTTGGAAGGAGTTATGACCTTTTATCATTCTTAGTCACTCTAGAGTTACAAACTTAAAAAGAGAAATTGTTAGAACATCATTGAAGATCACAAAACATCTATAAGGGTTTATTCTTTTCATCATGATTACTTGTTATTCCTCTAAAGTCTTTGTGCTTATTATAAATTCCATATAGTAGATTTATATAACCTATATCTTGTGAAACTCTAAATCATGTCATTAAATTGTTTATTGATTAATATAGAGTTTATGCCTTTGTATTTATTTATGTATTCTAATTGTTTTATGATTAATATATGCGCATAAATTAATTGCATGTATAATTCATGTTAGATAGAATAGGTTTCATTTAACAGGATAAATCTTCACAAATAGAAACATTGCATGTTTTACTTAGAGGTAAGAAAACTTTGATTCTTTTTGCATAAAGATTAAATCTTTATTTGGAAACTATGAACTTTAATGAAATCTTATATGGCAATACTAAGGGGGAGGTTTCCACTATTCCACGTAAGGTTAAGAATTAATTAACTTAAGGGAGTAATTAGTTTAATTGAGAATTTTTGCAGTGTAAAGCATAAATAATTTATTAATCAATACCTTATTATAAGAAAGCTAAGGTTTATGGTGGATCAAGATAAATGATATGTTTTTGTGATTGAATTCATCTATTAAAGCAATTATAATTAATCTTAGGGTTGTTAGATTAGCTAATTGGTAGTTCAAATTATTAATCTCATATTAAGATTAAGACTAGATAGTAGAAAAATAATAATACTAGTACTTGTTTTCGAGATCTTTGAGGACGACACCTACTAAAATGTATACTGCAATAGACAAGTACATATACCTAGTTAGGTTATTAGATTTCTTTAGGTTTATAAATTTATAATTTGATACGATTGGAAGTGCGTACATCAAGTTTTTGGCACCGTTGCCAATAATCTAGCAAAACAATATTAGGAAAAACCTTATTATTTGCTACTTTAGTCATTTATTTTATTTTATTTGTTTTACTTCTTTCCATTCTCCCCATCTTTTGAATATTCTAACTTGTGATTGTTTTCTTTTGTAGTGCATGATAAGGGCTTTACCTTTTGACATTCTTGATCTGGACCCTAAGATCAAAAGAACACTTCGCAACATTTGGAAGAACAAGGCTACCAGATCTTCTAAGCAATTAATAATTGAGGGAGAAACACATAATATAGAAGTTGAGGCAGAAGTAAAGGAAGAGGAATTATCTGAAGAACCTTTAGATAGTGGGATAAAATTATTGGAGAAAATTAAAGAGGAAACACAAGAAGTAATGGTTAAGGATCCACCTAAGACCAATCTAGATTACGTAAGGCCTACCATAGATGGAATAGGGTCGACCATTATGAAGCCTCCCATTAGGGCTAACATTTTTGAAATCAAGGGTATGGCGATTTAACTCTTGCAACAATATTATCAATTTGATGGATTACTGGTTGAGGACACCCATGCTCACATTTAAACATTCTTGGAAATTTATGAGACCTTCAAGAATAATGGGGTGATAGATGAAGCAGTGCATACTAGACTATTCCCTTTCTCACTAAAGGAGAAGGCTAAAAATCGGCTTCAATTATTGAGTCCTAGAGCTTTAACTACATAAGATGACATAATAAAGCAATTCTTAGATAACTACTTCTCTCCTTGCAAGACAACCAAGCTTTGGAATGACATTACATTATTGGTGAGACCATGTATGATTTTTGGTAAAGATGGATAGAGTTGTTGAGAAAGTGCCTACACCATCAACTACCTACAATGGATGTAGGTTCAAACTTTATTTAATGGACTTAACCTAACCACTCGTTAGTTGGTAGATGTCATAGTTGGTGGTATATTAAATCTCAAGACCTCGGAAGAATCCTTGAAACTTTTTGCTAACATGGCTAAAAATAATTATCAATGGGGTAACAAAAGAGACAAGCAAAAAGTGATGGGTAAGTATAAAGTAGATCTCATGGCTACCAAAGATGAAAGCTCTCAGTCACCACGTTTCTACCCTTAAGAATCCTTAAAGATCATAACCCTAAGTGGGAGATGCTAGTGAGAGTATGAACTTCCATGAGTAGTATGAGCAAGTAGATTACCTTGGCAATCATAGTAGGCAGCAGTATAACCCGTACAGTAATACTTACAATCCTAGCATGAGAAACCATCCCAACCTCTCTTATGGCAATTAGAATGCCCAAAGATCTAGTTTTCCTTCATTAGGATTCCTAAAGCAACAAATTCCACCTTATTAACCTATGCAATCAACAGTCTCTTTCATAAAGAAATCCGGGTCTGCAAGCCTTTGGATCCAAAACTAGTACTAGACCATTGGTTTACCTTGTACAACCCTGAGGAACAGGCTTTCATCCAGGGAAAGATAAGGCCTATTCTCTCATTAATGAAGATGGAAATCAAGTTACCTTTGATTCAGGCTATCTTATACCTCTAGGAAATTGATCTCACAACTTTCTTTATTGGGCCGCATGAGATCATGCCAACTCTAGAAGAATATACTCAACTTCTATAGGCTCCCTCACTTACCAACGGGGTGTATGTGCCAGACCTAGAGGCTGAGCCAGCTAGTATATTCAGTAGACTCTTGGACATTTGCAAGACAGTGATCAACCGAGCATTAGGAAATAGTAACGGATATTGCCTCTGAATGGAAGAATTGGAGGCTTGGTTAATAGCTTGATGTGATGATGGGAGTAGGAGAGACATCTTATGCGAAGATCCCAAGAGTTACAAGCAAAGACGGGTTTATGCTTTCATCTTGACGGCATTTGCGACTATCTTGTTTCTTACTAGAATCTTTTACATCCACTATAAGGTCACAAAGTTAGTGTTCCAGTTCTTAGAAGGGAAGTCTTACATCCCGGTTCTACTGGCTGAATAGATTTAGAATTTGAATTTTGTAAAAAAGAAAGGTCATGGAATCTTCCGCTCAAATATTAACCTCATCTTAATCTGGTTTGTGAGCCATCTCAAATGCTTCGGGTTGAACATGGTCAGGAAATCATTAGCCCAACAGGTAGACCCTGTGGATTCCTGTATAGAGAGGATGAAGTTACCCGATGATCTTACCAGCTATAGTTGGGTGGAAGTAGTCAACGATTTCAGTGCCAACGACATCCTCTAGACTGCTAGGTGAAGTTGTTGCAATAAGGTCATCCTAACATGTAGGAACCTTCAGGCTATTCCATTGATTGGTATTAGTGGGTACACGGGCTATCATCCAAACTCGGTGGCTCGTTAGTTTGTACTATCCAAGACATAGTTTACAAGGCATCATTGGAAGGAATTATGTTCGAATACCAAGATCCGAGTCTGCTAGTGGCTGAGAAGATCGCTAAGCTGGCAGAGGTCAAAGCCTTATAGGAAGCCCGAATTGAGAGCTTTAATATAGACCTAGGAGACCTGGATGGTGAAGTAGGCAAGCATCGAGCTACAAGAGATTTCGTGATCAACCAATTATACCAGACAGGAGAAAGGGCGTATCAAGTCCTAGATGTCACTTAACTTATGCCAAACAACATAGGTCCAAAACTGAAAACCTATATGGAATGGGTTAGAGCTCGGATGGAAGTCCACTTTGAAGCTGCAGATTACAAAAAGGATGTTTGGAGAAGTAGATTTAAGGAGTCTAACCAGAGAAACAAAGCTTTAGAAGCTCAACTAGAGAAGACTTAAGTAAGAATAAGAGAATTAGAAGCTATCATCGACAGAGAACCGGCACCTACGCAACCGAAGAAAAAGAAGTCGAGGAATTAGGAAATAGACCGATATTGTATCTTTCCTTTTCATGTTTTCAAAGTATCGAACTCTAAGTTTGCAATATTAATAAAATGAAATTTCAGTATTATATCATTAATCAAATGCTGGCCCCCTTTTTCTCTTGATCATCTATGTGATACATGCATCATATTTACATGTGCACATCAGCTAAGTAAATGCTTATCAGGTATCAAAGATAGCTCCCAAATAACCAAACCCTCTAAGGAGTCTAATCCACACCCGCTCTAAAACCAAGATGGCTAGCAGTGGCAACAACAATGACCATCATGACAACACTAGCACAGATGCCACCTCAAATCCAAAGATCGTATCCCTATAACAAACGGTCCAACAACTGGTTATGCAAGTCCACCTCTTGACTGAAAGCATTTGCCTCCTTTGCACTACCCAACCTACTCGTATGGAACATTCAGGAGCTCGAAAGGGAAAGGCAGTGGAGAATCAACTGCCAGAAGGTGAGGAAGTCAACTCCCACCTTAACCCTACATTCGCATATGAATCGAAAATCACTCTCGGTCCAACCTTAAATGATATAAAAAAGGAAATGGAGGACAGACAAAAGGAGATAGAAAAGAAGCCCTTCCAACAATTGGTTGACAAAATGAAGACCTTAGAAGGACCTAACAGCTTTAAGTAAACTAGCATCACCAGTCTACTAGTTTGTGGGGAATAAGCATATTCAGAAAAGTTCAAGGTCCAAAAATTTGAAAAATATGATGGCACTGGATGCCCTAAGATGCATACAAGGCTATATGTGCGAAAAAAATGAGCAAATATGCCTAATACGACCAACTCATGGTCCAAACCTTCTAGGATAGCCTCATGGGTCTTGCTCTCATCTGGTATGCACACTTAGGTAGTGTTTGGTTGGCATTGAAATTCGGCACTGGATTGGACAAAATTTTTTGTCCCTCATTTGGTTGCCACACATGAAGTAAGTACTGGACTAAACACCAATTACGTACTGAACAAAATCAGAAATTTTAGTACCACATGTAATTCGGTACTAAAAATTAGGTACTGGACTAAATGTAATTTTTCTGAAATTCCGGATTTGCCCTTCATACTTACCTTGAAAGAAATAAAAATAATAAGTATAATAATAAATGATAAAAATGTAAAAATTCATAAAAAAAATAATAAAAATATTAGAAAAATAAAAATAAAAATTTAGATTTTGAAATAGGATAGATAAAAATCTAGGAGAAAATTTTTCAATAAAAATTTAATAAAATTATAAAATTTAATAAAAATTATGAAAATTAATAAAAGTTAATAAAAATTATAAAAATCATAATAAATTAAGTAAAAAATCAATAAAAATTTATAATAGTATAAATGAGTTGAAAAATAAAAAAAATGAATTTTTATCACTTAGAAAAATCATTTTCTTAAATAAATCCAAAATTGGTGTTTTTCCTTAAAATTATCATTTTAAAAAAAAAAAATCAAATTATCAAGCCTAGGCTTAGATTTTTTAGAAAAATCCTAAAATGGTAAAAACATAAATTAAAAGAAATTTCATAATTAAAATTCACAAACACACTAAAGTTTTTCGAGAAAAGCGAACTACAGTTTATTTGATCCTGAATAGCAGGTACGTAGGCACCCATTTGGGGCAACCCTAAAAAAGGAATAAAAAATATTTTCCTAGCATAATTCACTTAAAAACACAATAAAAGACGGCAAAAATAAAATAAAAGATATTTTGAGATAAGGTAAATTTTAGGAGATTAGGTGGTAACCTTAGGGTTTTAATAGGTTAGCCTCTAAACTTAGAAACTCCGATTTTCCCATTTCCTCTTTTCACAAAAAAAAAGATAAGAGGAAATCACGACGACTAATGGTCCAAATTAGGACTAATCCGCTCCATTAGTCTTAATTCAATCTTTCCCAACAACAGTTAGGTGGCGACTCCAAAAATAAAACGAAATTCTTTTTCCTATAATATTTAATATAATATATTAAACCTTCAAGTCATTTTTTTTATAATAATATCAAATATATATAAATAACTATGATATAAATAAAAGGGAAAAATTGTCAATTTTACTCTGTCCAGTTCAGTACTTTGTAATTTCAAACACTATACAACACAAAAACCTTCTCTAGTAATTAAAAATGGCAAAACTGTCAAATTTACTATGTCCAGTCCAGTACTTTGCAATCCAAACACTAGACAGCATAAAAATCCTTATCTAGTACTGAACAAACCAAACGTGGTACAAAAATATTTTTTGTCCAGTCCTTCTTTTTTAGTACTGTCCAGTACTCTTGTTCTGTCCAGTACCAGTAACCAAACGGTACCTTAGACTTTAACCAAGTTAACACTTGGGAAAGACTCGCTCATGAATTTTACGAGCAGTACAAGTTCAACATCGAAGTTACCCCTTCAGTAATGGACTTAGGAAGCCTTCGAAAGAGACACAATGAATCCTTTAAAGAATACGCCCAGTGTTGGAGGGCTCAAGCTACCGGGGTGGCAACCCCAATTTCAGATAAGAAGTTGACATTCATATTTGTTAACACTTTGGAAAAGACTTATTTCACACATTTAGTGGGACAAACATCATTCAACTTCGCAGAGGTAGTGGTAATAGGATACTAGATACATAATGCAATTACATTTGGGAAACTCCAGATGGTTGACCCTCCTAGAGTTGCATCATCTCCAAGACCTATGGGAGGTAGCAAAGCCAAGGAATCTACTGTCGGCATAGTTAATTCTAGTAAGGTTGACAAAGTTGGGTCTCGTGTAACATTCCAAGCAATGAACACCCCAATCCAGCAATCTCCAGTGAACCAAACCCAAGCTACGAGGGCTACAAGACAATTCACTCCAATACCTATCCTATTCAACTAGGTCTTTGCTCGATTACGAGCAGATAATCTGATTAGCTTTGAGATGCCCAACAAGTGATACAGGCCAAGGAATTTCGATCCAAACCTCAAATGTGAGTATCACATGGGGCAAGAGGGACATTCCACGGATAGATGTTGGAGGCTCCAAAATAAAATCTAAGACCCGATCGATGTAGGGATAGTGCAGTTAGATTTTGTCAATACACCAACACCCAACGTCAGCACTAACCCCCTACCCAACCACAAGCCTACAGTCAACATGATCACATCTGAAGAGCTGGACTCCAAATCAAAGGAGCCCCCTAAAACAGGCAAAGACAACAAGACAATGACAAAATTGCTCATGTAAAGTCTCAAATAAAGCCCCTAGATTATAGATGAAGAAGAGGTAGCTAGCCGGAGATCCAACAATCGGCACCTTAGGTGAATCACATGGGAGGTTTGAGTACCTAGTAAATTACTCATTCACCCCAACAGTTTATGGGCCGCTTAGTGGGTGGGAACCTGAATTTGAAAAGGAGGACAACACACCAAGGGAGAAAAATGAGTCTATAAACATGATCAAATCAGACCCAAAGCCAATAGTTATAAGGTGTTATGAGGGACAAGTGACTGAGGTGAAAATTCTAAAGAAAAAAATATGTGTTTAATGTCTCAATACCCTCAAAAAAGTATAAAGCGGCACTGTTCGACTATCAGGCCCTTAATCAAGACAAGTCTTCTATTATAAGAGTAATCACCCATTCGAGAAGGGTTTATGATCCCAAAAACAAAACCTCCGTTGAAGAGCCTACCACCGAATTGGAAAAAGAAAAATAAGAAGGGCTCCCCGCATTCATGAAGATGATCAAATCAAGTGAATACAAGATCATGGAACAGCTCAATAAGTTCCAGCCCAAATATCACTTATGGGCCTTCTCACTACATCTGAACCTCACTGAGAAGCGCTCTTCAGAGTACTTAAACAAGTCAGGGTACTAAAAGGCATCGCAACAGAAAGGTTAAGCCATGTCACGGATTCAATCTTCACTATGGACCAAATATCTTTCTCCCTTGAAGAACTAAGAGAAGATGGAAACCAACACATAAAACCACTTTTCATAGTGGTAAAATGTAACGACACCATAGTCTCCCGAGTCTTCATAGACAATGGATCTGCCCTCAACGTGTGCCCCTTGGCTACCCTCAATTTACTGGGATTTGATATGAGCAATATTAAGTTGAGTTCAACAATAGTTAAGGCTTTTGACAGTTCCAAAAGGGAGATAGTGGGGGAAATCAACTTACCAGTAGAGATTGGTCTACAGATATTCAGCATCTCATTTCAAGTCCTCGACATACCAAAGTCTTTCAATCTACTACTAAGAAGGCCATAGATACACACTGCAGGAGTTATACCCTCAAGTCTCCACCAGAAGGTCAAGTTTATAGCAAATAGTCAAATAATCACCGTATTGGGTGAACAGGACTATGCCATCTACAAGGAAACAGTTATACCCTACATCAGAGAGGATGGTCCTGAGGACTTGAGGCTCCAAATGTTCAACGAAGTAGGCATGGTCATGAGTAAGGAGGGGCATCAGTTTAAAGAGGGGCAGCAAGGGACGTTTGGACTAGGGTACGTTCCTACCTCTCAAGAAGAAGCTCGAGCAAGTGGTATTAGAAGCAGAAGGAAAGAGAAGCTGAATGATACCCAAATGAATTTTCCACCCCTTCAACAAACTTTCTTGCGGCCGGCTATCACTTAAGAGCCAGGGATGATCCAAGCCGATGTCAACAATGAGGGCTCAACCTCTCATACGTCTAATCAACATCCAACTCTTAACAACTGGTTTTGTTATCCTCTTAATAGTACTAGGTCAGCTCAAGAATAAGAGACAATTGTTGAACAAATTTCCATTGTGGTTACCATTTCAATGATGTTTAAATTCTTCAAATAAAATACCTAAATTGCAGTTTATTTCTTTTACTCATATATACTCTCGCCTCACTTTCCCTACAGATTCCTTACCATCGAATGTCAGGGACATTTTGCGCAAGTAAGTAATGAAATCATTGATATCGTTTCCAACACTGCTAGGTTAGCCATTGGAAGCGATATCCTTAACGACGAAGCAATACAGGAAAGTTGGCAAAAACATGAACAAGGCGAGATCTCAGTTGACGAGCTAATGGAGACAGTTAATCTAGGAAGCAAAGAAAAGCCCCAAAACCTCAAGATTGGGGCTAACTTGAGTAGAAAGCAAAAGTACGAGATAACCAAGTTATTGACTGAATATACGAATGTATTTGTCTGGTCGTATGGTGACATGCCAAGACTTGATCAGTCAATAGTAGTTCACAAGCTACCCACAAGAGAAGATGTCAAACCTAAAAAACAAAAATTGAGAAGATTTAAGCTTGATATCTTATTAAAGATTAAAGAGGAAGTCAAGAAACTACTGATACGAACCACGCCAACCCGTGACGAAACTCAATACCAATACATTCGGAATTCGTTGCCTAAGACGCCCAAACACCTAAAGTGGAAACCGCGACCCATTGTATATAAGCGAGACAAGAACCTTGGTATAAAATGAAAACGCCACAATCGGGATGAACGCCACGGAAATAAAATCTGATAAATTCTAATTAGTTCTTGAAGAACCAAGAGAGGTGCCTCTCAAAAGTGTTTAATGTTCAAAGATGTAAATTCTTAGTTGTTCTAAACCCTAGGAGCTTTTATACTAGGGTTACAATTCGTGAAAAACAAGTCCAAAACAACGTAGCTTAGATAAGTTGCTTAAAAACACGAAACAGGAAAAAGCTGGTCGGCAGGGGATACACGGCCGTGTATACGACCGTGTACTTTAGCCGTGTACTTTTCTGTGCACATTCTAGTCACATACACGACCGTGTACTTCTGGTCGTGTATCTTTCTGTACAACTTCTGGCAACATACACGGCTGTGTACACGACCGTGTACTTTGACCGTGTACCTTTCTATGCATTTGCTTGACTTTATACACGGCCATGCCTTTTAGCCGTGTGTCTGGCCGTGTATGATTCTGTGCAATCTTGAGATTCTTACACGGTCGTACCTTGAAAGTACACGCCCTCTTCAACCCGTGTCCGGTGTGACTTGTATAAGAGCAAGGGTCTTCCCAAGGTTGTTCCAATCCGTTCCAACTTCATGATTGCTCCAATCATTTCCGGCTTTATGGACATCCTTTATCAACCCGTTAAGTGCTTCCTTGAGTCGTTTTGCTCGACTTCTTGTGATCGGTCCAGGCAGCACTTCAAGAGGATCCACATTCCTTCTTCTGACTTGACTCTCATCAAGGATCTCATCATTCCCCTCCTCTTGAAAAGGATTTGTCCTCAAATCGTCACCTACATCAAAAGGACTAAGATCAGTAACATTAAATGTGACACTTACTTGATACTCACCAGGCAAATCTATCTTGTATGCATTGTCGTTGATGCGCTCAAGAACTTGAAATGGTCCATCGCCTCTAGGAAGTAGTTTAGATCGATGCTGCACGGGAAACCGCTCTTTGCGCATGTGAACCCAAACCCAATCTCCAGGTTCAAAAACAGCTTGTCGACGACCCTTGTTGGCTTGTTTCACATACTGCTTTGTTCGTCGTTCAATGTTCAGCCTTGCCTTCTCATGGATCTATTGAACAAATTCGGCCTTCTTCTTGCCATCTAAATTAACATACTCAGAAATAGGCAAAGGTGATAATTCCAAAGGAGTTAGTGGATTAAAACCATACACAATTTCAAAAGGAGAAAATTTAGTAACAGAATGCTCTGTACGGTTATAGGCAAATTCAACATGCGGCAAACAATCCTCCCAACTTTTAATATTCTTTTTAATTACAGCCCTCAACAAAGTAGATAAAGTTCGATTCACTACCTCAGTTTAACCATCAGTCTGTGGATGACAAGTAGTAGAAAACAATAACTTAGTTCCTAACTTAGCCCACAAAGTCTTCCAAAAGTAGCTTAAGAACTTAGCATCCCTATCTGATACAATTGTTCTAGGCATACCATGAAATCGCATAGCTTCCCTAAAGAATAAATTAGCAATATTACAAGCATCATCCGTTTTGTGACAAGGAATAAAATGTGCCATTTTAGAAAACCTATCAACAACTACAAAAACAGAATCCCAACCATGTCTAGACCTAGGTAATCCTAACACAAAATCCATAGAAATATCTACCCAAGGCTCATGAGGAATGGGAAGTGGGGTGTAAAGCCCTTGAGGTTGGACTCTAGATTCCGCTTGCTTACATGTGACACATCGCTCACAAATCCTCTCAACATCTCCTTTCATGTGAGGCCAATAGAAGTGTTCCTGCAATACCCCTAATGTTTTAGCTACTCCAAAGTGTCCCATAAACCTCCTCCATGAGACTCCCTCACAAGTAATTCTCTTAGAGAACAAATTGGAATGCACAGTTTACTCTCCCTAAACAAGAATCCATCATGTTTATAAAATTTTCCATGCCCACTCTTCTCACATTGCACATACTCCTCACAAAAATCTCGATCAGCAGCATATAACTCCTTAATGTGCTCAAAACCAAGCAGTCTAGAACTAAGAGTAGAGATAAGAGTATACCTTCTAGAAAGTGCATCAGCAACTACATTCTCTTTACCTTGCTTATAGTGGATGACATATGGAAATGTTTCGATGAACTCCACCCAACGAGCATGCCTTTTGTTCAACTTGTGTTGCCCCTTCAAATACTTCAAAGATTCATGATCAGTGTGGATCATGAACTCTTTTGGCCAAAGGTAGTGTTGCCACGTCTCTAAGGCTCGAACCAATGCATATAGCTCCTTGTCGTAAGTAGGGTAATTCAAGGTTGCCCCACTTAACTTCTCGCTAAAGAATGCAATCGGTCTTCTCTCCTGCATAAGCACTGCTCCAATACCTAATCCTGAAGCATCACACTCAATTTCAAACGTTTTAGCAAAGTTAGGTAAAGCAAGTAACGGCGCCTGAGTCAACTTATTTTTAAGCGTCTGAAAGGCCTTCTCTTGTTGCTTTCCCCAGCTGAACCCTACGTTCTTCTTAATTACCTCAGTAAGTGGTGCTGTAATGGTGCTGAAATCCTTCACAAATCTCCTGTAAAAGCTCGCTAGTCCATGGAAACTCCGCACATTACTTACATTGGTTGGACTAGGCCATTCTTGGATCGCACGAACCTTTTCTTCATCAACCTGTATTCCCTGCGCACTAACAACAAAACCAAGAAACACAAGTTTGTCTGTGCAAAAAGTGCACTTCTTGAGGTTAGCATATAATTGTTCCTTTCGAAGCACTTCTAAAACATCCCTCAAGTGAGACATATGATCTTCCAAACTCTTGTTGTAAATAAGAATATCATCAAAATAGACAACCACAAATTTTCCAATAAAAGTCCTCAAAACATGGTTCATAAGTCTCATAAAAGTACTAGGTGCATTAGTTAAACCGAAAGGCATTACTAACCACTCATACAGTCCATATTTTGTCTTAAATGCAGTTTTTCATTCATCACCTTCTTTCATTCTAATTTGGTGATATCCACTTTTCAAATCAATTTTGGAAAAGACACTAGACCCATGTAACTCATCTAACATGTCATCTAAGCGAGGAATGGGATGACGATACTTTACCATAATGTTGTTGATGGCGCGGCAGTCAACACACATTCTCCATGTCCCATCCTTCTTAGGCACCAAAATCACAGGCACTGCACATGGACTCATGCTCTCTCTCATGTACCCCTTCTCCATTAATTCATCGACCTGCCTTTGGAGTTCCTTTGTCTCCTCCGGCTTGCTCCTGTAAGCTGGCTTGTTTGGAATCGATGCTCCGGGTACAAGATCAATCTGGTGCTTAATACTACGAATAGGTGGTAATCCCTTTGGAATCTCCTCAGGAAAGACATCTTCAAAGTCCTGCACAAGAGACACAACCACACTAGGTAAAGCATTAGATAATTCGTTAGTAGTCAAACATGTTTCTTTAAAAACCAGAAACAACATAGGTTGCCTCATCACTAACGCTCTCCTTACTACACTCGCTTTTGCCACACAACTCTCCTTTTGCAAGGTTGTGTTCTCCTTTTCACTCACCACCAAAGTTGATTCCCCTTCAACTTGGCCTCTCACACTCTTTCCAGCCTTCTTCTCCTTTTCCTTTTGATATTGAGTTTTATATTCCTTTTTCTTCTCATTGTCTTTTGCTCTCTCACTCTTACTCTGCTTTTCACTCACCTTGTGTTTTGCAAACGACTGTTGTAGCTGCAACCGATCCTCATACACTTGTTTAGGTGTTAAAGGTTTAAGGTTAAAACTTTTCTCTTGGTGAACAAACGTATACTTGTTAGAAAAGCCATCATGAACAGCCTTCCTATCAAATTGCCATAGCCTCCCCAACAACACATGACATGCTTGCATTGGCACTACATCACATAACACCTCATTCTCATACCTACCAATGCGAAAACCAATCAATGATTGCTTACTCACCTTAGTCTCTCCACTATCATTCAACTACTGCAATTTATATGGACTAGGGTGTCTAACAGTTTTCAGCCCCAGCCTCTCAATAATAAAATTACTCACTACATTGGTACAACTCCCTCCATCAATGATCAAACTACAAATGTGATCTCCTAGATAACATCTAGTATGAAATATATTCTCTCTTTGCACCTCTTCTTCTTCCTTCACCTGCACATTTAACGCTCGCTTCACTACTGCCACTAGCCTTCCCATTGCAGGCTCCTCATCATCACTAGCATCCTCTAATGGAGGCATATTATCTTCTTCACTATCCCCCTCAGTCTCATACTCACCATCATCACGCAAAATCATCACACGCCTATTTGGACATTGACTAGCAATATGGCCTCTGCCTTGAAATTTAAAGCATCTAATGTCACGATTTCTAGAAGTAGAAGAATCAGGGTTACCTTGGTTACCAAGAGTAGAACCTGCTTGCCTCAGCTCCCCTTTTGGTTTGGTGGGTAAAGGCTTTTCTTCCTTCTTCCATTGATTAGTCTTCCAAGTGGATGAACCATTACCCTGTTGAAACCGTGCATTACTATTACCTCTCCTCTTGTGCTGGTTCTCAACCTTTATAGCCATGTGAACCATATCCTCCAATTCTACATAATGCTGCAATTCAACCACATTTTGGATTTCTCTATTCAACCCAGCAAGAAACCTAGCCATTGTAGCCTCTCTATCCTCCTCTACATTCGCCCTAATCATAGTGACTTCCATCTCCTTGAAATACTCATCTACACTTCGGCTTCCCTGCCTCAGAGTTTGCAACTTGTTGTGCAATTCACGATAGTAATACACAGGCACAAACCGCTTCTTCATCACTCTTTTCATCTCTTCCCAAGACTCAATAGGTGGCTCGCCACTCCTTCTCCTATTCAACATTAGTTGATCCTACCACACTATAGCATAATCCGAAAACTCAATGGCAGCAAGTTTTACTTTCTTTCTCCCACTATAGTTGTGACAATCAAACACCATCTCTACCTTTTTCTCCCACTCTAAATACGCCTCGGGATCATTCTTCCCTTGGAAAGGAGGAATCTTCATGTTTATGCTACTCAATTGATCATCATCTCTATTCCTATCTCCTCTATCTTCCCAATCTCTAGTTCCTCTATTCCGACCACTATAACCTCTATAACTCCCAACAGAAGGCTCATAAAAATCATCATCCGACATTTCATCTCCACCCCTCAGTACTCTCCTAGAACGACTCTCCTTCTTACGCCCTTGGAATACGTTTGTGGATTGCTCTAGTCTTTGCTCTACCGTCTCATGAATTTGTTCCATTCCCTCTTGGAACATCCTCTTCATTTCTCCCCTCAACACCTCAATTACTAACCTAGCATCAAACATTCCCCTCTCACCTTCAGGAGAATGTTGTCTCAACATAGTCCCTGTAGAAAAGATTAGTACTAACACAAATATTTATATAATTAAACCTCGCGATACACTCCCTTACGTGTTTCGCTCAAATGATGATATCACACAGTCACTCGTGTATTCTCACAAATAATGATGATATCAACTCGCCAATTTCCTCTTTTCAATTCTCTTGGAACTAACCCGAACTACACCAATTTCCTTCTGTAGAATTCAAAACAACTCTAGGGTTCGTAAATTTTCCTCTATTTTTCTATCCGAATTTTTTTTTTGTCTTGGTTGTTGCTTTTGATCACGTTTTTCTTTTCTTTTCTTTTCTCTTCTTTTTTTTTTTGTCGTGATTTTTTACTCTCTTTTTTTTTAACAATCGCCTAATCGATATTATACTATCAAAAGACAATCAATACTACGAAATTGAATACGATAATTGATATGAACGATTGGAGTTAGGGTTTTTGATATTACCTTCCTCAATCGAACTTGATGTTTTGACAAACCTAAGCTCTGATACAAACCACGCCAACCCGTGACGAAACCCAATACCAATACATTCGGAATTCGTTGCTTAAGACGCCCAAACACCTAAAGTGGAAACCGCGACCTGTTGTCTATAAGCGAGACAAGAACCTTAGTATAAAATGAAGACGCCACAATCGGGATGAAAGACCGATTGATAAGTCGGGATGAACGCCACGGAAATAAAATCCGATAAGTTCTAGTTAGTTCTTGAAGAACCAAGAGAGGTGCCTCTCAAAAGTGTTTAATGTTCAAAGATGTAAATTCTTAGTTGTTCTAAACCCTAGGAGCTTTTATACTAGGGTTACAATTCATGAAAAACAAGTCCAAAACGACGTAGCTTAGATAAGTTGGGTAAAAACACGAAACAGGAAAAAGCTGGTCGGCAGGGGATACACGGCCGTGTACACGACCGTGTACTTTGGCCGTGTACTTTTCTGTGCACATTCCGGTCACGATACACAACCGTGTACTTCTGGTCGTGTGTCTTTCTGTACAACTTCTGGCAACATACAAGGCCGTGTACACGACTGTGTACCTTTCTGTGCATTTGCTTGACTCCACACATGGCCGTGCCTTTTAGCCGTGTGTCTGGCCGTGTATGATTCTGTGCAATCTTGAGATTCTTACACGGCCGTGCCTTGAAAGTACACGCCCTCTTCAACCCATGTCCAGTGTGACTTGTATAAGAGCAAGGGTCTTCCCATGGTTGTTCCAATCCGTTCCAACTTCATGATTGCTCCAATCCTTTCCGGCTTCATGGACATCCTTTATCAACCCGTTAAGTGCTTCCTTGAGTCGTTTCACTCGACTTCTTGTGATCGGTCCAGGCGGCACTTCAAGAGGATCCACATTCCTTCTTCTGGCTTGACTCTCATCAAGGATCTCATCAACTACTAGAAGTGGGATTTATCGAGGTATTATACTACCTAGAATGGGTAGCAAACATAGTCCCTATTCTAAAGAAGAATGGGAAGGTACGAGTATGCATAGACTTCTAAGACTTGAATCAAGCTATGCTTAAAGACAATTTCCCTTTATCGCATATAGACGTCTTGGTAGATAATACCGTAAGGAATCATCTCTTCTCATTTATGGATGGTTTCTCAGGATATAATCGGATAAAAATGGCAGAAGAAGATAAGACCAAGACAACCTTTATCACAACATGGCAAACTTTCTATTATAAAGCTATGCCCTTCGATTTGAAGAATGCTAAGGCGACGTATCAGAGAGCTATGGTCGCGATACTTCATGACATGATGCATTGAGAAATCAAAGTATACGTCGACGATATGATAGCTAAATCTAAAAGAAAAGAAAGCCATGCGGTCATCCTAAGGAAATTGTTTAAGCGATTGAGAAAGTTTTAGCTAAAGTTAAACCCTAAAAAATGTACTTTTAAGATTACAACAGGCAAGTTGTTAAGGTTTATCATAAGTCGAAAAGGTATCAAAATTGACCCTGACAAAGTAAAGTCCATATTGGAACTACCCTCTCCACGTACTATCAAGGAGGTGAGAGGTCTACTAGGAAGGTTAAATTACATAGCCCGTTTCATCTCACAACTCATGAATAAGTGTCGTCTACTATTCTGTCTACTAAAAAAGAACGCTACAGTAGAATAAGACGATGAATGCGAAAAAGCATTTAAAATGATCAAGGATTACCTTACGAATCCCTTAGTCTTAGTAGTCTCAAAACAAGAAAAACCCTTATTCTTGTACCTCACGATACTTCCTAAATCCATGGGGTGCGTATTGGGGCAAAAGGATGAAGAGGGGAGGGAACGTTCCATATACTACCTAAGTAAAAAGTTCACAAACGGGGAACAAAGGTATTCTGAAATAGAAAGGACTTGCTGTGCTTTGATTTGGGTCATGCATCGATTGAGGCAGTATATCCTCTACTATCCTATTGAATTGTTAACAAGACATGATCGTTTGAAATACTTGGCAGAGAAGCCCGTTTTGTTATGAAGCATCTCCAAATGGCAAATGCTCCTATCAAAATTTGATATCACATACATAAATCAAAATTCAATGAAAGGGCAATCGCTAGCAGATCAGTTAGCAGAACACCCAATTGAGGGAGACCTCCAAGAATCACAGGCCTAATTCCCTAATGAAAACATACTAATAGCGGAGGGTGAGCTAGAAGAAGAATACAAGATAGAGCAAAGCCTTAGATGAAAGATGTTCTTTGATGGAGTTGCCAATGTATTCGGTTGTGGGATTGGGGCAATGTTAATATCACCAGAAGGAACACAATTCCCCTCAACAACGAGACTCACATTTTCATATACTAATAACATTACAGAGTATGAGGCATACATCCTCGATGTCAAAATGGCTTGCCATATGGAAACCCATGAATTAGATGTATACAAAGATTCTTCACTCATCATACTATAAACATGAGGGGAATACAAAACTAAGGACCCTAAATTGGTGCCATACCATCAACATTTAACAAAGCTGATCGACGAATTCGAGGCAATCACCTTCACATACGTCCCAAGGACTCAAAATCAGTTTATAGATGCCCTCGCCACACTGGCATCTATGATTCAAATAACAAGGGGAGCCAAAGTCCAACAATTGAAAATAGAAATTGAAAATAGGCTCGCCTACTGTCTAGTAGTTGAAAAAGCACAAGATGACAAGCCTTGGTACTATGATATCAAAACTTTCCTCCAAGAAGGCAAATACCCTGAAAAGGCTAGCAAAAATGACCAAAGAACACTCAGAAGGTTAGTAAGTCATTTCTTATTAAATGGGCCTGTGCTTTATAGAAGATCACTTGACACCACATTGCTAAGATGTGTGGACAAAAGAGAGGCATGTGAACTGATGAAAAAAGTGCATGAAGGAGTATGTGAACCTCACATGAACAGACACATGCTAGCCCGTAAAATCACGACGATGGGCTATTATTGGTTAATAATGGAATCATATTACATCAAATATGTCAAGCATTGTCACTTGTGTTAAGTCTATGCAAACCGAATAAATGCCCCACCTAAAGAACATCATTCGTTATCCGCACCATAGCCGTTCTCCATGTAAAGAATCGACATCATCGAGCCAATTATTCCAAAAGCATCCAATGGTCATAGATTCATACTAGTAGCCATTGATTATTTCACCAAATGGGTAGAAGTCTCATCATATGCTAGTGTCACTAAGGGGGTAATAGTCTAATTCATGAAGAGAGACATAATAGCCCGATACGGAGTTCCTGAATCAATTATCATCAATAACGGCACCAACCTCAATAACAAATTGATGATAGATTTGTGTCAGCAGTTCCATATAAACCACAGAAATTCAACTCCTTATCGACCTCAGATGAATGGGGCAGTGGAAGCAACTAATAAGAACATTAAAAGAATTGTTGAGAAGATGACCATCACTTACAAAGATTGGCACGAGATGCTACCATTCGCCCTCGTGGCTTACAGAACCTCAATTCGAATGTCTACTGGAGTTACCCCATATTCTTTGGTATATGATACTGAGGCAGTATTGCCAATTGAAGTCAAAATGCCGTCCTTTAGGATCCTATCAAAAGCGTAGTTAGATGAATCTGAATGGGTAAAGAAGAGGTTTGATCAGTTGAACTTGATCGACGAAAAGAGACTCATTGCCTTATGTCATGGCCAATGCTATCAACAAAAAATGGCTCGAGCATTCAACAAGAAAATGAGACCTCAAAGTTTCAAAGAAGGAGATTTGGTATTAAGGAAAATTCTCTCAAATGCTCAAGATTCAAGGGGCAAGTTTACGCCAAATTATGAGGGCCTATATGTTGTAAAAAGGGTGTTGTCGGGAGGGGCCTTAATATTAGCCTAAATAGATGGTCCAAAATTGAGAGACCCTATTAATACGGATGCTGTTAAGATGTACTATCTTTAGGCAAGAAAATTGAAAATTTGCTAAGGTTCATGAATGCCAACAATTAGTATAAATTTCATGAGTTTAGTTTTCATTCATTTTACAAGAAAAGTTAATACTTTGAATGATCGATTATCTTAACCAATTGTCATTAAACAAACTTTCATATCATTTTTATACATACACTACCATTGTCTCATAATGAATAATGAACAATGAAATTATGATAAAGCTCAATAGATTTTTTTTATGATTCCACCTATTCTAAGCATTAGACCTAGTGTGTTAATAGGATAACACCACAATCATAAGAGCCATGCTCACAAGAAAGAAAATACATCAAGGCTTTCAACTTTGTTTGAAAAAAGAGTAAGCAGAGAAGGAGCAAATCATCACTAAGGTTCAGTTGTTTGGCTGTTATTTGCGATAAACCGGTAAGCACCTAAAGTAAATAATCATCATTCATCATGAATCACATATTCCATAGGTTAGGTAGTCTAAAAGGCACCTCTCATTATCATTTAACCAATTCACTAGAAGCGTTTTTAGAAATGCTAGGTTGATAAGATATACCCAGACATCGTCGTCGATTAGTCAGCCCACAATGGGGCACTTTCTTAGATATACTCTCTTAGAATTAGCCCATAATAGAGAATTGTCCTAAACTTTCTTCCTTAGTGTTGTAAGTCCAAAGAGACGCTTCCCACTGTTAATTAACTAGCCCACAATGGGGGCATTTACTTAAATATCTTCCTTCAAGGTTGCAAGTCCAAGGAAGACACTTCCCACTATCGGTTAATCAGCCTACAATGGGGTACTTTCCTAGATACAATCTCTTAAAGTTAGCCCACAACGGAGCACTTTCCTGAATATCCTCCTATTACTACTGCTAGTCTAGTGAGATGCTTCCCATTATTGATTAGTTAGCTCATAAAATGATCAGTCTTTTTAAGGTCGCTAGTCTAGTAAGATGCTTTCTATTATCAATTAGCTAGCTCAAAAGAACGCTTTCCTAAACAATCTCTTCTTTAAGGTCGCTAGTCCTGTAAGACACCTCCTATTATCAGTTAGTTCGCTCATAAGAACAAATTCCTAAACAATCTTTGTTTAAAGTTAAGACGTTTCCTATCATCAATTAGTTAGCCCATAGAGCACTTTTTCTAGATGATATCTTACTTTAGGTTGCTAGTATGATGAGATACTTCTGGTTTAAGACCACTCCCCAAGCAATATTAATCATCATAAAATGATCACTTTTTTACATGGGATCATTAGCTCATGGAGTGTTTTCCCTACTCAGACAGATAATTAATCAACTCCCTAGTAGAACCAGGTTTAGATAGCCAGCCAATTATGGCATTATCCACTCAGTCTATCAGCCAAAAACGGCATCTTTGTTGTCTTTATAATTAAGTTTTTCAAACTTTACTATAAAGAGGGGCAGTTGTAAACACCCCATTTTTGCCCTTCATCACAAATAATGTTTCATTTGTCCTTTTTTTCATTTTTTCAAATTTCCTTCTATTTTACAAAATAAAGAAAAAATAAAATAAACAGTAACAATACGCCAATTTTGGAAAATCACGGTAGAAACAATAATAAAAGAGGTTAAATAATTTTTATAAATTTTTAGAATTTCAAAATAATATAAAAATAATAAAAATTGCAATGGATATATACAAATTGCATTTAATAAAAAAACGAGAAAGTGGGCTAGCTTAGCTGGTCCAGTCACTAGCCCTATACACGCGAGGAAGGGATCAGGTCATAGGCTCAAAACATAGGGGAAGCGTTTTGCGCGTTATGTTTTTTTTTTTCTTTCCTTCCTAAAGACATGTGGCAGCATATGATTAGATGGGGGGATTGTACGTGCTAGGCGCGTGCTCGTCTTCAACCTTCATCCAAGATTGTTGCCAGTAGCGGAGAGGGGAAATCTGGCCATTTGGATGCGATTTTTTGCACAAATCCAACAAATCTTCGACTAAAATGAGATAAACATCATCTAATTAACACGAATCTTAACAAAAATGAAAGATTTACATGAATCAAAGGCAAATCGGAAGTGGGTTCAACCGCAAATTTGATTTAGGCTTATCGGAGGGAAATTTGAGCCTATCTAGCTCAATTTTTTAAGCCTATAAATAGAGCACGACGAGAAGAAGTAAGAGCACGGATTAGAAGAGAGAAAAAGAGAGAAAACACACGAGTTCGAAGCTTCACCGAAGTTCCCCAAATCGTGATTGACGACCACCCTTTGAACCACCACCTAGAGATGTTCTGGAAGAAAACCATTACCTCCTTTAGATTGCCCACCTTCGGAAAGCCTAAAAGCAGCCATCAATCCCCTTTAAAAGCCACTGGAAAGCTATCGACGAGGAAGCTTTGATCGTCGATCCGACCTGACCCAACTCGCACGATTTAACCCTCGAACCGCTACTCGTGTCCAGGTTAGTCGGATTTTATTTATTTATTTATTATTAGAATATGTGTGGAAAAATAAAAAAATACATATATATATGAAAATAAGGAAAAAAATTATTTTATTTATAATATGTTAATTAGAATTAGGTTTAGAGTTTTCTAAATATATATATATATATGTCTATTATAATTAATAGATAATTAATAAAAATTAAAAAATTTTAAATTAATAAAAAATAAAATAAAAAATATTTTTTTCACTTAGAAAACTTCTTTTCATAAAAAAATATATAATTGATTTTTTTTTAATTAGATGTTTTAGTTTTAAAAAAAATAAAAAATAATAATAAAGCTTAGACTTAGAATTTTTTATGAAAAAAATTTAAAATGATAATAAACGGAAACCCAACATGTTTTCATAATTAAAATCAAAACAATACACTAAATTTTTTTATAAAAAGCAAACTACGGTTTTTTTTATCCCAAATAGCGAGTACATAGGCACTCTTATGGGACAACTCTAAAAAGAATAAAAAATCATTTTCTAAATCATTATTAGTGTAATTGTTATATCATCTTTTAATATCTTCTTTTTTATATATAAAAAAGGTATCATAACATAACTCAAATATCAAAAGGGTAAGGTGGTAATTTTAGGTTTTAATAAGATAGCCCTCGAGTCGAGAATCTCTGATTTTTCTTTCTTCTTTTTCTTTTCTAAAAATAAAAAGAGGAGATTTCGTTGACTAGTTGTCTAAATTAGAATTAATCCACTCAATTAGTTCTAATTTAATAATTTTTCCCAACTCTAGTTGGGTGGTGACTCCAAATAAATAATAAAATTCCTAATTCAAGTCGAGGATTTATATTAGATGAGCATAGAATCTAATATGAATCGGATTAGGGAGATAATATAAAATTTTAAAATTAGACTCGATAGAGAGGAAACTAAACCAAAGGGAAAGGAAGAAAAACAAGCACTTCAAAGGTACGGTTTGGGCATTCTTAGGGAAACTCGCTGGCTATTTCTCCCCACTGCCAATTGATCTACCCACATATAAATCTTCTCCCAAAACTAGTTCACTTGACGATGTTGCTCCTAAGACATTTAGGAAAGGTGGAAACAACCCAATTATTGCTACATCCTTTAGTCCTAAGGAAGAGGTAAATAAGGGAGATGATGCTGAATAGGTAAATGAGGAGGATGATCAGGAGGAAGATTAGGAGGACGATGAAGCTGAAATAGGGGATGATGATAATAGTGAGGGGGAAGATTAAGAGCTAGATTGCCTACTAGCTTTACCTTTCCTACTTATGCCTTTTCTTTTTCTCCTAATAATAATTGTTCTATTTTCTGCACATGATTTGTAACTAATTAAGCTCTCTTGTGGGAAGACTATCTATCTGAATCTATTGAATGTTTTATTCTCTAAAACTAGGATAGGTTAACTTTCATTTTCATTTTTTAAGGTTGATGTTATACAACTTTTGATTTGGTAGATTCACAACTCAATAGATGATGAAAACCAAGGAAGTTCTTAGTATCCTTTTTCTTTTATCTCTTTTCTTCTCCACCCCCCCCCCCCCCCCGGTGTGTGCTTGATTTGGGAAAACATTAGGGACAATGTCTTAGATAAGTATGGGGAAGGGATATAAAGACATAAGAAATTAAGTTTTGAATTGTTTACTCCTTATGCACTTGTTGACTAAATTTTTCCCATTTACAAGTTTACAATTGAGTTTTAATTTTGATTTTGAATTGTTGAAAAGTGAGAACCTTGAAATTGTACTTATTAAAATGTAAAAGTAGCATTCTTGTATACATATATGTAAAAGTAGTAACTTTGTGTGCCTTACTCACCTATTATTAGGCTTAGTGTACTTAGCTAGAGTTTTAGGATGAAATCCAAATGGGGTAAATCTACTTGCTGTTTAATAGCTTAATTTAGAGTTGTGAAGTAAATGGAAATCCTTAGTTTCAAGTGAATTGGATGTGTTTTTAAGTTGACTAGCTAGCATACCTAATATTCAATTAATTTGAGAGCTCTTTCAACTTTTTTTGTGAAAAGACATGTGAAACTGTTAACTTGGTAATCCCTTTTTGAAACGATCTCTTTGAAAATAAATTAAGTATTTAAACTAAAAAAAAAAAAAGAGAAAAGAAAAAAAGCCTCTACTCCAATGACTTGTGTAAACACCCCATTTTTGCCCTAGGAATCAATAATTTTCAATAATAATCAATTTTCAATTTTTCCCTAATTTAGCATAAATAATAAAAATATTCAAAAAAATAAAAATAAATAGGAAAACACATCAATTTTGAAAAATGATTTCAGAAATAGCAATAATAAATAATAAACAATTTTTACAAAATTTGGAATTTTCAAAAAATACAAAAAAATAGAAAAATCGCATTGCATATATGCAATTTGCGAAATTAGAAAAATCAGGAAAGTGGGCTAGCTCAGTTGGTCCGGACCATGGGCTAAGGCGCGCGGTGCGGGTGCGAGGTTAGGGGTTCGAATCGCGGGAGGAGCAGTTTCCGCGTTTTGCAATTTTTTTCACTTATCCAGGATACGTGGCAGCATCCGATTGGCTGGAGGAAGCGCACGCGCCGGGCGCATGATCGTCTCCTACCTCGAGCCCGAGATCGTCGGCGGAAGGAAAAATTCGAATTTCGGCCGTTTCGATTCAATTTTTTGCACAAATCCAACAGATCTTCAACATAAATAAGATAAACATTATCTAATTAGAATCAAATCGCAACAAATCGAGGGATTGACACAAATCGGAGTTGGTTTTTCTAACCGAAAATCCGATCAGCTTCAATCGGAGGAAATCCGAGCTTATCCAACTCGGTTTCAAGTGCCTATAAATAGAGGAGGACGGGAGGAAGCCAAAACACAAAGAAAAAGTGAGAGAAAGAGAGAGAAAGGAGCGAATCGGAGTACGCCGGAGAAGCTTGAAGCCGAGACCACCGACCGGAGCTAGAGCCGCCGCAAGGAGACGTTCTGGGAGTGAACCACCGCCACCATTGGATTCAGCAACCTCGAGAAGCTAGGATTCGACACCTCACCCGCTACAAAAGGCCACCGGAACGTCGTGAACGAGCCTTCCTCGCCACCGTGTCCGATCGATCCGACCCGACCCGATTCGACCCGACCGACCCGACCTACGCACCGACCCGAATCCAGGTAAGTCGGTTTTTCCAAAGTTTTTATTTTTATTTATTTATTTATTATTTGTTATTTCTTTAGCCATTTATTTATTTGTTGGTTTAAGTTTTGTTTTCAATAAATAGGAAAATGTAGAAATTAGGTTTTTTAGGATTTAATAATGTAAAATAAATAATAAAATATAGAAAAATAATAAAAAATATTAGGAAAATAATAATAAAATTTTAGATATCAAAATAGGATAGATAATAAACCAAAAATCACGAAAATCAATAAAAATTCCCAAAAATCACAAAAATTCCCAAAAATCACGAAAATCAACAATAATTCCCAAAAATCACAAAAATCAACAAAATTCTCAGAAATCACAAAAATAACAAAAAAAATCATAAAAATCATTAAAAAATTTTGAAAAATTATAAAAGAATCATAAAAATGAGTTTTAGCACTTAGAAAAATCCTTTTCTTCAAATAAATCCAAAATTGATGTTTTTCCCTAAAATCATTTTCAAAATAAAATCAAAGCTTAAGTTTAGAAGTTTTTTTAGAACAAAATCCCAAAAATGGTAAGAACATAAACTAAAAGAGGTTTTCATAAATTAAAATTCACCAAACCAACTTAAGGTTTTCAGAAAAGCGAACTGCGGCTTGTTTGATCCTGAGTAGCAGGTACGTAAGCACCCGTTCGGGTCAACCCATAAAATGAATGAAAAATCATTTTCTTGAAATAATTCAAGAACATAATAAAAAGTAACAGAAACACAATAAAAACACATTTCTAAATATGAACAATTTTAGGAGATTAGGTGGTAACCGTAAAGGTTTTAATAGGTTAGCCTCCGGACTTAGAAACTCTGGTTTTCCCTTTTCCTCTTTTCACAAAAACGAGAAGAGGAAATAACGACGACTAGTAGTCTAAATTAAGACTAATCCGCTCCTTTAGTCTTAATTCAATTTTTCCCAACTCCAAAAATCAAACGAAATTCCTAACTCAAGTCGAGGATCTACATTAGATGAGCATAGGGTCTAGTCTAGATCGGATTAGGAATGGGAATTCAAAAATTAGACTCGACAGGATGGCGACTCCACTGGGGACCTATGCCAGTAGGCTAAGCCACCTGAATCTTCGAATTGTTCTCTTTAAGAAATGTGTTTAAATTATTACTCTGTTACTAACTTTTCAGGAATTAGTTAGATTCTAGTTTCTTTGCTATGGGGGTTCAGCATGCATACATATGTTTGTGTAAGTAGATGCGGTCGAACCCGGACCGTCCTAGAGACCTAAGATGGGGAGCCATTGTGTAGGTTTCGGGCGAAGTGAGTTGATTCACCGTTCGGGACCGATTAGGCTACCCCACCCTATGCTTCGATATGGCCTGAGATCCATTTCTTCGAGAATGCGGGAGGCCATAGAGCTCGGGAACCAGTTAGAACCAACCTACTTGCATATATAACATCATAGGGTTGACAATTGAATGACGATGTAATGGTTTGTTGTTTTGTTCATGGAGTTCGAATTTATTTCCTTGTAATGCTTTCATAGTCTTGTTTGTAATTAGGCAATTTCTTATTGTAAATAGATGGCTAGCACCGCAATTGACTGTCACCTCCGCAAAGAAATTTGGGTGTACAAACCTTTGGACCCAAAATTGGTACTGGACCATTGGTTTACCTTGTACAACCTAGAGGAGCAAGTCTTCATCCAGCAAAAGATAGGCCCCATCCTCTCACTAACAAAGATAGAGGCGAATTGGCCTTTGGTACGGGCCATGCCCCACCTATGAGGAATAGAGCCCGCAGCTTTCTCCATTGGGCCACGCGAGATCACTCCCACTCAAGACCCAAGCCAAAGTCAAAGAATTAGAAGCTGTCTGAGCCTCCACAATAGAAGACTAAAAGAGCTAAGAAATAGATCATTATTTGTAATCTTTTATTTTGATTATCGAACTCCAAAAATTATTCAATATTAATAAAAGTAAAGTTTCAATATTACATCGTCAATCAATTGTCAACCCTTTTATTTTTAGCATCCGTGTGACACATGCATAGCATTTTGCATACATTATACTAAAGAAAAAACAAAATGCGCGCCAAGTATTAAAGATAGCTCCCAAACAATTGAATCTTCCCAGAAGCCCAATCTGGATCCGTTCAAGAACCAGAATGGCAAACAGTGGCAACAACAGCAGCATTCACTACGTTCCCACAGCCGCAGAAGAAGCGCAAGCAAGAGGTGTCAAAGGCAGAATGAAGGGGAAGCCGATCGACACCCAGATGTGCATCCCACCTCTCCAACAATCTTTCCGAAAGGCAAACATCGTTCAAGAGCCTCGGATAAATGAAGAGGACGACAGCAAAGGGAAATCAACCCCCCGCACGTCCAACCAGCATCCGGCTCTGAACAATTGGTTTTGTTATCCTATCAGTAGCGCTAGGTTGGCTCAAAAGTAGAGAAAAAATATTAAAAAAATTTTATTGAGACTCTTTATCAAGTTCAATTACAGTTTGTTTTTTTCCTTCTTATATATATATGCTTTCATTTTACTCAGATCTCCTACCATCGAACATCAGGGATATTTCGCGCAGGTAGAAAGTAAAAATGCTGATATTGTTTCCAACGCTGCTGGGTCAGTTGTTGAAGGCGATATCTTAGACCACGAAATAATACAAGAAAATTGGCTAAAACATGAACAAAGAGGAATCTCGATCGACGAGCCTGTGGAGACAGTAAATCTAGGAAGCATGGAAAACCCTAAAAACCTCAAAATCGGGACCAGTTTGAGTGCCGAGTAAAAACGTGAGATAACCGAGCTATTAACGGAATATGCATATGTGTTTGCCTGGTCATATGGTGACATGCCAGGGCTAGACCAGTCAATAGTAGTTCACAGGCTTCCCACAAGGGAAGATGTCAAACCTAAAAAACAAAAACTGAGAAGATTTAGGCCTGACATCTTACTGGAAATCAAAGAAGAAGTCAAGAAACTGCTAGAAGTAGGGTTCATTGAAGTATCCGACTACCCAGAGTGGGTAGCAAATATAGTCCCCGTCATGAAAAAGAACGGAAAAGTACGCGTATGCGTAGACTTTCGAGACTTAAACCAAGCCATGCCAAAGGATAACTTCCCCTTACCTCATATTGATGTTCTAGTAGACAACACTGGGGGAAACCATCTCTTCTCATTCATGGACGGATTCTCAGGATATAATCAAATAAAAATGGCTGAGGAAGATAAAACCAAAACGACCTTCATCACAACGTGGGGGACTTTCTGTTACAAAGTCATGCCCTTCGGTTTAAAAAACGCCGGGGCAACGTATCAGAGAGCCATGGTCGCTATACTTCACAATATGATGCATCGAGAAGTTGAAGTATATGTAGATGACATGATAGCCAAATCCAAAGAAGGAGAAAGCCATATAGATATCCTAAGGAAATTGTTTAAACGACTGAGAAAATTTCAGCTCAAGTTAAATCTAGAGAAATGTACTTTTGGGGTCACAACGGGGAAATTGTTAGGGTTTGTCATAAGTCAGGAAGGCATTAAAATCAACCCTGACAAGGTAAAGTCTATATTAGAATTACCTTCCTCACGCTCTGCTAAAGAAGTGAGAAGTTTGCTGGGAAGATTAAATTATATAGCTCGTTTTATCTCACAGCTCACTGACAAATGCCGACCATTATTCCGTCTGCTGAAGAAGAACGCCACAATAGAATGGGACGACGAATGCGAAGAGGCATTCAAGACAATCAAAGACTATCTTATAAAACCTCCGGTCTTGATAGTCCCGAAGCAAGGAAAGCCCTTATTCTTATACCTCACTATACTCCCTGAATCCATGGGATGTATGCTGGGGCAGAAAGATGAAGAGGGAAGAGAGCGTTCCATATATTATCTGAGCAAGAAGTTCACAGATGGGGAACAGAGGTACTCAGAGGTGGAGAAGACATGTTGTGCTCTAATTTGGGTCATGCATCGGCTAAGGCAATACACCCTTTACTACCATATCGAGCTGCTGACAAGACACGATCCCTTGAAATACTTGCCAGAGAAACCAGCCTTGATATGGAGAATTTCTAAGTGGCAAATGCTCCTATCCGAGTTCGACATCACATACATAAATCAGAACTCAATGAAAGGGCAAGCCTTAGCCAACCAATTGGCGGAACACCCTGTCGAGACACATTCCTAAGAACTACAGGCCCAATTTCCGGATGAGAATATATTGACAGTGGAAAATAAGCTGGTAGAAGACTTTGGGATAAAGCAGAACCCGAAATGGAAACTGTTTTTCGATGGAGCTGCCAATGTATTCGGTTGTGGGGTTGGGGCAGTATTGATATCCCCGGACGACATTCAATTCCCTGCAGCAATGAGACTTACATTTCCCTATACCAATAATATCACAGAATATGAAGCATGTATTCTTGGCCTCAAAATGGCCTGCCAAATGGGAATCCGCGAATTAGAGGTATATGGGGATTCGTAGCTCATCATACTACAAAAAAGAGGGGAATACAAGACTAAAGACCCCAAACTGGTACCATATCATCAACACTTGACAGAGCTGATGGAAGAATTCAAGGCAATCACTTTCACATACATCCCGAGAACTCAGAATCAGTTCGCAGATGCCCTAGCCACACTAGCATCTATGATCCAGATAACAGGAGGAGCCGAAGTTCAACCGATGAAAATAGACATCGAAAGTCGGCCCGCCTACTGTTTAACAATTGAAAAGATACAAGATAACAAACCCTGGTATCACGATATCAAGACCTTTCTCCAAGAAGGTAAATACCCCGAAATGACTAGCAAGAATGACCAAAGAACACTCAGAAGGTTAGCAAGCCATTTCCTATTAAGTGGGTCCATACTTTACAAGAGATCATCTGATACCACCCTGATGAGATGTGTGGACAAAGATGAAGCATGCGAACTAATGAAGGAAGTACATGAAGGAGTATGTGGACCTCATATGAATGGCTACATGTTGGCCCGAAAAATCATGAGGTTAGGATATTATTGGTTAACCATGGAATCAGATTGCATAAAATATGTCAAGCACTGTCATTTGTGTCAAGTCTATGCGAACCGGATAAATGCTCCGCCCAACGAGCTACATTTATTATCGGCACCATGGCCATTCTCCATGTGGGGAATCGACATAATTGGCCCTATCACTCCGACAGCATCCAACGGCCATAGATTTATACTCGTAACAATTGATTACTTCACTAAATGGGTAGAAGCTTCATCATACACCAATGTCACAAAAGGGGTAATAGTCTGCTTCTTAAAAAGGGACATAATAGCCCGATATGGAGTTCCTGAGTCCATCATCACCGACAACGGTACCAATCTCAACAACAAATCAATGACAGGTTTATGTCAACAATTCCACATAAACCACCGAAATTCAACTCCCTACCGACCTCAAATGAACGGGGCAATAGAAGCAGCTAACAAAAATATCAAGAAGATCATCGAGAAAATGACAACAACTTACAAAGATTGGCATGAAATGTTACCGTTTGCTCTCATGGCTTACAGGACTTCAATAAGAACATCTACAGGAGCTAGCCCTTACTCATTGGTATATGGTACAGAAGCAGTGCTACCAGTTGAAGTTGAGGTACCATCATTCAGAATCCTGGCAGAAACTCAGTTAATTGAATCAGACTGGGTAAAAAAGAGGCTTGATCAGCTAAATCTGATTGATGAAAGAAGACTTATCGCATTATGTCATGGCCAGTGTTACCAACAAAGAATGGCTCGAGCATTTAACAAGAAGATGAGACCTCGGTACTTTAAAGAGGGGGATCTGGTACTAAGGAAGGTTCTCCCGAACGCCCAAGACTCCAGAGGGAAATTTACCCCAAACTATGAAGGCCTTTATGTGGTGAAAAAGGTTTTATCAGGAGGTGCTCTGATATTAACTCAGATGGATGGTCCCGAGCTGAGAGACCCCATTAACACATATGCTGTAAAGATGTACTATCCTTAGGCAAGGGAATTGAAATTTTGCCAATGTTTATGAAAGCCAATGTTCGATATAAATTTCGTTGAGTCGAGTTTTTATTTTTTTACAAGCAAAGTTAATATCCCTGAATGGTCAATAATCCAAATCAATTCGCACCATAACAAATATTCTTAAACACATTACCCACCATTTCACCAATGAAAGATAGACACTAAAATGATAATGAATCTTAATATGGTTTGTGATATAATCCTATCTATTTTTTAGCATTAAAACTGAGCGCGTTATTAGGATAACATTACTATCAAAAGAGCGTTGTGTATAAAGAAAGGGAGCACATCAAAATTGTCGACCCTATGTCAAGATAAGAAGAAATGAAGTAGAAGCAAACCAGCCCGAAGGTTCAGTTGTTTGGTTGCTATCCACGATAAACTGGCAAGCATATTAAAATAAATAACTATCATCATATCATCACATCATTTAGTTCAGGCTGTAGAAAGTATATTCAGAAGCATAAGATGAGTCAGCCCATAGTAGGGCACTTGTCTGAACATGCCCTTTAATAGGGTGGTCAGCCCAAAAAGGGGCACTTCCCTAGATCTCTCGAGGTTAGCCCACATGGGGCACCTTTTGAGCCATCATTTTCATCATAAGGTAGTCAGCCCAAAAAGGGGCACTTCCTTAGATCTCTTCCAAAGTCGGTCTATAAAGACGCCTTCCTAGATATCATTTTTATATTAGGTTAGTCAGCCCATAGGGGGCACTTTCCTAAAACCTTGTCCTCATGGTCAGCCCATAGGGGGCACTTTTTGAGGCAAATTCAAATCTAGGTTAGTCAGCCCATAGGGGGAACTTTCCTAAAACTTTGTCCTCATTGTTAGCCCATTGGGGGCACTTTTTGAGGCAAATTCAAATCCAGGATAGTCAGCCCATAGGGGGCACTTTCCTAAAAACATTGTTCTCATGATCAGCCCATAGAGGGCACTTTTTGAGATAAGTCCAATCCAGGTTAGTCAGCCCATAGGGGGCACTTTCCTAAAACTTTGTCCTCATGGTCAGCCCATAGGGAGAACTTTTTGAAACAAGTCCAATCCAGGTTAGTCAGCCCATAGGGGGCACTTTCCTAAAACTTTGTCCTCATGGTTAGCCCATAGGAGGCACTTTTTGAGGCAAAGTTCAATTCCAGGTTAGTCAGCCCATAGGGGGCACTTTCCTAAAAAAACCTTGTTCTCATGGTTAGCCCATAGGGGGCACTTTTTGAGACAAGTTCAGTTCAGGTCAGTCAGCCCATAGGGGGCACTTTCCTAAAAACCTTGTTCTCATGGTCAGCCCATAGGGGGCACTTTTTGAGACAAGTCTAATCCAGGTTAGTCAGCCCATAGAGGGCACTTTCCTAAAACTTTGTCCTCATGGTCAGCCCATAGGGGGCACTTTTTGAGGCAAAGTTCAATTCCAGGTTAGTCAGCCAATAGGGGGCACTTTCCTAAAAATCTGTTCTCATGGTTAGCCCATAGGGGGCACTTTTTGAGACAATCCCATCAAAGGTTAGTTAGCCCATAGGGGGAACTTTCCTAAAAATCTACCTCAAGGTTAGCTCATAGGGGGCACTTTTTTAGGCATTCAATTCAAGGTTAGTCAGCCCATGAGGGGCACTTTCCTAAACTCTCCCGATTAGTTAGCTCTCGGGGCACTTTTCGGAAATATTCTTCCAAACAGTTGCTAGTCTAACAAGACGCTTCTGTTGACAGGTAGCCAGCTCATAAGGGCGCTTCCTAAGTAAATTTTCTTTCCAAAGGTTGCGAGTCTGGTAAAGACGCTTCCTATTATCATTTCTCATACATTCCTACACAATGCTTGAGATGTGTCCTATTGTCAATTAGTAAGCCCATAAAGCACTTTTTGGGAAGGAACATTACCTTGAATTATTAGGAACATCTTCAATCGTAGGATTATTAGTTCTTGGAGCATTTTCCTACCAAAACCTAATTCAAGAGGCCAAAAATGGTGTCTTTTGTTTATCTTTGTAGTCAAGTTTTTCAAACTTTACCACAAAGAGGGACAGCTTTAAACACCCCATTTTTGCCATAAGAATCAATAATTTTCAATAATAATCAATTTTCAGTTTTTCCCAATTTTTCCCTAATTTAGCATAAATAATAAAAATATTCAAAAAAATAAAAATAAATAGGAAAACACATCAATTTTGAAAAATGATTTCAGAAATAGCAATAATAAATAATAAACAATTTTTACAAAATTTGGAATTTTCAAAAAATACAAAAAAAAAATAGAAAAATCGCATTGCATATATGCAATTTGCGAAATTAGAAAAATCAGGAAAGTGGGCTAGCTCAGCTGGTCCGGACCATGGGCTAAGGCGCGCGGTGTGGGTGCAAGGTCAGGGGTTCGAATCGCGGGAGGAGCAGTTTCCACGTTTTGCAATTTTTTTCACTTATCCAAGACACGTGGCAGCATCCGATTGGCTGGAGGAAGTGCACGCGCCGGGCGCGTGATCGTCTCCAACCTCGAGCCCGAGATCGCCGGCGAAAGGAAAAATTCGAATTTCGGCCGTTTCGATTCGATTTTTTGCACAAATCCAACAGATCTTCAACATAAATAAGATAAACATTATCTAATTAGAATCAAATCGCAACAAATCGAGGGATTGACACAAATCGAAGTTGGTTTTTCTAACCGAAAATCCGATTAGCTTCAATCGGAGGAAATCCGAGCTTATCCAACTCGATTTCAAGTGCCTATAAATAGAGGAGGACAGGAGGAAGTCAAAACACAAAGAAAAAGTGAGAGAAAGAGAGAGAAAGGAGTGAATTGGAGTATGCCGGAGAAGCTTGAAGCCGAGACCACCGACCGGAGTTAGAGCCGCCGCAAGGAGACATTCTGGGAGTGAACCACCGCCACCATTGGATTCAGCAACCTCGAGAAGCTAGGATTCGACACCTCACCCGTTGCAAAAGGCCACCGGAACGCCGTAAGCGAGCCTTCCCCGCCGCCGTGTCCGATCAATCCGACCCGACCCAATTCGACCCGACCGACCCGACTCGCGCACCGACCCGAATCCAGGTAAGTCGAGTTTTCCAAATTTTTTATTTTTATTTATTTTATTTATTTATTTATTCCGAATTTATTTATTATTTTTTATTTCTTTAGCCATTTATTTATTTGTTGGTTTAAGTTTTATTTTCAATAAATAGGAAAATGTAGAAATTAGGTTTTTTAGGATTTAATAATGTAAAATAAATAATAAAATATAGAAAAATAATAAAAAAATATTAGGAAAATAATAATAAAATTTTAGATGTCAAAATATGATAGATAATAAACCAAAAATCACGAAAATCAATAAAAATTCCCAAAAATCACGAAAATCAACAAAAATTCCCAAAAATCACAAAAATCAACAAAATTCTTAGAAATCACAAAAATAACAAAAAAATCATAAAAATGAGTTTTAACACTTAGAAAAATCCTTTTCTTCAAATAAATCCAAAATTAATGTTTTTCCCTAAAATCATTTTCAAAATAAAATCAAAGCTTAGGTTTAGAAGTTTTTTTAGAACAAAATCCCAAAAATGGTAAGAACATAAACTAAAAGAGGTTTTCATAAATTAAAATTCACCAAACCAACTTAAGGTTTTCAGAAAAAGCGAACTACGGCTTGTTTGATCCTGAGTAGCAGGTACGTAGGCACCCATTCGGGTCAACCCATAAAATGAATGAAAAATCATTTTCTTGAAATAATTCAAGAACATAATAAAAAGTAACAGAAACACAATAAAAACACATTTCTGAATATGAACAATTTTAGGAGATTAGGTGGTAACCGTAAAGGTTTTAATAGGTTAGCCTACGGACTTAGAAACTCTGGTTTTCCCTTTTCCTCTTTTCACAAAAACGAGAAGAGGAAATAACGACGACTAGTAGTCTAAATTAAGACTAATCCGCTCCTTTAATCTTAATTCAATTTTTCCCAACAACAGTTGGGTGGCGACTCCAAAAATCAAACGAAATTCCTAACTCAAGTCGAGAATCTACATTAGATGAGCATAGGGTCTAGTCTAGATCGGATTAGGAATGGGAATTCAAAAATTAGACTCGACAACTTGGTTTACCTAAGTTATGAGTATCATTATTGAGTCCTTACGTGTTAAGGTAAGGAAGATTTGATGGGGTCCCCTTAAAACCCTAATCACCTAAGGTCGTTTGTCTTAGGATCAATCGACCGATGAAATTACCACTTGTAACTTAAGTAAATAAGCCTGAAGGGACACCCTCTATTGAGGGGATAATGTCTGTTAACTTGGATGATGAGGTTAGGATTATTGGTTGAAAGCTTACTACATGGGTTACTTAGCTATATCTAATTGAACTAAATTGAAAAAAAAATCAAATTAATAATAATTGACTAAGTTTAAATAAAACTTTTTGAGAGACTTGAAAGAGAAAGAAAATAATCTAGGAGAATAAGAAATGTCATATACTTTCACTTCTTGTTGTTGTGCTTAGAGAAATAATTAAATGTTTTATATGCTTTTTGATAAGTGGTGAGATGCGACTGAGTAGCTTTGACTTTGTTTGTTTTATTATTTCCTTTCGGACTTTGAAAGAAGTTGCTAAATGGGGAAGGCAATGGTTTAACTTACTTAGATTAATTTAAAAAGTCTAATTTATTGTATGATGGTACACATACAATTATGATAGGTTTGAGTGATAGGCACTAACAAGTCACTAAGGATTAATTAAGTAAAGAATGTTGCTTGTGATTTAAAGTTCATAATGAGTATAATTGATGATAGGGTCTTTCTCTTGTCCTCACTTTGTTTGCTTGAGGACAAGTAAACAATTAAGTATGGGGAAGTTTGATAAGTATTGAAATATCCTTATTTCTAGTATTTATTAAATATAATTTTGTATGAATTTTATGTGAATTTATCAAAAAAAAAAAAAAGAGAGGATACTTTAAGTGCTTAATATTTTATTTCAGGGTTTAAAGAGGACAATTGAAGGATTTAAAGAAGGTTTGAGTAAAAATAAGGTGAAATTTGGCAAAGTATAGAAAATGGTGATTTCTACATGTATACAACCTTTAGCATGACAATGCAAACACTAGTGTTGAAGGGCAAAAAGTGATTAGAATACATCTTGAAAATGTGCCCTAACTGCTACATAAGTTGTGTAGAGAGCATGTTGAAGGAGAAAATATGACCAAAGAAGAAAATGAAGGAATTCCAGTATGCATAACTACGAGCGTGGTCATGCAAGAGGTTATGTAGAGCCTTAAACGCTAGAATTTTATTTTGTTCCAGAGTACACGATCCCAAGTACAAGTGTGCAGTAGGTTGTGCTAAAACTATAAATACTCGATTTATTTCGCAGAGTTCTAACCTTTTATCATTCTTAGTTACTCTAAAAACCTTAGAAAAGCAAAGTTACAAACTTAAAAAGAAAAATTATTGGAGCATCATCAAAGATTACAAAACATCTATAAGGATTTATTCCTTTTATCATGATTACTTGTTATTACTATAAAGTATTTGTGCTTATTGTAAATTCCATAAAGAAGTAAATTTATATATTTTGCATCTTATGAAACTCTAAACCATGTGATTAAATTATTTATTGATTAATAAAGAGTTTATACATTTGTATTTATTCATGTATTCTGATTATTTTGTGATTAATTTATGTACGTAAATTAATTGCATGTATGATTCTTATTAGATTGAAAGAGATTTTATCTAATAGAATAGATCTTCATGAATAAAAAAATTGCATGTTTTACCTAGAGGCAGGAAAACTTCATTTTTTTTTGCACAAAGATTAAATCTTTATTTGAGAATTATGACCTTTAATTAAATCTTATGTGGCAAAGGTGAGGAAGAGGTTTTCACTATTCCATGTAGAGTTAAGAATTAATTTACTAGATGGAGTAATTAGTTTAATTGAGAATTCTTACAATTCAAAGCATAAACAATTTGCTAATCAATACCTTATTATAAGAAAGCTAAGGTTTAGGGTGGATCAAGACGAATTATATGTTTTTATTATTGAATTTATCTATTAAAGCAATTATAATTAATCTTAGGGTTATTAGATTAGTTAATTGGTAGTTTAAATTATTAATCTCATATTAAGATTTAGATTAAATAGTAGAAAAACGGTAATACTAGTACTTATTTTCAAGATCCTTGAGGACAACACCTACTTAAATCTATACTACATTAGATAGGTACACGTGCCTAACTTGATCGTTAATTTTTTTTTTTTGTTTATAAATTTAGACTTTGATATAATTGGAAGAACGTACATCGGAGAGTATTAAAGAAAATATATCATTAAGATGTTGACGTGGAATTTAGAAATTCTAAATGCATTCTACCTATTAGGGATGGTCTGGTTGACTTTATAGTTATCAAAATTTTTACTTTTATCATTAAATATTATATTTGGTACTTAAACTTTTTTAATTTTTACAATTAACTATTTAAAGTTTAAAAGTGTTATTTTGATACCTACAAACTTTTTATGTTAATTATAATACTTTATTCAAATAGTTAATTATAAAAATAGATAAAATTTAGGTAGCTAATTACAAAAATGAGCAAAATTCAAGTAATTAATTATAAAAATAAGTAAAGTTCAAGTCGCAAATTGGTATTTTGAAATTTAAGTAGTTAATTGTAAGGGAAAAGTACAATTTTAGTATTTAATATTTATCTATTTTTATTTAAATTCTTAACATTTTCTTCTTTTTTTTTATTTGAGTTTTTAGCATTTTTTAACTTTTATAAAAATAAGAATTTTATTAAATATGTTAAATTTTCAATTTATATTAAGCATGTATTGGTTTTTGATTAAAATTTTTAGTTTTTTTTCTTAATTTTAATTATTATATTGTATTTTTTATTATATTATGTAAATAAATATATTTAACATGATTATTTTGTTAATTTAATTATTATAGATCAATTTAAAGTTGATATGTGTCATTGATTGAAGAAATATTTAATAAATTGATTTAAGTTTTTTTTTTAATAAGATTTTGAAAATATAGAAGACTTAAATAAAAGGAAAAAATAGTTTGAAATTCAAATAGAAAAATAGATTAACGTTAAGAACTAAAAAATTTTTTTTTTCTAATGATTTAAATAGGTAAATTTTAGTATCGATTATAATATTTACTCTTTAAATAAATATGTTATGTAATGAATTTGATAAGTAAAAGTTGAAATAATATTCCACAAGTTTTATCTATTAAATTGAAAAAAAAATGATTTATTGTGGCCATTCCTTTTTAAAAGTATCTATGGTAATTCCATTATAAGTAACATCTTAACAGTTTTTAATTCCTTGGATAACATTGGGAAATATTGCACTTTTATTAAAAAAATCATAAATATTGTACCCATAAAAAATATTAAAAAAATAGGTTTCGTAAGCACAAACTCAGTTTGTAACTTTTTTTTTTTCAAAAATTGCAAAAACTGAAAGTGTAGACCCGATTTACACCTTCAATGCAATTTGTATTGAAGGTACGAACTTCATACGCTCCCTCAAGAATGAAGGCGTACACAAATGTTTATGCCTTTAGTGTAACCTTTTTTTTTTTTTTTTTACATTTCAACAAATAGAAACATTGCAATTTCACTCTTATAAAAATATTAAATAGTAATGCGGTTTGGTCCTAGTTATAATATATTAAAATAAGTATTTTTATATATATTATACGCTCTATAATTCTAAATGGGTAAAAAATTATAACTTTTCACAGTAAAAATAAAAATAAAAACTAAAACTATGTGATTTACTTTTTTAATTTTAAAGGGTTATAGTTTTTTACTTGTTTGAAATTACAGAGCACATATTATATCAAAAAAACTTATTTAAATATACTATAGATAAGACCAAATCATGTTACCATTTGGTACTTTTATAAGAATAAAATTGTTATATTTCTATATGTCAAAAAGTAAAAAAATTACACTAAAAATACGCACATTCATAACTTTAAGCAATTTGCCAGCCCTTAATTCCTTATTAGGAAAATTCCTTCCTTTTCCCAAGCAAAGAATAATGGATCGCTTGAGAGGTGGGTTGAATGACAGGTGAAAGATTCCGCTTCCGAGTCCGACTCATTAACCGACCAAACCCAAACTCCAATCTAAGCGGAGCGGACGACTACAATCTTAAGCACACTGTCGGAATGTGTGGTCCGATGGATTAGTATTATGCTGGATAGGAATAGATACGTGAGAGAGAGACTGTAGGGAAACCGAAGAGAAATGGCGAGAAACGGTGGCGGAGAGAATTCACAGCCCCAGCCCCAGCCCCAGCCCCCAAGAAACAACTCCGGCAGAAGAGTTAGGGCTGGACCAGACCCGTTCCTGGTGGCTTGTCGGTGTTTCAGTGTGTTGACATCTGTGGTTGCAATTCTATGCATCGTCGTCAATGTTCTTTCCGCTATTCGTTCTTTCAAGAATGGATCCGATGTAAGAATGTATATCATATCATATCATACCATGTCATCCCTACTCTCATCATTTCGAAAAACACCATTCTGCTGTGATTCTTTATTTATGTAAATAAAATTTTGGGTGTAACGAGTGAGATATCGCAGGTGTTTGATGGGATATTTCGGTGCTACGCGGTGTTAATAGCGTTCTTCGTGGTTCTGGCTGAGACTGAATGGGGATTTATCATCAAATTCTGGAAGGTACTCATGGATTCTGTGCCTGGTTCTTCAATTTGATAAAATGTTACTTTCTTTATATAATTCTACTAATGATCGTTGAGATTCTGGCTCTTTTTTCATTTTAGACTTCTTCCTTAGTAATGAAAGCCTTGATTTTTCTGCTACTTCCGGAGTGTCCATCCAGCGTAATCGTTTATATAGGTTGCATATTTCAGACTGGGATCTACTCCTGCTGATTGAGTATAAGTTATATATAGTTTTCCGACTTCATTTTACTCGCTCTTGCTCTTCATGAAGACAAATACGTGAAACATGAAGTAGTGGCTATTCATCTGCAAAAAATCTCTGCTGAATGCTGACTAATCAAATATTGTTAGACGTGGTATTTTCCTAAAACGAGGCAAGGATCATCATCATGAGCTCCTGTTTTGTACACAACAAAGCTTATCCCGTGCAAGGGGACTTTTGCCCATCAGAAATTTCTCAAAAAGTCTCTCTCCCTCGGTTCTGAGGGTAATTGTTTTTGAAGGGGAAGTTTGTACAGTTTTATGACAGATGAAAGCTCATAAAACAAAATATCAGCTGTCATTGCATATACTGAAACTGCTAAAAGAAAGGATGGCTTATACAGTAATAGTGCTAATGCCTAACAAACTAGTTATCACATTTTCACTAGGAAATTGAGCAACCATTGATGACTGCATTACTTTGCTTCAATACAGTGTGAGGTTGATGAAGATCTTCTAGAACAAAGTCTTAAATTACATACCGGGTCTCGAGTTTGTTAGTCCATGTAAAGTTTTTGATTGGTAGAGATGATTTTTTAGCAAATATTGTGCCTTTGTTCCTGTAAAGCAATATTTTTCTTCCCTAGATTTTTCCCAAATTTCAAGATTTTTTTCTTTCTTTAAACGCTAGTAAATCTAAAGCACTTTCTTCATCTCTTTGAAAACTTCATTCTTTGCGTTGCAGATTTTAGAGTATTGGGCTGGCAGGGGTATGCTGCAGATCTTGTATGTCCTTGATTTATATGTTCCCTTAAAGAACTATCTTTCTTTCACTCCTCTACTGCCTACATCTACTATGCCATCTCATTGTGCTGATTTACACAATCAAACCTTATCAAAATGTTTACTTCACTTTCTTGGCCCATTGCACACCTACGAGAAATCTGAGAGAGTTGTCTCACATAAGTTGTTGATTTTTCAGTGTAGCAGTCATGACAAGAGCTTTTCCAAACTACACTACTGAGCAGCAGGATCTTGTTCTACTACAGAACATTGCGGCCTACATGCTCCTTGGTTGTGGTGTTGTCTATGTCGTTGCGGTAAGATTACTAAAAAGAGTAGATTGCCTGCATACCTGGAGGTTAAGCCTCAGTCAAATGGCCTAACCGCAGTGAAGTATAGTGTCAGCTTCACATAAAACGATTTCTGTTTACTCTGGAGATACCTTTTTCTTGTCTATTACATTCTGTACATGCGTTGCTGATATAATTGCTTTTAGGGGATCTTGTGCATTGGCTTTCTCAAACGCTCTCGTCAGCAAAAAGAAACATCAAGGGATCAAGCAATCAGGGACCTAGAGGTAAGCATTGTTACATTTGATAATACTTTGAGGTATTGTGTGATTCTATATACATGAATTCATAGTTGCAAGTGAATCATGATTCTTCCATGATCGGATGATGCAGTTACCTTTGTTAGCTAAAAATCCCAATATACCCCCTTATATTTCCCCAAGTGTGTTTAGCCTTCTCATCTTTGAAATTGAGTGTTCCAAATCTTCAAAAACATGCTTTTAGAGCCCTACATGACCATTGTATTATACCTTGATAAAAATAACAATTAGAAATGACAAAAGAATTTACTATAGGTAGAAAAAGAAATTAAATAAAATTAGAATAAAGAGTGATCTCCCATTTATTTATTTATTTTTATCCTTTTAATCAAGGGCAAAATAGTCATTTAAGGGTTTAAAAGTATGTTTCCAACATCTAGGAGCCTAATGCTCTTTTTCAAAATAATAGGATTAAGCGCACATGGAGCAATTTAGAGAGTACATTTGCAGTATACTCTAAGATTTGTTTATGTGAGACATTGAATCTAGCTCTAGGTTGATTGGGTAAGTGGTTTAGTAATATAGTGGATTAAGGCACTTGCATCACCAGTTGTTGAGTAGCTCTATTACTCTGTGTGGTGTCCGTGTCTTCATCTCATATGGTTTGAATTCCTAAGTCTCCATGTGAGCAAGTAGACATACACAAATCAACTACTTAAAAAACATCAAGTTGGGCTTGACTGTTAAAAAGGTTGTATAATTCAGCTTAATTATCTTAAGCACTTCCGCTTGCTTGGAATTAGTGAGATTCATGTGATCTAGGCAAGACAGTTAATGAGATGGAAAAGTAGCCATTAGGAATGGCAAACTTGATACGTGCATATTGTTCACTCATGTCTGACAGATGTGAATTGGCTTTTGCTGCAAGCCTCAATAATTGGCTAATAGTGAGTGGTTATTGAAAGTACATCCTTTAAAGCCATTTCTTATAGGTCCAAGTAGACTGTCTTTTTACTTTCCCATGGATTGCTTTTTTGCTTTTCATTTAACAAGCCTTGTTTCCTTTTTGGTTCATTGTATTTGTTTGATTCACCTGAATTTCATGTGGACCTGTATAAATAAAAAAAGCTGCTTATTTTTTAAAGACATTATAAGGATGAAAATGCTTGTTAAAGATGCAACTTAGGAAATAAAAATAAATGATTTATTTTGTTATTATTTTAGCAAAGATCATTTTGTTTTTGGCCAAAAGGATATTTTATCAAATGCCAAAACAGTACATCAATTAAACATTTTTGTCAACGTTACAACCAACATTAGAATGTACTAAACAAGCATCTTCAGTAATAAGAACTTGTAGAGGAGATGGAAGCTTTCAATTGAATCCATAGTACACATTGTCTTTGTTACAGTCCCACATGTGATATTAGTATGGATTAAGTGTGGTATTTAAGTTTATGGATTCTTCCACTCATTAAACTAATTTTTTAGGTTGGGTCATAACATTTGGTGCTCTTATTGAGAATTAACCCCATGGAAAGGGTGACTTGGAAAAGGAGCGACCTAAGAGAGAGTTACTTGGAAAAAGGTTACCTGGTGAAATAAAGTAACAGCCATTTAAAGTGAGCAGTTCAGAATAGGCCAATGTGGGCATTGGTTTTCAAATGAGGGTGGTAATGTTACAATCCCACGTGGGATAATAGTATGGATTAAGTGTGGTACTTAAGTTTAAGGGTTTTACTACTCATCGGACTAATCTTTTGAATTGAGCTCTTTCCTTGAATCTTGGGTCATAACATTCTTCTCATTAGAATGGCTAGCAATTTAATCTGTTGCCCTATTTGCCTGGCATCTTACTGAGCTGAAATTTGTAGATTTAAAAGAAGGCCACAAATAGTTGATATCTATCTTATGAGCCTGCAAATTCCGAGGTGGATCATTCTACAAACTCAAAGCTTTATATACAACCTCACTGTCCAATTTGATGATGATTTCTTCCTATCTTTTTGCCCTAGCCAAAATTACTGCATCAAGAACTGCTACCGCTTCAGCCGCTTCAGGGGAAGACACAATCCAACGTTTTGAAATCCCCCACAGAACATTCCATCTGTAGCTGCCTCACAAGAACCTGGATCAAAGACACCATCTATGTTTATTTTAATGGCTGACCCAAGAGGTACTACCCAAGCCACATCATCAGGATTCTGCCCATTTCACTGCTCAAAGCCATGCATGCCGCTGTCCCTGCTGTACATAGCTTTCTGTTAATAGCAGCGGTGTCAGACAGCTTTGAATCAGGCCTCTGATTACTTGCTTTACCGCCTCTTGTTTTAACCATTCTAGCTCTTTCAAGGCTCTCCTATGCTGCTCAATAACTCCACACATCTGAAACACTTGAATTGAAAGCACCATGGCATCTGGCTTTACAAATATACCATGCAACATGTACAACTTTGTGAACAAAATTTTTTATTCACCGGCCAAACACATTTCTAACCATCTATCAAGAGTAGAAAGCTTCTCACATTCTATTCTTATACCTAAGGTAGCAAACCACTCTGGCAAGGTCCAAGGACAACATAAGGGAACATGTTCAATCAATTCTTCATTTGGACAAAATTTGCATTTTGCAGACGTCAAGATACCCTTCTTTGCCAAATTACACTGGGTAGATACTTCATTATTTAATGCTTTCCATATGAAATATTTCACCTTGGGTGGCCAAAGACAGTGCCATACCTATTTCCATATTGCCTTTGCAATTTGGTGTGAGGATGAAGCATTCCAATTAACTTGGAAGGATTTGCATCTAATAAAGTTGTATGCTGACTTTACACTAACATTTTCCTGACTTGTCATGAGGCTAGATTAAGCAGTCTTCCAAACCTACAGGAATCTCTAATATTGCTTTCACTGACTGTTGCTCAAAATAGTGTGTAAGTTTTTGCTAATTCCACATTCTAGTATCCTCATGAATCAAGTCTGAAACTCTCAAATCTGGATTTTAAACTTGTGTTCTGAAAGTCGGCCTATGATCCTCCATCTTTGGGACCCACCTATCAATACCAACCCTTATCGAAAAACCATGGCCAACCTCAAAGCTCCTTTCAGTGGATGATCTCTTTTGTGCAGAATGATAGACCATACCGAAGAAACCCAAGAACCATTGGAAACATGCGGGAAGGAGGAGTTAGGAATCTAAATGCCCTTGAATACCCAGACCCAAAGGGTGTTAGGATTTGTTTGCATTTTCCAAGCCAGTTTTGTTAATAGTGCAGAATTGAAATCCATTAAGTCTGTGAAGCCAATGCCCCATCTTCTTTCATAAGAGTAATCTTCTCCAAACTAACCCAATGAACCTTCCTCTCTTCATTTGTTTGTTCCCACTAGAATTGAGTGATTAGAGAGTTAACTTCCATACACCATCTGGCTGGGAATGTAAGACAAGCCGTTGAGTAGTTTGGAATTGCATTGGCCACCACCTTAATGATAGTCTTTATTTGAATTTAAAAGAAGATACATCTTCCAATTCTTCAGTTTAATTTTTATTTTGTCTTTAACAAACCTTAAAGCCTTTGATTTATTCCTTCCCCATAGTGTTGGTAAACCAAGGTTTTTCCCAGATTAGATGTCACCGTGATGTCTAACAACTCACAAATCTCCATCTTTGTTCCAAGGGCTGCATTTTTACTGAAGAAGATACTTGATTTCTACATGTTGACCATCTGGCCTAAAGCATTGCAGTACTCTTGAGTAATACTCATCAAACTTGTACATTTAAATAATTTGCTTTGATGAAAAATGGAGAGTCATCAGCAAATAGAAGATGTGATGAGGTAGGAAAGTCAAATAATCTTGAAAAAATATCAAAGGTATTAACTTAAAAATAATAATAATAATAACAACAATAATAATGACATGGGACCTACAAAAACTTAAAAAAAAATTACTAAGGAACTTTCTTGAAAGAGATTATGAATAAATTAAAGAGGTTTTAAGGAGAAAGTTCCTTAATATGCTGACATGATATCATAAGCTTGAAGTTCTTTAGGGACAAAGATGCTCTAGGGGTGATATGGAACCTCCGTAAATATGCTTGAGAACTCCTTTTGGATATTATGAACCCTCACAATAGTAATGTGCAAAACCCTCGTAATCACTTTGATTCAATCCCTAAGATAGACTAGAATTAGGCTTCTCTTAGTTATTGATCAAGAAATTAGAACAAAGATTTTCTTTAACACAAAACACTCCACAAGAAAAGCGATCAATCTCTCTTGAATGTTCCTAAAGTATGTATTCTACACAAGAACACAAGCAATAAGTAATAGCTTTTGTGATTTCAAAATAAACAAAACTTTCTTCCAAAACGCGGCTAGGGAGTATTTATATGGCCTTCTATAAAACCCTAATAAAAACACAAGTTACAAAACACAATTAAAAGAAAGCTGGTTCCACATTAATTATAAGCTAGCGGCTTTAGTTCAACACCGGCCAGCCTTGAATTTCAATGCCGGCCAAAGGCTAGCGGCCTTCTTTTCCATGCCAAAGGCTTTCACTTCCACACCGGTGGCCTTCAAGCTCCAAAGCTCCACTTTGACTTGCACTGAGTTGTATTGAACTTGAGTTGCAATTGTCTCGAAACTTTGATATCCTTGAAGTTCTTCACTAGCGGTGCTCTCCAAGCCTTGTAGATGAACTATCAAACCTTGTTGTATCTTCTTAGCTCGAGATCTTGTTATAGGTCCTTGAGGCATACTAATTAGACTCAAAATCTCTTGGCTTGCATCCTTGCCTCCTTGATCCTCATGACTAGGTATCTCCTGAGCTTGGTCCATTGGTCTCTCCATAACAAGGGGGCTGCAAATATTAGCACATGTCATGAGAATGTTATGCCATAATTAATGAGAATTTTGTTTGACGTTAATACATGCAAGGGGAAAAAGAAAAAGGAAAAGTCAATAAAAAGAATATACAAAGCAGCAAGCATTAAGAAAAATAGGTGGACTAGTGGTGCATAAGATAGATGGAAATTGCTGATTGAGTAAACATTCAGTTTTTATGTATTTGCATTACAAAATCAGCTTTCTAAAATACCAAGTTTGCAATCCAATACAAACAGAATTGAGCTCTCCGTTGCATTACTTTCCAAGACATAGATGCATTTAGAATTAACTATTTAGTTTTGGTAGGGTTAATTTAGGTGTTCAGCTATATATGGTGATGCTCTCTATTGCTGTTGGATGTATCCAAATGGATTTCTTCAAGCTGTTAGCTTGCTTGTAATTAGTTGTATCTGGCTATGAAGCTCCTTGGTTATCTATCCTCTTGCACTTTTACATTATAATCTTAATGTGTGCATAGACACAGCAGATTATACATGTCGCATTAATGCAAGTGCTTCTGAACTGGTTAACTTCACTTTAATTGCAGGAATTGGAGCGACGTAGAGAAGAACTTGAACAATTGCTTATTGAGGAAAGGGTTTGACCTTATTTGTTGGAATTACCGCTTGGTGTCCCTATTGTACAAGCAAACAGAAGTACAAGGATTTTTGGTGAACCCTTCTGCTTTGATTGCCATTATTTGCATTCCTCTTTCCCCTCTTCACAATCTTCCATTTGGATTGCATTCTTAGAAATCTATCTTTGAAAGCAGTTTCCTGTATATTTTATCTCTTTGAATCAGGGTTTTGAATAGTTTGATTTGTTGTATAGTTCTTGTCAATTGCAATATTCTTAATTCGTTTTGTTAGGAGATTTATAGTTGGAAAACCATGTTTTTTCTCGGAAATTCACTCAATGTAAATCTGGCTGAGAAGTGAAAACTGAACATATTACTCGAACCATGATGTGTATGGAGCTGAGTTGTGTAACTTGTCTTCCGTGGGTTGAAGCTGTGATGATTTGCCAAGTTCTTGCTGTTCAAGCAGTAGCACAGAGAAATACTGGAGGTGGTGAAGGCACTAGTCATAGATAACGAGCATCACATCTGCAGCCAGTATCATCGAGTATATTGCTTGTGAAATAGCCATCGTAGATGAAGTTGGGAACATGCTGACAAGTGCTGCCTTTTCATCTACTTAATCCCTTGAATTTAATCATTAAAATGAAACTTTCTTTTTATGTGCTCTTATAACCTTAGTTGGGAAGAAATTGATGCTATTCTGTTAAACTTTTCAACTTTTGTTTTCTTCTTATGTATATATAATTCCATCCCTTGAGTTAATGTTGGGGTTGGAGCAGATGATTCCACTCAAGTGTTATATGGATTCCTCAGCCTGGTATTTTAAGGCAATCTGCGGCTTTTTTTTTTACAAAAGAATGAAGTCTCCCATCAACTTTTGATTTTCTATGCACCTCATTATCATATTTCAAGCGTAAAAATTATATGAAGGAAACATATTTTTAGGGTATAAATCACCCAATGCCATTGTATTTTCCACAAGTGCAATGTTAGGTACTGTAACTTGTTTATTTATTTTAAAACCAGAAAAACCTCGAGTTTTCAAAGAGTTAAATTTTACTTCTTGATGATAGAGTAACCGAAAATCTTATATGATATAAGACATACTCTTTCCATCGTTGTTTTCTTATATTCTTATTTTATCTTTGCCTTTTCATTTCATTATGAAATGAATCTTCCGAAAACGATGTGGAGTCCGTATACTTCTTACGTTGATGTGGAGGATAAAAAAAGGTCAAGAATAACGTTGAAGCCTTTTAGTAAAAGGAGCTTTGATACCAATAATTTCAAAGAATTGATTTGGTTGTTTATATATATATATATATGTATTAATCAACTTCATAACTGAGCTCGGACACTAGAAAAAAGACATTACACGTATGGTATATGGGATTTCTGATTACCATGAGATGAGATTGGAAGAACATTAAACTGGTAGAATTGGACTTTTTTGGAAAGTTTGCTGATTTTCACAGTTAAAATTGAAGTTGATAAGTTAGTAAGGTAATTAGTGGAATTCACCCATTATTTTATGATTTGAACTGTGGCATGTATTGCTAATTTTAGCGTACAATTTCATGGGACAAAAGTTTTTCTCCCTGTTGGTGACAAAACCATATAAGTTCTCACTATTTTGGCCATGTGTGTCAGGTTACAGTTGCACCATATTACGACTCAGAAGTGAAATACCTGGCTTGACAGCGTTTCATGGCATTACTGCACCTGATGAGTAGAAATGTGCAGCATGCCGTGACTTCTCATCTCGTTGTGTCGAAGAAAGCCAAAAGCATCAGAATATTAGAAATTTAGAGTTGGTTAAAAAGATTTGTCTGACATGGAGAACGAGAGGTGAAGGCAAGACTTGTTCGTGATCAGCCTTGGCCTTACTCGCTAGTAAATGATGATGGTTTGAGTTCTTAATGGATTGGCTGTATTAGAGTGATGCCAACTTCAGTTTTTTGGAGTTCGCAATTCATTGTGAAGCACGTCAACACTAACTCTGGGGTAGTTGAAGAGAAGAACAAAAGGGCTGTTGTTTGCTCGGTTGGGAATGACATTGTGATTATTTGAATGGTGGTCGTTGTGGCGCTACACCCTACGTGCGGCGAAGCAGAGTGGTGATAGTGGTTCAAGAGTATGGAAAACATGGTTAAGAAGATAGATTAGTCTTGGAACTGGGGTAGATTATGTTATAAGTAACTAAAATCAGCATTGTTGGTGAAGAGGTCACCATTGCTGTTAAGGACTTACTTCGTGTTGGGCAAATAGCATGTTGCAATACTCTTCATAAGGTGATTTCGAAAATTATAGCTGATGAAGCCTATACTTACTTCCCTGATCAGTGAAGAATAGTAAGCCTTCATGGGGGAAAGAAAGATTGTGGACAGCATTCCAATTGCTTAGGAACTTGTTAATGGACGTCATAAGGGCTCTAAGGTCCTAGACGTGCGCTAAAAGTTGTTATCCTAAAAGCATATGACATGGTCAAATGGTCTTTTCTTTTCCAAGTTTTGGACGCCCTTAATTTCCCTAGTCAATTCATTAGCTGGATCAGCCAACCCATTTCCTTTTACGTTTCTCTATAAGGTCGAATGATAAATTAATTGGCTTTTCTCCATGCTCTAAATGGCTTTGGCATGGTAATCCTATCTCACCTACCTCTTTGTTTTTGTTGTGGAGGTTTTTTCATGTTTAATGACGGAGAAAGTTCACTTAGAGGGTTTTTACTATCATTGGAGATGCAAGAAGAAAATGCTTACTCATCTCTATTTGTGGATAACCTTCTTGATTTCTTGCATGCCTCAATTGAATCCCTTCTTTTGATTCAATTAGCGCTCGTAGAATTTCATACCCTTGTTGGGTTTGAATGGTAATCCCTTTGAAAGCCAAGTCTTTTTTTTTTTAATAGTATTTTTTATTCCACAAAGGAGGAGCTCCAAGGATTTTGAGGTTCACTAGTGGCAGTCTCCCCATTGAGTACTTGGGTGTGGCATTGATTTCTTCAAGAATTTGAAAGGATCATTATAAGGATCTTGTTGCTCGGGTTTTATGTGTATTATTCACTGGACTAGCAAATTTCCATCCCATGTGGATAGAGTGCAATCAATAAAGGGTGCTTTATTCTCGTCCAAGTGTATTGGTCATGTTCTTTCATTCTTCGTAAGGCTATTCTAAAGGATATAGCAAGCAAAATATCTCTGTTTTTAACTTATTAGATTCCTAAATACGTTTGTGCTAACTTAGGCATTGGAATAGTCATGCCGGAATTATTTTGATGTCCCTTTAAACTTTACTTATTCTCTTTCATAAGGGATTTCCATGTAAGAGAATTTCAAGCACATCATCTATCATATTGCATGGGGAAAGTTGGTGTGGCATAGAAAGAGAATACCAAGACATGCTTTTATCCTTTGTCTAACAGTAATGTAAAGCATTTAACTAACGGATAAACTTATGTCTTGGAATATCTTAATATCTTAATTTTGGAATTTGGAGGCGAGATGACCGAAGAGCTGAGAATGCAAAGCATAATACTTGTAGTAAGTCATTTTGTGATCTTCAATGGTGCAGTGTAAATCTTGCGCCTCATTTTGTTCTGCAGAGTGAGATCAGGTCATTACACTTGTTTTTAACCCAAGGTATAGTATATCTTACTCATCTCTATGTTGGGTTAAAAGATTTATCATTTATATATACAACATGTAATATACACATTGTATATAAAATATAATGTGATTTTAACATATACAATTTATGTAAAATATAAATAATAATTATTTTTAAAAATATCTATTTTTTTTTAGTAATTAATAATTTATTGAATTGCAATATTGAGTGATACAATACAGGAAAAGCAAATTATAAGGAGCACATCAACAATGAGTGTGCTAGCATGCTAACCCTAGGCACTAGTGTAGAGTAAAGTGATAGGATTACAATGGCCTTATGTAGGCTCGTATGTGATTTGCTAGTATGCTGATCCCCGGGAGATCTTTCCCAAGACGCACTTGATTACGGGTGCGCCATATACAATAAACTGTTGCTGCTAAAATTGCACACCACCTCTGATGTGTCGGTGAGTCACTTAGAGCCATAAAAAATCTAGTCAGTTGTTCCCAGTTGTTGGAGAAAGCTGAACAATTCATGTAGTCACAAATTATACTCCAGACTTGTGATGTATAATCGCACTGGAAGAAAAGGTGGGCATGATCCTCCAGATGTTGGTTACATAGGAGAAAAGTAGTAGACTGTCCTAGTCCCCAACGGTGTACCCTATCAAGGGTAGATAATTTCCTTAACCAAGCCAATCATAGTATGAAAGCATGTCTAGGTAGGGAAGTTTTATTCCATACTACTCTCTGCCAAGGCATGCTGGGTCTTGGGGGGTTTAGGAAAGTGTAGCCGCTCTTTATGGTGTACTCTCCATATCGTGAGTGTTTCCAACAAAAGCGATCATGCTCAGTGCTATTCGGTTTGATGGAGTGGGGATGCTGAAACTATTCCACGGTGGGCCTTCCGAGATACTCCATTCATTGCCATTCATTATGGAGCATAGCCTAGTATTAACTAGGAAGCCCGTGCTGTGCATGACCCGAGCACTAAACAAGGTATCCAAAGGTCTTGCCGGGAGCCAAAAGTCTGCCCATAGAGAGATATCTAGGTCATGTGGTATTTTATTATCACACATGTTAAAACCTATTTATATTTATACACTATGTGACCAATGATCTTTTTTCCTATGTTAGAGAGACAAGATATGTTCCAATTTACCGTTTTCCAACAAAGTAATTCGTAAAAAAGAGTTTCAGTAAAACTAATTCGTGAAATACCATGGCAAAATTATAAGTTAGGACTACAATTTTATCAAACAAGAAATCACATGTCCGATCTGTGATTTACATTTAACCGATACAGTATTTTGAAGGTAAATTGCAATGCCAACATACGATTTGCTAATCATTAATTGAAATATGAGAAAAAAGGCCAGCTAGTTCGTGTGCGTGTGAGAACAAAAATAGAAAGAGAGAAAAAGAAAAACAATGAGACTCTGCTCTTCTTCTTCTTCAAACTCAATCGGATGAGATCTTGTGGAAGCATTTTTGAACTCTCTCCGCAACAAAATCTGCAATCCTTACCGCAAATTTGGTAGCAAAATATTCTGTTTCAACATGTCTCATTAAACTTCTATCAGCGGCTGTGCCTCCCATGTCCAAATTAGATAACTTACTTGGCATGTCACTGATACCTTCTACATCTTTCATTCTAGTCCCCATAGCATTCCCAGCTTTGCCTTGCTATAGCCAGAGACAGCGTAACTCGTCAAAGTAGTGCTCCAGGATACATATGTACAAGCAGAAATCCTGTAATGGAGATTATATCCTACTTCCATCAATCTGAGACGGCATGGTGCCAGGCACGATTCTTCTGTAGTGCAATATGCATGAACAATGAATTTAGATAAAAAGTTCAAGTCACAAAGAGACCATTCTCATCTCCCTCTAAACCACACTTGGAAAAGCTTAAAATTCGATCTTACGTAAACATAATCAGGAAATTACCAACTTGGCATATTACTTGTAATGCAGTTATATAACTGCAAATGCAAGAAGTGAAGGATAAATATAGCTAAACAGCAGAATATCTGTATAGTTTTTTTCATGGATTTTCTGTATTTTTCTGACAGTTGAAAAATGCTATCTTTAAGAATCGAGATTGTGGAAAACACTTCCATCTGATGAAAACATGCATTTCATGGTAATTTCTCTGCCTCGCTTGCAGGGTGACCAGTAGCAGAAAAACATCCTTCAATCTCTTTGGTTCTTCTCAGATGAATTTCGATTTTTGGAGAACTTTGTGCGCCATCTCTCCAAGTTCTTCTCAGCTTTATTGGCATTCTGAGAGAATTCTCTCAAACCCTGTCTAAATGCTCCAAGGTTTACACCATTACTAACCAGAATACTTGTTACCCCCATTTTTGAAACCTGTCCGACAATTATCAATCTTAATTAAGCAATACTGCATACCAAAATGAAGCAATAAGCACCAAATGTCTAAGCATCATATCGATATAAGAAATGAGAACTAGAAAAATGCTTTCACTCATAAAGTGGAAAAGGTAATAATTACTGCTTGAATGTTACGATTCTCATCATCGAAAAAGAGCATCGAGTCAAATGGCACATTTGTCCTGGAGTGAATCTTACGGAAATGCTCAGTCTTGTGCGTGTAACTAGAAAAAATCTCCTGTTATTATATAAGCAAGAGACGATTAGCATATACATCATTTGCAAAAGAGAGTAAAATTCACGGTTAAAAATGCAGCATGTATATGCACTTCTCAACCATTTTATAGGTGCATTTCCAGATATATCTGACCACAAGAAATTAACAGATATCAGTACTTAACTTTACTGCAGTAGAAAACCTGAGCAACAGCAACATCATTATTGATTCTGTCGTCTATGATAAAAATTAACCATTGTTGTCGTACATAAGTCATTTTGTAAGACAGAAACCAATCAAAATAAACAGATTGCCTTGAACTCCAGACTCTCTTGAAGCCCCAAACATGCTTTTGGTGCATCAGTCAGATATCAATCCCACATAACATGAATTTGTTGGGTATAGAATAGATAGATAGATATACTTATACAGCATAATATTCATTCTTTTTTTTTTTAAAAAAAAAAAAAACTAGTGCCAAACAAGTTTTATCAACAGGGTTGCGTATTTGCAACTAAAAGTCATCATCAATAATACTGTAAAAAAGTATCCTTTAAAACTTACTTCAGCAACAAACATGGACCTCAAACTCAGTTTATCAAGAAATGCCTTTGCTATATCCGCCGTGGGTGATCTCGAAGCAATAGCAACAGATATACCCTTTTCATTGAGAGCATGCAGGATGCCTTTAGCATGGGGGTACAGAGAAGGCATTTCGCGTTTGGACCGACATTCGCTGAATATACAACAAAGAACAAATACTCAGTAACCATTTTAGGATTATTATTATTTAAGCTGCATTTTTCTTCTACTTTCTATTTCACATGGAAATCGAAACAAAATTATTACAAGTTCTTCAGGGAAGAACAAGACTATAACAAGAAAGTCCTGGCAATTAGTACTGTAAATGAGGGCAACGACTTGGAAGATCGTCACAGCAAAGCCACAGTCGGTAGTAATTCTTGTCGAAGGTAGTTGCTTTTTATCTTCCAAAATCAAATTACGATTCTTTTATTAGCATAACTACTAAACGAAACCAACTATGAGAGAGAGAGAGAGAGAGCTTGGAAATGGAAATGGGTAATGCCCAATAAAATCAGTAAAGTCGAAGGAAGGGTAATGAAGTTGAAAATTTTAGGTGATAGAAAAGGGTAAAGACAGGTATGTACCAGTAAAAGGGCCAGAGGGTGTAATCGAGATCGAAAACGACGAGTCTTGGCAACACCTGAAACATCCCTATTATCTGCAGCGCTTCATCTTTCACCTTCCCGTCCCCCATTTCTCCGACTTCAAAACCCTTTCTCTCCTCTCCTATCTCCCTCCGGCGTTCTAAGACGTGTTTCTCCCTTCCTGTTTAGTGCTTTGGGGTAATACTATTTAGTGTTTCTCCCTTCCTATTTAAATTTCATAAATATTATATTCAAAATAATTATTTTTAAAATAAATTTAAAAAATACAAATATAGTTTGCGATGTCAATATTATAAAAATTTTGAAAATTGATTATATTGAAGGTATAGACCGAACAACAAAATCAATAATGATGTTGCTATTGCTCAAGTTTTTTACTCCAATAAAGTTAAGTACTGATATTTGTTAATTTCTTATGGTTAAATATATCTAGAAATGCACCTATATAATGGTTGATATAAGCAATCATTCACATTCGTTACATGACATTGTAGAAATATAGCCCAAGCTGTCGACATTTAAGCCCTCAATTCCAACCCCGATGGAAGTCAATAACAAAGATGAAATAAATAGAGTAGTTACTCAAGTATTATAGTGATCAGACACACGTAATCCATACATGATTTGTTTGGGAGCGAAGACTACAAATAACACTAAAGTAAGAATGGGTGTTGAGGAGGAGAGTACCGATAACGATGAGAGTTCCAATGAAGATAATGGGAAAAGAGAAAATGATGGAGATGAAATACCTGAAAAAGACTCTCTAACCATACGTACCTACTAAAGACAAGTAATATATCAATCACAGCAGGCTGAGCCACTAAGTATTATAGTTAAAGATCCTATTTCATACTACAACATTGGTGGTGATGATGGTTACATTTATTTTGAGTAGGAGCAAACTAATATTTATAGTGGTTCAAGCAGTAGTGACGATTTCTATAGGGGCATGAGATTCAGAATGAAAGAAGATATGATTCAAGCAGTGAAAGCTTACCATGTGAAGAACCATTGTAACTTCACTATTGTAGAATTTAGTCCATTGTTATGGTCTGTTTATTATTTGAGAAGAGACGACGGTTATAAATGGAGGCTTCGGGCCCGAAAGAAGAAGTTGGATGGCATGTTCGTAATGACGAGATTCGAGGATTTACACACATGCAATAGCCCATTGATTAGTCATGATCACTCATAGTTGGATTGCAATATTTTTGCTAGCCAATTTGTAAATCTTGTTAGGGATAAATCTGATATGAACGTAGCGGAGCTAGTTTTTGTTGTCAAATAGGAATTTGGCTATAGGATTAGCAAGAGATGGATTTAGGAGGGGAAGAAACGGGCTATCAAGCATGTGTACGAGAATTGGGATAAGTCTACAATGAACCCCCTAAACTTCCGAATGCGATAAGAAATGCAAATCTTAAAGCACGAATTGATTAGGGTGGAGCAGATCAACTACCCTCGAGGTGTTTACTTTAAAGTGGGTATTCTAAACATTTGGGTTGTATATTGCAGCGTGGAGATTCCTTAGATCAATTGTTACCATTAACGCAACTCTTTTGTATGAGAAGTACACTCATAAGTTGCTAATTGCTTGTGGCATTGATGGCAATAACCATATATTTTCGTTAGTATTCACTCTAGTTGATTAATAAATAACTGAAACATGGGGCTGGTTTTTTAGAAAATTAAAGGAATATGTTGTCGGCGACCGTACAAGTCGTGAAACTATTTGCCTCATATTAGATAGACAAGTGGGCATCAAGTCGATAGTTGGAGAAGAAGCTAATGGATGGTGCTCTCCATTTGCGGTGTAGCGGTTTTGTCTACGACACCTTGTAAGTAACTTTAACTCGACATATAAAAACATGCAATGCAAGAGGTTGGTTACATACACTAGGTTGTAAGCACAATTTTGCAAGTTGAACTATGTGATGGAGCAAGTAGGGATTATTAAGCTTGATGCATTAGACTAGCTTAATGACGTCTTGTTGGATATGTGGACGCTAGGTCATGATGATTGCTATCGGTTTGGGTATATGACTTCCAACATTGTTGAAAGCTATAATTCCGTGTTGAAAGGGGCTCGAAGGTTGCCTGTGACTACGTTGGTGAAGGAGACATTCTATAACTGTGTGGGGTGCTTTGTCAAAAAGCATTTAAAGGCTTTTAAAAATATGGCGAAGGATAGTATTTTCACCAAATATGCAATAAAAAAAAATGACAGATAGAGCTCATGAGCTAGCAACCACAAGGTCATTGATTATAGCAGACATGACAGACTTTTTGAAGTGCTCACTGATAGTCATCGCATTGTGAGCGGGTTAAGGGGAGGTAGTTGAACGCACATTGTTAACTTTGCTTGCAGCACATGCAATTGCTAAAAGTGGCAAATATACAGAATTTCATGCTCTTACACTTATGTAGTAATTGTCTCACTAAGGCTTGATATGATGCACTCCATACTTGATTGGTATAAATGAACACATCAAGAGCTCACATACAGGATGCACTTCATGCCTATAGGCGACAAGTTGGATTGGGAGTCGATACACTTCCCGTCACTTCGCCTAAGGGGAGACCTTATACGGAAGGGAAAATCGAGGCAGAAAAGATATCACATAAAGATAGACATTAGGGAGCGTCCAGATCAAATCACATGTAGACTTTACTAAGCCGAGGGTAGTAGGGGAGGGGGGGTGTATAATAGAAAAACATCCTCACGTCAACGTGATAATGGTAAATGATGGATACAAATACACATTTCATGATGTTCCACATTGTATTTGTGATGTTAACATTACCTTTTTCTCTTTGTGCAGCTTAAGTGAAGCCTTGACCACTTCATCGACTTTGTTTTGACGTAGTAGATGGGGGATCCTTCATGAAGCTTGACAATTCTTTTGCATTTATATTTATAGTTTTGTAATTTATTGAGAAGTTATATTAAATGTTAATTTCTTTAGGCCTTTGTTAATTTGTTTTCACATATTCGAAGTCATAATATTGTGTATGTATACATTGCATATGTAATGGGCAAATGCTAACATTATTTTTCAGACATAATGCGTAGAAATTCATTAAAAAATGTTAAAATACATCAACTTGATCTTTTAAATGGAACATATATATAATGAATAACAAATTTTTTGTTCCTATCTTATCCTATCTCCTTCCCTTGGTAAATTGTCTAGCTAGTCGAGTAAAAGCGTTAGTTGATTCCTAAGATGCCTTGGATGTAGAGCAGGAGGAGCTTTAAACTCCTGTGTTAGATATTGCTGGGGAGCATCGTTGAACTCTCATCGAGGCATGGGACTTCACTTTATAGGTTGCATTAATGATTTACCCTGGTACATAGGTTGTTTTCCATAACATTTCTTTTGTGTAGCTGGCGGTGTCAGGACTGGACCACTTATAGAATGCTGATGTGGTGTCTCATATGCGTTGAAAATTGGCCTCAAGCTATCGTACATCACATCAAAATCCTTTGGGAACTATTGGTCCTATATTGAATTCTTTTGTGTCTTACCTCAGTTTTAGGGTTGTTGATGTCCCACTGTCCTTTACTGCACAAGAATCGATTGTGTCTCTACCTTCACCTTTTGAGTATTCTATTGTTGCACTTGTAGGTACAGCATTACCCTACCCCCCCTTCTGTGGTGATGCATGAAATGAAGATCCTGAGCAGTTATTCTCATAGTTGTGTTTAGATCTGACGATAAGTAGATTTGTCTTAACGTTTCACACTGCAAGTAAGAACAAAACATAAATTAAATAAGAAAAGGTCATGCAATTATTCACTTAAAGAGTGTTGATGTGTATTTACCAAAAATCCAAGAACAACCTCCATGCGTCCAATATGTTGCCATGTAATCGATCTATACCATTACATGTAATTATCATGCACACCATTGGAGCCCTTTATGTAAACCACTCAATCGACCATCTATTTCCACATGTGTATATACATTGCATGTTGGACCGATCAATCAACATCAATCCTCACCCATAGGTCAATTTAATGGAGCTTTAACTATGTGTTCATTAGTTGTGAGATGTATTGGAACCCACTAAATTGCCTGGCCACTCGATTGGGAAAATGTTACTCAACAATGTGGAAACATATTAGTGGCACCTAAGTTGTCCAAATGTGCATGCTGCCTTTATAAAAATTAAGTAGGAGATTAATTATATTCTTATCTTACGACTCCCATTCCACTTGAAGGATAGGAAATTATATTCAGTGTAAATGATTAATATGAAGAATTAAAAGAAAAAAAAAAGGTTATTGAAATACCTATGATATGTTTTGTCTGTCAAATGTATCTCGATATACGTCGATAACGTGGATTGGGTGATACTGAGTATCTCTCCTCGTGTTCCAACGTGCCACCAATGGACTGCTGGATTCTAAGGAGTGTTATGTAGGGAAATCTATCCCAAGCCCACACCTGTAGAAGAATGGTAGCCTTTCTAATCTCTAGTGCTAACAATGATGACGTAACATAAAGTTAGCGATATAACCATGGCAGACATGAGAACCCCCAACTATGTGTCCCAGCAATATCAAAATGCTCTAATAAAGGTAACCACATCATGTGAACAAGGCACCAGATTTATCGGCAAAGATAAATCCCCCCCAGCAATTGCATTATGTATGCACGTGTATACCAATAGATTTGCTCAGCATCAGCATCAGGTAGGAGCATCCAGAACATATCACATAGCCACATCATGCTAATGCATCCCCTTACCACTAGGCCTCGACCTCACTCCCAGCAATTGTTCACATATTACACCCTAATTTAAGCAACTACTCCTTGTAACCATCCAACCATCAATGAGGAGTCTTAACTGAATCTCCACATTCTGTAGGGTGATAGTAAACTCCTTTGTTGGCATGTAGAATGTGTGTGTCTTTGGCCTCCATCACTCCATTAATGCTATACATGTGCCAATCTAATGGAATGAATGGTAGGTGACTCGCACCTTCAAATCTCACTAAATGCAGATATAGCTCCATTTGAGGACCAAGGGGGTGGTGTGCTTGTTGCGATAGAGTAACAACTTGCAGTGTCAAATAGTGAGGGTTGATTGATTTTATAATGATAACAATTGAAATGTTATACCATTCGTAATGTAACATAAACTAATCAACAGGTGAAAGGTCGTTTACCTCTTTATCCCAGACGACTTGTGATTGATGTTCCTACTACTGCATCAAGATTGAAGGATCTAGGCTCCATCTATTATGCAATGTATATATATATATATATTAAAAAATTAGTATATGTTACTGTCGAGTCTAATTTTTTATTTTCCATTCCTAATCCAATCTATACTAGACCCTATGCTCATCTAATATAGACCCTCGACTTGAGTTAGGAATTTCATTTTATTTTAGAGTCGCCACCCAACTGTGGTTGGGAAAGATTGAATTAAGACTAATTGAGTGGATTAATCCTAATTTAGACCACTAGTTAGCGAAATTTCCTCTTTTCGATTTTGTGAAAAGGGGAAAGGGAAAACTAGAGTTTTTAGGTTCGGAGGCTAACATATTAAAACCTTAAGGTTACCACCCTATTCTCCTAAAATCTAAACCTTATCCAAATGTCTTTTATTTTATTTTTTGTTGTCTTTTTATTGTGTTTTTGAGTAAGTTATTATAAGAAAATGATTTCTTATTCTTTTTAGAGTTACCCCAAATGGGTGCTTACGTACTTACTATTCAGGATCAAACGGGCCATAATTCGCTTTTTCTGAAAAACTTTAATGTGTTTGTTAATTTTAATTATGAAATTACTTTTGGTTTACGTTTTTATCATTTTAGTATTTTTCTGGAAAAATCTAAGCCTAAGCTTGATCATTTGATTTTTCTTGAAATAATAATTTTTAGGAAAAAACCAATTTTGGATTTATTTAAGAAAATGATTTTTCTAAGTGATAAAAAATTTTATTTTCCTATTTTTCAACTCACCTCTATTATTATAAATTTTTATTAACTTTTATTAATTTCTATTGAAAAGTTTTCTTTTATATTATTTATCTACCCTAAACTAAAAATCTAAATTTTATCTTTTTTTCTAATATATCTTTATCATTTTTTTATTATTTTATATTCCTATAATTTATTATTATTTATTTTATTTTTTTTATTATTATTTTATTGTTTTCTATTACTCATCCTAAATTAAATTCTAAAAAAAAACTAATCTAAATTCTAATATTTTCCTATTTTTGAATTATAAATAACAAAGAGATAAATAAATTAAAAAAATAAATAAAATAACTAAATAAATAAAAAATACAAAAAATCAGAAAATTCGACTTACCTGGATCCGGGTCGGTGCACGGGTCGGGTCGATTGGTCACAAGGGCTGGGGTGTGCTCGTTGACAGCGTTCCGACAGCCTTTCGAGGAGGTTGAGGTGTCGTTTCTTAGGTTTTCGGGGGTGGGAACTCAACTGTGGTGGTGGATTTCTCTAAAAGCGCCTTCTGGTGGTAGTTCGAGGCTTGATTGGCGGTCGCGGCTTGAAAAATCCAACGAGGCTTCGATTACTCTCCTTTTCTCTCTTTTTCTCACTTCCGATCTGTGATCCTGCTTCCTCCCTTCGATTCCTATTTATAGATGCTTAAAAGCCCCTCCGGATAAGCTCAAATCCACCGTTTGGTTAAACCCATCTTTTTTTCCGTTTTGGATTTGGACTTATCTCGGAGATTTGATGTCAATCCATTGCTTTTCAATGATTTATCTGATGGATTTGGCTTAAGATCGACTGTAATCCAAAAGATTTGAGAAAAAACGGAAAATTCCAGCTCCGTCGGACTTGCTCTGGCTTCTTCTCGCATCTGTTCGGGCAAATAAGATGATCACGTGCGAGGCGACGTGACTCTTCCTGGCCAGTCATACGCTGCCACATGGCAGCTTGAGGAAAAAGAAGAAGAAAAAATTGCACAGAGTGCTTGCGGGGGGATTCGAACTCGGGACCTCAGGCTTTCCATGCGTTTTCGGGTAGGCATGTGAACCAGCTAAGCCGGCTCAATTCTCGGTTTTTTTATTTTCGCAATTTGTATATATGCAATGCGATTTTTATTATTTTTGTATTATTTTGAAATTCAAAAAATTTGTAAAAATTATTTAATCCCTTTTATTACTATTTCTACAATTATTTTCCAAAACTGATGTATTTTTCCTATTTATTTTATTTTTTGAATATTTTTCCTATTTTTTGCTAAATTAGAAAAAAATGTAAAAAATAGAAAAAATTGATAATTGATTATTATTGATTATTATAGCAAAAATGGGGTGTTTACAGCTGCCCCTCTTTATAGTAAGGTTTGAAAAACTTAACTATAAAGACAAGAAAAACGCCATTTTTGGCCTCTTGACTGAATAGATAACGCCTTGGTTTGGTTGGTTATCTAGAATTTGGTCTCTAGTAGGAAAATGCTCTATGAGCTAATAACTCCACGAGTACTTTGTGATGGTTGGTATTGCTTAGGAAATGGTCTTAAACAACCTAACAATCTAGAGTAATGTATCATCCCAAAAAGTGCTCTATGGGCTGACTAATTGGCAAGAGGAAACATCTCAAGGATTGTTTAAGAGTATGTAATAGCTGATAATAGGAAGCTTCTTATCGGGCTAGCAACCTTAAAGAGAAGATTGTCTTAGGAAGCGCTCTTATGAGCTAGCTACCCATCAATAGAAGCGTCCAGCTAAACTAGCAACTTTTTGGGAAAAATACCTTCGAAGAGTGCTTTTATGAGCTGACTAATCGGTTGTTGACAAATTTGAAAAAGTACTCCTATGAGCTGACTAATTGATAGATTCGAAAAGTGCTCCTCGAAGCTAACTAGTCGATAGATTTGAAAGTACTCCTCTGAGCTAACTGATCGATCGATTCGAAAAGTACTCCTATGAGCTAACTAATCGATAGATTTGAAAGTGCTCCTCTGAGCTAACTGATTGATAGATTCGAAAAGTGCTCCTATGAGCTAACTAATCAATAGATTTGAAAAGTTCTCTTATGAGCTAACTTCTAGAAAGGGTGTCTAGGAAAGTGCCCTTTTGCGGGCTAACTAACCTATAGCGAGAGGACATTCTTCAAGAGGTGCCCTATATGGGTTGACATTTTGAAGGGATGTTTAGGAAAGTGCCCCATTGTGGGCTGATTAACTTATGGTGGGAAGCATCTTCTTAAGCTCGCGATCCTGGGGAAGAAATGTCTTGAAAGGTACCCCTATAGGTTGACCTTGAGAAGAGATATTTAGGAAAGTGCCCCATTGTGGGCTAACTAACCTACGGTAGGGAGAAACGTCTAAAAAAAGTGCCCTTATGGGCTGACCCTAAGAGAGGATGTTTAGGTAAGTGCCCCAATGTGGGCTGACTAACCGATGCTTTTGAAAATGCTTCTAATGAATGGGTTAAATGATTTGATAAGGGATGTTTTATGATATGTGGATGATAGTTATTTATTCTAAGATGCTTACCAATTTATCGCGGATAGCAACCAAACAATCAAACTTTCGTGCTGGTTTGCTTCTCCTTTGCTTATTCTTGCTTTAAAACAAGGCTGAGAGTCTTGATGTGCTTCCTTTCTTATGCGCATGGCTCTTTTGATTGTAGTATTATCCTACTAATGTCCCAGGTTCAATGCTCAAAAGTAAGTAGAATTATATCACAAAATTTATTGAGATTCATTGTCATTTCAATGTTCATCATTCATTGGTGAAGTGGTGGGTAATGTGTTTAGGAATGTTTGTTGTAATGAGAATTGGTTGGAATTATCGACCATTCAGAGACATTAACTTTACTTGTAAAAAAATGAAAACTGGACTCAATGAAATTTGTATTGAATATTGGCTTTCATAAACATTGGCAAAATTTCAATTCCCTTACCTAAGAATAGTACATCTTAACAGCATCTGCATTAATGGGGTCTCTCAATTCTAGACCATCCATTTGAGTTAATATCAGAGCACCTCCTGACAATACCTTCTTCACCATATATGGACCCTCATAGTTTGGGGTAAATTTCCCTTTGGAATCTTGAGCATTCAGGAGAACTTTCTTTAGCACCAAATCCCCTTCTTTGAAGCATCGATGCCTCATTTTCTTGTTAAATGCTCGGGCCATCCTTTGTTGGTAACACTGGCCGTGACATAATGCGGTGAATCTTCTTTCGTCAATCAAATTCAATTGATCAAGCCTCTTTTTCACCCAGTCTGATTCATTTAACTACGTTTCTGCCAAAATTCTGAATGATGGTATTTCGACCTCGACTGGTAGCACTGCCTCAGTACTGTATACCAGAGAATACGGGGTAACTCCAGTAGATGTTCTAATTGAGGTCCTGTAAGCCATGAGGGCGAATGGCAACATCTCGTGCCAATCTTTGTAAGTGATTGTCATTTTTTTTTATGATTCTTTTGATATTCTTGTTGGCTGCTTCTATTGCCTCGTTCATCTGAGGTCGGTGGAGAGTTGAATTTCTATGGTTTATGTGGAACTGTTGGCATAAACCTGTCATTGACTTGTTGTTGAGATTGGTACCGTTGTCGGTGATGATTGACTCAAGAACTTCATATCGAGCTATTATGTCCCTCTTCAAGAACCGGACCATTACCCCTTTGGTGACATTGGCATATGATGAAGCTTCTACCCACTTGGTGAAGTAATCAATGGCTTCCAATATGAACCTGTGGCCATTGGATGCTGTCGGAGTGATTGGGTCGATTATGTTGATCCCTCACATGGAGAAAGGCCATGGTGCTGACAACAAATGCAACTCGTTGGGCGGAGCATTTATCCGGTTTGCGTACACTTGACATAAATGATAGTACTTGACATATTTGATGCAATTTGATTCCATGGTTAGCCAATAGTAACCCAACCTCATGATTTTTCGGGCCAACATGTAGCCATTCATATGAGGTCCACATACCCCTTCATGCACTTTTTTCATCAGTTCACATGCCTCATTTCTATCCACACATCTTAGCAAGGTGGTATCAGGTGATCTTTTGTAAAGTACAGACCCACTTAATAAGAAAAGACTTGCTAACCTTTTGAGTGTTTTTTGGTCATTTTTGCTAGCCATTTCAAGGTATTTGCTTTCTTGGAGAAAAGTTTTGATGTTGTGATACCAGAGCTTATCATCTTGTGCCTTTTCGATTATCAAACAGTAGGTGGGCCGAATTTTCAATCTCTATTTTCAATGGTTGGACTTCGACTCCCCCTGTTATCTAAATTATAGATACTAGTGTGGCGAGTGCATCCGCAAACTGATTCTGAGTTTTCGGGATGTATGTGAAAGTGATTGCCTTGAATTCCTCGATTAGCTCTATCAAATGCTAATAGTATGGTACCAATTTGGGGTCTTTAGTCTTATATTCCCCTCTCGTCTGCAGTATGATGAATGACGAATCTCTGTACACTTCTAATTTACGGATTTCCATGTGGCAAGCCATTTTAAGGCCAAGGATGCATGCCTCATATTCCACGATATTATTAGTATATGGAAATGTGAGCCTTGTTGCTGAAGGGAATTGCTGGGGATATCAACACTGCCCCAATCCCACAACTAAATACGTTGGCGGCTCTGTCAAAGAACATCTTCCACTTAGGGTTCCGGTCTATCCCACAGTCTTCTACTAGCGCACCTTCCACTGTTAATATATTTTCATCACGGAATTGGGCTTGTGGCTCTTGGGAATCTCCCTCAACTGGGTGCTCTGCCAATTGGTCGGCTAAAGATTGCCCTTTCATTGAGTTTTGATTTATGTATGTGATATCAAATTCTAATAAAAGCATTTGCCATTTAGAGATCCTCCATAACAAAATGGGTTTCCCTGCCAAGTACTTCAGAGGATCATGTCTCGTCAGCAGCTTAATGTGATAGTAAAGGGTATATTGCCTTAATCGGTATATGACCCAAATCAGAGCATAGCAAGTTCTCTCTACTTCTGAATACCTCTGTTCCCCGTCTGTGAATTTCTTACTTAGATAATGTAAACATCCCATTTTTGCCCTAAGAATCAATAATAATTAATTTCCAATTTTTTCCAATTTTTCTCTAATTTGGCAGAAATAGGAAAAATATTCAAAAAATAAAAATAAATAGGAAAACACATCAATTTTGAAAACTAATTTCAGAAATGGCAATAATAAGGAATAAATAATTTTTACAAATTTTTGAAATTTCGAAAAATACAAAAAAAATAAAAAAAATCGCATTGCATATATGCAATTTGCGAAATAAAGAAAATCGCGAACATGGGCTAGCTCAGCTGGTTTGAACCACGATCAGACAGGCGCGTGCGAGTGCGAGGTCAGGGGTTCGAAACGCGGGGGGAGCAGAATCTGCGTTTTGTAAATTTTTCCTTTACTTGGGACACGCGGTAGCATCTGATTGGCTGGAGCGATGCACGCGCCGAGCGCGTGATCGTCTTCAACCTCTGCCCGAGATCGCCGGCGAAGGGAAAAATCCAAATTTCGGCCGTTTTGATTCGATTTTTTGCACGAATCCAACAGATCTTCAACAGAATTAAGATAAACATCATCCAATTGAAATCAAATCTCAACAAATCGATGGATTTACACGAATCGGAGTTGGTTTGTTTAACTGCAAATCCGATTTGCATCGATCGATGGAAATCTAAGCTTATCCAGCTCGATTTCGAAAGCCTATAAATAGAGGATGAAGTGAGGAAGCTAGAACACAAATCAAAAGCGAGAGAAAGTGAGAGAAAAGAGAGAATCGAAGTTCGCCGGAGTTGTTTCGAAACCACGACTGTCGATCAAGAGTTGGGCAACCACCAGGAGGCATTTCTGAAGCAAACCACCGCCACCATTGGATTACTCACTCCCAAGAACCTAGGATTCGACACCTCAACCGCTGAAGAAGGCCACCAGAACGCCGTCAACGAGCACAGCCAGCCGCTGCATCCGATCGACCTGACCCGACCTGTTTCGACCCGACCGACCCAACCCGCGCACCGATCTGGATCCAGGTAAGTCGGATTTTCTGATTTTTTAAATATTTTTATTTATTTTGTTTATTTAGTTACTTTATTTATTTCAAATTATTCTATTTATTTATTTGCTATTTACTTATTTGTTATTTGTTATTTATATTTCAATAAATAGAAAAATGTTAGAAATTAGATTTTTTAGGATTTAATATAATCATAACAATAAAAATAAAAATGTAGAAAATTATAAAAATATTAGAAAAATGATAATAAAACTTTAAATTTAGAATAGGGTAGATAAAAATCTAGGAGAAAATTTTAAAAAAATTGAAATTATAAAAATTATGAAAAAAAAATATATAAAAATCATGAAAAAATTATAAAAATCCAAAAAATTTTAAAAAATCAATAAAAACTTATAATAGTAGAAATAAGTCGAAAAATAAAAAAAATGATGACTTTTATCACTTAGAAAAATTATTTTCTCAAAATAAATAAAAAATTGATGTTTTTCCTTAAAATTATTTTCAAAAATCAAATTAAAGCTTAGGCTTAGATTTTTTAGAAAAAATCCCGAAATGGTAAAAACATAAATCAAAAGAGATTTCACAATTAAAATTCACAAACACACTAAAATTTTTCAGGAAAAGCGAACTACGGCTTGTTTGATCCTGAATAGCAGTACATAGGCACCCATTTGGGGCAACCTTAAAAAGAATAAAAAAAATCATTTTCTTAGAATAATTCACTCAAAAACACAATAAAAGGCAACAAAAATAAAATAAAAGACATTTCTAAATGGAGTAAATTTTAGGAGATTAGGTAGTAACCTTAGGGTTTTAATAGGTTAGCCTCCGAACTTAGAAACTCTGGTTTTCCCTTTTCCTCTTTTCACAAAACGAGAAGAGGAAATCACGACGACTAGTGGTCCAAATTAAGACTAATACGCTCCGTTAGTCTTAATTCAATTTTTCCCAACCACAGTTGGGTGGCGACTCCAAAATTAAACGAAATTCCTAACTCAAGTCGAGGATCTACATTATATGAGCATAGAGTCTAGTATAGATCGGATTAGGAATGAGAAATTCAAAAATTAGACTTGACAGGATGGTGACTCCACTGGGGACTCATTCTAGTAGGCTAGCCACCTGAATCTCCTCGAATTGTTCCTTTTTAAGAAATGTCTTTTGATTATTATTCTGTTGCTAACTTTTCAGGGATTCGCTTAGTTTATAATTCAATTTGTTTTTACTGTTAGGTCTACATGCATGCATTTGTGTGAATAGATGTGGTCGAACCCGGACCGTCCTAGGACCCTAAGATGGGGAGCCATTGTGTAGGTTTCGGGCGAAGTGAGTTGATCACCGTTTGGGACCGATTAGGCTACCCCACCCAATGCTTCGATATGGCCTAAGATCCATTTCTCCGAGAATGCAGGAGGCCATGGAGTTTGGGGACCATTTAGAACTAACCTACTTGCATACATAAAGTCATGGGTTGACAATTGACGATAATGTAATATTTGTTGTTTTGTTCATGGAGTTCGGATCTATTTCCCTATAATATTTTTATAGTTCTGGTTGTAATTAGGAAATTTCTTATTGTAATAGATGGCTAGTACCGCAGTTGACCACCTCCTCCACAAAGAGATTCAGGTGTACAAACCTTTGGACCCAAAGTTGGTACTGGACTACTGGTTCACCTTATACAATCTAGAGGAGTAGGCCTTCATCCAGCAGAAGATAGGACCCATCCTTTCACTAACAAAGATGGAGGTAAATGTGCCTTTGGTACGGGCCATGCTCCAGTTATGGGAAGTAGAGCCCGCAGCTTTCTTCATCGGGCCACATGAAATCACCCCTACCCTAGAAGAGTACACCCAGCTGCTATAGGCTCCATCATTAGTTGATCAAATCTATGTGCCAGATCTTGAGGTCGGGCCAGCTGGTACTTTCAACAGACTACAAGGTATCCGCAAAACAGCAGTCAACAAAGCCTTATCAGACTGTAATGGATACTGCATCCGGATGGACGATTTGGAAGCCTGGTTCATCGCCCGAGAGGACAATGGGGATAGAAAAGACATACTGTGTGGGGACCCCAAGACTTATAGACAGAGAAGGGTAAACGCTTTCATCTTGACAGCTTTCGCCACCATACTATCGAAACTTTCTATGTCCATTGCCGGGTTGCAGAGCTGGTGACCCAATTCCTGGAAGGAAGATCTTACATCCCAGCTCTATTGGCTGAACAGATTTGGAACTTAAACTTCCTCAAGAAGAAAGGTCATGGGATCCTCTACTCAAGTATCAACCTTATGCTGATATGGTTCGTGAGCCACCTTAAGTGTTTCGGGCTGAACATGGTCCGGAAAACCTTGGCTCAGCAGGTGGATCTTGTGGATTCATGCATAGAAAAGATAAAGCTACCCGACGACCTTACCAACCACAGTTGGGTAGAAGTGCTTAGAAGCTTCAGTGCCGAGGATATTCTATGGACAGCCAAGTGGAGTTGCTGCGATAAAATTATTTTGACCTGCAGTAATTTTCAAGTCGTGCCTTTGATCGGAATCAGTGGATGTATTGGATATCACCCCAATTCAGTGGTCCGCCAGTTTGGTACTATCCAAGACATAGTTTATCGGCCCCCGTTGGAAGCAGTCACCTTTGAGTACCAAGATCCGAACTTGCTAGTGGTTGAAAAGTTTGCTAAGCTGGCAAAGGTCAAAGCACTTTGGGAAGCTAGAATTGAAAGCCCGAATGTAGACCTCGGTGAGCTAGATGGCGAAGTGGGAAAGCACCGAGCTACCAGAGAGTTTGTGATCCGCTAGCTATATAAGACAGGGGAAAGAGCCTACCGGGTCCCAGATGTCACTCAACCAAAGCCAGATAAGATAAATCCGGAGCTAGAAATCTACCTGGAGCAGCTCAAGGCCCGGATGGAAGTCTATTTTGAAGCTGCAGATTATAAGAAAGACATCTAGAAAGGACGATTCAAGGAATCCGACCAAAGGAACAAAGCCTTGGAAGCGCAATTGGAGAAGACCAAAGCCAGAGTCGAAGAACTGGAAGCTGTCATCAACGGGAAGCCTGAGCCTCCACAACAGAAGACCAAGAGAGCTAGGAAATAGATTATCATTGTAATCTTTTATTTGTTTTCTTTGAGTATCGAACTCCAAAAATTTTCAATATTAATAAAAGTAAAGTTTCAATATTACATTGTCAATCAATTGTCGACCCTTTTAGCATCCGTGTGACACATGCATAGCATTTGCATACATTATACTAAAGAATAAACAAAATGTGCGCTAGGTATCAAGATAGCTCCCAAACAACCGAACCCTCCCAGAAGCCCGATTTGCACACGTTCAAGAGCAAAAATGGCAAACAGTGGCGACAACCGCAATAACACAAATGCTGAAGCTGCCTCAGACTCCAAGATCGTATCCTTAGAACAAATGGTCCAACAATTGGCTGCCCGGGTCCATCTCTTAACTGAAAGCATCGGCCTCCTTCGCTTTACCCAGCCAACCTAGGAAGAACATTCAAGGGCCAGGAAAGGGAAGGCAGTGGAGGGATAGCCTCTGGAGTATGAAGAAATCAATTCCCACCTCAACCGGCCTTTGAATATGAGCCGAGAATCAACCAGGGGCCAAACTCTAATGACCTAAAGAGAGAGATGGAAGAGAGATAGAAAGAGATGGAGAAAAGACTCTTCCAGCAGCTCCATGACAAAATGAAAACAATTGAGGGTCTTGATGGTTTCAAGCAAGCCAGAATCACCAGTCTGCCAGTATACGGGGAAGAGGTATATCCTGAGAAGTTCAAGACCCCGGAGTTTGAAAAGTATGATGGGACGGGGTGCCCTAAAATGCATACAAGGCTATATGCCCGAAAAATGAGCAAGTATGCCCAGTGCGACCAACTCATGATCCAGACTTTCCAAGACAGCCTCACGGGCCTTGCATTAGTCTGGTATGCCCACTTGGACTTCAATCATGTCAACACTTGGGAAAAGCTAGCCCGGGCATTCTATGACCAGTACAAGTTCAATATTGAGGTCGCCCCCTCCGTAATTGATCTGGGGAGTCTCCGGAAAAGACATACTGAGTTGTTTAAGGAGTATGCTCAGCACTGGAGAGCCCAGGCCGCCAGAGTAGCAACCCCAATCTCTGAGAAGGAGTTGACATCCATATTTGTCAACACCTTAGACAAGACTTACTTTTCACATCTGGTAGGCCAGACCTCATCTAGCTTTGCAGAGGTGGTAGCTGCAGGGTGCCGGATTGAAAGTGCCATCACCACGGGCAGACAACTTGATCAGCTTCGAAATCCCTAATGACCGGTACAAGCCCAAGAACTTCGACCCAAACCTCAAATGTGATTACCATATGGGCCAAGAGGGCCACTCTACAGATAGATGCTCGAGGCTCCGGCATAAAATCAAGGACTTAATCGACGCAGGAATTGTACAGCTGGATTTTGTGAACACCCCAAAACCCAATGTTAACACCAACCCGCTGCCCAATCATAAGCCCACCATCAACATGATCACATCTAAGGAGGCAGCTCCCAAAGAAGCCCCTAAGCAGAAGACGACGGACCAACAGAAAAAGCAGTCCAATCAAGTTCCAAAGAAAACCCCAAAGTCACATATCAAAAGAAGATGGTTAGCCGGAAACCCAACAGTCGGCACTTTGGGGGAATCACATGGGAGATTCGAGTACTTGGTGAACTATTCTTACACCCCAACTAAATATGGGCTGCTTAGCGGGTGGGGGCTAGAGTTTGAGAAGGAGGACAACCCGCCGAAGGAAGAGGAGAAGATTATAAACATGATCAATTCTCATCAGAAGCCCAGGGTCATAAAATGCTATGAGGGACAGTCAACCGAGGGACAGATCCCGAAGAAAAGATATGTATTTAATGTCCCGATACTGGCAGAGAGGTATAAGGCTGTACCTTTCGACTATCGGACCCTCGAACAAGACGACCTCCTATGGTGGGAGGAATCACCCGCTCTGGGAGAATATACAACCTGAAGAATAAAGCTTCGACCGAAGAGCCCAACGTGGAGAAAGGAGAGGAAGAGGAAGAGGGGCTCGCTGCATTTACAAAGATGGTCAAGGCGAGTGAATACAAGATAATGGAACAACTAAATAAAGTTCCAGCACAGATATCACTCATGGGCCTTCTTACAGCATCTGAGCCCCACAGGGAAGCACTCTTCAAAGTGCTCAAACAGGTTCAGGTCCCAGAAGGCATCGCTACAGACAAAATAAGTCACGTGGCGGATTCTATTTTCACAATGGACCAGATATCTTTCTCTCCAGAAGAGCTAGGAGAAGAGGGAGACCAACATACAAAACCACTGTTCATAGTGGTCAGGTGCAACGACACAATTGTCTCCCGGGTACTCATCGACAACGGATCGTCCCTCAACGTTTGCCCACTGGCTGCCCTCGACTTATTGGGGGTCGATCCAAGCAATATAACACCTAGCTCAACGGTGGTCAAAGCTTTTCATGGGTCAAAAAGAGATATAGTAGGGGAGATAAACCTACTAGTGGAGATTGGTCCACAAGTATTCCACATATCTTTCCAGGTCCTCGATATCCCAAGATCTTTCAACCTACTCTTAGGAAAACCCTGGATACATGCTGCTGGAGCCATCCCCTCTAGTCTCCACCAAAGGGTTAAATTTATTGCAAGTGGCCAGATAGTCACCGTGCTGGGTGAGCAAGATTACGCCATATATAAGGAAACTGCCATACCATATATCGGGGAGGAAGGTTCAAAGACCTTGGTCTCCAAATCTTTAATGAGGTGAATGTGGTGACCAGCAAGGAGGGCCATCAGTTTAAAGAGGGGCAGCAAGGGACGTTTGGACTAGGGTACGTTCCTATAGCCAGGGAAGAAGCACAGGCAAGAGGTGTCAAAGGCAGAATGAAGGAAAAGCCAAGCAACACCCCGATGTGTATTCTACCCCTCCAACAATCTTTCCGAAAAGTAAATATCATTCAAGAGCCTCGGATAAGCGAAGGTGACGACAGCAATGGGAGCCCAACCCCCCGCACGTCCAATCAGCATCTAGCTCTGAATAATTGGTTTTGTTATCCTATCAATAGCTCTAGGTCAGCTCAAAGATAGGGAACAATTATTGAACAAGTTTTATTGAGACTCTTTATTAATTCAATTACAGTCGGTTTTGCTTATATACATGCTTTTATTTTACTTTACCCGGATCTCCTACCATCGAACATCAGGGATATTTCGTGCAGGTTGAAAATAAAAACGCTGATATCGTTTCCAACGCTGCTGGGTCAGTTGTTGAAGGCGATATCCTTGACAATGAAATAATACAAGAAAATTGGCAAAAACATGAACAAAGCAGAATTTCAATTGACGAGCCGGTGGAGACAGTAAATCTAGGAAGCATGGAAAAACCTAAAAACCTCAAAATTGGGACTAGTTTAAGTGCTGAGCAAAAGTGTGAGATAACCGAGCTATTAATAGAATATGCAGATGTGTTCGCCTGGTCATATGGCGACATGCCAGGACTAGACCAATCAATAGTGGTTCATAGGCTTCCCATAAGGGAAGATGTCAAACCTAAAAAACAAAAAATGAGAAGATTTAGGCCTGACATCTTACTAAAGATTAAAGAAGAAGTCAAGAAACTGCTAGAAGTAGGGTTCATCGAAGTACCCGATTACTCAGAATGGGTGGCAAATATAGTCCCTGTTATGAAAAAGAATGGAAAAGTACGCGTATGCGTAGACTTCCGGGACTTAAACCAAGCTACGCCAAAGGATAACTTCCCCCTACCTCACATTGATGTTTTAGTGGACAACACTGCGGGAAATCATCTTTTCTCATTCATGGACGGTTTTTCAGGATATAATCAAATAAAAATGGCTGAAGAAGATAAAACCAAAACGACTTTCATCACAATGTGGGGAACTTTCTGTTACAAAGTTATGCCCTTCGGTTTGAAAAACGCTGGGGCAACGTATCAGAGAGCCATGGTCGCGATACTTCATGACATGATGCATCGAGAGGTTGAAGTATACGTCGACGACATGATAGCCAAATCTAAAGAAGGAGAAAGCCATATAGATATCCTGAGGAAATTGTTTAAGCGATTGAGAAAATTCCAGCTCAAGTTAAACCAGAGAAATGCACTTTCGGGGTCACAACAGGGAAATTGTTAGGGTTTGTCATAAGCAGGAAGGCATTAAAATCGATCCTGACAAGGTAAAGTCTATATTAGAGTTACCTTTTCCACGCTCCGTTAAAGAAGTAAGAAGCTTGCTGGGAAGATTAAATTATATAGCTTGTTTTATCTCACAGCTCACCGATAAATGCCGGCCACTATTCCGTCTGTTGAAAAAGAATGCCACCATAGAATGGGACGACGAATGCGAAGAAGCATTCAGGACGATTAAAGACTACCTTATAAAACCTCTGGTCTTAATAGTCCCGAAGCAGGGGAAGTCCTTATTCTTATACCTCACTATACTCCCTGAATCCATGGGTTGTGTGCTAGGGTAGAAAGATGAAGAGGGAAGAGAGCGTTCCATATATTACTTGAGCAAGAAATTCACAGAAGGGGAAGAGAGGTACTCAGAGGTAGAGAAGACTTATTGTGCTCTAATTTGGGTCATGCATCGATTAAGGCAATACACCCTTTACTATCATATTAAGCTACTGACAAGACATGATCCCTTAAAATACTTGGCAGAGAAACTAGCTTTGATAGGGAGAATCTCTAAATGGAAAATGCTCCTATCTGAGTTTGACATCACATACATAAATCAGAACTCGATGAAAGGGCAAGCCTTAGCCGACCAATTGGCAGAACACCCTGTCGAGACAGATTCCCAAGAAATACAAGCCCAATTCCCAGACGAAAATATATTAACAGTAGAAGATATACCGGTAGAAGACTTTGGGATAGAGTAGAACCCAAAGTGGAAACTTTTTTTCGATGGAGCTGCCAATGTATTCGGTTGCGGGATCGAGGCAGTATTGATATCCCCAGACGGCACACAATTCCCTGTAGCGACAAGACTCACATTTCCATATACCAATAATATCGCGGAATATGAGGCGTGCATTCTTGGCCTCAAATGGCCTGCCAAATGGAAATCCGCGAATTAGAAGTATACGGAGATTCATTGCTCATCATACTACAGACAAGAGGGGAATACAAGACTAAAGACCGTAAACTGGTACCTTATCATCAACATTTGACAAAGCTGATCGAAGAATTCAAGGCAATCACTTTCACATTGTCGAGTCTAATTTTTGAATTTCCCATTCCTAATCCGATCTAGATTAGACCCTATGTTCATCTAATATAGATCCTCGACTTGAGTTAGGAATTTCGTTTAATCTTGGAGTCGCCACCCAACTGTTGTTGGGAAAGATTGAATTAAGACTAATGGAGCGGATTAGTCTTAATTTGGACCACTAGTCGTCGTGATTTCCTCTTCTCGTTTTTGTGAAAAGAGGAAAAGGAAAAACCAGAGTTTCTAAGTTCGGAGGCTAACCTATTAAAACCCTAAGGTTATCACCTAATCTCCTAAAATTATCCCCATTTAGAAATGTCTTTTATTTTATTTTTGTTGCCTTTTATTGTGTTTTTTTTTGAGTGAATTATTCTAAAGAAATGAATTTTTTATTCTTTTTAAGGTTGCCTCAAATGGGTGCCTACGTACCTACTATTCAGGATCAAACAAACCGTAGTTTGCTTTCCTGAAAAGATTTAGTGTATTTGTGAATTTTAATTTTTTAAATCTCTTTTGATTTATGTTTTTACCATTTTAAGATTTTTCTAAAAAATCTAAGCCTAAGCTTTAATTTGATTTTTGAAAATAATTTTAAAGAAAAACATCAATTTTGGATTTATTTTAGAAAATAATTTTTCTAGGTGATAAAACTCATTTTTCTTCTATTTTTCGACTTATTTCTACTATTATAAATTATTATTATTTTTTATTAATTTTTAACTTTTTATTAATTTTTTTTTATAATTTTTTGATTTTTTATAATTTTTATAATTTTTATAATCTTTATGAGTTTTCATGATTTTTATAATTTTTATAATTTTTATAAATTTTTGTTTTACTAAAAATTTTCCTCCTAGATTCTTATCTATCCTATTTTAACACCTAAAGTTTTATTATCATTTTTCTAATATTTTTATTATTTTCTATATTTTTATTTTTTATTATTATAATTATATTTTTATTTTTATATCATTAAATCCTAAAGATTTAATTTCTAACATTTTTCCTACTTATTGAAATATAAATAACACATAAGTAAATAAATAACAAATAATTAATTCGAAATAAATAAACCAAATAAATAATAAATTAAAGAAAATCAAAAAAATCCGACTTACCTGGATCCGGGTTGGTGCATGGGTCGGGTCAGATCAAGTCGGGTCGAAGCGGTCGGATACGGCGGTGGGGAGTGTTCGTTAACGGCGTTCCGGCGGCCTTTTGCAGTGGTTGAGGTGTTGAATCCTAGGTTATCGAGGGTGAGGAATCCAATGGTGGCGGTGGTTTGCTCTAGAAACGCCTCTTGGTGGTTGCCCAACTCTTGATCGGTGGTCGTGGCTTCAAACTCCTTCGGCAGACTTTGATTCTCTCTTTTCTCTCACTTTCTCTCGCTTTTGATATGTGATTTGGCTTCCTCACTTCATCCTCTATTTATAGGCTTTCGAAATCGAGCTGGATAAGCTCGGATTTCCACCGATCGAGATAAATCGAATTTGCGGTTAAATGAACCAACTCCGATTCATGTAAATCCGTCGATTTGTTGAGATTTGATTCCAATTGGATGATGTTTATCTCAATTCTGTTGAAGATCTATTGGATTTGTGCAAAAAATCGAATCGAAACGGTCGAAATTCGAATTTTTCCCCTCGTCGGCGATCTCGAACCGAGGTTGAAGACGATCACATGCCCGGTGTGTGCGTTTGCTCCAGCCAATTGTGCGCTGCCACGTGTCCCAGGTAAAAGAAAAACTCGCAAAACGCGGATTCTGCTTCCCCCACGTTTCGAACCCCGGACCTCGCACCCGCGCGCGCCTAATCGTGGCTCGGACCAGCTGAGCTAGCCTATTTTCCTGATTTTCTTTATTTCGCAAATTGCATATATGCAATGCGATTTTTTTTTTTTGTATTTTTTGAAATTTCAAAATTTTTTTAAATTTTTTTATTCCTTATTATTGCCATTTTTGAAATCATCTTTCAAAATTGATGTGTTTTCCTATTTATTTTTATTTTTTGAATATTTTTATTATTTTTGCTAAATTAGGGAAAAATATGGAAAAAATTAGAAAAATTGGAAATTGATTATTATTGATTCTTAGGGCAAAAATGGGGTGTTTACAGCTACCCCTCTTTGTAGTAAAGTTTGAAAAACTTAACTATAAAAACAAGAAAGACGCCATTTTTGGCCTCTTGATTGAATAGATAACACCTTGATTTGGCTGGTTATCTGGAATTTGGTTTTTGGTAGGAAAATGCTCCATGAGCTAATAATCCCACGAGTCTGAAATGGTCCTAACAATCTAGAGTAATGTTTCCTCCTAAAAAGTGCTATATGGGCTGACTAATTGGCGATAGGAAACATCTCAAGCATTGTTTAGGAGTGTGGAATAACTGATGATAGGAAGCGTCTTATCAGACTAGCAACCTTGAAGAGAAGATTATCTTAGGAAGCGCCCTTTATGAGCTGGCCACCCGTCAACAGAAGCGTCTGACTAGACTAGCGACTGTTTGGAAAAATACCTCTGAAAAGTGCTCATTTGAGCTGACTAATCGGTCATCAAAAGTTTGAAAAAGTGCTCCTATGAGCTGATTAATTGATAGATTCGAAAAGTGCTCCTTTGAGCTAACTAATCGAGGGGTTCGAAAAGTATTCCTTTGAGCTAACTAATCGGGGGGTTCGAAAAGTGCTCCTTTGAGCTAACTAATCGAGGGATTCGAAAAGTGCTCCTTTGAGCTAACTAATCGATAGATTCAAAAAGTGCCCCTTTGGGCTAACTAATCGAGGGATTCGAAAAGTGCTCCTTTAAGCTAACTAATTGAGGGATTCAAAAAGTGCTCCTTTGAGCTAACTAATCGAGGGATTCGAAAAGTGCTCCTTTGAGTTAACTAATCGAGGGATTCGAAAAGTGCCCCTTTGGGTTAACTAATCGATAGATTCGAAAATTGCTCCTTTGAGCTAACTAATCGATAGATTCGAAAAGTGCTCCTTTGAGCTAACTAATTGATGGATTCGAAAAGTGCTCCTTTGAGCTAACTAATTGATAGATTCGAAAAGTTCTCCTTTGAGCTAATTAATCGATAGATTCGAAAAGTGCTCCTTTGAGCTAATTAATCGATAGGGTGTTTAGGAAAGTGCCCCTTCTTGGGCTGATAGACCTATAGCGGGAAGTGTCTTCTTAGACTCACGACCCTGGGGGAGAAATGTCTCAAAAGGTGCCCCTACAGGTTGACCTTGAGACAAGATATTTAGGAGAGTGCCCCATTGTAGGCTGACTAACCTATGGCATAGAGAAATGTCTCAAAAAGGTGCCCTTGTGGGCTGACCCTAAAAGAGGATGTCTAGGAAAGTGCCCCTCTGTGGGCTAACTAACCTATGACAGAATGTCTAAAAAAGGTGCCCTTATGGGCTAACCTGAGAGGATATTTAGGGAAGTGCCCCAATGTGGGCTGACTAACCTATGGCAAGAATAAATGTCTTGAAAGGTGTCTTTATAGGCTGACTTTAGGAGGAGATCCAAGGAAGTGCCCCTCTTTGGGCTGACTACCCTATTAAAGGGGATGTTTAGACAAGTGCCCCACTATGGGCTGACTCATCTTATGCTTCTGAATATGCTTCTACTGACTGAGCTAAATGATGTGATGCTTTTCATGATATGATGATAGTTATTCATTTTAATATGCTTGCCAATTTATCGTGGATAGCAACCAAATAACCGAACCTTCGTGCTGGTTTGCTTCTACTTCACTTCTTTTTATCTTGACACGGGGTTGAAAATCTTGATGTGCTTCCTTTTTTGTGAGCATGGCTCTTTTGACGGTAATGTTGTCCTACTAATGCACTAGGTTCTAATGCTCAAAAGTAGATAGAATTATATTACAGGATTTATTGAGATTCATTATCATTTTAGTGTTTATCATTCGTTGGTGAAGTGATGGGTAATGTGTTTAGGAATATTTGTTGTGATGAGAATTGGTTGGGATTATTGACCATTTAGGGATATTAACTTTGCTTGTAAAAAAAAATAAAAACTAGATTCAACGAAATTTGCATCGAACATTGGCTTTCATAAACATTAGCAAAATTTCAATCCCCTTGCCTAAGGGTAGTACATCTTTACAGCATCTGTGTTAATGGGGTCTCTCAATTCCAGACCATCCATTTGAGTCAGTATCAAAGCACCTCATGACAGAACCTTTTTTACCACATAAGGACCTTCATAGTTTGGGGTGAATTTTCCTCTAGAGTCTTGGGCATTCGGGAGAACCTTCCTTAGTACCAAATCCCCTTCTTTGAAGTATCGGGGTCTCATCTTCTTGTTAAATGCTCGGGCCATCCTTTGTTGGTAACACTGGCCATGGCATAGTGCTGTAAGTCTTTTTTCATCAATCAGATTCAGCTGATCAAGCCTCTTCTTTACCCAGTCGGATTCAGTTAGCTGAGTTTCTGATAGGATTTTGAATGATGGTATTTCGACTTCGACTGGTAGCATTGCTTCAGTACCATATACTAATGAATATGGGGTAGCTCCAGTAGATGTTCTTATTGAAGTCCTATAAGCCATGAGAGCAAACGGTAACATTTCGTGCCAATCTTTGTAAGTAGTTGTCATTTTCTCGATGATCTTTTTGATATTCTTGTTAGGTGCTTCTACTGCCCCGTTCATTTGAGGTCGGTAAGGAGTTGAATTTCTATGGTTTATGTGGAATTGTTGACATAAACCTGTCATTGACTTGTTATTAAGATTGGTACCATTGTCGGTGATGATGGACTTAAGAACTCCATATCGGGCTATTATGTCCCTTTTCAAGAAGCGGACTATTACCCCTTTTGTGACATTGGCATATGACGAAGCTTCTACCCATTTGGTGAAGTAATCGATTGCTACCAGTATAAACCTGTGGCTATTGGATGCTGTCGGAGTGATTGGGCCAATTATGTCAATTCCCCACATGGAGAAAGGCCATGGTGCTGACAACAAGTGTAGCTCGTTGGGCGGAGCATTTATCCAGCTTGCGTATACTTGACACAGATGACAGTGCTTGACATATTTTATGCAATCCGATTCTATGGTTAACCAATAGTATCCTAACCTCATGATTTTTCGTGCTAACATGTAGCCATTCATATGAGGTCCACATACCCCCTCATGTACTTCCTTCATCAGTTCGCAGGCTTCATTTTTGTCCACACATCTTAACAAGGTGGTATCAGATGATCTCTTGTAAAGTATAGAATAAGAAATGGCTTGCTAACCTTCTGAGTGTTCTTTGGTCATTCTTGCTAGCCATTTCAGGATATTTACTCTCTTGGAGAAAGTTCTTGATGTCGTGATACCAGGGCTTGTCGTCTTGTGCTTTTTCAATTGTTAAACAGTAAGCGGGCCGATTTTCAATGTCTATTTTCATCGGTTGGACTTCGGCTCCCCCTGTTATCTGGATCATAGATGCTAGTATGGCGAGTGTATCTGCAAACTGATTCTGAGTTCTTGGGATATATGTGAAAGTGATTGCCTTGAATTCTTCGATCAACTCTGTCAAATGTCGATGATACGGTACTAGTTTGGGGTCTTTAGTCTTGTATTCCCCTTTTGTCTTGAGTATGATGAGCGATGAATCTCCGCATACTTCTAATTCACGGATTTCCATTTGGCAGGCCATTTTGAGGCCAAGAATGCATGCCTCATATTCTGCGATATTATTGGTATACGGAAATGTGAGTCTTGTCGCTGCAGGGAATTGTGTGCCGTCTGAGGATATCAATACTGCCCCGATCCCGCAACTGAATACGTTGGCAGCTTCATCGAAAAACAGTTTCCACTTTGGGTTCTGCTCTATCCCAAAGTCTTCTACCGGTATATCTTCTACTGTTAATATATTTTCGTCCGGGAATTGGGCTTGTATTTCTTAGGAATTTGTCTCGACAGGGTGTTCTGCCAATTGGTCGGCTAAGGCTTGCCCTTTCATCGAGTTCTGATTTATGTACGTGATGTCAAACTCAGATAGGAGCATTTGCCATTTAGAGATTCTCCCTATCAAAGCTGGTTTCTCTGCCAAGTATTTTAAGGGATCATGTCTTGTCAGTAGCTCAATATGATAGTAAAGGGTGTATTGCCTTAATCGATGTATGACCCAAATTAGAGCACAACAAGTCTTCACCTCTAAGTACCTCTGTTCCCCTTCTGTGAATTTCTTGCTCAAGTAATATATGGAACGCTCTCTTCCCTCTTCATCTTTCTGCCCCAGTACATAACCCATGGATTCAGGGAGTATAGTGAGGTATAAGAATAAGGGCTTCCCCTGCTTCGGGACTATCAAGACCGGAGGTTTTATAAGGTAGTCTTTGATCGTCCTGAATACTTCTTCGCATTCGTTGTCCCATTCTATGGTGGCATTCTTTTTCAACAGACGGAATAGTGGCCGGCATTTATCGGTGAGTGTGAGATAAAACGAGCTATATAATTTAATCTTCCTAGCAAGCTTCTTACTTCTTTAACGGAGCGTGGGGAAGGTAACTCTAATATAGACTTTGCCTTGTCAGGATCGATTTTAATGCCTTCCTGGCTTATGACAAACCCTAACAATTTCCTCGTTGTGACCCTAAAAGTGCATTTCTCTGGGTTTAACTTGAGCTGGAATTTTCTCAGTCGCTTAAACAATTTCCTCAGGATATCTATATGGCTTTCTCCTTCCTTAGATTTAGCTATCATGTCGTCGACGTATACTTTAACCTCTCGATGCATCATGTCATGAAGTATCGCGACTATGGCTCTCTGATACGTTGCCACGGCGTTTTTCAAACCGAAGGGCAGAAAGTTCCCCACGTTGTGATGAAAGTCGTTTTGGTTTTATCTTCTTCTTATATCTTGAGAAACCGTCCATGAATGAGAAAAGATGGTTTCCCGCAGTGTTGTCCACTAAAACATCAATGTGAGGTAGGGGGAAGTTATCCTTTGGCGTAGCTTGGTTCAAGTCCCGGAAGTCTACGCATACGCGTACTTTTCCATTCTTTTTCATAACAGGGACTATATTTGCCACCCATTCCGGGTAATCGGATACTTCGATGAACCCTACTTCTAGCAGTTTCTTGACTTCTTCCTTAATCTTTAGTAAGATGTCAGGCCTAAATCTTCTCACTTTTTGTTTTTTAGGTTTGACATCTTCCCTTGTGGGAAGCTTATGAACCACTATTGATTGGTCTAGTCCTGCATGTCGCCATATGACCAGGCGAACACATCTGCATATTCTGTTAATAGCTCGGTTATCTCACACTTTTGCTCAGCACTTAAACTGGACCCGATTTTGAGGTTTTTAGGTTTTTCCATGCTTCCTAGATTTACTGTCTCCACTGGCTCGTCAATTGAAATTCTGCTTTGTTCATGTTTTTGCCAATTTTCTTGTATTATTTCATTGTCAAGGATATCGCCTTCAACAACTGACCCAGCAGCGTTGGAAACGATATCGGCGTTTTTATTTTCTACCTGCGCGAAATATCCCTAATGTTCGATGATAGGAGATCTGGGTAAAGTAAAATGAAAGCATATATAAGTAAGACAAACTGTAATTGAATTAATAAAGAAGTCTCAATAAACTTTGTTTAACAATCATTCTCTATCCTTAAGCTGACCTAGAGTTATCAATAGGATAACAGAACCAATTATTCAGAGCTGGATGCTGATTGGACGTGCGAGGGGTTGGGCTCCTGTTGCTGACGTCACCTTCGCTTATCCGAGGCTCTTGAATTACAGTTGCTTGTTTGAATGATTATTAGAGGGCTAGGAATGCGCATCGGGGTGTTGCTTGGCTTCTCTTTCATCCTGCCTTTGACACCTCTGGCTTGTACCTCTTCTTGGGGTGTAGGAATGTAGTCAGTGCTGATCTTATTGCGGTTGTCACCACTGTTTTCCATTCTGGTTCTTGAACGGATCCAGATTAGGCTTCTGGGAAGATTCAATTGTTTGGAAGCTATCTTTAATACTTGGAGCTCATTTTTCCTTAATGTGATGCAGGTATGTAAATGTGATGCATGTGTCACGCGGATGCTAAAATAAAGGGGCCAACAATTGATTGATGATATAACACTGAAACTTTATTTTTATTAATACTGGAAACTTGGAGTTCGATACTTAAAAAAAAAAACGAAAAAGTACAATAGGAATCTATTTCCTAGTTCTCTTGATCTTCTGCTGTGTAGGCGCCGGTTTCCCGTTGATGACAACTTCTAACTCTTTGACTCTAGCTCGGGTCTTAAGTGGGAGTGATCTCGCGTGGCCCAATGAAGAAAGCTGCGGGCTCTATTTCCCATAAATGGAGCATGGCCCGAACCAAGGGTAAGTTCACCTCCATCTTTGTTAGTGAGAGGATGGGCCCTATTTTCTGCTGGATGAAGGCCTGCTCCTCTAGATTGTATAAGGTGAACCAGTGGTCCAACACCAACTTTGGGTCCAAAGGTTTGTACGCCCGGATCTCTTTGCGGAGGAGGTGGTCAATTGCGGTACTAGCCATCTACTACAATAGAAATTTTCTAATTACAACCAGAACTATAATAATATTACAGGGAAATAGATCTGAACTCCATGAACAAAACGACAAATTTTACATCATCGTCAATTGTCAACCCATGACTTTATGTATGCAAGTAGGTTGGTTCTAAACGGTCCCCAAACTCTATAGCCTCCCGCATTCTCGGAGAAATGGATCTCAGGCCATATCGAAGCATTGGGTGGGATAGCCTAATCGGTCCCGAACGGTGATCAACTCACTTCGCCCGAAACCTACACAATGGCTCCCCGTCTTAGGGTCCTAGGACGGTCCGGGTTCGACCGTATCTATTCACACAAATGTATGCATGCAGACTCAAAACCAAATCATAAATCTAGCTAATTCCTGAAAAGTTAGCAATATAATAATAATTGAAAGACATTTCTTAAAAGAACAATTTGAGGAGATTTAGGTGGCTAGCTAACTGGAATGGGTCCCCAGTGGAGTCGCCATCCTGTCGAGTCTAATTTTTGAATTTCCCATTCCTAATCCGATCTAGATTAGACCCTATGCTCATCTAATATAGATCTTCGACTTGAGTTAGGAATTTCGTTTAATCTTGGAGTCGCCACCTAACTGTTGTTGGGAAAGATTGAATTAAGACTAATGGAGCGGATTAGTCTTAATTTGGACCACTAGTCATTGTGATTTCCTCTTCTCGTTTTTGTGAAAAGAGGAAAAGGGAAAACCAGAGTTTTTAAGTTCAGAGGCTAACCTATTAAAACCCTAAGGTTACCACTAATCTCCTAAAATTATCCCCATTTAGAAATGTCTTTTATTTTATTTTTGTTGCCTTTTATTGTGTTTTTTTTGAGTGAATTATTCTAAGGAAATGAATTTTTTATTTTTTTTAAGGTTGCCCCAAATAGGTGCCTATGTACTTGCTATTCAGGATCAAACAAGCCGTAGTTTGCTTTCCTGAAAAGATTTAGTGTGTTTGTGAATTTTAATTTTTTAAATCTCTTTTGATTTATGTTTTTACCATTTTAGGATTTTTCTAAAAAATCTAAGCTTAAGCTTTAATTTGATTTTTGAAAATAATTTTAAAGGAAAACATCAATTTTGGATTTATTTTAGAAAATAATTTTTCTAGGTGATAAAACTCATTTTTCTTTTATTTTTCGACTTATTTCTACTATTATAAATTATTATTATTATTTTATTAATTTTTATGATTTTTTATTAATTTTTAAAATTTTTATTAATTTTTTGTTTTTATAATTTTATGATTTTTTTTATTATTTTTATAATCTTTATGAGTTTTCATGATTTTTATAATTTTTTATTATTTTTAGTATTTTTCATAATTTTTATGAATTTTTTTTTACTAAAAATTTTCCTCTTAGATTCTTATCTATCCTATTTTAACACCTAAAGTTTTATTATCATTTTTCTAATATTTTTATTATTTTCTATATTTTTATTTTTAATCATTATAATTATATTTTTATTTTTATATCATTAAATCCTAAAGATTTCATTTCTAACATTTTTTCTACTTATTGAAATATAAATAACACATAAGTAAATAAATAACCAATAAGTAAATAAATAACAAATAATTAATTCAAAATAAATAAACCAAATAAATAATAAATTAAAGAAAATCGGAAAAATCCGACTTACCTGGATCCGGGTCGGTGTACGGGTCGGGTCGAAGCGGTCGGACACGGCGGCGGGGAGTGCTCGTTAACGGCGTTCTGGCGGCCTTTTGCAGCGGTTGAGGTGTCGAATCCTAGGTTATTGAGGGTGAGGAATCCAATGGTGGTGGTGGTTTGCTCCAGAAACGCCTCTGGTGGTTGCCCAACTCTTGATCGGCGGTCGCGGCTTCGAACTCCTCCGGCGGACTTTGATTCTCTCTTTTCTCTCACTTTTTCTCGCTTTTGATCTGTAATTTGGCTTCCTCACTTCATCCTCTATTTATAGGCTTTCGAAATCGAGCTGGATAAGCTCGGATTTCCATCGATCGAGGCAAATCGGATTTGCGGTTAAACGAACCAACTCCGATTCGTGTAAATCCGTCGATTTGTTGAGATTTGATTCCAATTGGATGATGTTTATCTCAGTTCTGTTGAAGATCTGTTGGATTTGTGCAAAAAATCAAATCAAAAGGGCCGAAATTCGAATTTTTCCCCTTGCCGACGATCTCGGACCGAGGTTGAAGACGATTACGCGCCCGGCACGTGCGTTTGCTCCAGCCAATCATGCGCTACCACGTATCCCAAGGTAAAAGAAAAACTCGCAAAACACAGATTCTGCTTCCCCCGCGTTTCGAACCCCGGACCTCGCACCCGCGCGCACCTGCCTGACCGTGGCTCGGACCAGCTAAGCTAGCCCATTTTCCTTGATTTTCTTTATTTGCAAATTGCATATATGCAATGCGATTTTTTTATTTTTTTGTATTTTTTGAAATTTCAAAAATTTTAAAAAATTATTTATTCCTTATTATTGCCATTTCTGAAATCATTTTTCAAAATTCATGTGTTTTCCTATTTATTTTTATTTTTGGAGTATTTTTATTATTTTTGCTAAATTAGGGAAAAATATGGAAAAAATTGGAAAAATTGGAAATTGATTATTATTGATTATTAGGGCAAAAATGGGGTGTTTACACACATATATCCCGAGAACTCAGAATCAGTTTGCAGGTGCACTAACCACACTAGCATTTATGATCTAGATAACAGGGGGAGCCGAAGTCCAACCGATGAAGATAGACATCGAAAATCGGCCCGCCTACTGTTTAACAATTGAAAAAGCACAAGACAACAAGCCCTGGTATCATGACATCAAGACCTTTCTCCAAGAAGGTAAATACCCTGAAATGGCTAGCAAGAATGACCAAAGAACACTCAGAAGGTTAGCAAGCCATTTCTTATTAAGTGGGTCTATACTTTACAAAAGATCATCTGATACCACATTGTTAAGATGTGTGGACAAAAATGAAGCCTGTGAACTAATGAAAGAAGTACATGAAGGAGTATGTGGACCTCATATGAATGGCTACATGTTAGCCCGAAAAATCATGAGGTTAGGATACTATTGGTTAACTATGGAATTAGATTGCATAAAATATGTCAAGCATTGTCATCTGTGTCAAGTACACGCAAATCGGATAAATGCTCCGCCCAATGAGCTACACTTATTGTCAGCACCATGGCCTTTCTCCATGTGGGGAATCGACATAATCGGCCCAATCACTCCAACAGCATCCAATGGCCACAGGTTTATACTGGTAGCAATCGATTACTTCACTAAGTGGGTAGAAGCTGCATCATATGCCAATGCCACTGAAAGGGTGATAGTCCGCTTCTTGAAAAAGGACATAATAGCTCGATATGGAGTTCCTGAGTCCATCATCACCGACAACGGTACCAATCTTACTAACAAGTCGATGACAGGTTTATGTCAGCAATTCCACATAAACCATAGAAATTCAACTCCCTACCGACCTCAGATGAACGGGGTAATAGAAGCAACTAACAAGAATATCAAAAAGATCATCGAAAAAATGACAACTACTTACAAAGATTGGCACGAAATGTTGCCGTTTGCTTCATGGCTTATAGGACTTCAATAAGAACATCCACTGGAGCTACCCCATATTCATTGGTGTATGGTATTGAAGCAGTGCTACCAGTAGAAGTCGAAATACCATCATTCAGAATTCTATCAGAAACTCAGCTAACTGAATCAGACTGGGTAAAGAAGAGGCTTGATCAGCTGAATCTGATTGATGAAAAAAGACTTACCGCACTATGTCATGGCCAGTGTTACCAACAAAGGATGGCCCGAGCATTTAACAAGAAAATGAGGCCCCGATACTTCAAAGAAGGGGATCTGGTGCTAAGAAAGGTTCTCCTGAATGCTCAAGACTCCAGAGGGAAATTCACCCCAAATTATGAAGGCCCCTATGTGGTGAAAAAGGTTCTGTCAGGAGGTGCTTTGATACTGACTCAAATGGATGGTCCGAAATTGAGAGACCCCATTAACACAGATGCTGTAAAGATGTACTATCCTTAGGCAAGGGAATTGAAAATTTGCCAATGTTTATGAAAGCCAATATTCGATACAAATTTCGTTGAGTATAGTTTTTATTTTTTACAAGAAAAGTTAATATCTCTGAATGGTCAATAATCCCAACCAATTCTCATCACGAAAAATATTCCTAAACACATTACCCATCACTTCACCAATGAAAGATAAACACTAAAATGATAATGAATCTCAATAAATTTTATGATATAATTCTATCTACTTTTGAGCATTAGAACTTAGTGCATTAGTGGGATAACACTACCATCAAAAGTGCCATGCGCACAAGAAAGGAAGGACATCGATATCTTCAACCCCGTGTCAAGATAAGAAGAAGTGAAGTAGAAGCAGAACCAGCATGAAGGTTTGGTTGTTTGGTTGCTATCCACGATAAATTGGCAAGCATATTAAAATGAATAACTATCATCATACCATGAAAAGCATGAAATCATTTAGCTCAGTCAATAGAAACATATTCAAAAGCATAAGAGGAGTCAACCCAAAATGGGGCACTTGTTTAAACATCCCCTTCAAAAGGTTAGTTAGCCCAAGGATGGGCACTTTCCTAGATATTCTCTCTTAGGGTCAGCTCATAAGGGCACCTTTTTGGAGACATTTTATTATAGGTTAATTAGCCCAAAGAGGGGCACTTTTCTAGATATCCTCTCTTAGGGTCAGCCCATAAGGGCACCTTTTTGAGACATTCTGTCATAGGTTATTTAGCCCATAGAGGGGCACTTTCCTAGATATCCTCTCTTAGGGTCAGCCCATAAGGGCACCTTTTTGAGACATTCTGTCATAGGTTAATTAGCCCATAGAGGGCACTTTCCTAGATATCCTCTTAAGGTCAGCCCACAAGGGCACCTTTTTGAAAACATTTCTTTATGCTATAGGTTAGTCAGCCCACAATGGGGTACTCTCCTAAATATCTTGTCTCAAGGTCAGCCTGTAGGAGCACCTTTTGAGACATTTCTCCCCCCAGGGTTGTGAGTCTAAGAAGACACTTCCCGCTATAGGTCAGTTAGCCCAAGAAAGGGCACTTTCCTAGACACCTCATCGATTAGTTAGCTCAGAGGAGCACTTTTCGAATCCATCGATTAGTTAGCTCAAAGGAGTACTTTTCGAATCTATCGATTAGTTAGCTCAAATGAGCACTTTTCGAATCCATCGATCAGTTAGCTCAAAGGAGCACTTTTCGAATCCATCGATCAGTTAGCTCAAAGGAGCACTTTTCGAATCCATCGATTAGGAGCACTTTTCGAATCCATCGATCAGTTAGCTCAAAGGAGCACTTTTCGAATCCATCGATCAGTTAGCTCAAAGGAGCACTTTTCGAATCCATCGATTAGTTAGCTCAAAGGAGCACTTTTCGAATCCATCAATTAGTTAGCTCAAAGGAGCACTTTTCGAATCTATCAATTAATCAGCTCATAGGAGCACTTTTTCAAACTTTTGACGATCGATTAGTCAGCTCATAGGAGCACTTTTCAGAGGTATTTTTTCCAAACAGTTGCTAGGCAAGTCATACGCTTCTGTTGATAGGTGGCCAGCTCATAAGAGCGCTTCCTAAGATAATCTTCCCTTCAAGGTTGCTAGTCTAATAAAACACTTCCTATCATCAGTTGTTCTACACTCCTAAATAAAAGCTTGAGATGTTTTCTATCACCAATTAGTTAGCCCATATAGCACTTTTTGGGAGGATACATTACTCTAAATTGTTAAGACCATTTCAGACTTGTGGGATTATTAGATCATGGAGCATTTTCCTACCAGAAACCAAATTCCAGATAACCAGCCAAACCAAGGCGTTATCTATTCAATGAAGAGGCCAAAAATGGCGTCTTTCTTGTCTTTGTAGTTAAGTTTTCCAAACTTTACTACAAAGAGGGGCAGCTGTAAACACCCCATTTTTTCCCTAAGAATCAATAATAATCAATTTCCAATTTTTCCCAATTTTTCTCTAATTTGGAAAAAATGGGAAAAATATTCAAAAAATAAAAATAAATAGGAAAACACATCAATTTTGAAAACTAATTTTAGAAATGGCAATAATAAGGAATAAATAATTTTTACAAACTTTTGAAATTTCAAAAAATACAAAAAAATAAAAAAAAATTGCATTGCATATATGCAATTTACGAAATAAAGAAAATCGCGAACATGGGCTAGCTCAGCTGGTCCGAACCACGGTCAGGTAGGCGCGCGTGGGTGCGAGGTCAGGGGTTCGAAACGCAGGGGGAGCAGAATCCGCGTTTTGCAAATTTTTCCTTTACTTGGGACACGTGGCAGCATCTGATTGGCTAGAGCGAATGCACGCGCGGGCGCGTGATCGTCTTCAACTTCTGCCCGGGATCGCCGGCGAGGGGAAAAATCCGAATTTCGGCCGTTTTGATTCGATTTTTTGCATGAATCCAACAGATCTTCAACAGAATTAAAATAAACATCATCAATTGGAATCAAATCTCAACAAATCGATGGATTTACACGAATCGGAGTTGGTTTGTTTAACCGCAAATCCGATTTGCGTCGATCGGTGGAAATCCGAGCTTATCCAGCTCGATTTCGAAAGCCTATAAATAGAGGATGAAGTGAGGAAGCTAGAACACAGATCAAAAGCGAGAGAAAAGAGAGAATCGAAGTTCACCAGAGTTGTTTTCGAAACCGCGACTGCCGATCAAGAGTTGGGCAACCACCAAAAGGCGTTTCTGAAGCAAACCACCGCCACCATTGGATTCCTCACCCCCAAGAACCTAGGATTCGACAACTCAACCGCTGAAGAAGGCCGCCGGAACGCTGTCAGCGAGCACAGCCAGCTGCCGCATCCGATCGACCCGACCCGACCCGCGTACCGATCCAGGTAAGTCGGATTTTCCGATTTTTTTAATATTTTTATTTTTTTGTTTATTTAGTTACTTTATTTATTTCAAATTATTCTATTTATTTATTTGCTATTTACTTATTTGTTATTTTTTATTTATATTTCAATAAATAGAAAAATATTAGAAATTAGATTTTTTAGGATTTAATATAATCATAACAATAAAAATAAAAATGTAGAAAATTATAAAAATATTAGAAAAATGATAATAAAACTTTAAATTTAGAATAGGGTAGATAAAAATCTAGGAGAAAATTTTTAAAAAATGGAAATTATAAAAATTATGAAAAATTAATAAAAAATTATAAAAATCATAAAAAAAATTAAGAAAAAATTATAAAAATCCACAAAAATTAATAAAAATCAATAAAAGCTTATAATAGTAGAAATAAGTCGAAAAATAAAAAAAATGATGTGTTTTATCACTTAGAAAAATTATTTTCTCAAAATAAATCCAAAATTGATGTTTTTCCTTAAAATTATTTTCAAAAATCAAATTAAAGCTTAGGCTTAGATTTTTTAGAAAAAATCCTGAAATGGTAAAAACATAAATCAAAAGAGATTTCACAATTAAAATTCACAAACACACTAAAATTTTTCAGGAAAAGCGAACTACGGCTTGTTTGATCCTGAATAGTAGGTACGTAGGCACCCATTTGGGGCAACCTTAAAAAGAATAAAAAATCATTTTCTTAGAATAATTCACTCAAAAACACAATAAAAGGCAAAAAAAAAAATAAAATAAAATAAAAGACATTTCTAAATGGAGTAAATTTTAGGAGATTAGGTAGTAACCTTAGGGTTCTAATAGGTTAGTCTCCGAACTTAGAAACTCTGGTTTTCCCTTTTCCTCTTTTCACAAAATGAGAAGAGGAAATCACGACGACTAGTGGTCCAAATTAAGACTAATCCGCTCCATTAGTCTTAATTCAATTTTTCCCAACCACAGTTGGGTGGCGACTCCAAAATTAAACGAAATTCCTAACTCAAGTCGAGGATCTACATTAGATGAGCATAGGGTCTAGTATAGATCGGATTAGGAATGGGAAATTCAAAAATTAGACTCGACAGATAATATATGGAACGCTCTCTTCCCTCTTCATCTTTCTGCCCCAACATGTATCTCATGGACTCAGGGAGTATCGTGAGGTATAAGAATAAGGGCTTCCCTTGCTTTGGGAATATAAAGATTGGAGGCTTTATGAGATAGTCTTTGATCGTCCTAAATGCTTCTTCACATTCGTTGTCCCACTCTACTACGACATTCTTTTTTAGCAGACGGAATAATGGACGGCATTTGTCTATGAGCTATGAGATAAAACGAGCTATGTAATTCAACCTTCCCAGCAAACCTCTTACCTCTTTGATAGTGCGTGGAGAAGGTAGCTCTAGTATAGTTTTTACTTTGTCAGGGTCAATTTTAATGCCTTTCCGGCTTATGACAAACCCTAACAACTTGCCTGTCGTGACCTCGAAAGTGCACTTCTCTAGATTTAACTTGAGCTGGAACTTTCTCAATCGCTTAAACAACTTTCTCAGAATATTTGTATGGCTTTCTTCTTCTTTAGACTTGGCTATCATATCGTCAACGTATACTTCGACTTCTCGATGCATCATATCATGAAGTATTGCAACCATAGCTCTCTGATACGTTGCCCCGGTGTTTTTCAAACCAAAGGGCATGACTTTGTAATAGAAAGTCCCCCATGTTGTGATGAAAGTCGTCTTAGTTTTATCTTCTTCGGCCATTTTTATCTAGTTATATCCTGAGAAACCATCCATAAACGAGAAAAGATGGTTTCCTGCAGTATTGTCTACCAAAACATCGATGTGAGGTAGGGGGAAGTTGTCTTTTGGCGTAGCTTGGTTTAAGTCTCGGAAGTCTATGCATACGCTTACTTTTTCATTCTTTTTTAGAACGGGGACTATATTCGCTACCCATTCTAGGTAGTCAGATACTTCGATGAACCCCACTTCTAGCAGTTTCTTGACTTCCTCTTTAATTTTTAGTAAGATGTCAGGCTTAAATCTTCTCAATTTCTGTTTTTTAGGTTTGACATCTTCCCTTGTGGGAAGCCTGTGAACTACTAGTGATTGGTCTAATCCTAGCATATCGCCATATGACTAGGCGAACACATCTGCATACTCAGTTAATAGCTCGATCATCTCGCGTTTTTGCTCGGCACTTAAACTGGTCCCGATCTTGAGGTTTTTAGGTTTCTCAACGCTTCCTAGATTTACTGTCTCCACCAGCTCGTCGATTGAAATTCCACTTTGTTCATGTTTTTGCCAATTTTCTTATATTATTTCGTGGTCAAGGACATCGCCTCTAACAACTGACTCAGCAGTGTTGGAAACGATATCAGTGTTTTCATTTCTGACCTGCGAGAAATGTCCCTGACATTCGATGGTAGGGAATTTGGGTGAAGTGAAACGAAAGTACATATATATAAGCAAGACAAATTGTAATATATTGAATTATGAAAAGAAATCACAATAAAAAATGTTTAATAATTGTTCCCTATCCTTGAGTTGACCTAGTGCTATCAATAGGATAATAGAACCAATTATTGAGAATTGGATGCTGCTTGGACGTGCAAGAGGTCGAGCTCCCATTGCTGACATTAGCTTCGCTTATCCTTGGCTCTTGAATGGTAGTTGCTTGTTTGAATGATTGTTGGAGGGGTGGAAAGCGCATCTGGGTGTTACTTGGCTTCTCTTTCCTCCTGCCTCTGACACCTTTGGCTTGTGCCTCTTCCTGGGTTGTAGGAACGTACCCTAGTCCAAACATCCCTTGCTGCCCCTCCTTGAACTGATGGCCTTCCCTGCTGGTCACCACATTCACCTTGTTGAATATCTAGAGACCAAAGTCTTCAGAACCGTCCTCCCTAATGTAAGGTATGGCGGTTTCTTTATAGATGGCATAATCTTGCTCTCCCAGTACGATGATGATTTGTCCATTTGCAATGAACTTGACTTTCTGATGGAGGCTTGAGGGTATGGCTCCAGCGGTATGTATCCATGGACCTTGGGATGTCGAGGACTTGGAAGGAGATGTAGAACACCTACGGGCCAATCTCTACCGACAAGCTTATTTCCCCTACTATGTCTCTCTTCGACCCGTCGAAAGCCCTGACCACCGTCGAGCTTGGTTTGATATTGCTTGGATCGACCCCCAGTAGGTCGAGGGTAGCCAATGGGCATACGTTGAGAGACGACCCATTGTTAATGAGTACTCGGGAGACGATTGTGTCGTTGTATTTTACCACTATGAACAGCGGTTTTGTATGTTGGTCTCCGTCTTCTCCTAGCTCTTCGAGGGAGAAAGATATCTGATCTATGGTGAAGATGGAATCTACCACATGAATTAATTTGTCTGTAGCGATGCCCTTTGGTACCTTGATTTGTTTGAGCACTTTGAAGAGTGCTTCCCTATGGGGCTCGGAGGTTGTAAGGAGGCCCATAAGTGATATCGGGGTTGGAACCTTGTTTAGTTGTTCCATGATCTTATATTCGCTTGCCTTGACCATCTTTGTAAATGCAAAGAGCCCCTCTTCTTCTTCTTTTCCTACCTCCGTGTTGGGCTCCTCAATTAAGATTTTGTATTTCGGGTCATAAATTCTCCTAGAGCGGGTGATTCCTCCTACCATAGGGGGTCTTTCTTGATCAAGAGCCTAATAGTCAAATGGTGCCACCTTATACCTCTCTGCGGGTATTGGGACATTGAACACATACTTTTTCTTTGGAATTTGCATCTTAGCTGATTGTCCTTCATAGCACTTTATGACCATCGGCTTTTGGTTTGATTTTATCATGTTCACGGACTTCTCCCCTTCTTTTGGTGGGTTGTCTTCTTTCTTAAACTCGGGCCCCCATCCACTAGGCGGCCCATACCCAGTTGGGGTATAAGAATAATTTACCAGGTACTCGAATCTCCCATGCGATTCGCCTAAGGTACCGACTGTTGGGTCTCCAACTAACCATCTCTTTTTGATATGTGACTTAGGGGTTTCCTCCGGAGTTTGACGTGGATGACTTTTTCGTTGCTCTATTGCTTTTTGCTGTCTTGAGGATTCTTTGGGATTCGGCTCTTTGGATGTGATCATATTGACAGTGGGCTTATGGTTGGGCAGCGAATTAGTGTTGACATTAGGTGTCGGGGTGTTAACAAAGCCCAGTTGCACAATCCCAGCATCAATCAGATCCTGGATTTTGTTTCGAAGCCTCCAACATCTGTCTGTAAAATGCCCCTCTTGGCCCATATGATAGTCACATTTGAGGCTTGAGTCGAAATTTCTAGGCTTGTACTGGTCATTCGAGATCTCTAAGCTAATCAAATTATCTTCTCGCAACCGAGCAAAGACTTAGTTGAGTGGGATCGGGATTGGAGTGAACTGTCTCAGGACTCTGGTGGCTTGGGCGTGATTTGTCGGGGACTGCTGGATTGGGGCACTCGTAGTCTGGAATGTCACGCGAGTCCCGGCCTTGTCTACTTTGTTGGAGTTAACTGTGCTGATGGTAGACTCCTTGGCTTTGTTACCTCCTAAGGGCCTTTGTGATGATGTGACCCTAGGAGGATCTATTGTTTGGAGTTTGCCTGTTGTGATGGCATTTTCGATCCAGCACCCCGTTGCTACTACCTCTGCAAAGCTAGATGACGTCTGGCCTACCGGATGTGAGAAGTAGGTCTTATCGAGAGTGTTGACAAATATGAATGTCAGCTCTTTTTCAGAAATCAGGGTTACTACCCTGGTAGCTTGAGCTCTCTAGCACTGAGTATACTACTTGAAAGACTCAGCGTGTCTCTTCTGAAGACTTCCCAACTCGATTACTGAGGGGGCAACTTCAATGTTGAACTTGTATTGGTCACAGAATGCCCAAGCAAGCTTTTCCCAAGTATTGACCTGATTGAAGTCTAGGTGGGCATACCAGACGAGGGTAAGGCCTGTAAGGCTATCCTAGAAGGTCTGGATCATAAGTTGGTCATATTGAGCATATTTTCTCATCTTCTGGACGTACAGCCTTGTGTGCATCTTGGGGCATCCAGTACCATCGTACTTTTCAAATTCTGGGGTTTTGAACTTCTCGGGGTATACCTCCTCCCCATATGCTGGCAAGCTAGTGATCCCGGCCTGTTCGAAACCGTCAAGCCTCTCTATTGTCTTCATCTTGTCGGCCAGTTACTGAAAAAGTCTCTTTTCCATCTCCTTTTGTCTGTCCTCCATTTCCCTCTTTAGGTCATCAGAGGTCGGACCCAGGTTAGCTCTCGGTTCATACTCAAAAGCTGGGTTGAGGTGGGAATTGATTTCTTCATATTCTGGAGGCTGACCCTCCATTGCTTTGCCCTTTCTAGCCCCTGAGTGTTCCTCTTGAGTCAGTTGGGTAGTACGAAGGAGGCTAATGCTTTCAGTCAGGAGGTGGACTTATGCAGCTAGCTGCTAGACCATTTGTTCCAGGGATACGATCTTAGGGTCTGAGGCAGCGTCGGCACTTGTGTTGTTGCGGTTGTCGCTATTGTTGCCATTATTTACCATTTTGGTTCTTGAACGAGTGCAGATTGGGCTACTTGGAGGGTTTGGTTGTTTGGGAGCTATCTTTGATACCTGGCGCACATTTTCCTTAGTTTAATGTATGTATGAAAATATGATGCATGTATCACACAGATGCTAAAATAAAGAGGCCAACAATCGATTAATGATATCATACTAAAACTTTATTTTATTAATACTGGAAACTTGGAGTTCGATAATTGAAAAAAAATGAAAAAGTACAATAGGGATCTATTTCCTAGTTCTCTTGGTCTTCTACTACTGCATAGGTGCCGGTTTCCCGCCGATGATAACTTCTAATTCATCCATCCGTATGCAATATCCGTTATAGTTTGTTAAGGCTTTGTTGATTGCTATCTTGCGGATACCTAGAAGTCCGTTGAAGATACCGGTTGGCCCGACCTCAAGATCCGGTACATACACTTCGTTGGTTAGTGCTGGAGCCTGTAGAAGTTGGGTGTACTCTTCCAGAGTGGGAGTGATCTCGTGTAGCCCAATGAAGAAAGCCGCGGGCTCTATTTCCCATAGATGGAGCATGGCCCATACCAAGGGTAAGTTCATCTCCATCTTCATCAGCGAGAGGATGGGCCCTATCTTCTAATGAATGAAGGCTTGCTCTTCTGGGTTGTACAGAGTAAACCAGTGGTCCAGCACCAATTTTGGGTCTAGAGGTTTGCAAACTCGGATCTCTTTGCGGAGGAGGCGGTCGATTGTGGAACTAGCCATCTATTACAAACAAAAATTTCTAATTACAAAAAGAACTACGTTACAATGATAACATTACAGGGAAATGTATCTGAACTCCATGAACAGAATAAAAGTATTACATCATCAATCGATTGTCAGCCCATGACGTTGTGTATGTAGATAGGTAGGTTCTAATAGGTCCCCAAGCTCTATGGCCTCCCGCATTCTCGGAGAAATGGATCTCAGGCCATACCGAAGCATTGGGTAGGGTAGCCTAATTAGTCTCGAACGGTGATCATATCACTTCGCTCGAAACCTACACAATGGCCCCCCGTCTTAGGGTCCTAAGACGGTCCGGGTTTGACCGTATCTACTCACACAGTTACATGCATGCAGACTTAAAGGTAAATAACCGCTTAAAGGTAAATACCCGAATCCTAAACTTAAGCAAATCCCTAAAAAGTTAGCAGCAGTATAACAAACCAAAAAGACATTTCTCGAAAAAGTGATTTAAGGAGATTCAGGTGGCTAGCCTACTAGAGAAATTTCCCCAGTGGAGTCGCCATCCTGTCGAGTCTAATTTTTTATTTTCCATTCATAATCTGATCTATACTAGACCCTATGCTCATCTAATGTAGACCCTCGACTTGAGTTAGGAATTTCATTTTATTTTGGAGTCGCCACCCAACTGTGGTTGGGAAAGATTGAATTAAGACTAATTGAGCGGATTAATCCTAATTTAGACCACTAGTCAGCGAAATTTCCTCTTTTCGTTTTTTTAAAAAGGGGAAAGGGAAAACTAGAGTTTCTAGGTTCAGAGGCTAACCTATTAAAACCTTAAGGTTACCACCCTATTCTCTTAAAATCTAAACCTTATCCAAATGTCTTTTATTTTATTTTTTGTTGTCTTTTTATTGTGTTTTTGAGTAAGTTATTCTAAGAAAATGATTTCTTATTCTTTTTAGAGTTGCCCCAAATGGGTGCCTACATACCTGCTATTCATGATCAAACGGGCCATAGTTCGCTTTTCTTAAAAAACTTTAATGTGTTTGTTAATTTTAATTATGAAATTACTTTTGATTTACGTTTTTATCATTTTAGTATTTTTCTGGAAAAATCTAGGCTTAAGCTTGATCATTTGATTTTTCTTGAAATAATAATTTTTAGGAAAAAACCAATTTTAGATTTATTTAAGAAAAGGATTTTTCTATGTGATAAAAAATTTTATTTCCCTATTTTTCAACTCACCTCTATTATTATAAATTATTATTATTTTTTATTAACTTTTATTAATTTCTATTGAAAAGTTTTCTCTTATATTATTTATCTACCCTAAACTAAAAATCTAAACTTTATCATTTTTTTTCTAATATATCTTTATCTTTTTTTATTATTTTATATTCCTATAATTTTATTATTATTATTTTATTTTTTATTATTTTTATTATTTTCTATTACTCATCCTAAATTAAATCCTAAAAAAAAACCTAATCTAAATCCTAATATTTTCCTATTTTTGAATTATAAATAACAAAGAGATAAATAAATTCGAAAAAAAATAAATAAAATAACTAAATAAATAAAAAATACAAAAAAAATTAGAAAATCCGACTTATTTAGATTCGGGTCGGTGCGCGGGTCAGGTCGATCGGTCACGGCGGTTTGGGGTGCTCGTTGACAGCGTTCTGGCGGCCTTTCGAGGAGGTTGAGGTGTCGTTTCTTAGGTTTTCGGGGGTGGGGAACTCAACCGTAGCGGTGGATTTCTCCAAAAATGCCTTCTGGTGGTGGTTCGAGGCTTGTTCGATGGTCGCGGCTTGAAAAATCCGGCGAGGCTTTGATTTCTCTCTTTTTCTCACTTTCGATCCGTGATCCTGCTTCCTCCCTTCGATTCCTATTTATAGACGCTCAAAAGCCCCTTTGGATAAGCTCAAATCCGCCGTTTGGTTAAACCCATCTTTTTTTCTGTTTTGGATTCGGACTTATCTCGGAGATTTGATGTCAATCCATTGCTTTTCTATGATTTATTTGATGGATTTGGCTTAAGATCGACAATAATCCAAAAGATTTGAGAAAAAACGGACAATTCCAGCTCTGTCGGACCTGCTCCGGCTTCTTCTCGCGTCTGTTCGGCCAAAGAAGATGATCACGTGCGAGGTGCGTGACTCTTCCTAGCCAGTCATATGCTGCTACATAGCAGCTCGAGGAAAAAGAAGAAAAACAAAATTGCACAGAGTGCTTGCGGGGGGATTCGAACTCGGGACCTCAGGCTTTTCGTGCGTTTTCGGGCAGGCATGTGAACCAGCTAAGCCGGCTCAATTCTCGGTTTTTCTATTTTCGCAATTTGCATATATGCAATGCGATTTTTATTATTTTTGTATTATTTTGAAATTCCAAAAATTTGTAAAAATTATTTAATCCCTTTTATTACTATTTCTACAATTATTTTCCAAAATTGATGTATTTTTCCTATTTATTTTATTTTTTGAATATTTTTCCTATTTTTACTAAATTAGAAAAAATGTAAAAAAATAGAAAAAATTGATAATTGATTATTAGGGAAAAAATAGGGTGTTTACAATTACCATTAATATCAAAATATTAATTAACAACTTATTATTGACTATTTACAGTCTAATTAATAATAACTAAAGTTTACACCTACTTTTATAATAACATACAAAAATATTACATGTACAATTAATACAAAACTTTTTTTAGTAATTAATCTCATGATGATCAATTAATGACATATCAACAACTAATTATTATTAATTAATTTTTAATTAATAACAACTTAATTTTACAATTATTTTCACAAAAAAACACATAAACATAAGCATATTACATTTACAATTAACATAAAATTTCTCACTAATTGTACTTTATGACATTTTAACGACTAATTACTCTTATTTAACAATTAATTAACGATGACTTAATTTTATAACAATTTCTACAATAACAAACAAACATATTATATTTACAATCAACATAAAAAATTTCATTACTTAATTTTCTAACAATTAATTAATGACATATTAATGATTAATTACTGTTAAGTAACGGTTAATTAACAACGTAATTTTACAACTACTTGTAAAAACACACACAAACATATTACATTTGTAATCAATACAAAATTTTTCACTAATTAATTTTATAACAATTAATTAATGACATATTGACAACTAATCACCTTTAATTAATGAATTATTAACAACTACTTAATTTTATAACTAATTATACAAAAACATATAAATATTTTATATTTGCAATTAACATAAATTTTTTTACTAATTAATTTTCTAACAATTAATTACTTACATATGAATGACTAATTATTACTAATTAACAGTTAAATAACAACAACTTAATTTAACAACTACTTTTACAAAAATACATTATAATAACATATAAAGATAATTCATTATAATTAATACAAAGGTTTTTCCTAATTATTTTTCTAATGATTGAATAATGACTAATTAAGGACAAATTACTTAATCATTAATGATTAATTTTACAATAATTTTCACAACTAAAAATTAAAACATGTCCTTTACAAAAAAATACTAAATTTTTTACTAATTCATTTGTTAATGTTAATTAATAATATATTAATAACTAATTAATTAGTAATTAATAATTAATTAACAACTACTGCTACTTCAATAAAAACAGTAGAGTACAAATAATTGCACTTACTTTTTTATGTGTCGAGTATAATTTTTTTATCATTTTCCTTCATTATAATATATACTAAATCCTACTCATTTGATATAGATTACTTTAACTAAATTAAGGAAAATCAATTTTTTAAAAGGAGTTACCACTAACCTAAGTTGGAAAATAAAGTTAAAGTTAATTGGGTGGATTAACCTTAATTAATTACTAGTCTACAAATTTTTCTAAAAGAATATTTAGGAAAATATGAATCAGAGATGCTGGATTTGGGAGTTAACCTATTAAATCCTAAACAGTTAGCACGTAGAATTTTCAAAAATATTTACTAAAAGGCCTTTATATTATTATATTATTATTATTATTATTATTTTGTTTATCTACTACTATATGTTATAATATGCTATTTATTATTATTATTTTCATGTTTTTATACTTTTATAAGATTTTGAACTTATGTTAAAAGAAAACCTAAAGTCTAGAGTTTATTTCACCAATTTATTCTAAGGCTTTTATAGTTAATAACCTAAAGTTTTTATTCATTTGATTTTTATAAAGTTTTTATTTTATTTAAGTTTTAATTTTTTTTATTTTATTTAATTTTTAATGTAAAGTATTTTTATCTTTTATTTATTTATTATTTATTTTATTATTATTTATTTATTTATTTTATTTGTTATTTGAATTTTTATTTCTAAAATTTCATTTATGCTAAGATTTTTATTTTTATTATTTTTTGTTGATTTTTCTAAATTTTCATTTTTTATTATTTTTATTTATATATATTAATTTTTAAAATCCTAGCTTATAAAAAAATATTTTTTATTTTTTAATATTTATATTTATTTTTTATTATTATTTACTTATTTATTCATTATATATATATATATATATATATATATATATATTGAAAGACTTTTAATTAACAATCTTTTTTATTTTTTATTTTTTTGCCATCGGGTGATGGCATACACCATGACAACTCGATGGGTACTTTAAATATATATATATATATAATTTAAAATTAAAGATATTCTTAAAAAATGAACTAAAACTATCTAATTATCAAAATAAAAAATAATATAACAAAAAAAAAAAAACAATCGGATTTGATGTGCTCAAGACTACTTACAAGTATACAATGCAATTAAGGATTCAATTATATAATACACAATCAAAAGGGCGTGAAATCTAAATTGAAATTGGAACCTTAAAATTGCTTGAAAGAGATGGAAAAGGGATGAACTAATTCCTCATTAGATATTACTCACTAGTTGGAATTAGGATGGATTTGATGTTATTGATATTACACACAACAAGGATCAAATCCCACTTGCCACACTTTAATGAAGAAATGATAAGAGCAATTTCACGTGAAAGAGAGGAGTCTCCACACGGTTTCAATGTCTGAAAATAATATGTTAAAAAGAGTCACTTGCAAAACCTAATTAGCAAGTATTTATACCCTACTCTAAACAAGGAAATTACAACAATGCCAAACGGTAAAAAACCGATCCTATGAGTCACTTGAAGAACTAATTCTCCACATGAAAGAGAAGTGAAGATGGCCAGTTTTTCTCAAGTGAAATATAAATGAAACAAAGGCCGGTTCCTCTTGTCTTTGTAGGTTCAATTTGGTTCATAATGGACTGTGATCTATTCACAAACCAATTGCTATTGTGCTTGATCATCTTCTTGTAAAAACCGATAAAAATGTACATACTAAAATGTAAAAACAATTACTATAAAATAAATAAAGATAAAATGTGAATGTCTGGGTTTCGTTTGGTTTAAGTAGGCTTCCTAATGCTAGGTCCAGAGGTTTGATTCTCATCATCTCCTGAGGCCTTGAAAGATTTGTCCTCAAATCTAATGGGTCTTTTCCTAGGTTGAAATCCCTTATTTGCATGTGTTTGTCGCCCTGAAGTCTTAAGTGCCCATTAGTTTTGTTGATTTGCTCTTAGAATTTGTATACCTCAATTAGAGACATAAGAGTCAAGACAACCTGTGCACCATCCTTCTGAAACACGTAAGTGTTTATAAACCTATCATGTAGCACATTCCTATCAAACAACCAAGGCCTACCCAGTAGTATATGAAAGGTGCACATAGGAAGAACATCATAAACAATTTCATCATGGTATCTATCTCCTATGTTGAAAGGCACCTTAGCCCTTTGTGTAACATGCAGACTACCCTGTTCATTCAGCTAATGTAATTAATAAGGATGTGGATGCGAACTAGTGACTAGTTGCAATCTATTTACTAATGCAGCAACTATGATATTAGTGTAACTACCACTATCAATGAAAAGAGCACACAAGTTACCTTGAACCCGACAAGGTGTATGGAATGAGTTTTCCTCTATATATCCCTGACATCTGGAGACATAGTCATGACCTTATGCAACACATTAATAGACAAATATTTATCATTTCCCTTGTCTTCATGTGTCTCACATGTAGATCATCATAATATTCCTATAGTACTATTGATAAGTCTGTAGGCTCAACTGCTTCTTCTTGACCATCCTCACTATTTCCCTCCATAACAGTCATGACTCTTTTATTGGGACATTGAGCAGCCATGTGTCCAAAACCCATGCATTTGAAACATTTTATTTGACACATCTTTCCATTGGTTGTCCTTGGCATTGTTTGCCTGAAATTAGCTCCAACAACCTCTTTTCCTTTTCCTAAAACTTCCTTCTCCCTATCAGTAATAGATGTATTCTTGTCTACAATCTTATCGTTTCCCCCTATTCCCTTTTGTTAACCCTGCTGACCATCTAACCTATGAGGTTTGGTAGAAGTTCCATACCTATTGCTTGCTACTGGAAAAGGGTTGGATCGCCTCTGTCTCTCCACTTTCAGGGCTAGCTGGATGGCCTCATCAAGTGTGTTACACCACTAGAGCTCCACGATGCAGGTAATTTTATACTTTAACCTTGACACAACTTGTATTAAGGTTTGTTCGCGAGGTTCAACTGACCCACATCTAATCATCAATGTCTTGAACTCCTACACATACTCATCAATTGTTTTGCCTCCCTGCCTCAATGTTTAGAGATGCATAAACAACTCCTACTTGTAATGCTTAAGTATAAACCTTTTTCTCAATAGCCGGTTCATTTCCACTAAGTATGTATATCAACCTTACCATCTCTATCTGCTAATCATAAGATTTTTCCACCATAAGGCGGTATAGCCTGTAAATTCTACAGCTGCAAGACGAACCCGAGTGTGATCATCAATCTCGTAGCACTCAAATAGGCCCTCAACCTTATCTTCCCAATCTAAATAATCATCTGTAGAACCCCTGCCATCAAATGAAGGCATTTGCAATTTTACATATTCTAATCCTCTAGGTGGTCTAAACTCCGGTTTGGGTAAGGCTCATTCTCAAAATTATCATCCCTTTCCTCCTTAAGAGCATGATAATCTCCTTCCATTCTCCTACCCCTATTTCCTCCAACAACTCCTTCCCTGCGAGCATTCTAATGGGCTACCCGAAGTGGGGGTGCCTAAGGGTTTGCCACTAGTGGTTATGGCATCATCATCTAATCTACCCATGTTGCTAATGTAGCAATAATAGTGGTAAGATCTTGTAACTATTTCTCTAATGTTCTTCCACCTGCAGCATGACACCCTTGACCTCCTCCAACCTTACTATTGGCCTCATTGCCAATCCCACCATTCACATTATCATTTGACATGATTTTGATTTTTTTTTTTTATATCACTTAACACCAACTCACGGCACACTTACAACATAAGACCTTCACGACACCAAGTTCTCCAGTTCACAACAAGCCTTCACACCACACACAATTACACACCACATCACAACAATACACCTAAATAACAACACACACCTCATAGTATACACACAAACTCACACCACACCTATACAGTTCAATCACTACAACATACTTACACACACCTATAGTGCAACAAACCACTAAAGCTGCACACAACTTCAATAGTTTCACACAAAAACACTCCCAAAGATCACAACAAGATGAACAATAACTCTACACGACAAGCAAAAGATTCCCAACTTAGTCAAAGTGTATTTAAAGTGATTAATACACAATAACTCCACAAGTAATGATTGAATTCAAATTTAAAATACTTCCTAATCCTCCAATGATGACCACACGACAAGTCTTCCCAAATGGTTACTCAAGGATGTAAATCTAAAATTCACACCTCATGGCACACACACACTTTTCCCACGGCACAACTTCACAATTAGTCACGGTTCAACACATTTTCAATAACATAACACACACAAGTAATCGGATTCACATACACGGCAATGTTGCAATACTCACTTTCCTCAATTACTCAAGTTAATGTTGTAATCAAAGCAAATCAATAAGCAATTACTATACCCTTTACAATTATGGAATTCAAATTCAAATAGCCTCCCCTTCTTCCACACAAGGAGCTTAGGGCAAGATGACTATCACAATGGAAAAATCTGAATTTCCACTTCCAATTACACAACCAACAAAGTATAACATGGCACAATTAACACAATTACTTCAATTCTACTTCAAATAACTTCAATTATGAAATGGAAGAACAAGAACCCTAAATCCCCAAATTGAAAATCATGAAACTCCCTTCTCAAAATCGTGCTCTAATACCAAATTATGATGTGCTCAAGACCACTTACAAGTACACAATGTAATTGAGGATTCAATTACACAATACATAATCAAAAGGGCGCGAAATCTAAATTGAAATTAGAACCCTAAAATTATGTGAAAGAGATAGAAAAGGGGTGAACTAATTCCTTACTAGATATTACTCACTAGTTGGAATTATGATGGATTTGATGTTGTTGATATTATTCACAATAAGGATCAAATCCCACTCGCCACACTTCAATGAAGAAATGATAAGAGCAATTTCACGTGAAAGAGAAGAGTCTCCACACGGTTTCAATGTTTGAAAATAATATGTCAAAAAAAGTCCCTTACAAAACCTAATTAGCAAGTATTTATACCCTAATCTAAACAAGGAAATTACAACAATGCCAAATAGTCAAAAACTGGTCCTATGAGTCACTTGAAGAACCGATTCTCCACGTGAAAGAGAAGTGAAGATGGCCGGTTTTTCTTAAGTGAAATGTAAATGAAACAAAGGCCGATTCCTCTTGTCTTTGTAGGTTCAATTTGGTTCATAATGGATCGTGATCCATTCACAAACCAATTGCTATTATGCTTGATCATCTTCTTGTAAAAACCGACAAAAATGTACCTATTAAAATGTAAAAACAATTACTATAAAATAAATAAAGATAAAATGTGAATGTCTAGGTTCTGTTTGGTTCAAGTAGGCTTCCCAATGTCAGGTTCAGAGGTTTGATTCCCATTAGGATTGTTGTGTTGCGAGTCGGGTCACGAGTCGAACCGAGTAGCGAGTTGGGCTAAATCAGGTCATAGGTCGAGTCATGGGTCACGATGGTAGAGCTTCATCATTGGTGACAATCTAGTGGTTGTTAAGGGTGATTGATGGGTGTTTTCTTAGGTTTTAGGGGGTGAGGAATCGATTAGTGGTGTTATTTTGGCCTAAAAACTAACCTAGGATGGTGTTTCGAAGGTGGTCGATGGCGATGGCAACGATGCTTCTCTATCCGAGCCTTTAGCAAACCCTTACTTCACGAAATCAACCCTTTCTTACTCCTTGAAACCTAAGAGAACTAATGACACTTAAATCTAAGCTTAAGGTTGAGTGTGAGTGGTGGAACCTGGAGAGAAGGTAGTGGCCAGTGATGGGTATTTCTAGAGAGAGAAAGTCTATGGCCGATGCTTGAGGGTGCGTTTTTTTGGTGATTTTTCTAGCCTTTTGAAGTTGTGGCACCTTGGTCTATTTATATGCATCCATGAATGAGCTTGGGATAGCTTGGATTTCACCGAATCTAAGTAGAGGATAAACTCCATTCTTTATTTGATTTGTTCTTTTTTCTTGTTAAAATTTATGTTTATTGCTTTTTCGATTGAATGTTGATGGATTTGCTTGGAAAAATTGGTTTAGGTAGGTTAGATTCATCGCTATTTGGTCGTTTTTCTCCTCCAAGGTCGCCGACGTTTGTTTGGGGAAGAAGACCATGCGCCAGGCACGTGATGCCTTCTAGCCAATCACTTGTTACCATTTGTTCACCCAGAGGAAAAAAAAAAATGAAAATGGCATAAAGTGCCTTGGGTGGGATTCGAACTTGCAACTAAACCCTTTCCTTGTGCGCACCAGACCAACAAATGGACTAGTTGAGCCAACCCATTTCTCAGTTTATTATTGCACTTAACTTACATATAAGGTACTGGTCCTAGTTTTTTTTTTTTTTTTTAATTGATTTTGAGGTTCCTAAACTTAATTTAGAGTGTCATATTTCCTTATTTTTATTAAAAATGTAAAAAAAATTTATTAATATTGTTATTTATTATTTTTTTATCATTTTAAAAAAGTTTTTTCCTTTTTCTTTTCTTTTTCCTTTTTTACTATTGTCTTCATTATGTATTATTTATATATATATATATATATATATATATATATGTGTGTGTGTGTGTGTAAACCAGGCTTTTTATTATTACCATTATATTTTTTGTTTTTTCATTATTTATTTATTTATATATTTTTAAATAAATCTAAACGGAGGCAAAAATGGGGTGTCTATAGTTGGCTCCCTTTATAGTGAAGTTTGAATAAAACTTGCTATAAAGACTAAAAAGACACGATTTTTGCCCTTAGTCTAGATAGACATGCCTACTACTGATGAGATAAGACCCCGGTATTTGCCTTCTATTGACAAGGACGATCTTAAGTGTGGTGCCATTTACTGATGAGAATGGACTTCAATGGTGCTATCTACTGATGAGAATGGACTTCAAGGCTTGTCACCTATTGACAGGGATGGACTTGAATGTATTGTTAGCTACTAACGAGACTAGACTTAAAATTTTTCCATTTGCTGACAAGGATGGATTTAAAGAAGATGCTAACTACTAACGAGCCTGGACTTAGATATGTTGTCATCTACTAACGAGAATGGACTTATAAGGGTGCTAGCTATTGGCAAGCTTGGATCTAAAGGTGCTTGCTAGCTATTAACGAGACTAGACTTATTAGGTGTACCCTCTACGGATGAGAATGGGCTTACAAGTTTTTCCACCTTAACAAGGGTGGACTTAAAGTTTTGCTAGCTGTTAAGAAGTCTATACTTAATTAATGAATACTCTTTATGTCAATCTTTTGAGGTTTCGAAAGTATGTTGAAACATGATATCCAGTAAAAATTAATTTACCAAAGAACGGATCTTATCGATCTCATCAATTTCATCTTGGCAATAGCTTCTTATTTGTCGCGTAATAATCACTCGCTCGTTGAGCTAGAACACCCCAGTAAAATGTTTGCAACCAATCTTCATGGTCATGTCTTCTATGTATGTGGTGGAATCAAACCTTCGCTTAACCTTTAAGGTATACCGATTCTTGAAATTGTGTTAGTCCTTTTTTGAGCAATAAAATTTCCTTAGAAAAGGATTAAGTCATAATGAAGCATTTAACCATTTACTTTATGGATGTTAACTTGGTTTATTTTTTATAATGTAGTGTAAAGAATTTGAAGCAAGGGAACTTATCAATGAAGTGTATAAGTAAGGGTTGGTTAATGACCAATCCAGCGTCAACAACTATAGAAGATATCAACTTTGTTCATAAACAATGAAAATTACATCATAAATGGATTAGTATTCTCGATGCTCTCATCGGGTTCAACAAAAGATTTCATTGATTATTCATGGGTAATACAACTTCACTGCATCTATGTTAACAGGGCCTCTTAAGTTTGGGCCATTCATATCAGCTAGCACTAATGCCTCCCCCTGTCAGGACCTTTTCAGAACATAGAGTACTACATAATTTGGAGTGAATTTTCCTCTAGGATCCTGTACGCTTGGCAACATTTTCTTCAATACTAAATCTCCTTCCTTTAAGCTTCTCAGTCGTACCTTTTTATTGAATGCTTTAGCTATCCTTTATTGGTAGCACTGACCGTAATACAATGCTGTAAGTCTCTTTTCATCGATCAAATTCAGGTGATCGACCTTTTTCTTTACCCATTCTACTTCATCAAGCTGTGTTTCTGCGAGTACCCTAAAAGATGGATTTCCACTTCTACAGGAAATACGGCCTCGGTTCCATATACCAGTGAATAAGGAGTGGATCCAATCAAGGTTCTTATTGAGGTTATGTATGCCATAAAGGCGAATGGTAACATTTCATGCCAATCGATGTAAGTAATTGCCATTTTTTCAATAATTCTCTTTATATTTTTATTGGTGGCCTCAACCACTTCGTTCATTTGAAGATGATATGAAGTTGAATTTCTATGATTGATTCCAAATTGTTGGCATGTTTCTATAACTAATTTATTGTTTAAGTTGGTTCCTTGATTAGTAATAATGGATTCAAGTGCCCCATACCTGGTAATTATATCCCTTTTTAAGAACTTGACAACCACTCTTTTGGTCACATTGGCAAATGAAGACGCTTTAACCTATTTGGTAATATAGTTAATGGCTACCAAAATGAACTTATGCCAGTTTGAAGCTTTTGAAGTTATTGGACCAATCATGTCAATGCCCTATGTGGAGAATGGCCATGGGGTTGATAATATGTGTAATTCTTGAGGTTGAGTGTTGATTTTATTAGCATAGACTTGGCATAAGTGACAATGCCTCACATGTTTAATACAATTTGTTTCTATAGTCATCCAGAAGTAACCTATCCTTGTGATTTTGCAAGCTAACATATATCCATTCATGGGCAGCCCACAGACTCCCTTATGTACTTCTCGCATCAGGGTATCTACTTCCTCTTTGTCGACACACCTTAACAGGGTGGTATCGAAAGATTTCTTGTATAATGCAGAATCGCTAAGTAAAAAATGTGCTACTAACCTTCTTAATGCCTTTCAATCTTTCTTATCTACCACCTCTGGATAAGTGCCATTTCAAAGGAATACCTTGATATCATGGTACCATGGCTTTCGATCTTAACTCTCTTCAGCCGTTAGGTAGAAAGCTAGTTTCTCCTCCATTTTGATCTTTAAAGGTTGAATCTCTATACCATTTGAGATTTGAATCATGGATGTTAACATTCTAGAACATCGACGAATTGATTTTAGGTTCTAGGCACATATGTGAAAGAAATTTTTTGAACCTTTCCACCAATTCACTAAGATGCTGATGGTATAGAATTAATTTGCTATCTTTAGTTTTGTATTCTCCTAAGGTCTAAAGAATAATTAAAGATGAGTCTCCATATACTTCCGATTCCTGGATACTCATTTCTAACACCATCTTAAGCCCCATGATACAAGCTGTATTTTGCTATATTGTTAGTATATGGGAATGTCAACTTCATTGCTACATGAAAATGGTTACCTTCAAGAGATATCAAGACTTCCCCTATTCCACATTCGAAAAAATTTACAGCTCCAATAAAATATCCTCTGCTGACCCTCTGATCTTTTGTCAACAATGACCATAATTCCTTCATCTGGATGCAGAATGTGAAAACGCTTTTGTGACATTCTTCTGTAAAAGCTTAAACAAGGGACAACACTTATTAGTAAGCTGAGATATGAACCTGGCTAGGTAGTTTAACCTTCCCAATAGACCTCTTACCTCTTTAAGGGTTTGCGAGGTTAACATCTCAACAATTGCCTTTACCTTTTCTAGGTTTACTTCAATCCCCCTCCAGCTAATAATAAACCCTAGGAGCTTCCCTGATGTTACTCTGAACGTGCCCTTCTTAGGATTTAGCTTTAATTAGATTTTTTTGAGCCTTTCAAACAACTTCTTGAGGACTTTCACATGCTCTTCCCCGTCATGAGACTTAGCGATCATATCATCGATGTATACCTCTACCTCTTTATGCATCATGTCATGGAACAATGCTACCATAGCTTGCTGATAAGTCGCTCGCGCATTCTTCAAACCAAAAGGCATAACTTTATAGCAAAATGTTCCCTATGTAATGATGAACATTGTTTTGGTTTTGTCCTCTTCTAACATCTTAATTTGATTGTATCTCAAAAAACTGTCCATGAAAGAGAAAAGGTGATTCCCAATGGTGTTATCTACTAAGACCTTAATGTATGGTAACGGGAAATTATCTTTTAGCGTTGTTTGTTTCAAGTCTCTGAAATTAACACAAACTCGAATTTTCCTGTTTTTCTTAAGGACAGGCACTACATTCGCCACCCACTTCGGATAATCTGATACTTCAATGAACCTAATTTGAAATAACTTCTTCACTTCCTCCTTGATTTTCAACAAAATGTCAAGTCGAAACCTCCTAAGCTTTTGCTTTCTTAGTCTGAAGTCAACTTTAGTAGGTAGCTTATGAACCACTATTGAAGGATCAAGCCTTGGCATATCCTTATATGACCATACGAACACGTCTAGATATTCAGATAATAATTGCAATAATTCCCCTCTATGTTCTTCTAATAAACTATTCCCGACCTTAAGGTTCCTAGGGTTTTCATCCATTCTCAAATTTACCTCAACAAACAGTTCATCAATGATAACTTTGCCTTGCTCAAATTGATACCAACTCTCCTAAATCTCATATAACTTTTCGACATCACCTCTGATAACTAACCTAGTAGGGCCTAAAGTGATATCGACATTTTCATCATTTATGGGCGCGAGATACCTTCCATTTTCATCAATTTTGTTAGATATGAGGAATAATAATGATACGAACCACGCTAACCCGTGACGAAACCCAATACCAATACGTTCGAAATTCGTTACCTAAGATGCCCAAACACCTAAAGTGGAAACCGCGACCCGTTGTCTATAAGCGAGACAAGAACCTTGGTATAATGTGAAGACGCCACAATCGGGATGAAAGACCGATTGATAAGTCGGGATGAACGCCATGGAAATTAATCCGATAAGTTCGATTTAGTTCTTGAAGAACCAAGAGAGGTGCCTCTCAAAAGTGTTTAATGTTCAAAGATGTAAATTCTTTATCTCTTCTAAACCCTAGGAGCTTTATACTAGGGTTACAATTCGTGAAAAACAAGTCCAAAACGACATAGCTTAGATAAGTTGCGTAAAAACACGAAAACAGAACATGCTGGCCGGCAGGGGATACACGACCGTGTACTTTGGCCATGTACTTTTCTGTGCACATTTCGGCCACATACACGACCGTGTACTTCTAGTCGTGTACTTTCCTATGGATTTGCTTGACTCCATACACGGCCGTGCCTTTTAGCCACGTATCTAGCCGTGTATGATTCTGTGCAATCTTGGAATTCCTACACGGCCGTGCCTTGAACATACACGCCCTCTTCAACCCGTGTCCGGTGTGACTTGTATAAAAGCAAGGGTCTTCCCATGGTTGTTCCAATCCGTTCCAACTTCATGATTGCTCCAATCCTTTCCGGCTTCATGGACAACCTTTATCAACCCGTTAAGTGCTTCCTTGAATCGTTTTGCTTGATTTCTTGTGATCGGTCCAGGCGGCACTTCAAAAGGATCCACATTTCTTCTTCCAGCTTGGCTCTCATCATGGATCTCATCATTCCCCTCCTCTTGAAAAGGATTTGTCCTCAAATCATTGCCTGCATCAAATGGACTCAGATCAGTAACATAAAATGTGACACTTACTGGATACTCACCTGGTAAATTTTTCTTGTAGGAATTATCATTGATTTTCTCAAGCATCGGAAATGGACCGTCTCCCCTAGGGTTCAACTTGGATCTCCTCTGCAATGGAAAACTCTCCTTGTGAAAATGCACCCAAACCCAATCTCCAGGCTGAAAAATCTTGGGTCTCCTGTCCTTGTTCACCCTTGAAGCGACCCTGGCATTTTGTTTTACAATCCTAATCTTTACCTGTGCATGTAGCTTTCTCACGAAATCTGCCTTAGAATCAGCATCAAAACTCACAGACTTGTTAAGTGGCAATGGCAATAAATAAATAGGAACCAATGGGTTAAAACCATACACAATCTCAAATGGTGAACAATGAGTAGTGCTATATAAAGCCCTGTTATATGCAAACTCCACAAATAGTAGACAATCCTTCCAAGTCCTAATGTTCTTCTCTATGATTGCCCCTAACAATTGAATTAAAGTCCCGTTAACCACATCAATTTGCCCATCAATTTGTGGGTGACAGATATTTGAAAACATCCATTTAATTCCCAACTTTTCCCACAATACTCTCCAAAAATGACTCAAAAATTTCTCATCTCGATCACTAACAATGCTTCTAGGTATACCATGCGGATGCACTACCTTTCTAAAGAACAAATCAACAATGTGTATAGCATCATCAATTTTATGACAAGGAATGAAATGAACCGTTTTAAAAATCCTATCCACAACCACAAAATTAGAATCTCGACCATGCTTAGGCCTAGATAATCCTAACACAAAATCTATGGAAATGTTTATCCATGGCTCACGAGGAATGACACTATACTCATATAACCAATCTAAGAAGTCATCTAAACAAGGAATGGGATGACGATACTTTACTGTAAGGTTGTTGATGGCACGGTAGTCAATACACATTCTCCATGTCCCATCCTTCTTAGGCACCAAAATCACAGGAACTGCACATGGACTCATGCCTTCTCTCACGTATCCCTTCTCCATTAACTCATCTACCTGCCTTTGGAGTTCCTTTGGAAAGACATTTTCAAAATCCTGCACAAGAGACACAACCACACTAGGCAAAGCATTAGATAATCCGTTAGTAGTCAAACATGTTTCTTTAAAAACCAGAAACAACATAGGTTGCCTCATCACTAACGCTCTCCTTACTACACTCGCTCTTGCCACACAACTCTCCTTTTTCAAGGCTGCCCTCTCCTTTTCACTCACCACCAAAGTTGATCCCCCTTCAACTTGGCCTCTCACACTCTTTCCAGCCTTCCTCTCCTTTTCCTTTTGATCTTGACTTTTATATTCCTTTTTCTTCTCATTGTCTTTTGCTCTCTCACTCTCACTCTGCTTTTCACTCACCTTATGTTTTGCAAAAGACTGTTGTAGCTGCAACTGGTCCTCATACACTTGTTTGGGTGTTAACGGTTTAAGATTAAAGCTTTTCCCTTGGTGAATAAGCGTATACTTGTTAGAAAAGCCATCATGAACAACCTTCCTATCAAATTGCCATGGCCTCCCAACAACACATGATATGCTTGCATTGGCACTACATCACATAACACCTCATCCTCATACCTTCCAATGCGAAAACCAATCAAGGCTTGCTTACTCACCTTAGTCTCACCACTATCATTCAACCACTGCAATTTATATGGACTAGGGTGTCTAACAGTTTTGAGCCCCAGCCTCTCAACAATAAAATTACTCACTACATTGGTGCAACTCGCTCCATCAATGATCAAACTAAAAATGTGATCTCCTAGATAACATCTAGTATGAAATATATTCTCTCTTTGCACCTCTTCTTCTTCCTTCACCTGCACATTCAAAGCTCACTTCACTACTGCCACTAGCTTTCCCATTGCAGGCTCCTCATCATCACTAGCATCCTCTAATGGAGGCATATCATCTTCTTCACTATCCCCCTCAGTCTCATACTCCCCATCATCACGCAAAATCATCACATGCCTATTTGGACATTGACTATAGCCTCTACTTTGGCATTTAAAACATCTAATGTCACAATTTCTAGAAGTAGAAGAATCAGGGTTACCTTGGTTACCAGGAATAGAACCTGCTTGCCTTAACTCCCCTTTTAGTTTGGTGGGTAAAGGCCTTTCTTCTTTCTTCCATTGGTTGGTCTTCCAAGTGGATGAACCATTACCCTGTGGAAACCGTGCATTACTACTACCTTTCCTCTTGTGCTGGTTCTCAACCTTTATAGCCATGTGAACCATATCCTCCAATTCTACATAATGCTACAATTCAACCACATTTTAGATTTCTCTATTCAACCCAGCAAGAAACCTAGCCATTGTAGCCTCTCTATCCTCCTCTACATTCGCCCTAATCATAGTGACTTCCATCTCCTTGAAATACTCATCTACACTTCGGCTTCCCTGCTTCAGAGTTTACAACTTGTTGTGCAATTCACAATAGTAATACGCAGGCACAAACCGCTTCTTCATCACTCTTTTCATCTCTTCCAAAGACTCAATAGGTGGCTCGCCACTCCTTCTCCTATTCAACATTAGTTGATCCCACCACACTATAGCATAATCCAAAAACTCAATGGCAGCAAGTTTTACTTTCTTTCTCCTACTATAGTTGTGACAATCAAACACCATATCTACCTTCTTCTCCAACTCTAAGTACGCCTCAGGATCATTCTTCCCTTGGAAAGGAGGAATCTTCATCTTTATGTTACTCAATTGATCATCCTCTCTATTCCTATCACCTCTATCTTCCCAATCCCTAGTTCCTCTATTCCGACCACTATATCCTCTATAACTCCCGACAGAAGGCTCATCAAAGTCATCATCTGACATTTTATCTCTACCCCTCGGTACTCTCCTAGAACGACTCTCCCTCTTACGCCCTTGGAATACATTTGTGGATTGCTCTAATCTTTGCTCTACCGTCTCATGAATTTGTTCCATTCCCTCTTGGAACATCCTCTTTATCTCACCCCTCAACACCTCAATTACTAACCTAGCATCAAACCTTCCCCTCTCACCTTCACGAGAATGTTGTCTCGACATTGTCCCTGCAGAAAAGATTAGTACTAGCACAAATATATATAAAATTAAACCTCACGATACACTCCCTTACGTGTTTCGCTCAAATGATGATATCACAGTCACTCGTGTATTCTCACAAACAACGATGATATCAACTCGCCAATTTCCTGTCTCAATTCTCTTGGAACTAACCCGAACTACACCAATTTCCTTCCGTAGAATTCAAAACAACTCTAGGGTTCGTAAATTTTCCTCTATTTTTCTATCCGAATTTTTTTTTCTTGGTTGTTGCTCTTGATCACGTTTTTTTCTTTTTTCTCTTCTTTTTTTTTTGTCGTGATTTTTACTCTTTTTTTTTTTTGTAACAATCGCCTAGTCGATATTACACTATCAAAAGACAATCAATACTATGAAATTGAATACGATAATTGATATGAACGATTGGAGTTAGGGTTTTTGATATTACCTTCCTCAACCGAACTTGATGTTTTGACAAACCTAAGCTCTGATACCAAACTGATACGAACCATGCCAACCCGTGACAAAACCCAATACCAATACGTTCGGAAATTCGTTACCTAAGACGCCCAAAAACCTAAAGTGGAAACCGCGACCTATCGTCTATAAGCGAGACAAGAACCTTGGTATAATGTGAAGAAGCCACAATCGGGATGAAAGACCAATTGATAAGTTGGGATGAACGCCACGGAAATTAATCCGATAAGTTCAATTTAGTTCTTAAAGAACCAAGAGAGGTGCCTCTCAAAAGTGTTTAATGTTCAAAGATGTAAATTCTTTATCTCTTCTAAACCCTAGGAGCTTTATACTAGGGTTACAATTCGTGAAAAACAAGTCCAAAACGACATAGCTTAGATAAGTTGCGTAAAAACACGAAAACAGAACATGCTGGCTGGCAGGGGATACACGGCCGTGTACACGACCGTGTACTTTGGCCGTGTACTTTTCTGTGCACATTCCGGCCACATACACGACCGTATACTTCTAGTCGTGTACCTTCCTGTGGATTTGCTTGACTCCATACACGGTCGTGCCTTTTAGCCGTGTATCTAGCCGTATATGATTCTGTGCAATCTTGGAATTCCTACACGGCCGTGCCTTGAACATACACGCCCTCTTCAACCCGTGTCCGGTGTGACTTGTATAAAAGCAAGGGTTTTCCCATGGTTGTTCCAATCCGTTCCAACTTCATGATTGCTCCAATCCTTTCCGACTTCATGGACAACCTTTATCAACTCGTTAAGTGCTTCCTTGAATCGTTTCGCTTGATTTCTTGTGATCGGTCCAGGCGGCACTTCAAGAGGATCCACATTTCTTCTTCCGGCTTGGCTCTCATTATGGATCTCATCAAACAATGAATAGGAAAGTAAATAAGCAGAAGAGGAAAAACTCATGAAGAGAAGAAGAAGTTTAAATCTTTATTCATGGTGAGAGAAATATTTATTATCTATCAGGCTGAACTAAATTGCATTGGAATATTAAAAATGAATTAAATGCTTCTTATGACCTTATCTCTAGTCTAAAGAGACCTATTGTCGTTGATTGGGACTGAGAACCAATTGTCTAATTGGCCTTTGCTGATATCATCTTCTGTCGTGCTAACGATGCATTATCGGCTAAATAAGTTAGTTAGCTTAGGTAGTTCCGACTGTTAGGTATAAGCTGGTGCTAGAAATGTGTTGCTGATGTTTGGAAACTCTAGTTAAGCATGGTATAACTCTTCGCTTATCTTCTTCTTCATCTTCCACCTCATCTCTTTGATCTCCCAATGAGTCGATTTGTACCCTAAACCAAATGTGCCAATTTGTTATTGAACTAAGGGTAGCTTTTTGATTGTGGCTACTCACACACCATCAAAAAGTTGCAATCCCGGTTCTTCCATCTCTTCACCCCCAATATACGGGATGACAGTTTCTTTATATATGGCGTAGTCTTGTTCCCCTAAAACCATCACAACTTAGCAGTTAGATACAAACTTGACCTTTTAGTGTAGGCTAGATGGTATAGCTCCAACTGAATGTATCCAAGGTCTCCCTAGCAACAAATTGAAACACCTCGGTATGTCCAGCACCTTAAAAGGAATTGTGAACCTTTGTAGACCAATTTCAATATTTAATTCAACTTCCCCTAGTATCTCTCTCTTAGACCCATCGAAGGCTTACACTGTGATCGAGCTCGACTTCAATTCTAATTTCACCTATCCCTAGTAGGTTCAACATGGATAATGGACACACATTTAAACATGGGCCGTTGTCGATCAGTACTCAAACCACCACCATATCTTTGCATTTGACTATGATGAATAACGACTTAATGTGTTGGTCACCTTCTTCTCCCAACTCTTCTAATGAAAAGGCTATTTGATCCACAACGAAGATATAATTGATTACTAAACCCAATTTTTCAGTTGAAATACCTTCAGAAACCTTCACTTCGTGAAGTAATTTCATAAGTGCCTCACGATGCAAAGCAGAGGATAAAAGAAAGCCCATCAAGGAGATTTGAGTAAGGACTTTAGCCAGTTGATTTGTGATCTTGTATTTGTTAGCCTTTATGATCTTCTTAAGGGGATTTTGATCCTTTACCTCTCCTCTATCATTAGGCTTTAGGGCTTCTTTAGAGGGTAGTTCCATAGTAGCCTTCCTCTTGATTTCCTTAACCGAATCATATACTCCCTGAGTGGGTTAGTCTTCCTATCATCGGGGGATGCCTTTGTAGTCTAATTTATAGCTTGGTAATTTAGTGGTGCAACTTTATAATTCTCTAGCGGCACTAGAATGATGAACACGAATTTCTTGGGCTAGATGGTAATTGTCCCCTGCTCCCATTTAGGGCATTCAAAGGTGAAGGACTTGGGGTCGATTCCCACCATACCTACTATTTGCTTAAAGTTCTCTTCCTGACTTCTAGGGTTATCCTCTTCCCTGAATTCCGGGCCCCAGCCTGTAGTTGGTGTATCTGCGTAGACTCTTGGCATAAATGAATAGTCCACCAAGTATTCAAATGTCCCGAATGGCTCTCCCAATGTGTCGACGGTGGGATCGCCCACTAAATACCTCCTTCTTAACTCCTTTTATGTATAATTTTTCTTTGGCTTAAGGTTCATCATGGCATGAATATCCACTTTCTTCACTTTCCCTTCTCTAAGTAATTGGTGAATTGTAGGTCTGGTTTTAGTATGGTCTTTGAAGTTTCTTATATCCTAAGTGGCCCTTTTACTTTAAGTTCCACGCTATCTGTTCTAATGTGAAGGGGAGCTCATCTAGATTTATCCTTAGCCCACATTTTGGGTGCTGGAGCTTCTACAAAGTCCAATTAAGCCAATTTAGAATCTATGAAGTCTTATATCTTGTTTCTCAACCTGTAAAAATTATCCGTAGAGTACCCCTCTTGCCCCAAATGATACTCACAACGAAGGTTGGGGTTGTAATCTTTGGGTTTGCATTTATCAAGAGGTACCTTGAAATTTAACAAATTCTCATTATAGAGACGGTAACGAACTTAGCTTAAAGGGATAGGGATTCTGGTGAACTACCTTCTCCATTAGCTTCGATCCGGGTCTCGCTCCGGTGTATTCTGATTCGCTTGGATGGTTACTTGTGGCGTTGGCTTAGGATGATCCCCTATGGCTACCATACCTATGGTTGCTTCCTGGCCCTTGCTGACTGGCTTTGGGTGTGTGACTGTCTTTTATCCCTCTTTGAGAATGGGGAGCCTTCCAGAGGAGATTGCATTCTCAATGTAGCACCTTGCCTCTATTATCTCAGCAAAACTTACGGCAACATGCCCCACTAAATGCTGGTAGTATGGCTTGCCTAAAGTGTTGACGAACATGTAAGTTAGATCCTTCTTTGGTAAGGGAGTAGTTATCCTGGTAGCCGCACCCCTCTACCATTGTGCATATTCTTTAAAAGACTCGTTGCTCTTCTTCCTCATGCTATTCAGGTCCCAAATGGATGGAGCTGATTCGACATTAAACTTGTATCGATTATAGAAAACCCTTGCTAATTTATCCCACATGTCTATCTCATTTAGATCCAGTTGGGCATACCACGTCAGAGCTAGCCCGGTTAAACTGTCCTAAAAAGTCTACACCATTAACCGCTCAAACCTGGTATATTTAGCCATCTTTCTAATATAGAGTCTAACATGGAGTTTCAAGCAGCTTATACCATCATACTTTTCAAAATTTGGGATCTTGGACTTATCGGGGAACTCCTCATCTTCATAAACGAGCAAATTAATAAGATCAATCTGCTCAAATCCATCGATTCCCTCAAATACACTCATTTTCTCATGGAACTTTTGGAGTAGCTTCTTTTCCATATCCTACCGCTTTTCCTTAAACTCCCTCTGATGGGAATCAAAATCCAACAAGACCTATCATTAGGACAAAAATTGATGGATTTCGAATCTTGGCGATGAGGGCCCATTTCGAGCTGATCAACCTTGGAGTTAATTATTATCTAACCTCTTTTATCTTATTCATGAATTGCATATTCCAACAGGTATGCTTATTTGGCTTCACAAGGCGATGGACAAACTCACTAAGACTCAGCTTGTGGGTTATCTATGGACCGACCTGAACCGGCGATGAGTTGAGCCGACGAATTCCATTATGAAGCTAGCTTGCTGAAGATTATTTTCTGTATTTGTAATTTATGTTTGAACCATTTATTTTGTAAGCTTTTGGGACATTTTATTTGGTTGTAATTTTGCCTTTAGGACCGGCCACCTTATAGTGGCATAGTTGTGATTTTCTTGTCATTTTAACCCTAAAGGGTGCAAGTATAAATACTTGCAAATTAGGTTTTTTAGGGAGCTTTTTGATATTTGAGAGAAAACACCCCTTTTGCCGTGAGAGAGAGTGCCTCTTTCAAGCAATTGCTCTTATCAATTTCCTTAGTGAAATTGTGGCGAGTAGGCTTGGATTTGTTGTGTGTTATATCAACAAATTACAAGTTGATCCTAATTCCAAACTAGTGAGTCATATCTGGTGAGGATTTAGTTACTTTTATGTACCTTTTGTTCTTATGAAATTAGGGTTCTAATTTCGAAAATTGAAAGCACCTTTGAATTGAATTTGAATACCATTTCGTTTTCCCTTCTAGCAATTGTCATTTGATATATTGTAATTCATCACAATTTCGGAATTTCATTTGGAAATTTGAGGCTTTTCCTTTGTTTGTGGCGTGGATGATCATTGACAATTCATCCCTTATAGTTGATTGTGCTTGACCCCCCTTTAGGCACATCATATTTTGGTATCAGAGCACATCATCATTGAAAATTTGGTTACAAGTGTTAAGGATTTGCGCCATTTGAGGACTAGATTGATTGGCATTGTTTGTGTGTCTTTTAATCTTGTTTGCATGTGCTTAATCTTGGAAATAGGCACATCACCCTCCTTAAACTTTCACCACCATCATTTCTCGATTCATCCCCAAGGTTTGAATTGAAAGTCTATTAAGGTTTGATATAATTTTCTTGGATTGCTTTGTTAGCATGGATTCGGTTGATGGTGTATGTGAAGGTCTGCATCTGTTCAGTTAGTTGTAGCATGGTCTGTTGAAGAGCTGTAATTCTCTGATCAGGGTTTCCATTATCGGTGTTTTCAGCCATTCTAGCTCTTGAGCGAGTGATAATCGAGCTTCTAAGAAGGATTACCTGCTTAGAAGCTATCTTTGAGGTCTGTGACATGATCTAAATCTATTAGGTTCATTTAAATCAATGATTTTTTTTCCTTCTTACCTGCATTTTATTATTATTATTTTTATTTTTATTTATTATCATTTTACATAAGGATGCATATAGATATAAAGCATGGTAGTGATGAATAAGTGTTATAATATATCACAATTGAATAGTAATGTGGTATATAATTTGACTCGTAAAACTGCAATTTCTTATTAATGTTCAAATAATACATGACCTAAAACTCTATCTGAAAAGAAAGTAAACTAGTAAAGTCTTTCTTTATTACTACTACTACTTTTTTTCCCCCTATATTGGCTTGGTCGAGTTGCTTCTCTGCTTCCTCCATCAATTGCAGGGGTCCATTCATGTTTTTCCTTCAACTGGTCTCTTAAGTACTAGATAACCCTTTGGACCAGAAATGGACATTAGATCGCCCTTAAGGGAAAAGAATGGTTGCAAATGCTACCAGTATAAATGCATTGATGCGGTTCCTTTGCCAATCATCATATCCTCCACAGAAAATGTCTTACCTATCGAGATACGCTAATGAATACACATACCAACTGCCCAATGTGGAAAACTGGATACACTTATCCTTGCATTCAGTCAATACTTCAACAATTTCACTTTTTTTGACCTCTAGCAGGTGATAGAATATGTTCACGGGCTGGGCTTCTAAGTTTAGGGTCACTATTCCATTTTCCATGGCAAGGGCCTTAAGTAAATGGGTATACTCCTCTAGGGTGGGTGCCAACTTATAAGGCCTAAAATAGAATGATGAGGTCTCAGGATCCCAAGAATGGACCATAGCTCTGATTAGATCCCATTTAAGTTGTACCTTTATTAGAGACATCACTGGGCCGATCTTCTGCATAATGTAATTCCGATGTCCTTCATTAAATGTATCAAACCATCTATGCAAGGTTTCTGCAGGATAAGCATACTTATCCATGTGGATTTCATTGACATACTCTGACCAGTCTTTAGTTAGGTTTTCCATTTTACTACAGATTACAAAAAGAAAATAGGAAAAAACTAAAATTTCACAAAACTGAAGAAATACAGAGAAAAAATATTACAAAGACTATGATTTTAAACATTAATAGAGTTGCAGCTTTACACTCATATTGCCACATTACTTTTCATTTGCAGAAAAACAAACAAAACATAACATAAAATAGGAATAGACAGAGAAATAAATAAAATGCATGCACACGGGAATGAGGGTAAGTTCTAAAGTTCCTCTAGCTTTATAACCAAAGGTTACATTGAAGCTGGAGTGGAACCTCCTAATCACCATCAAGTGTTGGTATACACCGCTACAACCTAATGGGTACATAATGGCATTCCATCCTAATTTTCTAAATGACCCAAGTCTGGCCATATTTAGACATGCATAAAAAGGAAATTTCATGATGGCCCATTAGGCCCTCTTTTTTCTTTCCTTTTTTTTTTCTACTTCACTGATATGTCATTTATCCGATCGTGTCAAATTATAAATTTATTAACCCAAAGAAATTAAATGACCTAGCTAGGCAAGTGCACCTATCTAATGTAATATAGATCACAACGGATGTCATCCTCAAGGATCTTAGAAACAAGTACTAGTATTATCATTTTTCTACTATCTAGTCTAAATCTTAATGTGAGATTAATAAATTAAATCACTAATTAACTAATCTAATAACCCTAAAATCAATTATAATTGCTGTAATAAATGAATTCAATCACAAAGACATACCTTTTATCTTGATCCACTCTAAATCCTAGCTTTCTTATAATAAGGTTTTGATTAATTAATTGTTTATGCTTTATACTGTAGGAGTTCTCAATTAAACTAATTACTCCCTCGAGTTAATTAATTAATAACCTTATATAGAATAGTAGAGACCTCTCCCTCACTATCGCCCTATAAGATTTCATTAAGCTCACAATTCTCAAATCAAGATTAAATCTTTATGCAAAAAATTGAAGTCTTCCTACCTTTAGGTAAAATATGCAATCTTTCTATTCATAAAGATCTATCCTATTAGATGAGACATCTCTTTATTTAACAAGAATCAAACATGTAATCAATTCGCATACATAAATTAATTACACAGTAGTTAAAACATATAAATAGATACAAAGACATAAACTTTTAATTAATCAATAAGTAATTCAATCACAAAGTTTAGAGTTTCATAAGATGCAGGGTATATAAATTTACTCCTCCATGGAATCTATAGTAATCATGAGAAATCTAGAGAAGTGGTAATAATTAATGAGGAAAAGAATAAACTCTCGTAATCGTTTTGTGATTTTCGATGATGCTCCAGCGATTTTGCTCTCTAGATGAGTGATTTTGGTCTCTTAGATAGCATTTGGTTGCCACAAAAATGTGGTACTAGACAGGACAAATTTTTTTCTCCTGCGTTTGGTTATCATTCATGAAAAAAGTACTGAACAAAAATTCAAAGTGGTACTGGATAAAATAGCAAATTTTTGTACCACATGTAATTAGGTACAAAAAATCTGGTACTGGGTAAAAATTCATTTTTTTTCGAAATCCCCAACTTGCCCTTCATATTTTTCTCTTTACAAACAAACCCTACCTCCCTAAACCCTTTTCATTCGAACCCATCCACGCCGCACTAGCTTGCCCTTCAAGTGCAGTAGGAAAACCCATCGTGCCGCTCCAATAATGGGATTCATTGTGCAATCGACCGCTATTCGAACATCGCTGTCGTCACGCTAGATGTCGCCATCAGGTTTGTATCCTTCCATTTTTTCTTACATTCTTGCTTGCTTTTCTATGTTCCCTACATGTTCTACCTGTGGTTGTCACAGTCCGTTTAGATTTTCCTCACTTGCTTTTCTATCTTTGTCGCATGCTCTCCATCTGGTTGTCGCCGTGCGTTTAGATGTCTGTTGAAATGGGACGGTGGTGGTGGATCAATCTTTCATGTACAAATAGATCATCACGTGTCCCAACTTGATTCCAAACTCACATTTTGATTTCTAGTATGATAAGAACAAAGAAAATTATACAGCATGAGAAAAATAATATAACATAAGTTTTTTTTTTAAAAAAACCATGTTTATTGCTAATTTCAAGTCAAGATTCTTTTATGTTATATATTATTTATTATGTATATATACTATATCGGAACATCATTTTTAAGATAAAAGAAAAGTAAGTAATGTGTTATTTTATTAAATATAACATAAATTATTGTAATTTATAATACGAATTATTAAATTTTTCAATCAATGGATTTACACGAATTATTTTATATAATTTATAATCTCTTCAAATTGTATTTTCTTATAATAATATTAAATATGTATAAATAACCATGATATAATTAAAAGGGTATAATTGTCAAATTTACTATGTTTAGTCCAATACTTTGCAATTCCAAACACTGGATAGCACAAAAATCTTTGTCCAATATTGAACAAACCAAAAGTGGTACAAAATTTTTTTTGTCCAGTCTTTCTTATTTAAACTGTCCAGTACTCCTTGTTTTGTCCAGTACCAATAACCAAACGCTACCTTAGGGTTTTCAGAGTGGCTATGAGAAAAAATAAAATCAAATTCCCAATTTGCTTAATGAAGCAAGTATTTATAGTTTAGGAAATATGGTAGCATGCACAGTCTAGTGCATGCTCGTGCTCGGGGTCGTGTACTCTAGAAAAACATAACAATTTGACATTCCGGGTTCTATATGGCCTCCTACATGGTCGTGCTCAGGGTTGTGCACTCTGAAATTCCTACAGTTTCTTATTTGGGTAGATTTCTCACTTTAGCACGACTCTCTGCACCACTTGTGCAGTGGCCAGAGCACAATTGCACGATGCATTCTGATCACTTATTGCTCTTTAGCACTATCATCAACACGGTTATGTTGAAGATTATGCACATGTGAAAATCACCTTTTCTCATATTTTTCTAGATTTCGCTTCTTTTTTGCTCGAATCTTCTTTAAATCCTTAATTTGCACATTTAAACCCTGAAATCAAATATTAAGCACTTACATGTCTTTTCCTTGATAAATTCAAACAAAATTCATAAACATTCATATTCAATAAACACTATAAATAAGGTTCTTTTAACACTTATCAAACTTCCCCACACTTAAACATTTGCTTGTCCTCAAGTAAACAAAATAAGAACAAGAGAAAAACTCTATCATAAATTATACTCATTATAATCTTTAAATCACATATAGCATTCTTTACTCAATTAATTCTTAGTGACTCGTTAGTGCTTATTACTCAAACCTACCGTAATTGTATGTGTACTTGGCATACAATAATTAGACTTTTCAAATTAATCCAAACAAGTTAAACTAGTATATTCACTGTTTAACAACCGCTTTCAAACTTATGAAAGAGGTAACAAATCAAATGAAATTCAAGTTACTCAGTTGTATTTTCGCCACTTACCAAAAAGTATATAAACCATTCAATTATTTTTTCAAAGCACAACAACAAGAAGTAAAGATATATGGCATCTATTATTCCCTTGGATTATTCTCCTTTTTCTTTCAAGTCTCTTTAAAAGTTTTTTTTTTTCGCAATTGAATAGAACCAAGTAACTCATGTAGCAAGCTTTCAGCTGATAATCTCAAGTTCATCACCTAAGTTGACAAATTTATTTCCTTAATGGAGGGCATCTCTACAGGCTTATTTACTCGAGTTACAAGACTCAATAAACTTGTCTTTTTGATATCCCTTAAAGTTATGGTAATTTCATCGATCAGTTGATCCCAGGACAGATGACCTTAGGTGACCAGGTTTTAAAGTGACCTCATTGAACCTCCCTTACCTTAACACATAAGGACTTAATATTGATATTTTTTATTTTCAAAGAGACCATTTCAAGAAAACTTACCAAGTTAATAATTTCACATGCCCCATTCATAAAAGGTTGAAAGAGTTCTCAAAATGATTGAATATTAAATATACTAACTAGTGAACTTAAAAACGCAACTAATTCATTTGAAACTAAGGATTTCCATTTACTTCATAACTCTAAATTTAACTATTAAATAGTAAATAGATTTACCCCACTTGGATTTCATCATAAAACTCTAACTAAGTATACCAAGCTTAATAATAGGTAAGTAAGGCACACAAAGTCACTACTTTTAGATATGTGTGTACAAGAATGTTATTTTTTTTCATTTTAATGGGTATAATTTCAAGGTTTCCACTTTTCAATAATAGAAAATCAAGATTAAAGTATAATTGCAAACTTGTAAATGGGAGAAAATTTGATCAATAAGAGCATACGATACATAAATAATTCAGAACTTAATTGCTTCTATCTTTATAACCCTTCCCCACACTTAATTAAGACATTGTCCCCAATGTCTTTCCAAAGTAATCATGCATAGGAGAAAGAAAAAAGATAAAAAAAATTAAGAAATAAAAGAAAAAGAACACTAAGGACTTCTCCGATTGTCAGCATGTGCAACTTTGAATTCTAGCAAAGCAAAAGTTGTGTATCATTGAACATAAAAAAAAAACTAAAAAAATAAAATAAAAGTTAGCCTATCCTAATTGAGAGAATAAACATGCATCCAATTCAGATAAAGAGTCTCCCCAGAAGGAAGCTCAATTAGGTATAAATTAAAAGCATAAAGAAATAAAATAGTTTGATGAAAAGAAAAAAAAAAATATAGAGGGGGAAGATGTAAATTAGCAGAATATCGAGTGCTCAATCATTTTCTTCATCGCTATCGTCAATGTCTATGACTGGTGTATCATCTCCCTGATCATCATCATCTTCCTCATCTACTTCTTCTATATCGTCTGACCTCATCATCCTCTTCTTTAGAACTGGAGGACTTAGCTATAACTAGGTCCTTGCCCCTTCTCTTAGATGGTGTAAGAGCATCATCATTTGGTGAAGTAGAGTCGGGAGAGGAATCATACATGGGTAGATCACTTAGCGGTGGGGAGAAACAACCAACTAATCATCCTAGAAATTCTCATACTACGCTGTGAAAGCATTTGTTTTTCTTTCTTTCCTTTTTGTTCAACTCCCTCTCTTCCTAGAATTCTCTTTTTAAACTATGAAGTTCATCTTCAAGAGGGTAAGCATTGGAGGTAGAAGCAGCACCAGAAGTATAGGTTCCTTTAGTTGGAGTTGAATACTTTGACATAATGGGGATGTCAAGTAACTTGACTAACCCCTATAGCCAAAATGGGCCATCAGAAATTTTTGTTGTAAGGACACCCAGTTCCTTAGGATTTAGGGCTCGAAAGATGTCATATCCTTTCAAAATTTTAATTATATAGCCCCCACAATATATTCCCTATGCTCAAGGATCAATGGCTTGCCAATATAGGAACTTGGCAACTTCAACTCCTATATTAATCTGAAAATTGTTAGTCATACTATAAAGATGAAAATTTTCAAAATTGTTTACCACCCATGACTACTTTTTCTTCCACCAATGGTGTGTGCTAGAGGTGGTAGACCACTTTCAAATCACTATTTTGAATGGATGATGCTTTGGACTTTGAAGGGTTATAATGGATTTTCACTTCACAAATCTATTCCTAATATCTTTGAGCAGACATGTCTTCAGGTTAAGTGGTTGGCAATCTTTAGAAACCTGCTATATTTACTTCAGATACTAAGTACAAGCCCAAATATCACCCAAACCAGTATGTTGGCAATGTGTGTTTCCGTCTATACACCAAAAAAATTGAGATAGTGACGATCAAATTGTAATGTGGAGAGAAACTCAAGTGTAACCTCTCTATAAGCTGGCTCTTGTATTTCAAAGAAGGTAGCTTAGGGCCCAACACTAATTATTTCACGAATATGTTCTTCAATTTTGTAGGCCCCAAGTATTCTCCAATCAAGATATTCATTGTTTCTAAAGGTAAGGGACTCTAGTCATTTGCATCATTATTTACTCTAAGCTTCGTCAGAGTATCTAGTAGGTGCTTCATGCACGGTGTCTCATTGTGAAGGGGTTCACTATTGCTTGTGAGTGCGAGAGGCTGATTCTTGTGGTTAGTGGGATGTGGAAGTGTTCTGTGTTCTCTTCTTGATCGTTGCCCTTTTTATCCTCATCTACATAAAAGAAGTATAATAGAGTTCAAGATAAAAAGATATCCAAGTCTAATTCCATAACTTAATCAAATTTTAAAATAACTCACAATGATGCACAATATCTATAAAAGATTTATATAAGTAAAGAGTAATGAAATAGCATCAATTCTTGATGATAAAAAACCATAGGGTAAGGTGTAACAATTAACATGACCATCTGCATGGTCGTACAGCAGGTGAGGTAGGATTAAGAATAGGTAAAAATTCAAATCAATACGAGTGTGGGAATTTAGTCATGCACAAGGTCGTGTAGAAGTGTTAAGACAATTGGAGGAACAAAAACCTCATCAAAGCTCCATGAATTTCTACTTTAGTTCTTAGAATTGCAAAAACCCCCAATTTTGCATGCTTAGGAACCCTAGATTGTCAAAATAAGCATTACAAATCAAAATCAAGGGAGCTATTGGTATCAAATGACTTCAACAACAATAAAGTAGTGAATTTTAATAATATTTTATTAGAATGTGCACTACTTTAAGCACTGCTTGTTCTCAAAGTTGTGCAAGTGGTGGAAGATTGTATAGAATTCTAATAATATTTTTAGAAGCTACTTGATCCATGGAGTTGTTCATTGGGCACCTTAACATAATTAAAGAGACAAGAGAATAACTTACCAAGTACACTTGAAAAGTTAAAGCTTGAATTTCCCTAATTAGTTAATGCTTCCCCACGCTTAAAGATGACCCTCACTCCACACAAGCAAATTGAATTCCTCTCTTCACATATGAACTTCTTTTTTAAGGAATAAAGTTAATCTAATGAAGTAAAAGTAAAAGGAACTCAACATACCTAAGTTAATCATGGGTTGCTTCTCATGAAGCGCACCTTTTTAATGTCATTGGCTCTTCACTTTGGTTGGTTAACTATTTGGTAATTAGATTTTAGATTCCTCACGATATTCATATGTTGTCTCATCCCCCATGTATAGTTTCAGTCTATGGCCATGTACTTTGAAATTATCATGCTCCAAGTGTTTGAGTTCCACCGTACCATAGAGGAAGACTTGTTTGACTATAAAGGGACTAGACCATCTTGATTTCATATCGAAAAAAAGTTTCAATCGAGTATTAAACAAAAGTACTTAATCCTTTACCTTGAGCTCCCTTTGATGGTGAATGTGTCTATCATGATAGTCCTTCATCCTTTCCTTATATATCTTCATATTCTCATATGCTTGTCTCCTCCACTCATCAAGTTCGTTTAGTTTTAGCTTCCTCTTGAATCCAGCAGCTTCTAAGTCAAAATTTGCCAACTTGATTGCCCAATATGCCTTGTGTTCAATCTCCACTGGGAGGTGACTAGACTTTTCGTAAACCAGCCTATAGAGAGTAGTTCCCAAATGTGTTTTGTAGGCTGTTCAATATGCCGACAAGGCATCATCGAGCTTTTCTACCCAATCTCTTCTATTATGCTGGACTTTTTTTTTTTCTAAAATTCTTTTCAATTCACGATTAGAAACTTCAACTTGTTCGCTTGTCTGGGGGTGGTAAGATGTAGCAATTCGATGTGTCACACCATATTTCATTAGCACCCTCTCCAATTGTGTATTACAAAAGTGTGTTTCCCTATCACTTATAATGGCTTTAGGGATTCTAAAACGGGAGAACAACTTCTTAAGGAACTTTATAACTACTCGAGCATAATTTGTAGGCAAAGCTTGTGCCTCAACCCATTTAGAGACATAGTCCACTACTACCAAAATGTACTTATTCCTAGAAGAAATAGAGAATGGTCCTATGAAGTCAATGCCCCATAAGTCAAAAACCTCACAATCTAAAATAAAGTTTTGAGGCATCTCATCTCTTCGTGATGTGTTCTTTACCTACTAACATCTATCACATATGATGCAGCGACGGTAAACATCCTTAAATATTGTAGGCCAATAGAAACCAGCCTCCAAAACTTTAAGAGCAGTCCTGTTGGCTGAGTGATGACCACTGGTAGGGCCGAAATGACATTCTCTGAGGATTTTCTACCCCTCTTCATGTGAGACACATCTCCTTATGACTTGATCTCCACAAACCCAAAAAAGGAATGCGTTATCCCAGTAGTAGTATTTGAGTTCTAAAAAGAACTTCTTTCTTACATGGTAGCTAAGGTAATTGGGGAGGACTCTTGCTGTATGATAATTTGCAAAGTCTGTAAACCAAGGAGTCTTCCTATTCATAAGCTGGCAAACTGCATATAATTTTTCTTCAGGAAAGGAGTCATTAATGTCTTCTTCCTTTAGCTCCTCTAAACAAGGGTTCTTAAGCCTTGAGAGATGATTAGTTGTTAGATTCTCCACCCCTTTTTTGTCATGAATTTCTAAGTCAAATTCTTATAGGAGTAGAATCCACCGAATAAGTCTAGGCTTCATGTCTGTTTTTGTTAGCAAAAATTTTAGGGCAGAGTGATTAGTGTAGATAATTACCTTAGATATAATTAAATATGACCTAAATTTTTCAAATACAAATATCACAGCCAGCTATTTCTTCTTTGTAGTAGTGTAATTCACTTGAGTATGATTAAAAGTTTTGCTAGCATAGTAGATAGGTTGAAAGTGTTTGTCTTGCCTTTGTCCCAGAATCGCCCCAACTGCATAGTCACTTGCATCACACATGAGTTCAAAGGGTGAGTTCCAATTAGGAGCTATCATGATGGGTGTGTGGGTTAGTCATTCCTTGAGCATGTCGAAGGCATGCTTATAGTCAAGAATGAAGTTGAAAAGCACATCATTTTCCAATAGTCAAGTCAGTGGCCGAGCTATTTTGGAGAAGTTCTTTATGAAGCATTTGTAAAAATCAGCGTGGCCTAAAAAACTTCTTATAACTTTGACTGAATTTGGTGGTGGAAGTTTTGCGATCATATCAACCTTTGCTCGATCAACTTTGATACCCTTACGTGAGACTTTATGGCTAAGTACAATGCACTCCTTACACATGAAGTGACATTTCTCCCAATTTAGTACAAGATTAGTCTCTTCGCAAAGAGTAAGCACCTTTTCTAAATTTTCTAAACAATTTTAGAAAGAATCACCAAAGACGGAAAAGTCATCCATGAAGACTTCTATAGTTTTCTTTACCAGATCATCAAATATAGCTAACATACACCGTTGAAATGTAGCCAATGCATTATATAACCCAAATGGCATTCACCTATAAGCATATGTGCCATAAAGGCAAGTGAAGGTGGTCTTCTTCTAGTCCTTTAGAGCTATCGGTATTTGGAAGTATTTGAACATCCCATTGAGGTAATAATAGTACATATGTCCGACCAATCTCTCTAGCATTTGATCCACAAAGAGAAGCAGGAAGTGGTCCTTTTGAGTGGCATCATCCAATTTTTGGTAATCTATACAAATACGCCACCTAGGGATAGTATGCATTAGTATAAGCTCACTATTCTCATTAGGGACCACAGTCGTCCCTCCTTTCTTTAGCACCACTTGTGTTAGACTAACCCAAGGATTGTCTAATATTGGATATATTAGTCCTGCATCAAGGAGCTTGATAACTTCCTTCTTAACCACTTTTTTCATATTGGGATTTAGCCTAAGCTATGGTTACACTACATGCTTGAATCCTTCTTCAAGTAATATTTTATATGTGTAGAAAGAGGGGTTGATACCTTTGATATATGCTATTTTCCAAGCAATAGCCTGCTTATGTGCTCTCAAGACTGTGAGCAATTGATCTTTTTACTCTTTAGATAAATTAAAGGCTATGATAATCGGTAGCTTGGAGTCTTCTACTAAGAAGGTGTACTCTAGATAATCTGGAAGCTGTTTCAATTCTAACACTGGCGGCTCTTCAATTGAAGTTTTCAGTCTCACCTCTCTACTAACATTCAAATCTTTAAATCCTCCCTGAGGTGTAATTTCTTTTGCAATGTTAAGTTGCTCATTGAGTGTTTCGACCTCAAGGTTGTTCATGTCCTCCTGCTCTCCTCTAATTAGACTTAGCTCTAACTGATTCTTATATAAGATCTCGTCAATATGCTCATCGATTGAGGAATCAACAATATCAATGGAATAGCAAGAATCATCACACACATGGAGTGTTTCATGGCAATGGCCATTTTGATCACCAGTTCTTCATCCTTTATTCTTAATGTAAGCTTGTCGTCTTCTACATTGATCACTATCCTAACAGTAGCAAGAAATGGTCTTCCTAGGATTAAAGGCATATCTCCGTCCTCATCTATGTCTAGAATCACAAAGTCAACTCGGTATATGAAGTTTCCTACTTTTACCAAGCCATCCTCAATGATCCCTTTGGGGATTTTCACAGATCGGTTAGTAAGCTGCAGACTCATTCTAATGGGCTTTGGGTTAGCTAACCCTAGTTTCTTAGAGAAAGAGTATGGCATGAGGTTAATGCTTGCCTTAAGATCAGCCAGAGCTTTATCGACTAAGATGTCACTAACCAAACATAAAATAGTAAAGCTGCCTAGATCCTTTAGCTTTAGAGGGAGTTTGTTTTGAATGATAGATGAGTTGTTTGCTCTTACTTCTACCATAGAAACATCCTCTGACTTTCGCTTATTGGATAGAAGTTCCTTTAAGAACTTGGCATATTTTGGCATTTGCGAAAGCGCCTTAACAAATGGAATATTAATGTGTAGTTGTATAAAAAGTTCAAGAAATGTACCAAACTGTTCCTTATCTTTGCTTTGATTGAGGTGAGTCGGATATGGAATTTTTTGAACATACTGCTTAATAGTAGGTGGTGATTGTCTCTCAAGTTCTTGCTTCTCAAGTTCTGCCTTTTCCTTCTCAAGCGTTTAGCTACCCTCTTGCTTCTTCTCAAATTCTTTTCCAGTTTACAATTCCTTCCCACTCTTCAAGGATATGGTTTTTGCTTGCTCCCTCGGATTTTTCTCAGTGTTACTAGAGAGGGAACCCAATTGCCTTTCAAACATCATCTTAACTAATTGGCCAATTTGCTTCTCAAGGTTATGAATAGAAGCCTCTTGGTTCTGATGTCTTGCCTCAAAACTTAGAATGAATTGGCTCATCAAATTCTCTAAATTGGTTTTCTTTTCTTGCTAAGGTGGTTGAACCGTTGGATTGGGCATAGGTTGTTAAGGTAACATTTATTACTTTTGAAATCTTGGTGGTGGGAAGTTAGATCTTTAGGCATTCTGATTGCCATAAGAGAGGTTGGGGTGGTTTCTTATGCTAAGGTTGTAAGTGTTACTATATGGGTTATACCGTTACCTATTTTGATTCCCAAGATAGTCTGCTTGCTCATATTGTTCATGGAGGTTCATATTTTCGCTAACTTTGTCCACTTAGTGTTGTAATCTTTGGGAATTCTTAAGAGTAGAAACTCGATGATCGAGAGCTTCCATCATTGCCACCAAAGTAGTCATGAGATCTACTTCATACTTTCCCATCACTTTTTGCTTGCCCCTATTGTTACCCCACTAATAATTATTTTTAGCCATATCAGCAAAAAGTTTCAAAGATTCTTCTAAGTTCTTGGAATTCGATGTATCGCCAGCTGCGACATCTACCAATTGATAGGTAGTTGGGTTAAGCCCATTCAAAAAGGTCTAAATCTACATCTATGTAGGTAGTTGATGGTGTGGGCACTTTCTTAACAACTCTATCCATCTTTACCAAGCATCGTACATAGTCTCACCATTTTGTTGCATAAACGAAGTGATGTCATTCTGAAGCTTAGTTGTTTTGCATGAAGGGAAGTAGTTATCTAGAAATTGCTTAACTATACCATCTCATGTAGTTAAACCAGGACCCAATGATTGAGGCCAATTTTTAGCTTTCCCCCTTAGTGAGAAAGGGAATAATCCAATACGTATAGCTTCATTTGTCACTCCACCTTCTTGTGCAGTGTATAGCACGATTTTCACCATGGCCATGCCTCAAAACGTGCCTCCTTCTAGACAGATACACGGCCGTGTACTTCAACCGTGTAGTTTCCTGTGGCTTCAAAACTAAGTACACGGCCGTGTACTTCAACTACACGCCCATGTACTTTCCTCCGGCGGTGTAAATCCTTGTCTTTGATCCAAGTTGTAGATGACTTCTCTAATTTACTTGAATTAGCACCCTTGACTCCATTTAACCTGATTTATCACCATAATAGAATTAAGTACCATTTCTTTATGATTTCTATAAAATCTATAATAAATTAACACACTCCATACTATAAAGATTGAGTATAAAATGGCTCTATCAAATTCCCCCACACTTAAACTCTTACTTGTCCTCAAGCAAATGAATCAAATCAATTGAGAAATCCATCATAGATTATAGAAAAATTTCTTTTCATCATTCCAAGCATCTATTCATTTGTAATTCATGACTTGTAATTTTAATGTCTACTACTTCGACCAAACTGGTTTCATGTGATCAAATTACCATGGACAAAATTTAATAGCTAATCTAAACAAAACAAACTTTAATCCTCATGTTTAGCAAAAGAATTTTTTATTCCAAAAGTAAATACTTAATCCACTAGGGAAAAACACTCAATTAAACTTCATTGGATATTAGCAAACATATAATCCTTGCAGCATAAAGTAAAAGCATATGGTATCAACTCTTTGCTAGATATTCTCCCTTTTTATTATAAGTCTTGTTTTATTCAATGAATGTTTACATTCATGTTCTTTTGATTTAATCAAGCATCTATTTTTGACGGGTTTTTGCCCGCTTCTTTTCATGAACTTTTGCCTTTTTCGCCCTTACCGTTATAGTGAGTTCATTGAGTCGGCACATCTCGAGCTCGTCACTCAAGTGACCGGGTTTTGAGATACCCCTATGGACTCTTCCTCACTCTAACATTCAAGTTTGAATACTCTTAACTCAATTAGTTGAATCATTGGAGTAATGGCTATGCTTGATTTTTTTTTTTTAGAACAACTTCAAAGAGTATACAGTTGCTAGTATAACCTAGAAGTAAACTTGTTTATTTTTCACTTAGGGACTTGACTTACTCTTAGACTTCCAATTCTAAAGCTAAATACAAGGTAAATTTGTTTCTTAAAGATTTCACTACTTAATTTTAACCAAGTATTCTAATCACAACAGTAGGTGAGTAAAGCATTTGAACAAGTCAATTTCACATTTTGTAGATGCTTATTATAACATTTAATACAATCTCCAGATTTCATGATAATTTTGAAAAAATTTGGCTTAAAATTGTTTAAGGACAAACATTCAAAGTTTCAAAGTATGAGTCAATTCTCTATTCTCTATATTTTATTATCCTCTCCCCCACACTTAGCTTGAACAGTGTCCTCACTGTTCCTAATTCAGCACAATTAAAGAGGAATTAACAACACAAGGAACATTAGAGAATAAGAGAAAGGAAATACTGGTACTTCCCTGGTATTTGGAGTTCTGCCCTTAAGCACTAGAGAGTGTCATCTGATGATATGTATCCTTGCTGCAGCTAATCCACAAGAAAGAATCAAAACAAAACTAAACTAAAATATTTATATTTTTTTTTTGACATGAGGCGCCTTTCTTTAACGTCTTTGGCTAGACATTCCTGGCTAGATGTTCGAGTAAGGGTTTTGATGCCAGCTTTGGTGCCTGTGGTGATGGGTCAATAACATTCGCAACAAAAACAGGAGAGATATTGCTAGGATGTTTCATGGCATCATAAATGTTAAATTTAATCATTTCACCATTAAATTCCATAGTGAGGGTACCATCATTTACATCAATTTTCGTCTTGGATGTCTTAAGGAATGGTCGCCCTAATAATATCAATGATGAATTATGGGAATCATTATCTTCCATGTCAAGTACATAAAAATCAGCAGGAAAAACCAACCCATTAACTTGAACTAAAACATCCTCTAGAACTCCTTCAGGATAAACATTGGACCTGTCAGCGAGTTGAACAATAACACCAGTTTCCTTCAAGGGGCTAACATTCAAACGTTGATAAACAGACAAAGTCATGACATTGATCGAAGCTCCTAGATCACACATGGCTTTAGCGATTCCAAGATTACCTATTTTGCAAGGAATGGTAAACATACCTGGGTCCTTACATTTAGGAGGAAGCTTCTTCTAGATGATAGCTGAAACATTTTCACTCACACTAATCTTTTCATTACCTTTCAGCTTCCTTTTGTTTGTGCACAAGTCTTTGAGAAATCTAGCATAGCGCGGTATTTGCTTAATTGCATCAAGCAAAGGAATATTTACCTCGACTTTGCGAAAAGTTTCCAGAATCTCTTTTTCTTCCGATTCATGCTTGGATTTCGCTAATTTGAAAGGGAAAGGAGGTGGTGTCAACATGACCTTTGGTGGCTCAACTAGAGACCTTCTAATCTGGTTGTCCTGCTGGCTCGGAGTCGAAATCTCTTTCTTAGTCTCTTCCTCAAGGTTAGATGGGTGTCCTTTCTTATTTGATCCCTGCAATTCTGTTCCACTTCTCAAGGTAATTGCATTAACGCTTTGCTTCGGATTTGTAATAGTTTGAGAAGGGAACTTACCTTGATTTTCTAACCTGTTTACAGAAGAAGCAAGTTGGCTTACCTGATTCTCCAAGTTTCGAATGCTCTGCTTTGTTTCATCCTGAAATTGTTTTGTATTAATAGCAAAGATTTAACAATTTCCTCAAGAGACATACCTGAAGTGGAAGGAGCTTGGGGTATTTGGTTTGATGGCTTAGGCTGGAATTGTTGGAAATGTTGTGGGTTATTGTCGTACCGGAAGTTAGGATGATCCCTCCATCCAGGATTGTAAGTATTCGAGTAGGGATCATATCTCCTCTATGGTTGTCCTGGGAATCCTCCTACAGCATTGGCATGTTCATGATTGTCATCTTGCAATGTGGGGCACATGTCGGTAGGATGATTAGGAGCAGCACAAATTCCACAAGCCTTCACCTGCTGGGTATTTCCAAGAGCTAGCTGTTGCACAAGGGAGGTTAGGCTAGAAATTTGATGTTCAAGGTTAGACACACTTACCTCATTTACCTTCCTTGAAGATGTATCATGCCTATACCCAAATTGTTGCGAATTTGCAGCCATAATGGAGATCAATTCCCTAGCTTGACCAGGGGTTTTGTTTACTATGGCACCTCCACTTGCAGCATCCATCATCTTCCTCTCCATTGGAAGCAAGCCTTCATAGAAGTATTGGATGAGGAGTTGTTCAGATATCCCATGTTGTGGACAACTTGCACACAGTTGCTTGAACCTCTCCCAATACTCATGAAGAGTCTCGGTGTCCCTCTGTTTGATACCACAAATGTCTCTTCTTCTACCAGCGACTCTAGATGCAGGGAAGAATTTGTCCAAGAAGAGTCTCACCATATCTGTCCAAGTGGTTATAGAACCTGGAGGCAAATAAAACAACCAATCTTTAGCTTTAGTACTTAAAGAAAATGGAAAAGCACGTAACTTGATTTGATTGTCGGTTATTCCTTGCGGCCTCATACTAGAACACACTATATGAAATTCTTTCAAATGTTTGTGAGGATCTTCATTCTCAAGACCATGAAAGGTGGGTAGCAGATGTATCAACCCAGATTTCAACTCGAATTTAACAGCTAGTTCGGGGTAGTGAATATAAAGTGGTTGTTGATTCACATCTGGTGCAGCCAATTCTCGCAATGTTCTTTCGGGATTTGCCATATTGTCTTCTTTTGCAAAATCAATGGATGAATCAAACAAATCCGATGCCAAGTTCAGTCCAGAGGATGATCTAGCTTCTCTTCGCAGCCTCTTAAGAGTCTTCTCAATCTTCGGATTATAGGTGAGTGCACCTGTATGAGAAGAGCGAGTCATACAAGAATAGAAATAAATTTGACACCAATCCCCGGCAGCGGCGCCAAAATTTTTTATGGGTGTCGAATCCAACAAAAATAAAACCTACTCCTAAATAATGATATGATTTGCGTATAGTAGTGAGTAGGGTCGTATCTACAGGAATTGGTTAAATATATTTCTATTCAAAGAGAATAAAGAGGAAAAGAAAAATGGGGGGTTTTGTTTGCGAATCAAAATAATATTGAAACAAGATAATAAAATCAAATATTGATAAAAGCCTAGCCAAAGGAATCAAGATAGTTTAATTCTAGGAATTGATCATCGATGCAAATGTTTTCTATTCTTATTTCTAGATAAACTGGTTATGGTTATTAACAAGCTCTAATAACCTATCTCTCCATACTTCTTCGATAACCAAAACAAGCTCTTTGATTATTTCTCTTATCGATTAGACAACCCTAGACAAGCTCTTAGGATTTAATCTATCAATAGCATTAAAAACTAGAGAGACTACCAATTCATGCCAGTAGATTATAAGATAACCTATTTAAACAAGATCATACATCTCCATAACATCAATTCGATCATCTATTTTATAATCAAACATGTTATCGTGTCACCGAGACTAGAACTATCAAACAATTACGGATTTGGCGTGCTAGATGACAATATATTAACTTACTAATTGAGTAGAAGAGCTCTAATTCATACCAATCAACAAAGATAATAATGACAAGACGTTCAGAAGATATATGAATATCCAAAAACAAAGAATAGATTAAATACAAATCAATTAGATCTCACAATTCGTGGAGAATCAAACTTCTATGACCCTTTGGCTAGAAAAACTACTTAGCTACACATGTTCATCATAAAAACGAAAATTAAAAGTGAAAACATAACAAGCCTCTGTTCCCGGCTGCCTGCTCTGCCTCCTTCTTTCCTTCTTGTCTCTAAGATCATTCAAGATTCTCCTAACCCTCTAGGGTTAGTTCTATTTATATTGTTAAAGGGATGGCAGAGGATCTTTAGCTAGCAAGATACGAAAATATCTTTCCTTTTTGATGTAAATCTCGAGAAGTGAATAATCGTCCGCCTGGCACGCCCTACCACACGGTCGTGGGTCAAGCCATGCCTTCCTCTGTAGGTAATCTACAAGTCTTCATCCGTGATCAGTGTGTACCACGGCTTCAACCACGGCCAGATCCCAAGCCGTGCTATCCTCTGTTTGATGTTCCACAATTTCTCATCCTTGGCACGTCTTCCATTTCAACTTCCACCACGGCTTCGACCACGGCTGCTAGCACGGTTTCCACCAAGACCAGATCATGAGCCGTGTCTCTCTCTGTTGGAAGTCCACATTTCCACCTTCTTGTGCAGTGTATAGCACGGTTTTCACCATGGCCGTGCCTCAAAACGTGCCTCCTTCTAGACAGATACACGGCCGTATACTTTAACCATGTAGTTTCCTGTAGCTTCAAAACTAAGTACACGGCCGTGTACTTCAACTACACGCCCATGTACTTTCCTCCAGCGGTGTAAATCCTTATCTTTGATCCAAGTTGTAGATGACTTCTCTAATTTACTTGAATTAGCACCCTTGACTCCATTTAACCTGATTTATCACCATAATAGAATTAAGTACCATTTCCTTATGATTTCTATAAAATCTATAATAAATTAACACACTTCATACTATAAAGATTGAATATAAAATGGCTCTATCAGTCTCATAGATTTCTCAGAACATTTGAATGTAAGCATAGGGGTCCTCATCCGATAATCCATCAAATTGATAATATTGTTGCAAGAATTGAATCACCACACCCTTGATTTCGAAATTGTTAGCCCTAATGGGAGGCTTTACAATGGTTAGTCCTGTTCCATCTAAGGTTGGCCTTGCATAATCTAGATTAGTCTTAGGTGGATCCTTAGCCATGGTCTCTTATATTTCCTCTTTAATATTCTCTAGTAATCCTATCCCGCTATTAAAAAATTCTATAGTTGATTCCACGTCTTTCACTATTGTTGTGACTTTTATAATAGACATTCCTCCCTTAATTTTCAATTGTCTAAAAGATTTAGTAGTTGTATTTTTACAAATCTTGCGAAGTGTTCTCTTAATCTCAAGGTCTAAATAGAGAATGTTAGAAGGGAGAGTCCTTATCATGCACTATAAAAGCAACAACCACAAGTTATAGTATTCTAAAGATAAGGAGAGTAGAAAGAAGTAAAACAAATAAAATAAATGACTAAAGTGGTAGATAATAAGGTTTTTCCTAATATTATTTTGTTAGATCCTTAGCAACGATGCCAAAAACTTGATGGGTCATTTATCTGATTGTATCAAATTATAAATTTATTAATCGAAAGAGATCCAATGACCTAGCTAGTTTAGTGCACTTATCTAATATAGTATAGATCACAATGGGTGTCGTCCTCAAAGATCTTAGAAACAAGTACTAGTATTACCATTTTTCTACTATCTAGTCTAAATATTAATGTGATATTAATAAATTAAATCACTAATTAACTTATCTAATAACCCTAAGATTAATTATAATTGCTATAATAAATGAATTCAATCAGAAAGACATACCCTTCATCTTGATCCACTCTAAACCATAACTTTCTTATAATAAGGTTTTTATTAATTAATTGTTTATGCTTTGCACTGCAAAAATTCTCAATTAAACTAATTACTTCCTTGAGTTAATTAATTAATAACCTTATACAAAATAATGGAGACCTCGCCCTCACTATCGCCCTATAAGATTTAATTAAACTCACAATTTCCAAATAAAGATTAAATCTTTATGCAGAAAATTAAAGTCTTCCTACCTCTAGGTAAAACATGTAATCTTTCTATTCATGAAGATCCATCATATTAGATGGGACCTCTCTTTATTTAACAAGAATCAGACATATAATCAATTCATGTGCATAAATTAATTACACAGTAATTAAAACACATGAATAGATACAAAGACATAAACTTTTAATTAATCAATAAGTAATTCAATCATATGGTTTAGAGTTTCACAGGATGCAGGACATATAAATCTACTCCTCCATGAAATCTATAGTAATCATGAGAAATCTAGAGAAGTAGTAATAATTCATGATGAAAAGAATAAACTCCCATAATCGTTTTGTAATTTATGATGATACTCCAACGATTTTGCTCTCCAGATGCGTGATTTTGGTCTCTTAGGGTTTTTAGAGTGTATGAGAAAAAATCAAATTAAATCCTCAATTTTCGTAATGAAGTAACTATTTATAGTCTAAGAAATATTGTAGCATGCATGGCTTAGTGCACGCTTGTACTTAGGGTTGTGTACTCTAGAAAAATGTAAAATTTTGACATTCTGAGTTTCGCACAACTGTGCTCGGGGTTGTGCACTTTGAAATTCCTATAATTTCTTCTTTGGGCAGATTTCTCACTTTAGCACGACTCTCTACACCACTTGTGCAGTGGCCAAGGCACAATTGCATGATGCATTCTGGTCACTTATTGCTCCCTAGCACTATCATCAACACGGCCATATTGAAAGTTGTGCACATGTGAAAATTACCTTTTCTCATATTTTTCTAGATTTTGTTTCTTTTCTGCTCAAATCTTCTTTAAATCCTTAATTTGCACTCGTAAACCCTGAAATCAAATATTAAGCACTTTAAGTGTTTTTTCTTTATAAATTCACACAAAATTCATAAAAATTTATATTCAATAAACATTATAAATAAGGTTCTTTAAACACTTATCAATCACTCAAGACCCGGTTAATACCACTATTTACAAAAAATAATTCACAAAGGTAAACAATAAAATAAAAAGGACATATACAAGTAACTAAAGGCCTTTTAGACATATTAGAGAAAATTGCTACACGACTAGCCCACTTTTGAAAAAGGCATCCCCTATGGAGTCACCATCTTGTTGAGTCTAATTTTTTTTATCATTTTCCTTAATTATAATATATACTAAATCCTACCCATTTGATATAGATTACTCGACTAAATTAAGGAAAATCAATTTTTTAAAAGGAGTCGTCACCAATCTAAGTTGAAAAATAAAGTTAAAGTTAATTTGGTGGATTAACCTTAACTAGCTACTAGTCTACGAATTTTTCTAAAAAAATATGAACCAGAAATGCCGGATTCAAGAGCTAACCTATTAAAACCTAAATAGTTACCGTGTAGATTTTTCAAGAATATTTACTAAAAGGCCTTTATATTTTATTTTTTTATTTTTTATTTATTTTTATTTATCTGCTACTATATGATATAATATGCTATTTATCATTATTATTTTCATGTTTTTATATTTTTATAAGATTTTGAACTTATGTTAAAAGAAAACCTAAAGTCTAAAGTTTATTGTACTAATTTTTCTAAGGCTTTTATTATTAATAACCTAAAGTTTTTGTTCATTTGATTTTTCTAAATTTTTTATTTTATTGTTTTTATTTAATTTTTCTAAACCTAAAGTTTTTAGTTTATTATGATTATTTTTCCTAGCCCAAAGTTTTTATTTTATTATAGTTACCCCAAAGAAGCTTACGTACCTGCTAACCATGATCAAATTGTCTATAGTTCGCTTTTCTCTTTATAAAAATTTTAATTTTTTGGTTTAATTTTATTTAATAAAATACACCAGGTTTAAGTTTTTTAATAAATAGCCTAGATTATTAGATGATTATTTTTGAAAAATCTAAAATAACCTAAGTTTGAGAAAACCTCATATTAATTTTTTTTTAATTCTAAGTGATAAAACCTTAAAAATATTAATTTTTAATGTAAGGTATTTTTATCTTTATTTATTTATTATTTTTTTTATTTTTTATTTATTTATTTATTTGTTATTTGAATTTTTATTTCTAAAATTTCATTTATCCTAAGATTTTTATTTTATTTTTTGTTGATTTTTCTAAATTTTTGTTATTTTTTATTATTATTTTATTTATTCTTCTATTTTTGTTTATATATATATTATTTTTTTAAATCCTAGATTATGAAAAATTATTTTTATTTTTAATATTTATATTTATTTTTTATTTTTTTATTATTTACTTATTTATTCATTATATTTTTTTTCTTAAAAGACTTTTAATTAACAATCTTTTTTTTATATCTTTTTTCGCTATCGGGCAATGGTATACACCATGACAACTTGATGGGTACTTTAAATTTATATATATATATATAAATTAAAGATCTTCTAAAAAAATAAATTAAAACATCCTAATTATCAAAATAAAAAATAATAATAAATAAATTAAAAAAAAACCAACGGAATTGCTATGTCATAGGTCGGGCCGCCGATTGAACCGAGTCATGGGTCGAGTCAGATCGGGTCGTGAGTCAGGTCACGATGGCGAAGTTGCCTCATCAATGACGATCTGATAGTCATTAAGGTTAATTAATGGGTGCTTTCCTAGGTTTTTAGGGATGAGGAATCGATTGGTGGTGTCATTTTGGCCTAAAAACTAACATAGGGTGGATGTTTCGAAGGTGGCCGACGGCGATGGCAATAGTGCTTCTCGATCTAAGCCTCTAGCAAACCCTTGACGAAATCAACCCTTTCTTACTCCTCGCAACATAAGGGAACTAATGACACCTAAATCTAAGCTCGGGTTGAGTGTAAGTGGTGGAATCCTAAAGAGAAGGTAGCGGCAGGTGGTGGGTATTTCTAAAGAGAGAAAGTCCATGGCCGATGCTTGAAGGTACGTTTTTTGGTGATTTTTCTAGCCTTTTGAAGTTGTGGCACCTTAGTCTATTTATATGCATCCATGGATGAGCTCAGGATAGCTTGGTTCACATCTAATCTAAGTAGAGGATAAACTCCATTTTTTATTCAATTTGTTCATTTTTCGTGTTAAAATTGATGTTTATCGATATTTCGATTAAATGTTGATGGATTTGCATGGAAAATTTGGTTTGCGTAGGTTGGATTTGTCACTAATCGATCGTTTTTCTCCTCCGAGGTTGCCATTGTCTGTTCGGAGAAGAAGACCATATGCTAAGCATGTGACATCTTCTAGCCAATCAAGTGCTGCCACGTGTCCACCTAGAGGAAAAAAAAATGAAAATGGCACAATGCACCTTGAGTGGTATTCGAACTCGTGACCAAACCCTTTCCCCGTGTCCTCCAAGCTAACACACGGACCAACTAAGCCTACCTATTTCTCGATTTATTATTGCACTTAACTTACATATAAGCTAATGGTCTTAGTTATTTTTATTGATTTTGAGGTTCCCAAACTTAATTTAGAGTCTCATATTTCCTTATTTTTATTGAAAATGTACACAATTTTTATTAATTTTATTATTTATCATTTTTTTAATTTTTTCCATTTTTATTTATTTTTCCTTTTTCTTTTCTTTTTCCCTTTTATTTTCATTATGTATTATATATATATATATATTTGTAAACTAGGCTTTTTATTATTGCTATTATATTTTTTATTTTTTCATTATTTATTTATTTATATATTTTTTAAATAAATCTAGACAGGGGCAAAAATGAGGTATCTACATAATGCATTCATATGAAGTAGTATAATAGCCAAAAAAATTATTTTTTTCTCAAAAAAACATACCAAAATCTTGCTTTGCTAAAAAAGTTGAAAAATGTCTTCTAAATTTTTTTACACACATACTTCAACAAGTTAAAACCTATATAAAACAAAAGTTAAGAAAACAAAAATTGTCAAACTATGAGATAGATTAAAACTTATAGAGGAAATTCGAAGATGTAAAAATGAAATATGAATTGAGGATTTGTATTTATATTACAAACCATCGATGCAATTTCTTTTTTCTATGCATTGGAAATCACATGTTGTGTTATTGTGTAAATTTACTGTATCATTTTATCATAATTTTTATAAGTTTGCAGTGTTATTTTATAATAACTTTTATAGGTTTGCAAGATTCTATAACGGTAAAAAAAAAAAAATTCTTCGGTACAATTGCACTAAAGACGCGAAGCTTGTTCGTGCTTCCAAGCAAAATGCTTGAAGGCACAAATGAGGTATGCGCATTCAGTACCATTGTACTGAAGGTGCAGACCTTGTTTGTGTCTTCAACACGCCTTTAATACAAATTATACTAAACGCACAAACTCAATTTTAGAAAAATTTCTAACACTAAAGTCGCAAATTGTGTCCATGCCTTCAAAATTTATTTTAGGAATAATTATTTCAAGTACAATATTTATGATTTTTTTTTTTTCAAAATTTGCAATATTTTAGAGTATTGCCTTAGTGTTTTGTGGAGCCAATGATTATCCTGTCAAAATGTTGATCTTATGATTTTCACTCTCGAATTTTCATCAAATTTTCACTTTGGTATCTTGTCTTGGTTGTGCATTCTAACAAAGCAATTTATCTATAATTAATTAGAAATTTGACATAATTAAAAAAATCATATATTTAAAAAAAATCCTAAAAAATACCAATGTTGAAAATATTCCAAAAGAATATATAATTTAAAATTAAATCTTTAACACACAATTTTAAAATACCCCAAAATCAAGCATTGAAGTGTTAATACCAAAAAGCATGATTTTTATTGTTGATGAAATTAGCACTTCAACTACAATTTTTAGATAGCCTAAAAAGGGTAGTTGAACACTCAATTTTAAATAACATTTTTTTGAAGTGCTTTTCTATTTGGTATATTTTAGGGATTTTTTGAAATAATAATATTTTATTCTTTATTTCCTTACTTAAAGCTTTTCACATAAAAATATGAATGAAAACTATGATTTTTTTAAATATACTTTTGCTCAAGAAAAGAATTAAAAAATTATTGTTTTAAAAAATCATTAAAATATACCAATGATGATTTTTTTTTAAATATGCCACTTAAAACCAGTATTTGAATTGCCGATTTCATTGTCTACAATAAATTAGCAATTCAAGTCTCAATTTTGTTCTACATTACATCTTACCAGACCTGCAATCTGTCTAACTCCAAAATTTGCATCACCTACAAAAAAACTCCATAATATCATGAAACATCCAACGCACTAACTTAACCAACAATTCAACCACACATACATCCCTACACATAAGCAAAAAAATGCTTAACCACAACAACATAAATACATCATTTCAATTGACTTCAACAACTTTCAATCTCTTGAACCATATTAGATGTTTTACCATAGTAAAAAAAATGTGATGAAATGAAATAAAGGAAAAGAAAATAATGGAGAACATAACTAAATGAAGAAATGGAAAGTTTTAATTACATGTATAATAGTCTTTGTATAGATACAAACAAAGCATGTATAAAGTCATGGACAAAACATATAAACTAATGGGCATCTAAGGCTATCTCCTCCTTTGTTGCCTAAATGTATGCACACCCCAAGTATCTGATATAGGGTTAAGCTAATGCTACACCATTTGATCCATATATAACTATGTAATCTAAGTGCCATCCAACTATGCACAAGGTGAGCTATGTGGAGCAATCATGTGCCATCTAATTCAATTTCACTTATTTGCACATGTAACTCAAGAATACCACTAACCTTATGGTGCACTTGTGAACTTGTCAACATCTAATACACATCATAATCATCATTAATAAGCACTGCATAGTAACAATTCCTAATGCCACCTATAATGAGAAACTTATGGATCAACTCAATCCAATTAGTTACACCATTAATCCGAAAGTGACTATAAATAACACTTAAGAGTTGTTTATAATTTAATTCATATGGAATTCTAACTACTGTTACCGGGTGTCAATTGTAGTAAACCCCATTATATCCATTGACGATATTGTAGCTACTACTACAAGCCTGGCCTTCTCATCAAGCCTGAAAAGGTCATATAAGTTCCTAAAATTTTATATTTTTAGAGGTGCTACTACTACAAGAGGGTATTTATCTTCTTCAACTTCAATTGATTTTCCTTTTTTTTTTGTGCGTCTCAACAGATGGTGCATCATCCACTTTCATAATAGTAGGATCATGAGTAATTGCATTTACTACTTCATGTTGGTTGTTCTAAAATAGAAGGAGATTGTTGTAAATATTTTTGTCTTCGATGATGAGCTCCCCCATTCATACTCTTTCATTAAATATCTTCTTTAAAGTGAAACAATCTTTAGTAAAATGACTCACAATTCTATGAAATTTACATAATTTTAGATCATTCCTCTCCTCTATAGTAGGGAGGCACTCAACTCTTAAGAGTTGAATATTTCCATCTCTCATCCATATGTCAAGCATTGCATGCACTTTGCCTATTGGGCATGGGTATGACAACTTCTCAAATTTAGACCCCTTAGTCCTAAGTCTCTCTCCTACCTTAAGATCTTCACCTTGGGTTGAATTTACAGATGGTCCTTGCTTATTGAATCTTGCATGCTCACCCTTGCATCATTCAATTGAGTTATTAGTCCGTCACGCATTTTTTACCAACATAGCGAACTAAGTTAAAGATAAATTCTCTAGGTGCACTATATATTCAATAAACATTCTTTGGACACAAATTCTCACAAACTCCCTTTTATCACATCTATCTTGAATATCAAGAGAGCGCTCTTTAAATCATTCGATATAGTACATAAGGTTTTCCTTTAGTTTTTTATGAATCTTTCCCATGTTAGTGAAGGTCACTCCCTCTTCAATTGAGAAAAACTTTTCTAGAAACATCTTGCACATGTTTCCCCATGAATCTACTAAGCTTAGGGAAAGATCAACATATCAAGTGTATGTCCTTTCCATGGGAGACTTTAAGCTTTTTTAAGTTTTAGGTCATCATCCAACCCATAAACTTTGACTATCTTAATAAATTTTAATAAGTGCTCTTTAGCGCATCCCTTCTTACCATTAAAGAGCATGAACATAGGACTTGTGTAATCCTTAGGGTAAGGTTTCGTTGTTATTTGTTCATGATAAGGTAATTTGAGTTCTGGCACTCCTATAATGGATTTCATTTGTATCTCTTTCAAATATGCATCTAGATCTTCCTTAGTGATGAATGAACTTCTTGAAGCATCGATTCTAGCGTCTACTGGTGTAATAAAGATAAGGTTAAGATGATTTACAAGCTCAACTATTGTAACACATGGAGTACTACGCGAAGATAAAGTGCCCCCAATTTGGATTTCTATCTCTTTTACCTTAGCTGCTAGATGTTGTGTTGGTGGAGGTTCTTATGCAAGAGCTTGCTTTTTAGCTATGACTTATTCATTAGTAGTTCAAGGGTCAATCTACTGAGGTGCTTAAGGGGCCTATTACGATGTAGCATTAATAGGGTTTAGAAAAGTCATGTCTTGACTTGCAATAGCAACAACAACCATAGCAGGCATGAATTGAGTCATCATTGTGATAAGAAGATCCATCTTTCTATTTCTATCTTGAATTACTTGCATAACTTGAACATTATCAAGTATACTCTTCTATGTAGCATTTCCTTGGTTCACATCACCAAGTACCAATGTCGTTGGTTTAATAGCTTCAATTTTGGTGTCAAGCTCTTGATTATTCCCATCCATAGTGTTAAGTACCCTTCTCCTCAAAGGTACCATGGTGTTAGCTTCTATCCTTAGTGGAGTTGAAAAAAAATGTAGGGATATGGGTCCAAGTGCAATGGTCACATGCATATTACATGAAAACATGCTACGCATGACCAAATGAGAGGAGTGATGGGTGTCGAATCCAACAAAAATAAAAACCTACTCCTAGACAAATATATGATTTGTGTATAGTAGTGAGTAGGGTCATATCCACAGGGATTGGTTAAATATATTTCTATTAAAAGAGAATAGAGAGGAAAAGAAGAATGGGGGGTTTTGTTTGTGAATCAAAATAATAATGAAATCAGATAATAAAAATTGAATAATGATAAAAGCCTAACCAAAGGAATCACTATAGTTTAATTCATGGAATTGATCATTGATGCAAATATTTTCTATTCTTTATCTAAGATAAATCGGTTATGGTTATTAACAAGCTCTAATAACCTATCTCTCCTTACTTTGTTGATAATCAAAACAAGCTCTTTGATTACTTCTCTTATTGATTAAACAACCCTAAACAAACTCTTAGGATTTAATCTATCAATGGCATTAAAAAAACTAGAGAGATTACCAATTCATGCCAGTAGATTATAAGATAACCTATTTAAACAAGATCATATATCTCCATAACATGAATTTGACTATCTAATTTATAATCAAACATGTCATTGTGTCACGGAAACTAGAACTATCAAACAATTACGGATCTGATGTACTAGTTGACAATATATTAAATTGCTAATTGAGTAGAAGAGCTCTAATTCATACCAATTAATTAAGATAACATTAACAAAACATTCAGAAGATATATAAATATCAAAAACAAAGAATGGAGCAAAGATAAATCAATTAGATCTCACAATTCATGAAGAATTAAACTTCAATGATCCTTTGGCTAGAAAATTTACTTAGCTACACATGTTCATCCTCAAAACAAAAATTAAAAGTGAAAACATGAAAAAGTCTTTGTTTCCGGTCTCCCTTGCTTTGCCTCTCCTTCTTCCTTCTTGTCCAAAAATCTCCCCCCTTTTCTCCGCTAAGGTTAGTTCTATTTATACTGTTAAGGGAATGGCAGAGGATCTTCAGCTAGTAAGATACGAATATATCTTTCCTTTTCCAAGTAAATATCGAGAAGTGAATAACGTAAGCCTAGTACGCCCACCAAGACGGCCAGATTTCGAACCGTGCTTCCCTCTGGTCAATAATCCACATTTCCTCATCCTTGTTCAGTGTATGGCACGGCTTCCACCACGGCTAGATCACAAACCGTGCCTCCTTCTGTTGGTTCTTCAAGACAGATACACGGCCGTGAACTTCAACCGTGTATGTTTCTATTGATTCCAATCCAAATACACGGCCGTGTACTTCAAATACATGCCCATGTACTTTCCTCCGGCGGTGTAAATCCTTGTCTTTGATCCAAATTGTAGATGACTTCTCTAAATCACTTGAATTAGCACTCTTGACTCCATTAAACCTGATTTATCACCATAATAAAATTAAGTACCATTTCCTTATGATTTCTATAAAATCAATAATAAATTAACACAATTCATACTATAAAGATTTAGTATAAAATGGCTCTATCAAATTCCCCCACACTTAAACCCTTGCTTATCCTCAAGTAATTGAATCAAATCAATTGAGAAATCCGTCATAGATTATATGAAATTTCTTTTCATCAATTCAAGCATCTATTCTATTCTTTTATAATTCATAACTTGTAATCTTAATGTCTACTGCTCCAACCAAACTGGTTTCCTGTGATTAAATTATCATAGACAAAATTTAATAGCTAATCTAAACAAAACAAACTTTAATCCTCATGTTTAGCAAAAGAACTTTTATTCCAAAAGTAAATACTTAATCCAATAAGGAAAAACACCCAATTAAACTTCATTGAATATTAGCAAGTATATAATCTTTGCAACTCAAAGTAAAAGCATATGGTATCTACTTTTCCATAGATTTTCTCCCTTTTTATTATAAGTTTTATTTCATTCAATGAATTTTTACATTCATGTTCTTTTGATTTAATCAAGCATATATTTTGACGGGTTTTTGCCCGCTTCTTTTCATGAACTTTCGCCTTTTCTGCCCTTATCGTTATAGTGAGTTCATTGAGTCGGCAACATCCCGAGCTCGTCACTCAAGTGACCGGGTTTTAAGATACCCCTACGGACTCTTCCTCACTCTAACATTTAAGTTCGAATACTCTTAACTCAATTATTTGAATCATTGGAGTAATGGCTATGCTTGATTCTTTTTTCACACATTTTTTTTTCAATTATTGCTAGAGTAATAATAGTTATTCGGTTTAAAGGGTTACTAAGGAAAAAGTTTCTTCAACATCTTTCACTAAGTGTTATCATTGTTTCAAAAACAACTTCAAAGAGTATACAATAACTAATATAACCTAGAAGTAAATCCAATTCTAAACCTGAATACAAGGTAAATTTGTTTCTTAAAGATTTCACTACTTAATTTTAACTAAGTATTCTAATCACGGCAGTAGGTGAGTAAAACACTTGAACAAGTCAATTTCACATTTTGTAGATGCTTATTACAACATTTAGTACAATCTCCATATTTCATGATAATTTTGAAAAATTTGGCTTAAAATTGCTTAAGGACAAACATTCAAAGTATGAGTCAATTCTCTATCCTCTATATTTATTATCCTCTCCCCCACACTTAGTATGAACAGTGTCCGCACTGTTCCTAATTCAGCACAATTAAAGAGGAATTAAAAACATAAGGAACATTAGAGAATAAGAGAAGAGGAATACTGATACTTCCCTGGTATAAAGTGTAAAGTGATTGGAGTTCTCCCCTTAAGCACTAGAGAGTGTCATCTGATGATATGTACCCTTGTTGTAGCTAATCAAAAGAAAAATCAAGATAAAATTAAAATAAAATAAATTGAATTTTTTTTTTTTTGACATGGGTTGCCTCCCATGAAGCGCCTTTCTTTAACGTCTTTGGCTAGACGTTCCTGTAATTAATCACAATACTCGGGGTAAGTTAAACTGGTTTCTTCAATATTACATACTTGAAATCCTTCATAAAAAGGTTTCAAGCGATGACCATTGACTTTGAAGTTCTTACCAGTTTCAAGACTTGCGATCTCAACTGCACCATGTGAAAATATGTTAGTGATAACAAAAGGACCAACCCAACGTGATCGTAGTTTTCCAGAAAACAACTTCAATCGAGAATGATAAAGTAATACTTTTTGACCTATAGAAAAATTCTTTCGGGAAATCATTTGATCATGAAAATCCTTTGTTTTTTCCTTGTAGATTTTAGTACTCTCATAAGCTTCTCTTTGAATTTCCTCAAGTTCTTGTAATTAAAGTTTTCTGTGCTCACCAACCTCATTCATTTGCATGTTACATTGTTTTATAGCCCAGTACGCCCTATGTTCCAACTCCACAGGGAGGTGACATGGTTTGCCAAATATCAAACGGTAAGGAGACAAACCTATAGGGGTCTTGTAAGCTGTCCGGTAGGCCCATAATGCATCTTCAAGTCTTGTGCTCCAATCCTTCTTGCTTCGATTGACAGTTTTTTTCAGAATAGACTTGATTTCTCGATTCGAGACTTCTGCCAATCCATTGGTTTGAGGGTGGTATGCGGTGGAAGTGCAATGAGTGACCTTGTACTTTTTAAGTAGAGTTTCCACTACTCTATTACAAAAGTGTGTGCCACGATCACTGATAAGAGCCTTTGGTGTCCCGAACCTAGCAAAAATATGAGATTTAACAAAATCCACAACAACTTTGGCATCATTAGTTCGGGTCGCTTTGGCTTCCACCCACTTTGAGACATAATCCACAGCAAGAAGGATGTAAATATTACCAAAAGAAAGAGGAAAAGGACCCATGAAGTCAATACCCCATATATCAAATATTTCACAAGAAAGAATAGGGGTAAGTGGCATTTGGTCTCTATGTCCTAAGTTGCCAACTTTTGACATCGTTCACAAGACTTACAAAACATAAAAGAATCACGAAACAATGTGGGCCAAAATAAACCGCACCCTAACACTTTTTTAGCTGTCCTCTTAGGTCCAAAATGTCCACCACATGCATATGAGTGACAAAATTGCAAGACAGAAGAAATATCGTCTTGAGAAATACACCTTCTAATGATTTGATCAGCACAATGTTTCCACAAATACGGATCATCCCATACATAGTACTTAGCATCACTTTTAATTTTATCTTTTTGAGCCCTAGACAAATCACTTGGTAGTGTCTTAGTAACCAAATAGTTGACAATATCAGCGTACCACGGAATTGTCTTTTGAATAGAAAAGAGATGCTCATCTAGAAAATCATCTTGTATTGGTATTGACCCATCACTGATAAGTATTTTACTAAGGTGGTCGGCAACTAAGTTTTCAGAGCCTTTCCTATCGCGTATTTCCAGATCAAACTCTTGTAGTAAGAGTATCCATCGAATAAGTCTTGGTTTCGCCTCCTTCTTCGCGAGCAGGTATTTGAGAGCTGCATGATCAAAGTAAACAATTACCTTAGTACCAAGTAAATATGATCTGAATTTTTCTAATGCAAAAACAACAGCCAAGAGTTCTTTTTCCGTTGTGGAATAGTTGCATTGAGCGCTATCCAATGTTCTGGAAGCGTAATAAATGACATTAGAGGTTCTTCCAACTCTTTGGCCAAGAATAGCTCCAACTGCATAATTGCTCGCATCACACATAATTTCAAAGGGAAGGTTCCAGTCAGGTGGTTGGAAGATTGGAGCAGAAGTTAACTTATCCCTCAATGTGTCAAAAGCATGCTTGCAGGCTTCATCGAACTCAAATGTCACTTCTTTTTGCAGCAATCTACATAGGGGTTGAGTAATCTTGGAAAAATCCTTGATGAAGCGTCGATAGAATCCTGCACTCCCAAGAAAAGAGCGAATTTCCCGTACACTTACAGGGTAAGGAAGAGATTTAATCAATTCTACTTTAGCTTTATCGACTTTAAGTCCCTTAGAAGATACAATATGACCTAGAATTAGACTCTGTTCAACCATAAAGTGACATTTTTCATAGTTCAACACAAGACTCTTATCTATACATCTTTGAAGCACTTTTGTAAGGTTAGTCAAACATGAATCAAAAGAGTTACCATAGACAGTGAAGTCATCCATGAAAACCTCTATGAAATTCTCCACATAATCTGAAAATATACTAACCATACACCTTTGGAATGTGGCTGGGGCATTGTAGAGCCTAAAAGGCATCCTTCGATATGCAAAAGTACCGAATGGACATGTGAAAGTAGTCTTCTCTTGATCTTCCGGTGCCATTGGAATTTGATGAAAACCTGAATAACCATCAAGACAACAATAGTGAGAATGGCCAGCCAAACGTTTAAGCATCTGATCAAGAAAAGGAAGAAGGAAGTGATCTTTTCTAGTTGACGCATTTAACTTCCTATAATCAACACAAAACCTCCATCCATTCTGAAACACGAGTAGGAATTAACTCACCATCAGAGTTTTCAATCACAGTTAAGCCCGTTTTCTTTGGAAAAACTTGAATTGGACTTACCCATTTGCTATCGAAAATTGGATAGATCATACCTGCATCAAGCAGTTTCAAGATTTCTTTCTTAACTACATCCATCATAGGTGGGTTCAAACGACGCTGAACTTCCCTTGAAGGTTTGCAATTATCTTCCATTAATATCTTGTGCATGCATGTGGATGGGCTTAGTCCTTTGATGTCAGCTATGGACCATCCAATGGCTTCTTTATACTCTCTCAACACCCGAATCAACTTTTCTTCTTCTAAATTATTTAGTTTGTTAGAGACTATCACAGCAAGAGTCTCATTTTCTCCTAAGAAAATGTACTTTAGATGTTCAGGTAAGGGTTTTAATTCCAGCTTTGGTGCCTGCACAATAGAGGGAAGAAGTCTTGTGTTAGAAGGGGGTAAATTAATGTAGGACACACCATACCTAATAGGTTTTAAACGATTCTAGCTCCTAAATCATGTCCTGCAAATCAGAGGATATTACAAGCTTCTCCTTAAGAGTTTTCAATGCATTAATAGTAAGACTCTTATTAAGTACAATTTTCAACTCATCATCGTCTATCAAGTCAAATGTAGCCTGTGTTAATGGATCAATAACATCCACAACAAAAACAGGAGAGATATCACTAGGATATTTCATGGCATCATAAATGTTAAATTTAATCACTTCACCATCAAACTCTATAGTGAGGTTACCGTCATGTACATCAATTTTCGTTCTGGATGTCTTAAGAAATGGTCTCCCTAATAATATCATTAATGAATTATGAGAATCATCATTCTCCATGTCAAGCACATAAACATCTGTAGGGAAAACCAACCCATTAACTTGTATTAAAACATCTTCTAGAACTCCCTCAGGATAAACATTGGACCTATCAGCAAGTTGAACAATAACACCTGTTTCCTTCAAGGGACCAACATTCAAACATTGATAAACAGACAAAGGCATAACATTGATTGCAGCTCCTAGATCACACATAGCTTTAGTGATTCCAAGATTACCTATTTTGCAAGGAATAGTAAACATACCTAGATCCTTACATTTAGGAGGAAGCTTCTTCTGAAGAATAGCTTAAACATTCTCACCCACACTAATCTTTTCATTACCTTTCAGCTTTCTTTTGTTAGTGCACAATTCTTTGAGAAATTTAGCATAACGAGGTACTTGCTTAATTGCATCAAGCAAAGGAATATTTACCTCAACTTTGCGAAAAGTTTCAAGAATCTCTTTTTCTTCAGCTTCATTCTTGGATTTTGCTAATCTAGAAGGGAAAGGGGGTGCTGTCACCATGACCTTTGGTGGTTCAATGAGGGATCCTTTGGTTTGGTTGTTTTGCTGGCTTTGAGTCGAAATCTCTTTCTCAGTCTCTTCCTCAAGATTAGTTCGTGTCCTTTCTCATTTGATCCCTACAATTCCGTTCCACTTCTCAATGTAATTGCATTAGCGCTTTGCTTTGGATTTGTGATAGTTTGAGAGGGTAACTTACCTTGAGTTTCTAACCTATTTATAGAAGAAGCAAGTTGGCTTACCTGGTTCTCCAAGTTTTGAATGCTCTGCTTTGTCTCATCCTGAAATTGTTTTGTATTAACAGCAAGCGATTTAACAATTTCCTCAAGAGACATACGTGAAGTGGAAGGAGCTTGTGGGACTTGGTTTGATGGCTTAGGTTGGAATTGTTGGAAATTTTGTGGTTTATTGCCATATCTGAAGTTAGGATGATCCCTCCATCCAGGATTATAAGTATTCGAGTAAGGATCATATTTCCTTTGTGGCTGTCCTGGGAATCCTCCTATAGCATTGGCATGCTCATGATTGTCATCTTGCAATGTGGGACGCATGTCGGTAGGATGATTAGGAGCAGCACAAATTCCACAAGTCTTCACCTGCTGTGTATTTCCAAGAGCTATCTGCTGTACAAGGGAGGTTAGGTTAGAAATTTGATGTTCAAGGTTAGAAACACTTACCACATTTACCTTCCTTGAAGATGAATCATGCCTATACCCAAATTGTTGCGAATTAGCAGCCATAATGGAGATCAATTCTGATGAGATCCATGATGAGAGTCAAGCCGGAAGAAGGAATGTAGATCCTCTTGAAGTGCCGCCTGGACCGATCACAAGAAGTCGAGCGAAACGACTCAAGGAAGCACTTAACGGGTTGATAAAGGATGTCCATGAAGCCGGGAAGGATTGGGGCAATCATGAAGTTGGAATGGATTGGAACAACCATAGGAAGACCCTTGCTCTTATACAAGTCACACCGGACACGAGTTGAAGAGGGCGTGTACTTTCAAGGCACGGCCGTGTAGGACTCTCAAGATTGCCTAGAATCATACATGGCTAGATACACGGTTAAAAGGCACGGCCGTGTATGGAGTCAAGCAAATCCACAGAAAGATACACGGCTAAAGTACACGGGCGTGTATGTTGCCAGAAGTTGCACAGACAGATACACGGTCAAAGTACACGGGCGTGTATGTTGCCAGAAGTTGCACAGACAAGTACACGGCTAAAGTACACGGGCGTGTACACAGGCCGTGTATCCCCTGTCGGCCAGCTTGTTCTGTTTCCCGTTTTTATGTCACTTAACTAAACTACGTCGTTTTGGACTTGTTTTTTACACGAATTGTAACCCTAGTATAAAAGCTCCTAGGGTTTAGAACATTGGAGATTAGACATCATTGAACATTAAGCACTTTTAAGAGGCACCTCTCTTGGTTCTTCAAGAACTTAATTCGAACTTATCGGATTGATTTACATGGCGTTCATCCCGACTTATCAATCGGTTTTTCCATCCCGATTGTGGCGTCTTCACTTTTATACCAAGGTTCTTGTCTCGCTTATAGACAACGGGTCGCGGTTTCCACTTTAGGTGTTTGGGCATCTTAGGCAACGAATTTCCGAACGTATTGGTATTGGGTTTCGTCACGAGTTGGTGTGGTTCGTATCAGTTTGGTATCAGAGCTTAGGTTTGTCAAAACATCAAGTTCGGTTGAGGAAGGTAATATCAAAAACCCTAACTCCAATCGTTCATATCAATTATTGTGTTCAATTCCGCAATATTAATTGTCTTTTGATATTGTAGTATTTACTAGTCGATTGTAAAAAAAAAAAAAGAGTAAAAATCACGACCAAAAAAACAAAAGAAGGGAAAAGAAAAGAAAAGAGAAACGTGATCAAAAGCCAAAAAAAAAAAAACAGAGACAAAAAAAAATTCGGATAGAAAAATAGAGGAAAATTTTACGAACCCTAGAGTTGGTTTTGAATTCTACGGAAGGAAATTGATGTAGTTCGGGTTAGTTCCAAGAGAATTGAGAAGAGGAAATTGGTGAGTGATATCATCGTTGTTTGTGAGAATACACGAGTGATTGTGTGATATCATCATTTGAGCGAAACACATAAGGGAGTGTATCGTGAGGTTTGATCATATATATATTTGTGTTGTACTAATCTTTTCTGTAGGAACTATGTCGAGACAACATTCTCCGGAAGGTGAGAGGGGAAGGTTTGATGCTAGGTTAGTAATTGAGGCGTTGAGGGGAGAAATGAAGAGGATGTTCCAAGAAGGAATGGAACAAATTCATGAGACGGTGGAGCAAAGACTAGAGCAATCCACAAACGTATTCCAAGGGCATAAGAGGGAAAGTCGTTCTAGGAGAGTACCGAGGGGTGGAGATGAAATGTCGGGTGATGACTTTAATGAGCCTTCTGTTGGGAGTTATAGAGGTTATAGTGGTCGGAATAGAGGGACTAGAGATTGGGAAGATAGAGGAGATAGGAATAGAGAGGATGATCAATTGAGTAGCATAAAGATGAAGATTCCTCCTCTCCAAGGGAAGAATGATCCCGAGGCGTATTTAGAATGGGAGAAAAAGGTGGAGATGGTGTTTGATTGTCACAACTATAGTGGGAGAAAGAAGGTGAAACTTGCTGCCATTGAATTTTCATATTATGCTATATGTGGTGGGATCAATTAATGTTGAATAGAAGAAGGAGTGGCGAGCCACCTATTGAGTCTTGGGAAGAGATGAAAAGAGTGATGAGAAAGCGGTTTATACCTGCGTATTACTATCGTGAATTGCACAACAAGTTGCAAACTCTGAGGCAGGGAAGCCGAAGTGTAGATGAGTACTTCAAGGAGATGGAAGTCACTATGATTAGGGTGAATGTAGAAGAGGATAGAGAGGCTACAATGGCTAGATTCCTTGCTGGGTTGAATAGAGAAATCCAAAATGTGGTTGAACTGCAGCATTGTGTAGAATTGGAGGATATGGTTCACATGGCTATAAAGGTTGAGAACCAGCACAAGCGGAAGGGTAGTAGTAGTGCACGATTTCAACAGGGTAATGGTTCATCCACTTGGAAGACTAATCAATGGAAGAAGGAAGAAAAGCCTTTACCTACCAAACCAAAAGGGGAGCTGAGGCAAGCGGGTTCTACTCCTGGTAATCAAGGTAACCCTGAATCTTCTACTTCTAGAAATCGTGACATTAGATGCTTTAAATGTCAAGGTAGAGGCCATATTGCTAGTCAATGTCCAAATAGGCGTGTGATGATTTTGCGTGATGATGGTGAGTATGAGACTGAGGGGGATAGTGAAGAAGATGATATGCCACCATTAGAGGATGTTAGTGATGATGAAGAGCCTGCAATGGGAAGGCTAGTGGCAGTAGTGAAGCGAGCGCTGAATGTGCAGGTGAAGGAAGAAGAGGAGGTGCAAAGAGAAAATATATTTCATACTAGATGTTATTTAGGAGATCACATTTGTAGTTTGATCATTGATGGAGGGAGTTGCACCAATGTAGTGAGCAATTTTATTGTTGAGAGGTTGGGGCTCAAAACTGTTAGACACCCTAGTCCATATAAATTGCAGTGGTTGAATGATAGTGGTGAGACTAAGGTGAGTAAGCAAGCCTTGATTGGTTTTCGCATTGGTAGGTATGAGGATGAGGTGTTATGTGATGTAGTGCCAATGCAAGCATGTCATGTGTTGTTGGGGAGGCCATGGCAATTTGATAGGAAGGTTGTTCATGATGGCTTTTCTAACAAGTATACGTCTTGTTCACCAAGGAAAAACTTTTAACCTTAAACCTTTAACACCTAAACAAGTGTATGAGGACCAATTGCAGCTGCAACAGTCTTTTGCAAAACATAAGGTGAGTGAAAAGCAGAGTGAGAGTGAGAGAGCAAAAGACAATGAGAAGGAAAAAAAATATAAAAGTCAAGATCAAAAGGAAAAGGAGAGGAAGGTTGAAAGAGTGTGAGAGGCTAAGTTGAAGGGGAATCAACTTTGGTGGTGAGTGAAAAGGAGAGGGCAGCCTTGCAAAAGGAGAGTTGTGTGGCAAGAGCGAGTGTAGTAAGGAGAGCGTTAGTGATGAGGTAACCTATGTTGTTACTGGTTTTTAAGGAAACATGTTCGACTACTAACGACTTATCTAACTCTTTGCCTAGTGTGGTTGTGTCTCTTGTGCAGGACTTTGAAGATGTCTTTCCTGAGGAGATTCCAAAGGGATTACCACCTGTTCGAGGTATTGAGCACCAGATTGACCTTGTACCCGGAGCATCAATTCCAAACAAGCCAGCTTACAGGAGCAATCCGGAGGAGACAAAGGAACTCCAAAGGCAGGTCGATGAATTAATGGAGAAGGGGTACGTGAGAGAGAGCATGAGTCCATGTGTCAGTGCCGGTGATTTTGGTGCCTAAGAAGGATGGGACATGGAGAATGTGTGTTGACTATCGCGCCATCAACAACATCACGGTAAAGTATCGTCATCCCATTCCTCGCTTAGATGATATGTTAGATGAGTTACATGGGTCTAGTGTCTTTTCTAAAATTGATCTGAAAAGTGGATATCACCAAATTAGAATGAAAGAAGGTGATGAATGGAAGACTGCATTTAAGACAAAATATGGATTGTATGAGTGGTTAGTAATGCCTTTCGAGTTAACTAATGCACCTAGTACGTTTATGAGACTTATGAACCATGTTCTGAGGACATTTATTGGAAAATTTGTGGTTGTCTATTTTGATGACATTCTTATTTACAGCAAAAATTTGGAAGATCATATGTCACACTTGAGGGATGTTTTAGAAGTGCTTCGACAGGAACAATTATATGCCAACCTCAAGAAGTGCACTTTTGCACAGACAAACTTGTGTTTCTTGGTTTTGTTGTTAGTGCGCAGGGAATACAGGTTGATGAAGAAAAGGTGCGTGCGATCCAAGAATGGCCTAGTCTAACTAATGTAAGTAATGTGCGGAGTTTCCATGGACTAGCGAGCTTTTACAGGAGATTTGTGAAGGATTTTAGCACCATTGCAGCACCACTTACTGAGGTGATTAAGAAGAACGTGGGGTTCAGTTGGGGAGAGCAACAAGAGAGGGCCTTTCAGACGCTTAAAAATAAGTTGACTCAAGCACCATTACTTGCTTTACCTAACTTTACTAAAACGTTTGAAATTGAATGTGATGCTTCAAGATTAGGTATTGGGGCGGTGCTTATGCAGGAGAGAAGACCGATTGCATTCTTTAGTGAGAAGCTAAGTGGGCAACCTTGAATTACCCTACTTACGACAAAGAGCTATATGCATTGGTTCGAGCCTTGGAGATATGGCAACACTACCTTTGGCCAAAAGAGTTCGTGATCCACACTGATCATGAATCCTTGAAGTATTTGAAGGGGCAACACAAGCTGAACAAAAGGCATGCTCGTTGGGTGGAGTTTATTGAAACATTTCCATATGTCATCCACTACAAGCAAGGTAAAGAGAATGTAGTTGTTGATGCACTTTCAAGAAGGTATACTCTTATCTCTACTCTTAGTTCTAGACTGCTTGGTTTTGAGCACATTAAGGAATTATATGCTGCTGATCGAGATTTTTGTGAGGAGTATGTGCAATGTGAGAAGAGTGGGCATGGAAAATTTTATAAACATGATGGATTCTTGTTTAGGGAGAGTAAACTGTGCATTCCAATGTGTTCTTTAAGAGAATTACTTGTCAGGGAGTCTCATGGAGGAGGTTTAATGGGACACTTTGGAGTAGCAAAAACATTAGGGATATTGCAGGAACACTTCTATTGGCCTCACATGAAACGAGATGTTGAGAGAATTTGTGAGAGATGTGTCACATGTAAGCAAGGAAATCTAGAGTCCAACCTCAAGGACTTTACACCCCACTTCCCATTCCTCATGAGCCTTGGGTAGATATTTCTATGGATTTGTGTTAGGATTACCCAGGTCTAGATATGGCCGGGATTCTGTTTTTGTAGTTGTTGATAGGTTTTCTAAAATGGCACATTCATTCCTTGTTACAAAACGGATGATGCTTGTAATATTGCTAATTTATTCTTTAGGGAAGTTGTGCGGTTGCATGGTATGCCTAGAATAATTGTATCAGATAGGGATGCTAAGTTCTTAAGCTACTTTTGGAAGACTTTGTGGGCTAAGTTAGGAACTAAGTTATTGTTTTTCTACTACTTGTCATCTACAGACTGATGGTCAAACTGAGGTAGTGAATCGAACTTTATCTACTTTGTTGAGGGCTGTAATTAAAAAGAATATTAAAAGTTAGGAGGATTGTTTGCCGCATGTTGAATTTGCTTATAACCGTACAGTGCATTCTGCTACTAAATTTTCTCCTTTCGAAATTGTGTATGGTTTTAATCCACTAACTCCTTTAGATTTATCACCTTTGCCTATTTCTGAGTATGTTAATTTAGATGGCAAGAAGAAGGCTGAATTTGTTCAACAGATCCATGAAAAGGCAAGGCTGAACATTGAGCGACGAACAGAGCAGTATGTGAAACAAGCCAACAAGGGTCGTCGACAAGCTGTTTTTGAACCTGGCGATTGGGTTTGGGTGCACATGCGCAAAGAGTGGTTTCCCATGCAGCGTCGATCTAAACTACTTCCTAGAGGCGATGGACCATTTCAAGTTCTTGAGCGCATCAACGACAATGCATACAAGATAGATTTGCCTGGTGAGTATCAAGTAAGTGCCACATTTAATGTTACTGATCTGAGTCATTTTGATGTAGGTGACGATTTGAGGACAAATCCTTTTCAAGAGGAGGGGAATGATGAAATCCATGATGAGAGTCAAGCCAGAAGAAGGAATGTAGATCCTCTTGAAGTGCCGCCTGGACCGATCACAAGAAGTCGAGCGAAACGACTCAAGGAAGCACTTAACGGGTTGATAAAGGATGTCCATGAAGCCGGGAAGGATTGGGGCAATCATGAAGTTGGAATGGATTGGAACAACCATAGGAAGACCCTTGCTCTTATACAAGTCACACCGGACACGGGTTGAAGAGGGCGTGTACTTTCAAGGCACGGCCATGTAGGACTCTCAAGATTGCCTAGAATCATAACACGCTAGATACACGGTTAAAAGGCACGGCCGTGTATGGAGTCAAGCAAATCCACAGAAAGATACACGACTAAAGTACACGGGCGTGTAGGTTGCCAGAAGTTGCACAGACAGATACACGGTCAAAGTACACGGGCGTGTATGTTGCCAGAAGTTGCACAGACAAGTACACGGCTAAAGTACACGGCGTGTACACAGGCCGTGTATCCCCTGTCGGCCAGCTTGTTCTGTTTCCCGTTTTTATGTCACTTAACTAAACTACGTCGTTTTGGACTTGTTTTTTACACGAATTGTAACCCTAGTATAAAAGCTCCTAGGGTTTAGAACATTGGAGATTAGACATCATTGAACATTAAACACTTTTGAGAGGCACCTCTCTTGGTTCTTCAAGAACTTAATTCGAACTTATCGGATTGATTTACGTGGCGTTCATCCCGACTTATCAATCGGTTTTTCCATCCCGATTGTGGCGTCTTCACTTTTATACCAAGGTTCTTGTCTCGCTTATAGACAACGGGTCGCGGTTTCCACTTTAGGTGTTTGGGCGTCTTAGGCAACGAATTTCCGAACGTATTGGTATTGGGTTTCGTCAAGAGTTGGCGTGGTTCGTATCAAATTCCCTAGCTTGACCAGGGGTTTTATTCACTATGGTGCCTCCACTAGCAGCATCCATCATCTTCCTCTCCATCGGAAGCAGAACTTCATAGAAATATTGAATGAGAAGTTGTTTAGATATCCCATGTTGTGGACAGCTTGCATAAAGTTACTTGAACCTCCCCCAATACTCATGAAGAGTCTCGGTATCCCTTTGTTTGATGCCACAAATCTCTCTTCTTATACTAGCGGCTCTAGACGCAGGGAAAAATTTGTCCAGGAAGAGCCTCGCCATACCTGTCCAAGTGGTTATAGAACCTGGAGGCAAATAAAACAACCAATCTTTAACTCTAGTACTTAAAGAAAATGGAAAAGCACGTAACTTGATTTGATCGTCGGATATTCCTTGCGGCCTCATGCTAGAACACACTATATGAAACTCTTTCAAATGTTTGTGAGGATCTTCATTCTCAAGACCATGAAAGGTGGGTAGCAGATGTATCAAACCAGATTTCAACTCAAACTCAACAGCCAATTCAGGTTGTTGATTCACATCTGGTGCAGCCAATTCTCTTAATGTTCTTTCAGGATTTGCCATATCTTCTTCTTTTTCAGAATCAATGGATGAATCAGACAAATCCGATGCTAAGCTCAGTCCAGAGGATGAAGATGATACGTTTTCTTTTTGATGTAACCTAGCTTTTCTTCGCTGTCTCTTAAAAGTCTTCTCAATCTCTGGATTATAAATAAGTTCACCTGTATGAGAAGAACAAGTCATGCAAGAATAGAAAATAAATTTGACACCAATCCCCGGTAACGGCGTTAAATTTTGATGGGTGTCGAATCTAACAAAAATAAAAACCCACTCCTAAACAATTATATGATTTGTGTATAGTAGTGAGTAGGGTCGTATCCACAGGATTGGTTAAATATATTTCTATTAAAAGAGAATAGAGAGGAAAAGAAGAATGGGGGGTTTTGTTTATGAATCAAAATAATAATGAAATCAGATAATAAAAATTGAATAATGATAAAAGCCTAACCAAATGAATCACTATAGTTTAATTCATGGAATTGATCATTGATGCAAATATTTTCTATTCTTTATCTAAGATAAATCGGTTATGGTTATTAACAAGCTCTAATAACCTATCTCTCCTTACTTTCTTGATAATCAAAACAAGCTCTTTGATTACTTCTCTTATTGATTAAACAACCCTAAACAAGCTCTTAGGATTTAATCTATCAATAGCATTAAAAAAACTAGAGAGATTACCAATTCATGCCAGTAGATTATAAGATAACCTATTTAAACAAGATCATATATCTCCATAACATGAATTTGACTATCTAATTTATAATCAAACATGTCATTGTGTCACGGAAACTAGAACTATCAAACAATTACGGATCTGACGTACTAGTTGACAATATATTAAATTGCTAATTGAGTAGAAGAGCTCTAATTCATACCAATTAACTAAGATAACATTAACAAAACATTCAGAAGATATATAAATATCAAAAACAAAGAATAGAGCAAAGATAAATCAATTAGATCTCACAATTCATGAAGAATTAAACTTCAATGATCCTTTGGCTAGAAAATTTACTTAGCTACACATGTTCATCCTCAAAACGAAAATTAAAAGTGAAAACATGAAAAAGTCTTTGTTTCCAGTCTCCCTTGCTCTGCCTCTCCTTCTTCCTTCTTGTCCAAAAATCTCCCCCCTTTTCTCCTCTAGGGTTAGTTCTATTTATACTGTTAAGGGAATGGCAGAGGATCTTCAGCTAGTAAGATACGAATATATCTTTCCTTTTCCAAGTAAATATCGAGAAGTGAATAACGTACGCCTGGCACGCCCACCAACACGGCCAGATTTCAAACCGTGCTTCCCTCTGGTCAATAATCCACTTTTCCTCATCCTTGTTCAGTGTATGGCACGGCTTCCACCACGGCTAGATCACAAACCGTGCCTCCTTCTGTTGGTTCTTCAAGACAGATACACGGCCGTGTACTTCAACCGTGTATGTTTCTGTTGATTCCAATCCAAGTACACGGCGTGTACTTCAAATACACGCCCATGTACTTTCCTCCGGTGGTGTAAATCCTTGTCTTTGATCCAAATTGTAGATGACTTCTCTAAATCACTTGAATTAGCACTCTTGACTCCATTAAACCTGATTTATCACCATAATAAAATTAAGTACCATTTCCTTATGATTTCTATAAAATCAATAATAAATTAACACAATTCATACTATAAAGATTTAGTATAAAATGGCTCTATCAAGGAGCAACACATATGGAGGTGATTAGAATAAAATGAGATGGAGAGGAGGTATAGGTAGCCTTAACTAAGCTCAAGCGCTTTGTGACGAGTAAATGTTCTTTACTAAATCATGGTTTGATCTTTTAAGAGAGTAATTCGACAGAGTAACGGAGTTTCTCTCTCAAAAAAAAAAAAAAAACCCGCCTTTAAATGAGGATGCCTTGAATATTTATAGGGTTTAACTAGAAATCTTGTTTATTAGATGGTGATGGCGATGATGGTCATGAGAGAATGAGCCCGCCTATGGCCTTCTCATGAGCCTAAGCTTATTAAAGGTTATAGATATCCCATTTTTGCCCCGTCTAGGTTCATTTAAAAAATATATAAAAATAAATAAATAAAAAATAATAGTAATAATAAAAATCCTAATTTACAAAAAATAAAATAAAATAAAAATAGTTAAGAAAAGAAGAAAAGAAAAGAAAAAATAATAATAAGTGAATAAAATGAAAATTAATGAAAAAGTTTTATAAAAATAACAAAATAAAAAAAAATAATAAAACATGTGAATATTTTCAATAAAAGTGAGGAAAAAAGGGACTTTAAATTAAGCTCAGGAACCTCAAATCAATAAAAATTAATTAGGACCGTTAGCTCATATTAAATTAATTCAATAATAAATTGAGAAAAGGACTAACCCAGTTGGTCCATGTGTTGTCTATAGTGTGCCAAGGAACCTGCAGATCATGTGATCAAATCTCACAACGTACACTTTATGTCTTTTTTATTGCTTCCCCTCACAACTACCATGTGGCAACATAAATTCAGACTTTAGGTTATTAACATAAACATAATAAAAGCTTTAAAAAATTAATATGATAAAATTCAGACATTAGGTTTTTTTTAGCATAAATTCAAAATCTTATAAAAAGATAAAATAATAATAATAATAATAAACAGTATAATATAGTATATACTAACAGATACATAAAAAAATGAAGATAGAAATATAAGGATCTTTAGTAAATATTTTTTAAAATTCTACACAATAATCATTTTGGTTTTAATAGGTTAACTCTTGAATCCAGTATCACTGGTTCATATTTTTTTTAAATATTTTTTTAGGAAAATTTATAGACTTAAGTTGGTGATGACTCCTTTTAAAAATTAATTTTATTTAGTGTAGTTAAGTAATTTATATTAAATAAGTAGGATTTAATATAGATTAAAATTGAGGGAAATGATCAAAAACTAGACTTGATAGGATGGCGAATCCATTGGGGACGTTTTTCAAAAGTGGGCTAGCCATGTAGCAATTTTCTTAAATATGTCTAAAAGGCCTTTAATTTCTTATTTATGTCTTTCTTATTTTATTGTGTACCTTGTGAATTATTTTTGTAAATAGTAGTACTGACTGGGTTTTGAGTGGTGTAGGAAAAAGAAAAAAAGAAAAAAAAAAGGAGAAAGAAGGCTTAATGGGCCACCATGGAATTTCTTTTTTATGCATATTTAAATATGGCTAAACCTGGGTCATTTAGAAAATTAGGATGAACACCATTGTGTACCCATCAAGTTATAGTGGTGTATACCACCGCTTGACGACGATTAAGCGGTTCTGCTCCAAGCTTCGATGTAACTACTAGTTATAGAGCTAGAGGGCCTTTATAACTTACCCTCATTCCCTTGCATGTACATTTTATTTATTTATTTATTTATTTTTATATGTTTTATGCTTTGTTTTGTTTGTTCCTTCGCAAATGAAAAGTAATGTGGCACTACTAGTGTAAAGCTGCAACCCTGTTAATGTTCAAAAATCGTAGTCTTTGTAATATCTTTTCCCTGTATTTCTTCAATTTTGTAAATTTTCAATTTTTCTTGTTTTCTTGTTGTAATCTGTAGTAAAATGGAGAACCAAACCGAAAACCAGTCAGGTTATGTCAACAAAATCTACATGGATCGATATGTTGATCCTGTAGAAACCTTGGATAGATGGTTTAATACATTTAGTCAAGAACATTAGGATTGCATTATGCATAAGATCAATCTGGTAATTTCTCTAATGAAGGTGCAACTTAAGTGGGATCTAATCAAAGCATTGGCCCATTTTTTGGATTCTGAGTCATCATCGTTTGATTTTGGGCCTTATAAATTGGCACCTACCCTAGGGGAGTATACTTAATTACTTAGGGCCCCTGCCTTGGAAAATGGAATAGTGACCCAAACTTTAAAGCTCGACCTGTGAACGTATTCTATCACCTGTTAGGAATTAGGAAAAGTGGAATTGCTGAAGCACTGACTGAATGCAAAGACAAGTGTATCCAATTTTCCACATTAAATAGTTAGTATACATACTCATTAGCGTATCTTGATAGGTGAGACAATTTTTTGTGGAGGATATGATGACTAGCAAAGGAACCACATAAATGCATTCATACTAGTAGCATTTGCAACCATTCTTTTCCTACAAAGGCGATCCAACGTCCATTTCAAGGTGGCTGAATTAGTCTCTCAATTTCTAGAAAGTAAGTCCTACATCCCAACAATATTGGTGAAGTAAATCTAGGCCCTAAATTTCATGAAGCTCCAAGGTCATGGTATGTTCGAGGGAGGGCCCACCTTATTAATAGTATGGTTTGTTAGCCACATCAAGGCATTCAGAGCAAGTTTGATGAGGGGGTCCTTAGCTCCACAAGCAAACATAGTGGATAAATTTGCTACTTGGGTTAAGTTGCCCAGTGACACATCAACTAAACAGTGGTGCAGGCTACTTAAGATGACTGAGTTAGGAGACATTACACAGATCATGGTTGTCAAAATCGCGATTTTACGTAGAATCGCTAAGGGGTCCGTAAAATCGGAACGTAAAAATGGAATGTAGAAACGTAAGTTTCTACAACCTACGTAAAATAAATTTCAAATATTATAAATTTACTTACAATAGTCATTAAAAAATATAATTAATAATAGAAATAAGGAAATTAAGTATTTATTTTAACCATAAATTGCAAATTTGCAATAAAAGTCATAATATAGATAATCGAGCATAAGTTGTATAATATAGATATTTTATTTCTAAAATGATAAATCATATATAAAATAAGTTTCACCTAGTTCTATATACAAAAGCTAAAAGATAATAGATAAAATTCAAAAATCAATTGTGACTTTAAGAAATTACTAATAAATAAAAATTGATAATGAAGATATACCATTAGAAAGGAGTAATATTAAAAAATGACCAAAAGTACATAATAAAGAAGATACTATAACAAGAAAACCTTCAAAATTATATATTACTAGGTAAATTTTTGCACTATTCGTGATTATTAATTCAAAATATATTTACTTAACAATATCTCACATTTACTTAACTATGAGAATGATATATTGAAAAGATAGAAATATAAATACATTTATACCTTTCCTATAAAATTAAAAATCTAAAAAATTCTTATAAAATTAAAGTTATCTACCATTTATTTTATTTACTATTACAAAAATATTAGTTAAAATAAGGAAAGTTGCAGCAATCAAACATAAATGCTTTAATACGAACATGATCACAAATAGGAACAAGAAGACTAACAATCGACGAACACAAACACAAAGACTTCAATGCAATGTAACACACTAACAAGAGAGGAGTGATGACCGACAAACATGTTGGGGTGTGACTTATACTTCCCTACGATAGGAAAGCACGTGGGTCTCCCTAGACGCTAGAGGGCTTTTAACAATTAAGCCCACATTTGTTTATTAAAAGTTTAGGCTTGGATAAGAAAACACGAAGAAAAATGCTTTTTGGAAGGAACAGGGGAAGAGTACGACTGGGTAATTAAATTGCACTGCCGTATGTCAAGGAAACATGCCCACAGAAGCACACACGGTTGAACATATGGTTGAAGGCACAACTGTGTTTTGAGCTTGGAAAATCCACAGAAACACACACGGTTGAGTACACGGTCTGAGACACGGCCATGTGTTATTTGCGTGGAAGCCTGTAGTTGTAAATATTTGTGGAATCGGTTGAAACAGATAGAATCGCAATTTTGAACAATTTTACTGTTCAAAATTGCGACTTTATTACGATTTTGCTCATCTTCGATTTTGTATGCGAGTTAACTGGGAATATATATATAAACTCGTAAAATCGTTGAATCGTACGAGTTGAAATGCGATTTTGACAACAATGACACAGATGGCTAAGTGGAACCATTGCACTAAAGCCATACTCGCATGTGAGGAGTATCCAAGAGTGCCTCTAATTGGTATTATAGGTTATATGGGTTATTTCTCGACTTAAGTTGTAAGATAATTAGGCCTCTTGTAAGACATTACCTACATAAGATCATTGGAACAAATAACCCTCAATTATCAAGATGCTAACATACCACTAGCAACAAAGATCGCCCGCCTCAACAATATCAAGAAGTTATGGGAGCATAAGGAGGTGAAGAAAATAGCAAACCTAGGTGAACTAAACGGGAAGACTGGGGCCCATAGGGCTACTCAGGAGTTCATCTGCAATTTTATGAAGAACAATGGTTAAACACAATATAAGTCTCCTGATGTGTTCAAACATGAGCCAGAATTGCAAAATTTGATGCTGGAAGAGGAGGGATATAGAGCCACCATACGAGCGAAGGTAGAGGTCCTATACTAAAAATGAAAGAAGGCTGTAGATTACTGGAAAAAGAAGCATAGGCTGTCCCAATAGGTTGTCTAGTACTTAAAAGACCAATTGAAGGAAAAGGATGAGCGAATCCAATAGCTGATGGAAGAAGTAGAAGCAGTTCAACTAAGCTAGTATAGGAGAAAAGCGTAGTATAATTAGGTTTTATATAAATAAATAAATAGTAAAAAAAAAAGTTTACCAGTTTACTTTCCTTTATTTCAGATAGAACTTTACGTTTGTTTAGGTCATGTAATTATTTAAACAATAATAAGAGATTGCAATTTCACGAGTCAAATTATGTGCCACATTACTATTCAATTGTGATCTGTTATAATATTTATCCATCACTGCCATGCGTATATTTATATAAGTCCTTATGTGAAATAAAAATAAACAAATAATAATAAATGAACAAAAATAATAATTAAAAAAAAAACTCTAGGAAAAGGAAAAGAGAAATCAAGGATTTAAATAAATCTAAAGGATTTGGATCATGTTACAAATCCCAAAGATAGCTCCCAAGCAAATAGGCCTTCTCAAAAGCCCGATTATCACTCACTAAAGAGCTACAATGGTTAAAAACATCGGTAACAGCAACCCTAATAAGAGAATTATAGCCCTCAAACAAACTATGTTACAACTAACTAAGTAGATGCAAACCTTAACATACACCATCAACCGAATCCATGTTGACAAAGCAATCTAAGTAGATCAGATTGAACCTCAGCAAACTATCAATTCAAACCCTGGGATGAGTCAGGAAATGATGGTGGTGAAAGTTTAAGGAAAAGCAACGCGATATGGAAAAGAAGCTACTCCAAAAGTTCTACAAGAAGATGAGGGTTTTTTTAGGGAACTGATGGATTTGAGTGAACCAATCTAGTTAATCTACCCATTTATGAAGATGAGCAATTCCCCGATAAGTTCAAGATCCCAGACTTTGAAAAGTATGACGTACAAGCTACCTGAAACTCCATGCCAGACTCTATATCAGAAAGATGGCTAAATATACTAAGTCCGAGTAGTTGATGTTGTAGACTTTTCAAGACAATTTAATTGGGCCAACTCTGGCTAAGCCTTACTATTAGCATTTAGTAGGGCATGCTACCACGAGCTTCGCTAAGATAGTAGATGCGGGATACCGTATTGAGAATGCAATCTCTTTGGGGAGGCTCCCCATCTTAGAAGAGGTAGAAAAGAAAGTCACACACCTGAAGTTAGTTTGCAAGGGCAGGGAAACAACCGTCGGTATGGCAACTATAGGGAATCATTCTAGACAACGCCACAATTAACCATCTAGACAAACCAGAATACCCTTGAGCAAGATTCGGACCGACGCCAATAGAGAAGGTAGTTCACTAGATTCCTTATCCCTTTAGTTAGGTTCTCCACCATCCCCAAGATGAGAATCTGTTGAATTTTGAGGTACCTCTTGATAACTAGGGACCTAAAGATTACAACCCTAACCTTCATTGTGAGTATCATTTAAGGTAAGAGGGGCACTCTACGAATAACGAATGGAGGTTGAGGGACAAGCTACAAGACCTCATAGATATTGAATTGGTTCAGTTAGACTTTGTATAAGCTCTAGCGCCCAATGTCAATAACAATTCCTTACCAAGCCACAAGGCTTCCATCAATGTGATCATTACTGAAGAATGTGGGCTAAGGATAGATCTAGATGAGCTCCCCATCACATTGGAATAGATAGCATGGAACTTGAAGTAGAAAGGTTACTTATAGGATATAAGAAACCTCAGAGATCGTACCGGAACCAAACTCGCAATTCACCAATTACTCAAGGAAGGGAAAGTAAAGAAAGAAGAGATTCAAGCCATGATGAAACTTAAGCCAAAGAAGAACTATACGTAGAAGGAGTAAAGAAGAAGGTATCTAGCTGGTGATGCCATCATTAATACACTGGGAGAGACATTCAAGACATTTGAATATCTAGTAGACTATTCATTTGTGCTAAGAGTCTACGTAGACGCACCTATAAGCTGGGGCTCAAAATTCGAGGAAGAGGATAACCCTAGAAGTTAGGAAGAGAAATCTGAGCAAATAGCAGGTATGGTGGGAGTCGACCCCAAGTCCTTCACATTTAAATACCCCAAATAAGAGCAGGGGACAGTCACCATTCAGCCTAAGAAGTTCGTGTTCAACGTTCCAATGCTGTTAGAGAATTATAAAGCTGCACCACTGAATTACCAAGCTATAAATCAGACCATAGAGGTACCCTCGATGATAGGAGGATTAACCCATTTAAGGAAAGTGTATAATTCGACTAAGGAGATTAAGAGGAGGGTTGTTATGGAACTGTCCTCTAAGGAGGTATCGAGGCCTAGCGATATAAGGGAAGTAAGGGATCAGAATCCTCTTAAGAGGATCATAAAGGCCAGTGAATACAAGATCACAAATCAGCCAGCTAAGGTCCTTACTCAAATCTCTTTGATGGGCCTTCTTTTATCCTCTAATTTGCATCATGAGACACTTGTGAAATTACTTTACGAAGTTAAGGTTCCTAAAGGTATTTCGGCTGAGAAATTGGGTTTAATAATCAATTCTATCTTTGTTGTGGATCAAATAGTCTTCTTACCAAAAGTTAGGAGAAGAAGGTGACTAGCACGCTAATTCGTTATTCATTGTAGTTAAGTACAAAGATATGCTGGTGACTTAAGTACTGATTGATAACGGCCTATCTTTGAATGTGTGTCCACTATCTACACTAAACCTATTGGGGATAAACGCATCAGAATTAAAGTCGAGCTCGATCATTGTGCGAGCTTTCAATGGGTCTAAGAGAGAGATACTAAGGAAGTTGAATTGCATTAAAATTGGTCCATAAGGGTTCACAATTCCCTTCAAAGTGCTGAACATACCAAGGTCTTTCAATTTGCTACTGGGGAGGCCTTGGATACACTCAGCCAGAGATGTACCATCTAATCTACACCACAAGGTCAAGTTTGTGTCTAACGGCTAGGTTGTGGTAGTGTTAGGGGAGCAAGACTATGCCATATATAAAGAGATAGCCATTCCATGTATTAGGAGCAAAGAAGTGGAAAAACTGAGGTTACAAATTTTTGATGGTGTGTTTGTGGCCACATATGAAGAGTCACTCTTAGTTCAATAATAGATAAGCACATTTCAATTAAGGTACAAATTGACACATTAGGATATCGAGGAGATGAAGTAGAAAATGAAGAAGAAGAGAGGCAAGAAGTTATACTATGTTCAACTAGAGTTTCTAGACATTAACAACACATTTCCAACACTAGCTTATACCCAACAGCCAGAATTACCCAAGTTAACTGACTCATTTAGCCAACAATGCATCATCAACACGACAAGAGATAATATCAGCAAAGGTCAATTGAACAATTGGTTCCCAGTCCCAATCAATGACAATAGATCTCTTTAGACTAGAGATAGGGTCATAAGAAGCATTTAATTAATTCATCTTTACTATTCCAACACGATTTAGTTCAGTCTTGATAGATAATAAATATTTCTCTCACCATGAATAAAGATTTGAATTTCTTCTTCTCTTCACGAGTTTTCTTCTACTAATTTGCTTTCCTATTCACTTTTATTCCTTATATCCAACGAAATCAATGAAAATGGAGGATATCTTGCACCTATAAATGATAAAAATGTTGATATCACTTTTGGCCTTACTGGGTTAATTTTCGGAGGTGGTGTCAAAAGGTCAAATGAGATTCAGAAGAGTTGGCATCGATTTAAGCAAGGAAAAATTATCATTGATGAACCAATCATTGAAGTAAATTTGGGTATGGATGAAAGCCCTAGAAACCTCAAGGTTGAGAACAGTTTGTTAGAAGAACATAAGGGAGAATTGTTGCAATTATTATCCAAGTATCTAGACATGTTCGCATGGTCATATAAGGATATGTCAAGGCTTAATCCTTCAATAGTAGTTCATAAGTTACCCACTAAAGCTGACTTCAAACTAAGAAAGCAAAAGCTTAGGCGACTTCAACTCGACATTTTGTTAAAAATCAAAGAAGAAGTGAAGAAGTTGTTGAAAGTCGAGTTTATTAAGGTATTAGATTATCCAAAATGGGTGTGCAAATGTAGTACGTGTCCTTAAGAAAAATGGGAAAATTCAAGTGTGTGTTGATTTTAGAGACTTGAACTGATAGGAATCAAAATCCGACAAGACCTATCATTAGGGCAAGAACTAAAGGATTTCGAATCTTGGTAATGAGGGCCCATTTTGAGCAAACCGACCCTAGAATTATTCGTTTACTAACCTATTTTCTCTTATTCATGTATTGTATATTCCAACAGGTACACTTATTAAGCTTTACAAGGTGATGGACAAACTCACTAAAACTCAGCTTGTGGGTTATCCATGGACCGACCTAAACCGGTGATGAGCTGGGCCGAAGAATCCTATAGAAGACCGGCATCTTGAAGACCAATTTCTTTTATATATTTTTCATTTTCATGGATTATTTTATGTTGTACTTTCTTTTGGCACACTTTCATTTTGATTATAATTTTCATTTAGGACCGGCCACCCTAAAAGTGGCATAGTTGTAATTTTGTGCAGTTTCTAACCCTAAAGGGAGCAAGTATAAATACTTGCTTAAAGTAGGGTTTGAGGAGGCCATTTTTCAGATTTAAACATACACTTTACATGAGGGAATTGGGGTTCTTCCTAGTTTAATTTCTCTTACCAATTTCAATCCCAAGAATTGGAATTGTGGCGAGTGCAACAAAGGGAAATTTGAGTTATATCAATTTCTTATTGTTGTGTTTCTTTTTATCTCTAGTGAGTCATATCTAGGGTTAGATTGAAGTCTTCTTGGTCAAATTTTGATTGCATTTGTAATCAAACTATCATCGCATAATTGATTGGTTTTTAGCACTAGTTAATACCACCAATTTGTCATTATACTTGTGGCATGGAATTTCTTTGTTGTGAGGAGGATCACGGTTTGAATTTGTGTATTATTGATTGGAATTCTCTTGGAATTTAAGTTGGTTAATTGATTCAATTGAGAATTGTCATCTTTGTGGATTTCATTTCCTTGATTTTATCATTTGATTCATCTTCCATCAATTAGGGTTCACGCAAATTGTCTTTCTTGTGAATCGAATTTGATCTTGTCTTTTAAGGTTGATATTTGGGTTATTTTTGTTTATGCTTAATCCCCTTTTAGGCACATCATCTTTTGGTATTAGAGCTTTTGGTTGTGAGAAGGGGTTATTTTGATTTTGAATTTCAAAAATTTAGGGTTCATGTTCTTACATCTTCATTTCGAAATTGAGAGTAAAATTGAATTGTTGTTGTGATTACTTGAAGTGGTGTGATTATCTTGTTTGGGAAGTTGAACTTGCTGCTTGTTAGAGTGATTTGAGTACTTGTTGAAGCTTCTATGTTATGGACTTTACCGTGAAGGAAGAGGAAAGCTAGTGCTTTTGAATGTAAATTCGGAAGTGTGAAATATCTCCAATTGTGTAGAAAGAAGAAGTGTGAACTTTACTTGTTTGTTTTTCAGAAATAGTGGGTGCAATTGAGCAATTTCCATATTTGAAGTGTGTGGAAGGATAAGCATCCATTTGAAATTCAAATACCTTCTTTAAGTTTGAAAGCAATTCATTGAGTAACATTGAATAAGTGTTATTTGAATTTGAATTGTTTTTACCATTTGTGGAGAAGGTTGCATTTAGTGGAGTAATTTCAAATTTGAATTTTGTTGCTGCCATTGCTTGTGGTTTATGGTGTGAATGGGAGTTGTGTAGTGGCAAGGACGTGTACACCTTGAAGTATTGTGTGTGTGTTGTATTGGGGACGTTGTGCACCATAGTTGTTTTTGTGTAGAGTTGTCTTTGTAAAAAAAAAAAATAGTGAAGTTGTGTGTGTAAGAGTGAGTGGCAGTGTGACTTATTGTGTGTGTAAGTGTGTGTGGCAGTGTGAATTTGTGGAAGTTGTGTGGAGAAAGGTGCTGCACATTGAGGCTAAAGTGTGAGAGTGTAGTGCATGGATAGCAAATCGTGAAGGGGAAGAGTGGTGTTTCAATTGTGAAGTAGAATTGTGTAGTGTATGCATTTTCAGAAATTGGAGGAATCACAATTATTATCTTTAGATTTGAAATCAGAATTGAAAGTGTATATTAAGAGGTCAATTTGAAATCTCGAATACACATTAAGTCATAGTTAATTGTGTATCTTTTGAATTTGAAAAAAGCCTCTTACCATTTATGGACTATTGCCATTATTGAACTCATTTTGAATTTGAAATTTGAGTTGCCTTTGTTGTTGATGTTGCTATTTGATATTTGTGTGGAAGTGGGGAAAGTGCACCATGGCTTGAAGAGGAGTGTATGTAGTGTTGTGTTTTTGTAAACTTAGTGAAGGGTGTGTATATTTGGTGTTAATTGTTGTTTGTGTTGTAAATATAATTGTTGCTAGTGGCGTAAACATATTGGGACCGTGAGTAAAAGGGGAGTTGTGTGGTAGTGAATTGAGTATTTTATATGTATTTAATTGCTGCCAATTATGTATTTAAGTGGTGAAAAACCAAGGCAAGAAAAAGGAAAGTTAGTAGTAGAATTTGAAATTCAAACAAGTCATTAAAGTGTGAAAGTAATTGAACTAGTTACCTAAACACTTATAGTTGAATTTAATTCTATCTACTTGAAAGTAGTTGAGTGTACTTCATTTGTGGCTTAGTTATGTACTTGAACCGTGGAAGTGTGAGGATAATTATTGTGTTGTTAGGTTTGAACACAAACATGTCTAGTGAGATGTTTCATTATACTAATGTATTGCACCGGAAATTGACTACATTTACTACTAAGGATGATGAACAAAGGGAAAACTTGTTCCATACCTCTTGTAGGATACAAGGAAATTTATGTGTCCTTATAGTTGATGGTGGTAGTTGTACCAATGTGATAGCAGCATCGTTAGTATCAAAACTAAAACTTGCTACTACTCTACATCCTAAATCGTATACATTATATTGGCTTAGTGATCAGGGGAGCAAAGAGCTAGGGTACCATTCAGTGTAGGGGATAAATAATTTGATGAGATTGAGTGTGATATTTTGCCTATGTGTACATCCCATATATTGCTTGGCAGGCCTTAGTTATATGACAGGAGGGTATTACATGATCGCTTCAAGAATACTTATGTATTCTAGAAGGAGGGAAAACGAATTATTCTGAATCCGATGTCGCCTTCAGAGGTTCAAAGGGTTCAACAACAAATCAATAGACCATCAGTAGGTCATGAGTAGTTGAACCAACCCTTAGAGCACAAAATTTGTCAGTTACAGATGTACCAACCTTCAAAGGATCCTAATGAACAGAGTCAGATGAGCAGATCACCAGAGGATGAAACTGTTCAAGGGCAGTTGTGTTCACCTTCGGAGATATTAGGGGCTTATGAGTAGTTGAGTAAACCTTTAAGGGATACCGAGGGTCAGAGTGATATGAGCAGATCACCAGAGGGCCAAATTGTTCAGAGACATTTGTGTCCATCATCAGAGGATTCCGAGGGCCATGAGTGGTTGAGCCAACTATTAGAGGGCCATAAGGGTCAGCGCTATACAGATGAGTTAGAAAAGGAGGAAACAATATCAGTGGAATGAGTTAAGATAGGGGATACCTCAGTGGATAATGGGTCATTATTTGTGTTGCAGATGAGATACATCCTAGAAATGGAGGAGAGAAAACAATCACCCCCTATAGTATTTCAAATATTAGGAGTTTGCAGAGATACTTCTTCAGATGGATTGCTAGGAGAAAACAAAGTCTTTACTACATTTGATCTAACAGATTTGAGGACAAATCTTTTTGAGGCCCGAGGAGATGATAGGAATCAAAATCCGACAAGACCTATCATTAGGGTAACAACTAAAGGATTTCGAATCTTGGCGATGAGGGCCCATTTTGAGCAAACTGGCCTTGGAATTATTCGTTTACTAACCTCTTTTCTCTTCTTCATGTATTGTCTATTCCAATAGGCACACTTATCAGGCTTTACAAGGCGATGGACAAACTCACTAAAACTCAGCTTGTGGGTTATCCATGGACCGACCTAAACCGGTGATGAGTTGAGCTGACGAATCCTATGGAAGACCGGCATCTTGAAGACCAATTTCTTTTATATATTTTTCATTTGCATGGACTATTTTATGTTGTAATTTCTTTTGGCATACTTTCATTTTGATTGTAATTTTCATTTAGGACCGACCACCCTAAAAGTGGCATAGTTGTAATTTTGTGCATTTTCTAACTCTAAAGGGAGCAAGTATAAATACTTGCTTAAAGTAGGGTTTGAGGAGGTCATTTTTCAGATTTAAACGTACACTTTACTTGAGGGAATTAGGATTCTTCCTAGTTCAATTTCTCTTATCAATTTCAATCCTAAGAATTGGAATTGTGGTGAGTGCAACAAGGGGAAATGTGAGTTATATCAATTTCTTATTGTTGTGTTTCTTTTCATCTCTAGTGAGTCATATTTAGGGTTGGATTGAAGTCTTCTTGGTCAAATTTTGATTTCATTTGTAATCAAACTATCATTGCATAATTGATTGGTTTTTAGCACTTGTTAATACCATCAATTTGTCATTATACCTGTGGCGTGGAATTTCTTTGATGTGAGGAGAATCATGGTTTGAATTTGTGTATTGTTGATTGGAATTCTCGTCGAGTTTAAGTTGGTTAATTAATTCAATTGAGGAATATCATCTTTGTGGATTTCATCTCCTTGATTTTATCATTTGATTCATCTTCCATCAATTAAGGTTCATGCAAATTCTCTCTCTTGTGAATCTAATTTGATCTTGTCTTTTAGGGTTGATATTTGGATTATTTTTGTTTGTGCTTAATCCCCTTTTAGGCACATCATGAACCAAGCGACGCCCAAAGATAATTTCCTGTTGCCACACATCAACGTCATAGTAAATAACACTATTGGGAACCACATTTTCTCTTTCATGGATGGTTTTTTCAGGGTACAATCAGATTAAGATGTCGAAAGAGGACAAAACTAAAACAACGTTCATCACTACATGAGGAACATTTTGCTATAAAGTTATACCTTTTGGTTTGAAGAATGTGGGAGCAACTTATCAGCGAGCTATGGTAGCACTATTCCATGACATGATGCATAAAGAGGTGGAAGTATACATCAATGATATGATTGCTAAGTCTCATGAAGAGGAAGATCATGTGAAAGTACTTAGAAAGTTGTTTGAGAGGCTTAGAAAATTCCAATTAAAGCTAAATCCTGAGAAGTGCACGTTTGGAGTAACATCAAGGAAGCACCTAGGTTTTGTCATCAACCGGAGGGGGATCGAAGTAAACCCAGAAAAGGTAAAAGCAATTGTTGAGATACAATCCCCACAGACCCTTAAAGAAGTAAGGGGTCTATTAGGAAAGTTGAACTACATAGCTAGGTTTATATCTTAACTTACCGATATGTGTTGTCCTTTGTTCAAGCTTTTAAAGAAGAATGCCAAAATAAAATGGGATGTAGAATATGAAAAAGCCTTTTCTAAAATCAAATGATATTTAATGAACCCTTTAGTCTCGCCGTTTCCCTCCCTTGGGAAGCCTTTATTCTTATATTTGACTATACTCCCCAAATCCATGGGTTATGTGCTAGGGTAAAAAGATGAGATAGAAGGAAAGGAGTACCTTACATATTATCTAAGCAAGAAGTTCACTGAAGGAGAATAGAGATAATCAGAAGTTGAGAGGACTTGTTGTGCTTTTGTATGGGTAATGCACAGGCTTAGGCAATACACCCTGTATTATTCCATCGAATTATTAACCAAACACGATCCGCTACAGTATCTAACAAAAAAAAAAACCAGCTTTGATGGGAAAAATCTCTAAATGACAGACATTGCTTTCAAAGTTTGATATCACTTATGTAAATCAAAATTTAGTAAAAGGATAAGCCTTAGTAGATCGGTTGGTGGAATATTCGGGGAAAGATATGTTAGGAATCTTAGGAGTTCAATTTCCAGATGAAGGAATTACGGTCATTGTCGACGAAAGATTGGAAGGTCGACAATGGAAGTTATATTTTGATGGAGCTGCAAACGTTTTTGGATGTGGAATAAGGGCAGTCTTAATATCTCCTGAAGATAACCATTTTCCTATAATAACAAAGTTAACATTCTCGTATACCTGTCGAGTCTAATTTTTGAATTCCATTCCTAATCCGATCTAGACTAGACCCTATGCTCATCTAATGTAGATCCTCGACTTGAATAGGAACTTCGTTTGATTTTTGGAGTCGCCACCCAACTGTTGTTGGGAAAATTGAATTAAGACGAAAGGAGCGGATTAGTCTTAATTTGGACTACTAGTCGTCGTTATTTCCTCTTCTCGTTTTGTGAAAAGAGGAAAAGGGAAAACCAGAGTTTCTAAGTCCGGAGGCTAACCTATTAAAACCTTTACAGTTACCACCTAATCTCTTAAATTTTTATCTTTAGAAATGTGTTTTATTGTGTTTCTGTTACCTTTATTATATTCTTGAATTATTTAAAAAATGATTTTTTATTCATTTTTATGGGTTGACCCGAATGGGTGCCTACGTACTTGCTACTCAGGATCAAATAAGCCATAGTTCGCTTTTTTGAAAACTTTAAGTTGTTTGGTAAATTTTAGTTTTGAAACCTATTTTGATTTATGTTTCTTACCATTTTTGGGATTTTTTTTCTAAAAAATTCTAAGCCTAAGCTTTATCTGATTATTTGAAATGATTTTAGGAAAAACATCAATTTTGGATTTATTTGAAGAAAAGGATTTTTCTAAATGTTAAAACTCATTTTTTATGATTCTTTTATAATTTTTGAAATTTTTTATGATTTTTACGATTTTTTTGTTATTTTTGTGATTTTTGGGAATTTTTTGTGATTTTTGGGAATTTTTTGGTTCATTATCTATCCTATTTTGACATCTAAAATTTTATTATTATTTTCCTAATATTTTTTTTATTATTTTTCTATATTTTATTATTTTTTATTTTTATTTATCTATTTATTACTTTTTTATTATTTTTTTCTACATTATTAAATTCTAGAAAAATCTAATTTCTACATTTTTCTATTTATTAAAAATAAAACATAAACAAATAAATAATAAATAAATAATAAATAACAAATTTAAATTTAAATTTAATTCAGATAAATAAATAAACAAAATTAATTAAATAAAAAAAATCCGGAAAATCCGACTTACCTGGATCTGGGTCGGTGCGTGGGTCGGGTCGGTCGGGGGTCGATCGGACACGGCGGCGGGGAAGGCTCGTTCACGGCGTTCCAGTGGCCTTTTGCAGCGGGTCAGGTGTCGAATCCTAGCTTCTCGAGGTTGCTGAATCCAATGGTGGCGGTGGTTTGCTCCCAGAATCGTCTCCTTGCGGTGGCTCTAGCTCCGGTCGTGGTTTCGGCTTTCAAGCTTCCCGGCGTACTCCGATTCGCTCCTTTCTCTCTCTTTCTCCACTTTTTTTCGTGCCCTAGCTTCCTCTGCTCTCCTCTATTTATAGGCACCTCGAAACTCCTCTTGGATATGCTCAATTCTCCGATTTGGATAAACCCATATTTTTTCCCTTTTTGGATTCGTTTTATCCCGGCGATTTGATGTAAACCTCTTGTTTTTCTTGATTTTCTAATGGATATTGGCTTTTAATCTTGACTTTAATCTAGAAGATTAAAAGAAAACGGCCGATTTCGTCTTCTCGGACCTGCTCCGGTCCTCCTCCGATTTTCCTGGGCGAAGAAGACGATCACGCGCCATGCACGCGTTTCCTCTTGGCTAATCACATGCTGCCACGTGGCAGCTCCAGGTAAAAGAACGAAAAATTTTTGCCGAGCGCCTGCGGGGGGGATTCGAACTCGCGACCTTCAGCCTTCACACGGTCCCAACATGCACGCACGAGCCAGCTGAGCTGGCCCAATTTCCCGATTTTATTTACATCGCAAATTGTACATATACGATATAATTTTTTTATTTTTTTGTATTTTTTGAAATTTCAAAAATTTGTAAAAATTATTTATTATTCATTATTGCCATTTCTAAAATCATTTTTCAAAATTGACGTGTTTTCCTATTTATTTTTTATTTTTTTGAACATTTTTATTATTTATGGTAAATTAGAGAAAAATTAGAAAAAATTGAAAAAAATTGAAAATTGATTATTATTGAGAATTGTTGATTCCTAGGGCAAAAATGGGGTGTTTACAGCTGCCCCTCTTTGTGGTAAAGTTTGAAAAACTTAACTACAAAGATAAACAAAAGACACCATTTTTGGCCTCTTGAATGGATTTTTGGTAGGAAAATGCCCCAAGAGCTGATAATCCTACGATTAAAGGTGGACCTAACAATTTAGAGTGACGTTCCTTCCCAAAAAGTGCTTTATGGGCTGACTAATTGGCGATAGGACACATCTCAAGCATTGTATAGGAATACATGAGAAATGATAACAGGGAAGCGTCTTATCAGACTTGCAACCTTGAAAAGAAAATTTACTCAGGAAGCGCCCTTATGAGCTGGCTACCTGTCAACAGAAGCATCTTGTTAGACTAGCAACTGTTTGGAGGAATATTTCCGAAAAGTGCTCCGAGAGCTGACTAATGGGCTAACAACAGAAGCGTCTTGTTAGGAAAGTGCCCCTCATGGGCTAAGTAACCTTTGATGGGATTTATCTCAAAAGGTGCCCCCTATGGGCTGACCATGAGAGCAAGGTTTTAGGAAAGTGCCCCCTATAGGCTAACTAACCTAGATTTGAATTTGCCTCAAAAAGTGCCCCCTATGGGCTGACCATGAGGACAAAGATTTTTAGGAAAGTGCCCCCTATGGGCTGACTAACCTAAATTTGAATTTGCCTCAAAAAGTACCCCTATGGGCTGACCATGAGGACAAAGATTTTTAGGAAAGTGCCCCCTATGGGCTGACTAACCTGGATTGGACTTGTCTCAAAAAGTGCCCCCTATGGGCTGACTAACCTAGATTTGAATTTGCCTCAAAAAGTGCCCCCTATGGGCTGACCATGAGGACAAAGATTTTTAGGAAAGTGCCCCCTATGGGCTGACTAACCTGGATTGGACTTGTCTCAAAAAGTGCCCCCTATGGGCTGACTAACCTAGATTTGAATTTGCCTCAAAAAGTGCCCCCTATGGGCTGACTAACCTGGATTGGACTTGTCTCAAAAAGTGCCCCCTATAGGCTGACCATGAGAATAAGGTTTTAGGAAAGTGCCCCCTATGGGCTGACTAACCTAATATAAAAATGATATCTAGGAAGGCGTCTTTATAGACCGACCTCAGAAGAGATCTAGGGAAGTGCCCATTTTTGGGCTGACTACCCTATGATGAAAATGATGGCTCAAAAGGTGCCCCATGTGGGCTAACCTTGAGAGATCTAGGGAAGTGCCCCTTTTTGGGCTGACCACCCTATTAAAGGGCAGGTTCAGACAAGTGCCCCACTACGGGCTGACTCATCTTATGCTTCTGAATATACTTTCTACAGCCTGAACTAAATGATGTGATGATATGATGATAGTTATTTATTTTAATATGCTTGCCAGTTTATCGTGGATAGCAACCAAACAACCGAACCTTTGGGCTGGTTTGCTTCTGCTTCATTTCTTCTTATCTTGACACAAGGTCGACAATTTTGATGTGCTCCCTTTCTTTATACACAACGCTCTTTTGATGGTAATGTTATCCCAATAACGTGCTCAGTTTTAATGCTAAAAAATAGATAGGATTATATCACAAACCATATTAAGATTCATTATCATTTTAGTGTTTATCTTTCATTGGTGAAATGGTGGGTAATGTGTTTAAGGATATTTGTTATGGTGCGAATTGATTTAGATTATTGACCATTCAGGGATATTAACTTTGCTTGTAAAAAGTAAAAACTTGACTCAACAAATTTTACACCGAACATTGGCTTTCATAAACATTGGAAAAATTTCAATTCCCTTGCCTAAGGATAGTACATCTTTACAGCATCTGTGTTAATGGGGTCTCTCAACTCAGGACCATCCATCTGAGTTAATATCAGAGCACCTCCTGACAGAACCTTTTTTAGCACAAATGGACCCTCATAGTTTGGGGTGAATTTTCCTCTAAAGTCCTGCGCGTTCGGGAGAACCTTCCTTAACACCAGATCCCCCTCTTTAAAGTACCGAGGTCTCATCTTCTTGTTAAATGCTCGGGCCATTCTTTGTTGGTAACACTGGCCATGACATAATGCGGTAAGTCTTCTTTCATCAATCAGATTCAGCTGATCAAGCCTCTTCTTTACCCAGTCTGATTCGGTTAACTGAGTTTCTGATAAGATTCTGAATGATGGTATCTCAACTTCAACTGGTAGCACTGCTTCAATACCATATACCAATGAATATGGGCTAGCTCCTGTAGATGTTCTTATTGAAGTCCTGTAAGCCATGAGAGCAAACGGTAACATTTCATGCCAATCTTTGTAAGTTGTTGTCATTTTCTCGATGATCTTCTTGATATTTTTGTTAGCTGCTTCTACTGCCCCGTTCATTTGAGGTTGGTAGGGAGTTGAATTTCTGTGGTTTATGTGGAATTGTTGACATAAACCTGTCATCGATTTGTTGTTAAGATTGGTACCGTTGTCGGTGATGATGGACTCAAGAACTCCGTACCGGGCTATTATGTCCCTTTTTAAGAAGCGGACTATTACCCCTTTTGTGACATTGGTGTATGATAAAGCTTCTACCCACTTGGTGAAGTAATCAATTGCTACCAGTATAAATCTGTGGCCGTTGGATGCTGTCGGAGTGATAGGGCTAATTATGTCGATTCCCCACATGGAGAATGGCCATGGTGCTGATAACAAATGTAGCTCGTTGGGCGGAGCATTGATCCGGTTCGCATAGACTTGACACAAATGATAGTGCTTGACATATTTTATGCAATCTGATTCCATAGTCAACCAATAATATCCTAACCTCATGATTTTTCGGGCCAACATGTAGCCATTCATATGAGGTCCACATACTCCTTCGTGTACTTCTTTCATCAGTTCGCATGCTTCATCTTTGTCCACACATCTCAACAGGGTGGTATCAGATGATCTCTTGTAAAGTATGGACCCACTTAATAGGAAATGGCTTGCTAACTTTCTGAGTGTCCTTTGGTCATTCTTGTTAGCCATTTCGGGGTATTTACCTTCTTGGAGAAAGGTCTTGATATCATGATACCAAGGTTTGTTATCTTGTATCTTTTCAATTGTTAAACAGTAGGCAGGCCGACTTTCAATGTCTATTTTCATCGGTTGAACTTCGGCTCCTCCTGTTATCTGGATCATAGATGCTAGTGTAGCTAGGGCATCTGCGAACTGATTCTGAGTTCTCGGGATGTATGTGAAAGTGATTGCCTTGAATTCTTCAATTAGCTCTGTCAAGTGTTGATGATATGGTACCAGTTTGGGGTCTTTAGTCTTGTATTCCCCTCTTGTCTGTAGTATGATGAGCGACGAATCCCCATATACCTCTAATTCGCGGATTCCCATTTGGCGGGCCATTTTGAGGCCAAGAATACATGCTTCATATTCTGCGATATTATTGGTATAGGTAAATGTAAGTCTCGTCGTTGCAGGGAATTGAGTGCCGTCCGGGGTTATCAATACCGCCCCAACCCCACAACCGAATACATTAGCGGCTCCATCGAAAAACAGTTTCCATTTCGGGTTCTGCTCTGTCCCAAAGTCTTCTACCGGCCTATCTTCCACTGAAAATATATTCTCATCCGGAAATTGGGCCTGTAGTTCTTGGGAATCTGTCTCGACAGGGTGTTCCGCCAACTGGTCGGCTAAGGCTTGCCCTTTCATCGAGGTCTGATTTACGTATGTGATGTCGAACTCGGATAGGAGCATTTGCCACTTAGAGATTCTCCCTATCAAGGCTGGTTTCTCTGCCAAGTATTTCAAGGGATCATGTCTTGTTAGCAGTTCAATATGGTAATAAAGGGTGTATTGCCTTAGTCGATGCATGACCCAGATTAAAGCACAACACGTCTTCTCCACCTCTGAGTACCTCTGTTCCCCATCTGTGAACTTCTTGCTCAGATAATATATGGAACGCTCTCTTCCCTCATCATCTTTCTGCCCCAGTACACATCCCATGGATTCAGGGAGTACAGTGAGGTATAAGAATAAGGGCTTTCCTTGTTTCGGGACTATCAAGACCGGAGGTTTTGTAAGATAGTCTTTGATTGTTTCGAATGCCTCTTCGCATTCGTCGTCCCATTCTATTGTGGTGTTCTTCTTCAACAGACGGAATAATGACCGACATTTGTCGGTGAGCTGTGAGATAAAACGAGCTATGTAATTTAATCTTCCCAGTAAGCTTCTTACTTCTTTAACGGAGCGTGGGGAAGGTAATTCTAATATGGACTTTACCTTTTCAGGGTCGATTTTAATGCCTTCCTGGCTTATGAAAAACCCTAACAATTTCCCCGTTGTGACCCCGAAAGTACATTTTTCTGGGTTTAACTTAAGCTAGAACTTCCTCAGTCGTTTGAACAATTTCCTCAAGATATCTATATGGCTTTCTCCTTCTTTGGATTTGGCTATCATGTCGTTGACATATACTTCAACCTCTCGATGCATCATATCGTGAAGTATAGCGACCATGGCTCTCTGATACGTTGCCCCGATGTTTTTCAAACCGAAGGGCATGACTTTGTAACAGAAAGTCCCCCATGTTGTGATGAAGGTCGTTTTGGTTTTATCTTCCTCAGCCATTTTTATTTGATTATATCCTGAGAAACCGTCCATGAATGAGAAGAGATGGTTTCCCGCAGTATTGTCTACTAGAACATCAATGTGAGGTAGGGGGAAGTTATCCTTTGGCGTGGCTTGGTTTAAGTCCCGAAAGTCTACGCATACGCGTACTTTTCCATTCTTTTTCATGACAGGGACTACATTTGCTACCCACTCTGGATAGTCGGATACTTCAATGAACCCTACTTCTAGCAATTTCTTGACTTCTTCTTTGATTTTCAGTAAGATGTTAGGCCTAAATCTTCTCAGTTTTTGTTTTTTAGGTTTGACATCTTCCCTTGTGGGAAGCCTGTGAACTACTATTGACTGGTCTAGCCCTGGCATGTCACCATACGACCAGGTAAACACATCTGCATATTCCGTTAATAGTTCGGTTATCTCACGTTTTTGCTCGGCACTCAAACTGGTCCCGATTTTGAGGTTCTTAGGGTTTTCCATGCTTCCTAGATTTACTGTCTCCATAGGCTCGTCGATCGAGATTCCGCTTTATTCATGTTTTAACCAATTTTCTTGTATTATTTCGTGGTCTAAAATATCGCCTTCAACAACTGACCCAGCAGCGTTGGAAACGATATCAACGTTTTTACTTTCTACCTGCACGAAATATCCCTGATGTTCGATGGTAGGAGATCTGAGTAAAATGAAAGCATATATATATAAGAAGGAAAAAAAAAAAAACAAACTGTAATTGAACTTGATAAAGAGTCTCAATAAAATTTGTTTAATAATCTTTCTCTACTTTTGAGCTAACCTAGCGTTACTGATAGGATAACAAAACCAATTGTTGAGAGCCGGATGTTGGTTAGACGTGCGGGGAGTTGATTTCCCCTTGCTGTCATCCTCTTCATTTATCCGAAGCTCTTGAATGACGTTTGCCTTTCGGAAAGATTTTTGGAGAGGTGGGATACACATTTGGGTGTCGGTCAGCTTCTCCCTTATTCTGCCTTTGGCCCCTTTTGTTTGCGCTTCTTCTGCGGCCGTAGGAATGTACCCTAGTCCAAACGTCCCATGCTGCCCCTCTTTAAACTGATGGCCCTCCTTGCTGGTCACCATGTTTACTTCATTGAAAATCTGCAACCCTAGGTCTTCTGAACCTTCTTCCCTAATATAAGGTATGGCAGTCTCTTTGTATATGGCGTAATCCTGCTCGCCCAGTACAGTGACTATCTGCCCGTTTGTGATGAATTTGACCCTATGGTGGAGACTAGAGGGGATGGCTCCAGCAGTATGTATCTAAGGTCGTCCCAAGAGCAAATTAAAAGATCTTGGGATATCGAGGACCTGGAAGGAGATGTGGAATGTTTGTGGACCAATTTCCACCGGTAGGCTCACCTCCCCTATTATGTCTCTTTTGGACCCGTCAAAAGCTCTGACCACTGTGGAGCTAGGTTTTACATTGCTTGGATTGACCCCCAATAAGTCGAGCGTTGCCAATGGGCAAACGTTGAGAGATGATCCGTTGTCGATAAGTACCCGGGAGACAATGGTGTCATTGCACCTGACCACTACGAATAGTGGTTTGGTATGTTGGTCTCCCTCTTCCCCTAGCTCTTTCGGAGAGAAGGATATTTGGTCCATTGCAAAAATGGAGTCCGCCACGTGACCCAATTTGTCTGTAGCGATACCTTCCGGGACCTGAATCTTTTTCAGCACTTTAAAGAGTGCTTCCCTGTGAGGTTCGGATGTTGTGAGAAGGCCCATGAGCGATATCTGTGCTGGAACTTTATTTAATTGTTCCATGATCTTGTATTCACTGGCCTTAACCATCTTCGTGAACGCAGCAAGTCCCTCTTCCTCTTCTTCCCCTTTTTCCACGGTGGGCTCTTCAGTCGGGCCCTTATACTTTGGATCATATAATCTCCCAGAGCGGGTGATGCCTCCCACTATAGGAGTTCGCTCTGGTTCGAGGGCCCGATAGTCGAACGGTGCAACCTTGTAATTCTCTACTGGTATCGGGACATTGAATACATATCTTTTTCTTGGGATTTGTACCTCGGCTGATTGTCCCTCATAGCACTGTATAACCCTGGGCTTCTGATGAGAGTTGATCATGTGGACAGTCTTCCCCTCTTCCTTTGCCGGGTTGTCCTCCTTCTCAAACTCTGGTCCCCATCCGCTAGGTGGCCCTTGCTCAGTCGGGGTATAAAAATAGCTCATTAAATACTGAAATCTCTCGTGTGATTCCCCCAAAGTGCCGACCTTTGGGTCTCCAGCTGACCACCTTCTTTTAATGTGTGTTTTTGGAGTCTGTTCTGGAGCTTGGCGAGATTGCTTCTTTTGTGGTTCGGTCTTCAGGGCTTCTTTGGGAACCGACTCCTCAGATGTAATCATATTAATGGCGGGCCTGTGATTGGGCAGGGGCTTGGTGTTGATATTGGGTGCTGGCGTGTTCACGAAATCCAATTGTATGATTCCTGCATCAATTAAATCTTGGATTTTGTGTCGGAGCCTCCAGCACCTATTTGTGGAATGCCCCTCCTGACCCATGTGGTAGTCACACTTAAGATTTGAGTCAAAGTTCTTGGGCTTGTACCGGTCGTTGGGGATCTCGAAACTAATCAAGTTGTCTGCCCTCAACCGAGCGAAGACTTGACTGAGTGGGATGGGGATTGGAGTGAACTGCCTTGGGACCCTAACAGCCTGAGTTTGACCTGTCGTGGGTTGCTGGACTGGGGTACTCGTGGTCTGAAATGTAACATGAGTCCCGACCTTTTCTGCTTTGCCGGAGTGGACCGTGCTGACAGTGGACTCTTTAGCTCTGTTTCCTCCCACAGGCCTTTGTGTCGGTGTGACCCTAGGAGGCTCCATTGTTTGGAGTATACCGGTGGTGATGGCGTTCTCAATCCTGCACCCCGCAGCCACTACCTCTGCAAAACTGGACGAGGTCTGGCCCACCAGGTGTGAAAAGTAGGTCTTGTCCAGGGTATTGACAAATATGGATGTCAATTCCTTCTTAGATATCGGGGTTGCTACCCTAGCGGCCTGGGCTCTCCAGCGCTGAGCATATTCCTTGAACGACTCAGCATGTCTCTTCCAGAGACTTCCCAGGTCGATTACAGATGGGGCGACTTCAATATTGAACTTATATTGGTCATAAAACGCCCGGGCCAGCTTCTCCCAAGTGTTGACAATGTTGAAGTCCAGGTGGGCATACCAGACCAGTGCAGGGCCTGTGAGGCTATCTTGGAATGTCTGAAGCATGAGTTGGTCGTATTGAGCATACTTGCTCATTTTCCGAGTATATAGCCTGGTATGCATTTTAGGGCAGCCGGTCCCATCATACTTTTCGAACTCTAGGGTCTTGAACTTCTCGGGGTATGCCTCTTCTCTGTATGCTGGCAGGTTGGTGATCCCGGCCTGTTCAAAACCGTTAGGGCCCTCAATGGTTCTCATCTTGTCATGGAGCTGCTGGAAGAGTCGTTTCTCCATCTCCTTCTGCCTCTCTTCCATGTCCTTTTTCAGGTCATCAAAGGTCGGCCCCTGGTTGACCTTTGGCTCATATTCAAAGGCCGGGTTAAGGTGGGAATTGATCTCTTCATATTCTGGAGGCTGTCCCTCCACTGCTTTCCCCTTTCTGGCCCCTGAATACTCTTCCTGGGTTGGCTGAGTGTTGCGCAGGAGGCCGATGCTTTCAGTCAAGAGGTGAACCTGGGCAGCCAATTGTTGGACTGTTTGTTCTAGGGACATGATCCTAGAGTCTGAGGCAGCTTCAACATTGGTGTTGTTGCGGTTGTCACTGCTGTTGGCCATTTTTGTTCTTGAGCGTGTGAGAACTGAGCTTCGAGGAGGGTTCGATTGTCTGGAAGCTATTTTGATACCTGGATTCGCATTTTGCTTTTTAGTATAATGAATGCAAGAATGATATGCATGTGTTACGCGGATGCTAAAAAGTAAAAAGGGTTGACAACTGACTGACAATGTAATATTGAAAAATCACTTTTATTAATATTAAACATTCTGGAGTTCAAAATAAAATATTACAAATAAAGATCTACTTCCTAGTTCTTTTAGTCTTCTGTTGTGGAGGCTCAGATTTCCCACTGATGACGGCTTCCAATTCCTTGACTTTGGCCTGGCATTTCTCCAATTGTGCTTCTAAGGCCTTGTTCCTTTGATTGGATTCTTTGAAACGTCCCTTCCAGATGTCTTTCTTATGATCCGCAGCTTCAAAGTACACCTCCATTCGAGCCCTGACCTGTTCCAGGTACACTTCTGTCTCTGGATTGATCTTGTCTGGTCTTGGTTGGGTGACGTCTGGAACCCGATACGCTCTTTCCCCTGTCTGGTATAGCTAGTGGATTACAAATTCTCTGGTGGCTCGGTGCTTTCCCACTCCGCCATCTAATTCCCCGAGGTCCACATTCGGGCTTTCAATTCTGGCTTCCCAAAGTGCTTTGACCTCTGCCAGCTTCACAAACTTCTCAGCTACTAACAGGTTCGGATCTTGATAATCAAAGGTAACTGCTTGTATCGAGGGCCGATAGACTATGTCTTGGATAGTGCCGAACTGGCGGACCACTGAGTTTGGGTGATATCCGATACATCCGCTGATTCCGATTAAAGGCACTGCTTGGAAGTTTCTGCAGGTCAAGATGATTTTGTTACAGCAACTCCACTTGGCTGTCCATAAAATATCTTCGGCACTGAAGCTCCTAAGCAGCTCTACCCAACTGTAGCTGGTAGGGTCGTCTGGTAGCTTTGCCTTTTCTACACATGAATCCACCAGATCCACCTATTGGGCTAGGGTTTTCCTGACCATGTTCAACCCAAAACACTTGAGGTGGCTTACAAACCATATTAGTAGAAGGTTGAGGCTGGAGCGAAGGATCCCATGGCCTTTTTTTCTTGAGGAAGTTTAAATTCCGGATCTGTTCAGCCAGTAGAGCTGGGATGTAGGATCTTCCCTCCAGGAATTGGGTCACCAGCTCTGCAACCCTGTAGTGAATATAGAAGGTCCCGGTGGGGAACAGTATGGTGGCGAAGGCTGTCAAGATGAAAGCGTTCACCCTTCTCTGTCTGTAAGTCTTGGGGTCCCCACTCAGGACGTCCTTTCTATCCCCATTGTCCTCTCGGGCGATGAACCATGCTTCTAAATCATCCATCTGTATGCAATATCCATTACAGTCTGCCAGGGCTTTGTTGACTGCTGTCTTACGGATGCCTAATAATCTGCTGAAGGTACCGGCTGGCCCGGCCTCTAGGTCTGGAATGTAGATCTGATCGGTTAGTGCTGGAGCCTGTAGCAACTGGGTGTACTCCTCCAAGGTAGGGGTGATCTCATGCGGTCCGATAAAGAAACTAGCGGGCTCGATTTCCCATAATTGGAGCATGGCCCGGACTAAAGGCAAATTCACCTCTATCTTCGTTAGTGAGAGGACGGGGCCGATCCTTTGCTGGATGAAGGCCTGCTCCTCTGGGTTATACAAGGTAAACCAATGGTCTAGTACCAACTTTGGGTCCAAGGGTTTGTACACTCGAATTTCTTTGCGGAGGAGGCGGTCGACTGCACTGCTAGCCATCTATTACAATAAGAAATAGCCTAGTTACAAACAGAGCTATGAAAAAATTACAGGGAAATGGTCCTGAACTCCAAGGACAAAAATAACAAACCATTACAATGTCATCCAATTGTCAACCCCTTATGATGTTATGTATGCAAGTCGGTTGGTTCTAATTGGTTCCCGAGCTCTATGGCCTCCCGCATTCTCGAAGAAATGGATCTCAGGCCATATCGAAGCATAGGGTGGGGTAGCCTAATCGGTCCCGAATGGTGAATCAACTCACTTCGCCCGAAACCTACACAATGGCTCCCCGTCTTAGGTTTCTAGGACGGTCCGGGTTCGACCGCATCTACTCACATAAACATATGTATGCATGCAAACCCCCATAGTAAAGAAAATTCAAAATCTAACTAATCCCTGAAAAGTTAGTAACAGAGTACTAATTGAAACACATTTCTTAAAGAGAACAATTCGAAGATTCAGGTGACTTAGCCTACTGGCATGGGTCCCCAGTGGAGTCGCCATCCTGTCGAGTCTAATTTCTGAATTCCCATTCCTAATCCGATCTAGACTAGACCCTATGCTCATCTAATGTAGATCCTCGACTTGAATTAGGAACTTCGTTTGATTTTTGGAGTCGCCACCCAATTGTTGTTGGGAAAAATTGAATTAAGACTAAAGGAGTGGATTAGTCTTAATTTGGACTACTAGTCGTCGTTATTTCCTCTTCTAGTTTTTGTGAAAAGAGGAAAAGGGAAAACCAGAGTTTCTAAGTCCGGAGGCTAACCTATTAAAACCTTTACGGTTACTACCTAATCTCTTAAAATTGTTCATCTTTAGAAATGTGTTTTATTGTGTTTCTGTTACCTTTATTATATTCTTGAATTATTTCAAAAAAATGATTTTTTATTCATTTTTATGGGTTGACCCGAATGGGTGCCTACATACCTGCTACTCAGGATCAAACAAGCCGTAGTTCGCTTTTTTTGAAAACTTTAAGTTTGTTTGTAAATTTTAGTTTTTGAAACCTATTTTGATTTATGTTTTTACCATTTTCGGGATTTTTTTTCTAAAAAATTCTAAGCCTAAGCTTTAATCTGATTTTGAAAATGATTTTTAGGAAAAACATCAATTTTGGATTTATTTGAAGAAAAGGATTTTTCTAAGTGCTAAAACTCATTTTTTATGATTCTTTTATAATTTTTGAAAATTTTTATGATTTTTACGATTTTTTTGTTATTTTTGTGATTTCTGAGAATTTTGGGGATTTTTGTGATTTTTGGGAATTTTTGTTGATTTTCGTGATTTTTGGGAATTTTTGTGATTTTTGGGAATTTTTTGTGATTTTTGGGAATTTTTTGGTTTATTATCTATCCTATTTTGACATCTAAAATTTTATTATTATTTTCCTAATATTTTTTTTATTATTTTTCTATATTTTATTATTTTATTATTTTATTATTTATCTATTTATTACTTTTTTATTATTATTTTTCTACATTATTAAATTCTAGAAAAATCTAATTTCTACATTTTTCTATTTATTAAAAATAAAACATAAACAAATAAATAAATAACTAAATAACTAAATAACAAATAATTAATTAATTCAGAATAAATAAATAAACAAAATTAATTAAATAAAAAAATCCGAAAATCCGACTTACCTGGATCCGGGTCGGTGCGCGGGTCGGGTCGGTCGGGTCGAATCGGGTCGGGTCGGGTCGATCGGACACGGCGGCGGGGAAGGCTCGTTCACGGCGTTCTGTTGGCCTTTTGCAGCGGGTCAGGTGTCGAATCCTAGCTTCTCGAGGTTGCTGAATCCAATGGTGGCGGTGGTTTGCTCCCAGAACGTCTCCTTGCAGTGGCTCTAGCTCCGGTCGGTGGTTTCGGCTTCAAGCTTCTCCGGTGTACTCCGATTCGCTCCTTTCTCTCTCTTTCTCCCACTTTTTCTTCGTGCCCTAGCTTCCTCTTGCTCTCCTCTATTTATAGGCACCTCGAACTCCTCTTGGATATGCTCAAATTCTCCGATTTGGATAAACCCATATTTTTCCCTTTTTGGATTCGGTTTTATCCCGGCGATTTGATGTAAATCTCTTGTTTTTCTTTGATTTTTCTGATGGATTTGGCTTTATCTTGACTTTAATCTAGAAGATTAAAAAGAAAACGGCCGATTTCGTCTTCGTCGGACCTGCTCCGGCTCCTCCTCCGATTTTCCTGGGCGAAGAAGACGATCACGCGCCATGCACGCATTTCCTCTTGGCTAATCACATGCTGCCACGTGGCAGCTCCAGGTAAAAGAACGAAAAAGTTTTGCCGAGCGCCTGCGGGGGGATTCGAACTCGCGACCTTCAGCCTTCACACGATCCCAACATGCACGCACGAGCCAGCTGAGCTGGCCCAATTTCCCGATTTTATTTACATCGCAAATTGTACATATGCGATGTATTTTTTTTATTTTTTTGTATTTTTTGAAATTTCAAAAATTTGTAAAAATTATTTATTATTGATTATTGCCATTTCTAAAATCATTTTTCAAAATTGACGTGTTTTCCTATTTATTTTTTATTTTTTTGAACATTTTTATTATTTATGGTAAGTTAGAGAAAAATTAGAAAAAATTGAAAAAAAATGAAAATTGATTATTATTGAGAATTGTTGATTCCTAGGGCAAAAATGGGGTGTTTACAGTCCCGAATGGTGAATCAACTCACTTCGCCCGAAACCTACACAATGGCTCCCCATCTTAGATTTCTAGGACGGTCCGGGTTCGACCGCATCTACTCACACAGATATGCATGCAAACCCCCACAGTAAAGAAAAACTGGAAATCTAAATAAACCCTGAAAGGTTAGCAACAGAGCAAAATGGAACACATTCCTTAAAGATAACAATTCGAAGAGAATCAGGTGGCTAGCCTGCTGGCATGGGTCCCTAGTGGAGTCGCCATTCTGTCGAGTCTAATTTTTGAATTCCCATTCCTAATCCGATCTAGACTAGAACCTATGCTCATCTAATGTAGATCCTCGACTTGAGTTAGGAATTTTGTTTGATTTTTGGAGTCGCCACCCAATTGTTGTTGGGAAATATTGAATTAAGACTAAAGGAGCGGATTAGTCTTAATTTGGACCACTAGTCGTCGTTATTTCCTCTTTTTTTTTGTGAAAAAGGAAAAGGGAAAACCAGAGTTTCTAAGTTCGGAGGCTAACCTATTAAAACCTTTACGGTTACCACCTAATCTCCTAAATTGTTCCTATTTAGAAATGTGTTTTATTGTGTTTTTGTTACTTTTATTATGTTTCGGAATGATTTGAAAAATTGATTTTTCATTCATTTTAGGGGTTGACCCGAATGGGTGCCTACGTACCTGCTACTCAGGATCAAACAAGCCGTAGTTCGCTTTTCTGAAAACTTTAAGTTTGTTTATGAATTTTAATTTTGAAATCTCTTTTGCTTTATGTTCTTACCATTTTGGGGATTTTTCTAAAAAATTCTAAGCCTAAGCTTTAATTTGATTTTGAAAATAATTTTTAGGGAAAAACATCAATTTTGGATTTATTTGAAGAAAAGGATTTTTCAAAGTACTAAAACTCATTTTTTATGATTCTTTTATAATTTTTGAATTTTTTTATGATTTTTATGATTTTCTTGTTATTTTTGTGATTTCTGGGAATTTTGTTGATTTTTGTGATTTTTGGGATTTTTTGTTGATTTTTGTGATTTTTTGGATTTTTTGTTGATTTTTGTATCCTAAGTTTATTATCTATCCTATTTTGACATCTAAAATTTTATTATTATTTTCCTAATATTTTTCTTGTTTGATTCTTTTTTATTTTTTTATTTTACATTATTAAATCCTAAAAAAAAAAAAACCTAATTTCTACATTTTTCTATTTATTGAAAATGGAAACAAATAAATAACTAATAACTAAACAAATAACAAAAACCAATAAATAAATAACTAAGCAAATAACAAAAACCACAAATAAATAACTAATTAATTCGGAACAAATAAATAAACAAAATAAGTAAATTAAATAAAATAATGAAAAAAAATCCGAAAAATCCGACTTACCTAGATTCGGGTCGGTTCGCGAGTCGGGTCGGATCGATCAGACACGGCGGCAGGGAAGGCTCGTTCACGGCGTTTCGGTGGCCTTTTGCAGCGGGTCAGGTGTCGAATCCTAGCTTCTCGAGGTTGCTGAATCTAATGGTAGCGGTGGTTTGCTCCCAGATCGCCTCCTAATGGTGGTTCAACTCCGGCCGGTGCTTCGTGATTTTGGGTCTCCTCTAATGCTCTCCGATTTGCACTCTTTCCTCACTTTCTCTCAATTCTGATTCGTGTTTTGGCTTCCTCTACTCCTCTATTTATAGGCGTCCGAAAACCCTCTTGGATAAGCTCAAATCGGCCGATTTGGATAAATCCGAATTTCTTCCGTTTTTAGATTTGATTTTATTCCGGCGATTTGATGTTGATATCTTGTTTTTCTTTGATTTATCTTATAGATTCGACTTTATCTTGACAATAATCTAGAAGATTTGAAAAAAAATGATCGATTCCACCTTCGTCGGACTTGCTCCGGCTTCTCCTTGCGTCTGTCTGGGTGAGGAAGACGATCACGCGCGATGCACGCATTTTCTCTCGGCCAATCACACGCTGCCACGTGACAGCTCAAGGGAAAAGAAGGAAAAAATTTTGCCGAGCGCACGCGGGGGGATTCGAACTCGCGACCTTCAGCTTTCACACGGTCCCAACATGCACGCACGAGCCAGCTGAGCTGGTCCATTTTCCCGATTTTCTTTGTATCGCAAATTGCATATATGCAATGCGGTTTTTCCATTTTTTTGTATTTTTTTGAAATTTCTAAAATTTGTAAAAATTACTCATCCTTTATTATTAATATTTCCGAAATCATTTTTCAAAATTGATGTGTTTTCCTATTTATTCTTATTTTTTTGAATATTTTTACTATTTATACTAAATTAGGGAAAAATTGAAGATTATTGAGAATTGATTATGTTTTTTTTAGAATTATTGACTCCTAGGGCAAAAATGGGGTGTTTACAACTTGAAATGAGGAATTTCTCTTAAATTCAAACTCATACTTGATGATAGGACCGATCTAGAATAGACATTTTTTCTGTTTCCTACTCACACAAGCCCACAGCTAGATACTCTTGATTTCAATTTGCAAAATTGGAAGCGGTTGGGAGAAGTATATGGAAGCATATTTTAATATATCATGAAGAAAATGCAAAACTAATAATAAGCGAAGGAACATCCCTTTTAAAATAGCATGGTTTGATAAGTATTTTTGAGTTTATACAAATATCGATTGTATTTAATAATAATCAAATAATAGGTTGTATGGCGAAAATAGAAAATGATAGACAATTGCACTAACATAATGAATTTACAGGGACAACTAACTAAAGGACTTAAACCAATTTGGTTGAGTTATCCTTTCTAAGGTACTTATATGGTTATTCAAACATATGTTCCTAGGTTACTGAGAGGATAAAGGGAATCATTTGACAGATAAATACAATTACAAAGGATGCTAAGAATATACGATGAGCACCCCCTATCTTTCTGTGCTTGAGCATAGTGAATGTAAAATGAAAATACTCGCATGTTTTTAGAATCACTATGACTTTACTTAAATAAATGATATGACTGAATAATATGATTGAATTGTGTGGCATTGTTATAATGTGATGTCATGATCAATGTTTAGGTGTTATGAGCATGCTTTTAACTTATAATCATGGTTGGTGAACAATAGTAATTGCATGATAAGCATGCCTATGAAGTGATTAATATTATAATTATTTTGAGCTTACTTTAATTATAGAGACAACTCGTTGATAGTAGTGATTGATACATGACTATGTTGCTATGTGGTCTTGAAATTTATGCTTGGTTAATATCGCACTACATTTACATGCATTCATGGCATGACATGATGACTAAATGCTTTCCATCTTTAAAGGAGCAACTAGTTTGAACTTATATGAATAATAGCAATAGCTCATCTAGTAAGCTCATAAATTTCACATGCACTACTACTTCTTTCATAAAATCCAGAAATTTTGAATTCATAACTTGAAAAATTAAATTTGAAAATATTTGCACCGAAACTTTTTTATCTTACGAAATTCTTCAATAGATTTTCACCTAGTTTTAACCTTTATCTTCAAAAACCTTGTTAACCATATCTTCTTAATATTTGAACACATGGGTCTACCATTTTTATCTTTATCAAGTTTAAGTGTAGTGCTTATATAGGTAGACCTAACTTTGTAATTATCCATTTTAAACCATTTTAGGAGCTCTCCTCTAGAACTTCTCTTAGATTTGAACCCATAGTTGATGATAGAACTAGAATAGGTACTTTGTCTGTTTCCTACTCACACAAGCCCACAACTAGATACTCTCAATTTCAATTTGCAAAATTGGAAGCGGTTGGGAAAAGTATATGGAAGCTTTTTATAATATATAATGAAGAAAATGTAAAACTAATAATAAGTGAAGGAATATATCTTTTGAAATAGCATGGTTTGATAAGTATTTTTTGGTGTATACAAATATCAATTGTATTTAATAATATCAAATAATAGGTTGTATGGACAAAATAGAAAATGATAGACAATTGCACTAACATAATGAATTTAAATGGATAACTAACTAAAGAACTTAAACCAATTGGGTTAAGTTATCCTTTCTAAGGTACTTATATGGTTGTTCAAACATATGTTCCTCGGTTACTAAGAGGATAAGGGGAATAATTTGACGAATAAATACAATTATAAAGGACACTAAGAATATATGGTGAGCACCCCTTATCTTTCTGTGCTTGAGCATAGTGATTGTAAAATAAAAATACTCGCATCATGTGACTTAATAATATGTTTAGATTGATTGCATTGTGTGGCTTTGCTATAATGTGATGTCATGATTGATGTTTAGGTGTTATGAGCATGCTTTTAACTTATAATTGTGGCTAGTTAACAATTGTGACCACGTGATAAGCATGCCTATGAAGTGATTAATATTATAGTTATTTTGAACTTACTTTAATTATAGACATAGGTTATGGATAATAGTAACTGATAAATGACTATGTTGATGTGTGGTCTTGAAATTTGTGCTCAATTACTATCACACTACATTCACTTGCATTCATGGCATGGCACAAAATCAGCTTAAAGACTGTATTTTTATAAAGCTCGATTTTGACTAAAAGACCTAAGGATTATTTAGAAATACTTGGTTTATGAAATGGACCTAAGGGTCATGTTTGAAAACTCAATTTGCATGAAAGGACCTACGAGTCATATTTGATTATAAAACTCGGTTTGCTAAGCTTGATTTTCAACATATAGATTTGTATGCTCATTTTCTAAGTTACTAAGTGCTGCTCATTTATTACTTAGGAGCTGCCTCAAGACACTTGTATATTTACTCAAGGTTGCTAAGTGCTGCTCATATATTTGCTTGGGAGCCACTAAGTGCTGCTCATATCATATTCAAGAGCTGCCAAGTGTTGCTCATATTTGCTCAAAAGCTGCCTAAAGGCTACTCATTATTTGCTTGGTTAAGATATTAGCTAGTGCATGTTATGTGCATTCGCATGGCATATCATTACATCTATAATCTATAATACCCTAATATTATATATGTAAAAGACGCTTCTACACTATTATATTGATGTATGTGAAATATTTGTAAATTTTAATATGTGCTTAATTCCAATTAGTCTTATCCTCAACTTAAGGATGGCATAGCACACTGTCTCTTAGGCACCAATATGTAAAAGAATAGACCCTAGGAGGTGGATTGCTAAAATGGGCTTATTAATGAGTCAATATGAGGTTAGCCATTAGGTATAACCTATCGCACTTGTGAATGAAAGTAATGAGTTAAGATTATGTTTACGCATCTCCCATTTGGGAGATAGTATATCTTAGGTCACTTAGTTAGATATAAGAGATATGGAAGCCTATGGCTATGGTGGGATAAAGTATGTTTAACTTGTTTTAGTAAATCATACAAAGATTGAATTCGTGATAACACAATCATGCACGCATTTATCTAGGTTATTGAAACAATGAAACATGATTACATGCATTTGCTCTTGGTTGTTCTAGATTATTGTGGAAATTTCTCAAAGCATTTATTAGCACAAAGAACATGGTTAGGTGCTTCAAGAGTTTGTGCTTAGTGATGACACAATTGTCATAAAAGAGATATAGAGAATCACACGTAATAATAAGAAGTTTTAAGACATCAACTTGTAATAGTGGAAAAATATAGCCACTTTCATATGAGGAACTTGAATACATGGTGAGTGGTGTAAGGTCTAGTGGAAATCATTATAGGTGTATGAAAGATGAGGTACTCGGTGTGGCTCTAATGATGAAAATGTGATAATTAAGCTTATTAAACTCCTATAATCTTATGAACCAATAAGATACGGTGATATGTTCTCTATCTATTATCAATACAAGGTAAAGAAACATAATTATATTTGTTAAAAATCAAAACATAAGTCATTTGTTTACAGAAAATGCCAAAAGACAAGTTTGGCAAATTTCCTTGAATTCTATTGTGTGGAGACTCTAATCTACTTTAATGATAAGAAAAGACAAAAGTTTTAATGAAAGACTGAAGGGCATCAAGCTAGGGATATTGCTTGTTTGGTTGACCTGAACACTGATGACTATTGTATTCTCAACCTTAGGTCTACTAGTTATCGGAAGACCATGTGCAATGCATGGTCACTTATGTAAAACATATGGTTGATAATTTGCTTATACTTGTGTAGTAATGGGAATATTGCACTCCCATCTTACTAAGCCATGATGTGTGCTCTATAACAACCTTAAAGGGAGCTTGATAGAAATTCCCTAAAGTTGTCATATCATAGGTACACCCATAATATGAAAACCACCTCATAAGTTAAAGGTTGTATGACTTTAATTAAATTACACTTAATCATAATATTTACAATTGATTAATATGTAAAATAAGTATGAAAATCAATAACCATAGAGAATTGGTATTCCTTATCAAACAATAAGATTGAATAACTAATTTTAACTAACCTAGTTTTAAAGAAATAAAAAAACTTAGTTTTTAAGGAATAATAAGTCTTAGTATTTTATAGTTTGCAATTTCTACTAGACTAATTGTATAGCTGACTCCTCCTAATAGACTTAAGTTGGAGAAGTGCTTTTGACACAAATCTTAGTTCCTTTCCTAGCTTTCAAGTTACTTGCAAAAGAAACTATTGAAGTGTAAGCTACTACTGTCTAGTGAGATCCTATCTTATACCATACACCAAACAATAGCAAGTAAGTTATCTAGTATTAATGTGCTATGCATGTACAACTATACAATACAACAATATACAAAGTCATCCAAAAACTGTGTATAGCATGGATTTTCATCCTCTAATACTAGGGATTGGAGAATAAGTTCCAACTCATCAACCTCAAGCACCAACACTTCGACTTAAATTTCCCTTGGCTCAATATCTTATTAATTAATTACAATATACAAAAAAATATCATGGGTCAAACTCAAGAGAGATTTTATTTTATATATTAAAATAAAGATATGATAATAAATATATGCTTAAGAATGTAGGTAACCCTAAGTAGTTGTATCAACAAATGGAGCCCCAATCAAAGGACCACATTCTTCAATAAGGGCTAGTTTCTAGAGGTTGGGGCAAGGTTACATCGAACAAAGAATCACCTTCGTTCAGCCTCTCCGTGCCATCGCATGATACTGATAGCTTTCTTCGTGCAAATGTGCAATGCATCTTTGATTCGAGTTTTGAGTTGAATAATTATTATATTCCTTGCTAGGTGACCAAACAATTAAGACAGACACTTAACAATGATAATGTAATTAATGATACGACAACCAATTTTTAATTTCATATAATTTAAACTATTTTTGCACAACATAACAAGCATTTCCATGCACATGCATTTTCCATATCCCCAAGCAATTCAATTTCAAATTACATTAATTAGAGTGGCACTATACTATAGGTACCAAACATGTATGATAATCATAGAGATTCACTCACCTAGACATGTTGTCCTATCATAATAGACTTTTGGGTAATAATGAGTAGACGATCCTTAATACAAGTGTCACCTAGGATAATGGACAATACAAGTAATTAGAAATCTAATATGGGAAGCTAACTATGCTTAAACTTAGCTATATTCGCTCAGTATCTTGTTTGAGTTCAAACTTCATTTTATCGTAATTACTTTACTTTGTTTTAATTTCAATTATTATGATCAAGCAGTCACTTCGAAGCTTTGCCTATATAGTTCTTGATATTAGTCTTAACATGTGCACTATTAATATTTACTAGTTATATTTATTTTTAACCTAATTTGTCATTTACTAATTTATTCTTTATCATGATAACACATCATGCAAATGATTTTATGCCCCTATATATTTGAAATATCTTGGCATAGGTGTACATATATATGCATGCTTGTTGTTTCAATTTTGGAAGATCCTAATATATATGGAGGGTCTAATATTAATGAATCTCATTTAATGATGAGAAATAAAATTCATTTACTTATATCATTTTGTAGCTTATAACATATGTTCCTATAGGTTTAACTACAAATAAAATTCTATATTATTTTATTTTTTCATGTTTATATTTATTTTTTACTATATATATATATATTATTTATTAATTCTAAGATTTCAAGTTTTATATTACATCTTTTCAAAGTCTAAGACTATATTCCTGTATGCTTTCATATGCAAATGTATACTTTATTGAATTCCGAAATTTTACTTTACTATCCTGCAGCATCCTATCATAAAAATAAGTTACTCGTTTATTTATCCCCATTTAAATCTTTCCCTCTGTCTATTTTGCTTCCAATTAATTGTTTTTAAGCCTATAATTACCTATCACGTGCTTTGACAAAATTGAAACTATATGTCTATGGATGGCGACGGTTCCAGTAGTATATATAAATGTTAATAAGCTACAGATATAACCCTAATATACCATAGCATCATATATGACTATGCTGTGATTACTTTATTTTAATAGAATATATTTTAACTTAAAATAACGAAATGACTCTTTAGACTGAATACAACAATACAGGTGTGTATGCGTTTTGATCTTACATTATTTTTAGTAAACATGTCGATTTGCAATTTATCATACATTACATGTACGATTACATCATAATAAATTGACGAAGTAGTATTGTAATATGAATGTCACAATTCGGTCAACAGTTTACTAAGTGAATAATTCCATCTTTCTATATTTATAAAACACGGATTGAAAATATTGAGCATCCCACGTCATCTTATAGCTACAGGAGACAATGTAAGAATGAGTAAAAGTGGTAGGAAATCATCTTCAATTCAATAGGAATTTCAAATTTCAATGGATGCTATAAATTAATTTACTAAATTGCTTTATTCTATTGATAGTTAATATCATATTATTATATCTACTTCATCAAATACAGATATATAGTAGGAATAGAGATTTATTGCTTCGTAGCACAAAATGGGTTCAGCTCAACAAAGGGGTAGACAACTCACTGGAATCGAATATCAAAATGAAAGGAAACAATCCTTTCTTTGCCACGGATGTTGATAACTTAGCTGTTGGAGCACCGGAGAACAAGGTCCACGTTGGCTGTTCTGTTCTTGTGCCTTAAAACAGGGAACGAGCGAGAACGGAAATGAGGACGTGAAAGGGAAGAAAGGAAGCATGTCTGGCAGTTGTTGGTGGGGCTGCGGTGCTATATCTTTGGATTTCGAAAACTTGGGTGGTTCGGTCAACGTGTAAGGTGGAAGAAGAAGAGAGATAGCAGAGGTCAGCAACTGCAATTTTGGGATCATTGCTCGAAACAGGGGTAGCTGAGAGGGATGAAGAGGGAGGAGAAAGAGGAAATGGAAGTGGGGTTTGAGCTTCTAACTTGGGTGTGTTGTCTTAAGTTTTGCAAAAGACTAAGCAAGGTGGTGATAATGTCGTCGACGAGGGGTGAGAGTGTTGTAAGTGGGGATTGTTCAAATTTCTATATGGCAGCTTAAAGGTCCAAGTTGCAGAATTAAAATAAGGAGGAGTGGGTTTCCTTTCTCATGCACTTGGGTCTACATTTTCCGTTGGTTAAAATTGAAATGGGCATGTTTTTAGTTCATTGTATAACAATAATAAAGATTTGATGTAGATTTGGAAAAATATTATTGTTTAGATTGCATTAGATTTTGTGGCTAGTGGGTAAATTGATTTGGTTATGATAGGTGTACGTGGCCTAATCTCATGTTAGGTGACTACAGGATGTGTTGACATAGTAAGTCTTGTCCTAACACATTGGGCTTGGTTGAGTTAGAGTAGGAGATGTGGCTTAGATAAAGTTAGGCATGTAGGTCACGTCTACTTGATTGTAATAACAATTTTATTATGGCCTTATTCCATGCAAAATAAGAATTACGACATTTAGCTAAACTTTATTACAAAATATACATTCGATGAAATGCTGAATTGCAATTACATTTGAGAACATTGGAATCACCATTCCGTAGTATTGTAGATTTTTTTTCCAAAATTAGCCTTCTAATAAACACCCACAAACACAATCATCTTATGTGTCACCAGGTTGTCATCCTTATCGTGCACGCTGGAGCTAGGAGCCTCACCGTCATCGTCTTTGTACCCAACCCAAGTCATCATCCTTGTTGTGCACGCTGGAGCTAGGAGCCTCACTATTATCATCCTCCGTACCCACCCCAAGTCATCATCCTTGCCGTGTACACTGAAGCTAGGACCCTCACCATCACCATCCTTCGTACCTACACCACGTTGTTGTCCTCCCCATGCACGCCAGAGCTAGGAGCCTCACTGTCATCGTTTGTACCCATTGTATGCATTGTATGCGTTGTCATTCATACCCATTGTAAGCTAGAATTAGGAACCCACACCATGTCGTCATCCTCTTTTTTTTGTCAAGTTTATTATTATTCTATCCTTAGTCCTTTTTTTTTTTTATTCCTTCAACTAAACATTGTAATTCCAATTCTATTACATTTAACTAAACATCATCATACCAATTCATTACCTATTCTATTCCCTAATAAAATCTATTTCATTATAGCCTTATTATATTCAGCGAAATAAATAAGCCCTATTCTTTCATTATATATATATATATATATCTGTGAAAGAATAAAGAATGTAATATGTTTAACGGTTTTTACTTTCTATTATTAGAACATGGATTTGATGCTAGAGCATATACTAAATTAAAAATATGTATATTATTTCTTTGCTGTATTCAATATTATTAATTAAGATTTTTATAGGGTGGATACATGATATCTTAAAATATATACTTTATATACTTTAGAATATAGATAGGTGGATATATGATATAATGATGTTATACCTTGTACCTTGTCTTATGGAAGTAGGTTCTTAAAAATTGAAAACAAAAGCTATTATCCGATCTTCAATATCCTCCTAGAATCTATCAAACAATGTTGAAGTAGGTTCTAGATTTAGCAAGATTACCCACTCATTCATGGATTATAGACTTTAAAAGTTACCTTTAAGCAAGCTATTATTCTTAAAACCATGAACAAACTAAATTAAATTAACCTTTATGATTATTAAAAAAAAAACCCTATAAACTGTAAATTACTATAGGTTTTGAATTTGGGGATAAATAAAATCATATGGTTGTTTTTTAGTAATATCTTTTGGCAATATAACCATTTGTTTTATCACTTATACTTTTTAATTAAGAATATCTTTATACAATTAAAAATTCTTTTCTTTTAATTTTATATTTTAGAGACATATCCTTTATACAAAATGCATTTATTGAGGAGCAACAACTTTTGCATGATTTAGAATAAAATAACATGATGACATTGCATTTCCATATTTTACGAAGTTGAAATTCTTTGTTAATGGTATATCATTTAATTAGTATAAATTAAAAAAACATGATCTATATTTTGGCCATTTCACAAACTTAATATCTGTGTTTTTCTTTTTAAAGAACACACGATTTGTATTTCATCACTAAGCATTAATGGTTGATTATTGATCTATAATAATTAGTTTAATATAATAATATTATTAAAAATAATTGAATTTCACAGAAAATGGGATAAATAAAAAAAAAAAGAGGAAATCGGGTTGATGAAATATTTTATATATTTTAAAACAAAGGCGGAGCTTTAACCAGGTATGACAGGAGTCTGTGGGTTTGGCCCAGTGCATTAGGCCGAGAGTTGCTTCGTCAATGTATCCAAGGAAACATCCCCCAGTCCATGTATGGATTTAACGAGTAACGACCACTAAATAAGGCTCGCGGCCAAGATTTCTCGTTAGCAATGGGCTAAAAGAGCCATGACATACAAAAGGCCCATTAGTAATATCTGTATTGAACTCGGTAGAGATTTGTATTCGTTTTTATCGAACACAGTGAGCGTTGCATGTCAAAGAACTTAACACCCTCAAGAAACAAGAGAAGGGTATTATCCAATTAGATATGAATGACCATACCAATAATCATTAATTGATAGCCATCATGATCAAATATTTTGAACTTTTGCATACGTGGATCCTACGTAAAAAAGCTGTTAAATCTATAAACTTAACGTTTTAAAATATTTAGTTTTGTCCATACTAATAGAAATCAAGTATAAAGTACTATTATACGTACATGGCTATTATGGGGCATTTGATATCTTAGAGCCAACATTTCATTCCTAACTTGTTGGCATATTCTTTGTTTGGTTATTATCTTATAAGAGGAATGCATTTAATCAAAATTGGCCATTCTTGCTGGGCTTTAAATAAGCATTATGAGCTTAAAAAAATCCACTCTTTTAGTCATTACAAATATATAATAAAAGTTGAAATATATGAAAAATAAATGAGAAACCTAAACTTATTTTTTTATTTTTTATTTTTATGGCTTTAGGAACATTATCTTCCTAACTAGGTAATTTGTGGATATACAAGAAATAGATTGAGCTTAAGATGATGTTTGATCGTGATTGGTGCATTGGTAGTGCATAAAGTTGTCCGTTTGTGAGAATTCTTGCCTAGTGATCTTGAAGAAATAAATTGATAGTTATGAGTTTTTTAAAGATAATTTTATGGTATAGTTATTCAAAAGTGATTATATGATATAATTATTTTTTTGTTGTTAATAAACTTTAGTTACTATGATTTAGAATGATTTATTTAAGAAAAAAAAAACTATCAATACCCTCTATAAAAATTGTCAATAATTTCCCAAGGGCTATCAATGGTCTTTTTTTTTTATTGTTAATAAGCATTATTTTTATTATAATTCAAGGGATTTCATTGCAATCGGGAAGATGATTATAACATATAGTTGTTTTTTAGTTATTGCACCATAAAATTTCTTTTTTCCCATTTAAATATCCTACAATTAGTAATGGTTGCCTTCATACCTAACTTATGTCACCCCAAGAGAAAATTCCTTATTTATGTTTGGATGACTTGGGCATTGAAGGTATAGCAAAATGCTCAACTAAAGTTAATGAGGGATTCATATCCTAAGACTTCATACTAATTATTGAAAGATTGTGTGCATTATTTCTTATTATATATGGTTATTCATGTGTAGTATATAATCGATAACTTGCTTAAACTTGTGTATATACAATTATTATAAGAATGTGTACAAACATAAACAAGAAATTTTCCTTATTTATTAAGCCACAAGATATACTTACGACTCTAAAAGTTATTTGTGTTGCAGGTTGCAGGACATTTTGTGTACCAACACTGATAAGAGGATTGGTGTAGTGAGTTTTATTGGGGAATGATGTGGAAAGGAAAAACTAGAAGACGGTTAGCTCGATCTTGCTAAAGAAAACCTATGATTTTAGAAACTTTTGTAATCAATATGGTTTGTGAAACATAAAAGTACTGGCGGCATTTATGTCTAGTACTTATAACATGAGAGCTAGTATTTCTCTCCAGTTGCATGTGGTTTTAGTTAGACAGTTTATGAGTGTTGAGTAGGAATTACAGAACTTGTGAAAGCGTTTTCCCTCTTAGAAGATATTCTTGAAGGATAATGCACCAGAATTTTACAGGGGTGTTTGCGTGATCCTCTTTGAAACTCACGGAAAAGACAGAAGAAAACTGGAGGCCAACAAAACAGAGCCCCCGCTGCCGCTGTCATTGTCTTCACGATGCAAAGTGGGTTTACTAATGAATAAAACCAGCGGCGCCCGAGGCAATTATTATTATAATATACCATGAATCCGGATATACAATGCCCAATTTGGCATTTGCAAAGATATGCAATGACGAAACTTTTCCATCTCCATTTGTTTTTATCAAATGCTTCCAACCAATGCCAACAAGACAACAATTTTCACAATCTTATTGACTCATTACTTAAAGTTCTTATATCCATCTCCACTTATTGTAAGTCTCAAAATGATTCCAGTAATATTGTACGTGAGCTACACATTTAGAAGCTGTGAAAAAGGTTTTATTTTATTTTTATGTCTTTCAACATTAATTTTTTGAGATTAATTATCAACCTCATCAACTAAATGCGTAAAAACTCAAAATATTCTTTAACAAGTTTTAAGTGCCCTTAAATTAATTTAACATAACATAGATAAAAATACTATCCATAAATAGAGAAATTGGTTTAACAAAATACTATATTGCCCATACAAAACAATCACAATCATCATTCATCACAACCCTTACAATTATCACAATTCAAAAACCTTTTGACTTAATAATTGTTTTGATACCCATCTTTACTTATTGTTTCAAACATATCCTTCTTTTGCCACCAGTATATAGTAATATAAAAAACCAAGTTGCTTTGCACATATAAGACCTAACAAGTGGAACGAAACCTCAATTCTCACAATCCTTGTGACTTATCGCTTTGATATTTATCTCCAATTATTGTTTCTTCCCAGTGAGAATATCAAAGATTCCTTTCCTATCAATAAAAAAAAAAAAAGTAAAATAAAATACCAAATTGCATCCCAAAACAAATTGCTTTCCACATCGACAACAACTATTATAAGACCTTGTCGTGTGATCTGCACAACACAACCATCTTCACTGATGACAAATGCTTCTAGTTAAATTCCTAAGGTCCTCTCTCTCGAAAACACAGACGCTTCCTTCTTCCTTTTCTCCGGTAACACATAAACATAAACATACGCTTATACAAGTAAGTCGTTCATATACGAAACAGACCATCGACAGGGCACCAATGGCATCATCCCATCCACCCAAGCTCTTGCTTCGTCAGCTTTTCGAGGAGGAAACATATACCTACACCTATCTTCTCGCCGATGTTTCACACCCCGATAAGCCGGCTCTCGTAAGTCCTGTCATTGTGGTAGTTTTTTTTTACATGTATTTGTATACTATATATGCCATGCATGACATGGATTTGTCACGAAATGAAAATTTCCACGCCTGGTTGACAATTCAAGCCAGTTGGAAAAAAAGAAAAAGAAAAAAAAAAGGGAGTTAAGAGGAGGAAATTTATATGATTGGTCTGACTTTAGGTTGTTGGCTTTCTTGCAGCTGATTGACCCTGTTGACAAGACTGTTGACAGAGATCTTTCGGTGATTAAAGATCTAGGCTTGAAGCTTCTATATGCTATCAACACACATGTACATGCTGATCATATTACTGGATCTGGTCTCATTAAGGTAGGGTCAACTCTCGTACCTTTACGTCCTATTTCAATGGATAGGTTTATCCATGGTTTTGAAATTGTAGGTTTCTGAGAATTCTTATTTATTCTGTAGACTAAGGTTCCAGGTGTGAAATCTATCATCTCAAAGGCAAGTGGTGCAAAGGCTGATGCTGTTGTTGAACCTGGTGATAAGATTACTTTTGGTGATCTCTTTTTAGAGGTAAAACTTTATCGTTGTTAAAGGTATACATGCCTTTTGCTTAATTTAGCTCTACAGTTGTCTGTTTAAAAGCTTAAACTAATGGATATTGCATGGACTTTCCGATTAATTATTCAACACTCCTCTAACTTGTGGACTAAGACTTCATTCATATACTGGATAGCTTAAGTAAATGGAGAGAAGTTGAAATGACAATGTAGAGATTCAAAACTCAGGGAACTGCCGCATGGTTCCATATTGGATCTTGTTTCACGACCAAAGGTTAAACTTATAGATAATAAATGAGATTTTAGATAGTGGATACCTTACAGGGCTAATTCTACTGTAGGAACCTAGGATGTGTGCACTGTGCACTAGTTTGGCGCATATCATATTTGTTATAACCTAACAATTTCGACTTTCAGTAAAAATGGAGAGACTGCACATGTGTATAGTTTCGTCACCTTTTTAGCTACTTCAACTGCGAAGACTTTGCAAGAGTCTCACATTTCTTTATTCCTACTAAGCAGAATCTGCACTAACGGAAATATTTCTGCTCTTAAATGAGCTCTAATGGCCTGTTTCTTCTACATAAGAAAGCGTTTTCCGAATCGGTTGTCAAATAAGTTATAGGTTTTGCTCCTGATCGACAACTATACTGTTAGAAACCTTCTCTCGATGGAAATTCTCTGACCTCTCTTTGGGATTACTAACCTGCTACTCAATAAGTTAGTCCAAGTTTGTCACACCTTAGTCTTTCTATTCGGCAATCTTCACTTCACCGGACCAACATGACTTTAGTTGCAAGGTGACATAAATAGAGCTTTTATAGGCATTTGCTTCAGGAACTATCCAAAATATTCAACTCAAGGTCTATATTTGTATAAACTCAGCAACGATTGAAGGGCATGGTGATAATGCTTCATCTATATCTGGTTTTCCACATGTATGGATAAAGGGATGACTATGGTTAACAATTATTGTAGGTTCGAGCTACTCCAGGACATACTGTGGGCTGTGTTACATATGTTACGGGAGATGGGACTGGACAGCCTCAACCAAGGATGGCATTCACCGGAGATGCTTTGCTTATACGTGGATGTGGGAGAACAGATTTTCAGGTAAAAGTTGAGAGGTTTCGAGTCTCTCTACTGCTTGGAACAAAGTCTGCTTATTGCCTGTCCCTTATGTGTCTTGTTTATTCGAAGTTGTTATTTTTACTCAGAACTGCTGTTTCTTAGATACTACTCTACTTAAAGGTCGTTAACCATTGAAGTCCGAAGCTTAAGGATCACATTGATTACTGCCAAAAGTAATCAATAATCAAACCAAGAAATATTAATAGGCCTTTTCAATCACTTAGCTCAAAAGTTTTTAGATAATGTTGACATATTATTCACTATTTGATCTTATAAACCAATACTAATTCTCTCTCACAATCCATGTGTAACTACATTTCATATGATGTATCACAATTATCCTTCCTGTGAAAGCGCTAGACAAATTTAAATTGATTATATTGCAATTCATGTTATCAGTTGATCTTGCGCTATCAAATTCATATGCAGGAACAATTTGCTTTTTTACTCTTGAGTTAAATTTTGCAGATCATGCAGATCTTTTTATTCTTGTCATTTCTCCTGAAAACATCACAATAAAATAGACAAATATAATTTGAATGCACTGTAATCGTCTTAAATATCATTTAACTTTGTTTTGTCATCATTAAAACAATAGTTAGCTCCTATTTGCTTTGTTTGCTTTTTGTTCTTATTTTATCCGTATTAGATCTGTATTTTTTTTTCTATTTTATGTATTTATTCCATATCTAATGTGTATTTTTCATTTTATCTCTTTGGTATTTCTTTCGGCCAAAGACTCAGTTTCCAACCAGTGCTAAAACAATACCAAACCGACGAACCATTTCAGCCCTAGTTCATATCCCCTGTCAATTTCTTTACACGGTGCATCATGTGCACTCTTTTACATCCTTGAGATGGCAACCATGCAGTTCTTCGCCGTCCTGTTTCTACTCCAATTGGAACTATTTTCTTGGAGAGTTGTGATGACTTAAGGAAATATTGTAGTCTCTCTATTCAACTATATGGGAGATACAGGTTTCTCAACAGATATGGTTTTATCTGTGCAGGGAGGAAGTTCAAAACAGCTCTACCAGTCAGTGCATTCACAGGTAAAGGGATAAAACAGTAAATAAACATCCTGAGATAGAAAAGATCAAGTGCTTGAGCTAGTATGATTCATCCTTCTAACAAATTATTGTTGAACCAGATCTTTACATTGCCAAAGGACACATTGATTTATCCTGGTCATGACTACAAGGGATTCACTGTAAGGGACACACAACATTTGATTTCTATGTCATCTTAACTTTATTTTACTCATACCGACTTGTTCGCTGTTCAGGTGAGCACCGTTGGAGAGGAGATTATGTGCAATCCACGCCTAACAAAAGATGAGGTAATTCATTTTGATATGCACTATCTAGTTGGACTTACAGGAAAAAATTTTAGCCTAATTGAGCAGAGTGTTCTAGTCCTAATTTATTAGATAATTAAAAATAAAGGATTTTATTTTCGGAGGGCATAACGCATAAACCTGACCTCATTAAAGCATACAAGTGAATAGTCAATGAAATTTGCCTATGTAGGCTTCTTAGTTATTTTATATCCACAACTCGAAATCTTAGCCATACTTGGAGTTGGAGCTGTGGATTTGACATCTTTCTGACTATTTGTCTTAATTTTTTTCTGGCAAAGCTTATTTGACCAAATAACATCCCTCAGTGTGCACATAATGCATATGCCTTCCAATTGGTAGAAACATCTTGCCTAAAAAGTTTATATATCACATTTGTAACATCTGACCCTTTTCTTTCTTTACTGCAACTGTATAGTTCTAATTTGTATTCACCAATAAAGTTAACAAGAAGTGCTCTTGTGCAGGAAACATTCCGCAACATTATGGCAAGTACGTACTCAAAATAATTGAGATTATTCTTAAATGTTTGTGGTTAATTGAATATATGTTGCTTATGCTTGATTATTACAGTCACTAATGAGAACACATTCACTCCTCGGATGCAGATCTCGGCCTTCCATACCCTAATTTGATCGATGTAGCAGTACCTGCCAATAGAGTTTGTGGGCTGCAAGATTTATCTTCTGAGACATCCTCCTAAGTTGCATTTGTGTCAGTCAGCTACTTGTTGGATTGTACAATGTTGTAATATTTCTTATGCTCAAGAGAGGTCAAATAAGCAGACGTTGTGAGAGAAATTAACAGCAAGCATAATCCGAGTTAATATTCTCAGTCTTATATCTGAATCTATTGTACCTACATTAACATCTTGCCCTTCCTGGCACCACTTTCAACCGTGTTGCTTGAAAACAAACAATAAATATACTCGAGAATAGTTTGGCCAGGTCTTTCGTTTGTCATCGAACTTTTCAATTGGGTTTTCAAATGAAGAAAGAAATGATTCAAAGTCTTAAAAATATTTACATGCTGATTCCATGCGCAAGAATGATATTCAAAAACAGATTAATCGTTCAGAGTAGCCGGTTTCCAACGTAGGACAGCGATTAATAATAACAAAATGAAGAGAAGGAGAAGCGTATGATACTAGGTAAAATCGGATTATTTAACGGGCTTGCATGGTTAAAACATTGTGAAGTAGCAGCTTAATCGTCAAATTTTTTCTTCTTTCATGCAACTGCTGCATTTTGTCTGAGTTGTTCATGAAGCAGAACATCCATAAGCGCCCAATCCTAAAAGCTACCAAGCAAAAAGGACAGCAGCTATATGGTTTCTTTCTAAGAGAAAGTAACAAGAAAAGGGGGATGCCTATGTGCTAAGATGTCAATTCAAGTACAGCTGAGCATAGCTTACGGCCTTCAAAATGATGGATGAATGCAAGAGCAAAGAGGCAAAAGTAGAAGTAACAACTATAACCTGTTTGACAGAAAATGCTTGCAGCAAAGGGTGTGTATGTTGTGCACAGTATAAATATTTGATGGAATACTGATTTAATACAATATATAGTATAATAGTAGAGTGCTTATACATGAGTATTAGAGTATACAAACCCCAGTAGCTTTCATGGTGGCTGCCCAAGTGGAATTATGAAGAGCTTCTGTATACTGAGGCGGCTTAGCAGAATGAGATATAGTGTGAAAGTTGAGAATGGCCCTGGCTTTGGTAAATACTTGAAGAAAGCATAAATAACCAAAACACATGTAAATGAAATGAAAAAGATAATAAAAATGTGGATACTTTGCTCTACGTAACCGTAATTTTTATCCTCGACAACTAGATCTTCCACTTCAGTGTGCAACACACACACTCCTCATATTTACATGCTACAAACAGGGCATATATAGAACCCAAAACAGAGCATTACATAATTCACAGACAAAGATATACATATTTATACATTTATATAGGTAACAACAGATAATATATAGAAAGTTCTTACTTGCTTAGATCTTATTTTTTTTATTACTTGTAGTAATTCTCGGATAAGTATATAGGATAAAAATCTTCTCGTAAAATATAAAAAAATAGTACTATTACTTATTTTTCTTACTAATATCGCTTTATATAATATATTTATAAAATTTTTTATTATTTTCTAAGCTAAAATTTATTTTTCTACATATTTTCTTTATATAATTTAAAATTATATTTAAATTCTAAAATAGCTATAGGATTTAACCCAACAATTATATAAGTGGTCTCGTGATTTAGACGTCATAGTGCACTTTTCGGCAAATTTTTCCACCTTTTTCCTTTCTGTTTGTTTTGTCTCTCCCTCTCTCTCGCTTTTTGGATCCTGGAAGATGGTGTCTCAAACAGTGACAAAGGCAAAGTCAATTTAAGCTATTTATATTAGTAATTTTTTTTTCCAAGTTTTATGTATGGTAATTTAAATAAGTTTAATAACTTTAGTGTTTTATTATAAAATTTTATGATTAAGCTTAATAAGTTATTTCGAGTGTAAATATTTATTTGGAATTTTTATTTAACTATCATAAATCCATAATTTTAATTTATTTTATCATTTATTCCGAGATTTTACATGGTTAGCTTTTTAAACAATTATTTCTTTTAATTTAAAATTACACAAGTTATAATTAAGACTTTTAATATAATATATTGACTAATATGAAATTATATTTATGCTAATTTCTCGGGTTTTACATGAGAGGATCATAATCTAGAATCACAATTGTGATATTGAATGTAAACTTTAGGTGTGCACTATAACATGATCTTGGAGTGTATTTGTGATGTTAAAGACAGTAAGAGAAATACGGTTGGGTTTATGTCTGTATTTCTCAACCGTGAACCCCTATTAGCTTTAGTTTTGTTATTTTTCTATAGATATTAATTAATTTTCTATTTGACAGTCGTTATTAGCCTTTTGTAGTGAATGAATTTACTTTCATGTCCTCAGGATTGTTAAGGGGACATAAATAATTTTATTATCAATAGAGTTTAGATATTACCTTATGAACAATTGAAATCTTATAGAGTTCTTTGCTATTAGCAAACAATATCCTTTCAACATCTTTTCTCTTGATCTTATCAATTCATATGTTGAATTGTGGCAATCAACCCTTGCTATCCAATCTATGATCATTCTAATATGGAGCTATAGTTAGCCTATTGTTAGGATTATTACAAATAGTTTAGGTTTATTGTGATTATTCTCAACAATTCATGAACATATCCTTTCGTTTTTTTTTTTTTTTTTTGCCAATACGAAAATCAAAATACTAAAAGCTACTATTACAAACCTTAAAAAATTATGATACGGCAAATTCTTATGAAATTTAGTCGTATCAAGCATTTTCTCCTTCTAGGGTGGAATTAAAAATAAATTATTAAAAATTTACCCCTGAACCACCAAGCCAATAGACCTTAGAAGCTTCCAAATAAGAAGTCCTCATTCTTCCTAGCTAGGTCAGCAAAGAGAGTCATATATAGGAAAAGATTCCCTCCAACATTATTAACTTACAAATATAGCCGGCTGATAAAGCCTCTGTTGACATTTGCCTTGCCTTAAATATATGGTTGTAGGTCATGTATTCAAGCACAAAAATACGTTTGCACTCGCACACACATACTCTTTCTCCCTCTCTCTCTCATACAAAGGAGGGAAAAAAGAAAGAGTGGAAGTATCATTTCAATCAGTTGCAGTAGCCATGTTGTTAATAGTTACTTTGAGATGGACATGGAGAGTAATGAACTGGCTATGGTGGAGGCCAAAGAAGTTGGAAAGATGCCTGAGGCAGCAGGGTGTTAAGGGCAATCCATACAGGTTCTTAGTTGGTGACTTACAAGAAGAGAATCTCATGGTAAAACAAGCCATGCCCAGACCCACCCATCTATCCGATGATATTGCTCCTCGTGTCCTTTTCTCGGCTTACAAAGGTGTCAACAACAATGGTATGGTATTTGGTATTTGGTAACCCTCCTCCCTCCTCCTGCCGGCATAACTAACTCATTTATCTTTCATCGTTTATATAAGTAGAGGCTTCAATATATATATATTCACGCACTTCAGTTTGATTCGCACGTGTCATGCCATTATAGACTCTTTCTTCAATACTACTCGGGGTGTAGCTGTCATACGGAAAATGTTTTCGGAACATTTATTTGTTATAAATTTATAAAGTGTTGTTGTCAAATATTATCACGGTGTGATTGTGATATCAAGAAATTGCATCACCCGCAAGTGTGGTGGAAGATGATGTTAGTGGCCATTGAGAATTATGGAAAATGCTAATGAAAAGTTGAAGAAAATAATTCCTCTTTTTTATGTATCACATTTTTTTATTAATATTTTTAGTCTGTTAATGCAATTGGTAATTGCAATAATATCTTGAAATTATTATGATGAAGCTTAATAATCTTAAAGCTTTGATTATGACAAATATATATATATATAAAGCTTAAAAAAGGTTTTCTAACAAAACAAATCCTAAAAGGTAACCCAATCGGCTATTATAATTTTCTACCTATATGTGTAATTTCAATTAGATTTTAGCTTTTTAAGTATTTATGCCATATAATTTAGAGAAAATAACACAGCTAAAATTGATTGCGATGCATAAATCTAATTGTTAAACAGTTGCAATTTGATTATGATAAGTTTTAATATGTTTTTTTCTACCTCTTATTTTATATGGTTTTTTTATTCAATGCACAATAATTGTTAACCATCTTGGTTTTTTTTTTTTTTTTTTTTTGTTGTTGTTGGAAGAATTAGTAAACTGAATATATATATAATTCATGCCGGCAAAGATTCTTTCATATGGATTGGTCCGAGCCCAAGGATGGTGATCATGAAACCGGAATGGGTAAGAGATATTATGACCAAGATGGATGAGTTTCAGAAGAAGACATCAAACCCACTAGCTCGTTTGTTGGCTAATGGGCTTGCATCACACAACGGACAAAAATGGGCTAAACATCGGAAACTCATCAATCCTGCATTTCGTTTCGAGAAGTTGAAAGTACGACACAAAATACATTGTACCATACATAACATGACACTTCGCCGGCTTTACTTTTATATATAATTATGTCATAATATATGCTCGGATGCTGTAGGTAATCTATGCTTTAGTTTTGCAGATAAACGTAGCTTTAGGTATATATTAACGTCGAAAAGCTAGATGCCGTGCAATTTTTGGTAAGACAATTGGAAAGGACTCTGCGACCTTGGAGTTTCCATTAAATTAGATTTGTGTCCTAGGAGGCGGTCCCCGCCATCTTCTTGTATTTTGCATCTCCCTTTTAACCATTTTTTGAGAGCATCGGTCATCTATGAATACACTCCAAAACTCCTAAATGCATCCTTATCTCCTATGTTTATACTTTCAAGTAATTGTTTTTTACATCTACCGCTATTTATAAATCTTTTAGCAAAGGTTTTAGAAGTTTTAATACTGGTTAGGGTTTTAGAAGATTTAACCATATCTAATTGAATCTTCACAATTAACTAATAAAAAAAACTTGATATTATAAGTTGGCATGGGTTGATATTGAACTTAGCTCCATACCCCCATGGACAATCTATTGGCTGATTGTGTGGAGCAAAATTCTATCAGCCCTCAAATAATTGCTTAAGATTTAGAATTTTTAATCCCAGATTATGACCCAAAACAAAGCTTAAATTTTAAATGTATGATTATTGCTATATCCACCGGAATAGAACATGATTAATGTCCTCTCCATGAAATAAAAAGGGACGTAAAAGAATAAGATATAATGTTGGTAGTTCTTATGTCTCTTTCATCTGGCTATTCTATATATCTATATATATTTCCAAATGGAATAAATACAATGTTTTTTCATGTAGTTGATTTATTTATTTATTTATTTTTTGCAATAGACAATGATTCCAGCAATGTATTTATGCTGTAATGAGATGATGGATGAATGGGAAAGGATGCTATCGCCAAAAGATGGAGGATCGTGTTCATGTGAACTTGATGTATGGCCTCGACTTGAGAATTTGACAAGTGATGTAATTTCTAGAACAGCATTTGGTAGTATCTATAAAGAAGGAAGAAAAATATTCCAACTCCAAGCCCAACAAGCCCGCAATGTCATGAAAACCTTGCAATCCGTTTACCTGCCCGGTTGGAGGTAATAAAATTTGAGATATTACTTCAGCATTGAGATTTAAGACCACATAAAACGTGGAATCTCAATCTATATATTTTACGATTACTGTTCAGTCTCCCAACCCCTTTCCAACCTTAAAAGATATTTCTTGAAATCAATCAGTTAAAAGCTACTTATGAGAATATAAGCTTTTTTTTTTTTTCTTTTTCTTTTTCTCTTCTTTTTTTTTTTTCGAGTTCAAAGATTAAAATAGGGGTGAATAAAGAAACTGACGAAGCCGAGCTAATCCACAAACCAGTCAAACCAAATCGAAGATATAGGTTTTTTTTTTTTTATATAATTTGGTTTGGAAAATTTTCAATCTGAATCAATCGAAAATTTATTATTGATTTAGAGAGATAATATGTACCAAACCATAAAATTGAATCAAATTATTTAAAATAATAATAATAATATTTTACATATAACTAAAAAAAATTGTTTTGTTGTAATATAATATTTAAAGGAATTTTTAGTTTATGTTTATTGAAAAATATATATATATTTAAATTTTATGATCATAATTTAGCAAATATTTATATAGGTTAACTTAGAATTTATATTATATGCTACCTTGAGGAATAAATTGGTTGTATTACATATTTAAAATTTGTAGTTTTTTAAATATTAATTTTATAAATCTTTTATATGCTATCAAAACATGTTATTATTAAATAAATTTAGTACTATTCATATGAGATTACATGTTAAGTAAATACATTTTCTTAAAAAATAAAATATGATTTAATTTATAAAATAAAACCAAACCAAAGTGAAATTTTATGGATTGAAAAAAAATCTAAAATTGAACTATATGACTTGGTTTACAGTAATGAAAAACTAAACCACATTTTATGGCTTGGTTTGGTTTGAAGGAAAAATTGAACTAATTCGATTCACATCCTCTTAGACAAAAATGAAAAATATGTAAGCAATAGATACTAAAAAAGGCAAAATATTAATAGACATCTTTGGAACTTGTTAATGATTAAAAATATATATATACAATTTTTATTAACTTATTTTTATTAGAATATGTAATCAAACTTGGAAAAAGAAAAAGCAAGATTGTTAACTAATGCCTCAAGGCATTTGTTGAAAGGTTTCCTTGACAGGTGCCATAAGGTGATAGTTAAGAGGCTTAAAAAGGTAATTTTTTTTAAATGGAAAGTTGAAAATTTTCCTATTTTGGCTTTTGACAAACCCACTAATATTAAAAAAAGAAAAAAGGATTTAGACACTTTGTTTTTCCTTATTTTTATTTATTTATCTATCTATATTTTTAGGTTTTTACCTACTAAACAGAACAAGAGGATGAAGGAAATTGACACAGAAGTACAGGCTTTGGTGAGAGGCATGATCGACAAAAGAGAGAAAGCCATGAGGGCAGGAGAAAGTGCGAATGACCTATTGGGTATATTTATGGAATCCAACTTGAGTGAAGTGAAAGAACATGGAGGCAACAAAAATATGGGAATGAGTCTCGAGGATGTGATTGAGGAATGTAAACTTTTTTACTTCGCTGGCAAAGAGACAACCTCTGTTCTTCTCGTCTGGACAATTGTCATGTTAGGAAGACATAAACAATGGCAAACTCGTGCTAGGGAAGAAGTTAGACATATCTTTGGCAATGGCAAGCCAGATTACGATGGCTTAGGCCACTTGAAGATAGTAAGTATTTTACTCATAATTCTATTTTAATTATAAGCAGAAGAAAGAGGATTAAAGAAAAAAAAAAGATCTAATGTTGTTTGATGTGATGACATCAAAACTATGGATACATAGTTTAATGATACTGATGGAGTATTTTAAAAAAATGGAGGTGCATTAGTGTTCTACAGCTATAGATGAAAACACGTGAAATGGACATATTAATCCCTTTCTCAACTACCTAAAAGAACGCAAATTGACCATTTTAAATTGAAATGTTGTCCACACATAGTTTTCAGCTATCCAATATTTAAGTGCACTATCTCTCCATTTTTTATACAGAAAAATGATAAACATATACCTTTTAAAACTATTGATCTTAAAATTTTGTTAGAATATGCATTCACCTCTTTATATTTTTCTTATTATTATTAAGATCCCTAGATATCGTTACTATTTACGATTTAATGATTTTAAATGATATATGTATATTTTAAAAAATTATGGAAAGCTGAAATTATACTTTTAGAGTTGAGGGATGTATATTTTGAGGTGAAATTATATTTGTAATTATCTTTTCTTTTATTTAATTGACGTTAGCATTTGTGTTAATTATCTGCAAAGCATGCAAGTGCATGTAAAGCACTTGATTGTCAAATCCAAGGTGATGTCAACTATTAATGTTTCCTGTCATCGTTTCATTCCATATTCCAGGTTTCTATGATCTTAAACGAGGTTTTGAGATTGTTTCCGTCAATAGTAAATGTGACACGGACGGTGCACAAGGACACGACACTGGGAGAACTATGGCTACAGGAAGGAGTACAGGTCTCTTTGCCGATAGCCATGATTCACCGAGATAGCGACCTATGGGGAAAAGATGCGGGAGAATTCAAGCCAGAAAGATTCTCGGAAGGAATCCTCAAGGCAACAAAGGGACGGGCATCTTTCTTTCCATTTGGATGGGGGTCCTAGAATATGCATCGGACAGAACTTTGCACTGCTTGAAGCTAAGATGGCCCTTGCTCTAATTTTGCTGCGTTTTGAATTTGAGCTTTCTCCATCATACAGCCATGCCCCCTATCTAAATCTCACTCTTCAGCCCCTTCATGGAGCACGAATCATCTTGCGTAAAGTGGATCATCCTCAAGGGTCTTGATATGCTATCAAACCTTTCATTTTCTTTCGGACACCCGAGGAATTAAAGAGATGGTTATGGAAACCAGTTATATGTATTATTATTGGCAATATTAAGGCAGATGACAAAGAAAAACCTGTAATATTTCTTGTGTAGAACCCTTTTCTAGGGAGTTACTTGTCCCCATGTGAAGCTAGTGCAAAGTTTCTTTAAGATACACTATGATTTCATTTTAATTTCTCGAATAGTAATATCAAAGAATTATCAATATTTACTACGTATTGCATGCTAATTTTGTTGAAGATATTAATTCTGATTTATTTTGTTTCTTTATTTTATTTGGTTATTTATTAAACATAAATCCTACATTGTAGGATTGGATAAGTATGATTAAATAATTGATAAACATGTTATCCTAAGATCTCTAATTAGTTCTATTTTTTAGCTATTGAATCAGATTGTAATCTTGATATATAAGATTTGAATGGAATAAGTATCTTTGTGTGTGGAGTTCACGAATTTTGTTGTCAGTGATTTTCTCCTTGCTATTGCTGTGTGATGTTGCATTGCTGTATTTTATTGCTGTTGCTATTATTGCTTCGTTTCGAAGTTGGATTGCATTTGTTATTGCTGCTCTATTTTGATTTGGTTCTATAGAGTAGATCATATTGGTATTGCGTTTTCTTCAATTGGTATCAAAGCCACAATGAACAACACAACTCAACTATCAGTTCCTATTCTAGATGGGAAGAACTATAATCGTTAGTGTGTTCAGATGAAGGTCCTATTCGAGTATCATGATCTACTTGAAGTGGCGGAGAATGGGGTGCTTGCATTGGCGGAAAATGTGAATGATACACAAAGGGTAGCAAATCGCAATCTAAGAAAGAAAGATAAGAAGGTGTTATACTTCATTCATCAAGGTATGAATGATGAAACGTTTGAACAAATTGAAGGAGCCACTACATCTAACGAGGCATGGAATATCTCGTTCACTTCATTGAAAGTAAGTAAAATTTATCTACTTTTAAAAAGAAAGATTTTATCAATCTCAAAAAGGAAAAAAGAAAAAAAAAGGGAGAATCAAACTAAACACTTTGATGTTGTGAGAAATCTATGGAGGATAGCACCTGACTTGATATGTATTTTCAACGATGAAAAAATCAGCAAAGCAATTATTGTAGAGACATATAGATTCAACTATTATTATTATTATTAATTACATGCTAGTTTTGAAATAGAAACGAATTGGATACAAATTAAATAAATTATCTAAACATCCAATTTTAAATTGACATAGATTAAATTCAAATAATTTATTCAAATACTAGTTTTTAAGTGGATACAAATAAAATAAATTATACAAATGTCTGATTTCAAATAGATATATATTAGATTCATAGAAGATACAAATAAAATTCAGACCATCCAAACAAGCTTATAGTATGTATACTCATACTCTAATTTTGCATCTTAATAGGAAAACTAGAATTTTAAAACTTGTACAATAAAAAAAAAAAATCGTAATAGTTCGGAATCCTGATGTGGAGGCGGGGTAGAATATTGAGGTGGATTATTTCGAAACAAATCATGCGTTTGTTTCCTCACCAGAGTCCACAACAATTTGGAAGCTAAAATTTGTTTGCACAATATCTATCCTTGAATTTAATAGACTCTAGAAATATTGTTATGCAGCTGCTATACTTCTTGTAAACACCTCATTTTTGCCCTAAGAATCAATAATAATCAATTTTCAATTTTTCCCAATTTTTTCATATTTTTCTCTAATTTGGAAAAAATAGTAAAAATATTCAAAAAAATAAAAATAAATAGGAAAACACATCAATTTTGAAAAATAATTTCAGAAATGGCAATAATAAGGAATAATGATTTTTACAAATTTTTGAAATTCCAAAAAATATAAAAAAATAAAAAAATTGCATTGCATATATGCAATTTGTGAAATAAAGAAAATTAGGAAAATAGGCTAGCTCAGCTGGTCCGAACCACGGTCAGGCAGGCGCGCGAGGGTGCGAGGTCAGGGGTTCGAAACGTGGGGGTAGCAGAATCCGCGTTTTGCAAATTTTTCCTTTACCTGGGACACGTGGCAGCGCATGATTGGCTGGAGCGAACGCACGCGCCGGGCGCGTGATCGTCTTCAACCTCGGTCCAAGATCGCCGGCGAGAGGAAAAATTAGAATTTCGGCCGTTTTGATTCGATTTTTTTGCACAAATCCAACAGATCTTCAACAGAATTGAGATAAACATCATCCAATTGGAATCAAATCTCAACAAATCGACGGATTTACACGAATTGGAGCTGGTTCATTTAACCGCCAATCTGATTTGCCTCGATCGGTGGAAATCCGAACTTATCTAGCTCGATTTCGAAAGCCTATAAATAGAGGAGGAAGGAAGGAAGCTAAATCACAGATCAAAAGCGAGAGAAAAGAGAGAATCAAAGTCCGCCGGAGGAGTTTGAAGCCGCGACCGCCGATCAAGAGCTGAGTAACCACCAGGAAGCGTTTCTGAAGCAAACCACTACCACCATTGGTTTCCTCACCCTCGATAACCTAGGATTCGACACCTCAATCGCTGAAGAAGGCCGCCGGAACGCCGTCAACGAGCACTCCCCGCCGCCGTGTCCGACCGATCCGACCCCACCCGCGCACCGACCTGGATCCAGGTAAGTCGGATTTGCCGATTTTTTTTTAATATTTTTGTTTATTTGGGTTATTTTATTCTGAATTAATTAATTAATTTATTTATTTACTTATGTGTTATTTATATTTTAATAAATAGAAAAATGTTAGAAATTAGATTTTTTAGGATTTAATAATATATAAAAAACACAAAAATATAATCAAAATAATAAATAATAAAATGTAGAAAATTTATAAAGAAAATTATAAAAATATTAGAAAAATGATAATAAAACTTTAGATTTTAGAATAAGGTAGATAAAAATTTAGGAGAAAATTTTTAATAAGATAAAAATTATAAAAATTAATAATAAAAAATTATAAAAAAAATCAATAAAAATTTATAATAACATAAATGAGTTGAGAAATAGAAAAAAAAAAATGAGTTTTATCACTTGGAAAAATTATTTTCTCAAATAAACCAAAAATTGATGTTTTTCCTTAAAATTATTATTTTCAAAAATCAAATTATAAAGCTTAGGCTTAGATCTTTTTTTAGAAAAATCCCAAAATGGTAAAAACATAAATAAAAAGAGATTTCACAACTAAAATTCACAAACACACTTAAAGTTTTCAGGAAAAGCGAACTACGGCTTGTTTGATCCTGAATAGTAGGTACGTAGGTACCCATTTGGGGCAACCATAAAATGAATAAAAAATCATTTTTCTAGAATAATCCAATAAAAAATACAATAAAAAGCAACAGAAACAAAATAAAAGACATTTCTAGAAGGAGTAAATTTTAGGAGATTAGGTGGTAACTTTAAGGTTTTAATAGGTTAGCCTCCGAACTTAGAAACTCTGGTTTTTCCTTTCCTCTTTTCACCAAAACAAGAAGAGGAAATCACGACAACTAGTGGTCTAAATTAAGACTAATCCGCTCCTTTAGTCTTAATTCAATCTTTTCCAACAACAGTTGGGTGGCGACTCCAAAATTAAACGAAATTCCTAACTCAAGTCGAGGATCTATATTATATGAGCATAGGGTCTAGTCTAGATCGGATTAGGAATGGAAAATAAAAAAAATTAGACTCGACAAGATGGCGACTCCACTGGGGACTCATTCCAGTAGGCTAGCCACCTGAATCTCCTTAAAATTGTTCTTTTTTTTTTTTTAAGAAATGTCTTTCAATTATTATTCCATTGCTAACTTTTTAGGAATTAGCTAGATTTATTATTCGGTTTTGAGTCTGCATGCATGCATTTGTGTGAGTAGATGCGGTCGAACCCGGACCATCCTAGGACCCTAAGATGGGGGGCCATTGTGTAGGTTTCGGACGAAGTGAGTTGATCATCGTTCGGGACCGATTAGGCTACCCCACCCAATGCTTTGATATGGCCTGAGATCCATTTCTCCGAGAATGCGGGAGGCTATAGAGCTTGGGGACCAGTTAGAACCAACCTATTTGCATACATAAAGTCATGAGTTGACAATTGACGATAATGTAATATTTGTTGTTTTGTTCATGGAGTTCGGATCTATTTCCCTGTAATATTTTCATAGTTCTGGTTGTAATTAGGAAATTTCTTGTTGTAATAGATAGCTAGTACCGCAGTCGACCGGCTCCTCCGCAAAGAGATTCGGGTGTACAAACCTTTGGACCCAAAGTTGGTATTGGACCACTGGTTCACCTTATACAATCCAGAGGAGCAGGCCTTCATCTAGTAGAAAATAGGGCCCATCCTCTCACTAACAAACATGGAGGTGAATTTTCCTTTGATGCGGGCCATGCTCCAATTATGGGAAATTGAGCCCGCAGCCTTCTTCATCGGGCCACATGAAATCACCCTTACCCTGGAAGAGTACACCTAGCTACTACAAGCTCCAGCGCTAACTGATCAAATCTATGTGCCAAATCTCGAGGCCGGGCCAGCTGGTACCTACAACAAACTCTTGGGTATCCACAAAACAGCAATCAACAAAGCCTTGGAAGCTCAGTTGGAGAAAACCCAAGCCAAATTCAAAGAATTAGAAGCCGTCATCAATGGGAAGCTTGAGTCTCCACAACAGAAGACCAAGAGAGCTAGGAAATAGATTATTATTGTAATCTTTTATTTGTTTTCTTTGAGTATCGAACTCCAAAATTTTCAATATTAATAAAAGTAAAGTTTCAATATTACATCGTCAATCAATTGTCGACCCTTTTATTTTAAGCATCCGCGTGACACATGCATAGCATTTGCATACATTATACTAAAAAAAGAAAAAAATGCGCGCCAGGTATCAAGATAGCTCCTAAACAACCGAACCCTCCCAGAAGCCTAATTTGCACTCATTCAAGAACCAGAATGGCAAACAGTGGCAACAACAGTGACAATCGCAATAAGACCAGCATTGACTACGTTCTTACAGCCCGAGAAGAAGCACAAGCAAGAGGTGTCAAAGGCAGAATGAAGGAAAAGCCACTCAACACCCAGATGTGCATTCCACCTCTCCAACAATCTTTCCGAAAAGCAAATATCATTTCAAGAGCCTCGGCTAAGCGAAGGTGACATCAGCAATGGGAGCCCAACCCCCCGCACGTCCAGTCAGCATCCGGCTCTGAATAATTGGTTTTGTTATCCTATCAATAGCTCTAGGTTAGCTCAAAAGTAGAGAACAATTATTGAACAAATTTTATTGAAACTCTTTATCAATTCAATTACAGTCTGTTTTTGCTTATATATATACTTTCATTTTTACTTTACCCAGATCTCCTACCATCGAACATTAGGGATATTTCGTGCAGGTAGAAAATAAAAACACCGATATCGTTTCCAACGCTGCTGGGTCAGTTGTTGAAGGCGATATCCTTGACCACGAAATAATATAAGAAAATTGGCAAAAACACGAACAAAGCAGAATTTCAATTGATGAGCTGGTGGAGACAGTAAATCTAGGAAGCATAGAAAACCTTAAAAACCTCAAAATCGGGACCAGTTTAAGTACTGAGCAAAAGTGTGAAATAACCGAGTTATTAACAGAATATGCAGATGTGTTTGCCTGGTCATATGGCGACATGCCAGGACTAGACCAATCAATAGTGGTTCATAGGCTTCCCATAAGAGAAGACGTCAAACCTAAAAAACAAAAACTAAGAAGATTTAGGCCCGACATCCTGCTAAAGATTAAGGAAGAAGTCAAGAAACTGCTAGAAGTAGGGTTCATTGAAGTATCCGATTACCCAGAATGGGTAGCAAATATAGTCCCCGTTATGAAAAAGAATGGAAAGGTACACGTATGCGTAGACTTCCGGGACTTAAACCAAGCCACGGCAAATGATAACTTCCCCCTACCTCACATTGATGTTCTAGTGGACAACACCGCGGGAAACCATCTTTTCTCATTCATGGACGGTTTCTCAGGATATAATCAAATAAAAATGGCTAAAGAAGATGAGACCAAAACGACTTTCATCACAACATGGGGAACTTTCTGTTACAAAGTCATGCCCTTTAGCTTGAAAAACGCCGTGGCAACGTATCAAAGAGCCATGGTCGCGATACTTCACAACATGATGCATCGAGAGGTCGAAGTATACGTCGACGACATGATAGCCAAATCTAAAGAGGAAGAAAGCCATATAGATATCCTGAGGAAACTATTTAAACGACTGAGGAAATTCCCGCTCCAGTTAAACCCAGAGAAATGCACTTTCGGGGTCACAACGGGAAAATTGTTAGGGTTTGTCATAAGCCAGGAAGGCATTAAAATCGACCCTAACAAAGTAAAGTCTATATTAGAGTTACCTTCCCCACGCTCCGTTAAAGAAGTAAGAAGCTTGCTGGGAAGATTAAATTATGTAGCTCGTTTTATCTCACAGCTCACTGATAAGTGCCGGCCACTATTCCATCTGTTGAAGAAGAACGCCACAGTAGAATGGGACGACGAATGCGAAGAAGCATTCAGGACGATCAAAGACTACCTTATAAAACCTCCGGTCTTGATAGTCCCGAAGCAAGGGAAGCCCTTATTCTTATACCTCACTATACTCCCTGAATCCATGGGATGCGTGTTGGGGCAAAAAGATGAAGAGGGAAGAGAGCGTTCAATATATTATTTGAGCAAGAAATTCACAGATAGGGAACAGAGGTACTCAGAGGTGGAGAAGACTTTTTGTGCTCTAATTTGGGTCATGCATCGACTAAGGCAATACACCCTTTACTATCATATTGAGCTGCTAACAAGGCATGATCCCTTAAAATACTTGGCAGAGAAACTAGCTTTGATAGGGAGAATCTCTAAATGGCAAATACTTCTATCCGAGTTTGACATCACATACATAAATCAGAACTCGATGAAAGGGCAAGCCTTAGCTGACCAATTGGCAGAGCACCCTGTTGAGACAGATTCCCAAGAAACACAAGCCCAATTCCTGGACGAAATTATATTAACAGTGGAAGATATACCGGTAGAAGATCTTGGGATATAGCAGCTAAGTGGAAAATGTTTTTCGATGGAGCTGCCAACGTATTCGGTTGTGGAATTGGGGCGGTATTGATATCTCCGGACGGCACACAATTCCCTGCAGCGACAAGACTCACATTTCCATATACCAATAATATCGCAGAATATGAGGCATGCATTCTTGGCCTCAAAATGGCCTGCTAAAAGGAAATCCGCGAATTAGAAGTATACGGAGATTCATCGCTCATCATACTACAGACAAGAGGGGAATACAAGACTAAAGACCCCAAACTGGTACCATATCATCAACACTTGATAGAGCTGATAGAAGAATTCAAGGCAATCACTTTCACATACATCCTGAGAACTCATAATCAGTTTGCAGATGCACTCGCCACATTAGCATCTATGATCTAGATAACAGGGGGAGCCAAAGTCCAACCGATGAAAATAGACATCGAAAATCAGCCCGCCTACTGTTTAACGATTGAAAAAGTACAAGATGACAAGTCCTGGTATCACGACATCAAGACCTTTCTCTACGAAACCAAATACCCTGAAATGGCTAGCAAGAATGACCAAAGAACACTTAGAAGGTTAGCAAGCCATTTCTTATTAAATGGGTCTATACTCTACAAAAGATTATCTGATACCACCTTGTTGAGATGTGTGGATAAAAATGAAGCCTGTGAGCTGATGAAAGAAGTACATGAAGGAGTATGTGGACCTCATATGAACGGCTACATGTTAGCCCAAAAAATCATGAGGTTGGGATACTATTGGTTAACCATGGAATCGGATTGCATAAAATATTTCAAGCACTGTCATCTGTGTCAAGTATACTTGAACCGGATAAATGCTCCGCCCAATGAGCTACACTTGTTGTCAGCACCATAGCCTTTCTCCATGTGGGGAATCGACATAATTGGCCCAATCACTCTGATAGCATCCAATGGCCACAGGTTTATATTGGTAGCAATCGATTACTTCACCAAATGGGTAGAAGCTTCATCATATGCCAATGTCACGAAAGGGGTAATAGTCCGCTTTTTGAAAAGGGACATAATAGCCCGATATGGAGTTCCTGAGTCCATCATCACCGACAACGGTACCAATCTTAATAATAAGATGATGACAGGTTTATGTCAACAATTCCACATAAACCATAGAAATTCAACTCCCTACCGACCTCAAATGAACGGGGCAGTAGAAGCAACTAACAAGAATATCAAAAAGATCATCGAAAAAATGAAAACAACTTACAAAGATTGGCACGAAATGTTACCGTTTGCTCTCATGGCTTATAAGACTTCAATAAGGACATCCACTGGAACTACCCCATATTCATTGGTATATGGTACGGAAGCAGTGCTACCAGTCGAAGTCGAAATACCATTATTCAGAATTCTGTCAGAAACTCAGCTAACTGAATCCGACTGGGTAAAGAAGAGGCTTGATCAGCTGAATTTGATTGATGAAAAAAGACTTACTGCAATATGTCATGGCCAGTGTTACCAACAAATGATGGCCCGAGCATTTAACAAGAAAATGAGGCCCTGATACTTTAAAGAAGGGGATCTGGTGCTAAGGAAGGTTCTCTCGAATGCCTAAGACTCTAGAGGAAAATTCACCCCAAACTATGAAGGCCCCTATATGGTAAAAAGGGTTCTGTCAGGAGGTGCTTTAATACTGACTCAAATGGATGGTCCGGAGTTGAGAGACCCCATTAACACAGATGCTGTAAAGATGTACTATCCTTAGGCAAGGGAATTGAAATTTTGCCAATGTTTATGAAAGCCAATGTTCGATACAAATTTCGTTAAGTCGAGTTTTTATTTTTTTTACAAGCAAAGTTAATATCTCTGAATAGTCGATATTCCCAACCAATTCTCATCACAACAAACATTCCTAAACACATTACCCATCACTTTACCAATAAATGATAAACACTAAAACGATAATGAATCTCAATAAGTTTTGTAATATAATCCTATCTACTCTTGAGCATTAGAACTTAGTGCATTAGTAGGGTAACATTACCGTCAAAAGAGCCATGCGCACAAGAAAGGAAGCACATCAAGATTTTCAACCCTGTGTCAAGATAACAAGAAGTGAAACAGAAGCAGACCAGCACGCAGGTTCGGTTGTTTGGTTGCTATCCACGATGGATTGGCAAACATAAAAAATAAATGACTATCATCCGCATGTCATGAAAAGCATCACATCATTTAGCCCGGTCAATAGAAGCATATTCAAAAGCATAAGATAAGTCAACCCGTAATGGGGCAGTTGTCTAAACATCCCCTTTAATAGGTTAGTCAGCCCATAGAAGGGCACTTTCCTAGATATCCTCTTTTAAGGTTAGCCTACAAGGGCACCTTTTTGAAAACATTTCTTTATGCTATAGGTTAGTCAGCCCACAATGGGGCACTCTCCTAAATATCTTGTCTCAAGGTCAGCCCATAGGGGCACTTTTTGAGACATTTCCCCCAAGGTCGTTAGTCTAAGAAGACACTTCCTGCTATAGGTCAGTCAGCCCAAAGAAGGGGCACTTTCCTAGACACCCTCGATTAGTTAGCTTAGAGGAGCACTTTTCGAATCCCTCGATTAGTTAGCTCAGAGAAGCACTTTTCGAATCCATCGATTAGTTAGCTCAATGGAGCACTTTTCGAATACATCGATCAGTTAGCTCAAAGGAGCACTTTTCGAATCTATCGATTAGTTAGCTCAAAGGAGCACTTTTCAAATCTATCAATTAATCAGCTCATAGGAGCACTTTTCGGAGGTATTTTTCCAAACAGTCGCTAGTCTAACCAGACGCTTCTGTTGATAGGTGGCCAGCTCATAAAGGTGCTTCCTAAGATAATCTTCTCTTCAAGGTTGCTAGTCTGATAAGACGCTTCCTATCATCAGATATTCTACACTCCTGAGCAATGCTTGAGATGTTTCCTATCGCCAATTAGTCAACCTATGGAGCACTTTTTGGGAGAGAACATTACTCTAAATTGTTAGAACTATTTCAGAGTTGTGGGATTATTAGCTCTTAGAGCATTTTCCAATCAGAAACCAATTTCTAGATAACCAGCCAAACCAAGGCGTTATCTATTCAACCAAGAGGCCAAAAATGGCGTCTTTTTTGTCTTTATAATCAAGTTTTTCAAACTTTACCACAAAGAGGGGCAGCTGTAAACACCCCATTTTTTCCCTAATAATCAATAATAATCAATTTCCAATTTTTCCCAATTTTTCATATTTTTCTCTAATTTGGCAAAAATAGTAAAAATATTCAAAAAAATAAAAATAAATAGGAAAACACATCAATTTTGAAAAATAATTTCAGAAATGGCAATAATAAGGAATAAATGATTTTTACAAATTTTAGAAATTCCAAAAAATACAAAAAAATAAAAAAATTTGCATTGCATATATGCAATTTGTGAAATAAAGAAAATCAGGAAAATGAGCTAGCTCAGTTGGTCCGAACCACGGTCAGGCAGGCGTGCGCGAGTGCGAGGTCAGGGGTTCGAAACGCGGGGGGAGCAGAATCCGCGTTTTGCAAATTTTTCCTTTACTTGGGACACGTAGCAGCGCATGATTGGCTGGAGCGAACGCACGCGCCAGGCGCGTGATCATCTTCAACCTCGGTCCGAGATCGCCGGCGAGAGGAAAAATTAGAATTTTGGCCGTTTTGATTCGATTTTTTCGCACAAATCTAACAGATCTTCAACAGAATTGAGATAAACATCATCCAATTGGAATCAAATCTCAACAAATCGACGGATTTACACGAATTGGAGCTAGTTCATTTAACCGCCAACCTAATTTGCCTCGATCGGTGGAAATCCGAGCTTATCCAGCTCGATTTCGAAAGCCTATAAATAGAGGAGGAAGGGAGGAAGCTAAATCATAGATCAAAAGCGAGAGAAAAGAGAGAATCAAAGTCCACCGGAGGAGTTTGAAGCCATGATCGCCGATCAAGAGCTGAGTAACCACCAGGAGGCGTTTATGAAGCAAACCACCGCCACCATTGGTTTCCTCACCCTCGATAACCTAGGATTCGACACCTCAATCGCTGAAGAAGGCCACCGGAACGCCGTCAACGAGCACTCCCCGCCACCTTGTCCGACCGATCTGACCCCACCCGCGCACCAACCCAGATCCAGGTAAGTCGGATTTTCCGATTTTTTTTAAAAATATTTTTGTTTATTTGGGTTATTTTATTCTGAATTAATTAATTAATTTATTTATTTACTTATGTGTTATTTATATTTCAATAAATAGAAAAATGTTAGAAATTAGATTTTTTTAGGATTTAATAATATATAAAAAAACACAAAAATATAATCAAAATAATAAATAATAAAATGTAGAAAATTTATAAAGAAAATTATAAAAATATTAGAAAAATGATAATAAAACTTTAGATTTTAGAATAAGGTAGATAAAAATTTAGGAGAAAATTTTTAATAAGATAAAAATTAATAAAAAAATTATAAAAAAAATCAATAAAAATTTATAATAACATAAATGAGTTGAGAAATAGAAAAAAAAACGGGTTTTATCACTTAGAAAAATTATTTTCTCAAATAAACCAAAAATTGATGTTTTTCCTTAAAATTATTATTTTCAAAAATCAAATTATAAAGCTTAGGCTTAGATCTTTTTTTAGAAAAATCCCAAAATGGTAAAAGCATAAATAAAAAGAGATTTCACAACTAAAATTCACAAACACATTTAAAGTTTTCCGGAAAAGCGAACTACGGCTTGCTTGATCCTGAATAGTAGGTACGTAGATACCCATTTGGGGCAACCATAAAATGAATAAAAAATCATTTTTCTAGAATAATCCAATAAAAACAGAATAAAAAGCAACAGAAACAAAATAAAAGACATTTCTAGAAGGAGTAAATTTTAGGAGATTAGGTGGTAACTTTAGGGTTTTAATAGGTTAGCCTTCGAACTTAGAAACTCTAGTTTTTCCTTTCCTTTTTTCGCCAAAACGAGAAGAGGAAATCACGACGACTAGTGGTCTAAATTAAGACTAATCCGCTCATTTAGTCTTAATTCAATCTTTCCCAACAACAGTTGGGTGGCGACTCCAAAATTAAACGAATTTCTAACTCAAATCGAGGATCTATATTAGATGAGTATAGGGTCTAGTCTAGATCGAATTAGGAATGGGAAATCAAAAAAATTAGACTCGACACTTCTCGTTTGTAGTGGTAATGCTCTGATTTCATCCTAGATCGAGCTTGTAGAGGTAGGGACTTCCTCCTCTTGTCCATCCTAGTAGCCTTCTTGGTCTTTGCGCTTCGTTGCTTTTCCTTTTCTTCATTGGTAGGTTCTTGAGAAACATATTGCTAACGAGATGGACTATGATGTACAAGTAAACAAAATCAGATTTTTTTTTTTTTAAAGAGGAGCCTTAAAAAGAGGAAAAATCAGGAAGTACCTAAGGAAAATAATAAAAATAGAATTAGAAAAAAGTAGGTAGATTTAAAAAAAGAAAAAGAAAGATGAGAAATAGGAATATATATATATATAATAAGAAAATAAGCATAAATATGAAAAAAATTGCAAACAATGGTCTTTTTAGGGTTGAAATACCTTGCTAGGGGTTCGAAATCACTTTTCAGGCCTCAAAATGGTTTTTGAAATTGAAATATGTATATTCAATTTGATAGAATTATAATTTTAGCAAGAATATATTAATTTTTTTATTAAAAAATAATTTTTGGAGGGCATGGTCTAACTTGCTTGTTCTTAGAAACATGAAAAAAGATTAATTTAAGTAAATTTTGACTTCAAACAAGGCCACAATTGAATTTAAATTACTTGCTTAATGTCAAAATCATTTTTTTTCTTTGTGTGATTACAAAAAAAAAAAAAGGAAAACTCGAACTTGACCTATTTAACTTGAAGACTACCATTTATACTAATAAGTTATAAGGGTCTTGATGTTAAAATCAAGTTTTTAGCAAACAAGATTACAAATGGATCGGAGCTCGTAATTTTATCATTTTGATTCAATTTTAAAATCATTTTTTCATATATGCATATTAAACTCAAATAATTGCACAGAATATAAAATCAATTTTGCAAGACTCGAGGAGTTTGGGTTGGTTATTGATCCAAGATTGCTCATGGGGCTAACCCGCCCAAGCATTTGGACACTTAATTGCACTAAATATTGTAGTTTGCTAGCTCATTGGCAGTCCTCTTGTGTTGGAAGAATTAATTACTTTGATTGTGTATGTCAATTTAGCACAACAATACTTTAAGCATGTTGAATATGTAAAATGACTTTTTCCAATGGGTGGCGTAAAGAATCCCAAAAAAATATTTAAATTTCAACATCTTGGAAGGCAAGTAACAACTGAAATTTCCTTAGCACAACACATTGATTCATGTTGTTGTTGTATATTTTATTTATGTCAATTTAGCACAACAATGCCTTAAGAAAGTAAAATGGCTTTTTTTTAATGGGAAGCATAAAGGAGGAAAATAAAATAAAATAAATTTCAACATCTTGGAAGATACGTAAAAACCGAAAATTCCTTTGGACAAACCATCCAAATGAAAAAGTCCAACTACATAAAAGTAAATTTATACCATTCAATTTAAAACGCTGAATCAGATCATTGCACTCGTCAACATGTCAGTCACCTGCTCATACAACATTGGCGATAGATAATACCTCGAATTCCCTCTAGGTGTTACTTCCCAAACCCAAGCATGTCAAAGGAACAGGCGATAAACATTAGTTACCTAATCATCATCGTTATTACGATTATACTAAGATAAGAATAAAAAAAAAGACAATATGTATTCAAGAATTCAATTTGACATTGAATCAAAGTATATATAGATTATATAATATAACACCAAGTTTGAAACAAATATAAAACAACTATATGGTATATATAGATAAAATACGATAATTTAAGCCATTCCAGTTATGTGAATTGCCTTTTCTATAGAAGGGCTCAATGATGGTGACCACATCTGCTGGCATGTGATGTTTGGACATAGAATCGAGTCCTTGTGAATGGGCAGAGCCAGGTGCTCTTATTTTACGACGGTAGGGACGATTGCTTCCATTACTGACCAGAAAGACACCAAATTCTCCTTTAGGTGCTTCAACTGCAGTATAGGTAGAAGGAGCTGGTACGGAAAAACCTTCTGTATAAAGTTCGAAATGGTGAATTGAGGTAGACTAGACCGATCGTCTGAAATACTATCAATCTTCTCTTCAAATATGGAACTATCATTTCAATCAATAGCACTTGCCATCTCTTTTGTTGGTATCTTGACATGGATTTGGAGAATGGTGAACTGGCTATGGTGGACGCCTAAGAAGCTAGAGAGATATCTCAAGCAGCAAGGTCTCAAGGGCAACCCCTATCGTATCATGGTCGGTGATTTGACGGAAGAAGCTGCCCTGACGAAACAAGCTGTGTCCAAATCCATCGATTTTCCAGACGATATTTCTCCTTGTATCCTACCTTTGAACTTCAAAAACATCAAGATTTATGGTATGTCCTTTTCTCTCTCTTTTGTTTAGACTTCTCGTTGATCAGTAGCCTAACTTGCATATGATTATTTCAACAATAGTAAATTTTCGATGTTATACATGTGACTATTAAGAGTCCATTTGAGACCAAATCTTTGTAAAATTTATTTGGACATTGGTCAAATAAGGAACTTGTTTATACACCTTATAGATAAGCAATATATATTCATAATTATGTGTTATCTGTAATATTATTAGCTACAATGAGATTTTATATTTTTGTATTGTATCTTATTAGTTATCAAGTCATCACAATATAACACATATTAAGTAATAAACTACGAATGATAAGATATTGAATTGGTTGGCTAAGATAGCCTATTTCAGTACCAAAACCTATAGCTAGGTAAGCATGTAAGATGGGCACAAGTAATTAGGTAGATCGACTTGGTCACATTTATGCTTCATTTATCTAATCTGATTACATTTTATTAAATATACTTTATAAGATTGCCATTCAAAACCATAAGATATTGATAATGCTAAATTTTAGAGCCAAGCTCATGCCGAGTATAGATTAGATTAGATAAGTATTTACTAATCCTAACAACTTGAGTAGAGGGAGAGAGCATAAAATAGGGTTAGATTCGTGTAGATTACTATATAAGATGTTATCCAATGTTTGTTGATTCAACATGAACACGCCAATATACTTACATGAGTTACAATGACCCTTCTTAGAGAAGGGATGGAGCTGTACTGCCTAGCTAATAAAGTCGAGAAATATTAAAAATGCAGGAAAGGGTACTTACACATGGTTTAGTCCAACGCCACGAGTGACTATCATGAAACCTGAACTACTCAAGGATGTCTTTACAAGGTTGGATGAGTTTCAGAAGCTCGGTTCAATGAACCCACTAGCGAGGTTGCTGGCCAAGGGTCTTGTAATCTACAACGGTCAGAAATGGGCAAAGCACAGAAAGATTATCAACCCAGCATTTCGTTTTGAGAAAGTAAAGGTATTAATTTAGCCATTTCTTATGCCCTTCCTATCCCAAAAGATACCAAAGCACTTTTCTTCAATTTTTTAGTATTGTTAGATTTATTGATTTTAACAATGGCTTAATAAGAGATACCCAAATTTCTAAAATAACATACTAACACCTTTTAAAAGATATTGACACATTAAAAGTTTGCACTATACAGTACTTAATCAATATTTTGTAAAATGTATTCTTATGGTTAGTTATTTATATATTTATTGTAAAATGTACACGTTCATTATTTGATTTGAGTTTTGTCTAGACTGGCTTAATACTTCAGCAACTAGTGCGGGTGAAATCACGGGATGATTTAATCTCCAAACTATAATTTTGAGGGGGCTGGGGGCTACCACTCTAACTAACCCAAAATTATTTTTCAATGATTGATGAATTTTCAGTTACTGATTATCACATATCATTTTCAGTGAAACAAAAATGCCCACCCTAATTCCTCTGTCGTTTGTTTTATATTCAGAGCATGGTCCCGACAATGTATACGAGCTGTAGTGGGATAAGATGCTGGTATCCAATGAGGAAGGATCATCTTCAACACCATGTGAACTTGATGTGTGGCCTCATCTTGAAAATTTAACAAGCGATGTGATTTCCTGAACAGCATTCGGTAGCAACTATAAAGAAGGAAGAAGATTATTCCAGCTCCAAGGGGAACAAGCCCGTTAAGTCATGATACTAGCACGTTCTGTTACGTTCCTGGTTAGCGGTAATAAATCTTATTTTTCAACTCTTCGATTATAATGTTCCGGAGTATGTCTTAACTGAAATAAACAACTCCTCCACATGCCTTTGGGAAAAATTCTTGTGCCCACAAACTACTTAACATGTAGCATTTGTATTAATACTTATAGCCAGTGTGATGCTACATTTTTTTTTTCCCCCGAGCAAGAGAACACTACATTCATATAATTAACCAGAGTCCGAAAAAAAAAAAAAAAAAAAACATGACATGTCGTCAACCATAACTGAGACTCTAAGCAACTTCTGCAGAGAGAATGGACGATTTAATCACCTAACCATAAGGACATATTTCCATTTTAAAATGTGTAGTTAATCTGTTACTTAGGGATGCTATTGGCGGGTCATTATAGGGTACTTAATCCATCCAATTTGTTAATTACCTTATGAGATTTTAAGATAAGTTTGGATATTACTTCAAAACCCTATAAAGTTTAAAAACACAAAAACCAATAGAAAAACCCGACCAACTAAAAAATACCAGGTAATAATATTTTCAAAAGTTAAAAATTGTGATCTAATGACTTATTAAATCATATTAAAAAGACTATATTTTTATTTATTTGTTAAAGTTCAAGAAATCAGTCATATCTTCATTATTTAATATTTACTATTGTCACTTCTCAATCACAATCGCATCCCTTAGTCTCATATCCCTTTTAATCTATTTTATGTAATTTCTTTCTTTTTTGTAAATATAAATATAATTGAGAAAAATGATAAGTTGAATTTCAGTTAATCTTAATGAATGTAAGAGGATGGGATGAATTTTAGTTAATTTTTGAAATTTGGTAAATTATGTCATAAACTTATAGGAATACATAATTAATGAGCTAAACTTTATTTAATTTAAAATTTAAATGAATGTCTATATAATATATTGAATGATTAAACTCCCTCTTATAATTGTTTTTTAGTGTAATTTAATAAAATTCATACATTAAACTTCAAGTTTTCATGAATGATTCAATAATATCTCTATAAAATTATTTTATAAAAATTATAATTATAGATGGTCATATTTAATACAATTTTTTTTATAAACAATTTATAATATCATATAATATGTTATCGCTTTACTTCTAATATATGCTTTTATAAATAATAAAAATAAATTGTAAAAGTCTTAATAATATCTTTTTTTTGTTTCACATGAATGTATTTTACATAAATTATTATAATGAATTGATAGGTTAGATTATGAATTTATAATACCCATAATAAGATATATTATACATATTAAATTAAAACTCTATAAATTTTAAAATAAATTATAAATAAATTTATAAAATAATAAATCGATCTCAAATTTTATAAAATCTATACCAAACCTAATCCAGTCGCACCAATACCGCTACTTGATTAGCATCTCTTTCGACAAAATGAAAAATAACATTGACACCCTCAACAAAATGAAAAATAACATTGACACCCTCAACAAAATGAAGGGCGTGTAGCCCAAAGTAAACTGTTGACCACATTCTTTGATAAAGCTTGAAAACGTGCAAGGCAATCAGTCACGTGACAAACTTCCTTCCATCCCTCCTCCTTAATCAAAGTGATGGCCAAATGAAAAGCCTGGCATTCCGTAGCTTCAGCACATGGCGAGAGTACGGTTTCAGATTTACCCTTACCATGTTAATTTTATAGCTACTACTGATATCCCAGCCTTTTGTAAAGGCTTAGTCAATGACCCATCAAAAAATACTTTAATCTTCGGTTGTAAGGTAATTTCCTGATGGTCTGTATTTGTAGCAGAATTTTTATTATGATTTATTCCTCTTCTTTAAGCACTACTGTCCTGCATATTGCAATAAAGGGACCTTGGAATTCAAACCAAGACCATACCCTCCAGTCCTTTCGCCTACTCCATATGACCGAACACTGTCACTCTTTCTTCCAACCAATTGCAAGTCATCACGAGCTGACTCGCAGTGGCCCGCAAGTCTCACGAGTCAGCAAAATCAGCCCGCACTGCCCTGCGAGCCAATACGGGCTGGCCTGCGACAACCCGCAGTGGCTTGTGGAAGTGGAACTTGCAGTGGCCTATGCGATGACCCACACCGTCGATCATCGTCCTCACCTTGACTCCTCGCTCGTCTGTCAACCGTCGTCCTCACCTCGACTCCTCCTTCGTCCGTCGACTGTCGTCGAATTCAGGAGCTTCTTCTTTAGTTTAGAATTCTAAATAATAATCAAATCAAAGCGGCTGGATGACAACAAGAAGGGGTCGCCGTCCAATGAGTTAGGCAGCGTCCAGAGCGAGTAGTGTTGGGTGGACCAAGAAAGAGGATGGAGATAAGGCTGAGAGTCATGAGAGTGGATGGTTAGGGACTTACTGACACAGCGCGGAAAGCGAAATGAAACGAATCCGAATATGGATTGGTTTCACACAACAAAGAAACACTCTTTGATGCAAATCTGGTTGCGCACAACCGGGAAAAGGGAGAAAAATTCTCTCACGAAATGTATTTGATAATAAAACAAAACGTAACCCTAGCATATCTGACAAAAGGGTATTTATACTTCCCCGTAAAATATTTAAAAGGGAAAAATCTAAGCATACACGTGGAAATAAATAATAAAATACACGTCTATAACTTGTCGCATACACGGCCGTGCCTCCAGGCCGTGTATGTTTCTAGGCAAGTGACAAGCCTAGTACACGGTCTCATACACGGTCGTGCCTTTAAGCCGTGTATGATTATGTGAAAGTTCCTATCCGAATACACGGCCGTGTCCAGGCCGTGTATGGGAGCCGTGCATGCTTCTGTGGGATACCCTGATCGAATACACGGCCGTGTATGGAAACCGTGTATGTCTCTGTGGAATATCCTGGTAAAATACACGGCCGTGCTTCTGCCCGTGTGTAGAGGTCGTGTATACTTCTGTGAGTTCCTTCCAAACACTACACGGCCGTGGCACAAGCCGTGTGTCCGCCCAATGCCTCGTGTGTCTCCATCATTCTCTCCCACCTGCAAAGAACTCGACCCGAGTTCTCTTCTTGTGAATATGCTTTCCATGTCGTTCCCTCTCTTTGAATCGTCTTGATTTATCCCATTTATCCCGTCGCTTGATCGTGAGTCGCACTACATCATCCACCACACTCAGAGTAACACTTGTCACCGAACCTTTTATTAAATTCTTCGCGTCCAATCCGGATGGATTTGAATGTTAATGGGAGAATCATCTTCTATGTCGATAGGGAGTGATAGAACAGTTGTACTTATTACCTCTAGTGCTTCCTCTGGGTTGGAATATAAGTTTTTGGGCAAAGCAATAAACTCTACATCCTTAATCTCCTCCGTTGGTGCAATGAATCGGCTCAGAGTATCCTCAATCTCCGACTCTTCAGTAACCATCATCACTTGTCTGTCATTCAACAATGGTGAGTCCTCAATAGCTTCTTTACCAACACAATTTTCATAGGCTTCAACTGCTTTTCCACTGCCTCCACCATCATCAATCAATGTACTATGATCGTCAAAGGTTGAGTTTTCCTCTTGTTTGACCATCTCCTCCTTAAGCACTTCCGAAATTAAGTTTATCGGCTTAGGTGTTTGTGGAATTTTCTGAGGAAGGATTCGCTCGTAATCAAGGGGAAAGAACTTTTGTTCTAACAAGTATTGCATCATAAACCAAGTCCTCACCAGTTCTTTACCCTCAAGGCGTCTTACTCCTCGAAGTTGTTCCTACCAATATAATGCATCACCCCACAAACGACTCTCCACTAACTCTATCTTCATTCCCTCTGGAACCCTCATATGGTCAAAGAACCTTTGTATGTTCTCTACCCAAACCCAAAACTCATTTAGACTCTCGGTACCATCAAACTCCAATACAACATATTTAAATTGAGAAAAGATTTCATCTTTATACCTGTAATCACATCTGTTGTACCATCTTATGTTACCATAGCCTCTTCTCTTAGGCAGATTATTAAAAATCTCGTCTTCATCATCCGTATCATAAGTAACAGATCTGTTCCTTGGATCGCCTTCCGGTCGTCTCCAATAAACCTGCCTGCTACTGTTGGTATTGGATCGATAGATCAGGGCCTCACGACGCTGTTCCTCTCGCCGGATTTTCTGACCCATGGTCTCCTCTACCGCCTTTCGTATTGGTTGCCCATAATGTAGGACTTCCGTACCCCAAACACCGTCAAGAATACAACTGCAGTCATCACCGTCGTTAGCCGACATCCCGCAGGAAATTACCTTACTCTGATACCAACTGACGCAGCGCGGAAAGCGAAACGAAACGAATCCGAATATGGATTGGTTTCACACAACAAAGAAACACTCTTTGATGCAAATCTGGTTGCGCACAACCGGGAAAAGGGAGAAAAATTCTCTCACGAAATGTATTTGATAATAAAACAAAACGTAACCCTAGCATATCTGATAAAAGGGTATTTATACTTCCCCGTAAAATATCTAAATGGGGAAAATCTAAGCGTACACGTGGAAATAAATAATAAAATACACGTCTATAACTTGTCGCATACACGGCCGTGCCTCTAGGCCGTGTATGTTTCTGGGCAAATGACAAGCCTAGTACACAGTCTCATACACGGCCGTGCCTCTAAGCCGTGTATGATTATGTGAAAGTTCCTGTCTGAATACACGGCCGTGTCCAGGCCGTGTATGGGAGCCGTGCATGCTTCTGTGGGATACCCTGATCGAATACACGGCCGTTATACACGGCCGTGTATGTCTCTGTGGAATATCCTGGTAAAATACACGGCCGTGCTTCTGCCCGTGTGTAGAGGCCGTGTATACTTCAGTGAGTTCCTTCCAAACACTACACGGCCGTGGCACAAGCCGTGTGTCCGCCCAATGCATCGTGTGTCTCCATCACTTACCAACTTAGGATCTTAATTCTTAGGTGATTAAATTAGGTTTTAGAAATTACAAGTATGCCATATGAAGTGTTTGACACTTAACGATAGGAAGAGTTTATTTGCTTGAGTGATGCGGTCCTATAGGTGTCTTTTATGTGTAATGGGATTACCGTGTTCTATTATCTAAAGTAAATGGACAGCAAAGTATCTTCACGTTTACATAGGAAAGTAGATTCTGCAGAATTCAGATCATAACTCATGGTGAAATGTTTTTTTTTTTTTTTTTATTGAAACTCTACGTTTCTCATCCTCCCACAAGCACACAATTTGAAAAAAAATTGAAGGCGAAATATCTAGATAGCGGAGCCATCAACCTTAGGATCGTTGTCTGTCATCGTCACTTCAGCATTTTTTTTTTTCTGGTCCGTGGGTCCACGGGAACTTGCTTACCCCACCCCGCGAGTTACGAGGGCGCAAGTCAAAATGACTCTCTAGCATATACTATGATCACAACACCTAGCACACACTACAGTCACAACACCTAGTAACGAAAATATATATATAAATATATACACACATATCCAAATTTCATAGAATCGGGCATGGCCACACACCATGTGCTACTAATAAACACCCATATTCAAGATCACAGACAAACCACAAATAACATTTAAAATAGAGCACATGAAATTCTGTACTCATACATAATTTAATCATGATATTTTTACACAATATTACAATAACCAATATATATATATATATAGATAACAATACATACATCATGGATTGATGTATATTATGTAGATTTAGAAGATGACGTTTATTTGAATGGGTAGCATAAAAAAATCCAAAAATACAATGGATCCCAGCATCTTGGACAACAGTAACACATCCAAAGGCCGCAGGAAAAGTCCAAACTCCGTGTAGCAGTGGAGAAAGCGGCGTTGTGTAAGGTGAATTTATACTATTCGATACAAAAAACGTGGAATTAGATACTTGCACACGTCTACGTGTCAATCAGCTGCTCTCCCAACATTTACATTGGAGATAAGATAATGCTTTGGACTCTCGAAGGGCAAGGAACAGGCGATAAGCATTATTTGTCTTACACCATGTGATTCGGCTTTTTGACTCGTGCCTTTTCTTCTTTTTTTTTTTTCATATTTTTAATAATCATTTTGCGACCTTTTCCGAATTGCGATACTAAAACATAAAATGTATATATACCTTTTTTATGAAATTAAATATTTTTATTATTTATTTTATATAATTTTACAAAAATAAATAAATAATTTCCTTTTTAATTAAATAAATTCAGTCTGGTTGTATAGGATTGCCTTTTCTATAAAAGGGCCCTCTGCTCAGCTGATTCATGTGAAATACTAGTCTCCTCTTGAAATATGGATCTATCCTTTCTATCAATAGCACTCGCCATCTCTATTACTGGTATCTTGACATGGGTATGGAGAGTAGTGGACTGGCTGTGGTGGACACCTAAGAAGCTGGAGAGATGTCTAAAGCAGCAAGGTCTCAAGGGCAACCCCTACCGTATCATGGTCGGTGACATGAAAGAAGAAGCTGCTCTGGCGAAAGAAGCTCTGTCCAAATCCATCGATTTTTCAGACGATATTTCTCCTGGTATCCTACCTTCGATCTCCAAAAACATAAAAATTTATGGTACGTCCTTCTTCTCTTTCTTCCTGTTTATTTAGATTTGCATTTGATGAGCAGCCTACCTTGAATATGATTGTTTAAACAATTGTAAGGTTAAGATGTTCTGTGACTGTAAAGAGTCCATTTTGGTCCAAATCTTCATGAAATTCATATGAATAAATGATAAATAAATAATCTGTTTCTCTCTCTTATGGTTAAGCAATATATATTAATAGTTATGTGTTATCCGTGCAATTTTATGTTCTCATATCATATCTTATTAATTATTATATCAATAAATTAAATTTATGTTCCTAATCTTATAGTACAAGATAATAGACTTAGGTAGAGAGAGAGAGAGAGTGAGAGCATAATATATATAGGGTTAGATTCGTGTGGATTATGTATCCAATTAGGTATTTTGTGTTTGCTGATTCAACATGACTGAGCATGCGAATGGACTTACATGAGTTCAATGAGCCTGCTTAGAGAAGGGATGGAACAGCCTGATAAAGTTGAGTAATAATTGAAAATGCAGGAAAGGGTACTTACACATGGTTTGGTCCAACGCCCCGAGTGACAATCATGAAACCTGAATTGCTCAAAGATGCCCTTACAAGGTTGGATGACTTTCCGAAGCTCGGTTCATTGAATCCACTTGTGAGGTTGCTGTCCAGGGGTCTTCTATTCTACAATGGTCAGAAATGGGCCAAGCACAGAAAGATTATCAACCCAGCATTTCGTTTTGAGAAAATAAAGGTACCGTCTTAATCATATATCTATTTCTGGGAATTTGTACACTTCCTTTTCCCAACAGATACTAAACGTTTTCCTCAATTTGTTTTCCTATTTTGGTAAATTTATGGGTTTAATTGTAGTGGCTCTCCCCAGTAAGAGATACCCAGCACGAACACCTCATGAGAGATGTCAGCACGATCTAATGCAGCTGTAATAAATTAATTAGTATTTTGTAAAATGTGCTCCTATAATTAATTTTTAAGGTAGATTCATCATCTCATTTAGGTTCGTCCTGATTGGTTGAATACTTGACCGAGGAGATGATTCGATCTCCAAGCTACTATAATTTTGAGGGGCTACCACTCGAACTAACTCAAAAACTATTTTTCAATACCGTATGAATTTTCAGTTATTAATCCTCACATATCGTTTTCAGTAAGACAAAGCATGGTCCCAACAATGCTATTTAAGCTGATTCCTTTTGTTATTTGTATATCTACAGAGCATGGTCCCAACAATGTATTTAAGCTGTATTGAGAAGATGGATGAGTGGGATAAGATGCTGGTATCAAATGACGAAGGATCATCTTCAACACCTTGTGAACTTGATGTGTGGCCTCATCTTGAAAATTTAACAAGCGATGTGATTTCAAGAACCGCGTTCGGTAGTAGCTATAAAGAAGGAAGAAGATTATTCCAGCTCCAAGGGGAACAAGCCGGCTATGTCATGATACTTGCACGTTCTGTTTACATTCCTGGTTGGAGGTAATAATCTTATTTCAATATTTTCCTATGCTTCTTGACTTATAATGTTCCGGAGTAAGTTTAACTGAAATAAACAACTCCTCAACGAGACACTGACAATGCTGTTGTTGTTGGGAAACATTCATGTGTGGATAGAAACCCGCCTGTGATCTTATTTCCACTTTTTCCTATGCTTCTTAACTTGTAATTCTCGAAAGTAAGTTTACTTGAAACAGACAACTCCTTAACAAGAAATAAATAATGTTGTTATTAGGAAAGATTCATGTGTGGCCAGTGTAATGTCACATCTTGATCATGTGTCCCTTGTTAATAATTTTGGACGTATGATGGAGTTTCTTGCAAAAATCTATAAAGATTGATCAACATAAGTCTTTAAATAAGCAAACATACGAAAAGTAGGAAACGAAAAGTTTTTACCTTTTTCAAGTTTGATTGCACTTTTTTCTCCAAGAAAAAGGAAGCTTCATGAAAGAATCAAAAAGTTATCTTTCCGGTTATCATTGTTTTAAACATGTACCAGTTAGTGGGAAGATGAGTAAATCTTATCTCTATGCATAAAAGGTTTCATCCAAATATTAGAAGCTTTTACACAAGGTGGACCTATAAAGTGCCCGACAGTACCTGAAAACAGGATCCATCAATATAATAGGATCTCTTTTGATTCAGTTTCTACTATATCCGCAGTGCATTTGTCTTTCGTGCATGGCGTGCACTTACCTTTTCGACTCAAATACCTATTTAATGCTGGAATTATTATTGCATTCATTCCTATAAGGGTTAAATCAATATGTATTACTTTTGCAATAAGTTTCTGTAAGTTTGTTTTATCTAAGATTAACAAATTTATGCTGTTATATATTGAGATTGAAATTTAGCGAGTGAACTTCCTGTTTGTATTACAAAATAGAGTAACTTGGACTAAAGTGATGTATTCATAGGTTCTTACCTACTAAAATGAACAAGAGGATGAAAGAGATTGATGTGGAAGTGCGATCTATACTTACGGACATGATCCAAAGAAGAGAGAAAGCCATGAAGGCCGGAGAAAGTGGAGGAGACTTGTTAGGCATACTCATGGAATCAAACTTCAATGAAGCAAATGCAGAGGAAGGCAACCGAAATGTTGGAATGAGTATCGAGGATGTGATTGAGGAGTGTAGACTCTTTTACTTTGCAGGCAAGGAGACAACCTCTGTTCTTCTTGTTTGGACAATGGTTCTGCTAGCGAAGCATCAGCAATGGCAAGCTCGTGCAAGGGAAGAAATTCTGCAAATTTTTGGCAGCAACATACCAGACTATGAAGGATTAGGCCAACTGAAAATTGTAAGTACCATATCTCATAGAAAATTACTTGGAAAGTACAACAGAAATCTGTCTGGCCTGTTAAAGATACAAAACCTAAAATTTCAGTTAGGCCAATTTTAATTTTTATCATCCAATTTCAAGTCAAATCCATCTAGCGTGAGGAAATAGTGCAATAAGAGGTAGGTTTCCAGTAATTGGCGGCGTTGCCATTCTATATGGTAGCTATTCCATTTTTAATAACCATCTATAAACAAGAAGTTTTCTTTGATTATATATGGCATAGCATGTGTATTAGGCAAGAAATTATATTTTGAGGCCCTTTTAATTGATAAATTGCCACTAATATAAAGTGACAGCTGTACATACTTACGAGAAAATTGAATAGCTACTATAAAATAACATATACCCCAATATGATGACGATTAATTCCATTACATCTTTATAGGTCACCATGATATTGTACGAGGTACTGAGGCTATACTCACCTATAATTCGACTGGTCCGGAAGATTCACAAGACCACGACGCTGGGAGAGATGACACTACCAGCAGGAGCGCAGATCTCCTTGCCAACTGTCCTCATTCACCGTGATCAGGAACTTTGGGGCGAAGATGCAAATGAATTCAAACCTCAGAGATTTTCTGAAGGGATGTTAAAGGCAACAAAGGGTCAAGCGTCTTTCTTTCCGTTTGGATGGGGACCTAGAATTTGCGTTGGCCAAAACTTTGCATTGCTTGAAGCCAAGATGGCTTTATCTTTGATCTTGCAGCGGTTCGAATTCGAGCTTTCGCCATCATACACCCATGCTCCTTATGTGAACATTACTCTTCAGCCGAAACATGGAGCACATATCATTTTGCGTAAAGCCAAACCTTTGATGTAGACTGTCTTTTACTTTTGCTTTATTATCCACTACACTTAAAAAAGGATGTCATACAGAGTGCTCTTTTGTCGCTCTGAAGAGGAAATATGCGTCTCCATATATATACTTGTTTAGAATTATCCTAGGAAATAAAAAACTTTATATTTTTATGAAAAATAATCCAAAATCTTATGTATAAAATTATAATTAAATTTGTATGTGGAAGCATACTTGAATTTATGGTGGAAACAAATCTCAAAAGATTTTATCTTTCAGTTTATAGCAATGCTTCCTCTTCTTTATTTTTTTTACCTATTGGATGGGGAAAGATAACAAGGGAAAGAAAAGAAAAATAACCTTAATGATGCATATATTATTTAAATTGAAGACCTAACCCTATATGTAGTTTTTAATATTTTATTTCATTATGATTCATTAGAATAAATAAAATAAAATATGAGTTTTTACATATTATGGTCTATATGAAAAAATTTGTGAGATGAGTCTAATAACCTTATCTATTAATTAACTAAATAACCATTTTTATTTAATGGTTTGATTCCTCAACTCAATTAAATAGTTAATAATATACAATTAATTAATTGACATTATGGACTACAAAAAATATAATAATTTTCTATTTAGGTCACGTATATCACCCGATAGTTGTATATTATTATATCCATATAAGTTCAATTTTTACTATCTATATTGAGTCCCATCTTTAAACAATTTGGTCTATCAATCATATAGTATAGGATCAAAGCAGCCTTTTGTCCCTATTTGTCATGAAAAAACTTATCAACGGTCACTAATATCGGTACAATTAACAATATAGATCAAGTATGAATATGTAGCATAGAAATTACATGTATTGTAATCCTTAACATGTATATTTTTGATAGGTCATACTTAATAATTCATAATATACTTCTTACTTTATACACAATTGTAATAGGAATATATATTTTATTTCAAAAAATTCAAAATAATAGAGGAGGAAAGGAGGAAGCAGAATCACGGATCAGAAGTGAGAAAAAGAGAGAAATTGAAGCCTCGCCAGATTCTTCCAAGCTGCGACCGTCGATCAAGCACCAAACTGTCACCAGGAGACCTTTTTGGAGAAATCCACCGCTACGGTTGAGTTCCCCACCTCCGAAAACCTAGGAAACGGCACCTTAACCTCCTTGAAAGGTCGTCGGAACGGCGTCAACGAGCACCCCCAGCCACTGTGACCGATCGACCCGACCTGACTCGCTTCGACCTGACCCGCGCATCGACCGAGATCCAGGTAAGTCGGATTTTTCGATTTTTTTTTGTATTATTTATTTATTTAGTTATTTTATTTATTTATTCGAATTTATTTATTTATTTATTTGTTATTTATAATTCGAAAATAGAAAAATATTAGAATTTAGATTAGTTTTTTTTTAGGGTTTAATTTAGGATGAGTAATAGAAAATAATAATAAGAAATAATAAAAAATAAAATAATAATAATAATAAATTATAAAAATATAAAAAATGATAAAAACATATATTAGAAAAAATGATAAAATTTAGATTTTAGTTTAGCATAGATAAATAATATAGGAGAAATTTTTTTCAATAAAAATTAATAAAATTAATAAAAATTGATAATAGTAGAAGTGGGTTGAAAAATAGGGAAATAATTCTTTATCACTTAGAATTTTTTTTAAATAAATCTAAAATTGGCTTTTTCCTAATAATTATTATTTCAGAAAATCAAATGATCAAGCTTAGGCTTAGATTTTTCCAGAAAAAAATACGAAAATTATAAAAACGTAAATCAAAAGTAAATTCATAATTAAATTCACAAACACATTAAAGTTTTTTTAGGAAAAGTGAACTACGGCTTATTTGATCCTGAATAGCAGGTATATAGGCACCCATTTGGGGCATCTTTAAAAAAAATTAAAAATCATTTTCTTATAATAACTTACTCAAAAACATAATAAAAGACAACAAGAATAAAATAAAAGAGATTTGGATAAGGTTTTGATTTTAGGAGAGTTGGTTGGTAACCTTAAGGTTTTAATAGGTTAGCCTCCAAACCCAGAAACTCTGGTTTTCCCTTTCCTCTTTTCACAAAAAACAAAAAGAAGGAATCTCGCTGACTAATGGCCCAAATTAGGATTAATCCGCTCAATTAGTCCTAATTCAATCTTTCCCAACTACAGTTAGGTGGCGACTCCAAAATAAAATGAAATTCCTAACTCAAGTCGAGGGTCTACATTAGATGAGCATAAGGTCTAGTATAGACCGGATTAGGAATGGAAAATAAAAAATTAGACTCGATAGGATAGCGATTCCGCTGGGACGAAAGATATCTTTAGTAGGCTAGCCACTTGAATCTCCTTAAATCACTTTTTCGAGAAATGTCTTTTTTTGGTTTGTTATACTGCTGCTAACTTTTTCGGGGATTTGCTTAAGTTTAGGATTCGGTTGTTTACCTTTAAGCAATTTGTTGAGTCTAATTTTTTATTTTTCATTCCTAATCCGATCTATACTAGACCCTATGCTCATCTAATGTAGACCCTCAACTTGAGTTAGGAATTTCGTTTTATTTTGGAGTCGCCATCCAACTGTGGTTAAGAAAAATTGAATTTGGACTAATTGAGCAGATTAATCCTAATTTAGACCACTAGTCGTCGTGATTTCCTTTTTCATTTTTGTGAAAAGAGGAAAGGAAAAACCAGAGTTTTTGGATTCAGAGGCTAACCTATTAAAACCCTAAGGATACCACCCTATTCTCCTAAATCTAAATCTTATCCAAAATGTCTTTTATTTATTTTTATTGTCTTTTCATTGTGTTTTTGAATATGTTATTCTAAGAAAATGATTTTTATTCTTTTTAGGGTTGCCCCAAATGAGTGCCTACGTACCTGTTATTCAGGATCAAACGGGCCGTAGTTCGCTTTTCCTAAAAAACTTTAATGTGTTGGTGATTTTTAATTATGAAATTTCTTTTGATTTACGTTTTTATCATTTTAGTATTTTTCTAAAAAAATCTAAGCCTAAACTTGATAATTTGATTTTTTGAAAAAAAAAATAATTTTAAGGAAAAACCAATTTTGGATTTATTTAAGATAATGATTTCTCTAAGTGATAAAAATTTAATTTCTCTATTTTTCAACCCATTTCTACTATTATAAATTTTTATTTTTTTTAATAATTTTTATTGATTTTTATAATTTTCATTAATTTTTATATTTTTTATTAATTTTTATTGAAAAAATTTCTCCTATATTATTTATCTATCCTAAACTAAAATCTAAATTTTTATTATTTTTTCTAATATATATTTTTATCATTTTCTTTATATATTTATATATTTTTATTATTTATTATTATAATTATTATTTTATTTTTATTATTACTTATCCTAAATTAAACCCTAAAAAAAAAATCTAAATTCTAATATTTTTTTCATTTTTGAATTATAAATGACAAGTAAATAAATAAAGAAATTTAAAGAAATAAATAAATAAATAAAGAAAATAAAAAAATCCGACTTACTTGGATCCGGGTCGGTGCACGAGTCGGGTCGGATCGGGTTGAAGCAAGTCAGGTCCGGTTGATTGGTCACGACGGTTAGGAGTGCTTCTTGACGGCATTCCAGCGGCCTTTCGAAGCGATTGAGGTGTCGTTTCCTAGGTTTTCGGGGGTGAGGAACTCAACCCTAGTGGTGGGTTTCTCCAAAAACGCCTCCTGGTGGCAGCTTGGTGCTTGATCGGTGGTCGCAGCTTGGAAACTCCGGCAAGGCTTCGATTCTCTCTCTTTTCTCTCTTTTCCTCACTTTTGATCTGTGCTCCTGCTTCCTCCTTTCCTCCTCTATTTATAGGCGTTCAAAAGCCCCTCTGGATAAGCTTAAATCTGCCGATTGGTTAAACCCATTTTTTTTTTCCGTTTTGGATTTGGCCTTATCTTGGAGATTTGATGTCAATCCATTGTTTTTCTGTGATTTATCTGATGGATTTGGCTTAAAATCGACAGTAATCCAAAAGATTTGAGAAAAAACGAACGATTCCACCTTCGTTGGACCTGCTCCGACTTCCTCTCGTGTCTATTTGGACGAAGGAGATGATCACGTGCGAGGCACGTAACTCTTCTTAGCCAATCATGCGCTGCCACGTAGCAGCTCGAGGCAAAAGCAGAAAAAATTGCACAGAGTGCTTGCGGGGGGATTCGAACTCGGGACCTCAGGCTTTCCGTGTGTTCTTGGGCGGACATGCGAACCAGCTGAGCCGGCTCAATTCTTGGTTTTTCTATTTTCGCAATTTGCATATATGCAATGCGATTTTTTATTATTTTTGTATTTTTTGAAATTCCAAAAATTTCTAAAAATTATTTAATCCCTTTTATTACTATTTCTACAATTATTTTTCAAAATTGATGTATTTTTCCTATTTATTTTATTTTTTGAATATTTTTCCTATTTTTGCTAAATTAGGAAAAAAATTATAAAAATGGAAAAAAAATTGAAAATTGATTATTATAGGCAAAAATGGGGTGTTTACAACTGCCTCTCTTTGTAGTAACGTTTGCAAAACTTAATTACAAAGACAAGAAAGACGCCATTTTTGGCCTCTAGACTAAATGGATAACGCCTTGATTTGGCTGGTTATCTGGAATTAGGTGTCTAGTAGGAAAATGCTCCACGAGTTAATAACCCCACGAGTATCTTGTGACGGTTGATATTTCTTAAGAAATGGTCTTAAATAACCTAACAATCTAGAGTAATGTATCATCCCAAAAAGTGCTTTATGGGCTAACTAATTGGCAATAGGAAACATCCCAAGGATTGTTTAGGAGTGTGGTATTATAAGTGGAATAGCTAATGATAGGAAGCATCTTATCGGACTAGCAACCTTGAAGAGAAGATTGTCTTGGGAAGTGCTCTTATGAGCTGGCTACCTGTCAATAGAAGCGTCTGGCTAGACTAGCGACTGTTTGGGAAAAACACCTTCGAAGAGCGCTCTTATGAGCTAACTAATCGGTTATCGACAAATTTGAAAAAGTGCTCTTGTGAGCTGACTAATTGATAGATTCGAAAAGTACTCTTCTGAGCTAACTAATCGATAGATTCGAAAGTACTCTTCTGAGCTAACTGATAGATTCGAAAAGTGCACCTATTAGCTAACTAATCGATAGCTTCAAAAAGTGCTCCTGTGAACTAACTTCAAGAAAGGGTATCTAGGAAAGTGCCCATTTGCGGGCTAACTAACCTATAGCGAGAGGACATGCTTCAAAAGGTGCCCCTATGGGTTGACGTTTTTGAAGGGATGTTTGGGAAAGTGCCCCATTGTAGGCTGACTGACCTATAGTGGGAAGCATCTTCTTAGACTCGCGACCTTGGGGAAGAAATGTTTCAAAAGGTACCACTACAGGCTAACCTTGAGAAGAGATATTTAGGGAAGTACCCCATTGTGGGCTGACTAACCTATGGTGGGAGAAACGTCTCAAAAAGATGCCCTTATGGGCTGACCCTAGGAGAGATATTTAAGGAAGTGCCACATTGTGAGCTGACTAACCTATGCAGGGAGAAACGTCTCAAAAAGGTGCCCTTATGGGCTAACCCTAGGAGAGGTATTTAGAAAAATGCCCCATTATGGGCTGACTAACCTTATGCTTTTGAAAATGCTTCTACTGAATGACTTGATAAAGGATGTGGATGATAGTTATTTATTCTAATATGCTTACCAATTTATTGTGGATATCAACCAAATAACCGAACCTTCGAGCTGGTTTGCTTCTCCTTTGCTTACTCTTACTGTATAACAGGGCTGAAGGTCTTGATATGCTTCCTTTCTTGTGCACATGTCTCTTTTGATGGTAGTATTACCCTACTAATGCACCGGGTTTTAATGCTCAAAAGTAGGTAGAATTATATTACAAAATTTATTGAGATTCATTATCATTTCAACGTTTATCATTCATTAGTGAAGTGGTGGGTAATGTGTTTAGGAATGTTTGTCTTAATGAGAATTTTTTGGAATTATCAACCATTCAGAGACATTAACTTTTCTTGTAAAAAGAATGAAAAATGGACTCAACGAAACTTGTATTGAATATTGGCTTTCATAAACATTGGCAAAATTTCAATTCTCTTGCCTAAGGATAGTACATCTTAACAGCATCTGCATTAATGGGGTCTCTCAATTCTAGACCATCCATTTGAGTTAATATCAAAGCACCTCCTGACAATACCTTCTTCACCACATATGGACCCTCATAATTTAAGGTAAATTTCCCTCTAGAATCTTGAGCATTCGGGGGAACTTTCTTTAGCACCAGATCCCCTTCTTTGAAGCATCGAGGCCTCATTTTCTTGTTAAATGCTCGGGCCATCCTTTGTTGGTAACACTGGCCGTGACATAATGTAGTGAGTCTTTTTTCATTAATCAGATTCAACTGATCAAGCCTCTTCTTCACCCAGTCTGATTCAGTTAACTGCGTTTCTGACAAAACTCTGAATGATGGTATTTCGACCTCTACTGGTAGCATTGCCTCAGTACCATATACCAGAGAATACGGGGTAACTCCAGTTGACGTCCTAATTGAGGTCATGTAAGCCATGAGGGCAAATGGCAACATCTCGTGCCAATCTTTGTAAGTGATTGTCATTTTTTCGATGATCTTTTTGATATTCTTGTTGGCTGCTTCTACTGCCTCGTTCATCTGAGGTTGGTAGGGAGTTGAATTTCTATGGTTTATGTGGCATTGTTGACATAAACTTATCATCGATTTGTTGTTGAGATTGGTACCGTTGTTGGTGATGATTGACTCAGGAACTCCACAGTGAGCTATTATGTCTCTCTTCAAGAACCGTACTATTACTCCTTTGGTGACATTGGCATATGATGAAGCTTTTACCCACTTGGTGAAGTAATCAATTGCTACCAATATGAACCTGTGCCATTGGATGCTGTCGGAGTGATTGGGGCGATTATGTTAATTCCCCACATGCAGAAAGGCCATGGTGCTAACAACGAGTGCAACTCGTTGGGCGGAGCATTTATCTGGTTTGCGTACACTTGACACAAATGACGGTGCTTGACATATTTTATGTAATCTGATTCCATGGTTAGCCAATAATATCCTAACCTCATGATTTTTCGGGCCAACACGTAGCCATTCATATGAGGTCTACATACCCCTTCGTGTACTTCCTTCATCAGTTCACATGCCTCATTTTTATCCACACATCTCAATAAGGTGGTGTCAGGCGATCTTTTGTAAAGCACAGACCCACTTAATAAGAAATGACTTGCTAATTTTTTGAGTGTTCTTTGGTCATTCTTGCTAGCCATTTCAGGGTATTTGCTTTCTCAGAGAAAAGTTTTGATGTTGTGATACCAAGGCTCATCATCTTGTGTTTTTTCAATTGCTAAACAATAGGCGGGCAGATGTTCAATGTCTATTTTCAACGGTTGGACTTCAACTCCCCCTATTATCCGAATTATAGATGCCAGTGTGGCGAGTGCATCTGTAAACTGGTTTTGAGTTCTTGGGACGTATGTGAAAGTGGTTGCCTTGAATTCTTCTATTAGCTCTGTTAAATGTTGATGGTATGGTACTAATTTGGGGTCTTTAGTCTTGTATTCCCCTCTCGTCTGTAATATGATAAGTGACGAATCTCCGTACACTTCTAATTTGCGGATTCCCATGTGGCAAGCCATTTTAAAGCTGACGATGCATGCCTCATATTCCGCGATATTATTGGTATATGGAAATGTAAGCCTCGTTGCTGAAGGGAATTGTGTTCCGTCTAGGGATATCAACACTACCCCGATCCCACAACCGAATATGTTGGCAACTCTGTCAAAGAACATCTTCCACTTAGGGTTCCGGTCTATCCTACAGTCTTCTACTGGTGTACCTTCCACTGTTAATATATTTTCATCAGGGAATTGGGCTTGTGGCTCTTGGGAATCTCCCTCGACAGGGTGTTCTGCCAATTGGTCAGCAAAAGATTGCCCTTTCATGGATTTTTGATTTATGTATGTGATATCAAACTCTGATAAGAGCATTTGCCATTTGGAGATTCTCCCTATCAAAACAGGTTTCTCTGCTAAGTACTTCAGAGGATCATGTCTTGTCAGCAGCTCAATGTGATAGTAAAGGGTATATTGCCTCAATCAGTACATGACCCAAATCAGAGCACAACAAGTTCTCTCTACTTCTGAATACCTCTATTCCCCGTCTGTAAATTTCTTGCTTAGGTAATATATGGAACGCTCTCTTCCCTCTTCATCTTTTTGCCCCAACACGCATCCCATAGATTCAGGGAATATTGTGAGGTATAAGAATAAGGGCTTCCTTTGCTTTGGGACTATCAAGACTGGAGGCTTTATGAGATAGTCTTTAATCGTCCTGAATGCTTCTTCACATTCGTCGTCCCATTCTACTACGGCATTCTTTTTTAACAGACGGAATAGTTAACGGCATTTATCTGTGAGCTGTGAGATAAAACGAGCTATGTAATTCAACATTCCCAGAAAACCTCTTACCTCTTTGACAGTACGTGGAGAAGGTAGCTTTAATATAAACTTTACTTTGTCAGGGTCGATTTTAATGCCTTCCCGGCTTATGATAAACCCTAACAACTTGCCTATTGTGACCCCGAAAGTACACTTCTCCGGATTTAACTTGAGTTGGAACTTTCTCAATTGCTTAAACAACTTTCTCGGGATATCTGTATGGCTCTCTTCTTCTTTAGACTTAGCTATCATATCGTCGACGTATACTTCGACTTCTCGATGCATTATGTCATGGAAGTATCGCAACCATGGCTCTCTGATATGTTACCCCGGCGTTTTTCAAACCGAAAAGCATGACTTTATAACATAAAGTCCCCTATGTTGTGATGAAAGTTGTCTTAGTTTTATTTTCTTCGGCCATTTTTATCTGGTTATATCTTGAGAAATCGTCCATAAATGAGAAAAGATGGTTTCCTGCAGTATTGTCTACCAGTACATCGATATGAGGTAGGGGGAAGTTATCCTTTGGCGTAGCTTGGTGGAAGTCTACGCATACGCGTACTTTTCCATTCTTTTTTAGAATGGGGACTATATTCGCTACCTATTCTGGGTAGTCGGATACTTCGATGAACCTTACTTCTAGGAGTTTCTTGACTTCCTCTTTAATCTTTAGTAAGATGTCAGGCCTAAATCTTCTCAATTTCTGTTTTTTAGGTTTGACTTCTTCACTTGTGGGAAGCCTGTGAACTATTATTGATTGGTCTAATCCTGGCATGTTGCCATATGACTAGGTGAACACATCTGCATACTCAGTTAATAGCTCGGTCATCTCACGTTTTTGCTCGGCATTTAAACTGGCCCCAATCTTGAGGTTTTTAGGTTTCCCAATACTTCCTAGATTTACTATCTCCAACGGCTCATCGATTGAAATTCCGCCTTGTTCATGTTTTTGCCAATTTTCTTGTATTATTTCGTTGTCAAGGGCATCGCCTCCAACAGCTGACTCAGCAGTGTTGGAAACGATATCAGCGTTTTCATTTTTTACCTGCGTGAAATGTCCCTAACGTTCGATGGTAGGAAATCTGGGTGAAGTGAAACGAAAGCAGATATATATAAGCAAGACAAATTGTAATTTATTGAATTATGTAAAGAAGTCTCAATAAAAATTGTTTAACAGTTGTTCCCTATCCTTGAGCTAACCTAGTGTTATCAATAGGATAACAGAACCAATTATTGAAAGTTGGATGTTATTTGGACATGCGAGGGGGTGGGCTCCCTTTGCTGACATCAGCTTCGCTTATCCTTAGCTTTTGAATGGTAGTTGCTTATTTGAATGATTTTTGGAGAGGTGGAATGCACATCTGGGTGTTGCTTGGCTTCTCTTTCTTCCTGCCTCTAACACCTCTGGCTTATGCTTCTTCCTGGGCTGTAGGAATGTACCCTAGTCCAAACGTCATTTGCTGCCCCTCCTTAAACTGATGGCCTTCCTTGCTGGTCACCACATTCACCTCGTTGAATATCTGGAGACCAAGGTCTTCGGAGCCATCCTCCCTAATGTAAGGTATGGCGGTTTCTTTGTAGATGGCATAACCTTGTTCGCCCAGCACAGTGATGATCTGCCCATTTGCAATGAATTTGACCTTCTGATGGAGACTTGAGGTAATGGCTCCAGCGGTATGTATCCATGACCTTCCCAAAAGTAGATTGAAAGATCTTGGGATGTCGAGGACTTGGAAGGAAATGTAGAACACTTGCGGGCCAATCTCTACCGGCAAGCTTATTTCCCCTACTATGTCTCTCTTTGACCTGTTGAAAGCCCTAACCACCATCGAGCTTGGTTTAATATTGCTTGGATCAACCCCTAATAAGTCGAAGGTAGCCAATGGGAAAACATTGAGAGACGACCCATTGTCGATGAGTACTCGGGAGACGATCGTGTCGTTGCATTTCACCACTATGAATAGCGGTTTTATATGTTGGTCTCCATCTTCTCCTAGCTCTTCAGGGGAGAAAGGTATCTGGTCCATGGTGAAGATAGAATCTGCCACATGACTTAATTTGTCTGTAGTGATGCCTTCTAGTATCCTGATCTGTTTGAGCACTTTGAAGAGTGCTTCCCTGTGGGGTTCGGAGGTTGTAAGGAGGCCCATAAGTGATATTTGGGCTGGAACTTTGTTTAGTTGCTCCATGATCTTATATTCGCTCACCTTGACCATTTTTGTAAATGCAACGAGCCCCTCTTCTTCTTCCCTTCCTATCTTCGTGTTGGGCTCCTCAGTTGAGACTTTAAATTTCGGGTCATAAACTCTCTCAAAGCGGGTGATTCCTCCTACCATATGGGATCGTTCTTGATTGAGGGTCTGATAGTTAAACGGTGCGGCCTTATACCTCTCGGCGGGTGTTGGGAGATTGAACACATACCTCTTTTTTGGAATTTGTATCTCGGTTGATTGTCCTTCATAGCATTTTATGACCATCAGCTTTTGGTTTGACTTTATCATGTTCACGGACTTCTCCCCTTTTTTTAGTAGGTTATCCTCTTTCTCAAACTCGGGCCCCCATCCACTAGGCGACCCATACTCTGTTGGGGTGTAAGAATAATTTACCAGATACTCGAATCTCCCATGTGATTCTCCTAAGGTACCGACTGTTGGCTCTCCAACTAACCATTTCTTTTTTATATGTGATTTGGGGGTTTCCTTTGGAGTTTGGCGGGAATGACTTTTCTGCTGGCCAGTTGCCTTTTGCCTTGAGGATTCTTTAGGATCTGACCCTTCAGATGTGATCATATTGACGGTGGGCTTATGGTTAGGCAACAGATTAGTGTTGACATTGGGTGCCGGGGTGTTAACAAAGTCCAGCTGTACAATCCCAGCGTCAATCAAATCCTGGGTTTTGTTTTAGAGCCACCGGCATCTATCTGTAGAATGCCCCTCTTGACCCATATGATAGTTACATTTAAGGCTTAAGTTGAAATTCCTGGGCTTGTTCCGGTCATTCGGGATCTCAAAGCTAATCAAATTATCCGCCCGCAGTCGAGCGAAGACCTGGCTGAGTGGGATTGGGATTGGAGTGAACTATCTCGGGACTCTGGCAGCCTAGGCATGATTTGCTGGGGAATGCTGGCCTGGGGCACTCATAGTCTAGAATGTCACACAAGTCCCAACCCTATGTGCTTTACTGGAATTGATTGTGCTGACGGTAGACTCCTTGGCTTTGTTACCTCCCAAGGGCCTTTGTGATTATTTGACCTTGGAAGAATCCATCGTTTGGAGTCTGCATGTTGTGATGACATTTTCAATCCGGCACCCTGTTGCCACTACTTCTACAAAGCCGGATGATGTCTGGCCCACCAGATGTGAGAAGTAGGTCTTATCGAGAGTGTTGACAAATATGAATGTCAGCTCTTTTTCAGAAATCAAGGTTGCTACCCTGGCAGCTTGAGCTCTCCAATGCTAAGCATACTCCTTGAAAGACTCAGCGTGTCTCTTTTAAAGACTTCCCAAGTCAATTACTAAGGGGGCGACTTCGATGTTGAACTTATATTGGTTATAGAATGCCCGAGCAAGCCTTTCCCAGGTATTGACCTGGTTGAAATCCAAGTAGGTATACCATACTAGGGCAAGACTTGTAAGGCTATCCTGGAAGGTCTTGATCATAAGTTGGTCATATTGAGCATATTTGCTTATCTTCCGGGCGTATAGCCTTGTGTACATCTTGGGGCATCTAGTGTCGTTATACTTTTCAAATTCTGGGGTCTTGAATTTATCAGGGTATACCTCCTCCCCATATGCTGGCAAGCTAGTGATCCCGTCCTATTCAAAACCGTCAGGCCCCTCTATTGTTTTCATTTTATCGGCCAGTTGTTGAAAGAGTCTCTTTTCCATCTCTTTTTGTCTGTCCTCCATTTCCCTCTTCAAGTCATCAAAGGTCGGACGCTGGTTGGCTCTTGGTTCATACTCAAAGGCCAGGTTGAGGTGGGAATTGATTTCTTCATATTTTGGAGGCTGACCCTCCATTGCTTTCCCTTTTTTGGCCCTTGAGTGTTCTTCTTGAGTAGGGTGGGTGGTGCGAAGGAGGCCAATGCTTTCAGTCAAGAGGTGGACTTGTGCAGCTAGCTGTTGGACCGTTTGTTCAAGGGATATGATCCTAGGGTCTGAGGCAGCATCAGCACTTGTGTTGTTGCGGTTGTCGCCACTGTTTACCATTTTGGTTCTTGAACGTGTGCAAATTGGGCTTCTAGGAGGGTTTGGTTGTTTGAGAGCTATTTTTGATACTTGGCACGCATCTTTCTTAGTATGATGTATGCATGAAAATGTGATGCATGTGTCACACGGATGCTAAAATAAAGGGGCCAACAATTGATTGATGATATAATACTAAAACTTTATTTTTATTAATATTGGAAACTTGGAGTTCGATACTTGAAAAAAAAAATGAAAAAGTACAATAGGGATCTATTTCCTAGTTCTCTTGGTCTTCTATTGCATAGGCGTCGATTTTTCATTGATGACAACTTCCAATTCCCTGACTCTAGCTTGGGTCTTTTCCAATTGAGTTTCTAAGGCTTTGTTTCTTTGATCAAATTCCTTGAATCGGCCTTTCCAGATATCCGTTTTATAGTTTGCAGCCTCAAAATATACTTCCATTTGAACCTTAACTTGCTTCAGGTAGATTTCTAGCTTCGGGTCTGCTTTGTCTGGCTTAGGTTGGGTGATATTTGGGACCCGGTATGCTCTTTCCCCTATCTGATATAGCTGGTGGATTACGAACTCCCTGGTGGCTCGGTGCTTGCCCACTTCACCATCCAGCTCTCTGAGGTCTACATTCGGGCTCTCGATTCGGGCTTCCCATAGTGCCTTGACCTCTGCCAGCTTAGCAAACTTCTCAGCTACTAATAAGTTCGAGTCTTGATACTCAAATGTGATTGCTTCCAGCGAAGGCCGATAAACTATGTCTTGAATAGTACCGAACTGGCGGACCACTGAGTTGGGATGATAACCTATAAATCCGCTGATACTGATCAAAGGCACGACTTGAAAGTTACTGCAGGTTAATATAACCTTATCGCAGCAACTCCATCTAGCTGTCCACAAGATGTCATTGGCACTAAAACTTTTAAGCACTTCTACCTAACTATGGCTGCTAAGGTCGTCGGGCAGCTTTATCTTCTCTATGCATGAGTCCACAAGGTCCACTTGTTGAGCCAGAGTTTTTCAGACTAAGTTCAGCCCAAAACACTTGAGGTGGCTTATAAATCATATCAGGATAAGGTTGATATTTGAGTGGAGAATCCCGTGGCCTTTTTTCTTGACGAAGTTTAAGTTCCGGATCTGTTCAGCCAATAGAGCCAGGATGTAAGATTTTCCTTCCAGGAACTGAGCCACCAGTTCTACGACTCGATAGTGGACATAAAAAGTTCTGGTGGGGAAGAGTATGGTGGCGAAGGCTGCCAAGATGAAAGTGCTCACCCTTCTTTGTCTATAACTCTTGGGGTCCCCACACAATATGTCTTCCCTGTCCCCATTATCTTTTCGGGCTATGAACCAGGCTTCCAACTCGTCCATCCATATGCAATATCCATTACAGTCTACTAAGGCCTTGTTGATTGCTGTTTTGCGGATACCTAGAAGTCTACTGAAGATACCAGCTGGCCTAGCCTCAAGATTCGATACATACACTTCGCTGGTTAGTGCTGGAGTCTGTAAAAGTTGGGTGTACTCTTCTAGAGTGGGAGTAATCTCATGTGGCCCAATGAAGAAAGCTGTGGGCTCTATTTCCTATAGATGGAGCATGGCCCAAACCAAGGGTAAATTTATCTCCATCTTCATCAGTGAGAGGATGGGCCCTATTTTCTGCTGAACGAAGGCCTGCTCCTCTAGGTTGTACAGAGTGAACCAGTGATCCAACACCAATTTTGGGTCCAGAGGTTTGCATACTCGGATCTCTTTGTGGAGGAGGCGGTCAATTGTGGAACTAGTCATCTATTACAACAGAAATTTCTAATTACAACAAGAACTATGTTACAATGATAGCATTACATGGAAATGTATCTGAACTCTGTGAACAGAATAAAAGTATTACATCATCAACCAGTTGTTAGCCTATGACGTCGTGTATGCAGATAGGTAGGTTCTAACAGGTTCCCAAGCTCTATGGCCTCCCACATTCTCGGAGAAATGGATCCCAAGTCATATCGAAGCATTGGGTGAGGTAACCTAATCAGTTCTGAACGGTAATCATATCACTTCGCCCGAAACCTACACAATCCCCCCCCCATCTTAGGGTCCTAAGACAGCCCAGGTTTGACTGTATCTACTCACACAGTTACATGCATGCAGACTCAACAGCAAAAGTAAATAACTGAATCCTAAATTTAGTTAAATCCCTGAAAGGTTAGCAATAGTATAACAATCAAAAGACATTTCTTATAAAGGAGCGATTTAAGGAGATTCAGGTGGCTAGCCTACTAAAGAGGAGTCCTCAGTGGAGTCGCCATCTTGTCGAGTCTAATTTTTTATTTTCCATTCCTAATCCGATCTATATTAGACACTGTATTCATCTAATGTAGACCCTCCACTTGAGTTAAGAATTTCGTTTTATTTTGGAGTCACCACCCAACTGTGGTTGGGAAAAACTGAATTAGGACTAATTGAGCAGATTAATCCTAATTTAGACCACTAGTTGTCGTGATTTCCTTTTTCATTTTTGTGAAAAGAGGAAAGGGAAAACCAGAGTTTCTGGATTCGAAGGCTAACATATTTAAACCCTAAGATTATCACCCTATTCTCCTAAATCTAAACCTTATCCAAAATGTCTTTTATTTATTTTTGTTGTCTTTTCATTGTGTTTTTGAACATGTTATTCTAAGAAAATGATTTTTATTCTTTGTAGGGTTGCCCCAAATTGGTACCAATGTACCTGTTATTCAAGATCAAACGAGCCGTAATTCGCTTTTCCTAAAAAACTTTAATGTGTTGATGATTTTTAATTATGAAATTTCTTTTGATTAACGTTTTTATCATTTTAGTATTTTTCTAAAAAAACTAAGCCTAAACTTGATAATTTGATTTTTTGAAAAAAAATAATAATTTTAAGGAAAAACCAATTTTGGATTTATTTAAGAAAATGATTTTTCTAAGTGATAAAAATTTCATTTCTCTATTTTTCAACCCATTTCTACTATTATAAATTTTTATTGATTATTATTATTTTTTATTATTTTTTATGATTTTTATTAATTTTTATTGATTTTTATAATTTTCATTAATTTTTATATTTTATATTAATTTTTATTGAAAAATTTTCTCCTATATTATTTATCTATCCTAAACTAAAATCTAAATTTTTATTATTTTTTCTAATATATATTTTTATCATTTTCTTTATATATTTTTATTATTTATTATTATAATTATTATTTTATTTTTATTATTACTTATCCTAAATTAAACCCTAAAAAAAAAAACTAATCTAAATTCTAATATTTTTTTCATTTTTGAATTATAAATGACAAGTAAATAAATAAAGAATTCAAAAAAAAAAAATCAAAAAATCCGACTTACCTGGATCCGGGTCGGTGCGCGGGTTGGGTCGATCGGGTTAGATCGGGTAGAAGCGAGTCAAGTCGGGTCGATCGATCACGGCGGTTGGGAGTGCTCGTTGATGGCGTTCTGGTGGCCTTTCGAAGCGATTGAGGTGTCATTTCCTAGGTTTTCGGGAGTGAGGAACTTAACCGTGGCGGTGGATTTCTGCAAAAACACCTCCTGGTGGCAGCTCAGTGTTTGATCGGTGGTCGTAGCTTGGAAACTCCGGCGAGGCTTCGATTCTCTCTCTTTTCTCTCTTTTCCTCACTTTTGATCTGTGCCCCTGCTTCCTCCCTTTCTCCTCTATTTATAGGCACTCAAAAGCCCCTTCGGATAAGCTTAAAGCCGCCGATTGGTTAAACCCATTTTTTTTTTTCCGTTTTGGATTTGGCCTTATCTTTGAGATTTGATGTCAATCCATTGTTTTTCTGTGATTTATCTGATGGATTTGGCTTAAAATCGACAGTAATACAAAAGATTTGAGAAAAAATGAACAATTCCGCCTTCGTCGGACCTGCTCCGGCTTCCTCTCGCATCTATTTGGGCGAAGGAGATGATCATGTTCGAAGCACATAACTCTTCCTGGCCAATCATGTGCTGCCACGTGGCAGCTCGAGGCAAAAGCAAAAAAAATTGCTCAGAGTGCTTGCGGGGGGATTCGAACTCGGGACCTCAGGCCTTCCATGCATTCTTAGGCGGACAAGCGAACCAGCTGAGCTAGCTTAATTCTCGGTTTTTCTATTTTCACAATTTGCATATATGCAATGCGATTTTTTATTATTTTTGTATTTTTTGAAATTCCAAAAATTTCTAAAAATTATTTAATCCCTTTTATTACTTTTTCTGTAATTATTTTCTAAAATTGATGTATTTTTCCTATTTATTTTATTTTTTGAATATTTTTCCTATTTTTGCTAAATTAGGAGAAAAATTGTAAAAATGGAAAAATTGAAAATTGATTATTATTGATTATTAGGAGCAAAAATGGAGTGTTTACACAATTATTTACTTTCAAGTCTGCATGCATGTAACTGTGTTAGTAGATACGGTCAAACCCGGACCGTCTTAGGACCCTAAGACGGGGGGGCATTGTGTAGGTTTCGGGAGAAGTGATATGATCACCGCTCGGGACTGATTAGGCTACCCCACCCAATGCTTCGATATAGCCTGAGATCCATTTCTCCGAGAATGCGGGAGGCTATAGAGCTTGGGGACCTGTTAGAACCTACCTATCTGAATACATGACGTCATGGGCTGACAATTCATTGACGATGTAATACTTTTATTCTATTCATGGAGTTTAGTTACATTTCCCTGTAATGCTATCATTGTAACATAGTTCTTTTTGTAATTAGAAATTTCTTGTAATAGATGACTAGTTCCATAATTGACCGCCTCCTCCGCAAAGAAATCCGAGTTTGCAAACCTCTAGAACCAAAATTGGTGCTGGACCACTGGTTTACTCTGTACAACCCAGAAGAACCGACCTTTATTCAGCAGAAGATAGGGCTCATCCTCTCACTGATGAAGATGGAGATGAACTTACCCTTGGTACAGGCCATGCTCCATCTATGGGAAATAGAGCCTGTGGCTTTCTTCATTGGGCCACATGAGATCACTCCCACTTTAGAAGAGTACACCCAACTTCTACAGGCTCCAGCACTAACCAATGAAGTGTATGTACCAGATCTTGAGGCCGGGCCAGTTGGTATCTTCAGCAGACTTCTGGGTATCCGCAAAATAGCAATCAACAAAGCCTTAGCAAACTGTAACGGGTACTACATACGGATGGATGAGTTAGAAGCCTGGTTCATAGCCAGAGAAGATAATGGGGATAGGAAAGACATATTGTGTGGGGACCCCAAGAGCTATAGACAAAGAAGGGTGAGTGCTTTCATCCTGACCGCCTTTGCTACCATACTCTTCCCCACCGGAACTTTTTATGTCCATTATCGAGTTGTAGAACTGGTGGCCCAATTACTGGAAGGAAAATCTTACATCCCGGCTCTACTGGTTGAACAGATCCGGAACTTAAACTTTATCCAGAAAAAGGGTCACAGGATCCTCCGCTCAAACATCAACCTTATCCTGATCTGGTTTGTAAGCCACCTCAAGTGTTTTGAGCTGAACTTGGTCCAGAAAACTTTGGCTCAACAAGTGGACCTCGTGGACTCGTGCATAGAGAAGATAAAGCTGCCCAACGACTTTACTAGCCACAATTGGGTAGAAGTGCTTAAAAGTTTCAGTGCCGACGACATCTTGTGGACAACTAGATGGAGTTGCTACGACAAAGTCATCTTAACCTGTAATAACTTTCAAACCATACCTCTAATCGGTATCAGCGGATGTATAGGTTATCATCCCAACTCAATGGTCCGTCAGTTCGGTACTATTCGGGACATAGTTTATTGGCCTTCGCTGGGAGCAATCACATTTGAGTATCAAGACCTGAACTTACTAGTAGCTGAGAAGTTTGCCAAGCTGGCAGAGGTCAAGGCACTATGGGAGGCCCAAATTGAGAGTCCTAATGTAGACCTCGGAGAGCTGGATGGTGGAGTGGGCAAGCATAGAGCCACCAGGGATTTCGTAATCCACCAGCTATATCAGACAGGGGAAAGGGCATACCGAGTCCTAGATATCACCCAACCTAAGCCAGACGAGGTAGACCCAAAGCTGAAAACCTATCTGAAGCAAGTCAAGGCTCGAATGGAAGTATATTTTGAGGCTGCAGACTATAAAAAGGATATCTGGAAAGGCCAATTCAAGGAATTTGATCAAAGAAACAAGGCCTTAGAAGCTCAGCTGGAAAAGACCCAAGCCAGAGTTAGAGAGTTGGAAGCTGTCATCAACGAAAAGTCGGCGCCTACGCAGCAGAAGACCAAGAGAATTAGGAAATAGATCCCTATTGTACTTTTTCATTTTTTTCAAGTATCGGAATCCAAGTTCCCAATATTAATAAAAATAAGGTTTCAGTATTATATCATTAATCAATTGTTGGCCCCTTTATTTTAGCATCTGTGTGATACATGCATCATATTTTCATGCATACATTAAACTAAGGAAAATGTGTGCCAAGTATCAAAGATAGCTCCTAAACAACCAAACCCTCCAAGGAGCCCAATCTGCACTCGTTTAAGAACCAAAATGGTAAATAGTGTCAACAACAGTGACAGCCGCAACAACACAAGTGCCGACGCTGCCTCAGACCCTAAGATCGTATCCTTGGAACAAACAGTCCAGTAACTAGCTGCACAAGTCCACCTCCTGACTGAGAGCATTGGCTTCCTTCGCACCACCCAACCGACTCAAGAAGAACACTCAGGGGCAAGAAAGGGGAAAGTAGTGGAGGGTCAGCCTCCAAAATATGAAGAAATCAATTCCCACCTCAACCCGGCCTTTGAGTATGAATCGAGAGCTAACCAGGGTCAAGCCTTTGATGACCTAAAGAGGGAAATGGAGGACAGAAAAAAGGAGATGGAAAAGATACTTTTTCAACAACTGGCCGACAAGATGAAGACAATAGAGGGGTCTAATGGTTTCGAACAGGTCGGGATCACCAACTTGCCAGCATATGGGGAGGAGGTATACCCCGATAAGTTTAAGACCACAGAATTTGAAAAGTACAATGGTACTGAATGCCCCAAGATGCACACAAGGCTGTACGTTCGGAAGATGAGCAAATATGCTCAATATGACCAACTTATGATCCAGACCTTCCAGGATAGCCTTACAGGCCCTACCTTTGTCTGGTATGCCCACCTGGATTTCAATCATGTCAATACCTGGGAAAGGCTTGCTCGGGCATTCTATGACCAATACAAGTTCAACATCAAAGTTGCCCTCTCAGTAATCGACCTTGGGAGTCTTCGGAAGAGACACGCTGAGTCTTTCAAGGAGTATGCTCAGCGCTGGAGAGCTCAAGCTACCAGGGTAGCAACCCCAATTTCTGAAAAAGAGCTGACATTCATATTCGTCAATACTCTCGATAAGACCTACTTCTCATATCTGGTAGGCCAAACGTCATCCAACTTTGCAGAAGTAGTGGCAGCAGGGTGCCAGATTGAAAATGCCATCACAACAGGTAGACTCCAAATAATAGATCCTCCCAGGGTTACATCATCACAAAGGCCCTTGGGAGATAACAAAGCCAAGGAGTCTACCGTCAGCACAGTTAACTCCGGTAAAGCAGACAAGGCTGGGACCCGCGTAACATTCCAGACTATGAGTGCCCTAATACAACAGTCCCCCACAAATTACGCCTAGGCCGCCAGAGTCCCGAGACAGTTCACTCCAATCCCGATCCCGCTCAGCCAGGTCTTCGCTCGACTGCGGGCGGATAATTTGATTAGCTTCGAGATCCCGAATGACCAGTATAAGCCTAGAAATTTTGACTCAAGCCTCAAATGTGACTATCATATGGGCCAAGAGGGGATTTCTATAGACAAATGCTGGAGGCTCCGAAACAAAATCTAGGATTTGATTGATGTTGGGATTGTGCAGCTGGACTTTGTTAACACCCCACCACTTAATGTCTACACTAATCCGCTGCCTAACCATAAGCCCATTGTCAATATGATCACATCCGAAGAGCCGGATACCAAAGAATCCCAAGTCAACAAAAGGCAACGGAGTAGCAGAAAAGTCACCCCCACCAAACTCCGGAGAAAACCCCTAAATCACATATAAAAAAGAGATAGTTAGCTGGAGACCCGACAGTCGATACCTTAGGCGAATCACATGAGAGATTCGAGTACCTAGTAAATTACCCGCCTAGTGGGTGGGGGCCCAAGTTTAGGAAAGAAGACAACCCACCAAAAGAAAGGGAGAAGTCCGTGAACATGATAAAATCAAACCAAAAGCCGATGGTCATAAAGTGCTATGAAGGAAAATCAACCGAGACGCAAATTCCAAGGAAGAGGTATGTGTTCAATGTCCCAATACCCGCAGAGAGGTATAAGGAGGCACCATTTCACTATCTGGCTCTTGATCAAGAACGACCCCCTATGGTAGGAGGAATCACCTGCTCTGGGAGAGTTTATGACCCGAAATATAAAATCTCAATTGAGGAGCCCAACACGGAGGTAGGAAAAGAAGAAGAAGAGGGGCTCGCCGCATTTACAAAGATGGTTAAGGTGAGCGAATATAAGATCATAGAACAACTGAACAAGGTTCCAGCCTAGATATCACTTATAGGCCTCCTTACAACCTCCGAGCCTCACAGGAAAGCACTCTTCAAAGTGCTCAAACAGATCAAGGTACTAGAGGGCATCACCACAGACAAATTAAGTCATGTGGCAGATTCCATCTTCACCATGGACCAGATATCTTTCTCCCCCGAAGAGCTAGGAGAAGACGGAGACCAATACATAAAACCGTTGTTCATAGTGGTAAAATGCAACGACACGATCGTCTCCCTAGTACTCATTGACAATGGGTCGTCTCTCAACGTATGCCCATTGGTTACCCTCGACCTACTGGGGGTCGACCCAAGCAATATCAAACCAAGCTCGATAGTGGTCAGGGCTTTTGACGAGTCAAAGAGAGACATAGTAAGGGAAATAAGCTTGCTGGTAGAGATTGGCCCGCAAGTGTTCTACATCTCCTTCCAAGTCCTTGACATCCCAAGATCTTTTAATCTACTTTTGGGAAGGCCATAGATACATACCGCTGGAGCCATACCCTCAAGCCTCCATCAAAAGGTTAAATTCATTGCAAATGAACATATCATCACCGTACTGGGAGAGCAAGATTATGCCATCTATAAAGAAACCGCCATACCTTACATTAGGGAGGACGGTTCTGAAGACTTTGGTCTCCAGATATTCAACGAGGTAAATGTGGTGACTAGCAAAGAAGGCCATCATTTTAAGGAGGGACAGCAAGGGACGTTTAGACTAGGGTACGTTCCTACAGCCCAGGAAGAGGCACAAGCCAGAGGTGTCAGAGGCAGGAGGAAAGAGAAGCCAAGTGACACCCGGATGCGTTTTCCACCCCTCCAACAATCATTCAAACAAGCGACTACCACTCAAAAGCTAAGGATAAGCGAAGCTGACGTTAGCAATGGGAGCTCGATCTCTCGCACGTCCAAGCAGCATCTGACTCTCAATAATTGGTTCTGTTATCCTATTGATAGCACTAGGTTAGCTTAAGGATAGGGAATAATTATTAAACAATTTTTATTGTGATTTCTTTTCATAATTCAATAGATTACAATTTGTCTTGCTTATATACATGTACTTTCGTTTCACTTCACCCAGATTCCCTACCATTGAACGTCAGGAACATTTCGCGTAGGTAAGAAATGAAAACACTGATATCATTTCCAACACTGCTGGGTCAGCTGTTGGAGGCGATGTCCTTGACCACGAAATAATATAAGAAAATTGGAAAAAACATGAACAAAGTGGAATTTCAATCGACGAGCCGGTGGAGACAATAAATCTAAGAAGCGTTGAGAAACCTAAAAACCTCAAGATCGGGACCAGTTTAAGTGCCGAGCAAAAGCGTGAGATGACCGAGCTGTTAGCTAAGTATGTAGATTTGTTTGCCTGGTCATATGGCGACATGCCAGGATTAGACCAATCAATAGTAGTTCATAAGCTTCCTACAAGGGAAGATGTCAAACTTAAAAAATAGAAATCGAGAAGATTTAGGCCTGACATCTGACTAAAAATTAAAGAGGAAGTCAAGAAATTGCTAGAAGTGGGGTTCATCGAAGTATCTGACTACCCAGAATGGGTAGCGAATATAGTCCCCGTTCTAAAAAAGAATGGAAAAGTAAGCGTATGCGTAGACTTCCGAGACTTAAACCAAGCTACGCCAAAAGATAACTTCCCACTACCTCACATCGATGTTTTAGTAGGCAACACTATAGGAAACCATCTTTTCTCATTTATGGACAGCTTCTTAGGATATAACCAGATAAAAATGGCTGAAGAAGATAAAACTAAGACGACTTTCATCACAACATGGGGGACATTCTGTTACAAAGTCATGCCCTTCGGTTTGAAAAACGCCGGGGCAACGTATCGGAGAGCCATGGTCGCAATACTTCATGATATAATGCATCGAGAAGTCAAAGTATACGTTAACGATATGATAGCCAAGTGTAAAGAAGAAGAAAGCCATACGGATATTCTAAGAAAGTTGTTTAAGCGATTGAGAAAGTTCCAGCTCAAGTTAAATCCGGAGAAGTGCACTTTCGGGGTCACGATAGGTAAGTTGCTAGGGTTTGTCATAAGCCGGGAAGGCATTAAAATCGACCTTGACAAAGTAAAGTCTATACTAGAGCTACCTTCCCCACGCACTGTCAAAGAGGTAAGAGGTTTACTGGGAAGGTTGAATTACATAGCTCATTTTATCTCACAGCTCACAGACAAATGCCGTCCACTATTTCGTTTGCTAAAAAAGAATGCCGCAATAGAATGGGACGACGAATGTGAAGAAGCATTTAGGACGATCAAAGACTATCTCATAAAGCCTCCAGTCTTGATAGTCCCAAAGTAAGGGAAGCCCTTATTCTTATACCTCACGATACTCCCTGAATCCATAGGATTCGTGTTGGGGCAGAAAGATGAAGAGGGAAGAGAGAGTTCCATATATTATCTAAGCAAGAAATTCACAGACGGGGAACATAGGTATTCAGAAGTAGAGAGGACTTGTTGTGCTCTAATTTGGGTGATGCACCGATTGAGGCAATACACTCTTTACTATCACATTGAGCTACTGACAAGACATGATCCTCTGAAGTACTTGGCAGAGAAACCCATTTTGTTAAGGAGAATCTCCAAATGGAAAATGCTCTTATCGAAGTTTGATATCACATACATAAATCAAAACTCGATGAAAGGGCAATCTTTAGTCGACCAATTGGTAGAACACCCCGTCGGGGGAGATTCCCAAGAGCCACAAGCCCAATTCCCTGATGAAAATATATTAACAATGGAGGGTACACCAATAGAAGACTGTGGGATAGACCGGAACCCTAAGTGCAAGATGTTCTTTGACGGCGCTGCCAATGTATTCGGTTGTGGGATCAGGGCGGCGTTGATATCCCTAAACAAAACACAATTCCCTTCAGCAACAAGGCTCACATTTCCATATACTAATAATATCGCAGAATATGAGGCATGCATCCTCGGCCTCAAAATGGCTTGCCACATGGAAATCCGTGAATTAGAAGTGTACGGAGATTCATCACTCATCATATTACAGATGAGAGGGGAATATAAGACTAAAGACCCCAAATTGGTACCATACCATCAACATTTGATAAAGCTAACAGAAGAATTCGAGGCAATCACTTTCACATACGTCCCGAGAACTCAGAATCACATAGACATTCGAGGCAATCAGTTTGCAGATGCGTTCGCCACACTAGCATCTATAATTCACATAACAGGGGGAGTCAAAGTCCAACCGTTGAAAATAGACATAAAAAATCGGCCCGCCTACTGTTTAGTGATTGAACAAGCACAAGATGATAAGCCCTGGTATCACGACATCAAAACTTTTCTCCAAGAAAGCAAATACCCTGAAATGGCTAGCAAAAATGACCAAAGAACACTCAGAAGGTTAGCAAGTCATTTCTTATTAAGTGGGTCTATGCTTTACAAAAGATCACTTGATACCACCTTGCTAAGATGTGTGGATAGAAATGAGGCATGTGAACTGATGAAAGAAGTACATGAAGGGGTATGTGGACCTCATGTGAATGGCTACATGTTGGCCCGAAAAATCATGGGGTTGGGCTACTATTGGCTAACCATGGAATCAAATTGCATCAAATATGTTAAACACTGTCATTTGTGCCAAGTGTATGCAAATCGGATAAATGCTCCGCCTAACGAGCTCCATTCGTTGTCTGCACCATGGCCTTTCTCCATGTGGGGGATCGACATAATCGGCCCAATCACTCCGACAGCATCCAATGGCCATAGGCTCATATTGGTAGCCATTGATTACTTCACCAAGTGGGTGGAAGCTTCATCATATGCCAATGTCACCAAAGGGGTAATAGTCCGGTTCTTGAAGAGGGACATAATAGCTCGATATGGAGTTCCTGAGTCAATCATCACCGAAACAGTACCAATCTCAACAACAAGTCGATGACAGGTTTATGTCAATAATTCCACATAAACCATAGAAATTCAACTCCCTACCGACCTCAAATGAACGGGGCAGTAGAAGCAGCCAACAAGAATATCAAAAGAATTATAAAAAAAATGACAATCACTTACAAAGATTGGCACGAGATGTTGCCATTTGCCCTCATGGCTTACAGGACCTCAATTAGAACATCTATTGGAGTTACCCCATATTATCTGGTATATGGTACTAAGGCAGTGCTACCAGTCGAGGTCGAAATACCATCATTCAGAATTCTATTAGAAACGCAGTTAAATGAATCAGACTGGGTGAAGAAGAGGCTTGATCAATTGAATTTGATTGACAAAAAAAGACTCACCACATTATGTCACGGCCAGTGTTACCAACAAAGGATGGCCCGAGCATTTAACAAGAAAATGAGGCCTCGATGCTTCAAAGAAGGGGATTTGGTGCTAAAGAAAGTTCTCCCGAATGCTCAAGATTCTAGAGGGAAATTTACCCCAAACTATGAGGGTCCATATGTGGTGAAGAAGGTATTGTCAGGTGGTGCTCTGATATTAACTCAAATGGATGGTCCAGAATTGAGAGACCCCATTAATGCAGATGCTGTTAAGATGTACCATCCTTAAGCGAGGGAATTGAAATTTTGCCGATATTTATGAAAGCCAATATTCAATACAAATTTCGTTGAGTCTAGTTTTCATTTTTTACAAGCAAAGTTAATGCCTCTGAATGGTCGATAATTCCAACCAATTCTCATTAAAACAAACATTCCTAAACACATTACCCATCACTTCACCAATGAAGGATAAATATTGAAATGACAATGAATCTCAATAAATTTTGTGATATAATTCTACCTACTTTTGAGCATTGAACCTGGTGCATTAGTAGGATAATACTACAATCACAAGAGCCATGCGCATAAGAAAGGAAGCACATCAAGACCCTCAGCTCTATTTTAAAGCAAGAGTAAGCAAAGGAGAAGCAAGCCAGCATGAAGGTTCGGTTGTTTGGTTGCTATTCACGATAAATTGGTAAGCATCTTTGAATAAAAAACTATCATCCACATATCATAAAAGATCCTTTATCAAATCATTTAACCCATTCATTAGAAGCATTTTCAAAACCATAGGTTAATCAGCCCACATTGGGGCACTTGCCTAAACATCCTCTCTTAGGGTTAGCCCATAAAGGCACCTTTTTGAGACGTTTCTCCCTGCTGAAGGTTAGTCAGCCCACAATGGGGCACTTTCCTAAATATCTCTTCTCAAGGTCAGCCTATAGGGGTACCTTTCGAAAAATTTCTTCCCTAGGGGCGCAAGTCTAAGAAGACGCTTCCCACCATAGGTTAGTCAGCCCACATTGGGACACTTGCTTAAACATCCTCTCTTAGGGTTAGCCCATAGGGGCAACTTTTTGAGGCGTTTCTTCCCACTATAGGTTGGTTAGCCCGCAAAAAGGGGCACTTTTCTAAACATCCCTTCAAAATGTCAGCCTATAGGGGCACCTTCTGAGGCATCTCCTCTTGCTATAGGTTAGTTAGCTCACAAAGGGGCACTTTCCTAGACTCTCTTTCTTGAAGTTAGTTTACAGGAGCACTTTTCGAATCTATCAATCAGTTAGCTTAGAGGAGCACTTTTTGAATTTATCAATCGGTTAGCTTAGATGAGTACTTTTTGAACCCACCGATTAGTTAGCTCAAATGAACACTTTTCGAATCCATTGATTAGTTAGCTCAGAGAAGCACTCTTCGAATCTATCAATTAGTCGACTCATAGGAGCATTTTTTCGAATTTGTTGATAACCGATTAGTCAGCTCATAAGAGCACTCTTCGGAAGTATTTCTCCCTAAATAGTCACTAGTCTAGCCAGACGCTTCTATTGACAGGTAGTCAGCTCATAAGGGCACTTTTTGAGACAGTTCAATCAATTCTACCATAGGTTAGTCAGCCCAAGATGGGCACTTTCCTAAAAATCTGTTCTCAAGGTCAGCTCATAAGGGCACTTTTTGAGACAGTTCAATCAATTCTACCATAGGTTAGTCAGCCCAAGATGGGCACTTTCCTAAAAATCCGTTCTCAAGGTCAGCTCATAAGGGCACTTTTTGAGACACTCTACCATAGGTTAGTCAGCCCAAGATGGGCACTTTCCTAAAAATCCGTTCTTAGGGTCAGCTCATAAGGGCACTTTTTGAGACACTCTACCATAGGTTAGTCGGCCCAAGATGGGCACTTTCCTAAAAATCTATCTTAAGGTTAGTCAGCCCAAGATGGGCACTTTCCCAAAAATCCGTTCTCAGGGTCAGCTGATAAGGGCACTTTTTGAGACACTACCATAGGTTAGTCAACCCAAGATGGGCACTTTCCTAAAAATCTACCTCAAGGTTAGCCCATAGGGGGCACTTTCCTAGACTCTCCCGATTAGTCAGCTCTTGGGGCACTTTTCCGAAATATTCTTCCAAACAATTGCTAGTCTAACCAAACGCTTCTGTTGACAGGTAGCCAGCTCATAAGGGCGCTTCCTAAGTAAATCTTCTTTCCAAGGTTGCTAGTCTGATAAAGACGCTTCCTATCATCATTTCTTCCACACAATGCTTGAGGTGTTTCCTATCGCCAATTAGTCAGCCCATAAAGCACTTTTTGGGGAGGGAACATTACTCTAAATTGTTAGGACCGTGTTATCTATTCAAGAGGCCAAAAATGGCGTCTTTCTTGTCTTTGTAGTTAAGTTTTTCAAACTTTACTACAAAGAGGGGCAGCTGTAAACATCCCATTTTTGCCCTAGGAATGAATAATAATTACTAATAATCAATTTTTAATTTTTTCCAATTTTTTTCAATTTTTCTTTAATTTAGCATAAATAACAAAAATATTCAAAAAAAATAAAAATAAATAGGAAAACACATCAATTTTGAAAAATGATTTCAAAAATGGCAATAATAAATAATAAATAATTTTTATAAATTTTTGAAATTTCAAAAAATACATAAAAATAAAAAAATCGCATTGCATATATGCAATTTGCGAAATTAGAAAAATCAGGAAAATGGGCTAGCCCAACTGGTCCGGACCACGGGCTAAGGCGCGCACAGGAGGGCTCGGTTGCAGGTTCGAATCGCGGGGGAAGCAGTTTCCCCGTTTTGAGTTTTTTTCACTTATCCAGGACACGTGGCAGCATCCGATTGGCTGGAGGAAATGCATGCGCCGGGCGCGTGATCGTCTTCTACCTTGAGTCCGAGATCGCCGGTGGAAGAAAAATTCGCATTTTGGCCATTTCGATTCGATTTTTTACACAAATCCAACAGATCTTCAACAGAAATGAGATAAACATCATCTAATTGGAATCAAATCGCAACAAATTGATGGATTTACACAAATCGGAGTTGTTTTTTTTAACCGAAAATCCGGTTAGCTTCGATTGGAGGAAATCCGAGCTTATCCAGCTCGGTTTCAAGTGCCTATAAATAGAAATCGAAGGGAGGAAACCAAAGCACGAATCACAATTGAGACAAAATGAGAAAAGAGAGCAAATCGGAGAGCATCGGAGGAAACCCAAAACCGCGAACTGCCGATCGGAGCCAAGCCGCCACCAGGAGATGTTTTGGGAGCAAACCACCACCACCATTGGATTCAGCACCCTCGAGAAGCTAGGATTCGATACCTCACCGGTGACAAAAGACCGCCGGAACGCCGTGAACAAGCATCCTCCGCCGCCATGTCCGACCGATCCGACCCGACCCACTTCTACCCGACCGACCCGGATCCAGGTAAGTCGGATTTTCCGAATTTTTTCCAATTTATTTATTTACTTTATTTATTCAATTTTATTCCGATTTGATTTATTATTTATTTATTTATTTATTAATTTGTTTGTTATTTATTTATTTATTTATGTTTCCGTAAATAGGAAAATGTTATAAATTAGATTTTTTAGGATTTAATAATGTAGAAAAATAATAAAAAATAATAAAAATGTAGAAAAACAATATACATATTAGAGAAATAATAATAGAACTTTAGATTTCAAAATAGGATAGATAATAGTTTAGGATAAAATTTTTAACAAAAATTCACAAAAATTATAAAAATCAATAAAAATCATAAAAATCATAAAAACTATAAAAATCATGAAAACTTAGAAAAATTATAAAAAATTGTAGAAGAATAATAAAAATCATAAAAATGATAAAAAAATCATAAAATTACAGAGAGAAAAAAAGAAAAATCGTAAAAATCATAAAAATTAATAAAAATTCAAAAATTATAAAAAAATAGAAAAAATGAGTTTTAGCACTTAGAAAAATCATTTTCTTCAAATAAATTCAAAATTGATGTTTTTCCTAAAAACCATTTTCAAAAATCAGATAAAAGTTTAGGCTTAGATTATTTTTTTAGAGAATAGTAAAAACATAAAGCAAAAGAGATTTCAAAATTAAAATTCAAAAACACACTTAAAGTTTTCAGAAAAGCGAACTATGGCTTGTTTGATCCTGGATAGCAGGTACGTAGGCACCCATTCGGGTCAACCCATAAAATGAAATAAAAAATCATTTTCTTGAAATAATTCAAAAACATAATAAAAAGTAACAGAAACACAATAAAACACATTTCTAAATAGGAAAAATTTTAGGGGATTAGGTGGTAACCGTAAGGTTTTAATAGGTTAGCCTTCGGATTTAGAAACTCTGGTTTTCCCTTTTCCTCTTTTCAAAAACGAAAAGAGGAAATAACGACGACTAGTGGTCCAAATTAAGACTAATTCGCTCCTTTAGTCTTAATTCAATATTTCCCAACAACAGTTGGGTGGCGACTCCAAAAATCAAACGAAATTCCTAACTCAAGTCGAGGATTTACATTAGATGAGCATAGGGTCTAGTCTAGATCGGATTAGGAATGGGAATACAAAAAAATTAGACTCGACATTCCCTAAAAAGGATTTTCTAAACTCACTTGAATAACCTTATAACCACTAGTTGATATAAAATGGTAGCAGTTTGATTAACAAATCTAGGGTGAATTCTAATTTCCCTCGTTTATAATTGATAGATTCTTTATAAAATTCTCCTTGTTTGCTTTAAGTTAAATTCTTAGCTTAGACATTTCAAAACCCCTTTTTAATCACCTAGATATTGATAAGAATTACCATAGGTCTAGTACTCTATTGGTTCCTCGAGGGATTGACAACTTTACTTTTCACCACTCTATTACTTGATACGACCAGTGCACTTGCTACTATTGCGCTTTTATTTTATATACATTCTGAGCGTATCAAGTTTTTGGTGCCATTGCTGGGGAACTAATAGATATTAGATTTCGTAGTTCCATTGGTAGTCTAGGTGCAATTTTACGTTTTTCTTGGCTTTTGGTCTCTTTGCAGGTGTTACATGCGCAGGAGTAGGAGTGCTGATCTCCTACCATTCGATATTGAGATTGAACGTACTCTACATCAAATTAGAAGAGACAACACGTAGAGAGAACAAGTAGAAGAGATGGTGAATGAGGATAATCGCCAGATTCAGGGTGTTCAGTGAGCACTTAGAGATTTCTTTGTTCCTAGGATTCAAGAACCGCCCATTGTTAGGCCAGCTATACAAGCCAACAATTTTGAGCTTAAACTGGCACTCATTCAGATGGTGCAATCGAGTCGGTTTGGAGGGTATTCAAATGAGAGCCCTGATGATCACCTTGCTGGGTTCCTTCAATACACCAACACTATCAAGCAGAATGGTGTCACTGATGATGCCATAAGACTACAACTTTTCCCTTTCTCATTGAGGGATAAAGCTAGAGCTTGGTTTTATTCATTGCCCTAGGGATTTGTCACTACCTGGGAAAACCTATCAACCAAGTTCTTGAGGAGATTCTTCCTACCAGCTAAGACCGCCAAACTAAGAAGTGACATCACTAACTTTACAAAGTTTAGTGGTGAATCACTTTATGAGGCATGGGAGAGATTCAAGGAAGTAACTAGAAAATGACCACATCATGGTTTACCAGACAATCTCCTTATTGAGATCTTTTACTTGAGTTTGGATGAGACATTGAGGTCTCTTGTAGATGCTGCAGCTGGGGGTGCACTAATGGGAAAAATTTACTTAGAGGCCAGTGCATTGATAGAAGAGATGGCCTCTAGTGCACACAATTGGCAAAATGAGAGAAGTGGTACAAGAGTGGCTTCAGTGAATGACAATGTCAGTATGGCTCAATTGACTGCTCAGATAGCTGCCCTCACCACTCAGGTCAGTAAACTCGCCTCTTCAAATTCTTTTAATGCTAATCCATCTTCTAGTTGTGAAATTTGCTCAGCACCTCACTCAGCTAGTGAGTGCATGGCTGGAAAGTCGTCAGCTCCATCTAGTGGAGAGCAGGTAAACTTTGTAGGCAACCTCCAAAGAGGTACTCAAGGACCATATTCGAATACATACAATCCTAGGTGACGCAATCATCCAAACTTCTCATGGAGGAATGAGAATCAAGCACTTAACCCGCCCCTTGGATTTTCCAAACAAGCCTCTGCTCAGAATGCCTATTCTCAATAGCAACCCACTCAGATGGAAGAGCTCATGAGGAGCTACATGCAAAAGACTGACACCCTCCTGCAAAACCAACAAGCTTCTATCAGAAACTTGGAGGGTCAGCTCGATCAAATTGCACAGCAGCTAAGTACTAGACCCTCAGGGTCTTTGCCTAGCAAAACTGAGGAGAACACCCATCATGTCAACGCCATCATGCTAAGGAGTGGTAAGGAGGTGAAGAAAGCTGAAAGGCAAGTAAAAATTCAAGAGAAAGATCCAGAAAAAGGTAAGCAGAAGGAGGAGGAACTCATATCCAAAGCACCAGTGTTGCAGCCTTATGTTCCACCTATCCCCTTCCCAGGAAGACTCAAGCAGAGGGAGTTGGAAGCCCAATTTGCCAGGTTTTGTGACATATTTAAGGGGCTTCAAATCAATATACCTCTCTTAGAGGCCTTGAAGCAAATTCCATCCTATGCCAAATTCATGAAAGAGCTACTCTCTAATAAAAGATCCATGGAGAGCGTTGAGAAAGTAATGCTTCTTGGTGAGAGTTCAGTTGTCATAGAGAAGAAATCTACTCAGCTACCTAGAAAGCTGAAAGATCAGGGAAGTTTCAGTATCCCTTGCACCATTGGTAATATTGATTTTGAGAATGTTTTGATTGATTCTAGTGCAAGTATTAATTTAATGCCACTTTCAGTTTTTAGGAAGCTTGGAATAGAGCCATAAAAGTGCAAGAGGAGACCAATCACTGTGCAGTTAGCTGATAAGAGCTCAAGGTTTTCCAAGGGTACAGTAGAGGATGTCTTAGTCAAGGTCGATAAATTCATATTTCTAGTGGACTTTGTCATACTGGATGTGGAATAAGATGAGGACATTCCACTCATTCTGGGTAGACCATTCTTAGCCACAAGTTAAGCTCTAATTGATGTAAGACAAGGTAAGCTCACCCTTAGAGCACTAGATGACCAGGTAACATTTGATATGTATGATCCTGTGTTTTTGTCTAATGAGAAAGCAATGTATTCTGACATATTTGCTGAGGGTCAAATTATTAACAATGATGTGGAGGAAGATGTAGGGCAAACCACTCTTGAAGCTATCTTAAATGAGATAGATGATTGGGGGGATGAGGATGAGCAAGAAAACAAAGGCTGTGAGCAAGTACCCCAGACTGAAAATGTCGTTGCTTTCGAGAAGATGGACCACTATGAGAAGCCACCAGTGCCGACACAAATGCTCATGCAGACACTTGAACCTAATGTCTTTTCTAATCAATTGTTTGATTATGAGTGTCTAAATTCAGGAAATCCATGGCCTCACGTTAATCCAGCGCCTATGACAAGAGAATTGCAGCAGCAGATTCAAGGCCAGTTGGATGAACATAGGGAAATCATGGGGTGGTCAAGGGCAGACATCCAGCAAGTAAGTTTATTGATATCCACCTACAAAACATTGGTGGAAGCTAAAAAGAAGGGAACCATACCATGGAAGGAAGCTTAGAATCCTAATCTGAAGACGATGGTGTTGGAGGAGTTATTTAAACTCCTTGATTTAAGCTGAGATGACAAACCCTGATAGTCAGGCTGATGACTATAAAACAAGCGCTCTATGGGAGGCAGCCCATATTTACGTTTACTTTATTGTGTTTCGTTGGTTTTCTTTTAATTGTTTGTAGGAAAATGCAAGGTGAATGTTCACAAGGACCAATCTCTCCAAGTTCAACTTTGATGGGATTTAAATATGGCTTCTACATGTTATACCAGGGGAGTACCGATTCCTTTTGTCTTATTTCCTTCCTATTTTGTTATTTGCATTGATGTGAAACAATGTGGACACTTTCTATTCTTAAGTGTGGGGAAGGGAATGTAGGTATTAAAGTTGAGATGAGTATTGCCTGTTCTATGCTTTGATGATCATACTCTTCCATTATCTTGAACTGTATTTGTCCCTGAGTTATCTGAAAATTTTTAGGCTAATTTTTTCAAAATTTTTTATGGAAATCTAGAGATTATACCCAAAAAAAAAAAATAGCCTTTTGCATCTGTTTATGATTTATTAAAAATAATAACTCATTATTATGCCCTACTCACCACTGTTGTGATTCTTGTACTTAGTTAAAATTAATGAATAAAATCTTTAGAAATCAAATTTACCTAGTTTTTAGCCTTATAATTTGAAGTTTAAGAGTCTATTAAGTCCTCTTGTGAAAAATAAACAGGTCTACTTCGGGTCTCTTCTCTAGCTAGTATATTTTCTTGAAAGTTGCTTTGAAAGCTTTTCAACATCTAATGAAAGAGGTAAGGGAAACTCCTCACTTAGTGATCCCTTATAAAAAAAGTCTTAATTCTGTATAGCATTCAAATGAAATAAGTTGCCTTACTCCAATGACTCAGGTAATTGAGTTAAGAGTATCCAAACTTGAATGCTAGAGTGAGGGAGAGTTCGATGGGGTCCCTTTAAAACCTAGTCACTTGGGTGATGAGCCCGGGATGTGCCGAATCAGTGATCTCACTATAGCGATAAGGGCGGAGAAGCAAAAGTTCAATACATGAACTTATTTTATAGTAAAGAAAAAAGAGAGAGAGAGAGAGAGATAGAAAAAAGTAGAGTTTTAGTGAATGCTCATCAATAAGTTACATTGGACTTATAATAAAAAAGGAGAAAATCTAGGAAAGGAATTGATACCATATGCTTTCATTTTATGTTGACCTGTTTAAAGAAGTGATGGGAAGGATCATATGCTTGCTAATTGCCAGTGAAGTTTAAATGGGTGTTTTTCCTTTAGGACTGAATATCTACTTTTGAAATAAGAATTCTTAGGTTAAACGCTTGGATTAAAGTTTGTTTTCTCTAGATTAGTTGGTTAATTTTGAGTATAGTACTCTAATCACATATTCCCAGTTTGGTTTGAGTGGTAGGCATCACAAAGTAGTGAGTCAGAAGTAGAGATGATAGATATTCAAGTTTGTATGATAATGAAAAATTTTGTACTTTCTAGGATGGATTTCTTTCTGGTTTTATTTTGCTTGAGGACAAGCAAAAGTTTAAGTGTGGGGGAGTTGATAAAGGCATATTTTACTCATAATTCATTAAGCAATTTGCAAGTATTCATTATTGATTTTAGAGAAATCACAAGGAAATGGTACTTAATCATGTTTATTTTTACATTTCAGATGTTGGAGGACTTTGAATTCAAAGCTTAATCAATTTGGAGAGATTGCATACAAATTGAAGCATGAAAAGATTGAAGGATGGCAAAGGAAAAATCAAGGCTGCCGACCTTTAAAAGGCCAACCTACTTTGGAGCTCCGCTGGCCATTTAGGCTGGCAAAATGACATTCAAAGCCGTCGGCCTTTATGGCCAGCTTTCCATGCAACACCGCTAGCCTTTATGGCCGGCTTAAATGAAGGCCGCCGGCCTTAGGCCAGTCTTATTTTAATTGCATCTCCTCGCCTCCCCTTGCATATATATAGGTCATAGGTCGATTTGTAGGGATCTTTGGTCAATTTTTCTTATTCTTAAAGTAGTTTTAACCTAGTTTTAAGGGAGAATTGTGGAGATCAAATCTTGGAGAAAACTTTGTGATCTTGGTGGAGATTATCATCCTTTGTGAAGGATCTATGGAGTTCCTTGCAATTAAGGTTTTATTTGTATTATTGAATTGGTGATTTCTAAACTTTATCTCTTATATGCAATTCAAGTATTTGATCCAACTATTGAATATGATTTCTTTTGCACGAATCTCCTTGAATCATAATCATGTCTTTATCTCCATGAATTGCTAAGTCTTTTCCTTGGGAAATTGGATGAAACCCTACAATGTTAAAAGGATAATTGTAGCCATGTTATATGATCAGGAATTATTAGGATTATTCATTATTGCAATTCCTTTGATTTCAATTATAATTGGTCTTTGATTATAATTGTTAGAAATCATTTTGATACGGGAGTTGATTAGGATTTGTTAGGAATTCTTAATTAGGCTGATTGTCAATACGAGAGTTGCGATAATTGGTTTAATTAGAGTTTATGGAGGGTGCAATGCAATGTTTCTTGTTAATTAATCACTAAGGGATTAGGGTTAATTAATTTAGGGCATTAGTTGTTTGTAGCATCGGGATGTGTATGAACATAATTTTGATTCCTTGGTTAATTGGAGACGCAGAAGCCGACTAATTGATTTAAGGTTAACTTCCCTAAAAAGGATTTTCTAAACTCACTTGAATAACCTTATAACCACTAGTTGATATAACATGGTAGCAGTTTGATTAACGAATCTAGGGTAAATTCTAATTTTCCTTGTTCATAATTGATAGATTCTTCATAAATTCTCCTTATTTGCTTTAAGTTAAATTTTTAGCTTAGACATTTCAAAACCCCTTTTTAATCACCTAGATATTGATAAGAATTGACATAGGTCTAGTACTCTATTGGTTCATCGAGGGATCGACAACCTTACTTTTCACCACTCTATTACTTGATACGACCAGTGCACTTGCTGCTATTGCGCTTTTATTTTATATACATTTTGAGCATATCAAAGCCTCGCTAGATTCTTCCAAGCCGCGACCATTGATCAAGCACCGAACTACCACCAAGAGGCGTTTTTGGATAAATCCACCGCTACGGTTGAGTTCCCCACCCTCAAAAACCTAGGAAACGACACTTTAACCTCCTCGAAAGGCCACCGGAACGCTGTCAACGAGCACCTCCAGTCGCCATGGCCGATCGACCCGACCCGACCCTCGCATCGACTCGGATTCAGGTAAGTCGGATTTTTCGAATTTTTTTGTATTATTTATTCATTTATTTATTTATTTTCAAATTTATTTATTTATTTATTTGTTATTTATAATTCAAAAATAGAAAAATATTAGAATTTAGATTAGTTTTTTTTTAGGGTTTAATTTAGGATGAGTAATAGAAAATAAAAAAATAATAATAATAAGAAATAATAAAAAATAAAATAATAATAAATTATAAAAATATAAAAAAATGATAAAAATATATATTAGAAAAAATGATAAAATTTAGATTTTAGTTTAGGGTATATAAATAATATAGGAGAAAATTTTTTCAATAAAAATTTATAATAGTAGAAGTGAGTTGAAAAATAGGGAAATAATTCTTTATCACTTAGAAAAAATTTTTTTTAAAATAAATCCAAAATTGGTTTTTTTTCAAAATAATTATTATTTTAGAAAATCAAATGATCAAACTTAGGCTTAGATTTTTCCAGAAAAAATACTAAAATGATAAAAACGTAAATCAAAAGTAATTTCATAATTAAAATTCATAAACACATTAAAGTTTTTTCAGGAAAAGCAAACTACGGCTTGTTTGATTCTGAATAGCAGGTACGTAGGCACCCATTTGGGGCAACTCAAAAAAATAAAAAATCATTTTCTTATAGTAACTTACTCAAAAACACAATAAAAGACAACAAAAATAAAATAAAAGACATTTGGAGAAGGTTTTGATTTTAAGAGAGTAGGGTGGTAACCTTAAGGTTTTAATAGGTTAGCCTCCGAATCTAGAAACTCTGGTTTGCCCTTTTCTCTTTTCACAAAAAACGAAAAGAAGGAATCTCGCGGACTAGTGGTTCAAATTAGGATTAATCCGCTCAATTAGTCCTAATTCAATCTTTCCCAACCACAGTTGGGTGGCGACTCCAAAATAAAATGAAATTCCTAACTCAAGTCGAGGGTCTACATTAGATAAGCATAAGGTCTAGTATAGATCGGATTAGGAATGGAAAATAAAAAATTAGACTCGACAGGATCCAACACCTATAATTCGACTGGTCCGGAAGATTCACAAGACCACGACGCTGGGAGAGATGACACTACCAGCAGGAGCAGGAGCGCAGATCTCCTTGCTAACCGTCCTCATTCATCGTGATCAGGAACTTTGGGGCGAAGATGCAAATGAATTCGAACCTGAGAGATTTTCTGAAGGGATTTTAAAGGCAACAAAGGGTCAAGTGTCTTTCTTTCCGTTTGGATGGGGACCTAGAATTTGCATTGGCCAAAACTTGGCGTTGCTTGAAGGCAAGATGGCTTTGTCTCTGATCTTGCAGCGGTTCGAATTCGAGCTTTCGCCATCATATACTCATGCTCCGTATGCGAACATTACTCTTCAGCCGAAACATGGAGCATGTATCATTTTGCGTAAAGCCAAATAATTGTACTTTTTTACTTTTGCTTTGTTATCCACAGCGGAAGGATGTCATAGTCACAGAGAGTGTTCTTTTTTCACAGTAAAGAGGGAATAATGCGAGGCCATGAAAATTCGCCATCGCCTATGTTGGAACAATCATCCTTATTTATATAAATCATGTAAAATCTCGATCTATTTTTCATGCTAGTCAACACAGTCGCTGTATCTTGTCTTGCTTTCTAGGGGTTATAGCAAGAAAGTTTGTGGTATTACAAAGTAATTATATGCTACAAATACAACGCTTTAAAGGGGTTGTCAATCGGTCATGTGCTCTTATCCTTTAGTATGCATATGCAAGGCACGTTTCCATATCTTCTTTGTCCGATATCTATTATCATTCAAAATATTTTAAAATATGCCCCACGATGAACAACATATGCAATTTAAAATTATTAACTAAATGCAACAAAAGAATCATTCATGAAATCCATAGCCGGTTAATGGTTAATTAATGTTAGGGTAGCATAAACGTACAACAAATAATAATCCCCAGCATTTTAAGCTAGGTACAGTTCAATTTGCTTAAATTTTTCCACCGAATCCTTTCTTGATTTTTTTTTTTTAATTTTTGATTGATTATCTATTAAAAAATTAGAATTTCTTTAGGGAAAAAAAAAACAGAGAGAGAAAGAGAAAAATGTAGCTCTCAATGAAAGTGGGTATAGCTTAGCTTGGTTAAAATTTCCCTCAAAATAGAACTAAACTACATTATAAGATACAATTTATTTTGTTTTTATTTATTTATTTTCTCTCTATCTCCTTTAACCAACTACAAGGATTGACTCTGATTGATCTTATTGGGACATAACGACATGACACAAGACCATAAGGGCATTGATATAATTTAACAACTTATAATCAAAAGGTTAAGTACACATTGATAAACCAACTAATACAAGCCTAAGCTTACTAAAAAAAATACCTAAGAATCCTGATTATACTTTAGTCTTCTCTTCCTCACAAAATTCTCAAACTAGGGTTTCTACAAGGTTATGTCGTCTTCTCTCTTCCTTAATCTCACTCTTTTTTTCTTTTTCTTTTTCTTTTCTTTTGACAAATCTAACTAATGGGTTGTTCTCTCTCTCTCTCTCTCTTTCTCTCTTGATGGTATGTTTGCAAGTTGTAAAGAAAGAATAAGTGAATTTCAAGCTTGCAACATTTCTTATAGAGACACTAGTGATTTCGAGAGCAAGATGCCTTTTCCCTTTTCTTTTTCTTTATTTATATTGTTGTTCATTTGTTGTATTTGTTACAATCTATTTTGTTTCCCACTTATTTTTGGTAGAGTTTGTTATTGAACTATGCTTCTCTAGTCACACGACCATGTACAAAGAATAATTACCAAATCATAACATAATCCTCTTGCTATGTTGGCACTCTTATGTTTCTTGTTGATCTCTTTTTAGCACATATATATTTCAATAAGCACAAATTAATTTTTTTTTAAATACTATATATATATATATATATATAATTTCTTTTAAGTTAAATGTATATACATTTTAAGGTGTTGTTTGATTATCATCATTTTATAATATCGAATTGAACAAAATATTTAGTTATTTGTTTGATTTTATAGTAAATCAAGTCATTAGACAAAAGACACCTCAAGGTACTAAACAAGACTTAAAAAAATTTGTTGTATATATTTGCTTGTACAAAATTTTATTTTATTAGAAAAAAGTAAGCACATTTGAAAAAAAAAAAAACTTATATCATCATCTTTCTTTTTACTATTATATCCATGTTAAAACTTTTCTAGTGAATTTTCATATTAGGCTAAAAATAATCTTGTATTACTATAAAAATTTGTGTTTTATATTGTATAAATCAAACGTGCTATAATAAGATTACATTACACTGTTTTTTATATAGTGCTGTAATATTTTTATTGTATTATTCAGTTTTGTAAACCAAATGCTATCTAAATACTTTAAATATGTTAAAAATGTAAATCGAATTTTTCAATAGGTGGCTTATAGAAGCACCAAAAAATATTTAAATTTTAGCTTCTTGAAAGACAAGTAATAACCTAAATTTCCTTGCGCAAGAATGCATCGATTCATGTTGTACGTTTTATTTATGTGGATTTAGCGCAACAATACTTTAAGCATAATGGGAAATGACATTTTTCATAAAGAATCCAAAAAATATATTTGAATTTCAATATCTTGGAAGCCACGTAACAACCGAAGTCTTCTTGGGACAGCACAATCCAAATTGAAAAGTCCAACCACGTGAATTAGATCATTCCACAGGTCAACATGTCAATCACCTGCTCTTTCAACGTAGGAGATACGATAATGCTTCGAAATTTCTCTAGGTGTTACTTCCCAAGCCCAGGCGATGAACATTAATCTTACTTTTGCACCGTATTGAATCGCCTTTTTTATTTGTGCTTTCTTTTTCATCTTTTTAATAATCATTTTGACACCGTGAAAACATAAAAAGAATAAATATATATACTCTTTTTATAAAATTAAATATATTCACCCTTTATTTTATTTTATTTTACATACACACATATATATAAATTTTCTTTTCTATTGAATAAAATATATTTTTTAAACCTTTTATTTTAAAAATACATAATTTTTACTTTTCAACTTTTCTAATCCCTATCTTCACCGATAATTATTATAATAAGATACCAAATGAATAAACAATTCATTCAAGAATTCGATTTAAAATCAAATGAAATTATATATAAACCATAGAGTTTAATACCACATCTGAAGCACATATAAATTAAATACATAAAAAATATAAATAAAATAAGATTAATTAAATCTAGTTCTTTGGTTAAGTTATTATGTTTTCATTGAACTTATCTATATATTTAGCTTAATTATAAATGGAAAGCTATCTTTATAAGTATTAGTATAATTTTTAATGCAATTTTCGCCAAATCAAGAATGGTATTGGATGTATATCCATTAAATAGAGATTCAATAGTTATAATATATTTATTTAAAATTTTTCTTAGTCGATAAATGGATTTGACTCAAACATGAAACATATTACTTAAATAAATCATATTATGGATCTAGGTTTTCAAACATGATTAATAGATAAATTGTATTACAGATTAAAAAAAAAAAAAAAGAGATCAAAATTAGCAAAATACAACGTATACTCAGTCTCTAATTTTGCATTTTGAAAGAAAGGCTATAAGTATTTATAATTTTATACAGTAAGAATATACATAAGAAAAGGGATAAAGAGAACCTAAGCTAAATTTTGTTAATTATAGAGGCGGAGGTAGGGTAGAATATTGAGGTAGATTGTCTTGAAACAAATCATATATATTTCTTTCCTCGTCACGACAATTTGAAAGGCTAAATTTTAGTTTGATATAATTAGAGTTTTCGGTATTGGTCTCAATTAGCAATTAAGAGGAAGATGAATTGATTGGTTAAGACTTTAAAATTCTTTTTCAAAACTTTGGTAAAATACCTCCTTTTGATTACCATTGGTAGTATTTGATTAAATGTGACAATAAAAATTAAAATAAATAAATTGCATATAAATAAAAAGATAAGTGTCAAAAAGATCCAACAAGTATTTGTATAAGTTTTTCCTTATGAGTCAGTATTCTCTTCTAGTCCATGATCAGGGATCTAGTGATCCACATTGGCATATTTAACTAATTAAAAGAAATCAAAATGAGATGTACAAGTTATACCACAAGTTATTAGTTTCAACTTTATAATGCTAGTCTATAAAGTCCCATGAAAATTTCCCTAAATAATCACCCATTAATATTTAAAGAATTTGATAGCTCTGCTCAAGGATTATAATATTTTTCCTTTACACTTTTGTACATTATCTCTAAATAATATTAAAAAGTTTCATTACTTTTAACTACAATTTCCAACTAATTTTGATTGTTGTTACAAATACTTATTGCATGTTTTGACTTAGCTTCTGGTTTTCAACAACCTTCAATTGCTTTTGTCTTACTATTTTTCATTTTGAAGCTTTTGACTTTTATTAGTTGTTGCACAACTTCTTTTCATAACTTGAGGTTATAATAATTATTTTATCCTTTGAATTGCACACTAAATAATCTTATTAGTAGACTTAACATAATATTTTGTTATCATTAAAATATATTTGAAATATACTCAACATTTAGCAAAAGGTACTCACTTTTATTGAAAATTAATTTTTTCAAGTTTGGTCTAGCTTGCAATTTAAGTGAAATTTGACTTTAAATAGGATCGCAATTGGATTTAAATTGCTTGCTTTATGTTAAAATCAAGTTTAATGTAAGTGAGGTTGTAAATGAATCAAAGCATGTAAATCTATCAATTTGATCCAATTTTTGAAAACTATTTTTCATATATACATATTAGACTTAATAACTATCATGCCCTATAGGGTACCCTAATTATGACAGCCTATCACGGTTACCTGACCCCTAAAAAGTAACCACAAAGCGTCCCAATCACAGCATTAACCAGCATGTCAAAATATAATTTAACAAAATTGAATGTCCTTGGCATTCCACTATCTCATTTAAACCATTTTGTATTTATCGGAATAAATTACATTGTATTTCAGATATAAGCCTCACCTAGGTCCCATAATAATAAAGATCGAAAATTTCACTAATTTAGATTAAAATATATATAATCAATTGTCCACTAGTATTTTAACACAAATCTTTAGAAGAAAATCATTATAGCTCTTAAACCTTACTCCTTATTCTAGAAGTTTTGCAACAAAATTTACTTACTTTGGTATAGTGCCTACCCAGTAAGTCTTCGTAGTCGCAACCTGCGTCATATAATATGTAATAGGGTAAACTATATTGCCTAGTGAGATAAGAGTGTAATGCTCTTAATACTACACATGCACAAACAAATCAATTAAGTTCTTAATCATATGCTATACATGGATAATCAGACTCAATGTAACATCACAAGTCTTCCAATAACAAGCATGAAGTCAAGGGTTTAACACCTCTCTTAACCTTGGGCTGGGGATTCTCATAACTATTAGTGCTTATGTACCCCTTTTGATTTATTTTTATCTTATCCCTTTATTAGAAATTATCTTTTAAATCAAATTTCTTAAGCTTTAAATGTTAATCAACACATTGAGCACACATACCCTCAACAATGGACAAGACTTGGAACCATCGAGGGCGCGACAACCCTTAAGTCACTTAGTTCATTGATGACAAAACGGTAATTCATATTGATTACTTCAAGCACGTTTTATAGTAGTGATGGCCTTCAACTCTATGTAATGTCTCGTGTAATATGTGTCAAATTTTTATTTAAGTCGTAATAATTAATTTGTTATTTTAAGGTGATCATGCAATATAAAATCATATCAATGGCAAAATGCAGAAAGCATTAGACATTTACATTCACAAAAATAGGTTTCACAAAATCACAGCACAATAAGGACAAATTGAAAAAGTTTTAGATTTCTTTCAAACACAATAAATCAGGCATTACATTATATTATTATATATTCATTATATATTTGTATATTTATTTTTTTTTCTTTACTTATTTTTCCTCCTTAGTCAAATGCCTCTTCCTCCTTAACATTCAATTTTTTATATATTATATAATAATTATTCAATCCACTATTTATCTTCCTCCTTCCTTTCCACACAATCTTCATTGGATTCCTTGCCATGGGAGCTTTAACACTTGCCGTATTTCAATGTTTTTTTTGCTCGCCAAACTTTGTTCCGTGCATGTGATCATGCTCACGCAACCCATTTGTGCACACTTTTCAAGCTAATCTAACAACTCTGCTCCCTTGCATACATCAGAATTTTGTAATATACACATCACCATATCCCCTGCTAAAATCTAGCGAGCCACATTCCATATGCACATACACACTCGTTTACATTTACACACACACCACGGTCACAGCACTCTAGCACACACCACAAACACACACTCTCTAACACACACCACACACTCTCCAACACACACCGTGCACGAACTCTCTAGACTATGATCACAATACCCAGCACACACTACAGTCACAACACCCAATAACGGAAAAATATATACAAATACACACACACACACATCTAAATTTCATAGAATCGAGCATGACCACACACCACGTGCTACCAATAAACACCCATATCGAAGATCACAGACAAACCACAAATATCATTTAAAACAGAGCACACGAGATTCTGTACTCACACATAATTTAGTCATGATATTTTTACACAATATTACAATAACCAGTATATATATATATAGATAACAATACACACATCATAGATAACAGTATATTTCATCATGTATAATAATTTATATAAAGTTTGTAATTTTAGTATTTTATCATAAAATTTTATAATTAAGCTAAATAAATTATTTTTAAATATAAATATTTACTTAAATTTTTATTTAATTATCATAAACCTATAATTTTAATTTATTTTATTATTTATTCCAAAAATTTAGGCAATTTAATTTTTAAATAATTATATTTTTAATTTAAAATTATAAGAGTTATAAATAAAATTTTTAATATAATTTATCAACTTGGTATTACATTTTTGCTAATTTTCCAGATTTTACAATAACTGCATGGCATGTAAAATCAATTTTTCGACACTGATAAAGTTCCGATTGCTTATGAGGCTAACCGACTCAAGCATTTGCCCACTTAATAGCACTAAATGCTGGATCTAGGCTTGCTAACTTATTAGCAGTCCTCTTGTGTTGGAAGAAGTTATTACTTTGATGGTGTGTGTATGTTATACTTAAAATAGAACATGACTTATATGCTTGCTGGCTGTTGACTTTTGTTGGACAACAAATTGATTTCATGTTGTATATTTTATTTATATCGACTTAGCACAATGATACTCTCTAAGTACATTAAAAATGTAAAACAACTTTTTTCGATGGGCGGCATAAAAAAAAAAAAAAACAACATCTTGGAAGACAAGTAACAACTGAAATTTCCTTTTTAATTAAATAAAATACATTTTTAAAACCTTATATTTTGAAAATACATAATTTTTACCTTTCGACTCTTTTAACCACCATATAACAAGATATAAAAAAGTCAATTTATTCAAATATTTGGTTTGGAATTAAATGAAATCATATAGTTTAATGCCGTGTACATTTGAGCTACACATGAACTAAATACATACGAATATAGATAAAATAAGATAAATTCAGTCTGGTTGTATAGGATTGCCTTTTCTATAAAAGGGCCCTCTGCTCAGCTGATTCATGTGAAATATTAGTCTCCTCTTGAAATATGGAGCTATCCTTTCTATCAATAGCACTCGCCATCTCTATTGCTGGTATCTTGACATGGGTATGGAGAGTAGTGGACTGGCTATGGTGGACACCTAAGAAGCTGGAGAGATGTCTAAAGCAGCAAGGTCTCAAGGGCAACCCCTACCGTATCATGGTCGGTGACTTGAAAGAAGAAGCTGCTCTGGTGAAAGAAGCTCTGTCCAAATCCATCGATTTTTCAGACGATATTTCTCCTCGTATCCTACCTTCGATCTCCAAAAACATCAAAATTTATGGTACGTCCTTCTTCTCTTTCTTCCTGTTTATTTAGATTTGCATTTGATGAGCAGCCTACCTTGAATATGATTGTTTAAACAATTGTAAGGTTAAGATGTTCTGTGACTGTAAAGAGTCCATTTTGGTCCAAATCTTCATGAAATTCATATGAATAAATGATAAATAAGGAATCTGCTTCTCTCTCTTATGGTTAAGCAATATATTAATAGTTATGTGTTATCCGTGCAATTTTATGTTCTCATATCATATCTTATTAATTATTATATCAATAAATTAAATTTATGTTCCTAATCTTATAGTAGAAGATAATAGACTTAGGTAGAGAGAGAGAGAGACTGAGAGCATAATATATATAGGGTTAGATTCGTGTGGATTATGTATCCAATTAGGTATTTTGTGTTTGCTGATTCAACATGACTGAGCATGCGAATGGACTTACATGAGTTCAATGAGCCTGCTTAGAGAAGGGATGGAACAGCCTAATAAAGTTGAGTAATAATTGAAAATGCAGGAAAGGGTACTTACACATGGTTTGGTCCAACGCCACGAGTGACTATCATGAAACCTGAATTGCTCAAAGATGCCCTTACAAGGTTGGATGACTTTCCGAAGGTCGGTTCATTGAATCCACTTGCGAGGTTGCTGGTCAGGGGTCTAGTATTCTACAATGGTCAGAAATGGGCCAAGCACAGAAAGATTATCAACCCAGCATTTCGTTTTGAGAAAATAAAGGTACCGTCTTAATCATATTTCTATTTCTGGGAATTTGTACACTTCCTTTTCCCAACAGATACTAAACGTTTTCCTCAATTTGTTTGCCTATTTTGGTAAATTTATGGGTTTAATTGTAGTGGCTCTCCCCAGTAAGAGATACCCAAATTTTTGAAATGACGCACGAACACCTCATGAGAGATGTCAGCACGATCTAATGCAGCTGTAATAAATGAATTAGTATTTTGTAAAATGTGCTCCTATAATTAATTTTTAAGGTAGATTCATCATCTCATTTAGGTTCGTCCTGATTGGTTGAATACTTGACCGAGGAGATGATTCGATCTCCAAGCTACTATAATTTTGAGGGGCTACCACTCGAACTAACTCAAAAACTATTTTTCAATACCGTATGAATTTTCAGTTATTAATCCTCACATATCGTTTTCAGTAAGACAAAACATGGTCCCAACAATGCTATTTAAGCTGATTCCTTTTGTTATTTGTATATCTACAGAGCATGGTCCCAACAATGTATTTAAGCTGTATTGAGAAGATGGATGAGTGGGATAAGATGCTGGTATCAAATGACGAAGGATCATCTTCAACACCTTGTGAACTTGATGTGTGGCCTCATCTTGAAAATTTAACAAGCGATGTGATTTCAAGAACCGCGTTCGGTAGTAGCTATAAAGAAGGAAGAAGATTATTCCAGCTCCAAGGGGAACAAGCCGGCTATGTCATGATACTTGCACGTTCTGTTTACATTCCTGGTTGGAGGTAATAATCTTATTTCAACATTTTCCTATGCTTCTTGACTTATAATGTTCCGGAGTAAGTTTAACTGAAATAAACAACTCCTCAACGAGACACTGACAATGCTGTTGTTGTTGGGAAACATTCATGTGTGGATAGAAACCCGCCTGTGATCTTATTTCCACTTTTTCCTATGCTTCTTAACTTGTAATTCTCGAAAGTAAGTTTACTTGAAACAGACAACTCCTTAACAAGAAATAAATAATGTTGTTATTAGGAAAGATTCATGTGTGGCCAGTGTAATGTCACATCTTGATCATGTGTCCCTTGTTAATAATTTTGGACGTATGATGGAGTTTCTTGCAAAAATCTATAAAGATTGATCAACATAAGTCTTTAAATAAGCAAACATACGAAAAGTAGGAAAGGAAAAGTTTTTACCTTTTTCAAGTTTGATTGCACTTTTTCTCCAAGAAAAAGGAAGCTTCATGAAAGAATCAAAAAGTTATCTTTCCGGTTATCATTGTTTTAAACATGTACCAGTTAGTGGGAAGATGAGTAAATCTTATCTCTATGCATAAAAGATTTCATCCAAATATTAGAAGCTTTTACACAAGGTAGACCTATAAAGTGCTCGACAGTACCTGAAAACAGGATCCATCAATATAATAGGATCTCTTTTGATTCAGTTTCTACTATATCCGCAGTGCATTTTGTCTTTCGTGCATGGCGTGCACTTACCTTTTCGACTCAAATACCTATTTAATGCTGGAATTATTATTGCATTCATTCCTATAAGGGTTAAATCAATATGTATTACTTTTGCAATAAGTTTCTGTAAGTTTGTTTTATCTAAGATTAACAAATTTATGCTGTTATATATTGAGATTTGAAATTTAGCGAGTGAACTTCCTGTTTGTATTACAAAATAGAGTAACTTGGACTAAAGTGATGTATTCATAGGTTCTTACCTACTAAAATGAACAAGAGGATGAAAGAGATTGCTGTGGAAGTGCGATCTATACTTACGGACATGATCCAAAGAAGAGAGAAAGCCATGAAGGCCGGAGAAAGTGGAGGAGACTTGTTAGGCATACTCATGGAATCAAACTTCAATGAAGCAAATGCAGAGGAAGGCAACCGAAATGTTGGAATGAGTATCGAGGATGTGATTGAGGAGTGTAAACTCTTTTACTTTGCAGGCAAGGAGACAACCTCTGTTCTTCTTGTTTGGACAATGGTTCTGCTAGCGAAGCACCAGCAATGGCAAGCTCGTGCAAGGGAAGAAATTCTGCAAATTTTTGGCAGCACCATACCAGACTATGAAGGATTAGGCCAACTGAAAATTGTAAGTACCATATCTCATAGAAAATTACTTGGAAAGTACAACAGAAATCTGTCTGGCCTGTTAAAGATACAAAACCTAAAATTTCAGTTAGGCCAATTTTAATTTTTATCATCCAATTTCAAGTCAAATCCATCTAGCGTGAGGAAATAGTGCAATAAGAGGTAGGTTTCCAGTAATTGGTGGCGTTGCCATTCTATATGGTAGCTATTCCATTTTTAATAGGCATCTATAAACAAGAAGTTTTCTTTGATTATATATGGCATAACATGTGTATTAGGCAAGAAATTATATTTTGAGGCCCTTTTAATTGATAAATTGCCACTAATATAAAGTGACAGCTGTACATACTTACAAGAAAATTGAATAGCGACTATAAAATAACATATACCCCAATATATAAATAGAGAGGATTCAAATCGATGCAGCAATAATTGATTAACTGCCACTAATATTCTGTTTGTGTGTTTTTTTTTTAGTGATTTGAACTAGCTCACTTCTCATGTTTAAAAAAATGTGGATTCTTTAAAGTTAGACAATATGATGACGATTAATTCCATTACATCTTTATAGGTCACCATGATATTGTACGAGGTACTAAGGCTATATCCACCTATAATTCGACTGGTCCGGAAGATTCACAAGACCACGACGCTGGGAGAGATGACACTACCAGCAGGAGCGCAGATCTCCTTGCCAACTGTCCTCATTCACCGTGATCAGGAACTTTGGGGCGAAGATGCCAATGAATTCAAACCTGAGAGATTTTCTGAAGGGATTTTAAAGGCAACAAAGGGTCAAGCGTCTTTCTTTCCGTTTGGATGGGGACCTAGAATTTGCATTGGCCAAAACTTTGCATTGCTCGAAGCCAAGATGGCTTTATCTTTGATCTTGCAGCGGTTCGAATTCGAGCTTTCGCCATCATACACCCATGCTCCTTATGTGAACACTACTCTTCAGCCGAAACATGGAGCACATATCATTTTGCGTAAAGCCAAACCTTTGATGTAGACTGTCTTTTACTTTTGCTTTATTATCCAGTCCACTACACTTAAAAAAGGATGTCATACAGAGTGCTCTTTTGTCGCTCTGAAGTGGAAATATGCGTCTCCATATATATACTTGTTTAGAAATATCCTAGGAAATAAAAAACTTTATATTTTTATGAAAAATAATCCAAAATCTTATGTGTAAAATTATAATTAAATTTGTACGTGGAAGCATACTTGAATTCACGATAGAGACAATTCTCAAAAGATTTTGTCTTTCTGTTTATAGCAATGCTTCCTCTTCTTTTTTTTTTTTTACCTATTGGATGGGGAAAGATAACAAGGGAAAGGAAAGAAAAATAACCATTTTTATTTAATGGTTTGATTCCTCAACTCAATTAGATAGTTAATAATATACAATTAATTGATTGACATTATGGACTACAAAAAATACAATAATTTCCTATTTAGGTCACATATATCACCTGATAGTTATATATTATTATATCCATATAAGTTCAACTTTTACTATCTATATTGAGTCCCATCTTTAAACAATTTGGTCTATCAATCATATAGTATAGGATCAAAGCAGCCTTTTGTCCTTGTTTGTCATGACAAAACTTATCAACGGTCACTAATATCGGTACAATTAACAACATAGATCAAGTATGGATATTTAGCATAGAAATTACATGTAATGTAATCCTTAACATATATATTTCTGATAGGTCCTACTTAATAATTCATAATATACTTTTTACTTTATACACAATTGTAATAGGAATATATATTTTATTTCAAAAAATTCAAAATATTCATATGAGTTAAATATAATAAAATGTAATATATAACAGAAGATCAACTAAAAACAAATCTCTCACTATGCTGTCACATCATCAAAATGTACAATACCCATACAAACAACATGCTTAAGAAATACTTTAGGTAGTAAAACTTTAGTAAACGGGTCCGCAATTATGAGATTTGTACTAATATATTCAATTAATACTTGAGAACTTAGAACTCTCTCTTTAACAATAAGAAACTTTTGATTTTGATGAACTCCTATTGTTCCTAGAATATAGCTTAGTAACCTTTTTATCACAATTAATCTTCAATGGTCTTTTAATACCATCAACAATTTTTAGCCCTATGGTAAAATTTCACAACCATATTCCTTAGTTTGATGCCTCATAACAAGTAATAAATTCTACCACCATAGTAGAAGAAGTTGTAAACATCTATTTGACAATTTTTCATGACACGACTTTACTAGCCATTATGAAAACGTAACCAAAAGTAGATTTTCTACTATTAAGGCATTCGACAAAGTCGGAGTTGGAATACCCCATGATCTCTAAATGATCAAATCTCCAATATGTGAACATAAAATTCTTTATTCTTTGTAGGTATTGCACGACACAATTCGCTACTTTCCAATGACTCATGTTAAGATTACTCATGTACTTACCAAGCATTTCAACAATGTATACAATATCCAAACATGTACAAATTTAAGCATACACGAGACTCCCTACCACTAATGTATAAAAAATCTACTCCATTGCCTTTTCTCAATGTCATTCTTAAGACATTGATTCAAACTAAACTTATCACCATTTGCCATTGGAGTGTCTTATGGTGCACAATCTTTCATGCCAAATTTGCTAAGTACTTTATCAATATATGCCATTTGTGATAAGCCTAATATACCTTGTGAACAATCATGATAAATTTGTATGCCTAACACAAGGATACATTCCCAAAATCTTTCATTTCAAAATTATTTAAAAGAAAACCCTTTGTTACTTGCAAGCAAAATATCATTGACATATAGTACTAGAAGAACAAATTTACTCCCATTGATCTTGTGATATACACACTGATCAATAGCGCTTTCCTTAAAACCAAAAGAGGTAATCACTTGATCAAACTTTCAATACCATTGATGAGATGTTGTTTTAATTCATAAACTGATTTCTTTAATTTGCATATTAGATGTTTTGATTCTCTATACTCAAAACTTTCTTATTGCACCATATATATCATTTCTTCAATGTTACAATTAAGAAAGGTGGTCTTTATATCCATTTGATGGAGCTCTAGATCATAATTAGCAACAAGTGCCATAATAATTCTAAAAGAATCTTGATAAAACTAGAGAGAAAGTCTCATTATAGTCAATACCTTTCTTTTGAATCAAACCCTTAGCAACAAGATGTGTTTTATATCTTTCGACATTGCCTTTTAAATCTCATTTGGTCTTAAAAATCCATTTGCAATCAATTGGTTTCACACCTTCAAGCAATTCAACAAGATCCCAAATGTCATTGTCTTTCATTGATTTCATCTCTTCCTTCATGGCATCAATCCACTTTTGGAATTTTGCACTTTGTTTAGCTTGACTAATAGATGATGGATCATCTTCTAATCTTATATCAAACTCATACTCTTCAAAATATACTCTTGGTCCCAATTAGATTAATCAAGAGGGGGGTGAATTGATTAATTACTTAAAATTTCAATTTTTGCAAATTATCCAAAGTCTCTTGATTAACGAAATGACGTGAGCAACAAAAAAATAATAATAATGTGCAATAAATAAAATAAGTAAAGAAGAATAAAATGCTCAAAGATTTATAGAGGTTCCGCCTCGAGCATCAGTCCTCTCTTCCAGTTTCACGCCGAGGTCCCGGTTGTCTTTACCGGTTGTGTTTCACTATATCAATAAAATTGAGAGTATACAAAATAAGCCTCTTCAAGGCGAAGTCTCACTGCTGAGTCTCTCTAGCTTCTTCACTAAGCTAATAACTCAAACTATAGTGATGAAACAAATCTCAATTCCTCATACAAGAAAGGAATCACAATAACAATGAGGAATATCAAATTTCCTCTACAAATCGGATCACACGTGTATGAAAGAAAAATTTTTGCGCCTAAATATGTATATGTTTTTTTTAACTTTTTCGTGTGCTTGATTCTAAAAAGAACGTTCTATCTCTATTTCAACTGAACATCCCTTTTGTATATAAGACATAATGGTTACTTTGTTGGAGAGTATCTTGTAACGTTCATAGAGTTCCACGTGACAAGCTTGGATTTATTTTTGAAATTTTGTATTTCAAAAATAAGTTGAACTTGTTGGAGAAAATCTGCATTCCTGTGATATTTTGATGAGGATAAACTTGGATAAATCAGTTCGACCGAGATCTTCTGTAGAGATATTCTTTGGATCAAGTTTGTTGAAGATATCCCTCACATTATGGAACCTTATCTTGATATCCCATATGTTGTGGAAAAATATCTTCATGTAACAACCATATTTCTTATCCTTATCTTTGTAACTGCTGGATCTCCCAAAATATAGCACAAATATCCATATTTAAATCTTGATAAAACCTGTACATCTTATATGATCCCACTTTATCATAAAATAAAATCTTTGAATAAAATCTTGTAAAAACTTTATGTAAATTAAAAACCCCATGATATAAAATCCAACTTTAGTAAAACGCATCAAGTATATTACCTAAATATACTTGACACGTGGAACTAGGCCTTGAAATTTATTAAAAACAATCGATACAAAAATTAGAACGAAATCTGGAAAAAAATTCGTGACATGCATGGAAGGCTCTGAAAGAGCTTTTGAAGCAAACCTGTCAACTGTCCTCCTGTTGTAAAGGTTCTGAAAGAGCTTCTGAAAGGTTAACACGAGAACTGCGGATACATTACATAACTTCTGAAATACCTTCTGACAGAACAAAAACAGTTTGTATAACTCTTTGAAGGTTCTGAACAAGTTTTTGTCTCTTTGTTCAATTTAGAAAAATTCACTTACTATCTTCTAAAATAACTTCTAACAAGCTTAAACATACATTACACATTATTCCTCTTTTGTTAACATCAAAATCACATTAGAGAACTTAACATTCTCCCCCTTTTTTATGATAACAAAACACCATTAGATAAACAGAATAGAAACAACTTTCATATTCAAGCAAACATATATTCATAACACCATTAGAAAAATTAGCCAGAATTCATAACAGAAAAACATCATAATCACAACAGAACCATTAATAAAGCATTGAATTCTCTATAGTACCATTTTCCCCCTTTTTGTTAATAGCAAAAGGGATAACTTCCCCTTAATCTATGCATAAAAAATAAAAGAAGTCTTTCACAACTTGAGTTCAAAATAGGAAATTAAGATAAGAACTAAGACTTTCTAGATCTTGTAACTTGAGAGGTAGAGGTAGTGGTGGAAGGTTTGGTAGAGGAAGGTTTTTCTGGTGAAGTATCCAAGTCAATTATATGTGCGCCAAAGCGAACATAATCTGGAAATTTGGTGGATAAGAACAACTTGATTTCTCCATGAAGACTTGTGACAGATTAAGATATTTTATCCGTCTTGGAGTCAAAAGTCTTGAAAGAGTTAGTGACTGAATCTCCTATCTTCCTTACTTGAGAGACAAACTTGTCAAAAGCAATCACATTGTTAGATAGATCTTGCTTAACTCTCGCAGTAAACTCATCATAGAGAATTTTGTAGTGATGGAGGTCATTGAGCATTTTCTCAGAATTTTTCTTAATGTCAGAAAGAGTATCAGAAGTTTGTTTAACTTATAACTCCATCACTTCTAATCTCTTAAGATCAGACCGTTGAACAATCGAGATTTCCTCTGTCAAAGCTGTCATAATTAAGTCTGATAGCTCATGTTTCAAGGCTTCTCGCATAACACTCTTCATTTGTTCCAAATCAACATTGAATGTAGCTTCTTTTGTTCCACTTTTTCCAGCCTCAAAATCATGTGGTTGCTTTCTATAATCTATTCCAAGCTCTGTTCTAGGTTCTGAACTAGGTTCTGAACCTCCTTCTTGAACAATTATTGAAGAAGTTCCAAAAGGAACAATTCTTTTCATATGTCTTTGATGCACAAAGAGTGCACCATCATTCGCATACCACAGACAATCTTTAACAAATATTGACATATGATGAAAAACTTCTTTACCTATCCTCTTTAACTTAATAAGCTCAGAAGAGTTGGAAGGTAAAACAATTCCTTTAAATACAAACAGCCACATGAGAGCATTCCCAAATACCAGACTTTCTCTATTTCGCCATATTTGATCAATGACTCTAGAAGCCATGTCCACATTCTTTCTATTAATCATTGCATAGATGATTTGAGCATGTTCTATAGACATTGAAGTAGATCTACCCTTCCTTGGACATATACATTCAACAATAATTTTGTGTATGATTCGAGGAAACAACTCGAAATCAATAACCATTACCTCCTTCCTATAATCCATTTGTAAACCTCCATTAATAATAGCAAAAAGATCATTCCTAGGCATGTTTGTAATCTCTACAACATCATTTACATCATGCAAGTGTAGACATTTATTTACATCTGCCCTAGAAATTGTAATGTCTTGATCACATACCCTGGAAACTAAAACATTCCCTTCCGAAAGATTTAAATTTCCATAAAATTCTTTCACACACTCGCCATAAACTAGAACTTGAATAAAGCAAAGTTCCATGCATCCTATGGGTTCTAAAAGTTCATTCCAGTAAAATCCATTACTTGTAAAGAAATTAAAATCCACAAAACTACAAGGACACACCTCGTTTTTCTTCCTTCGAAGAGATTTCAAAATTGAGGGTTTCAGACTTGGTACATTCCTTTGTTTTGTTTGCTTCTTAGTTGATTTCTTAGGCGGAGAGGTTTCTTGAGTAACCTTTTCTTTTCCTTTTGAAGAAGATGAAACCCGTTTTCTTTTGGAAATGTTCTTAGAACCAATAATAGATTCGGAGTCAAGGGAACTTGGATTCTCCTCCATTGAAGGTTCTTAAGGTTTTTCCGAAGAATCTGAAGATTCGTCATGAATCACTAAAGGCTTGTTGGAGGGTTTTGTTTTGAAAGATTTCTGTTTAAGATGTTCTGAGGATTTAGGAGCCATTGGACTCACAATGAGAGAGAAGGAAAATAGAGAGAGAGAAAGCAGGTTGCGAGAAAAAAAATAAAGAAAGAAAGAAACGGATGAAGAGAAAGAATATATATATATATATATATATATATAATTATATAAATAAAGATTTTCAAAGATTGAAAATTTCGTGGGGGGGGTGGGGGTGGAATTCAAAAAGGGTTACGAATTCCCAATTCATTTCTAATAAATTCAAATTTTACCTTTTCAAGAGGTTTAGTAAAGATGTTTACAAATTGATTTTCGGTTAGCACAAATTCAACATTTATATCTCCATTATAGACATGATCTCTAATAAAATGATGTCTAATTTCTATGTGCTTTAACCTAGAATGATGCACTGGATTTTTTGTTAAATTTATTGCACTCGTGTTGTCACATTTAATTGGCACAGTTTTAAAATTTATTCCATAATCATTCAGTTATTGTTTTATCCATAAAACTTGTGCACAGCAATTACCAATAGAAACATATTCAGATGTGCTTTTTCTATCAATTTTACAACCAGCATAATCTGCATCAAAATATCCTATTAAATCAAAATTTTGATTTTTAGGATACCAGATACCCAAATTTGAAGTATTAACTAGGTATTTGAAAATTCGCTTTACAGCTGATAAATGAATTTCTGTTAGTGTAGCTTGAAATCTAGCACACAAACACACATTGAACAAAATATCAGGTCTTGATGCAGTCAAGTACAATAAAGAACCTATGAGGCTCCTATAAAGTTTCTTACTTACCTTCTGTCCATTTGAGTCAAAGTCTAACCTTGTTGAAGTACTCATAGGTGTTGTAACCTTTTTGCAACCATCATATCCAAACTTCTTCAATATTTGTTTTGTGTATTTTTCTTTATGAACAAAGATTCCTTTTTTTGTTTGTTTTATTTGAAGCCCCAAAAAGAATGTCAATTCTCCCATCATTGACATTTCAAATTCTGCCTACATGGTCTCAGCAAATTCTTGACACAACAATTCTTTAGTAGATCCAAAGATAATATCATCCACATATATTTACACAACCAAGATATCATTATCAAAAGTTTTCAAGAATAAAGTGGTGTCAACTTTTCCTCTATGAAAGCCTTTAGAGATAAAAAAAACATACTCAATCTTTCATACCAAGCTCTTGGAGCTTGTTTCAAACCATTTAGTACTTTATTTAATTTAAAAACATAATCAGATTTGAAAGGATCTTCAAAACTAGGTGGTTGTTCTACATAAACTTCTTCCTTTATAAAACCATTTAAAAATGCACTTTTTACATCCATTTGAAAAACTTTAAAATCCTTATAAGATGCATATGCAAGCATCAATTGTATTGCTTCTAGTCTAGCAACAGGTGCATATGTTTCATCAAAATCTATTCCTTCTTCTTGTGAATAACCTTTAGCAACTAATCTTGCTTTATTTCTTATAATTTTACCATCTTCATCTAATTTATTTTTAAACACCCATTTAGTTCCAATTATAGACTTTCCTTTAGGTCTAGGAACTAAGTTCCATACATTTTTTCTTTGAAATTGATTTAATTCTTCTTGCATAGAGATAATCCAATTATCATCATTTAAAGCTTCTTCCATATTACTAGGTTCAATTTTAGATAACAACACAAAATGATTTTCAAGATTTTGTAAATTAGCTCTTATTTTAACACCAGATTGAACATTACCTATTATTTGATTAGAAAGATGTGCAGACTTATACCTCCAAGCTCTAGAAGCTTCTTGTTCAGATCTTACAACTTCTGAAGTACCTTCTGTGTTTGCCTCTGAAATAGGTTATGGACAACCAGATCCTTGAGTGTTAACAGCAGGTGCTTCTGACTTAGGTTCTAAACCAGCTTCTGCTTTAGGATTGAAGTCCTTTTCTTCATCAGAATCAACATCCTTTAAATCCTCAATAAATTTAACATTTATTGATTCTTCAATAGTTTTTGATGATTTATTGAAAACACGATAAGCACGACTATTTAGAGAATATCCTAAGAAAATAGCTTCTTCAGATCTTTCATCAAACTTACCAAGGTTGAAAGGATTCTTTTTCACAAAACATTTAGATCTAAATATATGAAAATATGAAACGTTAGGTTTCTTACCTCAAAACATCTCATAAGCAGTCTTTGATGTCATAGGTCGAATGAAAACTCTATTAATGATATAGCAAGCTGTAGAAACTGCTTCTGCCAAAAAATACTTAGTAATGCCACTTTCATTTAACATAGATCTAGTCATCTCTTGTAAAGTTCTATTCTTGCGTTCCACTACTCCATTTTGTTGAGGAGTGTATAGAGTTGAGAAATTGTGAGATATACCATGTTCTTCACAAAAATTTAAAAAACTTATATTTTGGAATTCTGTTCCATGATTAGTTCGAAGACTAATTATGGAAACTCCCCTTTCATTTTGTATTTTTTTTGCAAATTTTTTAAAAGAATCAAAGGTATCTCTTTTATGTCGCAAGAATATAACCCAAGTGTATCTTGAAAAATCATCAACAATAACAAGTTCATATTTGCTTCCACCCATGCTTAAGACTCTAGTAGGTCCAAAAAGATCAAGATGCAATCATTCAAGTGGTCTCTTAGTTGAGATTACATTTTTACTTTTATGAGAAACAAAAACCATTTTATTCTTTAAGTAAGTATCACATTTCACATCTTGTTTAATATTTATTTTAGGCAATCCTTTAATAATATCCTTTTTAGATAATTTTTCTAAATGATTAAAATTAACGTGTCCTAGTCGTTTACGCCAAGCAAAAACATGATCAATCAAAGAAATTAAACAATAAGCATTATCGACTTCAGCTGGTTTTATGAGATAGATATTTCTTTTCCTAATTCCTTCAAATAATCTTTCATCATTTTCATTAAAAGCATAGCACTTGTCTTGATCAAAAATCATTTTATATCATTTATCACATAACTGACTAATACTAAGTAGATTATGTTTCAAGCCTTGCACAAGATATACATTTTCAATGAGAAAAGTAGGCATACCAATCGATCCAGTGGCAATTATTTTACCTCTACTATCATCTCCAAACTTTACATATGCTTTTTCTTCCTAATTTATGCTATTGAAGAATAAAGCATCTCCAGTCATTAGTCTAGAACATCCACTATCTAAATACTATGTTCCTCTTATTTTAGCTTCATGTTCCTATACAAATAAAAAGAATTAAGTCCTTTTAGGAACCCAAGCGAATTTGGGCCCTTCAAAAGATAAGCTCATTTGATTTATTTGATTTACTTGTTAACTACTGAGCTTATTTCTCTTATAATAGCAAAATTTCTTAATATGACCAAATTTATTAAGAAGAAACATGCATAAGAATTAACATTCCTATACCTGTCATTTACATGTTTCTTGAAATTCCAGTTTGTATAACTTCTGTTATACCTTTTGGTATTGCTTCTGTAGTACCCATTGTGTGGATACCTCTTATCAGAATAGCTTCTATAAAAGTCTCTGGTATTTCTTCTTTTAACATTATTTGTATTTGAAATGTACTTTTTGTTGTTGGATTCATCACTTAAGACTTGTTTAGCCTTAACAAAAACTGTATTTTGATTCGATTTTGAACTCGAACCATGCTCATATCCTAGTCCATGTTTTTCATTTGAAACTCTTTGTGAAGAAATTAACATGGTCAATTTCTTGTCACTTTCATCAAATTTCTTAAAGGTAGTTTTCAACGAATTGGATGGATCATCAATCTTTACCTTCATGTCACTTGTTTCTACTTCAAGTAGATGATTTTCTATTCTTAATTTTTCAATACTCACATGCATGGATTCATTTTCTTGTTTCAGGATATCATTTTCATCAACAAGCAAAGTATTTGGTTGTTTTAATGCTTCATTTTCATTCTTAAGAGCTTTTATTTCATTTTCATACTTAGCCAATTTTGTATCAGCCATTTTTAGTGCCTTTAATAACTTACTCATTTCTGCTAACATGTCAGTATCAGTTATATCTTTATCAGATTCAGAGTGTACCTCAGAACTAGCCATTAGACACAAATTTGCCTCATCCTCTTCTTCTTATAAATCTTATGAATTTGTTTCTATGTCCTCTAAATCACTCCACGTTGCTAGCATTGCACAACTTTTCTTTTTATAATTTTCCATTTTCTTGATCAGTGTTGGACATTCATATTTAATGTGTCCTGGCTTTTTGCATTCATAACATTGAATTTCCTTTTTCTCTTTCTTCTTTTCTTTCTCCTTGTACGCTTTTCATGCATCATTATGCTTATATTCAGTACTTTTCTTGAAAACACTAAATTTCTTACCTCTTTGCTTCTTAAGCAGCCTGTTGAGTCTACGTGCTAGAAGACTGATGTCCTTTTCTTTCTCATCGTGTCTATCATCTGTTTCAGTTTCATTTTGCTTTATTTCCTTAACTTTAAACGCAATTCCTTTGGTGTTGTCTTCTCCTCTTTGCGTGGTTTTTATGTGAGACTCATATGCCATGAGTTTTTCTCTCAAATGACTGAGAGTTAGCTTGTTTAGGTCTTGAGCTTCTTCTATAGCTGTTTTCTTTGCATCCCAAGATGATGGCAATATCCTCAGCATTTTCCTCCCAAGATCAAGATCTGGAAGTTTCTTTCCAAGTGATACAAGCTCATTTGTAATAACTGTAAACCTGTTAAAAGCATCTTTGATATCTTCATTAAATTTAAACTTAAATAATTCATACTATTGAATTAAAGCATTTATTTTGGTTTCCTTGATGGTATCAGTCCCTTCATATGTATCGGATAGGATATCCTAAATCTCCTTTGCACTTGCACACGATGATATCAAATAGAACTCTGATGGAGCAATAGTAGTTAGCAACAGATTTTTTGCTTTGTTGTTCTTCTCAATAATCTTCTTCTCGGAATCTAACAAGGTCAAATTTCCATTCAAGATGATCACATTGTCCCCAAGTGAAATGACCTGCCATGAATCATAATCATTAGCTTTAATATAAGTTTCCATGCGCATCTTCCAATATGAGAAGTTTGAGCCATCGAAGTAAGGAGCTCGATTAATTGCAACATTATTTTCAACCATTTTGGATCACTCAAAATAAATGAGTCATGCTCTGATACCAATTGTTGGTCCCAATTAAATTAATCAAGAGGGGGGGTGAATTGATTAATTACTTAAAATTTCAATTTTTGCAAATTATCCAAAGTCTCTTGACTAACGAAATGACATGAGCAACAAAAATAAAAATAATAATAATGTGCAATAAATAAAATAAGTAGAGAAGAATAAAATGCTCAGAGATTTATAGAGGTTCCACCTCGAGCGTCAATCTCTCTTCCAGCTCCATGCCAGGGTCCCGGTTATCTTTACCGGTTGTGTTTCACTATATCAATGAAATTGAGAGTATACAACATAAGTCTCTTCAAGGTGAAGTCTCACTGCTGAGTCTCTCTAACTTCTTCACTAAGCTAATCACTCAAACTACAGTGATGAAACAACTCTCAATTCCTCATACAAGAAAGAAATCACAATAACAATGAGGAATATCAAATTTCCTCTACAAATCGGATCACACGTGTATGAAAGAAAAAATTTTGCGCCTAAAGATGTATATGCTTTTTTTAACTTTTCCATGTGCCTGATTCTAAAAAGAACGTTCTATCTCTATTTCAATTGAACATCCCTTCGTATATAAGACATAACGGTTACTTTTTTGGAGAATATCTTGTAACGTTCATAGAATTCCACATGACAAGCTTGGATTTATTTTTGAAATTTTATATTTCAAAAATAAGTTGAACTTGTTGGAGAAAATCTGCATTCCCGTGATATTTTGATGAGGATAAACTTGGATAAATCAGTTCAACTGAGATCTTCTGTGGAGATATTCTTTGAATCAAGTTTGTTGAAGATATCCCTCACATTATGGAACCTTATCTTAATATCCCATATGTTGTGGAACCATATCTTCACGTAACAACCATATTTCTTATTCTTATCTTTGTAACTGCTGGATCTCCCAAAATATAGCACAAATATCCAGATTTATATCTTGATAAAACCTGTACATCTTATATGATCTCACTTTATCATAAAATAAAATCTTGTAAAAACTTTATGTAAATTAAAAACCCCATGATATAAAATCTAACTTTAGTAAAACACATCAAGTATATTACCCAAATATACTTGACACGTGGAACTAAGCCTTGAAATTTATTAAAAACAATCGATACAAAAATTAGAACGAAATCTGGAAAAAAAAATCGTGACAGGCATGGAAGGTTCTGAAAGAGCTTCTAAAGCAAACCTGTCAACTGTCCTCCTATTGTAAAGGTTCTGAAAGAGCTTCTGAAAAGTTAACACGAGAACTACAGATACATTACATAACTTCTAAAATACCTTCTGACAGAACAAAAACTGTATGTATAACTCTTTGAAGGTTCTGAATAAGCTTCTGTCTCTTTGTTCAATTTAGAAAAATTCACTTCCTATCTTTTGAAACAACTTCTGACAAGCTCAAACATACGTTACACATTATTCCTCTTTTGTTAACATCAAAACCAAATTGGAGAACTTAACATATACAATATAATCATTTGGAATTGCAAATCCTCTTTTCTTAGGAGATCTATGTAATAGCACTTACTCTTAAGGTTGTTGTGATTCATCAATATGGATAGGGGCTTGTTCCTCTACAATGGTAGGAGGAATCCCAAGAACATTTTGAATATCCATATTTACATCTCAAAAAGTAACAAGTGTAATTGCCAATACATTTTTAATTAAAATTGTAAGAATGTTAACTCATTTCTCCTTAAAGATAATATTTCTGACTAGTGTGCACTTACTATATTCAACATCCTTAAGAAATTTAGTATTCCAGTCTTGAAAAAGGATCTATTGAGCGATTATAGAATTTATTTCCTTTTGATCACTTTAAGTATTCAACAAAGTTACAACTAATTGTTTTTTAGTCCAATTTTCTCTCATTAGGCCTATATGGCCTAACCTTAGTTGGACAACCCTAAATATAGAAATGCCTAAGACTAGGTATCTTGCCGATCCATAACTTATACGCGGTTTTAGCTATTTCTTTGCTTGGAACTTGATTAAGGATGCATACTATGGTCTTTAATATCTTTCCCCAAAGTAATTCTGGTGAAGAAGAACGATTAATCATACTTTTAACCATATCTTTTAAGGTTCAATTATGTCTTTCAACTACACTATTTTGACTTGGTTGTCTTAGCATAGTGTATTGAGGAATAATCCTACATTCTTTTAAGTATCATGCAAAAGGTTCGGGATGCTGTTTACCAGATCTATCATAGTACTCATCACCATAGTCAGATCTAACATCCTTACTTCTCTTATTACGTTGATTTTCAATTTCTGTTTTATATTCATTGAAAACGTTTAAAGACTATGACTTCTTACATATCAAGTATAGGTACTCATAACGAGAATAATTATCTATGAAAGCAATAAAATACTGTTGACCATTTCATAATGCTATAGGGAATGAACCACATATATCGGTATGTATTAATTCCAAGATGCTAAAAATCCTTTTGGGACCATTTTTCTTGATATTTGTTTGTTTTCCCTTGATGCATTCAACGTATATTTCAAAATTAGAAAAGTAAGGGAATTCAAAATTCCTTTTGATGCAAGCTTTTAAATCCTTTGTTTGGAAATATGTCCTAAATGCTTATGCCACGACATGTATGAATTCTCATTTATTATTTTTTTTTCTTTATACCAAAATTACTTATATGTAAGATTTCTTCTACATATGAGGCTTGCAAATTCAATATGTATAGATTATCAATCAAAGTACCAGTAGCAATAACATTTAAATATTGAAACAGACTAAATGTTCCATTTCCAAATGAACAAAGACAACTAGATTTATCTAAACGAGAAATAGAAATTAAATTTCGTTTAAATGATGGTGCATAATAAGTCTTTTCCAAATCCAAATAACAACTAGACTCTAATTGTAATCTAAATATATCGATAACCTCAATAGGAACCTTGTTGGTATTACCCACATAGATGAATCTTTCAACATCATTTGGCACTTGACTCATTAAACAACCCTACATGGTAACATGTATGTGAATAGTTGTACCTATATCTATCCACTAAGAATGGGTTGGTATTAAAGCTAAATTAACTTCTGCGCAAACAAAATTGAGAAGTTTATCTTTCTTTTACAACCCACTTTGCATACTTAAGACATTCTTTCTTCACATGACCAGTTTTCTTACAGAAGAAACAAGTGTCATTATCCTATTTCTACTACACATGTGAAGTCCCAACATCTGCAATTCCTTTATCTTTATGATCCATTTTCCTTTTCTTAAGACTCTTACCCTAAGTGTGAGTCACCACATGAGCACTTTCAATTCTCTCTTGTTTCAATCTTTCTTTCTCTTGCACACATTGTAGTATTAACTCGTTCAATGTCCATTTCTCCTTTTAAGTGTTGTAACTTATCTTGAAAGGACTGAACTGAGTAGGAAGAGAGATCAAAACTAAGTGCACAAGAATATCATTAGACAATTCCAATTTTAAGACCCTTAGTCTTGTAACATGATCAGACATTTTCATAATGTACTCCCTTATATTTCCTTTACCATTATATTGCATAGAAATGAGCTTAGCAAAAATGGTGCTTGTTTTGACCTTTTCAGAACCTGCAAATTAATCTACTATTTATCTTAGGAATTTTTTTAGTATTTTTCTCCTTGAGCATAGCCCCTTTAATGGTATTTGGAATGGAATGTATTATAATCATTAGACTCATATAGTTAGAACACTCTCACTTTTCATAAATCACATTTTCCTCAACAGTACTTTTGCTGGTAAGGGTATGAGGTTCATCGGCCCTAATAGCAAAGTCAAGATCCATGTATTCTTAGCAAAATGATAATATGTTCCTTCTATTTCTTGAAGTTCATGCAGTTAAGTACTGAAATGTTTTTCAAATGGGCAACAATAGAAGTAGCACTAACTAAACAAAGAATAAAATATGCTCACAATTAATAATAATTTTACATTTTAATACACGAATAAATATAACACAAATTGTAATTATCATGCACAATAAGTCACATAAACATAGAATAGTAACAAAGGTAATACTTTAATTGGGCCTTTATGAGATATTTAATATATCATTGACATTTAGTCTTTGTGAAAAGAAAAAAATCAATAGTAAACAATGTCTTCTAAAACAATAATAAATATTGATAATAATAATTCTATCAATGATATGCCTTCCTTTAGGCCGATATATCACACACTTGAAATCATAATTATCACATATTTATTATCACATGTCTATCATCTAGCCAAATAATAATCATCCTTTGGGCCAATTATTATTCACATGATATAGACATTTCATATAAATCTTAATTTGATATCTAAATATTTCAAAATAAATCTAAACAATAGAGATTACTTTAGTAACATACAATCTTAATTTATCTTGAATTATTATATAAGATTTGTTGAGAAAAAAATAAATAAATAGGAGTTTACTTTTATCTCATAAGGTCATTGATTAAATAATTTCACAAATAATAGCTCATCTTCTTCTTTTTTTTTTTTTTACACTATAATTATCAATAAAGGAGATAAATTTTCAATTTCAAATATGAAATTAGGGTCAAGACTATAAACTTACATTGAAATTCTATTCAACAAACTTAATTGAATACCTATTATTCGTATTATCATTCTAATTAAGACTAACATGAAAAGTATGAAACCATCCCATAAAGTATAGAACGATATATGAAGAGTTCACCACAATCTCATAATAAGCCTATTGTACATCATTCGATGAGATATATTAACTTTACATCCATCCTAAATTTCTTGTTACTTTCCAATTTAGATAATACTTTTTCATCAACAAATTTCTACAATTTATCTGTAAAATCAAACAATTAAAACCACCTAAAATAGCCCCTTTTCTCCTTTTTCCCAATTAAACTTTAATTGCTATGTTGATGACATCTTCGAAATTGCAAGTCCAATTATCACCGGTGATTGGAGTTTGTCGAATAATAATTGTCTTTCATAAATCTAATTGCCTAAAGGATAGGTTCAATTGTACAATTCTTTGTTCTGGGTTTTCTCATACTTTGGTGAAAAGAATCAATAGTGCATTGTAAAAAACACTTCATAGATGAATTAAAGAAACCCCAATCAAGTCAACAGTCCGAAGGCACCACACAAAGCAAACAAATCGATCTACAATCATGACCGACATAAAATACACCATGCAAAAGATTTAAAAAAAGGGGCAGCATGTATTTAGATTCAGTCCTCAAAAACCAAACCTCAGATTTAAGGGGGAAAAAAGTATTAACTTTAATTTTATCAAGCTTAATGTAAAAAAACTTGGGATCGAATAATTCAAATACAAATAGATTGTTATCAAATTAAGGCTCTAGTTTTATATATGGTTGTTTTGATACCACTTGCAAGAAATAAAAACTTATTATTTTTCTAAAGAATAATCAAAGACATCATGTATAAAATTAAGGCATAAAATTATAATTAAATTTGTATGCAAAAGTATATCTTGATTCCTAATAAAAGCAAATTTCAAAAGGTTTTGCTTTTCGACCTATAGCAGTACCTTGTCTTTATTTTCTCGCTAATAAAATGCAGGAAAGACAAAAGGAAAAGAAAAGAAAAATAACCTCAATGATGCACACACTACTTAAACATGAGACCTAATCTTATCTATAGTCTTTAATATTTTATTTTATTATGGCACACTTAATAAGTGAAACAAAATATATGGGCTTTAACACATTATAATTCATATAAAAAAATTCGTGAGATGAGTCTAATAGCTCTATCTATTAATTAACTAAATGATTATTTTTATTTAATGACTTAATTTCTTAACTTAATTAAACAGTCAACAATTACAACATTATCATCCGCATTTATGAAAACCATGTAAAAATCTTAATTTGTGCTCTATTAAGTAATTGTAATAGAAAAATCCTCTATAAAACACATATCGAATAGTAGGTTATTTAATGTAGATGTAGCATAGATGTATAACAAATAATAACAATCCTAGTGTCTTAGGGTTAGGACAATTTGGCTTAATTTTTTCATCAACTACTCTCTTAAATTTTTAGATTTTTGATAGATTATCTATTAAAAATTCAAAACTCCTTTTGAAGACACACAAAAATAGTACTTTTCAATCGAGGTTGGTGTGATATAGTTTGGTACGATTTTTCCTTCGAATGGAACCAAACCAAACAATGATACAATTTAATCCTTTAGTCACATTGAACTAAACCACAAGGTTCAACTTAGGAATTTTTCTAAACCACAAAACATTTATTTGGTTCAGTTCATAGCCATAATTTATTATTTGAGAGATTTATATGCACAATTGGTTCTCATATAACAACTTAACAAGTATTGAATTATTTTATTAATAGTATACATTGGTAACATATAAGATATTGATAAAGTTAATATTTTTACAACTAAGGAATTCTAAATTTTAACAACTAAATTAGAAAATTATAAACATTTTGAGTAGATTTTTATATATAATTTGATAACTTTTTTTCTTTTCAATTAAAATATGTGGGAAGGGGGATCAATTGGGTCCATTCTATTAGGAAATTGTTGTTTATATTATTAGGTTGTAAGAGTTTTGGCAAAATTTAATAATTTATGATCATAAAAGTTAAAGAAATATGCCTTTCAATAAATAAAACTAATTTTTTAAAAATATTATAGTGCAATAATATATATATTTTAATTATAAATAAAATATTACTTTATTTGGCTTTAAATGGTTTCGTTTAATTTTTTTTAATTGATTTGATTTGTTTTTTCAAATCAATTATAATTTTTGATTTAATTTAATTTAAAAATTTTCCATACCAAAATAGAAAAAGAAAACCTTGTTTCATCGGTAATTTTCCACCGCGCCTCAATTATTTGGGTGCTATCCTTTCTGGAACAAGGTCCGGGCCCCGGGGTATCTGTGTACTTCCAATTCCAACATCTTTCCTGCGATGTCAGTCAAATTGATGGCCGATGTAGGGCTCCACTTATGCAGTTAGTCTTTAGAGAGCATCCCCACCCTAATCCTCTGCATGTTGGGTCCTCCAGGTAGCGTTTGGTTGGTAATGAGATTCGGCACTAGACTGAACAAAATTTTTTGTCCCTTGTTTGGTTGCCACACATGAAGGAAGTACTGGACTAAACACCAATTACGTACTGGACAAAATCAGAAATTTTAGTACCGCGTGTAATTCGGTACTAAAAATATGGTACTGGACTAAATATAATTTTTTTGAAATTCCGAATATGCCCTTCATACTTACCTTGAATCCCTGCTGCACAGACGCCCGTGTTTTCCTCCGCTCCTTTCGATCGTAGCCGGTCATGTTTTCCCTCCAGCGCCGCACAAGCTTCAACCAGTCATGTTTTCCTCCGCTCCTTCACTGCCGCCCACCGTGGAATCGGCCGCAAGTTCACCCATCACCATTGTAAAGCCCGAAGTCGCCATCAGGTACGTATGGTTCCATTTCTTCTCACATTGTTGCTTCCTTTTGAATGTTCCTCGCATGCTTGTTCGAATGCATGGTGTGCTTTAGGGGGTTTTTTGGTTTTAAGGTTCGAATGCATGCTCTATAATGGAGAAGAGTTGGTTAGGGTTCGATTGCATGGTTCGCTTTAGGGGGTTTATTGGTTAGGGTTCAAAAGCATGCTCAGTACACGATTGAAGGCACGACCGTGTGTTAAGCTTGGAAAATCCACAGAAGCACACAAGGTTGAAGTACACAGTTGAAGGCACGGCCGTGTGTTAAGCTTGGAAAATCCACAGAAGCACACAAGGTTGAAGTACACAGTTGAAGGCACGGCTGTGTGTTAAGGTTGGAAAATCCGCAGAAGTACACACGGTTGAGTACACGGTTGAAGGCACGGGTGTGTGTTAAGCTTGAAAAATCCACAGAAGCACACACAATTGAGTACACGGTTGAAGGCACGGCCGTGTGAAGCACACACGGTTGAGTACACGGTTAATGGCACGGGCGTGTATATGTCGTGTGTCGAGACCGTGTGCTTGGATATTTGTGTAGGAGAGCTTCTTAGGGAAGAACAACGGCTCCTTACACAAGTTGTCTTATTGCCTACTCCCTAGTTGAATTTAGATTATGTAGCATATCATTTTATCCATTATGTTTTGTATTATGAAAATAATCTTGGAATCCCCAACATTACACTTATGGGTCTTTCCTTTGATATGTCATATAGATCATAAATCATCGTAGATTTCTGATTTGTCTTCTTGGATGGAGAGTCTATATCAATGTGCTTACAATGGCGGCAGCTAGTTTCTATTATATAAACTTTTTTTTGAATAAGAGAGTAGAGAGGAGTGTATTGAACAAGCGAGCAATAGCTAGATATGAAAGGCGTCGAGAGGTGATTGATTCACTCATTAATGGGAGTGATACAAATTGTTTATGGGAGTTAAGGATGTGTAGAAATAGTTTTGCACATCTTTGTGAACTCATTAGGGTACGAGGGGGAATGCATTGTAATGGAAGAGCAACGGTTGAAGAACAAGTTGCGATTTTTCTTAACATCCTTGCACATCATACAAAAAATAGGAGTATTCAAGTCAGATTTCGTAGATCAGGTGAGACTATTAGTAAAAATTGACATCAAGTGTTAGCAACTGTGTTAAGGTTACAAGATATTTTACTTGCAAAACCTAATCCAGTACAAGAAGATTGCATTGATGAATGGTGGAAATGGTTTAAGGTAATACAAAAAATCTTTTAGGTACCGTTAGTTAATCGACGACGGTTATGATTACTTAAATTACAATACAATTTTTTTTTGTTTCTTTGGGAACATTTTAGGGTTGCGTTGGAGCACTAGATGGTACATACATTGCAGTTACAACACCAGTTGCAGATAGACTTAGGTATCAAACAAAGAAAGGGCATCTTGCAACGAATGTCATGGGTGTATGTGATCGTGACATGAAATTTATCTACATATTGGCTGGCTGGGAAGGGTCTGCATCAGATTCTAGAGTATTACGTGATGAGTCATTCGATCTAATGGATTGAGAGTTGCACCTAGTAAGCATTTTAAAAAAAGAAAATTGTTTTCATTTTATCTATCCACTTGAAATTTTTCATATAAATTTATATGGTTACATTTCGTTGTAGGTTCATATTATCTAGTGGATGGTGGATATTTCAATGCACCAGGATTCCTTTCCCCTTTTAGAGGGAGGCTTTATCACATTCAAGAGTGGGCTACAAGTCAACGTAGGCCTCAAAATCGTGAGGACTCGCAAGCGTCCAATGGCAGAATATGCTGTAGAATTTATATCTACGTTTCAAAAGAGCATTAGTAATGTTAGGAGTGATTTTGCTTTACGTGCAGGAAAAATTGTTAATCCTCCTAGGGACGATATTGTTGTAGAGTTGAAAACATTAGGTTGTCAGAAAATGAAGAGTTGGATGTTCTTATGCAAATGGCGACAAATCCACAGTATGAGAAGTTTTTTTAGAGGCTCCAAGGAGAACAACGCCTAGCATTTATTAGGCGAATTATTGGTTGATGTAAGGAATGTTTGTAGTATTTATGTAATTGAGACTTCTTTCATTGGCTTTGTATTATCGAATCTCTCTATCCTGGTTTAGTACTTTGTATGGTTAAACCGGTTTTCATATTTTGTAGAAGTTGTAACCTTATGTATCTCCTGCAACAGAGTTGGCAGGTTTTCTATCAGATGTAGTTGGCAGATCATAATCATAGAAACTATTTTGATTATTGAAACGTATGATTATTATCTTATCTATGTCATTTATGCCTTGTCCTTATGAAATATAAAAGTGATTGATGTTCTAATCTAATCGATCTAATTTGTGGATGGATTTTATAATTTTCAAGTCCTTCAATGACTTGTTTAAAGTGGTTGATAGATATGTGGATGTTTCAGTGTAAAAGTGTTTCATGTCTTCAGTGACATATTCAAAATCATAAATAATGTATTATTTCATTAAATATAACATAACTTTTTTTCCTATAATATTTAATATTATATATTAAACTTTCAAATCATTTTTTCTTATAATAATATCAAATATATATAAATAACTATAATATAAATAAAAATTGCAAAATTGTCAATTTTACTCTATCTAGTCCAGTACTTTGCAATTTCAAATACTGGATAGCACAAAAGCCTTCTCTATGGCAAAACTATCAAATTTACTATGTCTAGTCCAGTACTTTGCAATCCAAATACTAGACAGCACAAAAATCATTGTCCAGTACCAAACAAATTAAACGTGGTACAAAAAAATTTTTTGTCCAGTACTCTTATTTTGTTCAGTATCAGTAATCAAACGATAGGGGCTTCTAAGATCCTAAAATGCTATGCTTGTTTTTTTGGTTACCAGTTTAGAAAAACATTTTAGCCATTGCAAAGGTCCCATTTTATGGCCCGGAGTCGCATCGACGTGACAAACTATTCAAATTAAAAGCAATGCAGACTTCATACACTATTCGATTGTTGAACTTTCTAGCACCTAGGCCCCACCCTTCACCCTACCCTAGTTAATATTGGGAATTTCCAATTATTTGGAACACGTGACACGACCGTAGGGGTATTCATCGCTGAATATTTGAATCCTTCGTATACTTTTTCCAAATCAGGTCCCACATGCATCTGACACCACAAAAAAATGTCATCCTAACCATTCATTACTTGACGAATAAAGGAACTTTTAACATCATTATTATTTAGAGGAGGAGAAATTTTAATTAATGTTAAAATCAAAATAAAATATAATGTATTTATATATATATATATAAAAGAATAATAAAAAAGAAAAGTAAATAAAAAGCCAATTCTTTTCTTTCTCTCCATTTTGAGAGGGAAAAAAGCAAATGAAATCATGGTAAGAAATCCTTTCCTTTTTCTTTTTCCCCTTAAGCCAATGGCTTCTCAATTTCCTTCCCTTCCCTTCCCTTTTCCACATCCAAACAAAGTGTAAATCTACCTTAAAAACTAATCTTTTAATAAAGAAACACTATATGTATATTAAAATTTTTCATACATAATCTAAGTCCACATAATGAAACACAAATGTATAAAAATAAGGAGGAAATGCAAATACATCTTTATATTTATTGTATGTATATTTAACCTTTTTTTATATTTAAAATTAAGTATTTATATCTTTAAATTTTTTTTAAAAGTTGCATTTACATTTTTATATAACCATTTTTTTTTAATTGTAATATTTTTTATTATTTTACCCAACAGTGAAATACTAAAAATAAAAGAAATCTAAAAATATATTTTTCAAAAATATAACCTTATAAAAACTCAATTTCAAAAATAAAAGAACAAAAAATATATAAAACAAATATTAAAAGGGTGTCGTTATAATTTATCCTCAAAATAAGTCAAAAGTTCTTTCAACAATGCTAAACAAACGAATTACATTGAAAGCCAGCAAAAACTTCTATTCTATCTCTATGGATATATTTTCTTACAGCCAATCTGCAGTATCAAGCCCGTAAGAATAGAATATCCCTCTTCATTCATGGAACTATCATTTTACTCAGCTGTACTTGCCATCTTCTTCATTCTTATTCTTTCATCGATATGGAGGACAGTAAACTGGCTATGGTGGACGCCAAAGAATTTGGAAAAGATCCCTGAAGCAGCAAGGTTTCAGGGGCACACCCTACCGTCTCTTTGTTTGTGATGTTAAATTGCGAGCGGCCCTCGCCAAAGAAGCCATGTCCAAATCGATCGATGTCTCCGATGATTACTCTCCTCGAGTACTCTCCTTGATCACCCAAACTACCAAGCTCTACGGTTACGTTTTCTACTTCTAGTGTATAATCTATCAATGAAGAATCAGGGTAACTTATATTTCGACATGATAACTGATGATGCATAAGTTTCAACAGAGGAAGTAAACTTAATAAAGCACGCAATCAAGTGCTATCACGTCATCTAGCACTAACACGGTTCATTTTAATAAATATTCACTGTCAGTTGACGATTGTGATTCACGGTATCCAGCTGTCATGCTACGGTAAATAGCTATAATTGAAAGTTTTCGAACTCAATTCCAATGCAGGCAAGGACAGTTACACATGGTTAAGTACAACACCGAGGGTGGTGATCATGAAACCAGAACTACTAAAGGAAATCTTTTCCAGGTGGGAGGACTTCGAGAGGATGGAGCCAAATAACCCTCTCACGAAGTTGTTGGCGACGGGTCTTGGATCCTACAATGGTCAGAAATGGGTTAAACACAGAAGAATTATCAATCCAGCATTTCGTTTTGAGAAACTGAATGTAATTATTATTATTATCGTCCCTGATATGAAAGCCTAAGAAACAGTTTTGCTTGTTATTAATCAATATCTGATGCAGGCCATGATCCCGACAATGCATTTGAGCTGTAGTGAAATGATTAGGGAGTGGGGAACAATGCTCTCATCGAAAGACGATGGATCCTGTGAACTTGATGTGTGGCCTTTCCTTCAAAATTTGACGGGTGATGTAATTTCGAGAACAGCATTTGGCAGTAGCTACAAAGAAGGGATAAGGATTTTCCAGCTCCTAGGTGAACAAACTCGCAGTTTGGTGACATTAACGCAATCTGGCTATATTCCTGGTTGGAGGTAATTACTAATATAGACCGTAGCTTGTTAATTATACTGTCGTGATTTTGCATCTATTCTGAGTCCAGTTCAGCTTGTCGTGATAAGATTTCGTGAAACTGGTATATAAACATTCGGTTATCTTATCGCAAGTGTTGTAATGGAATTTGCGCTAGCGCTACCTACAGTAGATGTGCAAATTTTCTTCATATAATTTATGTAATGCGTCGAAGTAATTAAGACTAATGAATGATAATTGATGCATATATAGGTTCCTACCAACTAAATCGAACAAACGGATGAAGGAGATGGATATGGAAGTTCGATCGCTATTCAGAGGCATGATCAACGAACGCGAGAAAGCCATGAAGGCTGGAGAAAGTCCAAATGACCTGCTGGGCATACTTATTGAATCTAACTTAAGTGAAGTAAGAGAACATGGAGGTGGCCATAAAGCCGGAATGACTATTGAGGATGCGATTGAGGAGTGCAAACTATTTTATTATGCTGGCAAGGAGATATCCTCTGTTCTTCTCGTTTGGACAATGGTTCTGCTAGCAAAGCATCGACACTGGCAAGCTCGTGCTAGGGAAGAGGTCCTACAAATCTTCGGGAGCAACAATCCAGACTACGATGGATTAAATAACTTGAAAATCGTAAGTATATGATTGCTCATATTAAAGAAGTTTGTAAGACATAGAACTGAGCTGGATATTTCAATTTTAGTCTTTGCTTAGATCATTTGACTTCAAGTGAATTTCACTTATTCTAAAATAGCTATGTTATCACCCGTTCCCACTCATGTCTCTACTTCTGTCACAACCAGTAAAAACACAGACACCTATATCATAAAGGAGAAAGAAAAGAGGAAATAGTAGTTTGGATAGGACATGTGACGTATTTCTAGCGTTTGGGATATGAATTCGTTATATGATTGGAGGGGGGCTATAATTATCTGGTCAAATTGTGGGAATGTTCAATTAATTTTGTGCACACAATCACTATATTATGTTGCGTATTTGTTTATTTTGCTTTCTGGAGGGCTGAAGGAATCGTTGGCATTAAATTCTCTCTAGCAATACAGCATAAGAATGAACCTCCTTGCAGGTTACAATGATATTGTATGAGGTTCTCAGGCTATTTCCACCATTAATACGCTTGGCAAGGACAGTTCCCAAGACCACCGTGCTGGGAGAATTAACAATACCGGGAGGAGTTCAACTCAGCATGCCAACAATCCTTATTTACCGAGATCCCGAGCTGTGGGGAGATGATGCAGGTGAATTCAAACCTGAGAGATTTTCCGAAGGAATTTTGAAGGCAACAAATGGACAAGTGTGCTTTCTTCCATTTGGATGGGGTCCTAGAATTTGCATTGCCCAAAACTTTGCGCTGCTCCAAGCTAAAATGGCATTGGCTTCGATTTTGCAGCGGCTCGAATTCGAGCTTTCGCCGTCGTACACTCATGCTCCGTATGTGAATCTTACCTCCCTTCAACCTAGACATGGAGCACATCTTATCTTGCGCCATCTCCAACTTCAAGAGCGTTAGGAACTCCGCGCTCTGTTATGCTTGCCTATATGCAGTTACTTGCGCTAGGAGTTATATAGATGATCTCTCTTTGGGAATTAACCAAGGGGAGGAATAAACGAAGTTACTTAAACATTTAGCGTTATCGATTTACGCAGTATTTTGCTTTTAAAGCTTGCTATAAAATGGTTGCGATCCTCCAAAATACTGGTTGTATTGAGAATAAATAGTTAGTTGATCGCTCTCTCAACTTGTTCCTTTTTTAAATATGCTATATTTAGTTTAGAATCGTTAAATGTTATATTTTATCTTCTATAGTTTATCTAATGTTTGAAGTTTTTTATAGTGTAATTAACTAATTCTTACTTATCAAATTTATTACACATCCATTATATTTAAAAAAAAATTATGGCAAATGTTTACTAGTTAAGAGGCGATCATAATTATAGGGAAAGAGGATAGGAACATTACCATTTTTTTTAAAAAAAAAAAAGTTTAATCTATAGTATTTAACAATTTTAAACTCACTATGTAAAATTAAAAAAACTCTATTCTTTTTACGTTATCCTAATAACATATAGTAGCTAATAGTGAAAGTTTATGAATATTTAGTTACTTGATGGATAGTTTTGTAAGATATGTTTAATATTTTAAATTTTGAAAATTTTTACCTAGCGACTATGTTTTAAGGTAGAGCTTTCAATCCTAATTTAATGTTAAATTAAATTCTATTATTATTGTTTGTATCATGCCGTCCACTTGTCCTTCATTTTAATAACTATTAAGTATATTATTATTTTGGCTTTCCCGTTATTATTATTATTATTATTATCTCATTGCATTTATGTTTAATTACAATTATCACTATTGATTACACTTTTTTTTTTCTATTTTTATTGAATTTAGCATTTTATATTACTTTATATATGTATTTGTATGATTATGGATAACAAATGTTAACAACATATGGATTACTAACATAATCGGACAAAATTATGACCCAGCACTTAAATCGATGTACGATACAATAAAATATGCCAGTGATGGCATTGCTAAGAAAACTCGGTACTTTTTAGTCTTCTGCCATGCTCCTATGTCTTCCTTTTCTTTTTATCTTCGTCTCTCTCTATCTCTTCCCCGCTTCTTTTTACGTGTCATTTGCATCTCTCCCTCTATACCCCATCTTTCTCTTTCTTTGTATCTACCGCTCTTCTCTTGATATGAAACTTTAGCCTCTTGTCATCTTTTCGCTTAATGAATTGAAGATTAGGAAAAAAAATTAAGGCTTTCCATCTAGGAGTAAAAATAAATTTACATAGCAAATATTTATAAAATTCATGTTTGCAAATTATATAGAGGGTTACTGTTGATGATTGATCACCATTTAATTAGGAAGAGGAGGAGGCTAGATTATACAGATTTTAATCCCAATCTCAACCATTGGATAGATAAACAAAATAAGCCATGAATGTGAATTGTTGGATCGGATTCTTGAAGATTGATAGTTCACATCTAAACCTCCAACTTTTGCATATAACTCATGAGCTTTAGATTTAGGCTTGGATTAAGTTTGGTTCAGATTTTTATAAGCAATCCATCTTTAATTTAAAAGAAGCCCACTTCTTATTACAATAAGCTTATGGATTATTATGGGCATATAAAAATCCAATTGAACTCAAAAGAATATCTTTTAAGTTTATTTTTCACACACGAGACAATCAAATAAAGTTAAAAATAGGTTTAATCTTTTTTTATTGAAAGCTTATCAAGTTAAATTTCAAAAGATATATTTGACTGGGTTTGATTTCCAAAACTTTATCACAAGCCTATTAAATTAATAAATTGAGCTAAAAATCCAGTTGCCGAATATTCTTCTCCAAAAGTATCTTGTGAAGTTTGATCAACCACTCACTAATATTCATTTTGGCAATCAAGCTTTTCCAAAAAAAAAAAAAAAAATGCAATTCAAGTAGCATTTCATACGCTGCCAGCTACCCCTATATGCTAAGCTAAGCACAACCTTGGCCCTTACTCCTAGCCATTAGCTAATTAATATATATATATATATATTCAATAATATATTATTTAATCGATTATCTACGGGCCAATTAAAAGTTCACACCTATCTCTAATTAAATTGAACAAATAGTTAAAAAAAGAAGAAGAAGAAGAAAATGTATCCATCCAAAAACGAAGACATAGTTACTTATTTGCAAAAGCTTGAAACACTAATCACGTTTGTGTAATTTTCCACTTGATGTTTACTTTTTTTAACATTTACGAGGCATACTAGTACTTTTCTTGCTTTGTTTTTCTTCTTTTCATAATATAGCCATGGGTTAATTTCGTAAAAGTAAAATGGAATAGATTTTCTTGTGTTTAATTTACGAAATAACTATTACATAAAATTATTATTACTATAAAATAAAAAATTACAATTCCATCATGATTCAAAAGAAATAATTATCCTTTAATGTTTTTCAATATATTTTTAAATTTATTTATGAAACTCTAATCCAATAGTTAAATCATAGATTGAGATAAGGATGTTTAATTTTTTAAATATATTTCTAATTTATTACTAATATCATTTTAAATACAATTAAATAAAATAATAATTATTAATTTTTTATCTATTTCTTATAAATCATAATTCTATTTCATCCATACCAAAGTGATGTTTTAACACGTTATTTTTACACTAGGATGCAATTCACGGTTAGATTTTACACTTGTGGAGTATTTCATTGTGCGCCTTTTCTTTTTCTTTTTCTTTTTTTTTTCTAATTTCCGACGAAGTTGATAATAAAAGGTAATAATCCCAAGCAAAGTGGATTTTTTCAAAGTAATTTGGAGATGAACTTAACAAGATCAAATTCACTGCTCCAATGTCACAATTCTATATCTATCATAATTATTTTTAGGGATATAGATAAGTCAAATTTTCTAAGAAGCTATTTGAGTTTGGTTTAATATTTATTTCTAAATTGAACTTGTACTTAACTTATTTGAGTTGGGTTCCAATCCCATAATATTTAGTTTAATTATATTGCGAGCTTAATGATGTTTGAGTCCAATTTAAATGTTAGTAAAGTTCAAATCTAGTTTGGATTTAAATATAATATTAATTAGAAGAAAAAGATACTATTTAGATTAATTGAATTAAAATGAGTTTTATTAAGTTGATTTTAAAAGTAAAATTTCAAGTTTAATTAAATTCGAGTTTTAAATTTTTAAATTTAACTCAAGCCCAATCTTAATTTTATATCCACTTATAGCACTAATCACACCGTTCCATCCCACCCTCCACTATTTTGCTTTCCATACTTTCAATATTGTTATCAAAAAAAGAAAAGGTCTTGAGTCAGACAATTGCGTTGTCTTTGGCTCCAAGCCTTGAACACATCTATGTGTTATATTTTATTCCGTCACTCTCATTCAATCGGCTCCTAATCCTTCTGGAGTCTCCTTAGCAATGACGTTACACAATAAGACGGCACTTCCAATGTCATTGTGCTCCATCTCCCTCTCCCTTCCTCCTTTCCAAAACGGAAATATCACTTTTTCCTGGGGCTGTAACGCTAATCCTTGTGGTCCTAACCCTCTTATGGGCATGGAGAATACTGAATTGGGTATGGTTAAAGCCGAGGAAGCTGGAGAGGAGTCTCAGAGCACAAGGTTTCACCGGAAATCCTTAACGCTTTTCTTTGGGGACATCAAGGAGCTCTCAACAATGTTGAAACAAGTAAGATCCAAGCCCATAAACCTATCCCATGACATCGTACCTCGTGTGTTCCCCCTCTTCCAACAACAAATCAAGACCCATGGTAAGTTTGTAGGGAGGAAAATCATGGATACACATGCATGCAGACGTGCATACATGTGTGATTACATGTAATAGTTTGTCAATTATTTGTGTCACTCTTTAGTTAATTCTATTATATAAGATTAGTTATAATGACAGCTGATATGATATTCGTCATCTTCAAATATAAATAAGTGATATATGATTTTAAGTGATGTATTTACTTACAATATATGTATAGACCATGGATGCAATTAACTTCCCATAATAATTAGGTCAGTATCCTCATAAATATATATTCTATATACACTTATACAGGCAAATGTGTATTTTCTATATGTACCAAATGTCACATTCCGCTGGATACTCGATTCGTGAAAACACTCCACGATTGCATAACGTCAACTACACAATCGTGAAGTGTCTCACATCAATACTATTTAACCTATTAAAGACATAATATTTAACAATACGAATGCCTTTGGCATTCTTTCAGTTCAACCAAAACTCGTTTCATATTCAATAGATGCATCATATATGTCTCAGGAGAGGGCCTCGTTGGAGTCCCATTGAAAAAAATAATATATACAATTAAGATCCTTCGGGATCAAATTTTAATATTTACAATCCTCTAAGTCTCTGAGTCTATCAAGTTAAGTATAATATTCTCACTATCTCACTCTCTTACTCTTGTTCCCTGAGTTTTGAGGCAATTATACATACCTTGCTATGACGTCCCTTAAGAAAGTTTATATAACCGCGTCCTGTAAGGCAAAACTTGTAAAAGGGTGAGCTAATAGCTTAGTAAGATAGGAATACAATCTTTTAATACTGCTTACAAACATAATGAATTTCAAACAAGTTTTCAAAACATATGCTATGTATGAACAACCATATGAATGCAACATCACACGCGGTTTTCCGGTAACCAAAGTGAAGTCTAAGGTTTGCACCTCCTTTGACCTTAGGTTAGGGATTCAAATCATACCATTAGTACTCAAGTCCCACACTTAATAGATTTGTCTTATCTCTTGATTAAGTATTATCTCTTACTACTATATAATATTAATACTATAAATTTAGCTCAAGTATTACTCACACATCGAGCAATAACACCCTCAAGGACAGACTGGACTCGAAATTGTCAAGGCATAATAATCCTCTAATCACTTAGTTCGCATTTGGTGGAATAGTAATCCCCCAATTACTTCTGATGTGCCCTATAACAGTGATGACCTTCAATATGCAATGTCTAGTGTAATGCATGTAAATTTTTATTTAAGTCATAATAATTATTTAATGTTTTACAGCGATCACGCAAGGGTCAAACACACAAAAGTTTCAATCACATCCGATGCAAACAAAGGGAGCATTTACTCAATCATAATCACAAAACCATAATCATAATATTAGAAGGATAGTTTCTCGTCTCACCGGCACATATACATATGCACTTATACTTATAAATCCGCCCCCACACATACACAATCAGCATTATCACACATTAAATACACGCATGCATCCGCACACTCCTATTTACATCCAATTTCGCATTCTTTTCCTTCTTCTCCAGCCGATTTCTTTTCCTTTTCCTTTTCCTTTTTCTTTTCTTCCCCTTTCCTTTTCCTTTCTCTTCCCTATCGACTCCCTTTCCTTTTCCTTTTTTTTCTTTCCCTTTCCTTCTCCTTTCTCTCTTTTTCCCACACCGGCACCCTTCCCTTTTCCCTTTTCCCTTTTTCCTTCCCCTTTTCCTTCTCCTTGCTTTCTTTTTCCCACCCTAGCACCGTTCCCTTTGCCTTTTTTCCTTCTTCTTTTCTTCCCCACTCCAAACGACTCCATAACAGCATTCGTTCTATATATATATAATCCAGACATAGTGGGAACCAATGCAAACAAAATCATTTATATATTTATAACGACATTCACATTATACACGAATAACAGTACATTATAGAGTCCTACTCACCTACTTCTCATCTTCGATTACTTGTAATAATCTTCGAGTAGATTCGCGAAATAATTTTCTTTTCCTAAAACATAAGAAAATCATGCTATTACACTCTATACATGACAAATATTATTCCATTTAGTGTATTTTCAATTATTTTAACTATTTCCTAAGCTAAATCCTAATTTGTATACATGTATTAAAATTATATCTAAATTTCGAAAATAAAGCTCGTTTCGCGCAAAATTAGTCTAGTTTCGTAGAGCTCACCTCAAGGATCGCGTTGGTGGACCCGGTTTGTGATTTGGAGGTTGTATGTGGAAGTTATGAATTTTTTTCTTCACTTTTTCTTTTTTCTCTCCTCTCCTACTCATCCTTATCTCCTTTTGTTTTCTTTACTTTTTCTTTTTCTTTTTGGCCGAGTGTATTTCTAGACATGGGGCGAAGGGGGGCCAATCTCCATATATATATATAAATATATATATATAAATATATATATATAACTTTTTAATATTTCGAGTATGTTTATCGCATGTGGTAGTTTACGTAAACTTAGTAACTTTAGTATTTTATTACGAAATTTTACAATTACACTAATTAAATCATCTCGAGCGTGATTACCTACTCCAAAGTTTTATTCGACTATCCTAAGCCTATGATTTTAATTTATTTATTGTTTATTCAATAATTATTTACGATTTGCTTTTTGTGTGATTGTTTCTCTTAATAAAATCTCTTACGAGGTATTCTTAAGATTTTTAATACAATCTTTTAATCATTCTAATGTTATACGTAACTAGATTTTTACGGATTTTACATTCTCCCCTCCTTTAAAAGTTTTGTCTTCAAAACTTCAAAACATACTTGAATCTTTAAATAGTTGGGGCTACTCCTCTTTCATCTTGTCTTCCCTCTCCCAACTAGCTTCTTGTTCAGAGTGTTGATTCCATTGTACTTTGATGTATCTTATAGTCTTATTGCGCAATTCTTAGGCTTAAGTGTCGAGGACTCGAATAAGATGTTCTCGATATGTAAGATTTAGCTTAATCGCCAAGATATCCATCTTGATCGCTCTGTTAGGATCTAGGATGTACTTTTAAAGTAATGACACATGGAAGATGTTATGGATCCTTGATAATTGAAGGGGTAGGGCTAGTCGGTAGGCCACTTCTCCAACTCTTTCTAAAATCTTGTATGGTCCAACATACCTAGGGCTTAACTTCTTAACTTTCCCTTTGTTCTAAATCTCCTTGTTCCTTTTATTGGCGTGACCTTTAGATAGACATGTTCCCCTAATAGAAACTTAATCTTTCTTCTTTTCAAGTCTGCTCAGCTCTTTTGGCAATCTTGAGTTTCCTTCATTTTTTGTCTAATGGTGGCAACCTTGTCTATCGTTTCTTGTAACAAGTCTAGCCCAATTGTACTTCGTTCAATTCCATCCCAGTATAATGGAGATCTACACTTCCTTCCATATAAGGCTTCATAAGGGACCATCTTAATCAATGAGTGATAGCTATTATTGTATGCGAATTCAACCAATGGCAAGTGTCAATCTTAACTATATTTGAAATCTCATGTGCAAGCCCTTAACATATCTTCCAATGTCTAAATTGTTCACTCAGATTACCCATCTGTTTGGGGATGGTATGTTGTGCTGAATTGCAGTTTTGTTCTCAAGGCTTGTTGTAGACTTCTCCAGAATTTAGATACAAATCGTAGATCTTGATCAAATACTATACTTAGCGGCACTCCATGGAGTCTTACAACTTCTCAAAGATAAATCCCAGCCAATTTATCCAAGGAATATGTCATATTAACAGGTAAGAAGTGAGCAAATTTAGCTAAACAATCTACAATTACTCTTATGGCTTCATATCTAGTCCTTGTCCTTGGTAAAGCTGTAACAAAATCCATGGTAACCCATTCCCACTTCCATTCTGGAATCGGTAGTAGCTGTAGTAATCCCCCAAGCTTCTAATGTTTAGCTTTAACTTGTTGGCAGATAGAACATTAGGAGACGAATCCTGCTACATCTCTCTTCACGCCTTCTTACCAATAGTCCTTCTTAAGTTCTTGATACATCCTTGTTCCCCCTGGGTGTATTGTATATCTAGAATTGTGGGTTTCATCCAAAATATCATTCTTTAATTTTGTATTTTCCGGTGCGCACCATCTACCTTGTAACCTTAAGCTCCATCTTGATCCACTTCAAAGTCAGTATTAGGACCTTGTTCTACATTGTTTCAAAGATTTATTATCTATGAATCATTGAGCTGCATCTCTTTTATCCTATCCAAGAGAGTAGGTCGTACTTCAATAGTGGTTATCTAAGCTTCCTCCTCGTGCCATAGAAACTCAATTCTCAGTTTCTCGAACTCTTGTATCAACTATTGTTGTTTGATTAATAATGCTACCACCTAGCCGCTATTCTTTTGACTCAAAGCATCGGCTACAGCATTGGCTTTCCCTAAATGATAGTTGATACTGAGATCATAGTTTGTAATGAGCTTAAGCCATCTTCTCTGTCTCATGTTGGGCTCCTTTTGAGTAAATAAGTACCTCAAACTTTTGTGATCCATGTATATTTCATATTTTTACCCATATAGGTAATGCCTCCATATCTTCAAGGTAAATACAATTGCAGCTAGTTCTAAATCATGAGTAGGGTAGTTCCTCTCATGCGGTTCCAACTGTCTTGAAGTGTAAGCTACAACTTTCTTGTTTGACATTAGCACACAACCCAATCCATTCTACGAGGCATCACTTTAAACATAAAGGGGTTCCTCTGAGTTAAGCAAGGTCAAAATAGGAGCTGAGATTAGCCGCCGCTTTAACTCTCGAAAACTTCTTTCACAATCATCATCCCACTTGAACTTTATGTCCTTTTGAGTTAATCTAGTTAATGGCTTCGATATTTGGGAAACGTTCTTTACAAACCTTCTATGGTATCTAGCTAACCCAAGAAAACTCCTCACTTCTGTAACCGTAGAAGGTTGTTTCCAATTGACTATGACTTCTATCTTGGTTGGATCCACCGTGACACCTTCTCCCAATATAATGTCCCAAGAATGCCACTTAATTCATCCTGAACTCACACTTAGAAATTTTGCGTACAATTGATGTTCCTTCAGTAGTCCTAGGGCAATCTTCAGGTGCTCTTTATGCTTTAGTGAGGTCTTAGAATAAATTAGAATATCATCGATAAAAACCACTACGAATTTATCTAAAAACGGCTTGAAGATTTTGTTCATGAGGTCCATAAACGCAGCCGAAGCATTTGTTAACATGGATGGTGTTAATAGAAATTCATAATGACCATATCGTGTTTAGAAGGCAGTTTTAGGTATATCTTCTAACTTGATCTTCAGTTGATGGTATCTAGATCATAAATCTAACCAAGAGAAAATACTTGCTCCTCGCAACTAATTAAATAGATCATCAATTCTTGGCAATGGATATTTATTTTTTATGGTTATTTTGTTCAATTCTCGATAATCGATACATAGTTGCATAGATCCATCCTTCTTCTTGACGAACAACACTTGAGCTCCCCAAGGTGATACGCTTGGGCAAATGAATCCCCTCTCGATCAATTCTTGCAACTGCTTCTTCAATTCTTTCAACTCGATTGGGGCCTTTTGATAGGGTACTTTTGAGATTCGTTCCGTACCAAGCTTCACTTTAATGATAAAATCCATTTCTCTTGAAGGTAGTAGTCCTAGTAATTTTTTGGGAAACACCTCAAGAAATCCATTAATAACCGGTACGTCCTCTAATCTTAGTGATCCTTTCTCTGTCTCCATTACACTTATTAGGCATATGCTCCAATTTTGAAGGTATTCTCCTTTTTCTTGTAATATGTTAGCGGAAGTTCCTAGATTTTTCCTTAATTGCCTTCGATATACTATAGTCTCCACTCCTGGCCTACTGAATCGCACTTCCATATTTTTGCATTTTACGTTAGCGAAGTGCTTTGATATCCAATCCATTCCCATAATCACTTTGTAGCCTTTCATGGATAAAATTATCAAATTCGTAGGCATATTTCTTCCTTGTATTTTGATTGGACATTCTCTCACAATTTCCTTAGTGATGGCCTTTTCTCCAGTAGGAGTGCTAATTCTCAAGATCTTCGAAGAAGGTTGAACTTTCAGCTTTCATCATTAAGTTACAGTCAAGCTTATAAAAGAATGTGTGGCTCCCGTGTCGAAGAGAACCAATGTTGGTTGAGTAGCAATTAAAACGGATTCTATTAATTACATAGCACTTGATTAAGTCTTTTAATAGTAATTCCCTTATACCTTTTTAGCTCTTCCAACTAATCTTCTATTTTAATTTCCTATACAAGATATCACAGATGGGCAAAGTGGATCTTGACATACCTATTATGACATCTCCTTCTTCCGTATATTCCATGGCTGCTAGATCAATATCTTGGTATTGTCCAAACTCTTCGCTCGCCCATTCCCTTGCATCTATGCCCTCTATAGTAAATACTCGAACATTTAGGTCTTAGGTTTTGGCTCCTTGCGCTCTTTGTTTGCTTGGTCTATTGATCGGGCTTCCAACTATAGTTTAGGGTGCTGTAACCTTCACCCCGGGTCCTTAGTGTCTCTTAGGATAGACATTAGCCATATGCTCTAGTTGTCTACACACAAAGCATATCGTGAAATTCTTCCGCAAGCAATACAGGATCTTATGATCGTTCAACCCACAATAAAAACATTTTCCCCTTAAGTATAGGCACTCTCTAAGATAATGTCCTTTTTCGCATTTCCAGCAAGCTACCTTTATAGGTTTTGCTTGGGGAGCGATGACTAACGGTTTATTACCTAGCGGCCTCATATTCAGCATGGGTCGTTTTCCCCTATCACTTAGAGTTGGCTGTAACAGTGGTCTCTTAGCTGGAGCATGCATCCCTATACTTGGTTGAGCTTGACTCACATTTCTTCCACCCTTAGCTTTGTCTACTCCAAAGCTCAAGCCTTGTTTACCACTTCTGCGTATGTCTGGAGCTTAAACTCCATAATTCGTTCTTGCACTTCTATATCCAATCTGTTCATGAATAGTTGTCGCTTCAACACATCGAAATCTTGTAAATATCGGGAGCAAACAGTAACAATCGATTAAATTCATTTTCGTATTGATCAATCGTTCTTATACCTTTCTTTAGTCGAAACAGTTGTCCACTTAGCCATGTTCTAATGCTCTCTGGGAAATATTCTTAGAAGAATTCCCCTCTAAATGTTTCTCATGAGGTTGGCTAAGGTAAAACCCTTTGTTTAGCATCCCACCATGTCTTGGCTCTCATTTTTAACAAAAATGATGCATATGCCACTTTCTAGTGGTTTTCCACTTTGTAAGCAGCAAATGATTTCTCTAATTATGCTATTCACTCTTCGATTTCCTCTGGTTTCCCATATGCTCCATCAAAATACCTATTTAATCAAACGAAATATGGAAATATGCTCCTTTAAATCTAACCAATTCCTCCCAGGTCATATCTTTGCTAACCTCCCATATGAGGTGCATGAGCAGTTGAAACTGGTGGAGGTGGTGGTGGCACCTGTGATTGTTGAGGAGCAATCATAGGCAGCACTAGAGGAATTGATTGTGATAGAGGTTAACTCCTTGGCATGAGGTGTTAGATTAACAAGGCTTGTTGTTGGGCCAACTGTTGAACTGTCGCTCCCAATCTTGACATGCGTTCCTCCCTACCAAAAGGGGCTTGAGTTGCACTTCTACGTTTAGACCTAGTCGCTCTACCTAGTGTCCTAGGTTGGATATCTAGATTTTCCTGTGACATAGGGGTTGGAGTTCTTGCTTACAAGGTTTCGTCCACATTTCGGTACCTTGCGGACGTTGTCGTTTTTCATCCTCTACTGGCATTTCCATTGTAATTTATGAATGCAATATACAAAATATGTTAGGACATTTCTAGTGATATATATATATCAATAATAATATGGATATCAACAAAAGTCATATAACATATCTGTATAATTGCATTAAAAGTTAAAAACACACGAAATTATGATATTTTACATATGCTTTTCAAATTTTACATTTCTTAGGTTTCTAACTTATACACATGTCAACTTTAAGGGATATATATATATATATATATTACATAACAAAATTTTTCCCTCTTGAGTCTTACTAATATACAAGCATTACTATCCCTTATATACATTACCTTTTTCTTTTTTCAAAATTTTTCTAATTCCCTTCTTAAAGTCCTATGCGACATCTTCTGATCCTTCACTTATGTCCTCGTCGCTTTCTTCCATTTCTTCTTCTTTTTCTTCTTCCTCTTCCTCTTCTTCTTCTTCTTCTTCTTCTAGGGAGTCCGAGGTTACACTATCATCTTCCAGGGCACCGTCTAAATCAAAGTTTTCTTTGGGAGATGAATCTTCTTCCAAATCCTCTTCCCAATCTTCCCATAAATCTGGTTCTACTACAAACATATCCCCTTAGTCTACGATCTTGAACTCTTTGTGCTCAATATAGTCCATAGTATCCCAAAAATCTTTTGAGTATATCAACCTCAGGTTAACTCTCAGCTTCCAATCATAAATCTCTCTCTTATACTTCTGTGAGTTTCTTCTAAACTAGGCTAAAGGGTTCGCGAAACTGTCTACTGCTTTAAAAATCTATGGCTTCACACAATCCTATGCAGACTACTCTTTGTTTACTCTGCAACAAGGCGAGGTACGACTAAACATCTTGGTTTATGTTGATGACTTGATTGTTTCTGGGAATGATAATGCAGCAATTCAGAAGTTTAAGGATGACTTGAGCACCTGTTTTTTCCATGAAAGATTTGGGTGTTCTTAAATATTTTCTTTGGTTGGAAGTGGCTCGTAGTCCCGAAGGGTTCTTCTTGTGTCAGCGCAAATAAACCCTGGATATTATTTCAGAAGCAGGTTTGATAGGGGCAAAGCCCGTGGGAGTTCCGATGGAGCAACACCATCGACTGGCGTTGCCAACCAGCCCTTTGTTGGATAATCCAGAGCCTTATCGATGTCTTATTGGCCGATTGATTTATTTATGTTTTACCAGGCCCGAATTGTCTTATTGTGTACATGTCTTGTCTCAATTTATGCAGCAGCCACGGAAAGATCACTGGGATGCAGCATTACGCATTGTTCGGTATCTCAAATCCAAACCAGGTCAAGGTATTTTATTGCGTAGTAAGGGCGATCTCACTTTGACTGGTTGGTGTGATGCAGATTGGGCAGGATGTCCATTGACTCGACGTTCTCTTACTGGATGGTTAGTGTTTTTAGGTTTGTCTCCCATCTCATGGAAGACAAAGAAACAGCATATTGTGTCTCGATCATCTGTCGAAGCAGAATACCGTTCAATGGCCATGACCACTTGTGAAGTCAAGTGATTGAAGAGTGTTTTATCTGATCTTGGTGTTATTCATACGCAGCCAACAACGCTATTTTGTGATAGTCAGGCTGCTCTTCATTTATCTGAAAATCTCGTATTTCATGAGCGCACCAAACACATTGAAGTGGATTGTCACTTCATTCGAGATTCATTACTTGATGGGACAATCTATCCTACTTTTGTTCCTACAACGAGACAACTTGCTAATATTTTTACCAAAGCATTAGGGAAACGCGAGTATGATATGCTCTTATGCAAGTTGGGCATTTGTGATCTCCATGCTCCAACTTGAGGGGGGTATTGTGTCTAGAAGCTCAGAAACATACACGGTCTGATACACGGCCAGAAGGCACGGCCGTGTGTTGTGTCAGGTAGCTCCCAGAAACATACACGGCCTGATACACGACTAAAATGCACGGCCGTGTTACACGGCCATAAATATTGAGATATTTGTTCTGTGATTTATTTTATAAATATGGCATGTATATTTTGTATTTTATTTTTTGGTAGAGGAAGATTTGTTTTCCTAGTTTGTAGGCTTTGGTTTTGTTTTCCTAGTTTGTAGGATTTAGTTGCTTGGAAAAGATATGAAAAGATATCCCCCTGCTGTATACATATTTGGACATGAGTTATGGAAAAGACATAGGAGAGAAAAGAGTCTTCTTGATTCCATGGTTGGTTAATTTTTTCAAATTCCTCTCTCTAGATTTCTCTTCCTCAAATACTTCCACCGTCCATACCACACTTACTAAGACAAGATATAAAGGAGATGAAGTAAAGCTATAAATGAGCCAAGTCAAAACAAAACAATACCAAGCTTAAAGGCTCACAATTTCAAGATTTGAAATTGATTAAGTTTAAGATTTTGATCTTGAACTCTACTTTAAATGCTATTAGGTGAGTTTGAGTTAAACTCGATCAGGTTTGTTTAAAATCAATTTATAAGAAAATTATTATTTTTTTAATTATAATAATATCAATCTTCAAACCCGACTCTAATAAAGTAATACTTAAATTTGACCCGAATCTAAATAGACGAATAGACTAGTCAAATCAAACATTGAAAAATTTGAACTCGATTTGATAAAATGCTTAAGTACTTTGTATTCAAGCTCATTCATTATTAAATTAAAATTGAGTACCTCGTGAGTGAATTGGACTCAATTTTACTTATATGGGTAAGTGAGACATGGAAAAACATCGAACGTATATTATTAATGAGAAGGAAGAAGAGGATTGTTACGAAAATAGGAGAATGGAACCACTAGGAAGCCTATAGTTTAGGGTATAGCCAACGATGAGCTTGTTGTGAAAAGGATAACCGCGTGATAAATGCAGGAAAGGAGTCATTCATATGGATAGGGCCAAGACCTCGGCTTAACGTTATGAACCCAAACCACATGAAAGATATGTTCACCAAAATAGGTTAGCTCATTGACCAAGTTACTAGCAAGAGGAGTCGCAAGCTACGAAGGCCAGAAATGGGTAACACACAGAAAGATCATCAATCCTGCATTCCATGTAGAGAAGCTTAAGGTCATAAATAGTTCTTTGTATTTTAAGACATGTTATTCCTAAAGTTTTTTCACTAATTTTCTTGTGTTATCTATCTGTTGTAGCTAATGTTACCTGCATTTTATGCAAGTTGTGATGAAATGATCACCAAGCTGATGTCCCAGGACGAATCATGCCAGATAGATGTCTGGCCTGATCTACAAAGTCTAACCTCAGATGCAATCTCTCGCACTGCATTTGGTAGTAGCTACGAGGAAGGGAGAAAAATCTTCAAACTTCAGAAGGAACAAGCTGAACTGATAAATAAAATCGTTCAGTCACCACTGTATCTCAACCCCGGTTGGAGGTAAGTGCATGCTCATCCAAATCAAAGCATCTCAAGATACATAACTCATAAGAAAACTAGAAACATTATATAATAATCCAAGTATTATATGTGGATGTTTGTGGCTATAGCTTTCTTCCAACAAAAATGAGGAGGAGGATGAAGAACGCGGTGAGGGAGGTAGAATCAAAGCTTCGAGAGATCATTAGCAAATGAGAGAAGGTAATGAGGGAAGGAGAAGCCGGAAACAATGATTTGCTTAAGGGCGATAAGACTTTTGGTATGACCATTAAGGATGTGGAGGAATGCAAGCTCTTCTACTTTGCTGGACAGTAGACAACATCCGCTTTGCTAGTTTGGACTTTGATTTTACTTAGTGTGCATCCTCTGCGGCAATCTCGTGCAAGACAAGAGGTTTTACAAGTTTTTGGAACCCGAAAACTAGACTATGATGGATTAAGTCGTCTCAAGATTATAAGTAAAAAGAATTCTCCCCTTACATTTTATATAGTAATCCATCTTTATTATATAAGGTATCATCGATAATAAAAGGAGGATCTACTGATGCTTACGCTATGTGCTCTGGTTTCATCTTGGGAATCCAAACCTATATCAAAAGCTGGCTTATAAAATAGAGATACTAATCAGGCATATAAACACCAAATAGAATTCTTGATGAGGCAATAATATAAGACTAACATTAAAATCAATTGCTGACTTTAGAATAATGGTTGGTTTAAGATGGATAAATAATTGTCAACAGGTTACAATGATATTTTATGAGGTTCTTAGATTGTATCCTCCTGGTATTGAACTAACTCGAATGGTTCACAAGGAAACAAAACTTGGCAACTTGACATTACCAGCTGGAGTGGAGATATCCCTCCCAATTATTCTCATCCACCGTGATGAAGAATTCTGGGGTGATGATGCAAAAGAGTTCAAGCCTGATAGGTTTGATGAAGGAGAATCAAAAGCAGCAAAGAGTCCTATCACTTATTTCCCATTTGGTTGGGGTCCTAGAATATGCATTGGACAGAGTTTCGCTATGATGGAAGCAAAATTGGCCATTGCAATGATCCTACAACGCTACTCATTCAACCTCTCTCCATCATATGCCCATGCTCCAACCACGGTCCTCACTCTCCAAACACAATATGGTGCTCAACTCATTTTGGACAGATTGCAATGGGAATGATCTATCGAAGTCACTCGACGATATTTGGATCAAAAGGCATGCACTTACGAATATACGTATACTAGGTTTTCAATTTACAAAACGAGACAGTTGTTTGAAATTTTAAAATTCCATGAGTAGAACAAGCTTGGTTAAAATTTCAAAGAAAAAGATATTGTAAGTTTTTTCTTTTTTTTTTTAATATATATTTCATAACTTTCCCTAGAAGATAAACAAATAATGCATTTTGCACTATTCATATTCTACATAAATATAATAAGCTAACAAATATATTTGGGAGCAATCTTGCCTTGCCTTTCTTTCCCAAATGACACTATTTTTATTCAATAGGACCAATCAATAGGCTAAGTATGGAAAAAAGATTCATTATATTACACGTTTTTTACTATATATATATATATGTAACATATATTTATTAATAATAAGGAACAACCTTTCCTAGTAAGGAAGCTATAATAATAGAAAATTTTAAATAAATAATATGTATATTGAATAATAGTGTTTAAACCAGAGAGAGAAAAATAAGACAAAATATAAAAAAAAATAAGTTCGAGTAAATGGTAGTAAAAAGCATTTAATGACAATGGCGATATGGACATTTGATGGGAAAGATATAAATAGTGTTTAACATGTCCTTCCAAACCTTTTACTCATTCGCGTGTTATAAAACCCTAAGAGCTGTCTATAGAACCCTAGGAGTAGAACGAGACTTCCACCTAGCAATTGCACATGAAAGATTGTGTGAAACGACTCTGATCATTAAGAAAATCCAAATAGTGTCGAAACAAGCTATCATCCATAATAAAAAGACTTGGACGATTGTATGTGGAACAACAATTTGAGTAAGTCATTTGAAACTTATGTAATTGGAGTAAAATTAGAGTAATTTAGGTGGTAAATAAAGTATAGGAATACCCTAATTTCAATTGTAAAAAGGATTGGTGAATAATCGTGAATAGGGAGTTGGAATTTTTGGAGAAAAGTTCAATTTTTGCAAAATTGGGGATTTCTAGAAGTACACGGTCTACAGTACGACCTTGTTGCACCTATTTACTTCTAGTACATGACCACTTAGGTGAGTTACATAGCTCCATGCCAAAATCAAGAAATGCACAATAGGGTACATAGGCAAGAGACACACATGTGCTAAAAATCAAGTAGTGCATAGTAACATACATGAGCAATAGGCACACCTGTACCAAAAAGTGAACAATAGGATATATGGGCAATAGACATGACTATGTATCAAGTTGTATCTAACCCCTGTAATAATGCATGCAATACATTGATAAGAACACACTTGTATACTTGGACATATCGAAACCCTGTTTTCCAAAGTCGAGTTTTACAAAGCCTTACCTCTTCTAACTTAATCAAATACCTAACCATAGATTAAGATGATTATTATAGGCTCTCTATGTGTACGTGATTGTGAATTTGAATAAGTTTGAGGATTGAGAGATTGTAAAAGTGTGAAGAGATCATTCACTGCTTATTAGGTACGTATATATTGTGTTTGTCGTTTGTGTGTGTTAGGTTAGAAACGTAAATTAAATTGATATTATAATTGAAATGGATTGTTTATAAGATTGTGCTTAGTTGGGTTTGTGAAACCGAAAATATCGATGATCTTAGGATGACACCCGATTATCGATAAGTGACGTTATTTCAAATGGAGTTGTGTATTAAAATGATCCGAATAAATTTAGAATATTATGGACTCATAGGCTCATGAACAGTAGGAAGTACCCATTATCATACATATATATATATATATAGTACGGACTCATGAACAATAGGGAAAACCCATTATCGTATCTATATGTATGGTATGGTATGGTATGGACTTATAGATAATGGGGAGTACCTATTGTGTGTGTCTATATATATGTGTGTGTTTGTGTGTGCGTGGTATGAACTCATAGACAATGGGGAGGGCCTATGGTCATATATATGTGTGTGTTTGTGTGTGCTTGGAGATTGTGATGATGAGATTTGTGTGGTAGAACAAAGAATAAAAGAGATAATAAATTGTTGCTTGGATATCTTGTTGCATTATGTTTGTGTTGGTATTGTTGGCATGACATGCATGTGTAATTACTGGTATATACTATAATGAGCATTAGCTCACCTCTTGTGAGACCATTTTTTTTTTTTTTGTTGTAGGTACTTTGGGTAAAATTATAGAGTATGACGAGACGTTAGTGAACACAAACCAAAACTTAGAGGAGGATATAGAGTATGTGTATTATGAAAAATGACATGCAAATTAAAAGGAGGACTAGCATTAGAGCATGGTGCTTAGGATATTTGTTTGGTGATGTTATATTTAAGACTTTGATTGTAACAAAGTTTAATATGCAATTTCTATTAAGACTTTGATTGTTATTTGCAATTTCTATTATATGGAAAGACTAAATAGGATGTATTAAACCATCTACTCCTATATGTGGAGAATTTTTACTTAGCTTGCATGGTTATTTGGATACTGATTAGCAGAGTATGAACTTTTGCATATCTTCATCTAATGAAGACACATAGTGGGTTATACTCGCGCAAGGTTCTAAGGCATTACAAAAGGTATTAGCACATCTAATCTCATCATTGAATGATGGACAAAAACATCATTTAAAAGCATTAATCTACAACTTTCCTTCTTAGCTCAAGAATTATTGAATTGTCATCACTATCATTGTATCAAAGTTACAAACAACAATTAAATAGTTACCACAGCATAGCAAGACATTATTTTGCTTTTAGTGCAAGCTCCACTTTTTATTTTTTATTTTTTATAGCAATACACATATGGAATCATGCCAAACTCATTTGATGCGAAAAGTTATCAAATCACAGTTGAACGGTTACCACGGATGTATAGTATGGGATTCTTATAAGTCATAGCAAGGCATTATTTTGTTCTTAGTGGGGGGTTTCACTTTTTAGTTTTTTATATAGCAATATATTATTAATTTTTTGAATTTAAAAAAATCGGTGGTTAGATTCATAATTCAAACTATTTTATATATATTATTAATTTTTTTATATAAATTAATAAGTTACAAAAAATTATACTTAACACAAAAAAGCTTTAATTTATTATCATTTATCTAATATCATTCATCATTTTTAATACCTATTAAATATATTTGAAGAGGCCTTATTATCTCTTTAAAGATAATTATGATTTCTATATCAATTAATAAATAAAAATAAAAAATAAAAAAAAACAAGTTATTTAATGAAAACAAAATAGAATGAGGAATTGAATAAGTAAAATAGAATTTTGTTTTTAGTTATGTATTTTTTAAAATTTCATTACTATCTTTTTTTTCTTTATTTTTTATAGATCAATTTGATTTAAAACGATTTGGTTTGATTTATAATTTTTTTGAATTTGAAAAAAAAAAATAATTTGGCTCTATTCGTAATTTTTTTAACATAATGAATTTGATCCTAATTGTAGCGGTGGTCCACAACAAATTTAGACATTTAATTACAGTGGAAGCAGATTTCATTTGTGTGCCGAGCCCAGAAGCTTCTAAATCCCAGGCCCAGTTACTAGCAGGAAGACATTTTTTTCATAAAGCTCGGCAACGTTTCAAAGATCTAGGGATCACCTTTTTGTGGTTTTCCTCTTGTCAACGAATCAAGCGGGTAGGTTCTAATTTTAGAAAAAGAGCGTGTCTTATTTGAACATCCCATTCTTGCTCCAGTAGTACTTTTACTATGATTTGTCTTGTTTTTCCTTTTATTTGGCCGGCTCTTCTATGTATAGTCGTGTGGACAATGATTGATGATCAATATAATAATCTCTGTTTTGCTAGCTAAAAAATAAATAAATAAAATAGAAGTGCACTGATTTCTGCGTTATATTAAGCTCGAGCTAACTAAAATCTCCATCTTTCTATTACAATATTAAAGCTGAAAAGGAAAAAAACCTATGAATTTGATTGAGTTTAAACTAAGTTCCAACTTTAAATTTTTTGAGCGAAAAAACTTGGATTAGAACACATTGTTCGGCTTTGGTTTGATCGATTTAAAAGCGTGTCAAACTTGAACTGAAGGGACAACTTTACTAAGACACCATCCCCATCGGCTTTCATCAATTATTATGGACTATATTATTATATTATTCTTTTTTTGACACCTTGCGGAGGCCTTACTTCATCTCTGTCTGTCGTTTCTTTTTTGGATAATATAATATCGAAATCATTTTTTTTTTTTGTGTGTGTGTGTGGCCCTAGTTAGTTTCATTCGGCTACTCTACTAAATACCATTCCTTGTATCACAAAGCAACCGGTATTATTGTTCTCTCTCTCTCTTATTGCCGTCCAAAATGGATATGTCACTTCTCTTCAACAGTTTAACACTACTAGTCTTTGTGGTTCTAACACTCTCATGGGCGTGGAGAATACTGAATTTGATGTGGTTGAAGCCAAGGAAGTTAGAGACAAGCCTCAGAGCGCAAGGGTTCACTGGAAATCCCTACCGTTTCTTATTTGGTGACATGAAGGATCTCCAAAAATGGGTGAAACAAGTAAAATCTAAGCCCATTAACCTCTCCGACGACATCGTGCCACGTCTTCTTCCCTTCCATCAACGTATTGAGACCCACGGTACGTGCTTGCTTTTGCATATCCTGCCAAGAGTTTAGATATCATCTGTATCCTCTCTGTCCTATCATCTGACTCCACTCCATTATATATATATAATTAATGAAGGATAAGTTATTTAATCATTTTTTATTTAGTATTAAATGAATTCAGTATCATTATTTTGGAGTAACGCAGCAAGTTAAGAGTATTTAATTGTCTACAGATTGCATTAAAATATAAACGATATATAAAAATTATTAATAATCTTATACACCATAATTCGGATAATATACCATGAACATCGTATAATTACTATAATGATTACACTTAAATTGTGCAATTAAAATGTTTTTTAGTAGGATTTGGATTCTCCAAAAGTATTTTTCATAATTTTTTTCAAATTTACTTCCGTAGATGTAAATGTTTAGGATTACAATAAAAATAATTATAACTATTAATTTCGGAATTTAAGATTTTTTTTAAAAAAAAAAGTAATTTTAAAGCATCCTACCTTGATTCGTTGCTTGGTATTTACACTCTACACCAACTCTTATGGTTTTAAAATGCAATCCACATATGTGCCGTTTTGTTTATTGAGATCAATAATATGCTCAACTAGTCACGTATCGAACTTAAAAGGGGTGAATATTTAATGGGATAACTTAGTAGGAGAATACATGGATTGTGATTTAACTTGAGATTGCTTCATTGCGTGCCGATATTTTTTAGTATTTTGAAAATTAATTAAATTTAAGGGTGTAGAAAAGACTTTTTGAATATTTGTTACAAGCAAAAACCGAACAAATGATAAATGGTTATTGCAGTAATCTTAATTGATTGTGGTAGCTGTTAGCTTTTAGCATTAATCATCACGGGGAAACAAATATAGTGCATTACAGACATGGCTAATAATATAATCAAATAAAGAGCACTTCATGTCTCTATAAGAGTAAAATAAACTTGTAGCACCCAAGTTTTAGATTGCCGAATTGAAATATTACTTTGAAGATACATGTATAACTATGTCAGTAAAGGAGGTGCGCTCTGGATTCCCCGAGTCGAGAATCATGACTGCAAATATATATATATATAGTTGACAGTGAAAAAAAAAAAATGTTAATTGCTTGAAACATGCATAGGCAAGCAATTCTTCATGTGGCTTGGTCCGAAACCTCGGGTGAGCATCATGAATCCGGAACAGCTAAAGGATGTATTCACCAAAATTGAGGACTTCCAAAAGCCGGTAGTTAATCGAGTGGCAAAGTTGTTAGCTATGGGACTCGCAAGCTACGAAGGCGAAAAATGGGCCACGCACAGAAAGATCATTAATCCTGCTTTCCATCTAGAGAAGCTTAAGGTTAGCTTTACTTTAATTTACAGACATTTGTTTTTGCCTTATGAGGATGATTCGATATTGTCAAAGGTTGTTACACATTGAATTTTACATGCTCCGTAGTTGATGATGCCGGCGTTCTATACAAGTTGTAATGGAATGATCACCAAATGGGACAAGCTATTAGCATCTGCTGCAGAATCATCATGTGAGATAGATGTTTGGCCTGATCTACATAATCTAACCTCAGATGCAATTTCTCGTACCGCTTTTGGTAGTAGCTACGAAGAAGGGAAGAAACTCTTTGAACTTCAAAGAGAGCAAGCTGAACTCATAATGAAAATATTTCAGTCACCCTTTTATCGTATCCCCGGTTCGAGGTAAGAGCGCTCAACCTAATCAAAGCAACTCAAAAATACATGAAGAGCCAAAAAAAAAAAAAATAAAGAAAAAGAAAGAAAGAAGTTGGTTATGATCTTGTATCCGATCATAATGTTGCAGCTTTGTTCCAACAAAATCGACGAGGAGGATGAAGAGCATGAGCAAGGAAGTCGAATCGGTGCTTCGAGGGATCATTAGTAAAAGAATGAAGGCGATGAGAACAAGGGAAGCACCAAACGATGATTTGCTTGGCCTCTTGTTAGAATCCAATATGAAGGAAATACGTGAACATAAAGGCGACAAGACTGCTGGTATGACCATTAAAGATGTAATAGAGGAGTGCAAGCTATTCTACTTTGCTGGGCAAGAGACAACGTCAGTCTTGCTTGTTTGGACTATGATTTTATTGAGCATACACCCTCTATGGCAAGCCCGTGCAAGAGAGGAGGTTCTACGAGTCTTTGGTACCAACGAGCCAAACTTTGATGGGTTAAGTCGTCTTAAAGTTGTAAGTGTGTCATTAATCCTTTAACATTTAAAAAAGGAATATAAATAAATAGATTTAAAACGATACAATATTTATTTTTAATTTGACTTAAAACTCGTTTAAAAATCATTTTATATAATTTTTTTTAATTAAAATGATATTTATATCTAAATTCGACTTATGCTTAATTAAACTTGTGGCCAAAGATGTAAAGCTTGAGTTGAAGCACGACCTAACTATGGTTAAATTGAATATGAGTAAAAAGTAAACCATAATTGAGTAATTGGTGTGTAGATTTGTTATCTTTATAGCAATACTTAAAGCTTTTTCCTTGGGTTAACGCTGCTAATTAATTCTCAACAGGTTACAATGATATTCAACGAGGTTCTAAGGTTGTACCCGCCAGTTCCTCAACTGTCTCGGATGCTTCACAAGGATACAAAGCTTGGAAAATGGACATTACCAGCTGGAGTTGAGATATTACTCCCAACGATACTTGTCCACCATGATAAAGATTTTTGGGGTGATGATGCGAAAGAGTTCAAGCCGGAGAGGTTTTCGGAAGGAGTTTCAAAAGCAACAAAGAACCTCGTCACCTTTTTTCCATTCGGATGGGGTCCTAGGATTTGTGTTGGGCAGACTTTTGCTATGGTAGAAGCAAAATTGGCAATGGCGATGATCCTACAACGCTACTCATTCGAGCTTTCTCCATCTTATGCACATGCTCCAACAACAGTCATAACCCTTCATCCACAGTATGGTGCTCAACTCATTCTACGCAAATACTGATGTGAAGAACTCCCTAGAGATTACTCTTCCGATTTTTTTGTTTGCCAAGGCATGCAATATTACACCTATTGTATTGTTAAATTTCACTTTAAATGATAATGTAGTCAAGTAACTGATATATTCTAGATGTGCTAATAAAAGTTCGGTGATTGAGACTATTTCTTTTCTAAATTTTTATATGAATCATCGGTGAAAGATTTTCTTTTGTTTACATTATTTTGAAAATAATGGGAACTTAAGAATTTTAGAAAATTAATATTATTCGGGTAATATTAAAATGACATCATTACAAACACGACATTATGAAATTTTATAATAGAATAGCGCACATAACGTTGATCTATAAAATTTCTCGTTAATAATAGCTTTGGTTGTTATTAAAAAAAATCGAGAAATAATTTCCCTATATTTATTAAGTTTGTCCTTTTTTCTTTCTTTGCCGAACTTTTATTTATTATATTAAATATGATTTTGTAAGTAGAAAGTATTTTCTCTTATAGCGGAAAACATTTTCCTGAACATTTTTAAGAAAACGATTTGAATATATTTTTATCAGAATTAATTTAAAAGAACTCAAACACCGGTCCGGGCACGTATATGAGGAACCGACGGCTGCATCAGCATCACTTACTAGAGGTAGAGAATGTCAAAATAGACGAATCCATGGTGCATCATCGCATCGCAAACTAGAAAAGTCAAGCTTCACGGACCATGCAAACCCATAAATCAATGTGGATATTGGTGAGTTGATTCTATCCAGACACGACATGACTTAGGCCCATGTGAGACCTGGGTCCATACCCTTCGAGATTCGTTACAAATTACAATGCATGTTATGCATTATTTGATGATTAACAAGGCTCAGCTTGAATCTTGGTACGAGCTGTGATCCATGCTTACGAATGTTCGGGCTCTCATCGGTTTGGAGCATTGATCGAGCAGGTTTTAGGCTTAGCAAAGGATCGGTGGTGGCATGACTCGCATGGATATAGTCTATATAGACTATAATAGCAGTAGCCACATCAACTTATTACCCATCTAATTTTCGCACATTTTTTGTGGTGGGTTAAGTCCTCTCTAGGATTTTATTGTTAATAGCTAGTGTATGAAAATATTTTTTAAAAAAAAAAACAATAATAAAAAAAAGCAATAAATAGATACTTCTTACCTTTTAGTAAAAAAGTAATAATTCTTTCTATGAAATAAACATGAGAATGATTGAATTGAACTAACAATCCAATTCGAATCAACCTGTCAAGGATGGTTCTATATTAGAACCTATCAAACCGATGGGTTCCATGCAAACCAGGCCAATACTAAGTCAAAAATTTTATAAATAATAATTAAATTAAATTAATAAAATGATAATATTAAATATATTCATTTACATAATATAATAAAAAATAATATTAAAGATATATTATAATAAAAATAATAATTAAAATTAAGAAAAAAGGGCTAAAAAAAATTATGTATACCCTAATTACCTTGACCATTTATCCTAAGGCCAATCGAAAAGGAACATATCTTTAAGATGAAGAGAAATTTTAATATATTTAATAAAAATTTAATGTTTATAAGATTTTACAAATGTTGAGAACTATGATAGAAGAAAAAAAATAGTTAAGAAATAAATGTATACCTTTCTCTTTAATATATAATATAGGATACAATATTTTTTTCCACACCTCTCTCTTACTTTTCTCTTCCCTAAATTAATATTAATTATCAGTTTTCACTTTCTTATAGCAACCATTTCATTTGAATTTTTCTTACATATACATTATTCATATAATTACACACGACATAAATAGAATTACTATGAGAAATGATAGGCAAACTAAGGATATAAACTGAAATTAGCCTATGTTAAAGGTAAGAAATGCGACATGATCCTTGCTTTTTCACTTACAAGGTAGGATTATTGTTCAGCATAAGTTCGAAACTCCCTTTTGTTAATACTGATGTGCGAGTTAATTAATGTTTTTCCTGTAAAGTATTTGATTGTATTTGGCTGATGAGATAATATGTCATTTTATTTGATTGATGAGATAATATGTTTTAGTATATAATATAAGATATAATAGTACTTTTCCACACATCTCTCTTACTTGTTTGCCCTAAATTCATATTAAGTGTCAATCTCCACTTTTTTTACTATATATATAGCAGCAATTTAATTTGAATTCCTCTCTCTAATACATTATTTATACTAGCAAATATGCACTCACAATACATGTATAAAAATTAAATACATTGATATAATTAAATTTTAAAATATAATATAATTATTAAGTTAAACTATATGCAGATTGATGATTAAAAAACAAAAAAAAAATTATACATAAATGGCTTTATGAATGCAGTAGGGAAAAAAGAAAAAGAAATGTAGATATATTATAAAGATATCTGTTAAAATAAATATATAGACTCAAGGCATCCATCATGAAAAATATAGTTTTTTTCTTCGTTTGAAAAAAAAAATTCCGAGAATCATGTCATAGGTGCTCATAAAACAAAGCATGCTTGCTTAAATAAGAGGGAACTTATGAGAATGCATGGCTTATCAATTATAATTTGACAATTATAGAAATTTGTTTTGGCCGTCTAGTTTAATTAACTATTTGTCTATAGTTTATAGTAACATTTAAGTTGCTAGATAAAGTGGGGTGTGTGAGAGAAAAAAAAGGGCAGTGTGATGGTTTGTTGAATCGGATATGGAAATTTTGAAGTTCACCGATTTAAATCTACAAATGTCGCAAGGGAATAGAGAAATTTCATTTTTCTTTTCTAAGACAACATAAAACATTTACCAATAAACATATTTATTCAGTCAAAATCAAAACAAAAGCTAATGAAGCTAGTAACAAATTGCAGTTTGTAATTTCAGAAAGCTCATTCGCTGCACTCTTCGGTGGACCCAAATGCCCTATTTTAGACTCTCCGCAGCTGTCCTCCACCAGGCTCCTAGTCTAGGTAAGCCTCCTCACCCTTTTTCCGCACTCTATTTTCTAAGACTTTGCCATTCCAATCGGGCCCAGATTTAGCACCTTCCACCCCCCAACTGTGCCTTGGTTGAAGCACAATTTAGTTCCACATCGGAAGCAATAGAACCATGACCAAGATAAATTTTTGGGAGCAGCATTGCTAACTTAAGGAAGCCCACAAGCAATTTGACATGTAAATTTTAAATTGCTTGGCAGATATGAAACAATTTCAAATTCGCCACATGATGCAAGTATGCTTCATGATATCAAACAAGTATCGGTTGGCAAAATCAAATATGTTTTAGTCTATACATTTGGTTCCCACTGAACTTGAAAATTGTTTTTGATTTTGCATCTAAGTATGATCATTGCCTTAGGGTTTAGCCCTAATAACTTAGGGTAGTGGCCTTTGAGTATAAATTTGTACCATAGTAGTTAATTTTTAGACAAAATTGAATTGTAAACGTGCTTCTTAAGCCATCAAAAGTCAAAAAGTTGAATCGGTCCATTCATTTGAAAAATCATTATTCTCTTCTATGTCATTATTCAAACTCGTAAAGCAATTATATAAAGCGAGTTGAAAATCATAATTTATGAAATTAATGGAAATCTTTATAATTTGTTTATTAATTTTTATTATTGAATATTAGTTGTATACTTTCGATGAAAAAGATACTATAAATTTTGTCTTCACATTGATGTACTTAGAAGATTATTAAAATTATGCACGTATTGCCTATGTATATTTGTCGGCCTCCCTATTAAAACCTCTTACTTTTGCTGTACATCCTTTGTTTTGTATATTAGTAGAACAAGCACTCGTGATACATGGATTGAAAAAATAAATCTACTTAAACTATTAGGAATTCTTCATGTTATGTCTCTTCAAAATTTTGGCTATTTGACTAATATCTCAATAGTAAAAAGCTATTAATACCTAACAATTTCTTAGCTATATTCAATTTGTAATTCTCATAGAAAAAGGATTAAATAAATGAATTGGCCGAACATTTTTTCTTTCTTTCTTTTTCTTTTTTTTTTTCAAAGAATGACGACAATTGACTTTTGCTAAAAAAAAAAAAAACAAAACATTTTGAGCTGTTTCAGTTACTAAATAATTGCTTTGTTTTATTTTATAAATAAAACCATGATCGACCTCGAAGATAATAGTCTATCTGCAAGACAAAGAATACATTGTACAAAAAAAAAAAAAAAAATCATTTCTTTTACAATTAAAGCAAAACATATATCATGAAGGAAAAGAAATTACTAAAACAAGTAAATGTTGATTTCTCTTTAACTACACATGATATGATTCAGGGGTGACTTTTCCTTTTCTTTTTATTTGCTTCTTCATTTTGATAGGGATTTTTAACGTCCCAACAAGATTACGAGGACTATAAATTACATCGCTTAATCAATAAGTAATTGTTATTACAAGTTTTGTTCACAATTTTTTCCGTTTCTCTTTTCAATCTTTCTCAAGATTTTTCGTCCAAAATCTTCAAGTTGGATATATCCTAAATTCAATAAGAATATTAGTGCATTTTAATAAATAAGTTTATAACATATTGCTACTATAGTTATATATTCTTTTCTTTTCTTTTTTTTCTCTCATTTTCTTTAGCATCTTTAAGATTGTTTATACTTTTAGTTGTGTCTATAATTTAATTGTGTTAGGTCCTAATAACTATTATATAACTATATGTAAGTTTTGTATATGTAGTACAAGTCTAAGTTTAAATCATGCAATATGTTGTGTAATATTTTGTTTCTAGCATATGAATGATAGTTTGTATATATTGGTTGTTATTGCACATTAGATTAAGTAAGATATATTGACAAATTAATGTTGCATGCTAAGTGTTTGTTAAAATGCCTCAATGGAATACAGTAGAAGTTTGGAAGCTTTAGCAATATTGTGCACGTTTGCTAGGATCGGGCATGTTTGTTAGGCTCAAACTAACACGTGATATCCTCGCATTAGTAGGTTATTGTTGCACATTAGATTAAGCAAGATATGCTTATGAAGTAATTTTGCAACTCAAGTGCTTGTTAAAATGCCTGAATAAAATATAGGAGAAGTTTGCAAGCCTTGGAAATAGTTGATTTTGTGAAGTTCGTTGTTTATGCATTTAGAAATATTGTGAATAGTAATTGAAGGTCAAAGTATGTTAGGGATGCTGTAAAGAAACAAAAAAATCAGAAGAAATTTCAAATATGATTAATTTCTTCATAGGATATGTAGGAGTATTAACATTGATCTTAATGCAGTTACATTAAAGATAATGCACAGGCACTTTCACTATCATAGTGCCATATACCCTATTACTTAATGGCCATTAGGGATAATGATGATGTTGCAAACCTTATTGAAATGGCTAAAGCTTTAGCACATATAGCATTTATATGTCAATATTATTGACATTTCAAGACCTCCTCCTTTTCGATGCACACTCCAAGCCAGCACTTCTACTTATACAACATTGTATGTGCAAGAAGTTAGTGTCGATCCAACAAATGTTGAGGAGAATGATTCGATGTTTGTGTTTTAGCAATCATGTGAGCTTGAAAATGAAGTTGAAGAAGAAATTGGTCGAGTCCTCCATGAGCCTATGGTGGATGATTTGAAGTTTGATGATGATGGCAATAGTTTTGAAGATAATGATCAAACCCATGGAAACATTGTTTTCGAGATACCCCAAGCAAACCCATCTATGTCATTGCAATTCATAAAAGCACTAGTAAACCTATCCAAAAACGAGATGGAAAATGTAGTAGTGCAAGATACTATTCCATTCTTCAATGCCGGCAAAGGTAATGGCTACATACAATTCGAGGAAACTAAGAATGCAATGCATAGTAACTTAGGTAGCAATGAAGAACTTGGTAAAGGGATGAGATTCAATAGCAAGAAATATGTCATTTAAGCAGTTAAGATGTACTATATCAAAAACCACTATAGCTTTAATATGAAAGAATCGAAGAGTACTATGTGGTTGATATTCTATGCAAAAAGAGATAACACTTGTAAGTAAAGTCTATGGGTATTAAAAAAAAAAAAGTTAGAAGAGCTTTTCGTTATTACTAAATATGATGGACCTCACACATGTGTAAATCCCATCATAAATAGGATCATCTTCAACTTGATTGCAATGCGATGGCGAGTTGCTTTCTTAATGTCATTAAGGAAGACCTCGACATGAAGATTGCCGCTCTTAGGACTATAGTCGAAAATAACTTTGACTATATGGTATCTACAAGAAGGGTATGGGAAGGCAAACAAAAGGCAACTAAGATTGTATTTGGGATTTAGGAGAAATCATACAATGAGCTAACAAAACTTCTTAATGCAATCAAGAATAATAATCTTGGAACACGACTTGAGTGGGGGATGGTATAGATTGCTAGAACCTAGAGAGTCATATTTGCAGTGGGTCTTATAGACATTCAATTCATGTGTAGAGGCCTTCAAGTACTATAGGCCAATGGTATGTCTTAATGGTACTTTTTTGTATGGAAAATACACAGACAAACTACTTATCACTTGCAGCATTGACGGAAACAACCATATAGTCCCCTTAGCATTTGCCTTAGTTGATGAGGAGTGGGCAAAGACATAGGTATGGTTTCTAATACACCTAAAGCAACATGTTGCTAGCTAGCGAGAAGGACATGAAATCATTTGCCTCAATTTTTTATAGACACAAGGACATTGAATCCACAATTATTAAAGAATCTATTAGATGGACACCTTCGTTTGTTGTATGGAGGTTCTGCATACACCACATTGCAAGCAATTGTAATACTACTCATAAGAATATATAATGTAAGAAATTGATAACATATGCAGTGATGTAAGCACAAGCAAGAAATTTTGAACATATAATGCAACGTATAGGTATAATAAAGGAAGATACCCCATCTTGGTTCAATAACAATGCAATAGAGCAATGAACACTTACGCACGATGGCAAGTATCGTTTTCGCAATATGACTACGAACATTGCTGAAGCATATAATTCAATTTTGAAAAATGCTCGGGGCTTATTGATGACTGTTCTTGTGAGGAAGATTTTCTACAATTGCGTTATCAATTAGAAAAAATGGTATAATTATGCCATGAAAGCAATAGTAGAGAATAAGGTATTCACAAAGTACACATATAAGTTTATTGGAAAATGGAGCCAATGGCCTAGCTCCCATAAGATGTTTGCCTATAGTAGAGGTGTTAAAGTGTTTAAGGTGGTAACAAGAAGCCAATGAGTAGCAAATGGACTAAAAGGAGAAGGTAGGACTCATACAGTTGACTTCAAGAATAGCACATATACATTTAACAAATGGCAAATATATAGGATTCCATGTTTACACGCATGTGCAATAGCTTTTGAAGGACTTTGCCATTGTAGGGTGTATAATTGGGGGGGTTCACTTGCTTGGCTTAGTTATATCAACAACTTTATGTTGCATCATCGTTTGATGCACAAGAAATTTAGGGGGGTGAGGGGTAGGGTTAGGCTGGGACAAATTCCAACATGTAGCCCATCAGAGTTGCCATAGTGTTTATATTGGTGACTAAAGACCCTTGAATGCTCAATGGAGGATAGATTGAGATACTCAACAACACCCCACTCATATAGTGTCCTCCTATCGTATTATAAGTACATTGTTCAATTATTCTAATATTTTAATATGTACCGCCTTAACACTAACTCTTACATGTTATATTTTGCAAACATATCTTGAGAATACCATTTCAATTCTCAAATCCCCCCTACCCCCCTCCCCCTCCTCTTCTGTAGAGCCGGGAGGCACATTTAGACAGCTAAAGTTCCACTTATATACTTTCATATTGTAGAGCCTTAATACCCTTATCATGTTGTCCACTAGTTTAGTGGTTACTAGATGATTTCACACCCGGTTAACATGGAGGTAAAACTACATGATATTGATTTATGGGGGAGTATAGATATTAACTAGCTTAGCCTTCATGCTTCATACATTGCTATGTGGAATAAGCGACATGCTCAACTAATGCAAATAGGGGATGCTTTCAAAGTTGATTCGGAGTATATTACATGGTATAGACAAATAAGCAGGTGCTATGTGGGGCATATTGGAGCCATTCTTGGCCAATTAGTTAGTTAATTACCTAAGTCCGATTGGTGGTTTAATAACTATACTTGGACCAATGCTCTTTTATACATCTTTTTGCCTAGACTAATACATTTGAAAGAATTAGACTATCTCTTTATCACGTAGTAACACTATTGTTTGCTAAGAGTAGGATCCAACTTTTAGAGGATCATGGTAAGGTTCAAATGTTCCATAGACTTTAACATCAACATTAACATGAGGACCTTGATATAGTAACCAATCAGTAGCAAGTTCAAGATGAGCTAATTATACCACCTTAGCATGGGGGTAGGACTAGATTCAAAGGACTTAAGTGAACCCTCAGCCAAGGTTGACAGCAGGTGGATGTACCTGACTTACTAAGGTATCTTGTGCCACGGAGAGCATTTGTTGATGTTACGCCTATCTCAACTTCACACCCAGAGTCATATAGCAGTACTTACATGATTAAGTACATAGTTGGCAACTCGGTGCCTAGCTTTGACTTATTTGAGACGCTTCCTCTCGAGTATCAAAATTATCCTACCTCTACTCTATCAGCTCCGTAAAATAAACGCCATCACATACAATATGGTGAAAGTTCCAATTAGTGGAGTCCAGTACCTTCTCAAGACTTCGAAAAGATACCTACCTAGCAAAACTCGACATAGGAGTCACATGCTCCTTCTCATGGAGATGGTTAAGGACATAGACAGCATGCCACATCACAGATAATGCGCTTCTTCTTGATGAGTAATAGAAGATAGGCTTTTATTTGTAACTTTGCACTTTCATATATTTTAGATAAATTTATTGTGTTAGAAGTTATTCATAAGTTTTTTCTATAAAATTTCTCTTAATATTCGTATTGATACTTATCTTAATTCCTCGGTATCAAGGTTTAGCTTTCTCTAAATATTGAAGTGTTAGTTTGGTGATAAATTTCAATTATTTTTATATTTTTTAAGTTATATTTTTATATAAGGGCGGTTACAAAGTTTACTATTTTTATTTTTGTAGGTATTGAACAAAGGGCACATATGCATCTTCACCCTCCCATTTTTATAATAATTTTATAAAAGGGTATTTAATTTTAAAAAGTACCATATAATCGTTAAAAAACCAATGTGGAGAGAAATAATCGGCTTTTGATGTACGCATGATACGAAGAAGATAGTAACACTGACAGTACATGAGAACAGAAGATATACGTGTTTTATAGATGTAATGTATGCCCCACATTTAGGCCCTTGGATTCTATTTTATCATTTCGCATCTGGACCTTCAATCTCGCCTCGCCCCACTCATCTCTCTCTCTATCTCTCGCTATTTGTCCCTCTTTCCCTAACTGAGCCTTTCTGCAGGTATGGTTTGAGAGGAATCATCTTCTCTGTCGTCTCACACTCTCCAAAATAGGTATTACTTTTACTTGTTCTTTCGCTCAGCCTGATCATAATTCCATCTTGATTGATGGATCGAACTTTGTAATTGAGGGACCCGTACACGGTGACAAATTCATTTCGTTTTAGGGTTTTTTAATTTATGTATTCCAAGATCTATATTGTGCGTGCTATGGGTAAAGTTATTGGAGTCCAATTTCTCGTTCTAGAATTATGTTGGCCCAATTTTAATATTGTTTATAGATCAGTAGTTTCTAGGGTTTTATTGATGAATAATTTAAAATTTCTTTTGGTAGCTCGGAAATGTTGAACGATGAGTACTTGGAAGTTCAATTTTGTTATTAGTATGTAAGGTTTGTTCGAGCTAAAAATTTACTGATACTTTTCCCCTATCATGCTTGAATTTAACTTTAAATTGCAGCTGAAATGTACTTTTATTTTGTTGGTGAATATGATTTGCATAATATGACTGTCTTAAGACCTTTATTTGTGATGTCGCCGTAGCTGTCGATCTGGCTGACTTGGAATTGCTATGGCATTGACAATTTCTTCAGGTAACTTGTATGGGTGCTATATTGAGTTTAAATAATTCTTGGAGTAGAGTGAGGGATGATTATGATATTCCTCAGAGTGAAGGTTGCAAGAGGCAGAGGCTGTCATCAAGTGCCTTTGAGGAGAACCCTAGGTTGATTCCCAGCCTTCCCGATGAGATATCGCTTCAGATTCTGGCCAGACTCCCCAGAGTCTGCTACTTGGATATCAAATCTGTTTCAAGGGCTTGGAGAAATGCAGTTACGAGTGCAGAGCTCTACAGTTTGAGGAAGGAGCTTGGAACATCCGAGGAATGGCTGTATATATTAACCAAAATCGAAGAGGATAAGCTTTTGTGGTATGCTTTGGATCCTTCGTTAAGAAAATGGCAGAGATTGCCCCCAATGCCTATGATTTCTTTCAAAGATGATACCCGCAAAGGTCTAGCTGGCCTAGGCATGTGGAATGTGATGGGCTCTAGCGTTAGAATTGCAGATGTAATAAGGGGCTGGCTTGGGAGGAAGGATGGCCTAGAGAGAATGGCATTCTGTGGCTGTGCTGTTGGGGCTGTTGATGGCTGCCTCTATGTACTTGGTGGATTCTCTAGGGCTGCAGCCTTAACATGTGTTTGGCGTTATGATCCAGCTCCAAATGCGTGGACAGAAGTAAATCCCATGTCGGTTGGCAGAGCCTATTGTAAGACTGGAATTTTGAATGATAAACTTTATGTTGTTGGTGGAGTCACTCGTGGCCGTGGTGGCTTGACTCCACTTCAATCTGCGGAGGTATTTAATCCACGTACTGGTAGGTGGTCTGAGCTACCAAGTATGCCCTTTTCCAAAGCTCAGGTGCTTCCAACTGCATTTCTCGCCGATCTGCTTAAGCCTATTGCAACAGGAATGACTTCATACAGGGGCAGATTATTTGTGCCTCAGAGCTTGTACTGTTGGCCTTTCTTTGTTGATGTAGGGGGTGAGGTGTATGATCCTGAGATAAACTCGTGGGTTGAAATGCCTACAGGCATGGGTGAGGGTTGGCCAGCTAGACAAGCGGGAACCAAATTGAGTGTAACAGTTGAGGATGAATTGTATTCCTTAGATCCTTCTAGTTCATCAGATAGTGCTAAGCTCAAGGTTTATGATCACCAAGATGATGCTTGGAAAGTTGTTGCAGAAAATGTTCCTATACGGGACTACACAGATTCAGAGTCCCCTTATCTGCTTGCTGGTTTACAGGGGAAGCTTCATGTGATCACGAAAGATGCTACTAGCGATATCACAGTCATGCAGGCTGATGTGCGTAGCCATTCATCACCAGCATCTCCATCATCTTCCTTGGAGGACTCCTTTTCAACAAGTGAATCAACTCTTTGGAAGGTCATTGCCAAAAAGCATGCAGGTTCTGCAGAACTTGTAAGCTGTCTGACCCTTGATATTTAAGGAGTCTGTTGATAATAGCTTTTATCTGTTCAGTATACCTATAGGAATTAAATGGGATGGATGCAAGAAGGGAACTTGGTCTGTGCATCAACAGTTGTCTGCTGTTTAAAAATAGCCTGTAAAGCCGCAGGGAGAAACAAATTAATAAAGGGATTCATCATAGAATTTGCATTTAAGGAATAAGTAATAGCTGAGGTTTTTGTGCTTATCGTCTTGGGTTAATGAACCTTTTAGCCTCGTCAACTTAATGAAGTGGTGATTGCGCCTGTATATAATTTTTAACTGGATAAATTACATTTTATATTCCTGCGTTATCACGTCTTTTCACTTGGCTTAGTTGTGTTTTCATTTTTAACACTTAGCACGTACAAGTTTTGCACTGTTGAGTAAATGTCAGCAGCTGTTAAATTTAAAGATAAAAAATGAAAATTGGAGGGAAAAAAAGAAAAGGAAAGAAAAAAAAAACCTTCTTCAACCAGGCATCTGCATTTCTTCGTGCCCACCCTAAAGTAAACTGCTAACTTTGTCTCTGACTGTGTGCGCGCGTGTCTTGTGTTCTGTGTATATGTGTGTTACTAAAATTGTTTGTTCCTGACTTTCGGATTTTAGGAAAGGCTATGCACCTTTATGCAAACTCAATCATAAATTTCACTTTCCTTTTTATTTAATTACGAAGATTTCCATCTTCGCAACATTTCTCTTCGATAATAAGAAGCTTGTCGTTGATGTGGATGTGTATGCGTATGTGTTATATAGAGAGGAAAAAAACAGAATAAACCCAACCCACATATAAAATCAAAGATTGGCAATTGAAAGAAGTAACGGCACCGATTGATAGAGGCTGGATTTGATAATGCAACAAAACAACAGGTCATGGACTCAAATGATTATAGGGAAATCGTTATGAAAAAAAAAAAGAGAGGGAAAATCAGGGACTCCAGGAAACCAGCAATATCAGGTCAATTCTATTATCCAGTGGTTAACAAAATCTCAAGCTAATTACGTGGCTACTAGCGAGTTCAGAGTTTACTGCATATGTCGGCTTGAAGGAGGGTATTTTCATCTTCTTAAAAAAAAAAAAAAAACCGTAACGGCTATTAAAATTCTTTTAATGGTGTAAAACTAAGTGTTAAAAATAACAAATATAGGTATATAAAGTGAAAAGGCATAGGTCTGGAAGGGTAAATTACCCTTTTCAATTCAATTTAATAAAAATAAAAAACTGAAAGAATTAAAAAAATGCATGATTCAGCCTATCGAATTCGTCTGATGATGAAAAATAAAAAGAAAAAGGGGAGAAGAATTAAAATCCATAAGTATAACTCTCTTAAACATTTATATTAATTAATATATAAAGTCAAATGGGAAAGGACGTAGGCCCTCTCCTCTACAATGGAAATATTACGGAACCAATTCTTGGACCTGTCATTTTTAAGGAAAAAATAGCTAGCTCCCTGACTGCTTAGAGGTGGTAGTAAATTTACAAAGCCATATTTATTCATTAAGTGTACCCTTACTAAGGCTTTAAAAAAGAAATATTAAGTACTTCAATTTTGATTTCACATTTCACTAAAATATAAGTATTTAAAAGTTGCAAAATTTTATTTTATTTTATTTATTATTATTATTATTATTATTTTAACTTCTTAGGCATTCATTATCATGTTCTTAACAGAACATCAACATTGAAAGCATAAGCAATAAAATAGTGTCTATAATTTAGCTGTGCTTGGTTCTAGAAATGATTTAACTCTCAACAATTTACCGGGTACTTTTTCAATCTTACAACTATTTTTGTGTTGAAGTAACCACTCATAGTATCTAGTAATGGTCGAATTGAGAACTAATATGCGTGTGTGTGTGTGTGTTTGTGTCAAATGATATAAACTTCCATTCACTTCGGTGCCCTAATTTCGGAATCATCCTAGAAGTTTATATTAATCCTATATGTAATCCAAACGCAATATAATACTAAAAAGTTGATTATCTAGCATAAATAAATCAAATATTTTAAATTGTAGATGCACCCCCTTAAATTATTTACTTCATATGCATTTAGATCCCTCTTTTTTTAAATTGAGTTCTTAAAGATGTATTTTTAGATCTTATTTACTATTTTGATTTTGGATAAAATAATTAAAATTTATTAAAATTATTTTTAATCATTTTCAAGGGTAAAATTGTCATGAGAGGACTAAAAAGCACTTTCACCTGAAATTTTGATGATATAAATGACCAATTTCAAAGAATAAGGAGCTAAGTGTATCTTGAGAAAATATGAGTCAGTCTACTTGTAGTTTACCCTTTACTTTTTTATTATGCAAACAACATTGATCAATTTTATAGAGAAAAACATTCAATTATTCAATGAAATAATGTAATCATTTAAATGTGAAAAATAAAAGATAATTCAAATAGAAAATTTTCCACTCCAACAAAACTATTAAATAAAAGTTCAAGTAAACATGACATAATATGACACAACTGATATTTTATGATTCAAATGTTATACAAATTAGAGCAATGGTAAATTAAATTAATTATTTAGAATATTGAGATGATTTTATAGATGCTTATGGATATCAAATTCAAACAAAATGCAATGTGAACCAGCTATAAAAAGCTTTTTCTTCAATAATTATTTTAATATTTCTGATATAATAGAAAAAGTTTTTATTAAATAACATGTTCTACCTGACAAAAACAATTCAATAGGACAAACTTTGAAATGAACACAGCATGCTGCCACAGCCAATATATACATGGTTCAAGTAATAAATGAATTGATATGACAATAACCTACTATTTAAAATAGTAAAAAATTTAAATAATTCCATAAAGTATTTTACAAATTTAAGTTTGACAAGAAATGCACTGAGACTCGATTGTGGATCTTATTACACACTCTCCCCTATTTTCCTTTCTCCCTTAATCGGAACCATACAATTTAGCTTAAAAAAAAAAAAAAACTAAATCATATTTTTATAGTTTACTTTGATTCGACAGAAAAATCGAATCACATCCATCCCTTTTTGTTTGGTATGAATTGGCCCAAGTGACTTAACCATACCACATCAGGTTCAATTCCTAGGAAAAAAGAGAGAACGCAAGTCTTACATGGCAAGTAAAGTTATATTAAAAAAAAAAAAGAAGAAAAGGAAAGAAAAATAATGGAAGTATAATTTTTTATTCTTGTTTGAATATAACGAATTGAAATGAGAAATTTTTTTTGGTGAAATATGTTTCATTTTCTCGTATTTAGTAAATGGAACAAAAATAAAAAGAAGAAAAATAAAACAATGATTAGTCTAACTTACCTTTCAATGGAGTTTTTTTTTTTCGTGCTTCTTTTGAAGGGTATTTTTGTAATTTCATTAATTTTCCACCTCTTTCTTTTAATTTTTTTTTTCAAATTTGGAGAAAACAAAAGTAGCACTACAGTGGAAACTCGTTTCCTCCATTTCATTCAATTTCCTTTACTCATTGAAGTAGCTAAATATGTAGTTTTATTAAATTTTTTACCAATATCCTTAAATTTTCATAATTTTCTATTCATGTTAGTGTAGTGTGTTTGAATTATTAATATGAAAATGGAAGGAAATCGTATAAAATATTTGCTTTCCATATTATAAATAAATTATAATACTTCTTTTTTTTATACTTTTAATTTTACTCATTTCCACTTATTTCTCTTTAAAAGTGAAGAGAAACAAATTAATAAAAATGGAAATATTTATATTATTTTTTTTCCCATTTCTTCCCTTTTCACTTTCATTTTAAATACCAAAATATAACATTTCCATTTATTTTCTTCCATTTCCATAACTTTCCATATATAAACATCTATGTAAAAAAAAATCCTCATATAAATAATTGTATGAGCATACACGGCCTCCTAAGCTTCTTTTATGCTCATATCTTGCTGTCTCCCTGAAATGGAAACACAACTTCTCTCCAAAGCTACGGTAATAACCTTTGTGGTTGTGACCCTGATCATATGGGCATGGAGAATGCTGAATCGGGTGTGGTTGAAGCCGAGGAACGTAGAGAGAGTCCTTAGAGCGCAAGGGCTTGCGGGAAACCCTTATCGTTTTTTCGTTGGAGACATGAAAGAGATGCTCACGCTTTCAATGGAAGCAACATCCAAGCCAATCAAACTCTCAGATGATATCGTACCACGCCTGTTGCCCTTTAACGTCCAACACATGGACAAATACGGTACGTGGATTATATAAATCTATCTAATAATGGACTAAATTGAATTAATGTGCAAACTAATTTAAACCAACTAAAAATATGATTTTTTTTTTTAATTTGGTTTAAAAATTTTTAAATTCAAAGGAAATAAAAAATTGTGGTGATTTAAAAGGATAAACTAATATAACAATATTTTACTTACAACTTAAAAAATAGTTTTCTTGTAACATAATATTAAAAAAAAGAGAAAAAACTATTAATTTGTGTTTATGAAAATATATATATATATAAATCTTATAACTATAATTTAGCAAATATGTATATAGTTTGACTCAAAATTTATACTATGTGCTAGGATTATAATTAACTATTAATATACATTTAAAATAATTTAATTAATTAAACATTAACTTTATCAATTCCTTGTATAATATCAATAAATATTATTGTTGAATAAATTTAGTATTTCTTATATGAAATTACATATTAAATAAATATACTTTCTTAAATAATAAAATATGATTAAATTTATAAACTAAATAGAACTAAATCAAAATTTTGTTTGAAGTGATAAGAAAAACAAACCATATTTTTTATGATTTGATCCGGTTTTGAAGGAAAACCAAACCAAACTAAACTGTACTCACTTTTAAATCTGTTTATTCAATAACGTGATTACTAATCATTGATCAAAAGTAAGCTATGTTAGGTTATAATTCCTCTGTAGTTGCACTGAATATATAGGAGCATGCTGTTAAAATTGGTAGTAGGAAATTCTAGAGGTATTCGTTAAAGTATAAAAAGAAAATTTCCACATGTGTTAGGATTTAGGATACATTTATAAAGAATAAAAAGTTTTCTTTTCAAGAATGAAATAGAACATGAAAAGAAAACACTTGTCACAAACTAGTTTGACCTCTTCTTTTCAAGCCATTTGTAATGCATTAGACGTGTTTTAACTTCTGTGCCTTGTTTCATGATTTAGTCTTTTACTGCCTGTCATTGCTCTCTTATTTTTATCTATTGACAAGTGTCCTGATGTAAGAATCAATTGATACACATATGTTATTAGATATACTCAATTGGTCTGATTCTAAAAGAACGATTTTTATAAATCAAACTGATATTATATATATCAATATTACAATATTTTAAAAAGAATCTTGATTACCAATCGGCCAATATAATGGTTATTACTTAAAACAATATTTTTTTTTTCTCTTTTTAACTGATTACACACTAAATTAAAATATAAATGCATGAAGTTATGAAAAATATTTTTTTAACTCGTCTGAAGTCGTGTTATATGACTTAGTTGTGAGAAAGGCCACCCAATGCGTAACTTCCTCTAATTATAATCATTTAATATACTTCATTTACTGTAAAACTTTTCAATTTTTTTAAACACCATTGTGTATGGCACTGCCGGGACAAATAAATTGTAATTTTAAGAATATCTACGTACCTTTTTTTTTTTTTCCAATTAATCCAAAACCATCCATGGGCTTCCATTTAATTCTATACCCTTTAAAATATGTTATTTAAGTCTCTTTTTTTTTTGTAAAATAGCATGTCACATGATAGGCGATATAAGGTTTAACATTTAACTTACGTTTACGAAAAGCAAATTCTAAAGTACATAAAGATTTAAAATTCCCAATGTATATGTAGACTCTTTTAGCTAGAAAATATTGTGCAATTCATTTCCTTAAGTCTGTATTTAGAGATGCATGCAAACCAATGTAATCAAAATTAAAAATATTCATGAAATAATTTATATCTTGTATACACAACAGGATTTTATTAATAAGTGTACCAACAAAATTTTCTAGTACTCAGTAGAAAATATCCATTGAAAAATATTTATTATAAAAAATAATTTTAATACATAAAGCAATATATATCATTTACTAATACATTATACAATATTTAGAAATATTTATAATCTTCAAAATATAATCATAATATATAATAGCTAGTAATAAATAGCATTCTAGGAGAATTTACTTAATTAATTTTTATTTCATAGTGAATGGAATTCAATACTATTAGTTATTGTAGAAAAAAAAAAAAAAAAAGAGAATAGGATTCTAATGAACCTTTGCTCTATATGTAAAAATACCCAAAGCCATACCTTAACTACTATATGCAATGTCTAACTTTATCAAATGTTTTTCTCGGGTAACCTCCCTCACTTATCACCCCTCCCAAACCAAAAAGCATAGAAGGAAAATTTCTATTTTACATACTCAAACTTTTATCTTTTGACACCTTTCATATCTATATTTTCTTTTTTCTGCATAGTTGTACTTTACATCCACCTGTCACTAACAATAACTTAACACATTTTAGCATCTTATTGGTCCATAATAGATAATTTAATATGAATAAGCTACTCTTACCAGTTAAATAGTTGTTTCTATGTAACTTGTGAAAATAATGTTTCATAGTAGTGAGGAATTAGAGCATTTATGTTCTCATATTTTCATTTGAGCCAAACACCAAAATAATAAATATTGTTAGAGTTGCCATCCTATTCCTGTATAATTATCCCGAACGAAACACTAGATTATTGATGAACGAATATATACCCATATATATATATATATATGGATATAGTTCAATCTGAGTATGATAAATAGGTAACAACAACCAAATCAAATCAAAAGATGAGGTCTTAGGGACACATCTCTTTAACAAAACGTTCCTTTAATGATTGAAAATTTCTAATGAGGATAAAAGTGGATCCACTGATCGGAAACATATACATAAAAGGGTAAGAACTAATCTAAATTTATAATAAAATAAAATAAACACCCAACCTAATATTGGAAAGAGAGTGGCGCTGAGAACGGTGACGGCAAAGAGGAGCGGAGCGATGGAGGGTGAAACTTACATTAGTCCAATTACGCTTCTATATATATATATATATATATATGTGGAAAGACAAGGGTGTGAAAAGAAATAATAGTTAATTTATGTTGTCGTATAAATGATATATAGAACTCAAATTGCTTAAAAAAACTACAGGTAAGGAATCATTTCAATGGCTTGGCCCAATTCCTCGAGTTAACATTATGAATCCCGAACAAGTGAAGGCGATATTTACCAAAATAGATGACTTCCAGAAGCCAAGGCTGAATCCAATACTCAAGTTAATAGCACCAGGATTTGCAAACTACGAAGGTGAAAAATGGGCAGCATACAAGAAGATCATCATGCCCGCATTCCATTTAGAGAAGCTCAAGGTGTTATATAGGAATCATTTGTATAGATCAATATATATACTAGCATCGGCTTTAATTTTATATTACATGGAAAGCTTATAATTTTATTTATTTATTTTTCTTTTTCTTTTTTTATTTCGAAGCTGATGTTGCCTGCATTCCATGAGAGTTGTAATGAAATGATCATCAAATGGGGGAAGTTGGCTTCTGCAGAAGAATCGTGTGAGATAGATGTTTGGCCTGATATACAGAGTTTGACACTGGATATCATCTCGCGTGCTATATTTGGAGGTAGCTTTGAAGAAGGAAAGAAAATCTTTGAACTACAAGTTTTACAACGTAAACTCACCATGGAAGTTATAAGAACGCTCCAATATAACATTCCTGGTTGGAGGTAAAAAAGTTTTTTATCTTATACCATATATATATTTATAGCATGATACTTGCTTAACACAACACAATCATAAGCCCTTCACGAGTTCTAATAGATGTGTGTCTTATATGTGTTCCTTCCGATCCCTTGTCTTTGCAGCTTTCTTCCAACAAACTTGAATGGGAGGATGAAGAACGTAGACAAAGAAATTGAATCAGTTCTTCGAGGGATGATTCGTAAGAGAATGGAGGCAATGATGGCAGGGGAAGCTGCAAAACACGACTTGCTTGGCCTCTTACTGAAATCCTACATGAAGGAAATGAATGGCAACAAGAACTTTGGTATGACACTTAAAGATGTAATGGGGGAGTGCAAATTTTTCTACTCTGCTGGACGGGAGACAACATCGATATTGCTTGTTTGGACTTTGATCTTGTTGAGCATGCATCCTCAGTGGCAATCCCGCGCAAGAGAAGAGGTTCTACAAGTATTTGGAAGCAACAAGCCAGACTATGATGGTTTAAGTCACCTTAAGATTGCAAGTCGCAAATCACTCTTCCTACCTGCAATCATATTATATAGCCAGCAATCCATCTTTTTTACCGACATTTTGGGTAACGAATATATTGATACAAATTGCTTATTTTCCACAGGTTACTATGATATTGCATGAGGTTCTCAGGTTATATCCACCTCAGCCACAAGTGATGCGGCAAGTTCACAGGGAAACAAAGCTAGGAAAATGGATATTACCAGCTGGAGCTGAGATATCAGTCCCTGTTATTCTTATCCAACATGATAAAGAGTTATGGGGGGACGATGCGAAAGAGTTCAAACCCGAGAGATTCGCAGGTGGAGTATCAAAGGCAACAAAGAACCTTACTACATTTCTCCCTTTTACTTGGGGTCCTAGAATATGCACCGGCCAAAATTTTGCTATGATACAAGCAAAATTAACCATTGCAATGATCTTACAGTGCTATTCGTTCGAGCTTTCTCCATCTTATGCCCATGCTCCAATAAATATCTTAACTACGCATCCACAATTCGGCGCTCAACTAATTTTACGCAGGGGCTAGAGAGTTCTGTGTTCTTTTTATATATGTATATATTTATTTATCGATCCATTATGCATGGAGAGAGAAAGGCAAAATGTATTTCAATTGAATAAGATTTGGTTTACTAGCTAATTGGAGGAACGTGACCAGGAATGTATGTGCCTTGCAATATTGAACTTCTATACATTATAACATTATAAATAATAAAATTCTCACTAATTCATGTGTTTTATCACGGGAAACATATATGACCAGGAATGTATGATAGCATTTTTGGATGTTGCAAATAAGGCTTAAATAGTTATGGAACTATCACTTTCAGCTTAACCTTAAGCTTGCGGTGGCCTATTGCCAAGAGCATGCTTAATATGAGGGTGTTCTTGTGTCCCAAGCTTACCCCTAAGCCCATCTTCTTTTCTTGTAATTGTATATAGAGGCCCACTACGTATAAAGCCCATAATCAAAGCTTGGTCTATTTGAAGAAATGTTCTAGAAGAGTCCAAACACTTTGAAAGGTGAGGATAGTTTGCTAGAGTAATCTTGATTGTCCATTGATGCAAGCCTCTTGTATATAAGGGCAAGTTTCCCTCATTTATAAACCATCTAGAAACATAATCATAATTATTACTCTAGAGTGTCTCTCATTTTCTAAGACTTTCTCTTTAATAAGTGTATTCTTATATATTTTGGACATGAAGATTGACTTAACCTCTCTACAAAGAGCTCAAAGAGTCTTGGTGGTGCACATGACAGTTTTGGAATCATTCCACACGTGACAAGTGATATCAAAGCAAGTTCTTAATAAAGTTGGAGAGAAAACTTGTGTTTGAGATCTCAACGGAGTACGTTGGAATCCCTATGACTCCTTTAATGGATGGGGAGTTTTCTCTCCAAGGAAGTCTCAACAAAAGTGAGCCTTGGTTGAAGCTAGAGAATGAACTATCAAGCGAGATACTGATAGCCCTAAATCACGCCTTAAGTTATCTATAAGGGAAGGATGCTACCTTAGAAGAGATGGTGAAGTCCTTGAGGAAGGAGCTGGAGGAGTTGAGGGATGAGATTTCAAAAGACAGTTCTTTCTCTATTGCTTCCTAACAAATGATTGATAGGAATAGATTTCCTAAGCTTTCTTGCATCCAATTGACTCATACCTATTAGCTTTGTCTCCAGGGTTTCATTCAATAGATTCAACTCATTTCTAGGGTAGATAAATGAATTTATCTACCGTTTCCTTTGCTCTAATGGCACCAAAGATCAAGAATTTAAGATAGAAAGATTGGTTGGCAGGTTATTAAGCCCCCTCTCACTTAAATGCGGATAGCAAAAAGGTGAGCAACTATAGCTGAATTCTTCATCTTCCACTCGCAATCAGATGAGTGAACTCTACTCGCGTATGATGGATGGTGATGAGGATCATCTAGCACTTAAGAAGACAAAAACCAAAGACTCAAGATCCTTTACAAGGAATTGGAGGACCAATGACCCGAGCTAGAGCAAAGAAGATGAATGATGCCCTACAAGGACTAGTCATGGATCTACAAGCCAAGGAATCAAATTACATGATAGGCGAACCAACACCTGTTAATGTAAATTACATTTTTCCATGAAAGAATACAAGGAATTGAAGTCCTAGAATAAATTATTGAAATGGGTTGAGTAGATGGGGCTGGTGGAGGAAATGGAATTGGTGTTGTATTTGTTAGAGCAAGGGAGTTTATAGCTTGAAGAGGTGATGAGGAGGTAGTAAGTGGAATTGTGGGTGGGATTGATGTTGAGGGTGTAGAAAGTGGAGCTACGAGTAGTGTGTTTGCTGAAATAGCAATGATGTTACCAACAGGGCATGAGATGAACATACCTGATATAGACGTTGCATGGCATGCATGTGAAGTAGACATATTAAAAGTTAAAAGTTCTAGAACAGTCACTAATACTAAGAGTGTTGTTCCTTCAGTGAAGAGCAACAGAAGCTGATGGTCTCAAGCCTTTTTTCCCCTACGTGGGGGTATTCAATGTACTGCTACTTAGTATATTTTAAAATACAACTATAGATAATTCATTTAAACTTTAAAATATAATCTTATCTCTCAAAATCATAAAGTATATGCTATATTTATTTGGTCAATTCCCTAATATGAAATGCAAAATCTAAAAAATTTACTTCCTTTTTGTAAAGTAACTTTCATTTTTTAAAAGTAATTCCATAATAATAACTCCTTTAATGAGTATATTCTTTATTATTTTTGCAAGGATATAGCAAAATTCTATAAATAATTCTATAATCTTTTAAATATGAATTTATCAACATAATAATTATGATAATAATCTTTTACATAAATATATTTTTATGGAATTTCTTTTTTCCATATTTTTCTTTCCCTTTTATATGCATAATATCCTTTGATTTTGATTCTGTAAGAAACAAGTTTAGCCCCTATGAATAGGCAAACATGATTGAAAATGATTAATTGGATCTCTTTTATAATTTATTAAAAAAAAAACTAGGTATATTTTTTTGACATAATGTTCTGCAAGAAGGGATAGAGATGTCATTATATAGCTAGCGACGCCCTCCTAAGAATTGGTTCAAGTTTAATATTGATGGGGCAGTGGGCGATGGTGGATGGAAGATGGGTGTTGGAGGGGTGTGTCGAAATTGTAAGGGCCATGTTGTTAGAGGATTCTCAAAGAATATTGCTTTTGCTTCCTCCTCTAAAAGCAGAAGCAGAAATTGGAACCGTGCTGAAGCTGATGCTCAATCTAACTTCTCAAGTGAAATTAGATAACATAGTCCAATGAGTTCTGCTCAATGTATTACAGATAGGGGTGCTGATCCTCATTCTTGCATGATGTTATTGCTTGCAGCAGGGAGAACGTGAAGTTGTTTAAAAGGATTGTTTAAAATTCTTAAAAGTTTGGCATGACCATCCACCTCCAATAAAGCAACAACTACCTTGCTAAGTTTGGACTAGATCAGAGAGAATGATTTACTCTTTTATGACTGTCCCTCCATATTTAGCTAACTCATTGTACGAAAATTGTGGTGATTTGGTTTTAAATCCGTGCTAGTTAGGGTTGCCAGGGACGTTGTTTTGTTTTTTTCTTTGTTTCTTGGAAGGTTTTTTTCTTGTTGAACTTTGTCTCTTCTTATCGTATTCATAGATGGAATGGATTTAGGGGGCACAAAAAAAAAAAAAAAAACACTACCAATGTCTAATTTATATGCACATATTGCTCATATTTAACTAGCAAATTGCATGTAAAATTTGTCCAACGTAGTAATCTGGGCTTGCTTGTGTGATTGGATCTCACTTTATTATTATTACATATATTGGATGGTCTGTTTACTAGGGCTGCAGTAAATTCTCCACCCAACAACGAACTAGCATTAGCAATGAAATGCATACATCTAATCTAATGTAACAAACTTCTGTAATCATATAGCAATTTCTTATTTAAATGTGTATACATATGATACGATTTGTGGAAACTCACTAATGGCAGAAAATTAAAAGACAGCAAACCACTGCAGCTTCTGAAATAATCAAACTTGCAGACTATAGTCTAATCACCTACCCTAACAACTTTCTTAAACGAAACAACTTCATCTCATCTCCATGCTTGAGTCTTGCGACTTTCCACACGCCCCCACTTTCTTTACAACTGCCCTTTCACTAAGTAAAAGGGCGAAATACAGGTTCACTAATTTCCCCATAACAAAATCGTTGCCAAACATCCATAATGAATATGAACTTCTCTTTCACGAAAAAAAAATTGGTGTTTCAGGCTTGAATTATAAACATAATCGGCCTTTTCCATTCAACAAAAAGGCATAGTATGCATAGTCCTTCAGGCCAAAGAGAACACTAAGAATTAAACAGTGGGAGAATAAACAATAACTGATCAACGATCAATTCAAATTCTCATCAAAAGATCGATTTCTCAAATGAATACGAGAAGTGACAGAAAAAAAGAAATTGTAGGGCAGTTCCCCTGAATTAAAACATGAGAGAGAAGCATGTGAAACCATTGAGGCTGCCCCTACCCCTATTCTATATAAGGAATCCAACTTTCAGTATAGGCCGGGTGAAATTGAGTTCTCTCACTTCAATTACACAAGAGAACCCATTGGAACGGCCAGTTGCAAATTTGAATTTTACAGCAATGATGATGTAACAAGACCTTTCTAACCATTACAAGACTGTAAATGTACTTGCATGGGATTGGAACGAAGAAAGGAACCCTTTTCTATTGGTTTCTGCCCGCAACGGAACAGAGCGCCATTGATAGAGGAATCATCTTCACGCTCTGTTCTCTCAAAAGGCAATGCAAAGCAAAACCCTAATTGGACATTGCGTCTTATAATGTAGACGACGGAGTAGCATGGGCTGAACTAGAAAAAAAGGCGTATTTGAACTTTTTGGGCCCATAAGTGTTGGTCTAAGTCGGACCATTAGTCGACTACACGTAAGGCTGCTTTGTGTACTGGGTTCGGCCCCTTTATCATTCCCCCTCTTTTTCCAACTATAAAATATAGTTATATGATTAAGTATGTATAGATTTTTTTTTTTTTAAGAAATACAATTTTTCTTAAACGATTATCACAATTAATATTGTCAATCATGTGTATTTATAAATATATAAAAATTTTAATTACTATTATTCAATTATAAAAAATATAATTTATCAAAAGTTGATGATATCTAGTTATAATTTTTTTAAAATGTAAAAATAAAACGTTACAAATGTGAGCAATTGTGTTAAAAAGGAAAAGAAAGAAAAAAAATCAAAATTTTCAAACAACCTGATAAATAGGGATGTTTATTCATAGATATCCTCCATTCATCAACCCACTTACTCTTATGAATGTTTAATAAAAGAATGGGTAGCAAGCAACATGATACATGCACATATAGCGCCGGGGGAGGGTGGTGGGGTTGGTGTTTGGTTTGTTCACACTAGTAGTTTAATTCAATGATTGTCAGTTTTTATGTTTCTGATAGTTAAGGACCAATCATTCAATGGCAAACTCATCGATTGAACTGAAAAGCTAGCTTGTTGAGACCATACATATACATTATATTTCGTGAAGTAAGGTCCTAAGCAAAATTATGGTCCAGTGCACCTGAATTTAACATCAAGAGTGTAATATATTTTATCAATTATATTTTTCAGCAGTCAAGACACGTTTAATTAAATCCTTTGGATATTTTTCTAAAATTTTTGCGATAACGACTAAATCTTTTTTAAAATTATTTAGAATTATAATATACATATGTGAACCTAATTTGATGTTGACCCTTGATTTCAAGCAGTCAAACCGTATTCAATCTAATAATAACGATTATGATTATAAAAATCAAATTGTTTAAACAAGTGAAAGTGAGCTTCAGCGATATTAACAATATAACATCTTCTTACTATTATTAACTGTCCAAATAAATCACCACCATTATTAGGAACGCAAAGAATTTTTTATTTTTTCTTTTGGTTGGAGCAGTTGAATATAAAGGACAGTATAAGATAGTCATATAGGTGGAATCTGAATCCACTCAAATGCTAGGAAATGACATATCCTCTTCTACAGATGTTCACAAAATACCATCAGACTAATCTGAGCTTAATTAGTAAATGATTAACTAATCTATCTGTAGTTTCACAACCGATGAACAACCTTGCAGGAAGTGGAACTACACACATCGCCCTACATCCATACATGTTGCTGGTGCCAGTCGACTACGCTACGCGTAGATGCAGTTTTTGTAGCCTGCATAACCAAGAAAATAAATAAATAAACACCACGAAAGTTGGTTTTTTTTTTTTTTTTTACAAGCTTTATTACAGACCATTCTCATAGAAAAAAGAAAAATTGACTCACTAGGATCGGTTATGACAATGAGAGCCGAGTTTCTAAAATCACAATTCCACCTGTTCCTTCCCTTTGCCTGGTAGTAAAGATTCATGGCAACTGAGGCACGATTCATTAAATTATCTGGGTAAAAGCAAGGGCAACCCTTTTGAAGGATCCTGCAATCCACCTGCGAGCATGCGTAATTTATGTTGGCCAGAAGACTTGCTTGGTCTGATGATGGTTTGGCCACACACCAGGTTTTCTGCATTTTCATATTCAGTGATGACAACAACAACATAGTCAAATACTTACGCTTATGAACCCCTGCATTAGTCGGCCTAGCTACTTTTGATTTTCTACTAGATTGTTCTGAACATTCTTGTTGGTATTGATGATATGGTACACTTAATATGTAACTTTTTCATTAAATTAACCAGATCAATGTGGCTTTCCTTGCAGCAATTTAAATTGAGTCTTGGAGTAATTACCTGGTACTTAACGGGATCTGCATTCGTGATCTGCCCTGCAATGTACATTTCTTTCACACATAGAATAGTAAACCAGCTAAAAGAACAAAAAGCTTTCATGCTCATGCAGGAAAATTAATACTATTTTTTGCTACAATTAACTCCAAAATGGCTACTAAAAATGTAAAATAAAATGATTTTTTTTTTCTCCCAATGAATTTGGCTATGCTAACGAGTAAATGTTTGAATAGATACAAGAACTGGTAATTAGGAAGTACCCGAAGTGAAGAAGAGCACAAAGAGAAGAGAGAGAAACAAAGCTTCTTTAGCCTTAATGAGGCCCATAACCATGGTTTTGAGTGTTGAACTCGAGACAGAGAATATATGAGAAAGAGCGCAGCAGAGTGATATTTGCGTTACGTACGTACTGTGGCAGAAAGAAGGCTGACAAGGTGTTGAGGTCTTTTTATAATAATAAAGTAAAGCAGGTAGGGAAATTGAAAAAGATTAAAAAAGGTTTTTTAAGTAACGGCTAGATTGCATTATTGAAAGTACGATGGCGTAAAGTCAATAAATATTAAGTTGAGGGAGAATCTGGACAAATAAAAATATATATATATAAAAAAAAAGAGCCTGGGCTGGGGGGAGCTGGGCACATGTTGTTGTCCCTTCTCTTCTCTTCTTGATCACCTGTTGTCCTTTTAGCTCGTCTATAATATTGTATCATATTTAATTAGTCCCTTCATCCGATAATACAGTTGAATAGGATTCATATCACACTAAAAATGTCACTTGATCTGGACTTTATAGTGAGTAGTATGGAAAAATAAAATAATAATGAGATTTCAAGGTAAAAGGACTTTACAACACTTAATATTATCAATATTACAATTAACGGGTACATTACATCCTTAATATTGTTAAAATTGTTTCTAACCGCACGACAAAAAAAAAAAAGAAGAAGAAATAAATCGAAGTAAAAAATAATAATAATAAATGTGGTCAAGAAATAATAAATGAAGTGAAAATATAAGAAGAAAAAGAAAGACGAACGGACTCTTCAGACGGTGCCGGTCTGACAGACGGAGAGCACTATATATATATATATATATTTTTATGTGGCATATCCCTATCGGCCAGGCCGATCCATGCCAAACCATCTTCATTCTTCGTAGCTGCTCGCTCGGTCCATTTAGGGCCCTAAATTGGAGCCGAAGATTGTAGTTGGACCATTCACACCTAAATTAAAGGCTACCTTCTCCAGTGGGACCCCATTTTTAAATGTGGCTGTTGTGTTGATGTTATAACCTACTAGTCATCGAGGGTCCATGAAATCTATTTTGATATTGAAGATAAGATAAGTAAATTACCCAATTTCATTGTCGGATCCGGTAAAATGAAACGAGAGGAAAAACAAAAAAAAAAAATCTTAATCGCGGTTGACATTAGGTAAATATGGTCCCAATCTAAAACCCGTTTAAATGAATTGGCATGAATTAGACTTTAAGTCCATAGTAATAGGTGTACTAGTTCTTCAATATGTCAAATTTTCTTTGCTCTTATTTAAGTTTTGCGAATTCCTTTGTGGGCTATATTGACAAAATGATCCATAACTACTACTGCTACTGCTATCATTGAAGTATTTTGTTTTTATAGGAAAAATTATATATATATATATATATATAAAAGAATAATATGTGTTTTGATACTTTTTTACAAATGCTTGACCTTTGATTTAGCAATTTTTTTTACTGATTTATAATATTATTAAATAATATAATTAAAAATTATCAAGAAAATAAAAAAAATCATAAAATAAAAAAAAAGTTGCAACATTTCCCTTTTGAAAAAGATTCAAGAACTTCACCAACCATAACTAGGGGCAAACACAAAATTGTACCATTAGAGAGCTAGATTTATAGTATTAAAATCAATAATAAAATTACTCATAGAAAAATATTTTTTTATCATTGCAATTATAATACATCTTATATACATAAAAATAAACATACCATCAACATAATCTAATGCTAAGCAAAAAAGTAAATTTAAACTTTGTTTATGTATCAATTACAAGTACTTAATATATTTAGTAAAAGGTTAAAAGAATAAAATTTTTAATAAGATTATAAAAAATAATATAATATTTCATAATTTTTTATACTAACTTTGTAAAATTATTTCATTAATAATATCATAAAAAATATATATACATATATATATTTTTAATATAAGTAATTAATAATTGATTATTCAATAATAATCATTTTTCATAATATTAATAGTAAAAGAAAATATTAGTATTTTAAGTAATATAAACTACTATTATTTATTAATATTTATACAATATGATTGCAATACTTATAGTATCGAATATAGTTATTATTTATTATAAAGTTAATAATAAATAAATATTATGTAATAAGAATTTATTTAGTTAACTATCACCTTTTTTATTAGTGAAATTCAATCTTATATGTTATGATAAAAAATAAATAAAAAGAGAATGAAAGATACAAACAATAAATGCAATTTAAAAAAGTAAAAATGACTCTAACGAGAATTAAACCCATAATCTTAGCATGCAAAAACAATCACTTTACCACTATGCGATATTAAGTATTATAATAAAATTTACACATAAAGATATAAAGAATGATAAGATGGATTAAACAAAATAAAGACAAAAAAAAAATCCCTTTTAATGTTGGAAGAAAGGACCCAAGCACCCATATTTAGAAATACAAATACAAAGCAAGAGGAAGCCAAGAAGACATGATTTCCATCACCAAAAACTTAGCCTTTGAGAAAACGAAAAGGAAATTGAGATGGAAAAATAGGGTAGCAGAAAATTGGCCTGGTTTTCACCATTGTCTCCCCCATGCAACATCCAACACAATCTGCATCTTTCCACAAAGGTTTTGATTCTATACTTAGAAGGACTTTTCTTTTCTTTTCTTTTCTTTTCTTTTTTTAGAATTTATGTATTTTAAGTAGTTTTGAATTATATTATCTACTTAAATTCATTTACTAATATTTTGAATCAACAGTAAATTGCCACATGTTCTTATATAACATTAATACAAAATAAAGAAACATGAGTCATATATTTATTAAAAATCATAATAGAGATTACTTGTCTACAAAACTATCAAAACACATCACTTTTTTTTTTAATTTTCCTTTTTTTTTCTTCTTTTCTTTTTAATTTGGCACCGATCATACAAATAATTTAATTTGCTCATAAAATGTGTTCCATTAATAGTTTTAGTTTGAGATTCAACGTACATTTTTAAAATTGTGAAATTATGCTTTTAAAACTTACTTTGTATTTGGCAATTTTTTTATTGTAAAGAAATTGGTAGAATTTAGTATAAATAAAATGAAGTATAATTTTTTATTTTTTTTTGTATTCGGAAACATATGAAAGAAATGAAATGAGGTGCAATTATCTTTTATTTTCACTAATTTCTATTATTTTTTAATTTTAAAAAACTAAAAAATATGAATATTTCCATTTAATTCCTTCCTATTTTATCCATTTTCACTATTCACTTTAAGTTGAAACATACCATTTCCACCCATTTTCTTATCTTAGAATTCCACCACTTTTCTTCCCGTCCGACCAGAGTGTCAGCTTCTAAAATAAACATTCGTAAAGTTCAACGATCGGAAAAACCGAGTACAGACGTTGTCCAACGGTTTCGATAATAGATTGGAGGGACGGTCTATATCATCTATTTGATCTTTTCAGTCCTTCCACAGGTTCTTTTCCATTTCTTCAAGCGTTTTTAGCAGCAATGGAATGGCTTTCTGGACTTGGCATAGTAACCAAGCATTACGTGGCAAGAATTCATTGGCTCTAACACCTCAGAGTTTCAGCTGCCAAGCATTCCAAGACAAAAACAAACCACTTATGGTATTGGAAGCAGGGGAAAATAAATAAATAAAATAAAACCAAAGAAAAATGCATGGAGTTGGAGTAGGAGCAGTTTCAGCTTCAGTGCCACTTTATATTAGTGAAAATTCACTCACTTCAAGCTGGAAAAGGACCCATTTGAATTATGGTTTTCCTAAAGGAAGCAAGTGGTTGTGCAGTAAACACCAGTCCTATTCTCTCTTATCCACAAAGACCAACTTTGTGAGAATTAGGGCAGCTTCTTCACCTTCAGGCAAGTTTTCATGTCTCTGCTTTGTTTTGAAATTGTGTTATACCTGTACATTAGTACTAATTTGCTTGCTTAGAGTCAAATTCCTTAAGGAGGTGCAGTTTCAGCCGATTACTTGAAATTCCAACTGCCTTTCTAGGGTTTGTTTTTTTCAGGGACATTTGCTAGGATCAAAACTTTAGAACTGTCTAATATTGTTCTGGTAATCTCAAGAGCCTTCAATTATGGCATTTATCAGCAAGTGATATTGACAAGTGGAGGTGGCAGCCGATAGCCCGTGGTGGTGTTTTACTATCGTAGAAAGTGTCTAACAGAAGGCCCAACATGACTGCTGTTATTATAGAAAACGTTGAAAGAAACTCTGTAAAGCATTTTCCTCAAAACAAACACACTGCTTGTTTCAAGCAAAAGTTGGGAGGGCTCGAATGTCACTCAAAATAGGAGTGATGAAATAAATTCCAATATGACAATACGAATTTAAATGGCTCTGGATGCTGCTGAAATCAACAATCTGTAATTTTATATGGGTTCTAGGATGGTTAATAAGTGCTGAGAAGTTGGTCCAATTTTCTCTGTGCTCCTTTGTTTGGGAAAAAAAAAATGAGGATTTCGATGCCTCGCATCTATAAAATGATGTGGTTCCCACACCCAAATGAAGCTGCTTTTCTGTGAAATTAATACAACTTTGTTTGTACAGTCATTGTTGTGGACTTACTTTACAGAGATAACATCTATTGTGTGGCCGAGCAAATGATTTTTCATCATTTGAAGCTAAGTGCAGAATATGGTCAGATTTGCCTAGTTTCATTTCTACTTTATCATGCCTGCAGTTGGAAGTGAACAATATTTAGAGGAACCAACTACTGGCTTGAAGTTTCCCACAAGCTTGACATTGCCAGGTTGCTCAAGTACGTTGACTTTGCTTGGAACAGGTTAGCTGCATTTTATGTATGCCATTCTCATGTACATACCATGCACTGTGATAATGCCAATGCCTTGCCTTTTTACTGGCCTCCTCGGAAAGTTACCATACAGTCCATGTTTGGAGTTTGCTGCACAGTTTCTATGTCCAGTCTATTAAAATTGCAAACTAGAATTCTGCTTGTACGTGTTTTCTAAAAAGGGTTTCAATTCTCCAGGATACAGGGAGAAAGTTTTTGCAATCATCGGTGTCAAGGTCTATGCTGCAGGCTTGTACTTAAACAGCTCCATTTTCGGTGGATTGAATGCTTGGAATGGGAAACAATCAGCTGAAATCCAGAGTGATGCATCCTTGTTCAACTCAATTTTTCAAGGTAAGAAATCGATTTCATATCCACGAACATGCTTATGTTAGTGACTCAGATATGTAGACGTATGGATTCTAACGCAGCTTAATGCATTTGGCCAAAAATAAATCACACAAACTAATGCAGCCAGCATGGAGAAGTCATTGAAAATCGTTCTTGTGAGAGATGTTGATGGTAAAACTTTCTGGGATGCTTTGGATGAAGCCATCTCCCCAAGAATTAAAGCGCTCATCCCCATTGATGAATCTGCTCTGTCCAAATTCCGGAGCATCTTCCAAGGACGTCCTCTCAAGAAAGGAACCTCCATATTTCTAACTTGGTTGAACCCCTTTAAGATGCTTGTGAGTAAAGGCTGAGAACTTATCTACTTTAAGACAGATTTTTGCTCCTGAAGATTAGGTGGATAAGGACATGCCACTGATGGTTTAGTCCCCAATGACGCAGCAGTATGCTAAAATTGGGTTGAAATGAAATTTTAATACAATACGGATAATCTTTATCACTTTGTCTTTTTAAGTTTTGATTACTTATCTAACAAATGAGATGTTTTAAATTAATCAGGTTTCGATTTCTGCTGACGGGTTGCCATCTGAGGTGGATGCTACCATTGAGTCAGAAAATGTCAATTCCGCACTTTATGACGTTTTCTTAGGTGCTTCTCCAGTATCTCCATCACTCAAAGCTTCTGTAGCTGATGGCCTGGCAAGCGCCCTTAAATAGCCACAGCAAAAAGAAAAATGAAGTTGCATAACCATCAATTTTATCGGGTTTACATGTCTCTGCTTTCCAAAATATTCATTATGAACCCCTGATAGTGTTGTATCTGCCTGATTTTACGAGAGGAGAGACTACACGTAATGAGAGTCAGTTGTGCTTCATTTTTATTTTATTTTATTTTACTAACCCACTCAGCTATATGCTTTCCTTATTTTATTTTATTTTAGTCTGTATTGTTGCGTTTGATTTTTCTCTATTCAAGCTACAGTTGCACATTACATCTTTACTCAATGGCAATTTATCAATAGCCTTGACGCGTGAAAAACTCATAAAGAATGATAACTTGAATGTGCAAGTGAAACTTTACCCTACCATTTGCAGTGGATTTCCCTTTATGAATCAAGACATTGTCAGCATCCATGTATAGATCCTCAGACCACAGGCCAAAAACGTGAATAAAACTTAAAGATGGCTGGCATCCTTCTGGGATCAATCAAACTTCTCTATCAACCACTCAATTCGTACTTTGACTGTACATGCCCTTTAAGTATGAAGATTGTAACAAATTCACCACTCTAATTAGAGGTTGTTGGCCCAGGATTTCACCTTAAATGTAGCAAGTTGCAAGCTTTGATTTTCACAATCTTCAAACTTCAAAGGTGAATAGACTATCAAAAAGTGTGGTTTAAAGGGTACGTTTTCAAAATTCAGTGATCTCTGGAGGACTCTAGCCCTTAGAAAAATTCTAGAACAGAGAAATGAGCTATACTGTTTGCTATTTGAAATGTTATCTTCAACATCCTCCTTTTCATTCCCGTAGGATCTTGCATGTGCATATACCGATGAGATCTTAATAGTAATCTCTTTCGTCCTTAAAATAAAAATTACATATGAGCTTGTAAGTTCAAGGTTTCTCAGCACATGAAAAAGAACATATTTCATTTCACAGATAAAGAAGTTATCGATAATCATCGTCCACTCTCTATTTTTATTTGCTCAAGCATCTTGACTACTTCAGCCATGGTAGACCTCCTGGAGGGTTCTGGTTAAGACATGTTAATGCTATGCTGAATGCTCTGTTAATCTCATCAAGTGGAGAAGATTCCAAGCTTTTGTCAAGTACATGCTCTTCCTTTTTGTCCTGCACAACTGACTTCACCCGGTTAGCAATATTTAATATTATATCTACTTGATGTCGTAGACATGGTGCACTGTTATATATTCTTACAACTTAAAATGGCATTAAAAATGAAGTTGTATTTCCGGCATGTGCATATTTAATTCTAGTGCCACCGGTCTATTCTGAGTCGTTTTATGCGTGCAGTGTCAAATCCTGTTAACAGACTATTTTCAGTGCTGTAGAAACATGCCCCTAGATACTTCCTACCTTTCTTGATTGGGGACAAGGAATGGATTACTGAAATGAACTACTTATGAAGCACATAATATGAATTGTGTAAGAATGAAAAATCATAATTCTATGGTGACAACCAGAAGAACACCTTGCTATTGGCAACTCCTATGATATAACTGTTAGCTAGTTTACCGTTATATTACTTTGTTTTCTTGTAGATCTACATTTTCAAGCTCTCAATTTTTCTGATAGGCGAAAGAAATCTCTAAATGGAAACAAAGGACATTCTCCAGAAGACAGCAACATTTAAAAAGGATTAAGAACTGACTGAAGGGATAAATTTCTTTATTGAGGATTTACCCATGTGACTAATTTGGTTCCCTCCTCTACAATTGTTTCATCTGTTGGTTTTTTGCCTGTTAGAAGTTCAAGCAAAACAACTCCAAAGCTGTAGACATCTCCTTTTGCTGTTGCTCTTCCTGTATCAAAGTACTCTGCAACAATGACTTACTCGTTATTTCTTGTATCATTTTCAAAGATCACCATATTAATGGTGAATGAAGATTCATACCTGGAGTCAAAGTATCCAAAAGTTCCAGCCACAAATGTGGAGACATGAGTTTTATCTGGTTCCATGAGTGTGGCTAGCTCAAAATCAGAAACACAAGCATCCGTGTTTTTATCCAGCAATATATTACTTGACTTTATATCCCTGTGAATGATGCGGGGTATGCAATCATGATGAAGATATGATATCCCTCTTGCTGCTCCTAAAGCTATTTTATACCGTGCTGACCAAGCTAATGGCATCTCGTTCATTGACTTTCCTGCATTTTTTTTTTTTGGCAAATTATTATGCCTATGAATGTGGTCTTATTTCTATGTCTGTGGGAACAACTACATGATAATTGACACCAAGTTTGTGAAACTCAACCATACCGTGAAGTGCATCCAGACTTCCATTGAGCATGAGCTCATATATGAGAAGATTGTAAAGAGGGGTAGTGTAATATCCGAGGAGGGTAACAATATTCCGATGCTTGATGTCTCCCATTGCCTCCAGCTCTCTCTCGAATCCTCTCTCTCTATCCGAACTTCCTCTATTAGGTCTCTTCACAGCAAAACTTGTGAATCCATCTATTGACAATTTATATACCGTCCCAAAACCGCCTGAGCCGATTATGTCCTTGTTGCTCAACTTCATAGTCTTCCTCAAGTCTTCAGATGTGAGTGATCGCAACATGGGGGATCTGAACATTACCATTTTCCCACCTGTTTAGCCAATCACGCCTACGTTACATGACTTACGTTCATCATTCATGGTAAGTGAAACAATAAGTTTGTGAATTATGGGTCATACCAAAGAAGGTATCTTCATATACCATCTGCTTTATTTTCCGTCTTCTGTACCAAAGAATTGCTATTATGACTTTGGATGCAACAAATGCAACACAGCAGATTGTAATGTAGAATGCCAGTACTAGCGTGTTCTCCATGAAACTCTTGCAAAATGGAGACAAATATCAAATGCCTCTATTGGCAAAGTGTTTCAAATTGTAGCTTTACTGTAAGAGAAAATAATTGGATAAAGGAGAAGGGTAAAGAAGGCAATTTCTTCACTTACATTGGCCTGGATTTTGCTGAAAAGTGCTGGGTTTGTGTGAGAAAAGTTGCTTTCACTCTCTAAAATTTCGCCACACAACAAAGAGACTGTTGTATGATGTGAAAGGCTGCAAATCCTTTTCGTCTGATGCCTTTTTTTTGACATTTATCATATCCGTGAGGTCCTCGCGAAAATAATTTTCGTGTAGTCAATGACATATTTCCTTATTTATGTAATAATGCCCTATAATTTCTGTTCTCATCTACATTCTTTACTTGTTATCATGCACCATAAGCATAAGGTATACCTATCCACTGTATATTCTTACCTCAATATGAATATATAAGACTCACTTCATTACATTCAAAGCTTCTAGTTTTACTCATACCTATCCACCGTATATTCTTACCTCAACAAGAATATACAAGGCTCGCTTCATCACACTCAAAGCTCCTAGTTTTACCCATTGTAGGAAGTTCTTCACTGCTTCTTCCCATAAGAGTTTCTATCATGTCCTAGTCTTAGCGTGGCTGATCATCCCGTAGACCGGATGTACAGTTATTGATCATCGCCTTAGTAAGCTATTATCTCATCAACTAGCTAATCAAACGTGTGCCTTTCCTCCTCAAACAGGGTGAACAATTCCTAGCGAATAGTCTACTGCACTAAGCACACGTGTATGTCAAACAGGAAACATCTCCACGAACACTCCTAAGGCTAAAGTAAATATACAATGAGGAGACATCACAACAACTCTCAACAATCTAAAATTTAGAGTAATTTATGAATCCACTGCACATATATAAGTATACATATATTCGTTGTTTCCTACTCCCCAAACACTCATGAGTACAAAAACATATTGCTGCATCATCTTAGGACAACCATTGTTAACGGCCAACCTTCAACAACCCCATTGAAGGTTTATACCCGCAGACATAGAAGGACTTCTTCCTGCAACTAGTCCAAGCTGTAAGTGTGACAAGTAATGTAGGACATGTAGATCCGATAGGTAGGCAGTAAAAGTGTAAAAAATAGGGTAGTTATCGCGTCATGCCAGATAGGGAAGGTTGTTAGATGTGGCATGATGTAAGAGGTAGTGGGAGGAGGAAAAATAGGGGGCTGTTGAGGAGAGCAAACCGCCCCTCCCATGCCTTGGCAAGCTTGTAATTAAAACATGAAAAAGGGAAATGAAGAAGGCAAACTTGAATTCATTCCAAACATCTTTGTTTAAGAGATCTGGGGTTCTCTCTAAACGAGCCCTTGCAACCACGCAACCATAGGTAAACAAGGAAGAGATTCCTGTACAAAGAGAATTGAAGCCGACCTAAACACCCAACTCATAGTAACTACGTCCTTTACAAGATCCGCTAACATATTGGTATCAGAGCTAGGCATAGAGGACTTGCACAAGGTGCAGCAGTAACTCGAGTCCCTCGTGGCAATGTACCAGGAGGATTGGGCGTGCATGGCGCGAATGGAAGCTCGTCAAGAGCAACCGGCTGCCCAAGTGGAGACCCTTTTGAGGGAGGGTTCGACATCTAAGCAACAAGATTAGACGTTGAAATTGGGGGGCGAATTGAAGGGAGAGGAAAGGCGTGAAAGAGGACAGAATCTTCCAAAATATTCCAAGTGGGATTTTTAGAGATATGATGGAAGTATTGATCCCCTCACTTGGCTCAATCGAAGTGAGCAGTTTTTCAAGCATCAGTTGGTTAGGGAGGAAGACAGGGTAGAGTTGGCCGTGTTTCATTTTGGAAGGGGATGCGCAGCTGTGGTTCATGAAGTTAGAATGGGAGAATATGGTGGGAAGTTGGCCAAATTGCATCAAGTCTCAACAGTGGACCAATATCAACACAAGTTTGAGCAACTTTCTGCTCAAATTGAGACCTTAACGGTGGAAAATGAAATCTGCATCTTCATTAGTAGGTTGAAGGAGTTCATTGTGGTGGAGGTGGAACTCCATCAACCTTCTAGCCTTTTGGAAGCCATGAACCTTGCACGGTTATACGAAAGGAGAGGCCAACAAACGAGGGGGGAAATGGAGGGTATGGGGGTAAAAACATGCTAGATGATCTCCCATCCGAGTCGCAGTAAACCACCTTTTATACAGAGGCTGAATAAGACGGAATTGGAAGAGAAAAGGACTAAGGGCCTATACTTTAATTGTGATGAACAGTTTACAGTGGGACATAAGTGTAAGAAGCTATTCTGGTTGGAATGCGAAGAGGATGAGTTGGAGTGGCAAAATAAGGGCGGGAAGAATACTAAGGAAGAAGTTGAGGGCGAGCTAGAGATATCATTGCAAGCTATGGCTGAGGTGATGAGAGTACAAACAATGAAGGTTGTAGGACAAGTCAGGGGATAGGAAACTAAGGTCTTTGTGGATTCGAGAAGCACACATAGCTTCATCAATTCGACCTTAGCAACGCATGTTGTGTTGCCGATAGAAGCCCATACCAAGTTGCAGGTGGTGGTAGCGAATGGGGAGAGAATCGTAAGTGAAGGGGTTTGCTGAAGCGTCCAGTTGTTGGTAGATGAAATTCCCTTCTAGTTAGATTTATACTCCTTGCCATTATGTGGAGTAGGGGTGGTTCTTAGGGTTAACTAGTTGAAATCATTATGCACTATCGCTTGGGATTTCTCGTCCTTGAGGATGTCGTTTAGAAATGATGGGGAACCTATCAGGATACAAGGAAAGGTGGAGATAGGGGAGAATTTGCCTCTTGCATCAGCAATGAAAGAGGCTGATCAGACCCATGAATTGCAGCAGCTGCTAACCACATTCAAGGAAGTCTTTCGCAACCCACAAGGCCTCCCACCACTGCGAGCATGTGACCATGTCATTAGCCTACTATCGGGCACTACACCTATCGTTGTGAGACCTTATAGATACCCTCACAATCAAAAGGATGAGATCAAAAGGCAATGCGAAGAGATGCTGAGGAAAGGGATCATTCGATTGAGTCGATCTTCTTACTCATCCTCGATGTTGCTAGTGCGCAAGGCTTATCAAACATGGCATTTTTGTGTTGATTACTGCGCATTAAACGAGAGAACGATCAAGGATAAATTTCCCATCCCTGTGATTGAAGAGCTGTTGGAAGAATTACACGAGGCAACATATTACTCCAAGCTAGACCTGGCTTCAGGCTATCATCAGGTGAGAATGAGACCATCAAGCGTGGAAAAGACGACTTTCCGCACACATCACAGCTATTTCAAATTCTTAGTGATGTCATTCGAACTAACCAATGCCCCATCAACGTTCTAAGCCCTCATGAATGAGGTTTTTAAAGGATTCCTCCGAAAAATCGTGCTGGTATTCTTCGATGACATCTTAGTGTATAGCAAGATGTAGGCGGAGCATCTACAGCACACCAATCTTGTCTTGTCCACACTCAAGCAGCACTAGCTTTTCATCAAAAGGTCTAAATGCAATTTTGGACAACAGCGAGAGGCATATTTAGGCCACCAAATTTCCGCAGCATGGGGTAGAAGCTGATCTTTAAAAGATTGCAGTAGTATAAACATGGCCAAAACCGGCCACCATCATAGCACTAAGGGGATTTTTTAGGCTAACAGGGTATTACCGAATATTCATAAGGAACTACAATATGATTGCGGAGCCACTAACCAAGATGTTGGGTAGGAATAGCTTCAAATGGACATCTGAATTTGACCAAGCCTTCTTTACTTTGCGAGATGCCCTCACCCATGACCCGATGTTGCGGTTCCCAGATTTCTCTCAAACATTCACGGTGGAGTGTGATGCATTCGAGTCAGGCATAGGGGCAGTGCTACAACAAGAGCAACAACCAATCTCCTTCTTCAGTCGTCCATTTGCGCAGTGACATCTTCAGCTTCCTACATATGAGAAGGAACTTATTGGTCTAACAAAGGCAGTGAGACATTTGTGGACGTATCTATAGGGGCAAAGGTTTATCGTAAAGACAAACTACTATAGCTTGAAATTCTTACTAGAACAGCGCATCACCTCAACAACATTAGGTTAATAAGTTGATGGGATTCGACTTCACTATTCAATATCAACCGGGACGCCACAACCAAGTTGCGGATGCCCTTTCTAAACAGAACGAGGAAGAGGCAATGCTCTTCGCTTTATCCTCACCTCAGCTAGAGCTCTTTGAATTGATCCGAAAGGAGACAGCCTCCTCTACCACCCTACAAAAGCTAGGCGCACAAATCCGCAACCATAAAAAGGGTCCCCAATGGCAGTTGAACGATGGTCTCATCCTCTACAAGGGGCACGTGTATTTGGATTCGTCATCAACGCTTTATTCCACCATCATGCAAACCATCCATGACCAATGCCATGAAGGCCACTAACACACTTTATATCGCATAAGCCAAGATTTCTTTTGGAAAGGCATGAAGAAGCAAGTTCAAGATTTAGTCCAACTTGTTCCACCTGCCAACAACACAAGAGTGAGCATTTGCAACCATCAGGCCTCCTACAACCCCTACCAATTCCCCATCAAGTCTGTGCAGACATCTCCATGGACTTCATCGATTCATTGCCCCCATCCCATGGCAAGACGGTCCTCTTCATAGTGGTCAATCGCTTCTCCAAATACAATCACTTCATTCCCCTAAGCCATCTATACAATGCGGTTTCGGTAGCCAAGATATTCTTTGACCGAATCTTTTGCCTCTATGGACTACCAGAAACCATAGTGAGTGATAGAGATGTCACCTTCACCAACTTATTTTAGAGGGAACTTTTTAAGCTCAATGGAATGAAACTAGCCTTCTCCTCAACCTACCATCCACAATCGGATGGCCAAACAGAGGTCATCAACATCAACTGGACCATCAAAATGTATTTGTGTTGTTTTACAGGTGATAGGCCGTGAACTTGGACGAATTGGATCCCATGGGTGGAGTATTGTTGTAACACCGGGTACTACTCCTTGCTAAAGGCAACACCCTTCTAAGTAGTCTACGGTTGAGCACCTCCGTGCTTGCTTTCCTACTCAGCCGGACTAACCAAGCTGGAAGCAGTTGATCAAGCTCTGCTCAACCGTGATGAGGCACTCTCCGAACTCCGTGACCACCTTCTCCATGCGCAACAGCTCATGAAACATCAATATGATTCAAAACATAAGGAGGTTTCCTTCTAACTAGGTGACCTAGTTCTCCTCTACCTCCAACCCCATCGTCAACACTCCCTTGCAGTGGCCAAGCTTCATAAGCTCTCACCAAAATTTTATAGGCCATTTCCAATCACTGCAAAGATCGGATCAGTTGCCTACAAACTCTAGCTACCACCCACCAAGAAGATTCATTCAATCTTCCATGTCTCATGCCTCAAATGCTTCCTTGGAGCTCCCCCGGAACAACCCAAGATACCACTCACTCACAAGGGACACACCATTCCAAACCCACAAGCCATCCTCCAGGCATGTTAGAAAGATCCCAGCTCTGAAATCCTAGTCCATTGGGAAGGTTACTCCCCAGCAGAGGCCTCTTGGGAAGACGCCTACATGATCTAAGCTCATTATCCACAATTTGCTGAGGTCAAGCGCCATCTTAAGGGGGGGAAGCCATGTTAGCGGCCAACCTTCAACAACCCCATTAAAGGTTTATACCTGCAGACATAGGACTTCTTCCCGCAACTAGTCTAAGCTGGAAGTGTGACAAGTAATGTAAGACGTGTAGATCTGATAGGTAGGCAATAAGAGTGTAAGAAATAGGGTAGTTATCGTGTCATGCCAGATAGGGAAGGTTGTTAGATGTGGCATGATGTAAGAGGTAGTGGGAGGAGGAAAAATAGGGGGCAGTTGAGGAGAGCAAACCGCGCCCCCACCCTTAGCAAGCTTGTAATTAAAACGTGAAAAAAGGAAATGAAGAAGGCAAACTTGAATTCATTCCAAACATCTTTGTTTAAGAGATCTGGGGTTCTCTCTAAACGAGCCCTTGCAACCACACAACCATAGGTAAACAAGAAAGGGATTCCCATACAAAGGGAATCGAAGCCGACCTAAACACTAAGCCCATAGTAACTAGGTCTTCTACAAGATCCACTAACAACTACCAAACCGGTCATTAATGATATTGGTGCACTACAGCCATCTATATAGGCATCCCACACCACCATTATCGTAGGCTGTAGCTTCTTTTGAGCATGCTAAACTGTATCACAATTTGTAGATATTGTGTTTAATTTTAGTAAAGTAGATTTGATCTAAAATAGAATATTTTAAGGATTTAACGGGGTTTTGCTATTAAAATAAAATTCTTAAGTGAACAAACACGAACATAAATTTATAAATTGAAATGTTATAATTTATAAAATGGAGAAGTTTAATAAATTGGACATAAGGCATTCCTCTTCCATCTTGCTCCAACAGGAACATGTTGCAAATGGAGAAAGAGGAGAAATTCTATAAAGGAACATGATTGTTACTGAAGGTATGACCTGTCCTACCATTAAGTTAGGAGTTGGGAATGAACGAGGACTACATGTCATAATCCGTTTACTTGGAAGCTACAGTTTGTGATATGAACACTTCGCCAAAAACAGCTGTGTACTGTGACTAGCACCTTTTTCTTGACTAACCTAAATACTAATCAACATAATGAATCATGTGAAGAAATAAATCTATTCCTTTTTTCTGATCTAATGCTGTTTGAAAAAAATAAAAAGGGTTGATTATTAATATTTTTGGGAAGATGCATAAAGATGAACATTTCTCCTTCATCAATAACTGTTTTCGCTTGCTCAATTGTGTCATGTAAAATTTACAACTTTTGTTATTTATTCAACATTCTGATGATTTAATCAAAATCAGCATTTTAAGAGCAGCAACCATGGGATAACACTATGCGTGTTAAGTGATTTCATCTGTATTGTCATCTAGATATTGTTGGTATATATAACACATTGTCAGAAACACGGCAATTACTTTTCTGGCATTGATGCGATCGCCGTATATAAGAGTCACACCTATTGGGACAACAGGCAGCGTTAACATTCTTATGACATTTGAAAACAAGGAAGAGACCAGGAAAATTAGCCCCTCAATTGCAGCAGAAAAGATCCGCAATGCTAGAGCTGCCCCAACTAGAATCATGAAGATAAAGAGCTCCACCTTTGTAGAGTCCCTCCATATCCTCCCTTAAACCCATTCCTTCCCCAGTCGTGAACAATCCAACTACAGAAATGCAGATGGTCACCAGAGATGTAAAAATCAGCATATATAATACGACAGCAAAAGTTTCTTTGTCATTATTTTATCAACAGAGAGCTGCAGTAGACAAAGCAACAATGCATATCCTATTGATGCAAGGAGAGTGTAGATGGATCCTATTATGCATTTTTGTCTGCAGACATTCTTGCCCTAGTGGAGATGGATTGTAATTAAAAAAAAAAAGTGAACAGTGTCAAGAGGACAACGGCATTCAATATTAAATTAGTCGTGTTGTGAGCATTTAATAATAATGAAAGCACTGCGTTGAATGCCAATGGGATGCACTCAGAAGGGAGTATGTAGGGATAGGAAGGTATAAAAGACCAACTAAAAACAAAATATTGTTCCCAGCAACTAGAATACCTAATAAGATATAGACCAGTGTTATTGGGTGTAGAAGGATTGCCAGAGATGTTGACAGCAGTGGTGTCATCAATTTTAGTTTTAGTAAATGGAGTGAACAAAATTGGTAGAACTAGCAGGGGAAATGCTGCTGTCTGAACCAAAGTAGCCATCCATTTGCTATTCCCACAGAGGTCAAAGTAGAGTTTTTCAAACTTATTATGGACGCTTGACCGATGAAAAGAAGGGCAAGCCACCATTTACAGCGTTTAAATTGAAGAGTAGGCGGTGCATCCAGCATTTGTCTCTGCAACTTGTTCTTGAGATTTAGCAGGAGCACAATAAATCAGGCATTAAACATCACTTCATCAACTATGAAATTTGTTGGTAAAAAAGAAAGCAACCTATTGAAATTCGGTAACGGATTACGTAAAGCAGTTAAAATTATATAGTGACATGAACTAGAAAATCTAAATCGGGATCTGCCAAACATCCTAGTCCTAGTTACAACAATTTAGTCGAGAATTGCACTGGTCAATAGCTCACAAGCCGGGAGATAGCCAGTTCAGTAACAATCATGTTCCTTTACAGGGAAAAAAGGGAAAAAGTCGGAAATCAGAGAAGCCTGATCTACAGAAGTCAAATTGCCACCTCTCATGGAGTCGCATGGTGCTTCAACTTCAACCTTCATCCTCTCTTGACGTCCAAACCAATTGTGTGAGCATTTCAGGGAACTTTTGCATAATTACATTATTGTGCTGGTACAAACTCAATTACACAGTAGCTAACGTTAGCAAAAGCTGCAATTTATAGCCGATAAATATGGTTCAAAGGTAAAAGTCCTTACCTTATATAAACCTCAAACCGGATAGAAACAAATCCCATGTTAGGACAGATTAATTCTCTCTTTTTTCTGCAGAGTGACTTTCTTTCCTCTTATTATTTTCTTCGACTTCTATAAGGTAGTTGATAAAATTTGCCCATAAATCCATACGAGCCTTCCATAGTATTATCGATCAATGATTTTCCAGAAAAAAAAAAAAAAAAGCAGTATCGATCAATGTATTTACTTCATTTTCTTTTTCAAAAAAATTCCACAATACAAATATCATAACTTTATTTCAAGTACACATGGAACTTAAAACTGTTATACAAAAGAATCTATGCTTCAATGCATGTGCTTTAGTGCTCTCCCCTCTTTATCTACTCATGCTATAATTGACACATCCATTTAATTAGATTCATTTTCATAACATTCGTACTTAAAGAAGAGTTTTGTACTGACTCTTGATGATGATACAAACACCTTGCTTAAACAAGCACGAGTTGCGACTGATACTTCATCCTACCGATACTTTGTGCTACCCAGCTTTGAGAACCCACCAACATAATGAATAATGAGAAGAAATCAGCGAACTCCTTTTTCCTGATCTTGTGCTGTTTAACAAACTAATGGTTGATTATTAGCAGTTTATTATAAGAAGATGAGTAAAGCTGACTCCATATTCCTGATTATTGAAGTAGATCAAGGGACATGTGAACACAGAAATCTTCCACTATATCGATCGTATCATGAAAGCCTTCCAAGTTCGCTTCCATTGCTGAATGTTTTAGCAACTAAGATGGCATTAAGCAGTAAGAATAGCAGCTACAAAACTATGAAGTGTCTTCATTTTCATTTTTGTCCAGATATTGTTGGTAGAGATAAGAAGAACAACCCCAAATTGCTAGCAACATGGCAATTATTTTTACGCCATCCATGTGATCACCATATATAAGAGTCGCCCCTATTGGGACAAGAGGCAGAGTTAACATACTAACGACATTGGAAAACAAGGAAGAAACCAAGAAAATAAGTCCCACTACCCCAACTGAAGAGATCTGCCAAGCTAGAGCTGTCCCAACTAGAATCAAGACATAAACAACTCCACCTTTTTCAAATCCCTCCATGTCCTCCTTCAAACCCGTCCCTTCACTGCTTGCAAACAAGCCAATCATGCAAAAGCATGTTGCAACCAGAGATGTATAGATCTGCATATCTAATACCACGTCAAAAGTGTCTCTCTTCATTATTTTGTCAAAAGAGAGCTGAATCAGACAAAGCAGCAGTGCATATCCTCCTGATGCCAAAATGGTGCAGATGAATCCTATAATGTACTTTTGTTTTGAAACGGCCTTGTCCGAATTGGAATGAATTGCAACAAGTACAGCAGATAGCGTCAAGAGGACCACAGCATTGAGTATTAAAGCAGTGATCTTTTGAGCATTCATGAAAAATGATAACACTGCATTGAATGCCAATTGGGTTGCGCATAAGAGGGAGTATGTAGAAACAGGAAGATACCAAAGCCCAATTGAATACAACATATTGTCCCCACCAAGGAGGATACCGATAAAGAGGTAGACCAGTATTACCATGAGAACAGAAGGATTGCTGGAAACGTCGATATCAGTAGAGTCATGGGCTTTAGTTTTAGGAGATGGAAACAACAAGAGTGGTAGGAACAGCACTGGGAATGCGGCTGTCTGAACTAATGTTGCCATCCACTTACTATTCCCCCCAAGGTCAAAGTATAGTTTTCCCAAAATCACGGCTGCTGCTTGACCAATTAAAAGAAAGGCGATATTCAGAAACACAAGTAACCACCATTTCCACCGTTTGAGGCTAAGAGGAGGCAATGAAGCAAGAGACTCCAGGATAAGTTCCTGATGTTCTTCTTCTGCATTTTAAATCAGACATAGAAGATTGCCTTCATTAACAAAAAATCTGTTTCCACAAAGCAAAAGAAGACGCATGCTAACTCAACATGAATTTGGAAATCTAGATGGTATCCCATCATCCTGCAAAGGATCTAGTTTTACAATTTAGCAAGGAAGTGCATTATGGATAGCTTCTCCAAATGAAGAAAGTCAACTCCAATTTCACATGCCATTTGAGCAGATAAATTGCTTTGTGCTCAGCATGATCAATTAGCTAACAACCAGCTACCATGACTGTAATTGTTTTCTTTTTTGTTCAGGGCAGCAAAAAACAAAAAACAAAATACAAAAAATGAAAAGAAATGGAGATCAAAATTCATGACAATGGAAGCTTTTCCATGCTTGAAGTGACATGATCGTAGAATATTTCAAATACAACGATTGAATCGAGTCTATTGAAAGACAAGCATGAGTTGCAGAATTAAACCTATAATGGAGTCACAGGGAGCTTCCTCTTCGGGCATCATCATGTCACTGAATAGATCAACCAAAATTTCACACCCTTAAGGCCATTTTTGAAGGTCTGTCAAAACTGATGGTGAGCATGTTTAGGTAAAAGTGGTTGCTTTGTTGTGCTTCTAGGAACACATGTCCTTTTGCTTTTGTAATGACATGGCTATAATCGTCAGGAGTTTGTTCCACACTAAGGGACTAATTGGAGGATACAACACCTTGTACAAGTATAGTTAATATTGTCTCAGGCTTGATTACATAATACTTCTACAAGAAGTATTAATACAGAAGTGTTAGGGTTACATAACCCTGTGACAGTATAAAAAGACTAAAACACCCCTATATCTATAAACTAGTAATATACAGTAATAGAGGCAACTTGAGCACATAACATACAAGGAAATATATAACCAAGACATTATTTACTCCTTATCCATAAATTCAGGGAAAAAGTCAGCTACTTGTGACTGTTATTCCAATACATAAAAGTGACGGATCCATGTTAATTCCCTTAATTCATATGTTAGCTTTGATGGACTAGTACTAGGATTGACCAGAAAGATTAAAATGTGCCATGGTGAATCAAGACAACAACTCTTGTGCTCTAGATAAGCAAGAACAAATGAGAATTAGACACAGTGCAGTACGTTAGAATAGCCTCCATGAGTGGGGAAAAAGGCTCCATTAAAAGGTAGGCATGCTATTTTCTGCATGTCAAAATTTTCATTTACCCGTAGCTACCACTAAAAAATTCATGTTTGCGTAAAACTCCCTATGAAGTCTTTCTCCTATGAAAAGACTTGAGGGTAGGAACACTAAATGGATGAGCCCAATTAGCCTGGGTCACATTAGCCTTATCAAAAAAAAAATTATTAAGCATTTTTTATTTGATTTTTGTTTGACTAAAACCAAAACTTTATTAACTATCTATAATTCAAAACAACTGATATTACAAACAAGAAGAAAGACAGTAGGAATTGTATGCCACTTGGAATGCCATTAAGCATATCTAATGTCATCAATTTGAACTTCTACATTAAGGGACTACCCAAGTGAAAACTTCAGATTTCTTTTTCCCCTAAAAAGAAAGTGACAAACATGAACAAGAAGAATTCATCTTCGGGGACTAAAAGATTCTTATTCATATAGGATATTGGCTGATCCTCGTTTCAAATATTATGGTGCCCGAAAATCTTTACAAAATCTGACTTGGGCTGAAACTAATAATAGAATAACTACGAGGACGAAAGTTAGATTCAAATACTAATAAATGACCAGTCGAAAGCTAGATCCCCCTTATGCAAGTAGTAATGGACAGCCCAACACAACAGTCAACAAAAAAAAAAAAAGGAAACTGTGACATTGAATCAATAGATTGAAAAGAATAAGAACCAAATCCAGTCCCTCAATTCAGTAGAAATCTTTTGACCAAAAAGAAAACTAATAAGAGTAGAAGTGAAAGAAGACATTATATAATGCCACATATTACAAAGCTTATACATACAGCATATATCCGGTATCATTTCCGCTAGGCATTCACAAAAGAAACAACGGCATGTTGTTACCCTCATCTATCTCTGTTTCGAAGCAAATATTAGACTTCTTCAGTGATAATAGCCTCTAAATGAAGTCCACATCCAGGAATCATGAATGCACCTCCTACTGTGGCTTCAGCTTGAGTGCAGCGCTGAAGACATTAAAGCGATCCCTTATCGATACAATGTAACAAGACACATGGGACAAAATAAGAGGTCTATAATTACCTATTGATGCAAAAGCGTTTCCCTGTGGGAGGTGGACCATCATCAAAGACGTGACCAAGATGTGCATCACACATAGCACAAAGTACTTCTTGACGAGGCATGAAAATAATAGAAAGGTCTACCTTTGATTTTACATTGTTACCAATGGGTTGATGGTAAGATGGCCAACCAGTTCCACTGTCGAATTTAGTAGATGATCTAGAAGAAAGGAAAGTCATTTTAGAAGTTACAATCGAAACAAAATTATATGATAGCATAACAATGGTTGTTAACGGACTACTTACTCAAATAGTGGTGTGTCACAACATATGCAGTGGTATACTCCTGGTGTTTTCGTATTCCAATACTCTCTGAAGGCAAAGATAATTAGATCTTAGTCCGATAAAGAAGTCTAAATAATATTAGACTCTTGGTTGGGCAGTATCTCTGAATTCGATCATTAGTGGCTATAAGGATAGTTAGATCAATTGAGGAACTGAGGACATGCCTGATATATGTTTCACCCAATAAGATGCTCAAGTATTAACTGTCAAGATTTGCATACTGAACCCAATAAAAATTAAATTTTCAATCTAGTAGTAACAACAAAAAGGTATGGAACTGAACATATTATTTTATAATGTGATTACTTTTGGTTTGGACACTCAAGAAGCCATTTATTACATTACATCCATTAAAATTTGAAACATAGAATGAGTCCATAATTGTACCCAGTGAAAGCCCTCTCAGTGCCCTTTTGGCGAGTTGTGTAGTACTGCTCAGGTGTGAGCTTCTTCTTCCATTCCTCATCACTTACAGATGCATACCCTTCCTTGCCTATTACCATTAGAGAAACTAGATCACTCTAAAAAATATATTCCAACAAACTTTTTTTTCCTTGGAAGAAATGCACCATCATCGTAGGCTTACATTTTCTCTTATCATGTTGCGGCAGCACGAGTGTTGTGATCATTCAAAAGAATGATGACAATATGCAGAAAAATGATTGGCATTTCATATGATTTAATCCTCACAAGACAACACTAATTATCTTGCAATTCAATACATTTGACATGCCGGGCCTTCTTTTAGCATGACATGGTGTGTCATGCGCTAAAAGAAATTGAATTACAAGGTTCCCAATTGAATAATTTTAAATTTTCCATCAAGATTGATACTAATCATTCAACTTTTCTATTCTGATAATGCAGGCCAAGTCCTCGTCCAACTAGTTAAGTTGCTCTCTTGATCTATGAGAAGTTACAGATATAAGGTACGAAAACAGCCTTCTAGCAAAATGTGATCTTAAGCTGCATACACATGTTTGCGTATTTTCCATACCTCTCAGCTGCCTGTAGAAGCACTTTACCGCACCGGGAATCTTCTTTTTATTAGGGTATATGTCAATTCATCCATAAAGCCCAAGCACCTTTTCTGGTATCTTGGATACATTTTTTTTTTTTAATTTTATAAGCCACTTTATGCCTCACTAGCACTCGATCCTCACTTTTCCTCAATTAAATGCCAAATTTTCCCTATCCCAGTAATGAAACATTTATAAAGGAAGAGACATATATTAATTTTGAGCCATATCTATTATAGCTGTCATATCATTTTAAAGTTATATCGTTATCTGATGACTTCTACGGAATTTACTTCCTAAGTACACGCATCGTGATACGAGGTCCCTTTAACATTTAAAATTACGTATTGACCGGATGTGACAAAATTCTAGGTCAGCTTTTACTGAATTCATAATTAAGCAAAGACAGTTTGCAGCATTAAAAATTGATCTTTCACAATCTTTCACACACATAAAATAAAACCTGTTAGAAAGAGAGAGAGAGAGAGAGAGAGAAGAACCCAGGACATGTTCAGGTTTGTGAGAAGAAGCTGAAGAACCCATTGCACGAACAGAGAGAGAAACGCCTCTGTGATTGGAATTCCTCAAACCTGGAATTCCTGCAGCCGAAATTCTGGGGTTGGACTTGAAGCCTGCAAGTACAACAAGACTGCCAAGATTGAATTTTGACAAAGTCGGTGCATGAGAAGCCATAGTTGTAGGCTTCTACCCGGTCAAACATACAATAAAAACAACTACAGTTTACGTATTATTAAATCCCCAAATGGTCCGGTGGTGATTTTCGGGAAAGCACGAGGTTACGTGAACTCGGAACTAGTTGATACAATTAACTAGCACACGTGGCCTACGCCGTAACCATGAAGACATGAGAAGTCCTTTAGGTAAGGTTTCCTGTAGTGAGAGATGAATTGGTGGCCACGTTGCATATTTCACTCTAAAAGCGGATTCTGGGACGGCACTCAGCCCATTGGGCCCATCAAAAAAGCCTCTTAATAGAAAATACGGCAAAATTAGGATCTAATACAAATAGAAGCGGCAATTGGCAACATAAAATCTTCATCCAAGAACCGCCAATCAAAATCAACTAAGTCCCTCAATAGATTTTAGGTCACTTCTTAAAGAGGTAAACATACCTTGTGAAAAAAAAATTATTTACAAGTTTTATACAACGTTTCAAACTACAAACCATGTAATCACTTACAGCATGGTTCGCATAAATGTGAAGTTAGACCGAAGTTGGGGACATACAAAAATTAGATTTGAGACTTTTCATGGGGCACATAGCGAAAGATTTAAATTCACATAAGCTTCAACGTTCTATCAATGGATGAGTAAGATGGCATTTGGGTCCTGATCAATTAAACAGGCCTTGAAAGTTTGCTTATTAGGAACTTGCTTGTGAGAAAGTCCATTGCAAAATAAAAATGCGGATTGGAGCAGGGACTTCGTTATTTCCCTTCTTATATTAAGTAATAACTTAATACCCTTCTAAACTATCGATCAACTATAATTAGGCTTATTAAACTTCCAAAGCACAATTTTATTTTTTTAATAACTTTTAAAAATATATAAATACATCCAAAACATTGTTAGAACCTCAAATCTATCATTAAAAAGATAACATATAACAATAATATTAGAATTATAGCGTTAATTTATTTTCAAAAATTATGAAAAAAAAAATAATTACACTTTAAATTTTAAAAGTTGAAGGGCATAAATGTATATAATCATTATTATTTATTTATTTTGTATGTATTTGTAATTTGCACATATTTTAACAATGACATTTATATTCCACTTCCTTTTTTTTTTCTTTCCATGCTAAATCAATGGTCTGGGAACTTCATTATCTACTTTGCATATGTCACATGGAGAGACCGGGACATACCAAAGGCTCATGTACTCACCTTCTTTTTTATATATATTCAATCACCTTTTTTACCTATGTGTATAGGTCCAAAAAAAAAAAATTTGTATCCAAAAATCCACTTTCATATTTCACATATTGAACCTTTTTTTCTTTTCTTTTTTTTTTTTTACATAACAAGTATAGGAGTCGTCGTATTACCGACCTATTAATCATGCTACGAGCCTAAGACTACCAGTGTTGGATCCATCCAACGCATTCATGATAGATCATAAGAAAAGGTTAACGCGTACGTGTTAGACAACTCAACCCCGAAGACAACTTGTATGGGCCTAACCTCACTAAACATTGACAAATTAACAACATATGGAATATATATGTCTTTTCATTAAAAAAAAAGAACTAATGTCAAAATTAATGAAGTGTTTAATACACTATTCAAGGAGATATTTCCATACTAAAATCAAAGTTTAGAAAATCAGTTGAAGTATTTAGAAATTATTTGTTAATTTATTTAAATTCAGAGAAACTATTTATAATATTTGAAAGTTTTAAAAGTGTATATAAAACAAACTCAAAATATCTGATGTTATTTTCAATTTTTCCTTTTCTTTTAATTAAATAGGACGATGATGTAGATTATTTTCAACTAGCATCATTAAAAGGGGACAAAGATAAGTGTTAATTTATCCCCATTCATCACCTCACAAGCTATATGTATATATTTGAAGTTAGATTTTTATATGTGCTTTTTTTTTTTGGGAAATCCATTTATTGATAAAACAAAATTAGTAAATATAAAATATCCCAAAGATTAAACTAAAGAGATGGAGGTCATGGATCTAAACCAAGAAAGTCACATCTCTTACATTAGGAATAGGTACTAATAATCCTTGAACAACAAAAATTCTACCATGTGAACGAAAATTTATACCTTGATCGAAGAAAAATATCCACATAGAATTAGGAAACTAAAATGGCAAAAAGTGAAAAAGAAGAGCACAAATCCACTCATGAAGGAGTTTTCCACCTCAAGAACTCTCTTCTTTCAAAATCTAGCAAATATAATGTCAAAAACACTCACTACATTGCGCCCTTGATTTCACCAACATTGGAAGCCTTGAATTATGAGCCAATGATCTCGATGTGCTGTAGATTTAGAGATGGAGATGGAGAGGTTGAAAGTGGCACATAAAGAGTCTTTATTGGAATTTTTTGAAAGTGAAGATAAGGAAAAAGGAAAAGATAAAATAAAATAATTATGTTGTACTGAGGGTGGGAGGGTTGATGCATGGAGCCACCCTTATTGTTTCTAATTAGGTTGTGTTTTTTCAAAAGGGAAAATGAAGAGAGAGAGAGAGAGAGAGAGCGCACATGTATGTTATGTGGTTTTTTTTTTTTTTTAATCAAAACCACTTTAATTTGCAATTTATTTTTTCAATTTTTATATTTTTATAGTTCAATGAATGATAAATATTTATTATTTCGAACTCCATATTTCAAGTGTATTTTTACTAATCAAATTCAATCATCTAGACAAGAAATTAGTAGATAAATATAGAATTTTGTTCCATCAAACTAATTAGATGTTATAAAATCAGTAACTTTTTTTATTAATATTAGGTTATCATCATGACTCATGAGTCAAAGGTGCCTTCAATTGTAACTAGCAACACACATAAGGAGCAAGAGACTTATAACTGTTTAATCTATATGGGTTACAAGGTAAAATTAGAATCAATCAAGATGGAGATTCGCACATAAATAGCCAATTCGTATCCATCTAACCCTATTATCATCCTTGTTTGTAGATACTTACTAAAAAGTCAAATAAAATAGCTCCTCTTATAACGTTATACAGAAGAAATATAGAGGAATGGATAACATAGAGAAAAAAGAATAACTGGATTATGGCAGGTAACCATCAAGCCATAAATATCCAACATGACCAACGATAAGAAAATGACAATGATGATATATGTTTTGGTGATGCGACGTTGGATGATAGGAATAGTGGTGGCTAGTGGTTTGGCGGCCAACTTTGACGGTGGAATTTGAATCACATGAACGAGGGCAGTGCGCAAAGGGAAGGGGATGTGGAGGGGTCCGCTATTTATTTCAATAAATCTTACCCTATTGAAAACGGCAATTAAGTATTTGTACGTATTTTTTACAAAGTCAATAAAGTAGGTCCACAAATACGAGACAATTTCATGTCTGTTACTTTTGTTCCTATTACCTATTTGGAATTGTTTGAAATCCATTCAATCTTTATGGGTGTGTTATTTGCCATCTGCCGTTTACTGGTCTATTTTATTTGACGTATAATTCTGATGTGCATGTTAAATAATCTACAATATCATATCAGTTTTATTTAATAGTGGGTCGATGAATCTCTTACTTAAACCATTTTATAAAGCTTTAATTTTTTATTTTAATTAATTACATGGTTGATTCTTTGTTTAAATTTACTTTCAAACATTAATCCCTTTTGTTGTAATTTTTTTAATTAAAAAAAGGTAAATCAATATATGTTTACTCAACAAGCATTTAGTCCTATTTATCTTTTTTGTAAAAAAAAAATTGAGTATTAAGATCATAAAAACTTAAAGGATGTGCTTTAAGAACTTGATAAAAGCTAAAAAAAAAAAAAAGAAATAAGGTGAAGTATTCAAAAACTGAAAAAAAAAAAAATAAAAAGCAACTTTTTTCTTTTTTTTTTTTATTTTATGTAATTTTTACTTTTAGTAAATCTTTCTATTATTTTTATCAAATGTAACATACTTTTGAAGATTTCAGTACCTAAGCAATTAACTCAAAGATAAGAGGTTAAGTATATAAATATAAAGAGAATGTTTGTAATTCCCCATAAAAAAAATTGAAAAGGATAAAAATATTATATTCTTTTTTGTATTTTTTTTTCTTTTTTAACAAGAGAAAAGAATAAAACTGTTTGAAACTACGTATTTTGTAAAAAATTTCTTAAAGTTAGACGGCTTGGATAGTGGAGTTTTTTACTTACCTAGATATTGTGCTTTAAATTGTTTTTTCCTAATAAAATGGAATTACTTATTCCTTATACGTATCAGTAATTGTGGCCAATATTCTACTATATATGAAATGCTAACTAATTAATTTATACTTGATCCATATAGGTATTTCATGCCAGTTTGGCTCTACGGTCCCTCTAAAGACAGAAGGCCACGCACCTTGCTCTTGCAGATGACTGATGAGGAATAAGTTATGGCACTGGTCCTTCACTTTTTGTTGGGGTTTCACATTGTGTGTTTGGAACCGTCAAAGATTGTCGAAATCAAAGAGGGAAATAGTGGAATTGGGAGGAAAGTATGTGCTTGGATACTCCTTTAATGGAAAAAAATATGAATCAATTTCACTTAAGAGGTATTTTCTTTCTCTCCAAAGTTGGAGAGAAATTAAGAAAAAGGAGTGAAAATCTATAGAAACTACTATAAAAATATCCTCAAAAAATAAGAGACAAATAAGAGTGAGACAGAGTTAGTAGAAAGAAAATAAATAAATAAGAGAAAAAAATATTTCTTTTTATTTCCACTCTTTATATGCAAATAAGGGTAAATAACTCTTCTTCATTTTTTTTTTTTCTTTTCCACAACTTTCCATCCGCTTTCTCTTTACCTAAAAGTTACCGAAAGGTATAAAGATCGGTAATAGCAAAGTAAATAAGAAGTAGAACCTAAATGAAATACATACAACAATTAACGACCTCCAAATGTAAATGTATTTACAACAGCCTTCCGGGATCAGTCATCAAGTGGTTGAATCAAGAGTTGCTATATTCAATTCTTTATTAATTAATTGGTCTAAATGTATTTCGTTTAACAAAAATCACAATTTTTCTGTTTTTCCCCCCTTTTTTTTAATCAAAGTAATACGCCTTCTAGAACTCGTATTTGAATCCTCTCCAACTTTCATTAATTTTTGGCGCAAAAAAAAAAAAAAAGATTTTCTTTAGCTTCTGTTCTCGTCTTTTCTATTTAAGGATTCGAACTAATTGTTTGATTTTCGTCTGTTTTTTGCTTGCATGATTTGGTCCGATTTGATATTCGCTCTCCGATAATATGATGCAGTCACAAAACGGAATCGCCCTGAATCCAAATCCAGATCCGTTGGTTCCAACTTCCCAGTCCTTGGAATCACCTCCAAACTTAAACATTGGGCATAACTGTGACTCAGAACCAACCCTTGATCTCACGGGTCAAGCCAGTTTATATGAACTAACCCAATTCTTTTTTTTTTTTTTCGCCTTCAAAATTTTCAATTCACCTATTGAATTCATTGGTTTGGCAGGTTCAGCTGATGAATTAACTAGGACTTGCCGAACCGATGGGTCCAATAGTAGGCTAAAGCAGCCCCCACAAGCCGATTCATGGTTCGTAAACCAACCAAGCCAATTTGGGCCATTTCACTGGTATGAACTAACCCAAACCCATATCTATCTAAACCCATGAGATCCTAGTCCAGGTTAGGCTCAAAGATTAGTCCATTCACATGCTGGTTGTCTTAATAATTTTTTTTTTTACTTCTTAAGTTTAAAAAAATTATAATTTAAAAAAAAAAAAGACTATCATCCCAAAACTTTTATGGCTCATTTACTTCACTGAATAAAATAAAACTGTAATGGAATATGTATTACTAGGAATGGAATAAGGGTATAATAGGTTATGAATGCGTATTCCCATATTTACTTTAATATAATGAAATTATTAAAATGACATTTAGTTAATAAAACTAGTAATAAATAAAACATCAAAAGTACTAAAATATCCCTCTAGCTATGAGTGATACCACAGTGAAAGATAAAAATGAAAAATAAAAAGACGTCCAATTCTTGCAACCACCAAAGGAAGGAATCCTAATCCTCAAATTGGAAAGTGCAACCACCGAAGGAAGGAACAAACAACACGAATAGCACAGTGCCATCTAGATTCGCGCTCAAATAAACGAAGCTTAGGTCCAGATTTGTGCTCGACATCAACTATAGTTGATTCGCACACACAAAGCTTAGGTCCAAATTTACGCTTGAACAGATAAACTACGGCTCAATCAGTTACCCCTCCTCTCAAGTTGCGAACTAGGCTAGCGATGGTGGTGTTTCTATAGAGAGATGTACAATGAAGTTGCTCAAGATGAACTATGGCTTGAATAGACGAACTAAGGCTCAATCAGCTACCCCTCCTCTTGAGTCATGACCTAGGCTAGTGACAGTGGTAGTTCGACAAAGAGATATACCATGAGGTTGCTTAACATGAACTACGACTCGAATAGACGAACTATGGCTCGATCGGCTACCCCTCCTCTAGAGTTGCAACTTAAGCTAGTGGCGGTGGTGGTTTGGTGAAGAGATATACAATGAAGTCACTCGACATAAACGATGGACATCTCCAATTGAATGCACCAAGATGACATGATGACCAACGGTGGTGGTTTGGTGAAGAGATATACAATGAAGTCACTCGACATAAACCATGGACATCTCCAATTGAATGCACCAAGATGACATAATGACCAATGATGTTTTGGTTGAGGGCAAAGTTTGTAATTTTCTTCTATTATTTGAGGTTATTTTTTAGATAATTGTAAGTTAAAATTTTCAAAATTTATATTTTGATATATAAATAAAGAATGACCATTCTTTATTTTCATGAAATGCAATTCCTTAAGAATTTTGATTACCACCAAGTAAACAATGTAATAGGGGCCTTATAAGGAATAAGGGGGAAATGGAATATCCATTCCCCCCAAGTAAACATGCCATAATAATTTTTAATCCATCTTATAAAAACTTGAAAATCATTTGTATTTATTTATATAGAATTACACTCAAGTAAAACTATCATCTTAATAATGTGAAATAAAAGTTTACCTAAAAAAATCAAAAGATAAAAATTGATTTTAATCTCACATTACTAAAGAATGAAAATTTCTTTTTGATGAATTTTATAAATATTTAATCACACATGTTTTTTTTGTTTTATTTATTTTTTATATTATTAATAACAATAACACATTAAATATTGTGAATGAGAATTAATTTTTCATATTTCATATGGAAATAGTTTAAATTTTGGTAAATTACAAAAAAAGTGACCCATATTTTTAGTCATTTGCAATAAGAATGAGTAGGTAACACTATTGTATAGGATACTTACTCATATCCTACTTGATTGTATAGATTCTAGGTAAATATTAAGAGTTATAAAGTAAATTTCAAGTATAAATTTTCTAGAACCTACTCCCGTAGGATAAGGTATGAGTATGAGATCTTCCTATTCTATATTTACTCTAAAACCTATACTTTAAGATATGCAAAGTTGAGGTTTCATGATACTCTATATTTATTTTATTAAATAAGATTTAAAATGAATAGTAAATGACAATATTATAATTTTTTTATTATAAATGTTTTAGTAAAAAAGAAAAAAAATCTAAGTACATAAGTTAATAACTCTAAACGGTTAAACCTAATACTATCATTATTTCTCTTTCTTATTCTTACCCATTTTCCTTTCTAATTTTAGATTTCCTATTCTTTTATCTTATTTTTTTTATTTATTAAGTAGTAAAATCGGAAAACCTAAAATAATTAAGGTCATTTTTTTTTAATTTTACATATTTTCTTATAAGTTGCATAAATTTTGTATGGTAAAAATTTATAATTACATATAAATTACTTTTTTTAATATCACATAAATTTAAAATTTATAGAAGAAAAAATAAAATTTACAAATTCTATAGAATATCCTGTACTCACTCACCCCTAATTTGCAAATAGGTGATCAATGTTTAATATTTTAACAAAGAGGTAACATGAGTTTCTTTATTTCATAGTAATGACATAAAGTGACACATGTCAGCATATTAGTGATTAATGAGATTATTAAATTATTTAAATAAACACTACATAAACAAAAACTATTAAAATAATAATTTTTTAAAAAAAGAAAAACAAATTTCCAACCATCTTAAGCTTGAGAATAGCCAACCTCCACCAAAGGGAGTCATAGCCTTAAGGTAGCCAATAGCCACCTTAAAGGTCTTATGCAACTCTCCTTGGTGGAGGCCGGCCAATCCCTGGCCTTGCATTGGTCATTTTTTTTTAAAAGAAAAATTGTATTACTTTAATATTTTTATGTATTATTTAGTTAAATAATTTAATAATCTTATTAATTACTAACATGTTGACATGTGTCACTTTGTGTTATTAATATAAAATAATGAAATTCGAGTCATATTATTGTTAAAATACTAGACACGGGTCAATTCAACTTATTAAAGCTCAATTCAAGCTAAATTAGATTTGCAAATTTATTGAGCCAAGTATCTCAAGTTTATGCTAAACTTAACAAACTATTTAAATGGTTAGATTTCAATAAACTATTTAAATAACTTAAATTCAAACTCAAACTCTATTTCACTCTAATAAAATCGGAGTGATTATCAATGTTTGCTATAAATGAAGCAGCAACAGGAGTGTTAACACAATAAAATGAGCTGAAGGCCGAGAGTATTCTTCATATTAATGTATAAACAGATAATATACTCGGCTCTTAAATCAATCGAACAGCCATAAACACTGACTCTTGCTGTGATTCGGATATTCCCAATGAATTAATAATCCTCTTTGGCTGCGCAAATGATGCCCTTGGAAGAAGAATATTATTATTCATTTACGATTGCAAGCAAATTGTAATATCAATGATGTGACCAGACCACATCATGATTCTACTCCAAGCATTAAAAATGGAAGGGGTAATAACATATATATAAGAAGAATCCTCCCTTATTATGGATGATGAATCTAATTAATTCGAAACAACACCATCGTCTGATCTAGGCTCAATCTTCTCAGTTCCACGCACTGCCTAGTTTTTGTATATATTTTATTGAGAATCGCCAGAAAGCGAATCCATTGTAATAGAAAAGTAATATTTATACAAACTAATTGTAGGACATTCACCACATGGTATCTAATTAATCAACAATATAAAAAATAAATAAATAAATCCAAGCAAAATATGTATAAGAATAGCATGTATACACCTGTACCTATACGTAATTTATTAATATAGATGCATATGCTTATACATATATATATATATATATACTTAGTAACGTTAGATTGATGAACTTAATAATAATAATAATAATTAGCTCCTAAATAATGCTTAAATATTTGTGGAAAATAAGTTTAGTTAGCTTGTACTGGGTTTTGTTATGTCTCTATAGGATTTTCAATAATTAGGATTTAATTGTCAAGTCTCTATCAAAATAGATCAACCCATGTAAATAGGCTTAATTATACACTACTACGGTTTAGGTTGAAACCATGACCCAACTCAAAATCAACACTGCAATTTTAATCAGAACTACGACTCGAACTCACGGGTCGTGACCTATATGGAAATCGTCAATTTTACGGATCCATAGTAGGTCTATTCCCATGAACAAGAAAAAAAAAACAAAGAAATGAGCAAAAAGTAGCCAAAGCATATAAAGGAAAAAAAAAAAGAAAAAAAAACAAGTAAATAATAATTATAAAGATGTAGACAAATGGAAATAATAAAAAGTAAAAATTATGACTACAAAAGGAAAATAGTACTCACTTATTTATTTTAATTATTTAGAAATAAGATCTGCTTTTAATAAAAGTAAGGTTTTATATACCCTTCTACCATTTATATCATTTCATTTAATATTAATAAAACTTTTGGATAGCTCTCCTCCCTCGTGTATTGGATTTTTACTAATCATAATTACAAAATATGCCTATCTAAATTTTAACATTTTTTTATATAAAAGTAACTATATTATAAAATAATTAATGTAATAATTTAATTTATTAATTTGTAAATTTTAGGATGACAGATTGTACCAAAAAAGGAATTAAGAATTGAAAATGAAAGAAAAAAAAAAGAAAATTTGAAAAAATTAATAAAAGGGGGGGTGGGGTGGCGAAGCATAGGGTTACAAGTTTGAAACCGACTTCTGAACCAACTACATGATTTTGGGCTTGGAACTATGATGGTGTCTAGGCTTAATCACGTCTCACAACATCTAAGAGTAAAGTTATGGCATGTGAATACTTTAGAGATGATAAGTTGCTATACTTGATTGTGATTGTGAGTAGATGGTATGTGCATATGTGATGTTCGTACTTGATCATTAAATGTTGATTCGGCAGCTATGCTACATAGACATAAATAGTGTGTCGAGTTGATGTTCATATTGTGTTGTTTATTTTTCATAACTATTTGAACACCTTAAATTAGATAATAAGACGATTAGTTTGAAACCTTAAGAGAGACATACATAGCATCCTTAGACACATTGGATCCCTTACTAAATACTAGCCTCTAAGAAGATGAAAGAGTCACGTTTTGCCTAAGCTCAAAGCCCAACTAAGTGATAGAAGAGGAGATTATGATAAGGTTTTGAATCGAGCTTTACATAGTGTTTAGACAACAATAGATGTATGCTCTATAGCACAAATTTAGGTTTGATAAACAATTGTGCATTACTTTAGCCTAATTCTTTAAAATGAAACTAAAGTAAGGTTATATTCTTTGGTCTTATTTTAAACTAGTTACCTATGTAACATTTGATTGCAAACATTGCACTAAATAAGGATCAATAACCATGTTTGATATCATGAAATGGTATAAGGCACATCTCTACCTTCGTATTGAGTGCATGGATCATGCTTATTCTCCTATAGATTCTTTTACATGTTATGTTTGCAAAAAAAGGAACATATTACCTCATATATGTATGCAAGTTAAAGCAAAGATGTATTCTTAGGTGTATGTGGATGGAATCACATAAGGATTATTAGATGCCTATGTTAAGCTTGTATTGTATAGTGGATCCCATTTAGATAGTCCATGCAATAGCTTGTTTATTTATTATTGGCAAAGATGATGCCTTGGTTGATTTTTAACATAGTACTTATACCTTTCGTCTTTTTGTAATTACTATAAATATTTTTCACTATCTATATAGGGCTAATTTTGTATTGGGCTAAGCAAATTATTTATTTAGGCTCAACTTCTTAAGCTGAGTGACAAGATTTAAGGAGTCCCATCTGTTATTTGAGATGACTTAAGGAGATTAGACTTAGTATGCTCGAAATAGGGATTACTAAACTAGTCCATCCACTTTCAATCTTTCTTAGGTAAGCTTACACTCAAGAAGGCAGGTTATTGGCCTTAGACCTATTACAGGTTCATCAGGATAACCTTGAATGAGTAAGTTTAATCTTGTATATCAATCATCAATGCAATATGATGGATGTCATTCGGCTTAAGAGTTTATAAATACCCAATCATACCTCCTCATTTGTCACTTTTAGATGCTTTAAGACATTAGAAAAATAGTGCAATCCTATGAACCTCTACTCTCAAAGATTAAAGTAAAACTCAAACCAAGAACAAGTCAATACTCAATTAGGAAGTAGTGAGGTTAATGCTTAATAGTTCCCTCACTTGTGATAAGTCTGTTATAGACAGTCCGGGACTATTTATTCATCCTCTCAAGCTTTTTCCCTCTAAGTCTTCTTTTCAAGTGCTATTCACACATCATCCCTCTAAGGTCACAAATAGTGCAATACTTATGTAGCAATCCATGTGAGAGCATTGCACAAAACCCCACATCTACACTATCTAGCATGTAGAGTTAAGTTTGTGCACTATAAGTTTATGATAGTAATTAAAAGGATTAGTTAATATCATGTGATGGTGTAGATGATAAGTTGTTATGTCTAAACTACAATTTGGGCACAATGTTAAATTTCTTTGAAACCTTTTTCTTTGAGTCTCAAATTGGGGAGTAAAGAAAAAGAGAAAAGGTTCGTCTAACATAGATTTCTACTAGGGATGAGCAAGTAACTTTATTATATAAAATACCTATCTATACCTAACTTAATCGGATAGTTTTTTGTATATTAAAGATCATAGAGTAGGTATTGGATATAATTTTTTTTATAGCCTTCCCCCACATGGTAGGTATGAGTATGAGGTTTTCCTACACTATATATGTTTTGAAGCCTATATTCCAAGGTATATAAAATATAAGTTTTTAGAGTATCTTGTACTTATCTTATAAAATTTTATTAAATAATATTAATTAATAGATAGTAAATGATAATATTATAATTTTTTGTTAATAAATATTTTAGTAAAAAGAAAGAAAAAAAAAGACTTTAAGTTTATAAGTTAATAGCCTCAAACGTTAAACATAATGCCACCCTTTTTTTTTTCTTTTCCTTATTATTTCCTATTTTTCTCACTAATTTTAGGTTTTCTATTCTCTTTCATTTGTTAAGTAGTAAAATTGCAAAACTTGAAATAATTAAGGTAGAAAAACTACTTGTTTAATTTTACATATTTTGTTACGGGTTCCATAAATTTTGCATTGTAAAAAAACTTATAATATCACATATAGATTACTTTTTAATATCACATAAACTTAAAATTTATAAAAAATAAAATAAAATTTATTGATTCTATACAATACCCCACACCCTATAGGTTTTACAAGGTATATGATGGATTTAAGATACTAAAGGATAGGTAAAATTTGAAAAGTAAAGTGCAGGTGTAAAGTATGAGTACAACGATCTCATACATTATCCATTTCATACCCGCTTATCCCTAATTTGTATCAAAAAACCTTGGGATCAACTCAATTACATCGAGACTACTTTCCAAGAAGCAGCCTGAAGTTATAGTAACGAGGATTTGGTAAAGATAGGGAAAAGGACGGGAAGGAGGAAGTCAAGATAAACTTGCAATATATTTTATAGAATTGCATTATTAATTTGACATGAGAGGTATTATTGATAATTTAATTAATATAGTTTTAATAGTTGTATTTATTTTATATTTTCAAAATTTTTGCCAATTATTATATATACAACTATTTAAGAGAGAAAATTTAAATCTGATTTATCTATTAAAAAATTATTAATCATGTTACTAAATTATAACATGTTCTCTTTATGTTTTTAAATTTAGTGTAGAAATAATTAACATAATAGAAAAAGATGTCACTTCTCACAAAAGTAGAAACGGTCTTTATGTTCTATACAAGTATAGAATATTAATAAATAAACAAAAAATAACACAATTTTCATAAGCTCAAATAATAAAATAATAATAATAATCCAATGAGTCTATTCGTTTTAGGATACTTTCTGTGTATTTGTGGTATGTAGAAAAACTTCAAATGAAATCGATTTTTAACGAAAAAGAAGTTGTTAGTTTTACACACTATATTGTTGGTTGAAAACATGGATGTTTTCTTGATTAATATAATAAAACAGGAATAAGGCTCGACCATTCTTCATACTGCGAAAATTGACTTCTTTTAATTTTTCTGTGTAAATAGTAATATTTTCTGTCTATAATACATTGATATTGACACGATATAATACTAATACGCAATACGATAATAATTCATAAAAATTACAAGACAATATGTTTTTGACACGATATATATATATATATATATATTCATATTCATATTAATACTATTCAAATAATTAAATAAAACAATTAAAAATATTAAAAATAATCATTTAAAGTATTTCAAGATAATAATATTTCAGAAGGAAAACATGCATATTATTCTAATTTAAAGGCTAATGACAGTACATAAATTTAATTCGTAGATCATCGTTGTTGCATATTGTCGAGTCTAATTTTTTATTTTCCACATCCATATTCTTAATCCGATTTATACTAAACTTTATACTTATCTAATATAAATCCTCAACTTGAACTAGGAATTTTATTTTATTTGTAGTCGCTATCCAATTGAAGTTAGGAAAGATTATTGAATTAGAATTAATTGAGCAGATTAATCCTAATTTGAACAATTAGTCAACAAAAACTTCTCTTTTCATTTTTGTGAAAAAAAGAGGAGGAGAAGAACCATAGTTTCTGGACTCGAGGACTAACCTATTAAAACCTTAAAGTTACCACCTTATTCTTCTAAAATCTGAACCATGTTTTAATGTCTTTTCCTTTATTTTTGTTATTTTTATTTATATATTTTTATTTTTACTATTTTTATTATTTTGGATACATGTAAAACAAATTGTGACAATTTGGAAAATGATTTTTCTTTTTCTTTTTAGAGTTGTCTCTATAAGGGTGCCTACGTACCTACTATTTATGATCAAATAAACCGTAGTTCACTTTTAATAAAAAGCTTTAATGGATTAGTTTAATTTTAATTATTAAATTATTTTGGGATTTACGTTTTAACAATTTTTAGTATTTAAAAAAAAATCTAAGCTTAAGCTTTATTATTTATTTTATTTTGAAAATTTTATTTTAAGGAAAAAAAATCTTGGATTTATTTTAAGAAAATGATTTTTCTAAGTGATAAAATGACTCATTATTTTTGGGAAGTTTCTTTTATATTTTATTTTATACACTTTTTATTTTTTTCAGTTTTGTTATTTTTATTTATTATTATTATTTTTATTTTCCAACATTTCCTTATTTTATAATTTTTATAATTCTTTTATTATTTATTTTATTATAAACTAAACAAAAAAACTAATCTAAATTCTAACATTTTCCACATATTATTTTTTTTTTATTTTTTGAATTATAAATAAAGAAACAAATGAATAAATAAATAAAATACAATAAATGAATAAAATGCAATAAATAATAAATAAAAAAAGAAAAAATTGACTTACCTGGTGTCGAGTCTAATTTTTGAATTCTGATTCCTAATCCGATCTAGACTAGACCCTATGCTTATCTAATATAGATCATCGACTTAAGTTAGGAATTTCGTTTGATTTTTGGAATCGCCACCCAACTGCTGTTGGGAAAATTGAATTAAGACTAAAGGAGTGGATTAGTCTTAATTTGGACTACTAGTCGTCGTTATTTCCTTTTTTTGTTTTTGTGAAAAGAGGAAAAGGGAAAACCAGAGTCTCTAAGTCCGGAGGCTAACCTATTAAAACCTTTACGGTTATCACCTAATCTCCTAAAATTGTTCATCTTTAGAAATGCGTTTCATTGTGTTTCTGTTACTTTTTATTATTATTTTTTTTTACTTATTTTGAGAAAATGATTTTTCATTCATTTTATGGGTTGATCCAAATGGGTGCCTACGTACCTGCTATTCAGGACCAAACAAGCCGTAGTTCGCTTTTCTGAAAAATTTAAGTTGGTTTGGTGAATTTTAATTTATGAAATCTCTTTTGATTTATGTTCTTACTATTTTTGGGATTTTCTAAAAATCTCTAAGCCTGAACTTTAACTTTATTTTGAAAATGATTTTTTAGGGAAAAAATCAATTTTGGATTTATTTGAAGAAAACGATTTTTCTAAGTGCTAAAAATCATTTTTTATGATTCTTTTATAATTTTTGAATTTTTTATGATTTTTATGATTTCTTATGATTTTTGTGATTTTGGGGAATTTTTCGTGATTTTTGTAGTTTTTTATCATTTTTATGATTTTTGTTATGATTTTTATTAAATTTTCTATGATTTTTGTGAATTTTTATGAAGAATTTTATCCTAAGTTAATATCTATCCTATTTTGAGATCTAAAGTTTTATTATTATTTTCCTACTATTTTTTATTATGATTTTTTTTCTACATTTTATTATTTTTTATTATTTTACATTATTAAATCCTAAAAAAACCTAATTTCTACATTTTCCTATTTATTGAAAATATAACAAAAAATAATAAATAATAGATTCGGAATAAATAAACAAAATAAAATAAAAACAAATAAAATCCGGAAAATCCGACTTACCTGGATCTGGGTCGGATCGGTCGGACACGACGGTGGGGGTTGCTCAATCACGGCGTTCCGATGGCCTTTTGCAGCAGGTGAGGTGTCGAATCCTAGCTTCTTAAGGGTGCTGAATCCAATGGTGGCGGTGGTTTGCTCCCAAATTGCCTCCTAGTGGTAGTTCAACTCCGATCGGTGGTCGTGATTTTTGGGTCTCCTCCGATTTGCACTCTTTCCTCTCTTTCTCTCGATTCTGATTTGTGCTCTGGCTTCCTCACCTCCTCCTCTATTTATAGGCACTTGAAATCGTCTTGGATAAGCTCGGATTTCTTCCGATCGAAGCTAATCGGATTTTCGGTTAAAAAAAAACCAACTTCGATTCGTGCTAATCCATCGATTTGTTGCGATTTGATTCCAATTAGATAATGTTTATCTTATTTTTGTTGAAGATCTGCTTGATTTGTGTAAAAAATCAAATCGAAACGGCCGAAATACGAATTTTTCCTTCCGTCGGCGATCTCGGGCTCGAGGTAAGAGATGATCACGCGCCCGGCGCTTGCGCTTCCTCCAGCCAATCAGCTGCTGCCACGTATCCTGGGTAAACGAAAAATTCGCAAAACGCGGAAACTGCTTCCCCCGCGTTTCGAACCTGTAACCTCGCACCCGCACCGCGCCTTAGCCCATGGTCCGGACCAGCTGATCTAGCCCATTTTCCTGATTTTTCTAATTTCGCAAATTGCATATATGCAATGCGAATTTTCTAATTTTTTGTATTTTTTGAAATTTAAAAAATTTGTAAAAATTGTTTATTATTTATTATTGCTATTTTTGAAATCATTTTTCAAAATTGATGTGTTTTCCTATTTATTTTTATTTTTTGAATATTTTTATTATTTATGGTAAATTAGAGAAAAATTGGAAAAAATTAGGAAAAATTGAAAATTGACTATTATTGAGAATTATTGATTCCTAGGGCAAAAATGGGGTGTTTACAGCTGCCCCTCTTTGTGGTAAAGTTTGGAAAACTTAACTACAAAGATAAGAAAGACGCCATTTTTGGCCTCTTGAATAGATTTTTGGTAGGAAAATGCCCCAAGAGTTGATAATCCCACAATTGAAAATGGTCCCAACAATTTAGAGTAATGTTCCTTCTCAAAAAGTACTTTATGGGCTGACTAATTGGCGATAGGAAACATCTCAAGTATTGTGTGAGAATGTATGAGTAATGATGATAGGAAGCATCTTATTAGACTTGCAACCTTGGAAAGAAGATTTGTTCAGGAAGCGCCCTTATGAGCTGGCTGCCTGTCAACAGAAGCGTCTTGTTAGACTAGCAATTGTTTGGGAGAATATTTCCGAAAAGTGCCCCATGAGCTGACTAATCGGGAGAGTTTAGGAAAGTGCCCCTCATGGGCTGACTAACCTTGAATTGAATGCCTCAAAAAGTGCCCCCTATGGGCTAACTTTGAGGTAGATTTTTAGGAAAGTGCCCCCTATGGGCTGACTAACCTATGATGGGAATTTGCCTCAAAAAGTGCCCCCTATGAGCTAACAATGAGGTAGATTTTTAGGAAAGTGCCCCTGTAAACACTCCATTTTTGCCCTAGGAATCAATAATTCTTAATAATAATCAATTTTCAATTTTTCCTAATTTTTCCCAATTTTTCCCTAATTTAGCATAAATAATAAAAATATTCAAAAAATAAAAATAAATAGGAAAACACTTCAATTTTGAAAAATGACTTCAGAAATAGCAATAATGAATAATAAACAGTTTTTACAAATTTTTGAAATTTCAAAAAATACAAAAAAATAGAAAAATCGCATTGCATATATGCAATTTGCGAATAGAACAAAATTAGGAAAATAGGCTAGCTCAGCTGGTCCGGATCGTGGGCCAAGCGCGCGTAGGGGGGGCTCGGTCACAAGTTTGAATCGCGGGGGAAGCAGTTTCCGCGTTTTGCAATTTTTTCACTTATCCAGGACACGTGGCAGCATCTGATTGGCTGGAGGGAGCGCACGCGCCGGGCGCGTGATCGTCTCCTACCTCGAGCCCGAGATCGCCGGCGGAAGAAAAAATCGAATTTCGGCCGTTTTGATTCGATTTTTTGCACGAATCCAACAGATCTTCAACGGAAATGAAATAAACATTATCTAATTGGAATTAAATCACAACAAACCGATGGATTTACACGAATCGAAGTTGTTTCTTTTAACCGTCGATCCAATTAGCTTCGATCGGAGGAAATCTGAGCTTATCCAGCTCAATTCGAAGTACCTATAAATAGAGGAGAGCAGGAGGAAGCCGGAGGAGAGATCAGAATCGAGAGAAAGTAAGGAAAGAGTGCAAATCGGAGAGCATCGGAGGAGACCCAAAAATCGCGACCACTGATCAGAGTTGCACCACCACCAGGAGGCGATCTGAGAGTAAACCACCGCTGCCATTGGACTCAGCACCCTCGAGAAGCTAGGATTCGACACCTCACCCGCTGCAAAAGGCCACCGGAACGCCGCGAACGAGCCTTCTCCGCCGCCGTATCCGATCGACCCGACCCGACCCGGATCCAGGTAAGTCGGATTTTCCGGATTTTTTTTTATTCTATTTTGTTTATTTATTTATTCTGAATTTATTATTTGTTTGGTTATTTATTTATTTGTTTTTGTTATATTTTCGATAAATAGAAAAATGTAGAAATTATTTTTTTTTTAGGATTTAATAATGTAAAAATAAATAATAATAATAATAATAATAAAATGTAGAAAAATAATAAAAAATATTAGAAAAATAATAATAAAACTTTAAATTTCAAAATAGGATAGATATTAAACCTAAGATAAAATGTTCAACAAAAATTCCCAAAAATCACAAAAAGTCCAAAAATCACAAAAATTCCCAAAAAATCACAAAAATTCCCAAAAATCACAAAAATTCCCAGAAATCACAAAACCACAAAAATCATAAAAATCATGAAAATTCAAAAATTATAAAAGAATCATAAAAAAATAAGTTTTAGCACTTAGAAAAATCTTTTTCTTCAAATAAAGTCCAAAATTGATGTTTTTCCTAAAAAAATCATTTTCAAAAATAAAATCAAAGCTTAGGCTTAGAAATTTTTAGAAAAATTCCAAAAATGGTAAAAACATAAATCAAAAGAGATTTCAAAAATTAAAATTCACAAACACACTTAAGTTTTCAGAAAAGTAAACTACGGCTTGTTTGATCCTGAGTAGCAGGTACGTAGGCACCCATTCGGGTCAACCCATAAAATGTGTGAAAAATCATTTTCTCAAAATAATTCCAAAACATAATAAAAAGTAACAGAAGCACAATGAAACACATTTCTAAAGATGAACAATTTTAAGAGATTAGGTGGTAACCGTAAAAGTTTTAATAGGTTAGCCTCCGGACTTAGAAACTCTGGTTTTTCCTTTTCCTCTTTTCACAAAAACGAAAAGAGGAAATAACGACGACTAGTAGTCCAAATTAAGACTAATCCGCTCCTTTAGTCTTAATTCAACATTTCCTAACAACAGTTGGGTGGCGACTCCAAAAATTAAACGAAATTCCTAACTTAAGTCGAGGATCTACATTAAATGAACATAGGGTCTAGTCTAGATCGGATTAGGAATGAGAATTCAAAAATTAGACTCGACAGCCCCTTATGGGCTGACTAACCTGGATTGGACTTGTCTCAAAAAGTGCTCCCTATGGGTTGATCCTGAGAACAAGGTTTTAGGAAAGTGTCCCCTATGGGTTGACTAACCTGGAATTGAATTTGTCTCAAAAAGTGCCCCCTATGGGCTGACCTTGAGAACAAAGTTTTAGGAAAGTGCCCCCTATGGGCTGAATAACTTGGAATTGAATTTTTCTCAAAAAGTGCCCCCTATGGGCTGACCCTGAGAACAAAGTTTTAGGAAAGTGCCCCCTATGGGCTGACTAACCTGGATTTGAACTTGTCTTAAAAAGTACCCCCTATGGGCTGACCATGAGAACAAAGTTTTAGGAAAGTGCCCCCTATGGGCTGACTAACCTGGATTTGAACTTGTCTCAAAAAGTGCCCCCTATGGGCTGACCGTGAGAACAAGGTTTTAGGAAAGTGCCCCCTATGGGCTGACTAACCTAGATTTGAACTTGTCTCAAAAAGTGCCCCCTATGGGTTGACTCTGAGAACAAAGTTTTAGGAAAGTGCCCCCTATGGACTGACTAACCTGGAATTGAATTTGTCTCAAAAAGTGCCCCCAATGGGCTGACCTTGAGAACAAAGTTTTAGGAAAGTGCCCCCTATGGGCTGACTAACCTTGAATTGGATTTGTCTCAAAAAGTGCCTCCTATAGGCTGACCCTGAGAACAAAGTTTTAGGAAAGTGCCCCCTATGGGCTGACTAACCTGAATTTGAACTTGTCTCAAAAAGTGCCCCTTATGGGCTGACCCTGAGAACAAAGTTTTAGGAAAGTGCCCCATATGAGCTGACTAACCTGAATTTGAACTTGTCTCAAAAAGTGCCCCTTATGGGCTGACCCTGAGAACAAAGTTTTAGGAAAGTGCTCCCTATAGGCTGACCAACCTGGATTTGAACTTGTCTCAAAAAGTGCCCCCTATGGGCTGACCCTGAGAACAAAGTTTTAGGAAAGTGCCCCCTATGGGCTGACCAACCTGGATTTGAACTTGTCTCAAAAAGTGCCCCTTATAGGCTGACCCTGAGAACAAAGTTTTAAGAAAGTGCCCCCTATGGGCTGACTAACCTGGAATTGAATTTGTCTCAAAAAGTGCCCCCTATGGGCTGACCCTAAGAACAAAGTTTTAGGAAAGTGCCCCCTATGGGCTGACTAACCTGGATTTGAACTTGTCTCAAAAAGTACCCCCTATGGGCTGACCCTGAGAACAAAGTTTTAGGAAAGTGCCCCCTATGGGCTGACTAACCTGGATTTGAACTTGTCTCAAAAAGTGCCCCCTATGGGCTGACTGTGAGAACAAGGTTTTAGGAAAGTGCCCCCTATGGGCTGACTAACCTATGATGAAAATGATGGCTTAAAAGGTGCCCCCTGTAGGCTAACCTTGAGAGATCTAGGGAAGTGCCCCTTATTAGGCTAACTACCCTATTAAAGGAAGAATATCCTAAGTGAGAATCTTATTTTTTTTTTTCAATAAAAATCAAATGCAAGATGACTTAAGACTTCTGAACAAGTGATGACTAAAATTTTTCTGCAAATTTTCAAGAAAAAATACTCTTCTGAAACCTAAGGATAATGTGGCAAAACACTAAAGGGTTTTTTTTTAGTGAGCATTGCTAACGAGTAAAGAGTCTGAGAAGGCTCCTAAAAATACAAATAAAGGGTAAGCATTCCTTACTGCTCAATAATCACTTACTCTTTTGCCTCATTTTTCTTAGAAGGTTTGGTTTAATTTTGGAAACAAAGTGTTGACTTAGCTTAATCAATCATCTCTTGATGAGTTTCTTGTAATTAAGACTCATATCTTCTTCTTAGGGAACATCAGTACATAAGGCTAAATAGCGCTAATGAGTAAATTTCCTCATTCCATTTATAATTGGATATCTCGTTTTTAAGCGGTTTAATCTAAGAGGACTTCCTTACAATCTCTCGGTTTAGATGTCACTCTTGACTTCTATTCCAAAAAGTATGGTCTTTCTTGTAAGTAATACGCTTTAATCAATCCGTTAAGCCATTTTGATACTCATAATGCAATTTAGGCTCTTTGGTTATTGGTTTCAGAAAGTGTGTTAAGGTTTATTTTGAAAGAATCATCATTTCAACTTGGGTTTGTAAGTCAAGAAACCTTGAGAAAAAAAAAAAAAATGGAATAGTACTTGCCCTAGCAATTTTTTGCTTAAGATAAGTTATTTTCAATGATTTGGAGAAGTCTTCAAAAGGGTAGTACATCTTTGAACTGCTCTAATATTTGGCCTTGGTATCTTCAAGTGTTGTTGGGCTTTTTATAGGTTTAGCTACATTCGTAGGCTTTTCTCATTTCTCTTCTTTTCTTTTTCCTTTCTTTTTTTCTTCTTTCATTTTTTCATTCATTTTTTCTTCTTCATTCATTCTCTTTTTCCATCTTCTTTTTTCTTTTCTTTTAGGCCCAATGGCGATCATTTCCTGTGTTTTGTGTGTATTTTTTTTTTCAAAATGTGGACTTCTCTTCATCTCAAATAAATTATCTATGGCTAAAATTTTGAATTGTTGCAACTAGGGCAAGCACTATTGATGTCTCTATCTTCTCAATTATTCTATCGTAGGGCGGTTGATAGTAGGGTTAAATTTTGAAACTCTTGTTTGTCAAAGGATGATTGTGTTTAGGGTAGCAAAAATGAATGCCTAACATTATTTTGATTTAACATATCAAATTCAAGATAGACCTCCTTTAAGGAATGAGTCCAAAACCTCACATTAATAACACTCCACTCTCAAGTGTTTAAGGGTTAGTGTTTGGGATGTGGTTTGCCTCTTGTCATCTTAAACCTTTTAAACAAAGATACCCTTCCATTTTATCAAATTTGCCCATATTCACCACTTCTCATGGTGTCCTTATGTACTGTTGTCAATTTGAACAAGCGATTTGGTCTTAAGACTCAAGGATTTTGAGTAGTCTTCTTTATACCCTCATTGATAATTGACCATAGCTACTTTGAAAGTATGCCAAGAAAAATCTGTGTCTGGTTTAGATGACTTTTGATGGAAAGGAAACTTCAAGTGCAGCTTTTAGGATTGGAGGGTGTTGGGACGTTTTACGTTTTGAGGCCAAATCAAGATATGAGGAGACCTTTTGAAGTGAATGGGGTCTTTTAAGTTGAGAGTAGGTTATAGAGGTCTTTGATTTTATGTTTAGAGCAAGTGACTATGAGCTTTAGGTTAAGCTGACCATTTATAAGCAACTTTTAGGACCTTGAAAAGATCTTTTATTGTTAGTAACTCTTCAATTTTCTTTCTTTATTTATTTTTATTGTTCTTATTTTTTAGTAAATATGCAAACCAGATGCTCACACAGATGCTAAAATAAAAGGGTCGACAACTGATTGACAATGTAATATTGAAACTTCACTTTTATTAATTTTGAAAATTTGGAGTTCGATAATCAAAATAAAAGATTACAAATAATGCTCTACTTCCTAGCTCTTTTAGTCTTCTGTTGTGGAGGCTCAGGCTTCCCATCGATGACGGCTTCCAGTTCTTTGACTTTGGCTTGGCACTTCTCCAATTGTGCTTCTAAGGCCTTGTTCCTTTGGTCAGATTCCTTGAAGCGTCCCTTCCAGATGTCTTTCTTATAATCTGCGGCTTCGAAGTACACCTCCATTCGGGCCTTGACCTACTCCAGGTAGATTTCTGTCTCTGGATTGATCTTGTCTAGCCTTGGTTGGGTGACGTCTGGAACCCGATATGCTCTTTTCCCTATCTGGTATAGCTGGCGGATTACAAACTCTCTGGTGGCTCGTTGTTTTCCCACTTCGCCATCTAGCTCACCGAGGTCCATATTCAGGCTTTCAATTCTAGCTTCCCAAAGTGCTTTGACCTCTGCCAACTTAGTAAACTTCTCGGCTACCAACAGGTTCGGATCTTGATACTCAAAGGTGACTGCGTCGAGCGAGGGCCGATAAACTATGTCTTGGATAGTACCGAATTGGCGGACCACTGAGTTTGGGTGATATCCGATGCATCCACTGATTCCGATCAAAGGTACGGCTTGGAAGTTACTGCAGGTCAAGATGATTTTGTCACAGCAATTCCACCTGGTTGTCCATAGAATGTCTTCGGCACTAAAGCTCCTAAGCAGCTCTACCCAACTGTGGCTGGTAAGGTCGTCGGGTAGCTTCACTTTTTCTATACATGAGTCTACAAGATCCACTTGCTGGGCTAAGGTTTTTCGGACCATGTTCAACCTGAAGCACTTAAGGTGGCTTACAAACCATATTAGCAGAAGGTTAAGGCTTGATCGAAGGATCCCATGACCTTTCTTCTTGAGGAAATTCAAATTCCGGATCTGTTCAGCCAGTAAAGCCGGGATGTAAGATCTTCCCTTCAGGAATTGGGCCACCAGCTCTGCAACCCTGTAATAGATATAAAAGGTCCCGGTGGGGAACAGTATGGTGGCGAAAGCTGTCAAAATGAAGGCATTCACCCTTCTCTATCTATAAGTCTTGGGGTCCTCACATAGGATGTCCTTTTTATCCCCATTGTCCTCTCGGGCGATGAACCAGGCTTCCAAATCATCCATCCGTATGCAATATCCGTTACAGTCTGCCAGGGCTTTGTTGACTGCTGTCTTACGGATGCCTAATAATCTGTTGAAGGTACCGGCTGGCCCGACCTCGAGGTCTAGCATGTAGATTTGATCAATCAGTGCTGGAGCCTGTAGCAACTGGGTGTACTCCTCCAGGGTAGGGGTGATCTCATGCGGCCCGATGAAGAAAGCTGCGGGCTCAATTTCCCATAACTGGAGCATGGCCCGGACTATAGGTAAATTTGCCTCTATCTTGGTTAGTGAAAGGATGGGGCCGATCTTTTGCTGGATGAAGACCTGCTCCTTTGGGTTGTACAAGGTAAACCAATGGTCCAGCACCAATTTTGGGTCCAAAGGTTTGTACACCCGAATTTCTTTGCGGAGGAGGCGGTCGACTGCACTGCTAGCCATCTATTACAATAGGAAACAACCTAGTTACAAACAGAACTATGAAAACATTACAGGGAAATAGTCCTGAACTCCGAAGACAAAATAACAAACCATTACATTGTTATTCAATTGTCAACCCTTTATGATATTATGTATGCAAGTAGGTTGGTTCTAACTGGTTCCCGAGCTCTATGGCCTCCCGCATTCTCGAAGAAATGGATCTTAGGCCATATCGAAGCATAGGGTGGGGTAGCCTAATCTGTCCCGAACGGTGAATCAACTCACTTCTCCTGAAACCTACACAATGGCTCCCCGTCTTAGGTTTCTAGGACGGTCTGGGTTCGACCGCATCTACTCACACAAATATGTATGTATGCAAACCCCCATAGCAAAGAAACTAAAATCTAACTAATTTTTGAAAAGTTAGTCACAGAGTAATAAATGAAACACATTTCTTAAAGATAACAATTCGGAGAGATTCAGGTGGCTAGCCTACTGGCATGGGTCCCTAGTGGAGTCGCCATCCTGTCGAGTCTAATTTTTGAATTCCCATTCCTAATCCGATCTAGACTAGACTCTATGCTTATCTAATATAGATCCTCGACTTGAGTTAGGAATTTCGTTTGATTTTTGGAGTCGCCACCCAACTGTTGTTGGGAAAATTGAATTAAGACTAAAGGAGCGGATTAGTCTTAATTTGGACTACTAGTCGTCGTTATTTCCTCTTTTCGTTTTTGTGAAAAGAGGAAAAGGAAAAACCAGAGTTTCTAAGTCCGGAGGCTAACCTATTAAAACCTTTACGGTTACCACCTAATCTCCTAAAATTGTTCATCTTTAGAAATGTGTTTCATTGTGTTTCTGTTACTTTTTATTATGTTTTTTTTTTTACTTATTTTGAGAAAATGATTTTTCATTCATTTTATGGGTTGACCCGAATGGGTGCCTACGTACCTGCTACTCAGGATCAAACAAGCCGTAGTTCGCTTTTCTGAAAAATTTAAGTTGGTTTGGTGAATTTTAATTTATGAAATCTCTTTTGATTTAAATTCTTACTATTTTTGGGATTTTCTAAAAATCTCTAAGCCTGAACTTTAACTTTATTTTGAAAATGATTTTTTAGGGAAAACATCAATTTTGGATTTATTTGAAGAAAACGATTTTTCTAAGTGCTAAAAATCATTTTTTATGATTCTTTTATAATTTTTGAATTTTTTATGATTTTTATGATTTTTTATGATTTCTTGTGAGTTTTGTGATTTTTGGGAATTTTTCGTGATTTTTGTAGTTTTTTATCATTTTTATGATTTTTATTAAATTTTCTATGATTTTTGTGAATTTTTATTAAGAATTTTATCCTAAGTTAATATCTATCCTATTTTGAGATCTAAAGTTTTATTATTATTTTCCTACTATTTTTTATTATTATTATTTTATTTCTATATTTTATTATTTTTTATTATTTTACATTATTAAATCCTAAAAAAACCTAATTTCTACATTTTCCTACTTATTGAAAATATAACAAAAACAAATAAATAAATAACCAAAAAAATAATAAATAATAAATTCGGAATAAATAAACAAAATAAATAAAATAAAATAAAATAAATAAATAAATAATCCGGAAAATCCGACTTACCTGGATCCGGGTCGGGTCGGATCGGTCGGACACGGCGGCGGGGGTTGCTCGATCACGGCGTTCCGGTGGCCTTTTACAGCGGGTGAGGTGTCGAATCCTAGCTTCTCGAGGGTGCGGAATCCAATGGTAGCGATGGTTTGCTCCCAGATCGCCTCCTGGTGGTAGTTCAACTCCGATCAGTGGTCGCGATTTTTGGGTCTCCTCCGATTTGCACTCTTTCCTCTCTTTCTCTTGATTCTGATTCGTGCTCTGGCTTCCTCACCTCCTCCTCTATTTATAGGCACTTGAAATCGTCTTGGATAAGCTCGGATTTCCTCCGATCGAAGCTAATCGGATTTTCGGTTAAAAAAAAACCAACTGCGATTCGTGCCAATCCATTGATTTGTTGCGATTTGATCCAATTAGATAATGTTTATCTTATTTTTGTTGAAGATCTGTTGGATTTGTGCAAAAAATCGAATCGAAACGGCTGAAATAGGAATTTTTCCTTCCGCCGGCGATTTCGGGCTTGAGGTAGGAGACGATCACGTGCCCGGCGCGTGCGCTTCTTCCAGCCAATCAGCTGTTACCACATGTCCTGGGTAAACGAAAAATTCGCAAAACGCGGAAATTGCTTCCCCCGCGTTTCGAACCTGCAACCTCGCACCCGCACCGCACCTTAGCCCATGGTCCGGACCAGCTGAGCTAGCCCATTTTCCTGATTTTTCTAATTTCGCAAATTGCATATATGCAATGCGAATTTTCTAATTTTTTGTATTTTTTGAAATTTCAAAAATTTGTAAAAATTGTTTATTATTTATTATTTCTATTTCTGAAATCATTTTTCAAAATTGATGTGTTTTCCTATTTATTTTTATTTTTTGAATATTTTTATTATTTATGGTAAATTGGAGAAAAAATGGAAAAAATTAGGAAAAATTGAAAATTGAGTATTATTGAGAATTATTGATTCCTAGGGCAAAAATGGGGTGTTTACACTTGGGTATGGGTGTGAAGTGCTAGTCGGGTCAGGTTAGGTGACCGTGAGTACTCGTCGATAGCGTTTCGGTGGCTTTCAAGGGCGTTGAGGATGGGAAACCTAACCGTAATGGTGGATTTCTCCAAGAACGTCTCTCGGTGGTGTTTTGAGCTTGGTTGGTGGTCCTCAGTTTGTGAACTCCGGCGGCTTCCGAACTCTCCTATTTCATCTCCTTTCTCTCTTCCGATTGCAACCCTAGCCCCCCCTCCTCGAGCTCTATTTATAAGCATCGAGACGCTCCTCCGGATAAGCCTAAATCCATCGTTAAGTTAAAACCGTATTTTTTTCCGTTTTTAGATTCGATCTTATCTAGGAGATTTGATGCCGATTTGTTGTTCTCTTGTGATTTATCGGGTTGATTTGGCTTTGGATTGATCGTAATCCAAAAGATTCGAGGAAAGAAGGCGATCCCAACTCCATCGGACTTACTTCGGCTTCTTCTCGTATTCGTTCTGCCAACCGGTGCTCGAGGAAGGAGATGATCACGTGCGAGGCACGTGACTTCTCCTAGCCAATCACACGCTGCTACGTGGCAGCTTAGGAAAAAGAAAGAAAAAAAAATTGGCATGAAGTTCCTGCGGATTTGAACCCGTGACCACTTCCTTCCCACGCGCATTCCAGGCAAGCATGCGGACCAGCTAAGTTAGCCCATTTCTCGGTTTAAGGCTAAGCAAATATTATACTTAACCGTGGCCATTATTTTGGAATTCTAAAAATTTATAAAAATTATTTAACTCCTTTCCCTATCATTTCTATCATTATTTTCCAAAATCGATATATTTTCCCTATTTATTTTATTTTATGAAATTTTTCCTATTTTTGCTAAATTAGAAGAAAAATTATAAAAAATGAAAAAATTTTGAAAATTGATTATTATTAATTATTAGGGTAAAAAATGAGGTGTTTACAGCTGCTCTTCTTTATAGTAAAGTTTGTAAAACTTAACTACAAAGATAAGAAATATACCATTTTTAGCCTCTAAACTGAATGGATAATACCCTAGTTTAGCTAGTTATCTGGAACTTGGTCTTAATAGGAAAATGCTACATGAACTAATAATCCTACAAGTGCTTTATGATGATTGGTATTGTTTAGTGAAATGATCTCTAACAACTTAACAACTTGAAATGAGGTATCGTTTAGAAAAGTGCTCTGTGGGTTGATTAATCGACGATAAGAAATATCTTAAGGATTATTTAGGAGTGTGTTATTGTGAGTGGAATAACTGATAACAGTAAGCGTCCTATCGGACTAGCAACCCTAAAGAGAAGATTGTCTTAGGAAGCGCTCTTATGAGCTAATCACCTGCCAACAGAAGTATCTGGCTAGACTAGCAACTGTTTAGGGAGAAATGCATTCGGAGAGTGCTCTAATGAGCTGACTAATCGATATCAGGAAGTGTCTCATGGGACTAACAACCTTAAAGACGATAATCTAGATAAGTGCTTCTATGAGCTGACTAAGTGTTGGGTTATTTTAGAAAAGTGTTCTTATGAGCTAACTAATCAACAAATTTGAAAAGTGCTCCTATGAGCTGACTAATCGATAAATTAGAAAAGTGCTTCTATGAGCTGACTAATCAATAGATTCGAAAAGTGCTCTTATGAGTTGACTAATCAATAGTATTAGGAAGCATCTTTTTAGACTTGCAACATTAAAGAATAGGTGTTTCGAAAGGTGCCCCTATAGGCTAACTTTGAGAAAGGATATTCGGGAAAGTGCCCCATTGTAGGCTAACTAACCAGTAGTGGGAAGCGTCTTCTTAGACTTGCAACCCTGAAAAATAGGTATCTCGAAAGGTGCCCCTATGGGCTGACCCTAAGAGAGGATGTTTAGGAAAGTGCCCCTCTGTGGGCTGACTAACCTATAGCGAGAAGCGTCTTCTTAGACTTGCGACCTTGAGAAAGAAATGTCTCGAAAGGTGCCCCTATGGGCTAACCCTGAGAGAGGATGTTTGGGAAAGTGCCTCATTGTGGGCTAACTAACCTATAGCGGGAAGTGTCTTCTTAGACTTGTGACCCTGAGGAAGAAATGTCTCAAAAGGTGCTCCTATGGGCTAACCCTGAGAGGGATGTTTAGAAAAGTGCCCATTGTGGGCTAATTAACCTATAGCAGGAAGCGTCTTCTTAGACTTGCGACCCTGAGGAAGAAATGTCTCGAAAGGTGCCCCTATGGACTAACCCTGAGAGAGGATGTTTAGGAAAGTGCCCCATTGTGAGCTAACTAACCTATAGCGAGAAGCGTCTTTTTAGACTTGCGAACTTGAGGAAGAAATGTCTCGAAAGGTACCCCTATGGGCTAACCCTAATAAAGGATGTTCAGGAAGTGCCCCATTGTGGGCTGACTAACCTAACACTTTTGAAAATGCTTCTAGCGAACGGGTCAAATGATATGATAAGAGATGTCTTATAATATGTGAATGATGGTTGTTTACTCTAAGATGCTTACTAATCGCGGATAGCAACCAAACAACCGAACCTCTATACTGGTTTGCTCTTTTTTTACTTGCTCTTGCTTCAAACAAGGTTAAGTATCTTGATTTATTTTCCTTCTTGTTAGCATGGCTCTTGTGATTGTGGTATTATCCTATTAATGCACTAGGTTTAATGCTCAAAAGTAGATAGAATTACGTCACAAAATCTATTGAGATTCATTATCATTTCAATGTTCATTATTCATTGGTGAAGTGATGGGTAATGTGTTTAGGAATGTTTGTTTTAATGAGAATTGGTTGGAGTCATCGATCATTCAGAGACATTAACTTTGCTTGTAAAAGAAATGAAAACTAGACTCATCGAAACTTGTACTGAGTATTGGTATTCATAAACCTTGGCAAAATTTCAATTTTCTTGCCTAAAGATAGTACATTTTAACAGCATCTGTATTAATGGGGCCTCTCAATTCTGAACCATCCATTTGAGTTAATATCAAAGCACCTCCAGACAATACCTTCTTTATAACGTATGGGCCCTCATAGTTTAGGGTAAACTTCCCCCTGGAATCTTGAGCATTCATGAGAACTTTCTTTAGCACCAGATCTCCTTCTTTGAAACATTGAGGTCTCATTTTCTTATTGAATGCTCGGGCCATTGTTTGTTGGTAACACTAGCCATGACATAACGCAGTGAGTCTTTTTTCGTTGATCAAATTCAACTGATCGAGTCTCTTCTTTACCTAGTCTGACTCATCTAATTGCACTTTTGATAGAATTCTAAAGGATGGTATTTTGACTTCAACTGGTAGGACTGCCTCAGTACTATATACCAGAGAATATGGGGTAACTCCAGTAGATGTTCGAATTGAGGTTCTATAAGCCATGAGGGCGAATGACAGCATCTCATGCCAATCTTTGCAAGTGATTTTCATCTTTTTTATGATTCTTTTGATATTCTTGTTGGCTGCTTCCATTGCCCCATTCATTTGAGGTCGGTAGGGAGTTGAATTTCTATGGTTTATATGGAACTGTTGACACAAATTTGTCATTGACTTATTATTGAGGTTGGTACTGTTGTTGGTGATGATTGACTCAGGAACTCCATATCGAGCTATTATGTCCCTCTTCAGGAATCGAACTATTGCCCCTTTTGTGACACTGGCATATGATGAAGCTTCCACCCACTTGGTGAAGTAATCAATGGCCACCAGTATAAATCTATAGTCGTTGGATGCTATTGGAGTGATTGGGCTGATGATGTCGATTCCCTACATGGAGAAAGGCCATGGTGCAGACAACGAATGAAGTTCTTTAGGCGGGGCATTTATTTGGTTTGCATAAACTTGACACAAGTGACAGTGTTGGACATATTTGATATAATCTGATTCCATGGTTTAGCTAATAGTAGCCTATTCTCATGATTTTTCGGGCTGACATGTAGCCGTTCATGTGATGTTCACATACTCCTTCATGCACTTCTTTCATCAGTTCACATGCTTAATTTCTATCCACACATCTTAACAAGGTGGTATCAGGCGATCTTTCATAAAGCACAGGCCCATTTAATAAGAAATGATTTGCTAACCTTTTGAGTGTTCTTTGGTCATTTTGCTAGCCATTTCAAGGTATTTGCTTTCTTGGAGAAAAGTTTTGATATCATAATACCAGGGCTTACCATCTTGTGCTTTTTCGATTACCAAACAGTAGACGGGCTAGTTTTCTATTTCTATTTTCAATGGTTGGACTTCGAATCCCCTTGTTATTTGAATTATAGATGCTAGTGTGGCGAGTGCATCTGTAAACTAATTCTGAGTTTTCGGGATGTATGTGAAGGTGATTGCTTCAAATTCATCGATTATCTCTATCAAATGCTGATGATATGGTACCGATTTGGGGTCTTTAGTTTTGTATTCCCCTCTTTTCTGTAATATGATGAGTGAAGAATCTCCGTACACTTCTAATTCATGGATTTCCATGTGGCAAGCCATTTTGAGGCCGAGTATGCATGCCTCATATTCCACGGTATTATTACTATATGGAAATGTGAGTCTTGTTGCTGAAGGGAATTGTGTTCCTTCTAATGATATCAGCACTGCCTCGATCCCACAACCAAATACATTGGTAGCTCCATCAAATAACATCTTCCATTTAGGGCCTGCTGGTTCACCCTCTACTGTTAATATATTTTCATCAGGGAATTGGGCTTGTGATTTTTGGAGATCTCCGTCCATTAGGTGTTCTGCCAATTGATCGGCTAAAGATTGCCCATTTAACAAATTTTGATTTATATATGTGATATCAAATTCTGATAAGAGCATTTTCCATTTAGAGATTCTTCCTAACAAAACGGGCTTCTTTGCTAAGTACTTCAGAGGATCATGTCTTGTTAGCAACTCATTGTGATAGTAAATGGTGTATTTCCTTAATTGATGCATGACCCAAATCAAAGCACAACAGGTCCTCTCTATTTTGGAGTACCTATGTTCTCCATCTGTGAATTTCTTGCTTAGATAATATATGGAACGTTCTCTTCCCTCTTCATCTTTCTGTCTCAGCACGTACCCTATGGATTCAGGGAATATCGTGAGGTATAAAAATAAGGGTTTCCCTTGTTTTGGAACTATCAAGACTGGGGGATTTATGAGATAGTCTTTGATTGTCTTGAATGCTTCTTCACATTCACCATCCCATTCTACTGCAGCATTCTTTTTTGGCAGACGGAATAGTGGGCGGCATTTGTCTATGAGCTATGAGATGAAATGGGCTATATAATTCAACCTTCCCAGTAAAGCTCTCACCTCTTTGATAGTACATGGAGATGATAGTTCCAGTATGACCTTTACTTTGTCAGGGTCGATTTTAATGCCTTCTCGGTTGGTGACAAACCCTAACAACTTGTTTGTTATGACCCAAAAAGTGCACTTTTCAAGGTTTAGTTTGAGTTGGAACTTTCTTAGCCGTTTGAATAATTTCTTCAGGATAGCTGCATGGCTTTCTTCTTCCTTAGACTTGGTTATCATATTATTGACGTATACTTCGACTTCTTGATGCATCATGTCATGAAGTATCACGACCATAGCTCTCTGATACGTTGCCTTGGCATTTTTCAAACCAAAGGGCATGGCTTTGTAACAGAAAGTTCCCCATGTTGTGATAAAGGTCATTTTAGTTTTATCTTCTTCAGCCATTTTTATCTTATTATACCTTGAGAAACCGTCCATAAATGAGCAGAGATGGTTTCCTGTGGTGTTGTCTACTAGGACATCGATGTGAGGTAGAGGGAAGTTGTTTTTTGGCGTAGCTTGGTTTAAATCTTGGAAGTCTATGCATACACGTACTTTCCCATTCTGTTTTAGAACGGGGACTATATTCGCTATCCATTCCGGATAGTCAGACACCTCAATGAATCCTACTTCTAGTAGTTTTTTTATTTTCTCTTTAATCTTTAGTAAGATGTTAAGTCTAAATCTTTTCAATTTTTGTTTTTTAGGTTTGACATCTTCCTTGTGGGAAGCTTGTGAACTACTATTGACTGGTCTAGTCCTGGCATGTCGCCATATGACCAGGTGAATACATCTGCATATTCAGTTAACAGCTTGATTATTTCGCGCTTTTGCTCGGCACTCAAATTGGCCCCAATCTTGAGGTTTTTAGGTTTCTCAATGCTTCCTAGATTTATTGTCTCCACCGGCTCGTCAATTGAAATCCCACTTTGTTTATATTTTTGCCAATTTTCTTGTATTATTTCGTGGTCAAAGACATCGCCTCCAACGGTTGACCCAGCAGTGTTGGAAACGATATCGGTGTTTTCATTACTTACCTACGCGAAATGTCCCTAACGTTCAACGGTAGGGAATCTTTAGGTAAAGTGAAATGAGAGCACGTATATATAGGAAAAAATGGAATGAATTGTAATTTATTGAATCTGAAAAATAACCACAATTTGTTTAATAATTATTCCCTATCCTTGAGCTGACTTAGCGCTATCAATAGGATAACAGAACCAATTGTTAAGAGCTGGATACTGCTCGGACGTGAGAGACGTCGGGCCTTCATTGCTGACGTCGGTTTTGCTTATCCTTAGCTCTTGAATGGCAGTTGCTTGCTTAAATGATTGCTGGAGGGGTGGAAAATGCATCTGAGTATCGCTTGGCTTCTCTTTCTTTCTGCCCCTAATACCTCTTGCTTGTGCGTTTTCCTGGGAGGTAAGAACGTACCCTAGCCCAAATGTCCCTTGCTGTCCTTTCTTGAGCTGATGGCATTCCTTGCTGGTTACCTCACTCACCTCATTGAATATTTGGAGACTAAAGTCTTCAAAACCGTCTTTCCCGATATAGGGTATGGCAGTTTCTTTATAGATGGCATAATCTTGCTCTCCCAGTATGGTGACGATCTGTTCATTTACTTTGAACTTGACCTTCTGATGTAGACTTCATGGTATGGCTCCAACAATGTGTATCAACGGCCTTCCCAATAGTAGATTGAAAGACCTTGAAATGTCAAGGACTTGGAAAGAGATATGGAATATCTGTGGACCAATCTCTACTGGCAAGTTGATTTCCCCCACTATTTCTCTCTTAGACCCATCGAAGGCCTTAACCATTGTTGAGCTTGGCTTGATGTTGCTTGGATCGACTCCCAGCAAGTCAAGGGTGGCCAAAGGGCATACGTTGAGAGAAGATCCATTGTCAATGAGTACTCGATTGTATCGTTGCATTTCACCACTATGAACAGTGGTTTCATATGTTGGTCTCCGTCTTCCCCTAACTCTTCAGGAGAGAAAAATATTTGATCTATAGTGAAGATTGAATCTGCCATATGGCTCAATTTTTATGTTGCGATGCCTTCTGGTACCTTAATTTGTTTGAGTACTTTGAAGAGTGCTTCCCTATGAGGCTCAAATGTTGTGAGGAGGCCCATAAGTGATATCTAGGCTGGAACCTTGTTGAGTTGTTCCATAATTTTGTATTCACTTGCTTTGACCATTTTAGTGAATACAGAGAGCCTATCTTCTTCCTCTTTCTCTATCGTAATATTGGGATCTTCGGTTGAGATCCTGTATTTAGGGTCATAAATTCTCTCAGAATGGGTGATTCCTCCTATGATAGGGGGTCTTTCTTGATCGAGAGCTTGATACTTTTCTGAGGGTATTGAGACATTGAATACATATATCTTTTTTGGAATCTATACCTCAGTAGGTTGTCCTTTGTAGCACTTTACAACTATCGGTTTTTGGCCTGATTTAATCATGTTTATGAATTCCCCTCTTTCCTTTGGTAGGTCGTCTTCTTTCTCAAACTCGGGCCCCTATCCACTAGGTGGCCCATACTCGATTGGTGTGAAAGAGTAATTTACCATATACTTAAATCTCCCATGTAATTCGCCTAGGCTACCGACTGTTGGGTCTCCAGCTAACCATCTCTTCTTGATTTGTGATTTAGGGGTTTTATTTGAGACTTGGCACGGGTGACTTTCTTGCTGCACTGCTGTTCTTTTTCGTTTTAGGGACTCTTTAGAGTCCGATTCTTCAGATGTGATCATATTGACGGTAAGCTTGTGGTTGGGCAATGGATTAGTGTTGACATTGGGTGTTGGTGTGTTAACAAAGTCCAACTGCATTATTCTGGCATCAATCAAATCTTAAATCTTGTTTCAGAGCCTCCAACATATATTTGTGGAATGCCCTCTTAGCCCATATGATAATCACATTTGAGGTTTGAGTCAAAATTTCTAGGCTTGTACCGGTTACTTGGGATCTCGAAATTGATTAAATTATCCACTCGCAGCCAAGCGAAGACCTAGTTGAGCAGGATCAAAATCGAAGTGAATTGTCTTAAGACCCTGGTGGCTTGGGTATAATTCATCAGTGACTGCTGGATTGGGGCATTCGTGGTCTGAAATGTTACGTGGGTCCCAACCTTGTCTACTTTGCCGAAGTTAACCTTGCTGATAGTGGACTCCTTGGCTTTGTTACTCCCTAGGGGCCTCTGTAATGATGCAATTCTGGGAGGGTCCACTGTTTGGAGTCTCCCTAATGTGATGGCATTCTCGATTCGGCACCCTACTACCACTACTTCTGCAAAGTTAGACGACATCTGGCCCACCAGATGTGAGAAGTAAGTCTTATCCAAAGTGTTGACAAAGATAAATGTCAACTCCTTTTCAGAAATTGGGGTCGTTACCCTAGCAGCTTGAGCTCTCCAGCGCTGGGCATACTCCTTAAAAGACTCAATATGTTTCTTTCGGAGACTTCCTAAGTCCATTATCGAAGGGGAAACCTCAATGTTGAATTTGTATTGATCGTAGAATGCCCGAGCGAGTCTTTCCCAGGTATTGACTTGGTTAAAGTCTAAGTGTGCATACTAGACGGGGGCAGGGCCTGTGAGGTTGTCTTGGAATGTCTGGATCATGAGTTGATCATATTAGGCATATTTGCTCATCTTTCGTACATACGGCCTTGTATGCATCTTGGGGCATCCAATGCCATCATATTTTTCAAATTTTAGGGTCTTGAACTTCTCTGGATATACTTCCTCCCCATATACTGGCAAGCTAGTGATTCCTACCTGCTCAAAACCATCTGGCCCCTCTATCATTTTCATCTTATCAGCCAGTTGTTAAAAAAGTTTTCTTTCCATCTCCTTTTGCCTGTCCTCCATCTCCCTCTTTATGTCGTCCGAGGTTGATTCTCGGTTCATACTCGAATGCTGGATTGAGGTGGGAATTGATCTCTTCATATTCTAGAAGTTAACCCTTTACTACTTTCCCTTTTCTGGCCCCTGAGTGTTCTTCCTGAGATGGTTGGGTGGTGCAAAGGAGGCCAATACTCTCAGTTAGGAGGTGGACTTGTGCAGCCAATTGCTGGATTGTTTGTTCTAGGGACACGATCTTAGGGTCCGAGGCGATATCAGCACTGGTGTTGTTGTGGTTGTCGCTATTGTTGCCACTGTTTGCCATTTTGGTCTTTGAGCAGGTGTGGATTAGGCTCCTTGGAGGGTTCGATTGTTTGGGAGCTATCTTTGATACCTGGTATGCGCATTTTCCTTAGTTTAATGCATGTATGTAAATATGATGCATGTATCACACAGATGCTAAAAATAAAAGGGGCTAACAATTGATTAATGATATAATGTTGAGTCTAATTTTTTATTTTTTTTTCATTCCTAATTCGATTTATATTAGACCCTATGCTCATCTAATATAAGTCCTCGACTTGAACTAGGAATTTCATCTCATTTTGGAGTCTCCACCCAACTAAAGTTGGGAAAGATTATTGAATTGGGACTAATTGAGCAGACTAATCCTAATTTAGACAACTAGTCAGCGAAATCTCCTCTTTTCATTTTTGTGAAAAAGGAAAGGGAAAACTAGAGTTACTAGATTCGGAGGCTAACCTATTAAAACCTTAAAGTTACCACCTTATTCTTTTGAAATCTAAATCTTATCCTAATGTCTTTTATTATTATTTATTTTATTTTTATTTTTATTATCTTTTTGTTATGTTTTTTGAGTAACTCATTCTAATATAAAAAAAATGATTTTTTATTCTTTTTAGAATTGCCTCAAACGGGTACCTACGTATCTGTTATTCAGGATCAAACAAGCCGTAGTTCGCTTGTCATGAAAAACTTTAGTGGGTTTGTTAATTTTAATTATGAAATTACCATCGGATTTACGTTTTTATCCTTTTAATATTTTTTGGAAAAAATCTAAGCCTAAGCTTGATTACTTTATTTTTTTGAAAAAAATTAATTTAAGGAAAAACAATTTGGATTTATTTAAGAAAATAATTTTCTAAGTGATAAAAATTATTTTTTATTTCCCTATTATTAACCTACCTCTAATATTATTATTATTTATTTTTATTTTTTAATTTATTTTTTGTATTTTAAAATTTTTAATTAATAATTAATTAATTAATTAATTTTTTTATTTTATCTACCCCAAACTAAACATAAAAAATCTAAATTCTATCATTTTTCCTAATATATATATTTTCTCTTTTTTTTTTAATTTTCGAATTGTAAATAAATAAACAAATAAATAAATAAAATAATTAAAAAATAGAAAATCTGACTTACTTGAATCCGGATATGGTGCGCGGGTCGAGTCGGTCGGGTCGGATGGAGCACGGTGACTGGAGGTCCTCATTAGTGGTGTTCCGGTGACTTTCAAGGAGGTTGAGAGGTTGCTTCCTAGCTTTTCAAGGGTGGGGAATCTAATGGTGGTGGTGGATTTCTCCAAAAATGCCTCCTAGTGGTGGTTCAAAGCTTGGTTGGCGATCGCGGCTTGAAGAACTCCAACGAGGCTTTGATCTCTTTTATTTTCTCTCCTTTTCTCACTTTTGATCCGTGCTTTAGCTTCTTCCCCTCGATTCCTATTTATAGACAGTAGAAATCGAGCTGGATAAGCTTGGATTTCTTTCGATTGAGGCAAATCGGATTTGCGGTTGAAATTTCCTTCGATTTGATTTGATTCGTGCAAATCTTCGATTTCGTTGTTTTGATTCTAATTGGATGATGTTTATCTCATTTTGGCTAAAGATTTATTGGATTTGTGTAAAAAAATCGAATCAAAACGGCTAAATTCTGTTTCTTCTCCTCCTTGACGACAATGAAGAAGAAGAAGACCACGTGCCCGGCGTATACGTCGTGTCGTCTAATCGGCTGCTGACATGTGTCTTGGGCAAAAAAAAAAATTGCAAAACGTGAAATCTGCTTCCCTCGCGTTTCGAACCGCCAACCTAACTCCTTCCCTGCGCGCACAAGGCCATGGCTCGGACCAGCTAGATTAGCCTACTTAGTCGTTTTTTTTTTTATTTATGCAAATTATATATATGCAATACAATTTTTATTATTTTTGTATTATTTTGAAATTCCAAAAAATTTTAAAAATTATTTAACTCCTTTTCTTATTATTTCTATAATTATTTTCCAAAATTGATATATTTTCCTTACTTATTTTATTTTTTTTGAATATTTTTCCTATTTTTGCTAAATTAGAAGAAAAATTGTAAAAAAATGAAAAAACAAAAAATTAGTTATTATTAATTATTAGGGTAAAAAATGGGGTATTTACATATAATATTGAAATTTTATTTTTATTAATATTGGAAACTTAGAGTTTGATACTTAAAACATGAAAAAGTAAAAGTACAATGCTAATTTATTTCCTAGTCCTCTTCTTCTTCTCTTGCGTGGGCGCCAATTTCCTGCTGATGATAGCTTCCAACTCTTTGACTCTAGCTTAGGTCTTCTCCAACTGAGCTTCTAAGGCTTTGTTCCTTTGATCAGACTCTTTGAATCTGCCTTTCCAAACATTCTTTTTGTAGTTTGCAACTTCAAAGTATACCTCCATCCGTGCTTTGACTTGTTGCAAGTAGGTTCTCAACTCTGGACTTACATTGTCTGGCTTAGGTTGGGTGACATTTGGGACCGGGTATGCCCTTTCTCCTATCTGATATAGCTGGTGTATCAAGAAATCCCTAGTAGCTCGATGCTTGCCCACTTTGCCATCCAAGTCTTCGAGGTTTACGTTAGGGCTCTCGATTCGGGCTTCCCATAGAGTTTTGACCTCTACCAGCTTGGCAAACTTTTCGACTACCAACAGACTTGGGTACTAGTATTTGAACGTAATTGCTTCTAATGATGGTCGATAAACTATGTCTTGGATGATACTGAACTGGCGGACCACTGAGTTTGGATGATAACCTATGCATCCGCTGATACCGATTAGAAGAACGGCCTGAAGGTTTTTGCAGGTTAGGATGACTTTGTTGCAGCAACTCCATCTAGCTATCCATAGGATGTCATCGGCACTGAAACTCTTGAGCACTTTCACCCAACTGTGACTAGTAAGGTCGTTGGGTAGCTTTATCTTTTTTATGCAATAGTCCACAAGGTCCACTTGTTGGGTTAAAGATTTTCAGACCAAGTTCAACCCAAAACATTTGAGGTGGCTCACAAACCAGATCAAGATGAGGTTGATGTTTGAGCGGAGGATCCTATGGCCCTTCCTCTTGACAAAGTTCAAGTTTCGGATCTGTTTAGCCAGTAGAGCCGGGATATAAGATTTCCCTTCCAAGAATTGGGCCACTAGCTCTGTAACTTGGTCGTGAATGTAAAAGATCTCGATAGGGAAGAGTATGGTGGCAGAGGCTGTTAGGATAAAAGCATTCACCTTTCTCTGTTTATAGCTCTTGGGGTCCCCACATAATATGTCTTTCTTATTCCCATCATCTTCTTGGGCTATGAACCCGGCTTCTAATTCGTCCATCCATATGCAATATCCGTTGCAATTTGCTAAGGCCTTATTGATTGTTGTCTTGTGGATACCCAGAAGTTTACTGAAAATACCCGCTGGCCCAGCCTCAAGATTTGGCACATACACTTCACTGGTTAGTGATGGGGCCTGCAGAAGTTGGGTGTATTCTTCCAGAGTGGGAGTGATCTTATGTGGCTCAATGAAGAAAGTTACAGGCTCTATTTCCCATAGATAGAGGATAGCCCGTATCAAAGGTAAGTTCATTTCCATCTTCATCAGTAAAAGGATGGGCCCTATCTTTTGTTGGATGAAGGCTTTCTCTTCGAGGTTGTATACAGTAAACCAATGGTCCAGTACCAACTTTGGATCTAGAGGTTGGCAAACTCGGATCTTTTTGCAGAGGAGGCGATCGACTGTAGAACCAGCCATCTATTACAATAGAAATCTCCAATTACAAAAAGTTTTTACAAAGTACAAATGATGTTATTACAGGTAAATGTATATGAACTTTAGGAATGGAATCAAAGCATTACATCATTAATCAATTGCTAGCCCATGACTTTCATGTATGCAAGTAGGTAGGTTCTAATAGGTCCCCAAACTCTATGGCCTCCCGCATTCTCGAAGAAATAGATCTCGAGCCATATCGAAGCGTTGGGTGGGGTGGCCTAATCAATCCCGAACGATGATCATATCACTTCACCCGAAACCTACACAATGGCCCCCCGTCCTAGGGTCTTAAGATGACCTGGGTTTGACCGTATCTATTCACACGATTACATGCATGCAGACTCAACATTAAAAATAAATAACTGAACCCTAAATTTCGTTAAATCCCTGAAATGTTAGCATCAATAGCATAACAATCAAGAGATATTTTGGAAATGGTGATTTCAGAAGATTCGGGTGGCTAGCCTATTAGAGAAATTCCCTAGTGAAGTCACCATCCTATCAAGTCTAATTTTTTATTTTCCACATCCATATTCCTAATCCGATTTATACTAAACCCTATACTCATCTAATATAAATCATCGACTTGAACTAGGAACTTTGTTTTATTTGGAGTCGCCACCCAATTGAAGTTGAGAAAAATTATCGAATTAGAAATAGTTGAACAGATTAATCCTAATTTGGACAACTAGTCAACGAAAACTCCTCTTTTCATTTTTTTTTTTAAAAAAGAGGAGGAGAAGAACCAGAGTTTCTAGACTTAGGGGTTAACCTATTAAAACCTTAAAGTTACCACCTTATTCTTCTAAAATCTGAACCATATTCTAATGTCTTTTCCTTTATTTTTGTTATTTTTATTTATATATTTATATATTTTTATTTTTACTATTTTTATTATTTTGGATACATGTAAAACAAATTGTGACAACTTGGAAAATGATTTTTTTTTTCTTTTTAGAGTTGCCCTCATAAGGGTATCTACGTACTTGCTATTCAGAATTAAACAAGCTGTAGTTCACTTTTCATAAAAAAATTTAATGGATTAGTTTAATTTTAATTATGAAATTATCTCGGGATTTACGTTTTTATCATTTTTTAGTATTTTTAAAAAAAATCTATGCCTAAGCTTTATTATTTATTTTATTTTGAAAATTTTATTTTAAGGAAAAACAATCTTTGATTTATTTTAAGAAAAAAGATTTTTCTAAGTGATAAAATGACTCATTATTTCTGGGAAGTTTCTTTTATATTTTATTTTATACATTTTTTATTATTTTATTGTTATTATTTTTTTTTCAGTTTTTATTATTTTTATTATTTTCCTCTCTTTTTTAGTTTCCAACATTTCCTTATTTCATATTTTTTATAATTCTTTTATTATTTATTCTATTCTAAACTAAACCTAAAAAAAACTAATCTAAATTCTAACATTTTCCTAATATTATTTTTACTTTTTTTTTGAATTATAAATAAATAAACAAATGAATAAAATGCAATAAATAATAAATAAAAAAAGAAAAATCCAACTTACCTAGGTACGGGCATGGTGCGTGGGTTAGGTCAGGTGGCCGTGAGTACTCGTCGGCAACGTTCCAGTGGCTTTCAAGGGCTTTGAGAGGTGGCTTCCGAGCTTTTTGGGGATGAGAAACCTAACTATGGTGGTGGATTTCTTCAAGAACGTCTCCGGGTGGAGTTTCGAGCTTGATCGGCGGTCCTCAGTCTATGAACTCTGACGGCTTCCGAACTCTCCTATTTCCTCTCATTTCTCTCTTCCGATTGCTCGAACTCATTATTTTTGGGAAGTTTCTTTTATATTTTATTTTATACACTTTTTATTATTTTATTATTATTATTTTTATTTTTTTTCTGTTTTTATTATTTTTATTATTTTCCTTTTTTTATTTTTAGTTTCCAACATTTCCTTATTTCATAATTTTTATAATTCTTTTATTATTTATTCTATTCTAAACTAAACCTAAAAAAAACTAATCTAAATTCTAACATTTTCCTAATATTATTTTTAGTTTTTTTTTGAATTATAAATAAATAAACAAATGAATAAAATGCAATAAATAATAAATAAAAAAAGAAAAATCCAACTTACCTAGGTACGGGCATGGTGCGCTGTTCGGGTCGGGTGGCCGTGAGTACTCGTCGGCAACGTTCCGGTGGCTTTCAAGGGCTTTAAGAGGTGGCTTCCGAGCTTTTTGGGGATGAGAAACCTAACTATGGTGGTGGATTTCTCCAAGAGCGTCTCCTGGTGGTGTTTTGAGCTTGATCGGGGGTCTTCAGTCTGTGAACTCCGACGGCTTCCAAACTCTCTTATTTCCTCTCTTTTCTCTCTTCCGATTGCCCCCCAAACCCCCTCCCCCCCTTCCTGCTGATGCCGATTTGTTGTTCTCTTGTGATTTATCCAGTTGATTTGGCTTTGGTTTGATCGTAATCCAAAAGATTCGAGGAAAGAAGGTGATCCCAACTCCGTTGGACTTTCTCCGGCTTCCTCACGTATCTGTTTTGCCGACCGTGCTCGAGGAAGGAGATGATCACATGTGAGGCATGTGACTTCTCTTAGCCAATCACACGCTACCACGTGGCAGCTCAGGAAAAAGAAAGAAAAAAAATTGGCACGAAGTTCCTGCGGATTCGAACCCATGACCACTTCCTTCCTACATGCATTCCAGGCAAGTATGCGGACCAACTAAGCTAGCCCATTTCTCAATTTATGGTTAAGCAAATATTATACTTAACCGTGGCCATTATTTTGGAATTCTAAAAATTTGTAAAAATTATTTAACTCATTTCCCTATCATTTCTATCATTATTTTCCAAAATTGATATATTTTCCCTATTTATTATATTTTTTGAATATTTTTCCTATTTTTGCTAAATTAGAAGAAAAATTATAAAAAATTTAAAAATTAAAAATTGATTATTATTAATTATTATGGTAAAAAATGGGGTGTTTACACATATCATGAAGGATGTCAAATTGAAAGGAAAAGAATGAGATTATGATACTAAACTAATGTAATTTGAAAATAAAATGAATTGAAAGTATATTAAAAGTAGACAAATTAACATCATATGAAGAAAAAAAAAACCAACCAAATGTGGGTGAATCAAATAAAGAACTAACTTTAGGTGTAAATTGTCCATTTTTGAAAGGATTTAAACACAATTAAAAACGGAGAGATAAGCATCAAAACATCAATGGTGGATGGATAAGGAATTAGTGGAGCACTAACATGACTTGGATAGTTTAGGTCTTATTTTTAGCTACCATGAATGATGATAATTGATGGAAATATAGTATTTAAAAAAAAAATCAACTCTACTGGGAACGTGTTTTAATGCATTTTGACACATGTCCATGATCAGTACTTACGTCATTTAGTACTTTTGTCATTTTTCACTCTTTTCTTTTTTCTTAATTGATATATGTGTAGTGCATCACATATCAAGCATTTGTTGGACAAATATCATGTTAAGAAAAGTATTAGATACATTATAAACAAGTGTATCGGGGTATTATAAATTATATACCTATTGTTGATAATGAAAAATTACTTTTGATGAATGTTGATAAGCCAAAAATATGCAATATCACCTCGATCCCCAATGTTGAATGACCATAAGTCTATGATATTATACAAAGATAGGGAAAATATATATATATATATATATATATATTTTAAAGTAAGTTTGGACCACTAGTATATACTTTGATTAAAAAATTCATTATTAGATGTAAATACTCATATATTAGTTTATATATATTTACATTTGTGTTTGTTTGTGTTTGTATTTCATGTTATTATAAAAAAAAAATTTTTAAGGATGAAATGGTAAATAGAATATATGGATGGGATAGTTTGCTCATTTTGTAGCTTAAGTATATAAGCTCTATTATGACCTAGGTTAACTCTTTTTCCCCATTTGCTATAGAACCATATTTGCACTTTAGAGAAATTCTCTCAAAACCTACAGAATAAACTAAGGGAAATCGAGTAGGAGAACATTAGAAACAATCCAATTACAATCAGGTAAGAATTTAAATCAATGAATACATGTATATGGTTGTGCATGTATACCCCGAAGATGGTTTGGTGATGTATAATCAGGATTTGAGTCAAAGAGCAAGGCAAAACGTGCAGAGAAGCAAACAATTCAAGAAGCTAGAATATGGTTTAAAACGAGTAAGTACCAAAACCCATTGTAATATGATAGGATTCGTACAATTTTGGGTCAATTAAACGTATTTCATTAGAAAATTAAGCTAGGGTAGAAATTCGATTTAGAAAAAGAGAGTCCCTAATGAATACACAATCATGTCTCACCTTATGTTGAAACCCAAATTATATAGAAAGATACACAATCGTATCTCTTCTCATGTCTAAATATAAAATACACAAAAAAATATATGGCCCCTAGCATAGCCGTATCTTATTCGGCGTCCAACTTAGACCATATAGAGAGATACACAACCTCTTAACATGACCGTGTCCTACCCTGTGTCAAACTATAAAACAAACAGAAAGGTACACGACCTTTAGCATGATTGTATACTATCTCGTGTTCACCTACATAGCCTTCAACATGACCATGTTGAGTTGAAAAGTTTTCCCTTCCATTTTACTTTATTGAGATATAATTCTAAAAACATGTAATTTAAATTACGTATAAGTTTGGAGAATTTGTGAAGCTATAAAAGTGTAAGGAAAATAAACATTTTTGTAAAGTCAAGTACGCGTATATTTTGTGTGTTGTTTATGCTGTTAAGTTATTCTGTGTGGATTAAATATCATTGTAAGTGAACTTGATTGTGTACGCATGTGTTTGTGAATTGATGGGTCTAAGAAACCAAGTATGGGTTGGTGTTCTTAGAGTGATACCTCAATGATTGGTATGTGAAGTTGTTCTTAATAGAGTTATGTACCGAAATTATCCGAGTAGTATGTGGAAAGCTATATGTTTATGGAAGGATATTGTAGAAAGATGTTGTGTGTGATTGTGAAAGGTTATTGCATGAGATATGAAAGGATTCATGGACAGTAGGAAGTATTCACTATCATATGTGTATATATATGTATGTATGGAATAGACTCGTAGATAAAAGGGGAGAAAAGATATATATATATATATATATTATGTGTTTGATTATCATGTTGCATCGTGTATGTGTTGTTATTTTTGTCATGACATACATGTGTATTTATAGGTAAGCATAGTGTTATGCATTAGCTCATCCCTCGTGGGAACCTTTTTTTTTAGTTGCAGGTACTATAGGAGAAATTGTAAGGTATAATGAGATCCAAGTGGAAACAAATCAAGATCAAAATATGAGGAAAATATAGAATACATTTCTATTTAAGGGGGGAAAAAACATATGTTGGAATTACCTATTAAGTTGTTTTGAGAATTTCTATTGTAATTGAATGTTATAAGCTTCCACAATAATAATTTGAGGAGATTATTGATGATATATTATTGAGGATAGAAATTCCTATTAATCTCTTACATGTAGGAGATGATTTTTAGTTATTATCATGGGTTTGTGAATGTGAGTATTGAAGATTTATAGTATCTAAACCTTTACGAGTCTTCATTTAGTAAGGATACATGGCGGGCTATAATGTTTCTAGGCTCCGAGGCATTACAGTTTAAGTGGTATTAGAGCCAAGTTGATGGATCTATAGACTGCTTAGGTTTGATAATCCTTAGAATTAAGATGATGATACATCATGAAAGTAGTTAGTAAATAGGATTAATATTACTGATTAGTGAATTATTTCAGTAATATCTAATTTTTTTTTAAATATTCAATATTATGAGGAATGTATATATATTCTTATATTGTTCCTCACTATTGTATTTTATTTTGTAGAATACCTAGGAAAATCTCGAGACCAAGATCATCCTCAAGAGTTGGAGGTGATGCTCCTAATAGCAGAATGTCACCTAGACCTCCTTAACATGGATAGGGAAGAAATGAAGTTAATGTTGTACAAATGCTAGAGGCTATTAATACTCTAGGTGGAGTGGTGGCACAACAGCAGCAGCAAATACAAGAGATGCAAGTGTTGAATATAAGACAAACCCAAATGATGGGGGAGATTAGAGAGAGGCCAGCTAAGGAAGTGGGTTTAGACCATTTTATCAGAATGGCTAGGGAATTTAAACCTAAGGTTAATGATCTACTAGATGCTGAGCAGTGGTTCGATGAGCTAGAGAAGACTTTTGAAGCATTAGGAACACCTAAAGATAAGAAAGTGAAATATGCAATATACCTGTTGAGGGGCTCAACTTCTGAATGGTTGTCGAGTGCTTCTAAACTCACTGTGGGAGTGATTACATGAGGTAATTTTAAGAAGATGTTGTATGAGCAGTATTTCCCAAGCACTATTAGAGAAAGGATGCAAGCAGCATATTACAGCTACTATTAAGGAAAAAGATCTATAGATGATTATGAGATGGAACTCAACTGTCTAATGAAATTCATGCCGCCTGCCTTCAGAGCTAATGAAAAGTCAATGGCTCATTGGTTTGTGTTGGGATTGGAACCCACCCTATAGTATGAAGTGGTTGCCTTCCAACTAAAAGCTTATTTTAAAACTATGAACAAAGCCAAACTCCTATAACAAAGTCATAGAAGAATTGACGAGATACGGACTCTAAGAACTAGAATGGTATTGGGAAAAAGACTTACCCAAGGTGTTATGACTCAAGAGAAGGGCAAAAGACTTTACATAGTGCACACTAGACTTGTGGTCATTGTAACACCCTCTTCTTAGGCTAGGACCTCATATATAGGACAAGGTAACAGATGTGGAAGATGTAAAAGGCCAGAAGGTGCCTATTTTTCATGTAGAAAGACATGACACAGTAGCTAATAGATGAGTTATAGAATGGTGGATTGCTTAGATAGTAGAGGATCGAATGTGTAGCTAGCACTAGCAGGAAAAAATTAGGTTAGAAACAATAATGGTAGGCCTCAACATGCCGGGCCAAGGCAAAGGACACCAGCATAAGTGTTTACACTACAAAGGCAAGACAATCTAAATACAGAGACCTTAGCATATACACTATTAGTAAATTATGTTGAAGCATATGTGTTATTTAACACTAGTGCATCACATTCATGTAAATCTGATGCATTTAGAAGTAAATATGATGTATGTACTGAAGTAATGGTTGCTATATTGAATTTGAGTACTCCTATAGGTGTGGGTAAAGGACATAATAGAATATGTAGAAAGATCTATATAGAAGTGCAGGGTAGAGTATTGGTTATAGATCTTCTGATGTTAGACATGACTGATTTTGATGTAATTATGAGAATTGATTGGTTGATAAGACATCATGCAACAATAGATTGTCATGATATAACAATCCATTTCAATATACCAAAAGGAGAATAATTTAGTTTTAAATTGGAAACACATAGGCTAATAGGATTGCCAACATATGAACTGTAAGGTAAAATTATGATGGCTTCCATAGCAGCTAAGGTTGAAGATGTGATGAAAATTAATGGAGTGAGGATAGTGAAGAGGTTTACTAGAGTATTTCCAAATTATCTATTAGGTTTACCCTCAACAAGAGAGATTGAGTTCAGTATAAATATAGTGCTTGGTTATAAAATTCCCATATCAAAAGCTTCGTACCGTATGACACCTACAAAGTTGAAAGAACTAAAAGATTAGATACAAGAACTATTAGACAAGAGGCTCATCAGACCAAGTATCACACTTTGGGATGCACCTATATTATTTGTAAACAAGAAAGACAATAGCATGGGGTTATGTATAGATTACCGAGAGTTGAATAGGGACACCATTAAAAATAAGTATTCTCTCCCAAAAATTGATAACTTATTTGATCAATTGCAAGGAGCTTAAGTTTTCTCAAAAATAGACTTGAGATTCGAGTATCATCAATTGAAAATCAAGAAGGAAGACATTTAGAAGATCACACTTAGAACTAAATATGGGAATTATAAGTTCCAAGTAATGTCATTTGGACTCACAAATGCACTGGCAACCTTCAAGGACTTAATGAACCTGGTATTCAGAGAATATTTAGATAAGTTTGTTATTGTATTTATATATAACATTATGATATACTCTAGAAGTGAGAAAGATCATGAGCAGCACTTAAGAGTAGTGTTGAGTAAACTATAGGCAGAGAAGCTATACGCTAAATTTAAGAAGTGTGAATTTTGGTTGAAGTAAGTAACCTTTTTGCAACATGTGATTAGTAAAGATGAGTTAGTCGTAGATCCTATGAAGATTAGGGTAGTAAATGAATGGCTCAAGCTGAAGACTATAATAGAAATTAGAAGCTTTTTGGGGTTAGTAGCATACTACAGAAGATTTATGGAAGGATTCTCTAAGCTAACAACCCCTTTAACCAAATTAACTCAAAAAGGTGTAAAGTTTAATGGGACGATTGATGTGAAGCAAACTTCACAGCACTGAAAGAGAGATTGACTTTTACACCAGTACTTGTATTACCAGTCAATAGTGAAGAATTTGTGGTGTACAGTGGTGCTTCCATTCAGGGGCTTATGTGTGTGTTAATGTAAAAGGAGAGAGTGATAGCATATGCTTCTAAACAATTGAAGCCCTATGAGAAGAACTACTTAGCACATGATCTGGAATTAACAATGGTGATATTCGCACTCAAATTATGGAGACATTACTTGTATGGAGAGAAGTGCAAAGTATTCACATATCATAAAAGTCTTAAGTACCTGTTTACCTAGAAAGAGCTAAATATAAAGTAGAGATGCTGGTTAAAATTGATAAAGGACTACGATTTAAACATTCAATGCTATCCTGAGAAGGCAAGCATAGTTGTTTATGCACTCAATAGGAAGAAGCGTGGTAATTTGGCAACTTTGATCACGACTTAAAAGAAAATATTGGAAGATATGTAGAAATTAAATTTAGAAATTGTGACTCAAGTGATCAAAGTTAAACTCTCCAGCTTACAAATACAATTAGTGTTAATAGACAAAATAAAAGTTACACAAGCTGATGATATGGGGGTGTAAGAGATTAAGAAAAGAATGGAAGAGGGAAGATATTTAGAATTTAATGAAGATAAAGATGGAGTATTAAGGTATGGTCATAGGTTGTGTGTGCTGAGTATAGATGAAATCAAGAACAAAATACTTAAGGAGGCGCATTATTTTGGGCACTCTATTCACTCTAAGAGTACCAAAATATATAAAGATTTGAAATGTTATTACTGGTGAAGGAAAATGAAGAGGGAAATTGCAAATTATGTATCAAAATGCCTGACATGCCAATAGATAAAGATAGAACATCAGAGACCCACTGGCATGTTGCACCTTTTACCTATACTAGAATAGAAATTGGAGTATATGACCATGGACTTTGTCACGGCACTATCTAAATTTGTGACTAAGTTGGACACTGTATGGGTAATTATAGATCGACTTACAAAATCTACTTACTTTATACCTATAGGCATTGGCTATAAACTTGAGAAGCTGACACAAATTTACATCAAAGAAATTGTGAGGTTGCATGGGATACTGGTCTCTATAGTGTCAGACATGGATACTCGATTTACTATAGAACCCTATTTGCACTCCAGAGAAACTCTCTTAAAACCTATAGAATAAACTAAGGGAAATCGAATAGGAGAACGTTAGAAACTATCCAATTATAATCAAGTAAGAATTAAAATCAATGAATACATGCATATGATTGTAGATGTATAACCTAAAGATGGTTTGATGATGTATAATCAAGATCCGAGTCAAAGAGCGAGACGGAACGTACATAGGAATGGACAGTTTAAGAAGCTAGAACACGATTTAGAATGAGTAAGTACCAAAACCTATTGTAATATGATAGGATTCGTACAATTTTAGGTCAATTAAACATATTTCGTTAGAAAATTAGGCTAAGGTAGAAAATTCAATTTGGAAAAAGAGTATATACATGGCCTTTGGCATGTATATACTTTGGAAAAAGAGTATATACTTTGTGTGTTATTTGTGCTTGTTAAGTTAGATATTGTGTATGGATTAAATATTATTATAAGTGAACTTGATTATGTGCACATGTGTTTGTGAATTGCTAGATCCAAGAAACCAAGTGTAGGTTGGTGTTCTCGGGGTAACACTTTGATGATCGGTATGTGATATTGTTTCTAGTAGAGTCGTGTACCGAAATGATTCAAATAGTATGTGGAATGATATATATTTGTGGAAGGATGTTGTATGTGATTATGGAAGGTTGTTGTGCAAGATGTAAAAGGATTCATAGATTCATGAACAGTGGGGAGTATCCACTATCATATATATATATATATTATTATGTATAGAATAGACTTATGAACAAAAAGGGTGAAAGGATTCATAGATTCATGGACGGTATGTAGTATCCACTATCATATATTATTATTATTATTATTTGAATATCATGTTGCATCATATATGTGTTGTTATTTTTGTCATAATTACCTATTAAGTTGTTTTGAGAATTTCTATTATAATTAAATGTTATAAGCTTTCGTTATAATAATTTGATGAGACTGTTGATGGTATATTGTTGATAATAGAAATTCTTGTTAATCTCTTGTATTTAAAAGATGATTTTTAATTATTATCATCGATTCATGAATATGAGTATTAGAGGTTTATAATATCTTAGTTTTTGCATATTTTCATCTAATGAGGATACGTATCGAATGATAATATTTATAGATTCCGAAGCGTTATAATACATATATAAAAATAAAACTAGCACTAGCAAGTATGAATATATATAAATGCTGTATCAAACAACTTGACATGTTCAATTTTTCATTTTTAAAACATACATTTCATCTTAATGACCCCACAAGCCTGATTCCAATGATTATCTTTTGGAAGAGAATTTTCGTAGGCGTGTTCTTAGTTGTTTCCTTTTGAAGATTCGCAGGGAATTTTTGCCTTCTGCATGGTAGGCGAATGAAGACACGAGAAAAACTTATTAGAAATCCTTTTTTTTTTTTTTTTTTCATAAAACAGTTAACACGTAGGTTGCATTTGTCCATAGTATATTTTTATTGACTGATTCAAACCACCTATAAAGATTATGAGAATAAATAATTAGAGATAAAAAATTAATGACTCTAAAGCGTGAAATGCCAACTTTTCTGAGGTAATATTACCTTCACTATATAAATGAAGTCACTCCTATAATACGGTAAAACTTTCTCAAACTTTTTTTTTTTTTTTTGTAAATTTATAAAAAAACATTAATACTTGATGATTGAAGAGATCAACTATATTTATTTATATTAAAGAGACATAACGATTCGATTTGAATGGATATAATCTTTGATTTATGTCTATTTATTTAACATATATAACTATTGATTGAAGGTAGTTAAAAATCAAGTTTTGAAATATTTTTTTTTATAGTAAATGATCATATTTTGAATTTTAAAAAATTAAGTGCCATTGATGGTTGTGCAAGTGCAAGTGCCTAGTGCCATGGTCATTCAGACATGTGACTAATTTATCACACTACCTCTTAAAAACACTCCACGCTTTCATTTTTTTCTTCAATATGAAATTTCTACTCTATATTAATTAAAAGTAACACCTTAATTATATATACAGAAGTAACTTGGAGATAAATACAGTATAAAAGATAATCCTTCGATAGGGACAGGGTTGTTTTCGAGGAAAATAAGTTATATTATACCGCTCTTTTCCATTGACTTAAAATGAGTTACATTATACTACGTACTCGTGTGGTGTCCATTGGTGAAACTTCTTTCTAAAAGTTGATTTTTGCCGAAATTTTTGTAGATTGAGACATTTATTATATACAATGGCTAATACCATTGACCACCACGGTTCAAAATTTTAGAATCTGGCCCACTCTCTCCAAATGATATATACCTCAACTCCATAAACTTACAGTCAGGCCGTTTACTTGCACAAAAACTCTCTCTTTTAAGTAGCAAAGTCACTTATTCATAACTAACAAACTAATATTTTGTAGACTCGTTTACGAATAGCTGTCAATTTATTGTAATACACGAAAGTAAGGATCAAAATTAAATTTGTGACCCATTTTCGTATTCTAGTGCTGCCCACTAAAATGATAAAAAAAAAAAAAAAAAAACAAGGCATCGCATGAAATGAAGAAACTAATGAGAAAAAAGATAGATGATTGATATTGCTGTGTGTTAGTCTGTTCGGGTAGGAGGACACGGAATGGATGCTATATCATGCACTTTGTAAGTATAGGTTTTAAGAATTTAAAAACGAATATCATCTTGCAATATGTCAAAACTAATATACTTCGTAAATTCTATAATTTCAAAATACATTAAGGAACAAAACTTATGAGTTTCTTTTAACCTTATCTTATATGTCCCAGATCATGATTTTTAAGTGGTAAGTTAATGGCTTTTAAATATAAACGTATTGATTTTCAGTGAAAACACAATATAACAATAGAACACCACAAACATAAACCCTATAAATTGAGGATTTAAGATCGAATTAACTATTTGCCCAAATATTGACCTAAAATTTTGTCCAACTTGATTGAATTTCCATTATATATATCAAATTAAATTATAATTTATTTATACATATACAAGAAATCACAAAATAATGTATAACTTGGAATAGACAATGTATCAATTGCAAGTTTTAGGTATGTTTATGTGTGAGTGTAAGATCATACTTTATATCCTAACTTATAATTAAAACATTCAATGGTACAAGCCAATAAGGTTTATAGATTTTAGGATGTAATGAATTCCGATGCTTATCCTTCTTAAGTGTCCTGTTTATAAGTGGTCGGGGATAGCACTAGAAAAAGAAAATTGGGCATCGGATGTTTGTTTTTTTGGGAATCAGCCTAATGTTTTACAAAACGCACTTTCAACTATTAAAACAAAAAAAAAAAAAGAAGAAGAAGAAAATTGAAATAGACGTACAAACACAATATTTTTAGTGTAAGGAGAACATAAAAAATGAATGCTTTCTTATTCCATTTTCTTTATGCAAATAGAAGTACGTTCCCTTAGCTCAGCTTACAAAAATGACCTAATAATAAATAATAAATATCATGGGCATTATATTTTGGCCTTTATTATTATTATTATTTATCGCTTGAAAATGAATATAAAAGGAGTCAAAATACGCCTAGACTCACGAGCGGCAGTTTCTATATTAAATGGGACTGTAAATTGTGCAAGAGCAAGCATGCTAATGTTAACTTTGGTTCTAGGGAAAAGGAGTTTAAAGCATGGTTGCTGATCGCATGGCGGCCTTAGCAGTTAGCGCAAAGGGGAAGGAATTTTCGATGTTTCTTATTTTGTTCCTGCTGGTGTAAAAACCTTGATATTGTGATATGACGCTCCGATGTTTGTGGTCTACGGTTGGGGAGAAAAACTCCTTGCTTCTTTTGTATGTTTGCTGCTTTTATTTATATGATATATCCTTATTTACCCCGGAGGACCCAAAATGTAATAATAATAATAATAAGCAACAGAGGTAAGAAATTCTTACCTATTGCATTGCATACAAGTAGAAGTATCGTCAATATTCTTATGAATTTATCTTTTAGGTGGCATTTGGGAATATTTTTAAGCATTAATCTTCAATCTATTGAGTCATTTACAACTTGCAAGACATACCATCTATAATTATTACGTAAAGTTTAATAAAAGTTCAACACTTTATTACAGCACTTGAAAATATTTTTATTTGATAAATGTTATTTATTCTTACATATCGTATCTCAATGCAAGTGATGTCAGTTTTATCATATTGAATATCTTAATGTACGTAAGTAACAACAACCACAAGGAAGCAGCTTCCGTCCACGAGGGCCGTTGGTGATGGAAATACTTGAACCTCTTAAGAAAAAAAATAAAGATCAGACGTCACTTGAGGGAGTAGGGCCATCGACTATAACCCCTCTGAAAACAATATTTCCTCTGCCTCAGATCAAGACAAACCACCTATCTCTTACCCTTAATTCTTCTCACCTCTCAATTCTTTCTTTTTTTGTTCTAATTTTTTTCTGGTAAATTTAGTTTAAATTCGTTCCGACAAGTTTTGTGAATCTCATTATTTTGGGCCATCTTTATTTTTGGCATTTGGACGTACTTTTAAGTTTTGGCATATCATAATGATATATGCAAAAAAATATTGTCAAAGCGTTTTGTCTCTTGATGACAATTAAAAGCAAACATCTAAAAAACCCATTGCAAAGAATCCACCTTCAGCTAACTTTTGAAGTGTATGATCTAATCAATCATATATACACGTCATGGAAGATCTACAAAACTGATACACAATTTAATGTTTATTGTAATTATTGCTTGCTAATTATATTTGTTTAATACTAGTCACGTCTACACGTATTGCGATTGCTAAAACATCAATTATCAGCAAACGATTCTATTTTTCATGAATGCAACAATCTATCAGAAAATAAATAACAGAGCAAAAAAAAAGGAGATAAAGGCAACAGAGAGAAGAGAAGTCACAATCAAGTAGATAAAAGTAATTGTTACTAGTTTGAATTAAAACGTTATGCATCATATTGGACGGAAATAGTGATCGTAATTGTAGAGAATAAGACGGAAGTTTTAGGAAAGTGGATTTATCAATTTAATTTGCATCATGCTCCATTATACTGATTTACAAAATTGCTCAATTAAATTTTCATTATTATAAAACAAGACAATTAACCTTGAGATGGGTGTAGAGTTGAATAGGGAGTTTAAACTTTTTTAATATAGATTAGCATCGGGAGTTACTTTATTTTGAACATTTAAATTAATAATAATAATAATAAAAGAAAAAAAAAAAACTTGTATGTCTATTACTTTGTGGACAAAGATAATATGTAAAAGAAAAAGAAAAGATATAAGTGTTATGGTCATTAGTTGAAATGGAAGGCCACTAAAAAAGTTTGGGCCAGGGTGTCTAAAGGAGTGCATTATTGCTGGTCGATAAAAGCAAAAGCATTGATGCTTTAATTATTGATGACAGAGAGTGTATTTAATATTTGTTGAAATCGAAGGTGCGGATGCCGTTTAATTGGAGCCCTTAATTAGTATATTTCTCTCCCATAAATCGAGAAACAATTATTAGATAATCTGTGATTATGAGTAGTCTCAAGTAGGGAATTGCCCCCCAAGTTTCAGTGGAGATTCCAACTATTATCCAAAGCCAAGCTGTAGAGCCTCCAACGCACGCACACGGAATTATCAAGAGTAGGATTAGGATGGACAGAATTAAGAAGGAAGAAATTCAAAGAAACAGAACTATAATGGAAGAAAACTTAAGAGAAAGCTAATCATTCTTAAAAATTTCAAAAAAAAATAATTAAGATAATATAATTTAAACTATCAATATGTCTACAAAAAAAAAAAAAGAGAGTAATAAATAAAAAAAATGGTAAAAAGAAAAGGAAACAATAGAATTAAAAATCTAACCCTTTTTCTCATGTTATCTCCCTTTTTTTTAATCCAATTTAGAAAGAAAATGAAAATAAGTGGGGCCGATGGAATCATTCCTTCCGCTCATAATTCTACCCTTAATCAAATAATGAAACTTTTTATTTACCTCCCTATTCCCTTCTCAGCCCCTTTCTTTCCTTTCAGTTTTCTTCGTGCTAATCATAAGCTTAGAGCTATAATTTGTTCCTTGTGGCCATTTCATTGTTCTTTAAAGCCCAATAACATCATTGTTGTGTTGTAGTTAGGAGAACATAATCAAAATGCCATATGTCTTTGTCACATGATAAGGATACATAAGATTCAGGTCTTACACTTTCCTACCTTCTTATTCATAGTATTTTAGTTCTTAACAAACAAAACACCGGATGGGAGAGCAAATGTGCTTAACATCAGGCAAGTAAACTAACGTGCCAAATATACAAACATATCAAATTGCATACATGCCTAAACAAATATGCTAATGCACTCAAAAGCAAACAACAATCACAAGTCCAATTAATTATCTTACTTAAGTAAGGCATCAAGTGCACACTTAGGCATCATGAGATTAGATACTTAATAAATCCTCAAAGCCCAAGAATTATGTATAGGGCTCCTTTGGCCCCTAGAGTCTAAGAGTCATAAATATATATCATTTGATCCCAAAAGACTAAGAGTCATAAATATAGATCATTCAATTTTAAGAGTCCAAGAGTTAGCTTGTCTTATATTGGATTTACTACCTACATCAATAACTAGACATCCACTCTATTTTAAGCGTCTACGGTTGGGTCCTACACCACGAGTAGTGTAACTAGTTTACAATTTCCTTGGACACCACTTATATCAAAGCAGTTTATCGTCTTAATAAATCACCCATCCAATTGTGATGGTTTAGCACCTAAAACTACCTTTACTTCATCATGGATGTTTGACCCTTTGTAGGTAAGGAGCACCCCATTTATGATTTGCCTATCTAATTAGTTATGGTCTCGATATAAGCACAAAAACATACGACATTAATTAACAACCAAATATAATTTCGATTCATTTATTACACTTGGCAAATAGCCATTCACATGCACTTGTCTTTCCATAACCTTTAATAACTTGATCTTTTTTCTTCTAGTACATCTTATAATTTGATTAAGAATTTAATTAATTTCAATAGTTTGTATTCAAACTCATTTTAATTTGTTCCTTGGTAAAACATAAGATCTAGGGAGTTCTTAATTAATTTAGATTTATTCAAAACAATATTTTTGTAAATTAGAGAAATTAGGTCAACTAGTGGAGATGTAGTTAACCAAGTAGCTCTTCAACCAACTCATTCGCTTGCGCTTAATATGTGGTTGCCCTAGTTTTCAATTAGGTCAACTTGTTATGGTCGATTAGGACAAAATTTTTTCCCTTATATTTTTATGTAAAGTTTTACATAATTTAGGTGGGAAAAGGATACAATTAATGTAAGTTAAAAAAAAATTAAAATAAGACTTTTTAAAAGTAATAAAAAAAATACAGTAATTAAAGACACGATTTTAAAAGTATTTTAAAGTAATGATTTTAATGCAATTTGATGTAATTTAAAATGTATCTAGACACGATTTTAAATGTTATATTGTTAAGAATATTTTTACAATTTTTTTAATGAAAAATAGACTGTTAATTTCCTTTTCTTAGTCTTTTATAGGTCAAAGACTAAATTTCATTAAAGGAATTCCTATTTTCAAGCAAAACCTATTGTTTCCCTAAGATTCATTCGAACTTTAATAATGAAACCAGCCAATTGTAGGATCCAGGATTGGCTTTTGGAGTGGAACAAGTGTGAAATTCTGTGGTGTTATTAATAAGGGGGGCAGTAGGAGAATGATAAAACTTGGAAGTTGGACAGGACCCCATGGATTATAGGAGCAAAAAGCTCACAACCACGTATAATCACAAACTCTAGCTGAAATGAATCACCTGAAAAAGATAGTACCATAACATTGGGATGAGAATTAAACCCAATGCCAATAGGATTGATATCTGATGACTCGTATGAGCAGGAGAGCAAATATTGGTGTAAAATTCGTGGTTGGGCTGTGGTTGCTCCTGTGACACGGTACTATCTGGTCTTGTCGAATTCAGTATCATTATGACCAAAGCCCTAGTTAACACGCTATTTTTCTTCGTAATCACGTCCCTCCCCAAGCCAGCCTGAAGCTGCGTTAATTATTAAGATTGTAAATGACGTAAAGTCCCTAAATATTTTTTAGTCATAGTATTATTATTAGTAGGCTACACAATTTAAAATTTGGAATATCTTCAATATTACTATTTGGATTCCTATTTTTTAAAAACCATACATAATCAAATTTTTACTAATTGATCTTGAGAGCAACAAAGGTAGTAAATTTAATAGATTATAAACAAAATAAACTAAAGTTTAGATAGTAATTTTGATATTAGCTCTTAAATTTTTATTTAAAGTCACTCATTTAATAACTAGAAAATGTTTAATAAATGCTATGAAGGAACCTGTTAAGATGCTTAACAAAAGAATTTTTTATTATTTTTTAATAGAATATGTAATTAATATTATATAACATGAAACATTTTTTTTATCCAACATTTAATTGATGCTCAAAGAATACTTAATAACTAACCCAAACCTACATACATTTTTTTTTTTTTTTTTGGGAAGGTTGGGTTAGGTAAGGGAAGCAAGTTAAGTCTTTGAGACAGGCAGAGGCAGATGAGTGGTTGGGTTGTAAATTTTATTTTGGTATACATTGTCATTTGTCTAATCTAACCAACGAAAAGGTGATTTACTAATGTAGGACGCAAAGTGCAATACAAGGAGCATACAATATAATGCATGGCACCCTGGGTAAAAGAAGTAAAGCAATAGGATGCAGAATAATAATCAAATAGTTGCTTGCAAGGTAGGCACTCACCAACTGCGGACTAGACTCCGAAGGCTTTTTTTTTTTTTTTTTCAGCTATCTTCGTTTCACGTTTTGGTCGGTCACAAAAATAACATATCCCCCAGCACCACCCCCCCTCCCTCCCCCCACAATGGTTACGCTCACACGTCTTTGCTGCCTAGAAAGGTTTTAAAAAAATAAAAACAGATACCTTCATTTCTTTGACCACACAAACAAAAGTGGGGCTTGTGTGGTGTATACGATCCTCATATGTAGGGCTGTGATTAGATTTCATTTCTATATGCTTTAAGATAGTACGCTATGTCAATTATTACCATAGATCTATCGGCTTTAAAAAATATTCAGCTTTTCTTTTTCTTTTCTTTTTTTAATTTTTTTTTTTCCATCTACTCCTTTTCCAATTCCTCGCAAGCTCATACATTGCTTCACATGAATAGAAGAAGTGTGATTAAACTTGTTCCCTGTTATTCATTTGATACCAAGGAAAGGATGCATCTAAACGAGGAGAGACTAAAGAATTTTAGTCTCAAAATAATAATAATTAAATTTTGGAATACTAAATCACACAATAAAAATACAATCTAATTGTAAATAAAATGTGATGACTAAAAATGAAATATTTATGTCTTCATATATTAACTTTCTCTTTTATATTTATTATAGATTTCATTAACAAATGTATTAAAATAATTATGAATTAATTAGAAAAAGAAAAAAACGTAGACGTTGCTTTAGTTATATTTTTAATTTGAACAATAATTTGGTAACACTAAAAAGCACTTTCGATTACCTTAATTCTGCATACGTGTATGAGTAAAAAGCAAGAAAATCAAATAAATTATTTCAGACATGTATAACAGTAGATAAGACTGACATTTTAAAAATTATAAAACTCGTGTATTTTAATCTCGCATCGTAGTACTGAAAAAAAAAAAATCAGTATATTATAAAATAAATACCAGTGGCAGTAGATAAGTCAGATCTGATTATTCAAACAGTAAATAAGACCAGTAAAACTCCTCCACAAAAAAATGAAAATCCCATTTTATTTCTTTTTTGGCTTTTCTTTATATATTCTCTCTCTCCACGCGCATTCTTCTTTTTCTTATTCATTTCCTCTTTCTCCAATCTGTCGATTTCTCTCTCCTCTCTCTCTCGCTCTCTCTCTCTCTCCCCTCTAACGTTCAGATCTTGAAACCACAAACCAAAGGGTTCTTCCGAATCCCGACGTTAATATAAGTCTGGGGTTTTCAATTTCCCCAATTCTCATTGGATTTTTTGATCCTGAACGTTCTCTAGGGTCCTTTCATCGAGGAATCGAGGTGTTTGTTTCGAGAGAGGGGTTGCGATTGGGGTTTGAGCCAAGAGTTGAGTGATTTTGGTTGCTGTAAATAATAAGAAGAGACAATAAAAGGACTTTGAGGAGAGACTCTGGTCTCGTGATTCGTCGAAGGCCTCGCTGGGGCAAATGCGGTTTATTTGATTAAAAAATTTAGCGTCTAAATTGTTAATTATCGTCTTTAAATCTTTAAGTTCGCTTTTTTTATTACGAGATAAGAAGTGAAAGTTTTGAAGTTATGCAGCAAGAAAACGCTAAAAAGGTTCGGTCTTTATCTTTCTCTCTCCTAGGGTTAATTTTCGATTTTTCTGTTTAAGGGTTCATGTTTTCGTTGCCTTTGATTGGATTTGAAGATAGGTCGTATGTGGGCTTGCCGTGTATTGAGAAAGCTTGGTATTGACTTTTTGATATTTAATGGTTGAAGGTAGACGTAGTGGCTTTACTTAAATTGTATGTTTGATTATTTGTAAAGCAATTGCGTGTTTGAAAACTTGCGTAAGAGTTTGAATTGATGGAGTTCATGTAAAGGATGGAAGGGTGTGAAATGGGGCTGATATATGGAAAGATTCGATATTTGATGAAACAGTATGCATTGAATACGTTCTGTGTTTATTGAAAATCAAGAATCACATCGATTACATTGAATTTTATGGCTATGGTTCTGGATGCTGTAAGGTGGTTGTGATCTATTGCTTTCTGATTTGGTGGTTTTCTATTTTTCAGATTTTTAGATTGTATCTCGTTGTAATTATTTTTGCTGAGGAAATTTCTGGAGTGGTGCTACAGTAATCATGTAAAGGAATTATTTCTTTTGTTTATCGCAGTGCTTTGTGATTTATTTTAATTTAAATTTTAACATGTATTCTCTCCTGCCTACTGCATAGTGTAGCCGTAATGGCTTCAGCTCTCTTCTAGCTTATATTCTTGGATGTGTTAAGTTGATGCTGTTATTTGGTGATCTATTCAATTGGTATCTGTTCTTTGGGACATTTTTATGAGAACTATGAAGTCGATCCTTGTTGGACTGAATATTCTTGGATATGTAAAGTTGATGCTTCTGTTTCATGATGAATTCAGTTCTTTTCTGATCTCTGGGACATTTTTATGCTTACTACGAAGTTGATCCTTGTTGGACTGAATATTCTTGGATAGGTGAAGTTTATGCTGTTGTTTGGTGATGAGTTCAATTCTTATCTGTTCTCTAGGACATTTCTTTGTTGGGCTGAGTATTTTATTTTTCCTTCCATATTAGATGAAGGATATGGAGTTTTTCACAGAATATGGAGATGCCAATCGGTATAAGATTCTAGAGGTCATTGGGAAGGGCAGCTATGGAGTTGTTTGTTCTGCTATGGACACACACACTGGTGAAAAGGTGGCGATCAAGAAAATACATGATGTTTTTGAACACACTTCTGATGCAATTAGGATCCTTCGGGAAGTGAAATTACTCAGGCTTCTTCGACACCCCGATATTGTCGAAATTAAGAGGATCATGATGCCACCCTCTAAAAGGGAATTCAAGGACATATTTGTTGTTTTCGAGCTTATGGAATCTGACCTGCACCAGGTCATAAAAGCCAATGACGATTTGACACGAGAACACCATCAATTTTTCCTCTATCAAATGCTTCGTGCATTGAAATATATGCATACAGGTTTGTTGCACTTGTTTTTACCTAGTAAGAGTGTGAGTTTTTATCTCAATGTGATAATTTTTTAGAGAGAGAAAGATATTAAGATTGTTTATGGTACTATCTAGCTTCTTTTCCTAATACCCATTATAGTTTCCACAATATCTTTTGAGACTTTTGCTTGTTGAGAAAGTTGAATTGTACAGTGTTGACAATGACACCCTAGGAGACATTGCCCTTTTTCACTTGCCTAAAGAAAAGCAATGAAACCCTAAGTGCGTATGCTTATTCTGGAAGCTCTAGGAATTTTACTTAATGTACTATCATGAGCACTAGGAGGAACTCCACTTTAAGACTTCACATTTGAGGAGTTTAGGGTGGCATATTTTCCTTTGGTTTAGTTGTTGGGAGTTGTTTTCTGCAAGTATTCCTGCTAGTCCTACCACCTTCCATTCGCTTCTCTTCTATGGTTAGTGATGAGTGAATGGCAAATCTATCATCATTGGTGTACTCGTTTAATGTTCTCATTCCTATAATTCCTTTCTAGAGTTTAGAGTTCTTTTATTGATTGTGCTTTTGCATCGGTGATTAATTGTTTTTCCTTGGGTAATTTATTTATCATTTGCTTTATTTTGATCTCAATTTGTCTCTGCAGCAAATGTCTACCATAGAGATCTTAAACCAAAAAATATATTGGCAAATGCAAACTGTAAATTGAAGGTCTGTGATTTTGGGTTGGCAAGAGTTGCCTTCAGTGATACACCAACCACCATTTTTTGGACGGTATGCTAATGTCTCTCTGTAGTTGTCTCATAGGGGTGGCAATTTGTTGGTTCTGGGTTTGATATTAGGTCAGGCTTGAGTTGTGTTATCATATTGTGCGGGGGGATTGCCACCCCTATTTTCCTTTTTGGCTTCAAGGATATGCCATTTAGTTTGTTGTTTATGGTCCTCTATTCGTGTGCATTTTCAGGACTATGTTGCTACAAGATGGTATAGAGCTCCAGAGCTTTGTGGATCTTTCTCTTCTAAGGTAATTTTGTTTTTATGATTTGCCTGTTCATTGCAACATCAGAGCCAATGTTTGGTTTCAGATGAACTTAGTTTTCTTATGAGGTATTAATGATTTAATGTAAACTTACCTAGATTAATCTTTAGCTAATTTTGTGCAATTGTTCTATCTTTGAAAATTGGCATTCTTTCAAAATGTTGCTTCTACAAATAATCTCCTTTGTATGTTTGATTCCAATGTTTGTACTTGTCAGTAGACTCATAGATTCTTCTAAAGACGTGCTTGACTTTATGCCTGGGAGTTTATTTTAGTTTTAAGTCATTTAGTTTAGTCTTGTGTATTGGAAAGGATAATCTCATGATGTATAGAATGTCTTATGAGTGTTTATAGTAGGCAGTAATGCTAGATTAAAAAATTGTTGTTCAGGGAGGAATTTGAACTCTCCTGGAAGTTGAAATGTCTTTAAATCAGGTAATTTGTGTCAGGTTATGTATTGTCTCTCTGAAATGATTTTGATGATGTAATCAGTTCTTTCTGTTATTCACTTCTTAACAATACCCTATGGCTGCTTGCAGTATACCCCGGCGATTGATATCTGGAGCATTGGATGCATTTTTGCTGAGGTATTGACTGGGAAACCATTGTTTCCTGGTAAAAGTGTTGTTCATCAGTTAGATTTGATAACTGATCTGCTTGGAACTCCTTCATTGGAAACAATATCTGGGGTAGGGATCTATCCCTCGCTTTTTGTTGAATTGATTTTGAATTTTAAGGTTGTTCAAATATAGTTTTTGATCTAGGCTTGTTGTAACTTGCATATACTTGCCGCTCTTGGTGGATGCAGGTGCGCAATGAGAAGGCTAGGCGATATTTGACTGAAATGAGGAAGAAGCAACCGGTGCCTTTCACTCAGAAATTTCCTAATGCTGATCCTCTAGCTCTCAGGTTATTGCAAAGGCTATTATCATTTGATCCTAAGGATCGGCCGACCGCTGAGGAGGTCTGTTTTTAAAATTGATTCACATAATGGACTTTCTTTTGATCTGTCATTTAAAGTCTGGTGATGGCTTCATTGTGAACAATTACTTGCCCATGTTTTTGCCATTATGATGTGACTGGATTTTTTTTCTGGTCTTTTGTTAATGAAGGCATTGGCAGATCCTTACTTTAAGGGCCTTGCTAAGGTTGAGAGAGAACCTTCTTGTCAGCCTATCTCTAAGATGGAGTTTGAGTTTGAGCGACGAAGACTAACTAAGGAAGATATTAGGGAGCTCATATACCGGGAGATTCTGGAGTACCATCCACAGCTCCGCAAAGACTACATGAATGGATCTGAAGGCACAAATTTCCTCTATCCAAGGTTTTATCCGCATAGACATTCATCACTTTATTAGTTTTATTTGTCTAACAATTGTCATTTCTCATTGAGTTATGTTCTGTTCCTTGACAGTGCTATCGGTCAGTTTAGAAGGCAGTTTGCATATCTTGAAGAAAACGGTGGAAGAAGTGCCCCAGTTATCCCCCCAGATAGAAAGCATGTCTCCCTCCCAAGGTAAGGATGGTATTATACTTCTTCCTTTCTGTCTTCCAAGATTACTTTTCTGGATGATTGGTGGGATTTGTTGACTTTAGGCATGAAATTTGTTGGAAGGAGAACCTTTTTGCTACTTAACTGATTTGGAATTTTCCCCCTCAACAGATCCACGGTGCACTCAAGTACAATACCTCCTAATCAACGGGCCAATGTGGATAATCAGCAAGTTTCAGAGGGTGCTTGTAAGAACCCCAGACCAACTAATGCAGCTATTTCACACCCAGTGAAGCCATCACGGCCACCTCCACGGGTGCCAAATGGTGATTATTTCATCGAATTTTCTACACTTATATATTGCATTACATCATTCCTATGTCTCATATGCTTTGCGCAACATATTTAAACTACAGTATCTCATGCCCTAGTTTGTAGGATCACAAGCTTGAACTTTGTATTTTTGTTACATTATTTGTTTCCTTCCTCACCATTTGGCCTTTCGACTCAATTTGCCTGTCTTTGTTGTGCAGCAAAACCAGGTAGGGTGGTTGGACCAGTTCTTCCATATGAAAGTGTCAGAAATATAAAGGAAAGCCATGATTCAGTGCCATCCCACAGGAATGTGGCACTTCCTGCCACATCGGTGTCTCCACATTGTTTCTTCAGGGCACAGACCGTTAACCCAGAAAAGTCCCGTGGGGAAGTAGACAGCAATGCTTCCATTGAGAAACCACCAGCAGTGCAACGCAGCATGGCAGTTGGAATGGCTATAGATATGAATTCTAATCCGTATTATTCATCTCAGGGTAATGTAGGAAAGTTGAATGAGAGGATAGCAATGGAGGCAAAAGTATTTCAGGCACAAACCCAGTTTGGGCCTGCTGGTGCTGCTGCTGTAGCTATCACTGCTCATAGGAATGTTGCCCCAGTTCAATATGGGTGAACACATTTTCAATTCTTCTTTTGGATTTCTAGATAGGTGAGAGGAAAATTGTGGTAGGTGGTGAGAGAGGAGGTTATATAGGGGTCTATGAACTGGATTGTGTAGGCATTAGTCAGGTTGTCCGAGTCTTAGACCCTGAGTAATTGATGTTACATTATTATTATTGCATTCATCAGTGGAAAATTTGATGTTTCACAAAGTTTCCGTGTTGTACAATTATTCATTGATGGAAACGTCATGGTGGCAAACATGGTACGTGTATTCGGCATGATATTTTTCTTGACTTACTCTTAAATCAATTCATATCAGGGAAAAGGACATCAGAAGCTCTTAAGTAATTGAGCCGAAGCTGTTCGACTTTTTAAAATAGAAACCGTATCACCAATTTCCCTCTTCTATTGGACTTTTTTGTCAATTCGGCTTTTAATTTATGTATTTTAGGATGGGTTTAAATGGTGGATTAAATTTTTAAGTTATTAAAAGATAGAATTGATGTTATATTAAGTAGTTTTTATTATTTTGTTACTGATTGTATCAGATTTTTTATTTGAATTATTTAATATATTAATGAGATAATAATGAATTTTTAATTAAAGTTATTTAGTAAAATGTTATTTTTTTATTTTAGTTATTTAAAATTTGATTTTTTATTTTAATTATTTAAAAATTCAATTCTTGATTTTAAATAATGATCTCTTTACTTATAATTTACCAATTTTTTTGGTGAGTGAAATCACAATAAATTAGCCATTCTTTTTTATCATCTATCAAAGACGAGCGATGATAGTTGGCATGTTAAATGTAAAAAATAACAAAAATGGTATGTGTGCGTGCATAAAAGGGGTTAATTGGTGCGACTGGACCTATATAATGGGTGTATTATTTATGTATATTTTAATATATTGAAAAATTGAAATTTGTACATGGAAAAATGCAAATGTGGTTATATGATGGTAGGTCCATCTATTTCTATATATAATCTATGGTAACTATTTTCTATGCGTGTGAAAGATGGTTACAAATTCTTTTGAATGATGTGTAGTCATAACTTGTCCCTAAAGATAACTTATGGCTTGCAACTTTTTGAGGTATTGCACACGATAAAATCTATTATGTCATATTCGTTTTGTAAAATAAGCCATTAATATTGGAGAAGGCACAAAAATTCTCCTTACAAATCATTTTAGCAAAATTCTCTTACTATAGCAAGGAAAGGGAGAGAGCAGATACACACATAAACAAGTAAATGCAATCAAAGTTAGAAACATAAAAAATTGTAAAAATCTAAGAATGAGATCTTGGTAAAGGGTATTGAAATTGATAGATTAGGATTAAAATAAATAGGGTATTATATAAGAGATGAACAATTATAAAACCTATATAAAGAATTTGTGAATAATAAACAAAACTCTAAAACTATTTAAGAATATCAAGTTATAAACATCAAACTTAAATTAGATTTCATAGATTAGGACTTTGTGAAGAAGTATATAGGTTACAATTAAAAAAGATCCAAAAAAATGTAAAAGATAAATTAGGAAAAATATGCTATAGAAGCTAAACCTTATGTTTTCTCTCTCTCTCTTCAATAGAAAGGGAATCTCTTTTAGATTTGAAGATTAGAATTTCATGAAGAAAGTATAAACTATAATTTTAATTAGTTAATCAATGTAATATATGCTAAAAATAAAATTTAGAATGAAATGAAATTAAAAAAAATAACAAAAACCAAAGAGCCTCATAAGAGAAAGAAAGACCCACTAGTGCACATAGGGTGGCCAATCATCCCTTATGGTGGCTAACCACCCTTATCATAGTCTATCGATTTCTTCCTTTAAGATTAGTTTTCTCTATTTTTTTAATTAATTAATTGATAGATTATTAATTAATAAAAAATTGTTGTTTATACTTGTTAGAATAATTGTTAATAGGCATTAGACTAAAAAATTATATGTGTTGCTTGTGCATGGTTGTTCAAATATATTCGTAGCAACCATTGACAAGTAAATGGAGGCCCCAACATCTAAAATGATGTGGTTAGATTAGTCGTAAATGTCACTATAGTGATTGAATGGGTTGTCAATACGAGGAAGACATGGTTGCACAATTAGTTAAGCAAGAATGAGGTTATTAGTGAAATGGGACATTGATTAAAACAATGTAGATGAATTGTGCTCTTGGCATACATTAATTGCTGCAGATGCTAGGAATTGTTGCACCAATCATCTCTTTGTCGCCAATGGTGAGTTGCGCTTTAATGATGTTTGAAAAGCGAAATTTGTGTTAATTCAAACCTTGACTACCAAGGGTGTCCTATTGGGAATCACTTAATAAATATTGTTTGTTACATTTAGTTAATAGAGGCTACATGCATGTGATTGGTTTGGTATCCACGTGTGCTTGTGTAATATAGTAATCCCTAGAATTTTTGCTCACTTGATTTAGTGAAATTGTTTTCGAGGCAACTAAATATTAACCAGAAGATTTGGAAATCATAGGAGATGTACCTTACATATTACTATCCAAATAGCAATATGTGGTGAATTGGTTTTGTCCTTTGGGTTTTGGGTATAATGGTTTAGGTGATATCAAAGTTTAGGTTTCGAAAGCTGAGAGTCAATTAAAAATATTTTTTTGAATAAATAGTCAATTAAAAATACTTGATACTTATGAGACATGAGTAATGCTAAAACCTTATTATAATTGATAGATGGATCACCTAAATTGAAGTTGGTCAATCTATGATGCGGACATCATGGAGGACACAGGTTGACACACGGGTGCAGGCACGGCCAGAGATACGGCCATGTGTTCTATCAGGATTCTCACATAAGCTTACACGGGTTCAGGCACGGCTTGGGACACGGCCGTGTAATGCGATCGTCACATGCCCAGAAACATACACGGCCTAGAGGCACGGCCGTGTATGCGACCGTGTACTCTACTCGCCACATGCCCAGAAACATACACGACCTAGAAGTACGGCCGTGTATGCGATAGGTTATAGACGTGTATATCATTATTTATTTCCACGTGTACGTTTAGATTTTCCCCTTTTAGATATTTTACGAGAGAGTATATATACTCTTTTGTCAGACATGTTAGGGTGACGTTTTGAATCATATTTTGAATACACTCGAGAGAGAATTATCTCCTTTATCGGTTGTGCGCAACCAGAATTTGCATCAAAGAATCTTTCTTTGTTGTTGTGAAACCAATCCATATTCAGATTCGTTTCGTTACGCTTTTTTCGCCGCGTCAGTTGGTATCAGAGCAAGGTAATTTCCTGCGGAGATGTCGGCCAACGGCGGTGTTGACTGCAGTCGTATTCTTGACGGTGTTCGAGGTACGGAAGTCCTACGTTATAGGCAACCAATACGAAGGGCGGTAGAGGAGACCATGGATCAGAAAATCCGGCGAGAGGAACAGCGTCTTGAGGCCCTGATCTATCGATCCAATACCAACAGTAGCAGGCAGGTCTATTGGAGACGACCATAAGGCAATCCAAGGAACAGTTCTATTACTTATGATACGGATGATGAAGACGAGATTTTTAATAATCTGCCTAGGAGAAGAGGCCATGGTAACATAAGACAGTATAACAGATGTGACTATAGGTATAAAGATGAAATCTTTTCTCAATTTAAATATGTTGTATTAGAGTTTGATGATACCGAGAGTCTGAATGAGTTTTGGGTTTGGGTAGAGGACATAGAAAGATTCTTTGACCATATGAGGGTTTCAAAGGGAATGAAGATAGAGTTAGTGGAGAGTCGTTTGTGGGGTGATGCATTGTATTGGTGGGAACGACTTCGGGGAGTAAGACGCCTTGAGGGTAAGGATCCGGTGAGGACTTGGTTTAAGATGCAATACTTGCTAGAACAAAAGTTCTTTTCCCTTGATTACTAGCGAATCCTTCCTCAAAAAATTCCACAAACATCTAAGCTAGTAAACTTAATTCCGAAAGTGCTTAAGGAAGAGATGGTCAAACAAGAGGAAAACTCGACCCTTAATGATCATAGTACCTTGATTGATGATGGTGGGGGCAGTGGAAAAGCAGTTGAAGCCTATGAAAATCGTGTTGGTGAGGAAGCTATTATGGACTCGCCATTGTTGAATGACGAGCAGGTGATGGTGGTTACTGAAGTGTCGAAGACTGAGGATATTCTGAGCCAATTCATCGCACCAACGAAGGAAATTAAGGATGTAGAGTTTAGTGCTTTGCCCAAAAACTTATATCCCAACCCAGAGGAAGCGCTAGAGGTAATAAGTGCAACTGTTCTATTACTTCCTATCAACATAGAAGATGATTCTTCCATTAACACTCAAATCCATCTGGATTGGACACGAAGGAATTTAATAAAAGATTCAATGACAAGTGTTACTTTGAGTGTGGTGGATGATGTAGTGCGACTCACGATCAAGCGGCGGGATAAATGGGATAAATCAAGACGATTCAAAGAGAGAGAACGACATGGAAAGCATATTCACAAGAAGAGAACTCGGGGTCCAGTTCTTCCTTGGTGGGAGAGAATGATGCGGACATCGTGGAGGACACAGGTTGACACACGGGTGTAGGCACGGCCAGAGACATGGCCGTGTGTTCTATTAGGATTCTCACAGAAGCTTACACGGGTTCGGGCACGGCTTGGGACACGGCCGTGTAATGCGATCGTCACATGCCCAGAAACATACACGGCCTAGAGGCACGGCCGTGTATGCGACCGTGTACTGCGCTCGCCACATGCTCAGAAACATACACGGCCTAGAGGCACGGCCGTGTATGCGACCGTGTACTGCGCTCGCCACATGCTCAGAAACATACACGGCCTAGAGGCATAGCCGTATATGCGATAGGTTATAGACGTGTATATCATTATTTATTTCCACGTGTACGTTTAGATTTTCCCCTTTTAGATATTTTATGAAGGAGTATATATACTCTTTTGTCAGACATGTTAGGGTAACGTTTTAAATCATATTTTGAATACACTCGAGAGAGAATTATCTCCTTTATCGGTTGTGTGCAACCAGAATTTGCATCAAAGAATCCTTCTTTGTTGTTGTGAAACCAATCCATATTCGGATTTGTTTCGTTACGCTTTCCTCGCTGCGTCAATCTAATTAAGAGAAGTTCTTAATAAATTAAAAAAATATCTATAAACTAATAATTATTGTTAGAAGAAACCTCAAATGTACAAGCCCCCATCATATAAAAACCCTCTTGATGGCAGTGCTATAATAAGATGTTAGTATAACAAGGCATGAAAAAGGAAATAATAGATTATTAGAGGACCGTGAAAATCAGACAATAAATCGAGAGATCTAGAAAGAATCTACGGCCTTGTCATGCCAAGTCCCTTGTTGGTAACACTACAACAGAATGCAAAAATCTTAAAGCAAAGCAATGAACAAGAATATGCTGTCCTTCTAAATCTCCATCGGTAGTGGTTCTAAGAAAACAAAATTTCGATGATCTAAAATATAGAAAGTCCATCTTAATAACTTTCCCTTTAACACCAACATGATAATAAAGTACAAAGAAATCAATAAATACTAGAGAATTTGAAAGAAACGATAACAAAGAACAACAATTGGAATAATAAAACTAAGGAAATGATTAAATGAATAAAATAATAACTGTTAAGGTCATTGTAAGTGGTATGAACACTGGCTGAGATGAATCAGATTTAATACTTCATTCTTCAAACTGTTGTAATACAAGTAGTAATTGCCCTACCTCCTTTTTAGAGAGAGAGAATATGACAATAACTCAAATTATTCGAAAAAATTAAATCACAAATCCATCCTACCTATTCCTAGGCAGCAACACAACTATGGGCTACGAAGGATTAAGGAAACAAAAGTTTTTGACACGAAATAAAAATAAATTAATTAATTAATTAAATGGAGCAATAAGAAAATAAAAATCAACGATAATTCAATATCAAAAGTTCTTCTTGACAACCCCCTAGACGGCAATCCAAAAATAAAATATTTGGAAAATAGAGTCTTGAAAGATAGAAGATGTATAGATTACCATTCTACATAACCAAATGAAGAGACGATAATGTATGTAACTTCATTTTAACAACCCCTATGAAGACAGCGGTACAATAAAATATGAAATAGCTAATAATAATACTAACAACAATATTGACAAAACTTAGGAATAAAAGCCACAAAAAATTTAATAACAAATAAGGTAAAAAGACTAAAAGAATTTTAGCCATTAAAAAAAAAAAATCCATAATTCATTGGTCTGTCCTAACAGCCCTTTAGGATGGTATAATTTTTAAAATATTAAAAGTGAAAAAAAAGAAGAAGAAAACTAAGAATCTTGAAAATAATAACAAACAATATAACGAAAGAGTTAAATAAGGGAAAGCGGGTGCTTTGGAATATTATGGATGAACTAGTATTTAGAAGGTGGCGAATTCCAAAAGTAAAAAGGGTCTTGAGTCAGTTTGCATAGAGTCGCGTCGCGTTAGCATCACACGAGTGGGCATGAGTTGAGTTACGACATGTCGAAATTTGTCGTCCCATGAATGGAACCCTTTATATATACCAAGAGAACGGAATTAGAGATATATAATAAGTAAAATTAACCGAAATTAGAGAAGCAATTAGTATTAGCGTATCATGTTTCGCATCTATGTTTAAAATTTTTTTAACTCATGACATGATCTGTTTATTTATTATATATAAAAATTATTTAATAAGTATATCTCGTATTCGAATTGAATTTATTTATCGATTAAAAAAATTATAAATAAGTTTATAAAATACTTCCACATGCAAGCAAAAAGACCAATAACAAAATTACAATAAAAGTATATTTTAGTCCCTAACCTTTTACTTACTTTTTTGTTTAGTACTTAATCTTTTTATTCTTCTATTTGAGTCATCAATGTTTTTAAAAGTTAAAAAAAAAAATGGACCTCCATCAAATATATTAAGTTTTTTATCCATTCATGGTACATATTAACTTCAAATTACTTTGCAATAATTAAAAAATAAAATGATAAAATTAAATAGATTTATTTACATAATATAACAAGCAATAATATTAAATATATATAATGATATAATATAATAAAAAATAATAAGAAATACGAAAATAGTAATTAAAATTAAGAAAATGAACTAAAAATATTTGTGTGTATTCAAATCATGTTGGCTAATTAGCTCAAGCTCAACCGGAAGCTAATGTATGCTTAAGATGAACAAAAAAAAAAATCAACATATTTAATAAAAATTCTATTTTTGTAAGGTTTTCAAAACGTTAAGGATTAAGAATGAAAGAAAAAAAAATTGAGGATTCAAACAAAAAAATGAATAAACATTGAGAATTAAAAGTGTAATTCTCCTTAAAATTAATTTTTACAAATACTAATGACATAGGGCCTTAAAAGTTAATATAAAATTATAATAAAAAAATTACAGCAGAAATACTGATAATGTGTTAAAACCCTCATAGATCTAAAAGCCAAGACTATTTATATGAATTATATAGACCACTTGCCATTGAAGAGAGAGAAAATAAGAGATTAACTTACTTTTATCATTGTTCCTAATTGTTGGTCCCAATTAGATTAATCAAGAGGGGGATGAATTGATTAATTACTTAAAATTTCAATTTTTGCAAATCATTCAAAATCTCTTGACTAACAAAATGACATGAACAACAAAAATGAAAAACAATAATGTGCAATAAATAAAATAAGTAGAAAAGAATAGAATGCTCAGAGATTTATAGAGGTTCTGCCTCGAGCGTCAGTCCTCTCTTCCAGCTCCACGCGGGGTCCTAGTTGTCTTTACCGGTTGTGTTTCACTATATCAATCAAATTGAAAATGTACAAAATAAGTCTCTTCAAGGTGAAGTCTCACTGCTGAGTCTTTCTAGCTTCTTCACTAAGTTAATCACTCAAACTACAGTAATGAAACAACTATCAATTCCTTATACAAGAAAGGAATTACAATAACAATGAGGAATGCCAAATTTCCTCTATAAATTAGATCACACGTATATGTAAAAAAAATTTTGCGCTTGAAGATGTATGAGCTTTTTCTTTTTCGTGTGCTTTTTTTCAGAAGAACGTTCTCTCTATATCTCTTTTTTATTTGAACTGAACACTCCTTTTATGAAGAGAACATAACGGTTACTTTGTTGGAGGATGTAACATTCATGGAGTTCCATGTGACAAGCTTGAATTTATTTTTGAAATTTTGTATTTCAAAAATAAGTTGAACTTGTTGGAGAGGATCTGCATTCCGTGATATTTTTTATGAGGACAAGCTTAGATAAATCAGTTTGACCGAGATCTTCTCTGGAGATATTCCTTGGATCAAGTTTGTTGAAGATATCCCTCACATTATGGAACCTTATCTTGATATCCCATATATTGTGGAACCATATCTTCATGTAACAACCATATTTCTTATCCCTATCTTTGTAAATGCTGGATCTCCCAAAATATAGCACAAATGTCTAGATTTAAATCTTGATAAAACTTGTAAATCTTATATGATCTCACTTTATCATAAAATAAAATCTTTGAATAAAATCTTGTAAAAACTTTATGTAAATTAAAAACCCCATGATATAAAATCCAACTTTAGTAAAACACATCAAGTATATTACCCAAATATACTTGACACGTAGAGCTAGACCTTGAAATTTATTAAAAACTATCGATACAAAAATTAGAGTGAAATTTGGAAAAAATTCGTGACAGGCATGGAAGGTTCTGAAAGTGCTTCTGAAGCAAACCTGTCAACTGTTCTCTTGTTATGAAGGTTTTGAAAGTGTTTTTGAAACAAACCTGTCAACTGTTTTCCTATTGTAAAAGTTCTAAAAGTACTTCTGAAAGGTTAACACGAGAACTACAGATACACTACATAACTTCTGAAATACCTTTTAACAGAACAAAAACAGTCTGTATAACACCTTTGAAGGTTCTGAACAAGCTTCTGTCTCTTTGTTCAATTTAGAAAAATTCACTTACTATCTTCTGAAACAACTTCTGACGAGCTCAAATATATGTTACACATTATTCCTCTTTTGTTAACAGCAAAACTAAATTAGAGAACTTAACACTAATATCATCAAAGATGAATCTCTAGGTGCGATAACACAATGTTTTCTAAATAACTAAAGGATGAGGAAGAGAGATTTATCCAAAAAATAAAAAATAAATTGAATTCATCTAAAGGAAAAAAAAAACAAAAACAAAAAAGATGACAAAAAGAGATAACTGAGAAGAAGAGAGAGGGATGTGATGTGTTGTTAGTGCAGCGTAAAAGAACTATGAAACCTTAATTGACAAAATCAATAGCACTTGAGAATAAAAAAATAAAGAAAATAAGAAATATATATATATTATTAATATTCAATGGGTTCATCTGTCGAACTCATGATCTATTTATAAGATATATTTAATAAATAGGTATGAGAATTGGACACAAACTTGAACATGAATTTTATCATGTATAAACAGCCTAACCTATTTGGTATATTTTTCTTCTATTTTTTAAATATCAACATTATGGATAAATGGATTTATTGGAGTTTTGATTGTAAAAGCAGAATTGTAAATACTATAACCATAATGGGTGTAATATTAATAGTAATTGCATGCCTTGATTCTAAAATGTAAACTTATTATGAGTGTAAATAGTTGCAAATAATGGTAATACTCCAATGAACTTTCAAATGAAAAGTAGCAAAAGTATGATTGTAAACACCCCATTTTTGCCCTAGGAATCAATAATCATCATTAATAATCAATTTTCAATTTTTCCTAATTTTCCCCAATTTTTTCAAATTTTTCTCTAATTTACCATAAATAATAAAAATATTCAAAAAATAAAAATAAATAGGAAAACACCTCAATTTTGAAAAATGATTTCAGAAATAACAATAATAAATAATAAAATTTTTTTACAAAATTTGGAATTTTCAAAAAATACAAAAAAAATGGAAAAATCGCATTGCATATATGCAATTTGCAAAATAAGAAAAATCACGAAAATGGGCTAGCTCAGCTGGTCCAGACCAAGGGCTAAGGCGCGCGCAGGGGGGCTCGGTCAGGGGTTCGAATCGCGGGGGAAGCAGTTTCTGCGTTTTGCGAATTTTGCATTTGCCTAGGACACGTGGCAGCATCTGATAGGCTAGAAGAAACGCACGCGCCCGGCGCGTGATCATCTCCTACCTCGAGCCCGAGATCGCCAGCAGAAGGAAAATTCGTATTTCGGCCATTTTGATTCGATTTTTTGCACAAATCCAACAGATCTTCAACGGAAATGAGATAAACATTATCTAATTGGAATCAAATCGCAACAAATCAATGGATTGACACGAATCGAAGTTGTTTTTTTTAACTGTCGAGCCGATTTGCTTCGATCGGAGGAAATCCGAGCTTATCCAGCTCGATGTGAAGTGCCTATAAATAGAGGAGGAGACGAGGAAGCCAGGACAGAGATCAGAATCGAGAGAAAGTAAGGAAAGGGTGCAAATCGGAGAGCATCGGAGAAGATCCAAAATCGCGAAGTGCCAACCGGAGTTGAACCACCACCAGGAGGCGATCTGGGAGCAAACCACCACCACCATTGGACTCAGCACCCTCGAGAAGCTAGGATTCGACACCTCACTCGCTGCAAAAAGCCACCGGAACGCCGTGAACGAGCCTTCTCCGCCGCCGTGTCCGACCGACCCGACCTGCACACCGACCAGGATCCAGGTAAGTCGGATTTTTCGGATTTTTTTATCATTTTTTTATTTTATTTTATTTAATTAATTTATTTGGTTTATTTATTTGTTTTGAATTAATTTATTATTTTTTTATTTGTTATTATTTATTATTTGTTTAGTTATTTAGTTATTTATTTATTATTTTTATATTTTCAATAAATAGAAAAATGTAGAAATTAGATTTTCTAGAATTTAATAATGTAGAAAAAAATTATAATAATAAAGAATAACAAAAATATTAGAAAAATAATAATAATAATCTTAGATTCCAAAATAGAATAGATATTAAACCTATCATAAAATGTTTAACAAAAATTCCCAAAAATCACAAAATTCCTAAAAATCACAAAAATCATGAAAATTAATAAAAAAATTCAAAAATTACAGGAGAATCATAAAAATTGAGCTTTAGCACTTAGAAAAATCATTTTTTTAAATAAAATCCAAAATTGATGTTTTCTCTAAAAAAAAATCATTTTTAAAAATAAAATCAAAGCTTAGGCTTAGAATTTTTTAGAAAAATCCCAAAAATGTTAAGAACATAAATCAAAGAGATTTCAAAATTAAAATTCACAAACACACTTGAGTTTTCAGAAAAGCGAACTACGGCTTGTTTGATCTTGAGTAGCAGGTACGTAAGCACCCATTCGGGTCAACCCCTAAAATGAATAAAAAATCATTTTCTTGAAATAATTCAAAAACATAATAAAAAAGTAACAGAAACACAATGAAACACATTTCTAAAGATGAACAATTTTAGGAGATTAGGTGGTAACCGTAAAGGTTTTAATAGGTTAGCCTCCGGACTTAGAAACTCTGGTTTTCCCTTTTCCTCTTTTCACCAAAACGAAAAGAGGAAATAACGACGACTAGTAGTCCAAATTAAGACTAATCCACTCCTTTAGTCTTAATTCAATTTTCCCAGCAACAGTTGGGTGGCGACTCCAAAAATCAAACGAAATTCCTAACTCAAGTCGAGGATCTACATTAGATGAGCATAGGGTCTAGTTTAGATCGGATTAGGAATGGGAATTCAAAAATTAGACTCGACAGGATGGCGACTCCGCTGGGGACCCATGCCAGTAGGCTAGCCACCTGCACCTTTTCAAATTGTTATCTTTAAGAAATGTGCTTCAAATTATTACTCCGTTACTAACTTTGCAGGATTTAGTTAGATTTTAGTTTCTTCACTGTGGGGTTTTTTACATGCATACATATGTTTGTGTGAGTAGATGCGGTCGAACCCGGACCGTCCTAGCAACCTAAGACGGGGAGCCATTGTGTAGGTTTCGGGTGAAGTGAGTTGATTTACCGTTCGGGACCGATTAGGCTACCCCACCCTATGCTTCGATATGGCCTAAGATCCATTTCTTCAAGAATGCGGGAGGCCATAGAGCTCGGGAACCAGTTAGAACCAACCTATTTGCATACATAACATCATAAGAGGGGTTGACAATTGGATGACAATGTAATGGTTTTTTATTTTGTCCTTGGAGTTCAGGACTATTTCCCTGTAACATTTTCATAGTTCTGTTTGTAACTAGGCTGTTTCCTATTTGTAATAAATGGCTAGCAGTGCAATCGACCGCCTCCTTCGCAAAGAAATTCGGGTGTACAAACCTTTGGACCCAAAATTGGTGCTGGACCATTGGTTTACCTTATACAACCCAGAGGAGCAGGCCTTCATCCAGCAAAAGATCGGCCCCATCCTTTCACTAACCAAGATAGAGGCGAATTTACCTATGGTCCGGGCCATGCTCCAGTTATGGGAAATCGAGCCCGCAGCCTTCTTCATCGGGCCACATGAGATCACCCCTACCCTGGAGGAGTATACCCAGTTGCTACAGGCTCCAACACTGACTGATCAGATTTACATGCCAGACCTCGAGGCCGGGCCAGCCGGCACCTTCAGCAGACTATTAGGCATCCGCAAAACAGCAATCAACAAAGCCCTGGCAGACTGTAATGGGTATTGCATACGCATGGATGACTTAGAAGCCTGGTTTATTGCCCGAGAAGATAATGGGGATAGAAAGGACATCCTGTGTGGGGACCCTAAAACTTACAGGCAGAGAAGGGTGAATGCTTTCATCTTGACAGCCTTCGCCACTATACTATTCCCCCACTGGAACTTTCTATATTCACTATCGGGTCACAAAACTAGTGACCCAATTCATAGAGGGGAGATCTTATATCCCGGCTCTACTGGCGGAACAGATCCGGAACTTAAATTTCCTTAAGAAGAAAGGCCATGGGATCCTCCGCTCCAGCATCAACCTTTTGCTAATATGGTTTGCAAGTCACCTCAAGTGCTTCGGGCTGAGCATGGTTAGAAAAACCTTAGCTCAACAGGTGGATCTTATAGACTCATGTATAAAAAAAGTAAAGCTACCCGACGATATTACCAGCTACAGTTGGGTAGATCTGCTTAGAAGCCTTAGCGCCGAAGATATTCTATGGACAGCCGGGTGGAACTACTGCGATAAAATCATCTTGACCTGCAGTAATTTCCAAGCAGTGCCGTTAATTGGGATCAATGGATGTATTGGATATCACCCAAACTCAGTGGTCCGCCAATTCGGTACTATCCAAGACATTGTTTATCGGCCTTCGCTCGGAGCAGTCACCTTTGAGTATCAAGATCCGAACATGTTAGTGGCCGAGAAGTTCGCTAAGCTGGTAGAAGTCAAAGCACTTTGGGAAGCCAGAATCGAAAGCCCAAACGTGGACCTCGGGGAGTTAGATGGCGAAGTGGGAAAACACCGAGCCACCAGAGAGTTTGTAATCCGTCAACTATACCAAACAGGGGAAAGAGCATATCGGGTTCCAGACGTCACTCAGCCAAGACCAGATAAGATCAATCCCGAGATAGAAATATACCTGGAGCAGGTCAAAGCCCGGATGGAAGTGTACTTCGAAGCCGTAAATTATAAGAAAGACATTTGGAAGGGACGCTTCAAGGAATCCAACCAAAGGAACAAGGCCTTAGAAGCACAATTGGAGAAGTTCCAAGACAAAGTCAAGAAGCTAGAAGCCGTCATCAGTGGGAAGTCTGAGCCTCCACAACAGAAGGCTAAAAGAGCTAGGAAATAGAGCGTTACTTGTAATCCTTTATTTTGATCATTGAACTCAAAAATTTTCAATATTAATAAAAGTAAAATTTCAGTATTACATTGTCAATCAGTTGTCAACCTTTTTACTTTAGCATCCGCGTGACACATGCATGGCATCCTTGCATTCATTATACTAAAAAAAAAACAAAATGTGAATCCAGGTATCAAAATAGCTTCCAAGCAACCGAACCCTTCCAGAAGCCCAGTTCTCACGCGCTCAAGAGCAAAAATGGCCAACAGCAGTGACAACCGCAACAACACCAATGCTGAAGATGCTTTCGGACTCTGGGATCATGTCCCTAGAGCAAATGGTCCAACAACTGGCTGCCCAGGTTCACCTCTTGACTGAAAGCATCGGCCTCCTGCGCAACACCCAGCTGACCCAGGAAGAGTATTCAGGGGCTAGAAAGGGAAAAGCAGTGGAAGGACAGCCTCCGGAATATGAGGAGATTAATTCCCATCTTAACCCGGCTTTTAAATACGAGCCAAAAGTTAGCCAGGGGCTAACCTCTGACGACTTGAAAAGAGAAATGGAAGAGAGATAGAAGGAAATGGAGAAGCGACTCTTCCAGCAGCTCCATGACAAGATGAAAACTATGGAAGGCCCTGATGGTTTTGAACAAGCTGGGATCACTAACCTGCCAGCATACGGGGAAGAGGCATACCCTGAGAAATTCAAGACCCCAGATTTCGAAAAATATGATGGGACCGGCTGCCCCAAAATGCATACCAAGCTATATGCCCGGAAAATGAGCAAGTATGCTCAATACGATCAACTTATGCTCCAGACATTCCAGGACAGCCTCACAGGCCCTGCATTGGTTTGGTATGCCCACCCCGACTTCAACATTGTCAACACCTGGGAGAAGCTAGCCCGGGCATTCTATGATCAATATAAGTTTAACATTGAAGTCGCCTCATCTGTAATCGACTTGGGGAGTCTCCGAAAAAGACATGCCGAGTCGTTCAAGGAGTATGCCCAGCGTTGGAGAGCCCAGGCCGCCAGGGTAGCAATCTCGATATCTGAAAAGGAATTGACATCCATATTTGTTAATACCCTGGACAAAACCTACTTTTCACATCTGGTAGGCCAGAATTTCTCCAGTTTTGCAGAGGTAGTAGCTGCGGGTTACAGGATCGAGAATGCCATCACCACCGGTAGACTCCAATCTATGGAACCTCCTAGGGTCACACCAACACAAAGGCCCTTAGGAGGAAACAGAGTTAAACAGCCCACAGTCAGTACAGTACATTCTAGTAAGGCAGAAAAACCTAGGACTCGGGTAACTTTCCAAACCACGAGTACCCCAGCCCAGCAATCTACGACAGGTCATACACAGGCCGCCAGGCCCCCAAGGCAGTTCACTCCAATCCCCATACCGCTCAGTCAGGTCTTCGCTCAGTTGAGGGCAGACAACTTAATTAGTTTCGAACTCCCCAACGACCGGTACAGACCCAAGAACTTCGACTCCAACCTCAAGTGTGACTATCACATGGGTCAGGAGGGGCATGCTACAGATAGGTGCTGGAGGCTCCGGCACAAAATCCAAGACTTAATTGATGCAGGAATCATACAATTGGATTTCGTGAACGCCCCAATACCTAATGTCAACACCAACCCGCTACTTACCATTAATATGATCATATCTGAGGAGTCGACTCCCAAAGAAGCCCCTAAGCATAATACGACGGAGCAACAGAAGAAGCAACAAGCTCCCGAAGAAGCACCGAAGGCACACATTAAAAGAAGGTGGTTATCCGGAGACCCCACGGTTGGCACTTTGGGAGAATCACACAGGAAGTTTCAGTATCTGGTAAACTATTCTTACACCCCGACTGAGCAAGGGCCGCCTAGTGGATGGGGGCCGGAATTTGAGAAGCAAGACAATCTAGCAAAGGAAGGGGGGAAGACTATCAACATGATCAACTCTCATCGGAAGCCCCGGGTTATACAATGCTATGGGGGACAATCAGCTGAAGTACAAATCCCAAGAAAAAGATATGTGTTCAACGTTCCCACCCCGGCAGAGAACTACAAGGTTGCACCGTTCGACTATCGGGCTCTCGAGCAAAAGCAACCTCCTATAGTGGGAGGCATCACCCGCTCAGGGAGATTGTATGATCCAAAGTATAAAAGCCCGACTGAAGAACCTAATAAAGAAAAGGGGGAAGAAGAGGAAGAGGGTCTTGCAGCATTTACGAAGAAGGTTAAGGCCAGCGAATACAAGATCATGGAACAATTAAATAAAGTTCTAGCTCAGATATCGCTCATAGGCCTTCTTACCACATCTGAGCCTCACAGGGAAGCGCTCTTTAAAGTGCTAAAACAGATTCAAGTCCCGGAAGGCATTGCCACAGACAAGATGGGTCACGTGGAAAACTCTATCTTTACCATGGATCAAATATCCTTCTCCCCAGAAGAGCTAGGAGAAGAGGGAGACCAACATACCAAGCCACTATTCATAGTGGTCCGGTGCAATGACACCATTGTCTCCCGGGTACTTATCGACAACGGATCATCCCTCAACGTTTGCCCATTGGCGACACTCGACTTATTGGGGGTCGATCCAAGCAACATAAAACCTAGCTCCACAGTGGTCAGAGCCTTCGATGGGTCGAAAAGAGACATTGTGGGGGAAGTGAACCTACTAGTGGAAATCGGTCCACAAGTATTCCACATCTCCTTCCAGGTCCTCGACATCCCAAGGTCTTTTAACCTACTCCTGGGACGACCCTGGATACATGCTGCTGGTGCCATTCACTCTAGTCTCCACCAAAAGGTCAAATTCATCACAAATGGGCAGATAGTTACGGTACTGGGCGAGCAGGATTACGCCATATACAAAGAGACTGCCATACCTTACATCGGGGATGAAGGTTCAGAGGACCTGGGGTTGCAGATTTTCAATGAAGTAAACATGGTGACCAGCAAGGAGGGCCATCAGTTTAAAGAGGGGCAGCACGGGACCTTTGGACTGGGGTATGTTCCTACGACCGCGGAGGAAGCACAAGTAAGGAGTGTTAAAGGCAGAATGAAGGGGAAGCTGATTGACACCCAGATTTGCATCCCACCTCTCCAACAATCCTTCCGAAGGGCAAATACCATTCAAGAGCTTCGGATAAACCAAGAGGACAATAACAATGGGAAAGCAATCTCCCGCACGTCCAACCAGCATGCGGCTCTGAACAACTAGTTTTGTTGTCCTATTAGTAGCGCTAGGTTAGCTTAAGAGTAGAGAAAAATTATTAAACAAATTTTATTGAGACTATTTATCGAATGCCATTACAGTTTGTTTTATATATATATATATGATTTCATTTTTTATGTTACCCAGATCTCCCACCATCGAACATCAAGGATATTTCGCGCAGGTAGAACGTAAAAACGTTGATATCGTTTCTAACACTGCCAGGTCAGTTGTTGAAGGCGATGTCTTAGACCATGAAATAATACAAGAAAATTGGCTAAAACATGAACAAAGCGGAATCTTGATCGACGAGCCGGTGGAGACAGTAAATCTAGGAAGCATTGCCAACCCTAAGAACCTCAAAATCGGGACCAGTTTGAGTGCTGAGCAAAAATGTGAGATAACCAAGCTATTAATCGAATATGCAGATGTGTTTGCCTGGTCATATGGTGACATGCCAGGGCTAGACCAGTCAATAGTAGTTCACAGGCTTCCCACAACGGAAGATGTCAAACCTAAAAAACAAAAACTGAGAAGATTTAGGCCTGACATCTTACTAAAAATCAAAGAAGAAGTCAAGAAACTGCTAGAAGTAAAGAAACTGCTAGAAGTAGGGTTCATCGAAGTATCCGACTACCCAGAATGGGTAGCAAATATAGTCCCAGTAATGAAAAAGAACGGGAAAGTACGCGTATGCGTAGACTTTCGGGATTGAAACCAAGCTACACCAAAGGATAACTTCCCCCTACCTCATATTGATGTTCTAGTGGATAACACTGCAGGAAACCATCTCTTCTCATTCATGGACGGTTTCTCAGGATACAATCAAATAAAAATGGCTGAAAAAGATAAAACCAAAATGACCACCATCACGACATGGGGAACTTTCTGTTACAAAGTCATGCCCTTCGGTTTGAAAAACGCCGGGGCAACGTATCAGAGAGCCATGGTCGTCATACTTCACAATATGATGCATCGTGAGGTTGAAGTATATGTCGACGACATGATAGCTAAATCCAAAGAAGGAGAAAGCCATATAGATATCCTGAGAAAGTTGTTTAAACGATTGAGAAAATTCCAACTTAAGTTAAACCCAGAAAAGTGTACTTTCGGGGTCACAACGGGGAAATTGTTAGGGTTCGTCATCAGCCAGGAGGGCATTAAGATTGACCCTGACAAGGTAAAGTCCATATTAGAGTTACCTTCCCCACGCTCCGTTAAAGAAGTAAGAAGCTTGCTGTGAAGATTAAATTATATAGCTCGTTTTATCTCACAACTCACCGTCAAATGCGACCACTATTCCGTCTGCTGAAGAAAAACGCCGCAATAGAATGGGACGACGAATGTGAAGAAGCATTTAGGACAATCAAAGACTATCTTATAAAACCCCCGGTCTTAATAATCCCGAAACAAGGAGAATCCTTATTCTTATACCTCACCATACTCCCCGAATCCATGGGATGTGTGCTGGGGCAGAAAGATGAAGAGGGAAGAGAACGTCCCATATATTATCTGAGCAAGAAGTTCACAGATGGGGAACAGAGGTACTCAGAGATGGAGAAGACGTGTTGTGCTCTAATTTGGGTCATGCATCAACTAAGGCAATACACCCTTTACTACCATATTGAGCTGTTGACAAGACATGATCCCTTGAAATACTTAGCGGAGAAGCCAGCATTGATGGGGAGAATTTCTAAATGGCAAATGCTTCTATCCGAGTTTGACATCACGTACGTAAATCAGAACTCGATAAAGGGGCAAGCCTTAGCCGATCAGTTGGCCGAACACCCTGTCGAGATAGGTACCCAGGAAATACAAGTCCAATTCCCGGACGAGAACATATTAACAGTGGAAGATATACCGGTAGAAGACTCTGGGGTAGAGCAGACTGCTAAGTGGAAACTGTTTTTCGACGGAGCTGCCAACGTATTCGGTTGTGGGGTTGGGGCGGTATTGATATCCCCAGACGACACTCAATTCCCTGCAGCGACAAGACTTACATTTCCCTATACCAATAATATCGCGGAATATGAAGCATGTATTCTTGGCCTCAAGATGGCCTGCCAAATGGGAGTCCGCGAATTAAAGGTATACGGGGATTCGTTGCTCATCATACTACAAACAAGAGGGGAATACAAGACTAAGGACCCCAAACTGGTACCGTACCATCAATACTTGACAGAGCTAATTGAGGAGTTCAAGGCAATCACCTTCACGTACATCCCGAGAACTCAGAATCAGTTCGCAGATGCACTAGCTACACTAGCATCTATGATCCAGATAACAGGGGGAGCCGAAGTTCAACCGATGAAAATAGACATCGAAAGTCAGCCCGCTTATTGTTTAACAATTGAAAAGATACAAGATGACAAGCCCTGGTATCACGACATCAAGACCTTCCTCCAAGAAGGCAGATACCCAGAAACGGCTAGCAAGAATGACCAAAGAATACTCAGAAGGTTAGCAAGCCATTTCTTATTAAGTGGGTCTATACTCTACAAAAGATCATTTGATACCACCTTGTTGAGATGTGTGGACAAAAGTGAAGCATGCAAACTGATGAAGGAAGTACATGAAGGGGTATGTGGACCTCATATGAATGGCTACATGTTGGCCCGAAAAATCATAAGGTTAGGGTATTACTGGTTAACCATGGAATCAGACTGCATAAAATATGTCAAGCACTGTCATTTGTGTCAAGTCTACGCAAACCGGATAAATGCTCCACCCAACGAGCTACATTTGTTATCGGCACCATGGCCTTTCTCCATGTGGGGAATCGACATAATAGGCCCAATCACTCCAACGGCATCCAATGGCCACAGATTTATATTGGTAGCAATTGATTACTTCACCAAATGGGTAGAAGCTTCATCATATACCAATGCCACAAAAGGAGTAATAGTCCGCTTCTTAAAAAGGGACATAATAGCCCAATATGGAGTTCCTGAGTCGATCATCACTGACAATGGTACCAATCTCAACAATAAATCGATGACGGGTTTATGTCAACAATTCCACATAAACCACATAAATTCAACTCCCTACCGACCTCAAATGAACGGGGCAGTAGAAGCAGCTAACAAAAATATCAAGAAGATCATCGAGAAAATGGCAACAACTTACAAAGATTGGCATGAAATGTTACCATTTGCTCTCATGGCTTACAGGACTTCAATAAGAACCTCTACGGGAGCTACCCTTTACTCATTGGTGTATGGTACAGAAGCGGTGCTACCAGTGGAAGTCGAAATACCGTCATTCAAAATCTTGTCAGAAAATCAATTAACAGAATCAGATTGGGTAAAGAAAAGGCTTGATCAGCTGAACCTGATTGATGAAAGAAGACTTACCGCGCTATGTCATGGTCAGTGTTACCAACAGAGGATAGTTCGAGCATTTAACAAGAAGATGAGACCTCGGTACTTCAAAGAGGGGGATCTGGTACTAAGAAAGGTTCTCCCGAACGCCCAAGACTCCAGAGGAAAATTTACTCCAAACTATGAAGGCCGTTACGTGGTGAAAAAGGTTCTGTCAGGTGGTGCTCTAATATTAACTCAGATGGATGGTCTAGAATTGAGAGACCATGTCAACACAGATGCTGTAAAGATGTACTATCCCTAGGCAAGGGAATTGAAATTTTGCCAATGTTTATGAAAGCCAGTATTCGATACAAATTTCGTTGAGTCGAGCTTTTATTTTTCTACTAGCAAAGCTAATATCCCTGAATGGTCAACAATCCCAATCAATGCTCATCACAATAAATACACCTAAACACGTTACCCATCACTTCGTCAATGAAAGATAAACACTAAAATGATAATGAATCTTAATGTAATTTGTGGTATAATTTTGTCTACTCCTAAGCATTAGAACTTAGTGCATTAGTAGGATAACATTACCAACGAATGAGCCATGTGCATAAAGAAATGAAGCGCATCAAGATTTTCAATCTCGTGTCAAGATAAGAAGAAAAAGAAGCAGGAGCAAACCAACACGAAGGTTCGGTTGTTTGGTTGCTATCCACGATAAACTGGCAAGCATATTAAAATAGTTAACTATCATTACATCATGAAAGGCATCACATCATCTAGCTCAGTAGAAAGCATATTCAAAAGCATGAGATGAGTCAACCCATAGTAGGGCACTCGTCTTGTCATTCCCTTTTAATAAGGTAGTCAGCCCAATATGGGCACCTCCCTAAACATCATCTCTTAAGGTTAGCTCAAGGGGGCACCTTTTTGAGATGTCAGCTCTATCTTAGGTTAGTCAGCTCTTGGGGCACTTTCCTAAAAATCAATCCAAAGGTTAGTCAGCCCAATATGGGCACTTTTTCGAAAAAAAAACCTGTTCTCAGGGTCAACTTATAAGGGCACCTTTTAAGGCAATTCTATCTTAGGTTAGTCAGCTCTTGGGGCACTTTCCTAAAAAAAAAAATCAATCCAAGGGTTAGTCAGCCCAATATGGGCACTTTCCCGAAAAAAACCTGTTCTCAGGGTCAGCTCATAAGGGCACATTTTGAGACAGTTCTATCTTAGGATAGTCAGCTCTTGGGGCACTTTCCTAAAAATCAATCCAAGGGTTAGTCAGCCCAATATGGGCACTTTCCCAAAAAAACCTGTTCTCAGGGTCAGCTCATAAGGGCGCCTTTTGAGAAAGTTCTATCTTAGGTTAGTCAGCTCTTGGGGCACTTTCCTAAAAATCAATCCAATGGTTAGTCAGCCCAATATGGGCACTTTCCCAAAAAAAAAAAACCTGTTCTCAGGGTCAGCTCATAAGGGCACCTTTTGAGACGGTTCTATCTTAGGTTAGTCAACTCTTGGGGCACTTTCCTAAAAATCAATCCAAGGGTTAGTCAGCCCAATATGAGCACTTTCTCGAAAAAACCTATTCTCAGGGTCAGCTCATAAGGGCACCTTTTGAGACAGTTCTATCTTAGGTTAGTCAGTTCTTGGGGCACTTTCTTAAAAATCAATCCAAGGGTTAGTCAGCCCAATATGGGCACTTTCCCGAAAAAACCTGTTCTCAAGGTCAGCTCATAAGGGCACCTTTTGAGACGGTTCTATCTTAGGTTAGTCAGCTCTTGGGGCACTTTCCTAAAAAAAAAAAAAAAAAATCAATCCAAGGGTTAGTCAGCCCAATATGGGCACTTTCCCGAAAAAACCTGTTCTTAGGATCAGCTCATAAGGGCACCTTTTGAGACAGTTCTATCTTAGGTTAGTCAGCTCTTGGGGCACTTTCCTAAAAATAAATCCAAGGGTTAGTCAGCCCAATATGGGCACTTTCCCGAAAAAAACCTGTTCTCAGGGTCAGCTCATAAGGGCACCTTTTGAGACAGTTCTATCTTAGGTTAGTCAGCTCTTGGGGCACTTTCCTAAAAATCAATTCAAGGGTTAGTCAGCCCAATATGGGCACTTTCCCAAAAAAAAAAACTGTTCTCAGGGTCAGCTCATAAGGGCACCTTTTGAGACAGTTCTATCTTAGGTTAGTCAGCCCAAGAGGGGCACTTTCCTAAAAATCTATTTTAAGGTTAGTCAGCCCAATATGGGCACTTTCTTAGATTCTCCCGATTAGTCAGCTCTTGGGGCACTTTTCGGAAACATTCTTCCAAACAGTTGCTAGTCTGATAAGACGCTTCTGTTGACAGGTAGCCAGCTCATAAGGGCGCTTCCTAAGTAAATTTTCCTTCCAAGGTTGCAAGTCTGATAAGACGCTTCCTATCATCATTTTTCATACATTCCTACACAATGCTTGAGATGTGTCCTGTCGCCAATTAGTTAGCCCATAAAGCACTTTTTGGAGAAGGAACATTACCTTGAATTGTTAGGAACATCTTCAATCGTAGGATTATCAGCTCTTGGGGCATTTTCCTACCAAAACTCATTTAGGAGGCCAAAAATGGCGTCTTTTGTTTATCTTTGTAGTTAAGTTTTCCAAACTTTACCACAAAGAGGGGCAGCTGTAAACACCCTATTTTTGCCCTAGGAATCAATAATCATCATTAATAATCAATTTTCAATTTTTCCTAATTTTCCCCAATTTTTTTCCAATTTACCATAAATAATAAAAATATTCAAAAAATAAAAATAAATAGGAAAACACCTCAATTTTGAAAAATGATTTCAGAAATAACAATAATAAATAATAAACAATTTTTACAAAATTTGGAATTTTCAAAAAATACAAAAAAATGGAAAAATCGCATTGCATATATGCAATTTGCGAAATAAGAAAAATCAGGAAAATGGGCTAGCTCAGCTGGTCCGGACCAGGGGCTAAGGCGCGCGCAGGGGGGCTCGGTTAGGGGTTCGAATCGCGGGGGAAGCAGTTTCCGCGTTTTGCGAATTTTGCATTTGCCCAGGACACGTGGCAGCATCTGATTGGCTGGAAGAAACACACGCGCCCGGCGCATGATCATCTCCTACCTCGAGCTCGAGATCGCCGGCGAAAGGAAAAATTCGTATTTCGGCCGTTTTGATTCGATTTTTTTCACAAATCCAACAGATCTTTAAAGGAAATGAGATAAACATTATCTAATTGGAATCAAATCGCAACAAATCAATGGATTGACACGAATTGGAGTTGTTTTTTTTAACCGTCAAGCCGATTTGCTTCGATCGGAGGAAATCCAAGCTTATCTAGCTCGATGTGAAGTGCCTATAAATAGAGGAGGAGACGAGGAAGCCAGGACAGAGATCAGAATCGAGAGAAAGTAAGGAAAGAGTGCAAATCGGAGAGCATCGGAGGAGATCTAAAACCACAAAGTGCCGACCGGAGTTGAACCACCACCAGGAGGCAATCTGGTAGCAAACCACCACCACCATTGGACTCAGCACCCTCGAGAAGCTAGGATTCGACACCTCACCCGCTGCAAAAAGCCATCGGAACGCTGTGAACGAGCCTTCTCCGCCGCCGTGTCCGACCGATTTGACCTGACCGACCCAACCCGCGCACCGACCCGGATCCAGGTAAGTCGGATTTTCCGGATTTTTTTATCATTTTTTTATTTTATTTTATTTAATTAATTTATTTTGTTTATTTATTTTTTCCGAATTAATTTATTATTTTGTTATTTGTTATTATTTATTATTTTTTTAGTTATTTAGTTATTTATTTATTTTTGTTATATTTTCAATAAATAGAAAAATGTAGAAATTAGATTTTTATAGAATTTAATAATGTAGAAATAATAATAATAATAATAAAGAATAACAAAAATATTAGAAAAATATAATAAAAATTTTAGATTCCAAAATAGAATAGATATTAAACCTATCATAAAATGTTTAACAAAAATTCCCAAAAATCACAAAATTCCCAAAAATCACAAAAATCATAAAAATCATGAAAATTAATAAAAAATTCAAAAATTACAAGAGAATCATAAAAATTGAGCTTTAGCACTTAGAAAAATCATTTTTTAAATAAAATCCAAAATTAATGTTTTCTCTAAAAAAAATCATTTTTAAAAATAAAATCAAAGCTTAGGCTTAGAATTTTTTAGAAAAATCCCAAAAATGTTAAGAACATAAATCAAAGAGATTTCAAAATTAAAATTGACAAACACACTTGAGTTTTCAGAAAAGCGAACTACGACTTGTTTGATCCTGAGTAGCAGGTACGTAGGCACCCATTCGGGTCAACCCCTAAAATGAATAAAAAATCCTTTTATTGAAATAATTCAAAAACATAATAAAAAAGTAACAGAAACATAATGAAACACATTTCTAAAGATGAACAATTTTAGGAGATTAGGTGGTAACCGTAAAGGTTTTAATAAGTTAGCCTCCGGACTTAGAAACTTTGGTTTTCCCTTTTCCTCTTTTCACTAAAACGAAAAGAGGAAATAACGACGACTAGTAGTCCAAATTAAGACTAATCAGCTCCTTTAGTCTTAATTCAATTTTCCCAACAACAGTTGGGTGGCGACTCCAAAAATCAAATGAAATTCCTAACTCAAGTTGAGGATCTACATTAGATGAGCATAGGGTCTAGTTTAGATCAGATTAGGAATGGGAATTCAAAAATTAGACTCGACAATGATCAATTGAAAATTATTTGGAAATTCGATTTATCTGAATTTCCTCAAAATTCTTTTGTATCTAGAAAGAAAGTAGATAGAGGTTATTAAAATTATATTAAAAAATAGAATAATAACATTTAAGACACCAAGGGGATGTCTTTAACTTCAATATCATAAATTACTGTAAGCATAGTTGGAAACTACAACCTTTAATAATTTAATATCAAAAAATTGAAAGATTAAAATATAGTGGAAGCCATATAAAATATAGTATAATTCATTTACTGTAAGTGAAATCAAGTACATAAGAATAGGGAAATAAAGCTTGTACTCCTATTAGCCCAAAAAAGAAGAAGATATAATATAAAGAAAATTTTAATGAGAGAAAAAAAAAAGATCTCATAAATTTATTTGGTCCTATTAATTTTAGTGGCAAGAAGAAGAAAGAAGATAATATAAACATATTGGCCTAAAAAAATTAATAAAAAGATAAAATCCATAAAATAATTTTTACAAAAAGCCATCAGTGGAAAACAAAGAGCAATTGTATAAAAATAAAATACCTCAACATACAAAGTCGTTTCATACTCATTGAACAAATGATGGAGATGGAGCATACCAATAGGAACAAAATTTTAAATGAGAAAGAAGGGGGAAAAATCATTTGGAAACCTTACCACTACGAGATGACATATTAAATACAAAATATCATATGGAATTCTCTATTGATTTCATTTCATGAAAATATCACATATAGTGTTAACGGATATTTATTCTACCATTTATGTACAAAATATAGATAAAACTATATAAAATAAAAGTTTAAAAAATTCCCATCGACCGGAAAATATGGGTGAATGTTTGATACTATCTAGAACATGAATTTGCCATTTGGTTTCAACTGATTAAAAGTTTTAATATAATGTAGGTTGTGTGCCTTCCGAATAGAGTTTAGAAATTGGTCTCTTGAATGGAAGGTGTTTCTAATTGCTCATAAAATTGGAAAGTGGAAAAAATAGTGTAGGGATGGTTTGTGAAGGAAAATGGCAACTACAACTTTAGTCAAATAAAATTTTTGTACTAGATATAGGGATGTCACTAGGGCAAGTTTGAGATGGGTTTTGCAAAATTCAAATCCGATTTGATACCCTATAAGACTTTCTAGAGCTTGCCCTTGAATCCTATAGGTTTTTACCTTGTTTTTAAAACCCATCCCTATGGGTTTTCTTGAACTCATTAATGATCCAACTTGACCTGACTCGCTATACCACAAAATCAATTTATCCAATTATGCTTCTTGTGAATTTGGCTAATTTTTTACATAGTAACAAATGACCTATTTAATCAATTATTGATTTAGGTTTATTTTGCAAATTTAACATTGTTTTTCAAACAATTTAAAGTGAAAGTTTATATATATAATTTATGAATAATATAAAAAGTCCTTTCCAAAAGACTCCCTAAAAGATTAAAATATGATATTTTATTAATTATTATTTTTATTAATTTATGTATAGTATAGTATATAATTTATAAAAACCACATATATATATATATAATTTATTAATTGAGTTCATGTTTCCTATTGAGTTTTTTTTTTTTTTTTAAATCCTAAAACCTGACTTGGAATCCTATAAGATTTTAAAACTACTTTTAAAACCCATCTCAAAACCCTGTAGGGTTTTTATTAGGTCAATTTCCTTGTAATAATCTAATCGGTAACATTCCTAATTAGATAAAGCTTAAATGGACAATATTGTAGCATTACATATAATAAAACTATAACAACACATTTGTTTACTAATAAGGAATAAGGGTGAAATAGAATTGCAATTCCATGTTACTACAATTAGGTTGGAATCATGCTTGAATGATTATTCTTTCTAGAATGGAATCATTATTCATTTATTTAGTTAGTAGAATGATTTTAAAGAACAAAGGGCTAAATAGCTAATAAAAGTACCAAAATGTGCTTTTATACATCTTATTATAACTTTCATATCCTTTTGAAAAAAAGGGAATTTGCAAAGTATGTGCAAATATATACATTTAATTAAATCATTAGAATATAAATATATTTTGAACATATTTTATAAAAGAATATAAAAGTTATGATAAATTGTATAATATATACGCCTATGTACATACAATGTATGTAATCTTATTATAAGTATGTGTATTTATATATGTATTTAATCATGTATATATAAGTATATTTATATTTATGTTTATGTGTGTGTGTGTAGACAAATACATATTTTTTTATATACGCATGTACATGTAAGTAAACTTGTACATATAGATGTATATATGTATAAGTAATAAGAATAACATAAACATACGTTATAACATATATTTAAATAATCGTATAATATATATATATATATATATATAACATTTATGTATATATTATGTGATGTCCTAAAAATTTCAAAAAGACTATATGAAAATTTAAAGAAAATAAGCGAAATGAAAAATACTTTTAGGTTGGGATAGCGAGAATGACAATCTCGCTATATTAAAAACTTTGAGAAATTTACGACGAAAATTCAAACATTACGATGCGTGAATATTATTTTAATAATTTGCAATAATAATAGGTTTTAAAAATAGAACAATTGGAAAGAACAACCATTGCAAAGAAAGAAAAAAAAAAGAGATAACGAATGTAGCAATTTGAATTTTATGAAATATATTACTAAATAAATTTAGGAAATGGAGTAATTAAAAAAAATCTACATATGGGCATATAAATAGAGAAATAAAATAATTGTAAGTCTTAACTTCAGTTCATGTGATTTAAATTAAACGAATAAATTCTCCGAAACATAAATTTCAAAAAATATTGGGTTAAATAATGAAATTAATTGAAATTATAGATTTAAGAAATTCAAATAAAAATTTAAAGTGAATATTGACACCCGGAATAATCAAATTAGCTTAGACATAAGCTTTCGTAATAAAATGCTAAAAATACAAAATTTAAAGATATCCTTGTAAGCATGCAAAATATTAAAATAGAAATAATTATAATATAATATAATATATAAATGTATATATATACATAACTGTGAACAAAAAAAAAAAAAAAAATTGTCTCGGCTCTCCTCCTTTTCTTTTTCTTTTCTTCCTTCTTCTTCTTCTTCTTCTCTTCTCCTCCCGGATCGCGTCTTCCGCCCCTGCCCTTCCCCTATCCCACGTTTCCCTTCCTTCCTTCCTTCTTCTTCCCTCTCATTTCCCCCCAAATCTCCCTTCCTTCTCTTTAGATGATTATGCCATTGATGCTGGCAGTGATTAGGAATGAACAATTGGCGAGATCTTCCTCGTCAACAAGCTTGAAGCCAACCACACCTCCACTACGAAGACTCGCTAGATCGTGAACCAGTAACGTCTAGGCAACTAGGTGATCAACAACGATTGGCAAAGCAAAGAAGAGGGGGAAGTGGGGTCAGTGGCTATGCACGAGGCTTGTAGTACTCTGTCTTAAGATTTGAGAATACAAGCCTTACCCTGGTTAGGTCGTGGTGGCTACTCTATCCAGGTGGTTGGTGTTTCGTGTAAGGCGTGTGAGGAGTAATGTTTCAATGAGGGAGGGACACATTTAGTGCTGCGATGTGTTTGTATGTGCGTGAGGTGTAGGAGCTGCCCTGTTGCAACCTTATGTGTGTGTGTGAAGGGGGAGAACAGCAATCGCAACAGCAACAGAACAGCAGCAATGGCAACGGCAGCAACGGTGATGACCATGACTGTAACAACAGCGGCAACAACAATGGCAGTAATGGCAACAACCACAATCGCAACAACAACGACAATAGCAATGGCGACAACCACGATCGCAACAACAGCGGCAACAACAATGGTAGCAACGACGACAACCATAGCTGCAACAATAGTAGAAATAACAACCACGACGACAAGACAATGGTCACCACGATAGGAATAGCAGCATTCGAAGGAGGAGGAAAGAAAGCAAGGGCGGAGGGGGAAGGGAAGAAGGAGCAAGATATATGTATACGTGTCGATTGGTGTGTGGTGTGTGTGGGTATGTGTATATATGTATGGAAGGTGTGTGTGGTGTGTGTGGGTATGTGTGTGTATGCGTTGATGGTATGTGGTGTGTGCGGATATGTGTGTATGTGTATAGAAGGTGTGTGTGTGTGTGTGTGTGCAGGTATGTGGTGTGTGCGTGAGCGTGTATGTATGCACTGATGGTGTGTGGTGTGTGTAGATTTGTGTGTATGTGTATGGAAGGCATGTGTAGTGTGTGCGGAGTATATGTGTATGTACATGCTGGTGGTGTATGGTGTAGGCGGAGTATATGTGTATGTGTGTATCAATGGTGTATAGTATATGCAGAGTGTCAGTGGTGTATGGTGTATGTGGAGTATGTATGTATGTGCGTATCGGTGGCGTGAGGTGTGTGCAGAGTATATGTGTATGTATGCACTAGTGGTGTGTGTGTGTGCATGTGGACTTGAGGAGAAAAGAGGATTGCAAAGTGCAGCGATGTGTGCGTGTAATTAGGTGCATAGTATGATTGTGTATATGTATGTGTTAGTGTGTGTACGTGGTGTGTGGGAATTTGCTGGTGTATGTGCGTAGTGTGTGTGTAAGGTGTGTAATTGGGGTTCGGTGAGTAGGAGACATGAAGTAGAAAAGGAAGAAGAAAAGGAAAATCGAAGAGGAAAAGTTAGAAGAAGGAGGAGAAAATTGAAGACGAAGGAAGGGTGAGGAAAAGAGAAGAAGAGCCAAAAAAATAAAGGCAAGAAGGTATTGATCTTGAGTATGTGAGTAAGTAAAAACTTATGTGTATAAAGAGTGGCTAGTGTATGTATGGTGACAAAAGCATGAGTGAGGATGAAAACCAGTAAGAAGGACGGGAAACCTTATAGGTGGAGATGTCAACAAATGAGATAAGAAAGAAGGTAATATGAAACCTTTAGTGACTACAAATCCTATGGGTTGTCTTACAAGTAGTTCGTTGGAAAATATTAGAGATAAATTGATAAACGAAAGGTTCAAAGATGCTTCATGTAACGGAGAGGCGTCTATGTTGGTATAGATGGTGAAGGGAATGATTCAAGCAACATCTAAGATGATGGCCTGAGGAATATTTAGAATGAAATGAATTTTGCAATGGAATGTTCAAAGGATGTTGAGGAAGATCATTCTTGGCTAAATACCCTAATGTAAAACCTTTAGTTGTCTTTCCCAAGGGTATCTTATCTACATGGAAGAAGGAATTCCGGATTTGGCAAGTCGAAGACGTGCCATTGCTCGACTTCCACACAAGGAAAGTAGATAGTCGATCACAGTAACTTGAGGTATTGGAAGCAATGATTCCTAAGAAGGTCATTCCTTCTAGAACCCTGTATTGAAATCACGTTGAAGAAGTGTTTAACGTTTCAAATCCGGCTCGCCTAAAGTTTCTTAAGGAGGAGACTTCACACCTTGCCATCAAACGCATAGCAAGTAGAGTACACATATCAGCTGCTAAGAAACTACCAAAGTCAAGTGGAGATGCTGCTTTCTATGGTTTGGTTGAGGAAGCATTGTAGAAGGACACTGATTTCAAGAGGAAAGTAAAAGGGGTTACCAGCTGGAATCGCTCAAATCCGGTTAGAACTATGACGACCTTAAACAGGTGAGTGGGAAACTTAATGATATGCTACAATGTTGTGTTATGTGTTGATATGCTATGTATGTGAATTCACTTGCTTGGTTGTAGTTATAATTGGATGTGATTTTATTAATTTTGAGTTATATAGTGGGGTTAAATGAGTTTAGAAAAGAAGTTACGAAGAAATTGGTAATGAGATAAGTTATAAATGAACATTGTTTTAATGATATAGAGGATAGATTGGATTTAGGGTTTAGATATCACTATCATAATGATAGCACTTCACACCATCTTGCCAGTGCTATTACTATAGGCCTAATACCACAATTCAAAATTGTTTTCTTCAAACTAAACTAAAATATATAAACCTAATTTTTTCCTTTATAGCTATCGAGTAAGTATGCATAACTGAAATAGAATATATGTATAACATTATATAAGCATATCAAAATCTACTTCTGGATATGTATATATACTTAGACAACATTATTTTCCTATTATTTTTATAGAATTCATTTATGCATATAATTACACAAATCATAGATGAAAACCCTTAGTTTTAATGAAATAGTTATATCCTCTTGCTTCTCTTGAGTACATGAGGGAAAAGCATTTAGCAGATCATCCTTTAGTTAAAAAAAAGCTTTAAACCTATAAATATGTATAAATTGTTATCATATATATATGATACTTACGGATTTGGAAGGGGCACATACACCTATGGCTACCTTAAGTGACATTTAGGAATGTATAAAACTAAGCCCTTGAGGGGTAAAATGACACGGAGGTGTCACAAAATGATAATTGTAAATTAATCCCTAGTGATTAATTCGACGTTTAAGTGAGAAGGCATAGAGGTGTCAAGAAATGAGAACTATAGTTCAAACCTAAAGGACGATTGATGTTTAAGTCAAATGATACAGAGATGTCAAGTTAACTAAAATCTTTCATATAGCTTGATTGTTTTTATCCATTTGGTCTGGTCCTTGCTTTACTTATGATGTGAAATGCATGATCTTTTCTTGTTATGATAAATGTGAAAATGAGATGTAGTGGATTGTTTATGGGACTTCACTAGGTTCCTATTGATTGTTTGTGGAGTGGTAGTCTTTAATGCTTGGTAGTTTTTCTTATTGCCTTGAATGGGAATTGGTTACGACTGTATATTGTTTGGTCACCTCGAATCAATTAATTAAAGAAGTGGACTCGATTAAAACTTGACATGCATTTACACGAGTCATTGCACGAGATTGAAGGCAATCATTGCTACAGGGCTCGCCAGAAGTAATTAGAGAATTAATGTTCTGTCAAGTGCAAACTAAGTGATTAGGGAATTATCGCGCCTTGACAGTTCCAAGTCTAGCTAGTCCTTGAGGGTATTGCTTCGACTGTGCAAAGACACGAGAGCGTTGCTCCGACTGATGCAAAGACACATGAGCTTTCACTATTGAAGTAAAAATATTATAATTATCAAAGTGATAAGATAAATAAATTGGGTAATGAGACCTAAGCACTGATGGTGGCTTCAGAATCCCCAACCCAAGGTAAAGGGGGCGTAAACCCTAGACTTCACGTCAGTTACCAAAGACCGTGTGAGATGCTACATTCATATGGTTATTCATGCATAGCATATGATTTGATAACTTGATATGAAATTACTTATGCATGTGTAGCATTGAAAGTATTAACCTCCCATTCATTGAGTCGTAGTGTGTTCACCCATCTACATACCCTTTTATATGTAGAGATTACAAAAGCTCAAGATGGCATAAGATGTGAAGTGTCGAGAGTTTTTGGAAAACAAGAATGGTAAAGTAAAAATTGCAAATGATAGATTATTTAGATGAAATGTTAGGACTCCTATGTAAATATAAAAAATAATTGACTTTGTGAAACTTAGGATTTTATTCCATTATACTGGATGATAGGGGATACCGATTGATGTGCAAACCCTAGGTATGTTAAACTTAGAACCTAACGATCACAATTGAAATCAAATCCCAAGGAACGTCTCGAACAGGTAGAACGGAACTTGACCCCAATCAAACCTGTTGACTGAAACCTAAGTTATCAAAAGAATTTTCCCAAGCAATTTCGATTGAAGAAAATCCAAGGAGTTCTTTCACAAAGAACAAGAGAGGGTTTTTCTTTCTTTTCAAAGAAAAGATGTGTTTTCAATATTTCAATAATGATAATGTGTGTTGTGTCGTCCCCCTCTTCAGTTATATAAGGGTATCACATAACCAAAAATAATAACCTAAGTTTCCTAACATAGCATTTGGCTTTATCTTCCTATTGACCGAAACATCTAACCAATTATACTAAAGCACAACTAAATAAATATAACAAATAACAACACTAGAATTACTTGTTCTCTTTTCGAGTCAATAAAAAAAAATGTATCTATTCTAAAACTTCCAAATCCTTGCATTCCTCCATGGAAACGTGAATCAAATTAATAGGCGTTGGTTCTCCTTTAGTGTAATTTGATTCCTTAGGTTGTAGGTCCATGACCAATCCTTGTAAAGCATCATTCATCCTCCTAGCTCTAGCGTGAGTCATTGGGCCTCCAATACCTTGCAATGGATCTTAGGATTTTGGTTCCGTCCTCTTAGAGCTAGTTGATCCTTATCATTCCCTCCTTCCTCAAAAAGATTTATCCTCGAATCACCTGCATCATAAAGAGTAAGATCAAAAACATTAAAAGTTACACTTACATTACCATAGTGACTTGGCAAATCAACCTTGTAAGCATTGTCAATGATGCGCTCCATGACTTAGAAAGGTCCATCTCCCCCTGGATGCAATTTGGACTTCCGTTGCTATGCAAATCTTTCCTTTTGTAAGTGCATCCAAACCCAATCTCCTGGATGAAACACGATTTTAACACATCCCTTATTGGCCTGATGAGCATAATGCTCGTTTTTCTTCTCAATGTTAGCCCGAACCTGAGTATGTAATTCCCTAACAAATTATGCCTTTTTTGTTCCATTAAGATCAACAAACTCGTTAGTGGGTAAAGGCAATATATCCAATGGGGTCAAGAGATTAAACCATACACAACCTCAAATGGAGAATATGATGTAGTGAAATTTAATGCCCTATTGTATGTAAATTCTACATGAGGTAAACATGTTTCCCATTATTTCAAGTTTTTATTAAGCACAGCACGCAATAATGTTGAAAGTGTCTTATTGACTACTTCCATTTGGCCATCAGTGGAAAACAATAATTTTGTGCCTAGCCTATTCTAGAGAGTATGCCAAAAATGGCTCAAAAATTTTACATCCCTATCACTTACAATGGATTTAGGCAAATCATGCAACCGTACAATCTCCCTAAAGAACAAGTCAGCAATATGTCATGCATCATTAGTTTTATAACAGGCAATGAAATGAGTCATCTTACTAAACCTATTGATAATAACGAATATGCTATCTTTGCCACTTTGAGATTATGGTAAACCTAATATGAAATCCATAAAGATGTCAGTCTAAGGCTGAGTAGGCACAGGCAATGAAAGATATTCCCCATGGGGCATTACTCTGGACTTAGCCTTTCTTAATGCAATGCACTTATCACTCACAATTTGTACATCATGTTTCATCTTAGGCTAATAAAAATGTTCATGCAAAATGTCTAAAGTTTTCCTAACACCAAAGTGTCCCATTAAACTGCCCCCATGTGTCTCCCTCACCAACAATTCACGTATGGAACTTTTTGGCACACATAATCTATCCTTCCTAAATAAATACCTATCATGCCTATGAAAGTCCACATACCCAGATTCAGAACAAGCAACCCAAATCTGACTAAAGTCAGCATCATGTTCATACAAGTCTTTCATGCATTCAAAACCAAGCAACTTAGTATGTAAAGAAGTCAAAGGAGAATACCTTCTAGATAGGGCATCGGCCACCACATTTTCCTTACCCTGCTTGTATTTAATGATGTATGGAAAGGTCTCGACGAACTCTAACCATTTGGCATGCCTCTTATTCAACTTCCCTTGCGTCTTCAAATACTTCAGACTCTCATGATCGGAATGAATGATGAACTCCTTAAGCCATAAATAATGCTACCATGTTTACAATGTCCTCACTAGGGCATATAACTCCTTATCGTACACAGGGTAATTTAAGGTAGCACCATTGATTTTCTCACTAAAGTAGGTTGTTAGTTTGGAATCTTGCATTAACGCACTACCAATACCTTTCCCAGAAGCATCACATTCGATCTCAAAGACTTTCTCAAAATTAGGTAATACTAAAAAAGGTGCATTAGTTAACTTACCTTTTAGAGTTTAGAATGCCTACTTATGCACTTCTGTCCACCTGAATTCGGTATTCTTCTTAACAAGATCATTTAGAAGAGCAACAATGGAACTAAAATCCCTCATAAACCTCCTGTAAAAACTAGCTAATCCATGGAAGCTCCTGACTTCATTTGCATTCTTTAGTGTTGGCCACTCCTGAATCGCCTTCACCTTCTCCTCGTCCATAGCTATCCCATCTGCACCTATACCAAAACTAAGAAAAAACATGGTTTCCATATAAAAATTGAATTTCTTTAAATTGGCATATAATGGGTTTTCCCTTAAAACGTTAAACACACACTGTAGATACTGCACATGATCATCTAATGTCCTGCTATAAATTAAAATATCATCAAAATAGACGACAACAAACTTTCCAATATAATGACGCATAACATAATTCATTAATCTCATGAAAGTGCTAAGTGCACTTGTTAACTCGAAAAGCATTACCATCCATTCATATAATTCATGTTTAGTTTTAAATATTGTTTTCCATTCATCTCCTTCTTTCATATGAATTTGATAGTAGCCATTTTTAGGTCAATTTTAGAAAATAAACATGCACCATGCAATTCATCAAGCATGCCATCTAGCCTAGGAATAGGATGCTTATACTTAACTGTTATTTTGTTGATTACTCGGTGTCGAGTCTAATTTTTTAATTTTTCATTATGTTCCTAATTCGATTTATATTAGATCCTATGCTCATCCAATATAAATCATCGACTTGAACTAGAAATCTTATTATTTATTTGGAGTCGCCACCCAACTAGAGTTGGGAAAAATTATTGAATTAGAACTAATTGAGTGGATTAATTCTAATTTAGACAACTAGTCGATGAAATATCCCTCTTTTATTTTTAGAAAAGAAAAAGAAAAAGAAAGAAAAACTAGAAATTTTCAACTTGGGGGGCTATACTATTAAAACCCTAAAGTTACCACCTTATCCTTCTGAAATCCGAGTCATGTTCTGATATCTTTTTTTTATATATATATTTTTTCCTTTATAAAAAAGAAGATGTTAAAGATTATATTAATAACAATTTGGAAAATGATTTTTTTATTCTTTTTAGAGTTGCCCCATAAGGGTACTTACGTATCCGCTATTTAGGATCAAACAAGTCGTAGTTTGCTTTTCAAAAAAAGCTTTAGTGGATTTGTTTTAGTTTTAATTATGAAAACACATCGAGTTTACATTTGTTATTATTTTGAAAATTTCTAAAAAATTATAAGCCTAATCTTTATTTTTTTTAAAATAAAAAAAAAACTTCTGATTTAAGAAAAATTAATTTTGAATTTATTTTGAAAAAAAAAATTATAAGTAATAAAAAAATTCTTTATTTTTTATTAATTTTTAATTCATACTATTAATCTACCTTTATTTATTCCTAAATTTTTTATTGTATATATATTTTTAAAAAATCTTTATTTCTAATAAATAAATACAATAATAGCTAAATAAATGGATAAATAAATAAAGTAAATAAAACAAATAAAACAATAAAAAAATCAACTAACCTGGATGCGGATCGTAGGTTAGATCAAGTCGAATCACGGCGGTCAAAAAATCCTTATCGACGGCATTTCGGTAGCTTACAAAGGTGATTGAAGGCTACTTCTAAGCTTTCCGAGGATAGACAATCCAACTATAGTGGTGGTTTTCTTCAAAAACCTCTCAAGGTGGTGGTTTGGAGGGTGGTCATTGGTCGCGGCTTGGGAAGAACTTCGGCGAGCTTCGAAACCCTCTGATTTTCACTCTTTCTCTCTTTTGATCTATGATTTGGCTTCCCCCTATCGTGCTCTATTTATAGGCGTAAAAAATCAAGTTGGATAAGCTTGGATTTCCCTCTGATAGGCTTGAATCGAATTTGCAATTAAAACCCATTTCCAATTTGCTTTAGATTCATGTAAATCCTCGATTTTGTTACGATTTGTATTAATTGGATAATGCTTATCTTATTTTAGTTAAAGATTTGTCAGATTTGTGCAAAAAAAATTGCATCAAAATGGCCAGATTTCGTTTTTCTCGCAGCCGGCGATTGTTTCAGACAGAGGTTGAAGACGATCACACGCCTAGTGCATGCGCTTCCTTTGTCCAATCAGAAGTTGCCATGTGTCTTGGGTAAGAAAGAAAAATGCAAAACGTGGATCTGTTGCTCTCGCATTTCGAACCCTTAACCAAGCGCGCCCCCCCGCCCCCCCCCCCTACGAGCACTTAGGCCGAAGCCCGGACCAGTTAGGCTAACCCATTTCTTAGTTTTTTTTTTTTTTTTTTTACACAAATTGCATATATGCGATGCAATTTATATTATTTTGAAATTTATAAAAATTATTTTACATCTTTTATTATTCTTTCTATCATCATTTTCCAAAATTGGTATATTTTTCCTATTTATTTATTTTTCAATATTTTTCCTTTATTTTTGCAAAATAGAAGGAAAATTGAAAAAAAAATGACAAAATAAACATTATTTGTGATTAAGGAGCAAAAATGGGGTGTTTACACTCGGCAGTCAACACACATGCCCCACATTCCATCCTTCTTTGGGACTAGGATGGCAGGAATTGAACATGAGCTAAGGCTTTCTCAAACAAATCCCTTCTCCATCAATCTGTCAACTTACCTTTGTGAATTTCCTTGGCCTCCTCAGGATTAGTTCGATATGTTGGCCGATTAGGAATAGATGTGCCTAGCATGAAATCAATTTGGTGCTCAATCCCTCGTAGTGGAGGTAGACCTTGCAGTACCTCTTCAGGAAACAAGTCTTCATATTCCTGCAATAAAGACACCACCATACTAGGCAATAAAGGGTTAAAGTCTGTATTAGTAAAATATAAATCCTTATACATAAGTACAAGTAGTTGTTTCCTTGCTAACATTGCACTCTTGACCTCCCTTTTTCTCACAATGTTCTCTCCTCTGTGTTTCAGAATCCTTTCCCCCATTGCTCACCAGTGTTTGTTTCTCACTCTTTCCTTTCTTGTCACTCTTCTCTCGCACACTCACGTGTTTCTCTCTGAACTCCTTTGCAATTCTCACTTGATTTTCGCAAGCTTCCCATGGTTTCTGTGGAGTTAGAACCACCTTCCTTTTGTTTTTAACAAAAGAATATTGGTTCTTGTACCCATTGTATATCACCTTCCTATCAAATTGCCATGGTTGCCCCAATAATAGGTGACTAACCTACATAGGAACCACATCACACATCACTTTATCTTTATAACTCCCTATGGAGAAGGCTATAAGAACCTGCCTGGTCACCTTCACTTCCCTACACTCATTCAACCACTGTAATCGATATGGCCTTAGATGTTTTACAGCTTTCAACTACATCTTATCAACCAATAAAGTGTTAGCAATGTTAGTGTAGTTGCCACTATTGATTATCAAACTACACACTTGATTTTGTACATGACACCGTATATGAAATATATGTTCACGTTGGATCCTCTCACCATCCTCCTACAATTGTACACTGAGTACTCACCTAGTGACATATAAATCCCCACTTATGGGTCCCTCTAAATCAACATCCTCATACTCCTCTGATGGTGACACATTATGCTCCTCAGAGCTAACGCTCTCCACTTCTCCATTGTCACGAATAATTATAACCCTTTGATTTGGACATTAAGATGCAATATTCAAAATCCCTGACACCTGAAACATTTAATATCTCTAGTTTTGGAAGAGGGTTTAGTATCAATTTTACCTTTAAATGCGGCAACTGGACTCTTAGCCTTCACGTCCTCTTTAGGCTTCGAATCCATGAAATTCTTCTTTCAATTGGACTTCCATGAAGAGTTGGAAGTCACCCCAAACCTTTGATTACTCTTATACTTCGATTGTCACTCCACCTTGATCGCCCTATGCAACAATTCTTCCATATCCAAATAATGATGTAAGTCTATCACATCAATAATCTCCCAGTCCAGCCTATTAATGAATTTAGCCATAGTTACCTCATTATCCTCCTCCACTCTAGCTCTAATCATGGCTATCTCCATTTCCTTATAGTATTCCTCTACACTCTTGGAAGCTTGTGTCTATCCCTGGAACTTCCTAAGTAAATCCCTATGGTAATGACTAGAGATAAACCGCTTTTACATAATAGTTTTCATATCATCCCAAGTACTAACAGATCGCTCTCCATATCTATGCCTATTATGCACTAGTTGATCCCACCACACACTAGCATAGTTTATGAACTCAACTACAACCAATTTGATTTTCTTCTCCTCAGTATAGTTATGGCATTCAAAGACATGATCCATCTTCCTCTCTCACTCTAAGTACAACTCTGGATCATTCTTCCCCTGAAACGAAAGTATCTTCATCTTGATACTTCCCAGATTACTATCTCGCCTCTAGGTGTCCCCTCTCTCCCTCACGTAATTGTATTCACCAAAATTAGATTCCTTACCTTCTTCTAACCTAATCCCTCCCCTCATTAGTCTACTCACGCCTCGCTTGACAGTGGTACTACTAGACGGTTCCTTACTCCTTTCCATTTTATCCATACTTTCATGGATTTATTCAAGCTCACCACTCAAGATCTTCTTCATCTCCCCCATCAATGCCTCAAACATCACCCTATTCTCACCTCCTCCATTCTCACCTCTAGTAGTATTTTGTCTCGACATATCTCTACAGTCAAGAAAATAATTTAGTAACACAATTAAAATATGTTTCTCACAATTCACTCGTGTGTTGCTCTCAAGTACTAATACTCTCACAATCCACTCGTGTTTATCGCTCAACAAGAATGTCTTCACAACCCACTTTTACAATTCTTTTATATGAACTTGAATTGGAAAACTCCTCAACGCAATTACTAAGGTAAACCCTATTGATTACTTATCGGTTCCAAGTTACGGTACAATAGAGAATAATTACAATTCTAATGGATATGAACAAGTACTCACTACCAATTTGGAAACACAAGTCAAAGCAATCCCTATCATGCAGTTTGAAGGAATCACAATTTGCATCGAATATGTTAATGAGCACAAATGCAATTCGAATACAAAATTGGAAAGGCAAAGATATGTGTTACGGATGGAATTGGAAAGTATATTGTGACAATTGATTTGTGACTTGCCAAAACAAAGATTTCTTTTATGATTTTCGGCAATAGGATCTTCTTCATGATCGAATATAAACTTTTTTTTTTATACGAATTCTTCAAAGAAATAACAAGAATGAATCACAATTGAATTTCAATGAACTAAGATAGCATTGGTTGTTGTCGGTCACTAATAGTTTTCTTATGACCAAATCAATTTTTTTTTATACGAATTCTAGGATATGAATAAGAAGTATGGAATTGAAACAATAAACAATTAAATAGAGATAGAGGTTACTTGATTCAATAAGTCGAAGCTTTGATACCAAATGATGCGCTAACCCTAGGTATATTAAACCTAAAACCCGGCAATCACAATTGAAATCAAATCCCAAGGAACGTCTCGAACAAGTAGAATGGAACTAGAGCCCAATCACACCTGTTGACTGAAACCTAAGTTATCAAAAGAATTTTCCCAAGCAATTTCGGTTGAAGAAAATCCAAGGAGTTCTTTCACAAAGAACAAGAGAGGGTTTTTCTTTCTTTTCAAAGAAAATATGTGTTTTCAATATTTCAATAATGATAATGTGTGTTGTGCCATCCCCCCTTTCGGTGATATAAGGGTATCACACAAAAAATAATAATAACCTAAGTTTCCTAACATAGCATTCGGCCTTATCTTCCTATTGACCGAAACATCTAACCAATTATACTAAAGTACAACTAAACAAATACAACAAATAACAAAACCGAAATTACTTGTTCTCTTTTTAGTTCAATAAAAAAAATATATATCTATTTTAGAACTTCCAAATCCTTGCATCCCTCCATGGAAACGTGAATCAAATTGATAGGCGTTGGTTCTCCTTTAGTGTAATTTGATTCCTTAGCTTATAAGTCCATGACCAATCCTTGTAAAGTATCGTTCATCCTTTTAGCTCTAGCTCGGGTCATTAAGCCTCAAATACCTTGCAATGGATCTTGGGATTTGGGTTTCGTCCTCTTAAATGCTAGTTGATCCTTATCACCAATTCTCTATGATCATGGTTGACCGTGGGATACGGAATCTATAGTTATATTTTATCATGTAACTTTATGTACTATGATTAGTCGTAAATGTAATTAATTACTTAGAGTCTTATAATTTTTTGCTCGTAAGACGATTATCATGTAATAGGTATACACGTGCCATGATAATTTTTAATGAAAACTTTCAAGACCCCCTTTGTGGCGTGACATATTACGTATACGAATATTTATCTATATATTTTATACCAATATGTTACATGTATTGTTGTACACAATATGCAATATGCACATAAATGTTGTATATATATATATATATATATATATATAATAATGTATATTTATAATTAATATACATATGAAATATAATATTATATATATAATTATATTGTAGATATTTATACATATATGTATATTATGTACATATGTACATATAAGTCAAACATATGGTATAACATATATATTAATATACGCAAGACATATAACGTATATATGAGCGTATATGTTTATACATATCTATACATACAACACATAAGTATAATATATAAATGTTATATATATATAGCATATATATGTATTACATATAGATTATTTATTTATATGAGTTATGTTAATTTATTGCATGTACCGATATATACAATAAATTTATATGTTGTAATATATTTTTATAATTAATATATATAATATTATATATTTATACGCATATGTGTATTATGTAAGGTATAACATAGATGTTAATATGTGTGTGTGTGTGTGTATGAGCATATATGTATGTAAGTATTTTGTATATATAATGTATGTAAGTATAATATATAAATATTATATATGTAAAGAATTTATATACATATTAAATTTATGGGTAATGTAATTATAATAAGGTCATTTTGGGGAAAAAATAACAATGAGGGTTGGAATTGCTATTACTTTTTTTTTTTTTTACAAGGAATTACTATTTTTTATTTTATAAAATAAAAATAAGATTGGAATAGAATGATAATTTCATCAACCAAATGTGTCATAATATCACATTTGTTATGCTAGAGTGGACTCGGAATGGAATTGTGATTCCAGGTTCTATTCCTTTAAGTATTTTTAGAAGCTAGAATAATGATTTCTTGTAATCCGATGATTTTAGCTTTATGAGGGAATTCAATCCTGCCTTTGAATGGGTGGAACCGTGATTCTAATCCATAATTATTAATAGTAATTATTTAAATTACCCTTTGACCTTATAATATATATTTATTATATTTATTAAATAAAAATATTTTTGATAAATATTATTCTATTCCATTCCATCAAAGTTTTCAAAGATATCGACTTAACATTTCATTTCATTCTAATCCATTTATGGAATATATCATAAAATACTTATGTTGTTGGCTTAAATAATATAGATATAAAAGATAACAAATATATATCAAACAAATAAAACATTAAACCATAGACGAATGGAATGTCACAAGAGAATACATACATATGTAAAATAAACTATACTGGAAAAGAACGAGGAGGAACCTTAGATAATATAAAAATAATAAAAGTCCAATAGCGCAACAACAATATTGATAAAACTTAGAAACATTAATCATGAAAAATTTAACAACAAATAGCAAAAAAGATAAAAAGAATCTAAAAGAATTTAACAATAAAGAAAATAAGAAAGATTAAAATTTATTATTCTATCTTAAAAACCCTTTAGGATGGAATCTTTTACGATGTTACCCACTATTTTAATGAGAAGATTTACATAGAAAGGTGTCTGTCACTCTCTTCTATAAATATTCCTTCACCTCTCCTCACGAATCACTCTACAAGAATTCTTTTACCACGAGAAAGAGAAGGGGAGCGGGGAGACACTCGTAAACGAGTAAGTACCTAAATTCTTCATAAGCAATCGATGATGGGAATTCAATTTTTAATAGAGATTTAGAAGCACAAGAAATTGTAATAATCTAAGAATGAGTTCTTGATAAAAAGCATTGATATTGATAAACTAGGGTTACAATGTATAGAATATCATACAATAGATAAATAGTTTTAAAATATATAGAAAGAATTTGCAAGTCATTAACGAAACCCTAAGATAATTTAGAAATATTGAGTTATAAACATCAAATTTAAAGAATTAATTATCAAAAAGAAATCTTTAGATTTCATTGATTAGGGGTTTTACAAAAAAAAAAAGTATGGATTACAATTAGACAAAACCTTTAAAAAATATAGAAGATAAATTATGAACAATAAGTTATAAAAATTAAATCCTAGGTTTTAATTTAAAAAGGAATCCCTTTTAGATCTAAAGATAAAGAAGTATAAACTAAAATCTTAATTAGTTGGTTAATGGAATAAACCCTAAAAAGAAAATTTAGAATAAAATGAGATAAAGAAACCAAAGAGACGACTTCCTCCATTTCCTTCGGTCAACCAATTGACAGATTATAAATTAATTAAAAATTAGAAAAAATTCATAAGTAATAGAGGTATGAAAAATATAAAATTAGGATTAAGTTATTGTTATAGAACACCAAGAAGATGAGGAATCAAGTTTGGCTTTTCCGGTTGTAACTTGACTTATAAATATTGAATTATAAAAACTGAATGTGTTGCTATACGCGGCAATTTGGACCCGTGGATGGGAGCTATTGACAAGCTAATAGTGGTCCGAGACCTACCAAATGATGTGTTTAGATTAGTGCAATGACTAAGTGGATCAACGATATAAGCACAGTATGACTAAAATGATCGGTTAACTAAGAATAGAGTTACAGTTGGACTAATTGATGGAATAGGATACTAATTAGAATATTGTAGTTGGACTATACTTTTAATGCCTTGATATAAATGGTAAATTTATGAAACGATTAGAGGTTCCTGCAATGGAAAACATGGTCATCCCTTGTAAATATTATTTGTTGTTAATGAAGGACACTATGGGCTCAGTCATTTTATTTCTTGCGAGTGGTAAGTTATGATTCCGTTATATTTGAAAACGTAAAATTTGAGTTAATTTTGAGTTTTGGTTGTCAAGGTTATACTATTTTCAATCACTTAATAAATATTATTTACTGCATTTAGTTTATATAGCTCAACTGATTTGATTTCTTATAGTAAATATAGTATTCCTTGGGCTTTTTGCTCATCTTTTTTTGGGACAATGTTTTTCAGGTGACTTAATATGGATTTGAAGTGTATAAGTTATCTAGATAGGAATATATGACGAGTCAATCATGTCACTTGAGTTATCCAGAGCATGAAAAAGGTCGTGGTAAAGAAAATATATGTTGCTTTCGCAGACCTCGATGCTATTAAAATGCTTTGAGAAATGAAATTACTCGGGGCTTCTTCGATACGCCGATATTGTTGAAATTAAAGGATCCTATTGTCACCTTCTGAAAGGGAGTTTTCGAGCTTTTGGATTTGATCTGCTCCAGGTCATTAAAGCCGATGGCGATTGAATGTGGCAACACCATCAATTCTTCCTCTATCAAATGCTTCGCATATTAAAATATATGCATGCAGGTTTGTTGCACTCTTTTTTGCCTAATGTGGCCTCAATGTGATTAGACATTAAGAACACGTATGTTACCGTCTAACTTCTTTTGCAAATACCATCATAGTTTCCACAATGTCTCTTTAGGAGTTTGGCTTGTTGAGATATTTAAACCGTATGGTGTTGACACTGAATCCCTCGGAGACTTTGCCCTTTTCTTTACTTACCTAAAAGAAAAGCAATCTAATCATAAGGGCGTAATGTGCTTCCACAAGCACCGGGAGGAACTCCACTCTTCAGATTTTGATGATTCTAGTCTAGGTTGGTGTACTTTTCTTTGGTTTAGTTGTTGGGTTGGGGAGTTTCTTTTCTGCAAAGTATTCCATCTAATCTTGCCGTCTTCCATTCACTTCTCTTCTATGGTTCTTGACTCTGCGATTAGCAAGTCTATCGTCATTGGTGTATTTCCTTTTTGGAGATATAGTGAATTGCTTTGCTCTTGGCAAGTGAAAAAGGGCGATACCATAGCAGTTGTATTTGCTTGTCCAAGAGTTGTATTCAACAATACCAATTATCTGTCTAAAAATTATCATCTTAAGATTTAAAAAAAAAAAAAAACCTAACACACATATTAGAGAAAAATGAGTGTGACAAACCTATATGCATATATTTTTTGATAGAGCAAAAATTGATGGGGTTCTTGTATCAGGGTCATCATTAACTTCTTCTTTTTTAATTTGGTGCAGGTCAAATTTAATAAAGCTATAAAAACAATAATAAATACGTTCTTGGCATGATAGCATGATCCGTTTAATTTCAACAATATCAGGGTGCCGAAGAAGTCTGAGTAAGTTCACTTCCTGAAGGATTTCAGTAGCATTGGAAGTGTGCTTGAAAGCATCATGTATTTTCTTTATTGCCACCTACCCACTAGTGTTTCTGTGTTGTGTAAATAGCCGTACAAACAAAATCCATTGCTGCCCTTCCTAGAGATCTCCACAATCTTATATCGATTGGCATCTCCAGATTCTATGAAAAAACTCCGTATCCTTCATCTAATTATATGGAAGACATATTTTCATATCTAGCAATATAATGAACTGAATTCATCCCCAAATAACAGCATCAAATTTGCATATCTAGGAATGTAAGTGTTAACAGATCATTTTGATCTGAGTTTACAGCCAGCTCAACCTCAAGCCCAAACTCGGCTTCACACAAAGGGTACAGTCATGAGCTTAAATGGCAGTCTGATCTCTTTTTCTATGTGACCTCTTAACTCAAGTTAACTTCGAATAAAGCTCACTGTAGGATGTTATCCTACTGACCCCTCCATTACTCGAACACTTTGGACGTGCCCCAGAAACTTACCCTACGTTCTTTACTTTTAACCATCCAGCAATATCATTTATAAATATTTAGAATCGTATACAGATAAAGGGATTTAAACCTTCTTACTCTTCTTTAAGATTCTCTTTCCCACACGCATTCAAATACTAATTTAAATATAAGAGTGGTTATGTTGGATAACCTTGATACTTCTTAACTCATTACTTGAGTTTATTTTGCAGATCCTTATACATCTCACAAAGAAGTTAGAAGAGAGCTCTGAAGCCATTACGCTTACACTGTATGCACAATAAGTAGGCATGGAGAGATTACAGCGTATTAAATTTAAATTAGAGTAAATCATAAAAACTGTGATAAAAAAATAATAAATAATCCGTTTAAGTGATTACGTTTGGCATGTGACTACAAGCTTCAAAAATTCCTGTTTGTTAAAGAGACTACAATGAGATACAATCTAAAAATCTGAAAACACACCAAAAAAAAAAAAAAGGGGCTCAAAGTTTTGATTGTTGGTGCCCGTGAAAACGTTGTCGTTTGAGTGTAGAGTGAATTCGATCTGGTTTGCGTTGGTGGAGCTAGAGAGGGAGAAAGAGGGTTGATGTAGTCGTTGATTCCGTTATCGAAGGGTAGCTTCATGATGAGGACGCTCAGAGAAAGACGGTAGGCCCAATGGATCGTGCACTCTGCGAACCCCAGGTAGTCGCTGGCCTCTCCACTCTAGCCCTGAGTGGTTGGATTTTTTTTTTTAATTATTATTTTGGATTTTCTGGCTCTTTTCCTTTATACATTTTTTATTTTTTATTATTTTATATGGTCGGTATATTAATATTATTTATTTAAATCAATTACTAATAACCAATCAAGAGTTGGTACATATTGGTAAAAAATCCTAGTCTGTAAAAGTTAAAAAATGTAAAAGATTAATAGAAAATGTAAATGGTTGAGGATTTAAATTAAAGAGAGAACGAAAAGTGTGTCCAATATAAAAAAAGTAGATGAAATTTTGAAGCGTAGTAACTTAAAAGTGGTTATTTTTTTATTATAATAAAATTTTTTAAATCATAATAAAAATAATGTTTAATAATTAAAAAGATTATTGATTGCCTTTAAAAAACTATTGAGAGAGCTATCTACTAGCTAGTAAAAACACAGTAAGACAACGGGTACCTCATCGTGTATTTAATCAGCTGGTGGGACTCGTAGGCAACTGGCATTTTATATCAATTAACTATTTAATTTATATCGCCTACCTACAGGGAAGGTTAAACATGAACTACATGGGGTCCTCAACCTCCATTTGTTTTTATTTTCTACTTTTCTAACAGTGATGGAGCGTTGTGGTTTCTAAATCACATGAGGTTTTACGTCTTCCATTCCGTGTTGGTCTAATTATATAACTGAAAATTGAAGTGATTAAATGCTATATTCAATCTTTCTTTCTTTCTTTTTTGGTTAAGTTCATTATTTTAGTCTTCATCTTCCATCATTTTGTACTTGGACACTGATTAATATACCATTGCTTATGTATTTTTTAAGAATATGACGTATGATATTTAGCAATTTCTACTTTATATATGAAATTTGTCGGATAAAAATTTGAATAGACAGTTTGATATTTAATAGTTTTAACATTCAGTTGCAAAAACCTCCAAAATTTAGATTAGGATTTCAACATTTTCTCACCAGAACAAATGTGTGCGGTATCTAAAAGTTGCTTTCATTAATACAAAAAGATGTCGCTTCATCTGTCAATCTCAATCTCAGCAATAAATAACAAGACAAACACCGCATGAACACACCGTGAGGAGCCTTCATTGTCTTCAGATCGGTGAGTTTTATTCATTTTCATACTCCCCCAGCGGTTACATATTATGAGGGGAATTCTTAATTATGTGCAAAAAAACATGGTCCAAAGAAAAAAAAAAAAAGGGGGCCAGTGAATGTTCCCGTGAATCAACCAGCCAAACTTTCTGAATATATCAACATAAAGACAATGCACCTACGTATGTCTTTCCAAACTTAGGCTACTGTAGCCAACAAAAATCATATACAACACAAGCATTCCATGCCTGTTTACTACCACATCATGGAAGCTCTATGGAAGTTGGAGGACAAATGGAAATTATCGACTCAGGAAGCCCTTCTCCTACTTGGGTGCACTGCCTTTGCTCTAGTCGGGCTCGGGCTCGGGCTCGGGCTCGGGCTCGGACTCGCAACCGCCCTAAAGAAGGCAAGATCAAAACAACTCGACAGCCGAGAGCCATCTCAGTACGATGATACAAATACATTACGCACTAAATGGCGAGAACCAGGTTGTGGCTGGGTAGCAATTAAGAGGATGTTGATGGACTCGGTGAGGTGGAGTAAAGCAAGGAAATGGGAGGAGAGGCCATCCCCATTGCCTGGACTGGAAGAATACAAGACTGACAGAGTGGGGCGGCAGAGCCACAGCTCCGACTCACCCGTATGGCAAAGGCCTATTCTTATGGGGGAGAAATGTGAGCTTCCAAGGTTTAGTGGTCTCATTCTCTATGATGAAAGAGGACAGCTACTTAGTGAGGCCTACAAGGGGATTTCTTGCAGGGAAACTACTCCACAGGTAATTATAGTCATGGCTTCCTTTGCTTTGAGATAAAAAGATCACCTGTAATCATTCTACGAGTCATAATAGTCATAGGCTGCTATGGTTATGGACGTAAAAAGTATGCACATCCCAATGTATCAGGTATATTAAACTGCGTTTAAGTAATTTAGGAACAATGAGAATCGCGATTATATTCCATAATCCGGATCCAAGTGATAGTACCATAGATAACATTACCAATTAGAGATTGTATCTACTTCAATTTATTGATTGGGTGTACTTACCAGTTACCAACTACTCGGGATTGAGTAGCAAATCACCAAATCCAAGTCGGATTGAATAACTACAGGCACACACCAAAACCAGTACCACCCTATAGAAACCTAGCGATGAGAGCACCGCACCCCACACCCAGCCCAAACACTTCACCTTGAGCTGAATTAAAAATCCCTTCATCCAGAGTTGTCCAATCTCAAGAGTTTTGCATACAATGCTAGTTCCAAGAGCTCTAATTTCTACTAATATTAGGATAAGGATTTCTGCATTAATTATACAAACTAAGAGAAATTCCCAAGTGTAAGAGAGAGCGAGGACGGTATAGGAGGAATTTCTAGCACGTCGTACATGTTAAACCACGTTCAAGGGTTTTGGGACGTACATTTGATAAGCTTGATTGGATAGAGTCACACTAATGATTGAGGAACTACATTTGCTGGTAATTATTTAATCTCTCTAGAGGGTTATACAAATGGTTATGTTAACCAGTACCTTTATGCACTTATTAAGCTTAATTAATGAGAAAATGTGCAATTTTCAGAATGATTTTTTACATTTTTCACTAGAAAAAGCAGCATATTATAGCGACTTAAGTCATCTTTTACAGCTCTTAATCAGTGTGTCTTGGAGATTCCTTAACGAGCTCATAACATAAACCACTTTGAGGATTACTTGTGACCTTTCAGCTAAGTAATGTTTCGTCCAATATGCAGGAGAAAAGAGCTGCAGCTGCTAAAACCACTCTGAAGGATTTGCTGTAAGAGCGTAATCTCAGTTTCTTTTTGGTTTCTCTGGTTGCCATAGATAATAGGAAACATTTTGTAAAATACACCGTGTTGTCAGTAGTTTTCGAATGTGAACAAAAACCTCATTCCGAGCATTCAAGTACGCTATTCCTCGAATTGCAAGAGGCTCATATTGAAACCGCGTTTTATCCCTAACGATCAAATAAAAAGCACTGGAGAGAAGTGAATATGCAAAGTTGGATGAAGCTAGAAACTCTGAGTGGGTGGACGGGTGTAAACAATTTCCACCTCGCTTATGATTAGAGACTGGCAAGTCTCTTATGCCGCCTGACAAGGCGAAGGCAACACATCCCTATGCTTTACCAGTACCATTATGGTGGTTAGATCGGCAAAAATAATAATAAAACAGAATTACAATGCCACTATAGAAGCTTTATGAAAATTTCCATTGTAATAAAGAAAAATTGCGACCACACCAGTAGAGCTCTTCAAAGGATACATTGCTTGCTTCAACATTTTGAAAGCCGTAACTAAATACAAACACATAAAATGCAGCGGAATTAGGAAAATCACTAACCTCTTGCCATTGCTTAATCCGGAGAGAAACAAAACGTCAAGCCCCGGAACCTTCAAGATCTTCAGAGCACTCAAAAATTTCTCACAAGATGGTAATGTGTTTTTAATAGAATTTTCGTGCTCTGGGACCTTGAATCCATTAGCTATTTATAGAGAAACTTTCCATCAAAGTTTCCTAAAATCATGCTAATGGGTTAATGGGTTAGTGGGTAATGTGGTTGATTAGGATTAAGTGGTTAGTGGGAACATGGGAATTGTAGTTGATGAAGTTGTGGTTTGTGGTTCCTAAAAATAGGACCACCATACTTCCACTATTCCAACATTCTCCCACTTGGTCCGTATACTTTACTTTAATACCACAAATCCTTAGACTTTAAGAAAACTCAATACACGAATCATGGCGATATTTTCCCTTTATTACTCGAGTAGTATCTTCCATGTATTACAATGTATCAAGTTTTCAAACCTCTTTCCCAATAGCTTAATGAATAAACCTAACGTTTATTCTAGGTCCAAACTTTATTGATATTTCTCCAAATAAACAAAATGTGCACAACAAATATGAGAAATATCTACTCTATAGAGTTTCACTAACACATAATGGAACCAAGTCCCATATTGACAACATGATCCTTAAATCTTTGTGGTGGCATGCCTTTAGTCAAAGGATCGGCTAACATCAGCTCTGTGTTAATATACTGAATGACCACTTTGTTATCTTTAACACGTTCCCTTATGGCCAAATACTTTATGTCGATATGTTTGCTTCGACTTCCACTCTTATTATTTTTAGCCATAAAGACTGCAGCTGAATTGTCACAATACATCCTCAGCGGCTTAGATATAGAATCCACAAGTCTAAGCCCTTCGATGAAACTCTTCAACCATACACCTTGTGAGGTAGCCTCAAAACACGAAACGAACTCAGCTTCCATAGTAGAAGTAGCAGTTAAAGTCTGCTTGGCACTTCTCCATGAAATGGCTCCACCGGCTAACATGAAAATGTAACCTGATGTTGATTTTCGAGAATCAACGCATCCGGCGAAGTCTGAATCAGAGTAGCCAATTACTTCTAAATCATCTGACCGTTTGTACATAAGCATGTAATCTTTTGTCCCTTGAAGATATCTCAAGACTTTCTTTGCAACTTTCCAGTGGTCAAGTCCCGGATTTGACTGATATCTTCCTAACATTCCAACAGCAAATGCAATGTCAGGTCTAGTACAGACCTGAGCATACATTAAGCTTCCAACAACTGAAGCATAAGGAATGTTCTTCATTTGCTCTTTTTCAAACTCGTTTTTAGGGCATTGGTCCAAATGGAGCTTATCACCCTTCACGATAGGAGCAACGCTGGGTGAACAATTTTTCATCCGAAATCTTTCTAAAATTTTGTTAATATATGTTTCTTGAGATAGACCTAAGATTCCTCTATGTCTATCTCTATGAATCTTAATCCCAATGACATGAGATGCATCACCCATATCCTTCATATCAAAATTTTTAGAAAGAAATTGTTTCACCCCATGTAACATACCCTTATCATTTGATGCAAGTAGGATATCATCCACATATAGGATAAGAAAACAAATCTTACTCCCACTAACCTTTTGGTATATACATTGATCCATGATATTCTCAACGAAACCAAATGAAGAGATAACATCATGAAATTTTAAATACCATTGACGGGAGGCTTGTTTTAATCCATAAATGGATTTCTTTAGCTTGCAAACCAAGTGATCACCATTACTAGAGGAAAATCCTTCAGGTTGTTTCATATAAACCTCTTCCTCTAGATTACCATTTAGGAAAGCTGTTTTCACATCCATTTGTTGTAACTCAAGATCAAATTGAGCTACTAATGCTAATATTATGCGTAAGGAGTCTTTCCTGGATACAGGACTGAAGGTCTCTGTGTAATCAATTCCTTCACGCTGAGTGAACCCTTTAGCAACAAGTCTAGCCTTATGTCTTTCAATGTTGCCCAATGAGTCTCTTTTAGTTTTAAAGACCCATTTATTACCTATGGCTTTTACACCGTCGGGCAACGGGACAAGATCCCAGACTTCATTACTCTTCATAGAATTCATCTCATCTAACATAGCATTATACCATAAATTTGACTCATCACAATTCATAGCTTCCTTGAAAGACTCAGGATCATTTTCAGCTCCAATATTGTACTCAGATTCTTGTAAATACACAATATAATCACTAGGGATTGCTGATCTCCTTTCTCTAGTAGATCTCCTTAAAATTGGGACAACATTTTCTTGTGGATCATGTTGCTCAATCATTTCTTGATTTTGATCTACTATGATTTCCTCAGCAATCTGTGGATTTTCATTGATTGGTTGTTCAACTCCTATTTGAACTCGAGGAGTGTTGTGAACAACAACCAATCTCTCACCTGATGTGGAAGGTAGATCTTGCTCATGAACTATGTCTTGAGATAGATCACTCCCACTTATTGAGTCATTTTCAAGAAATTTTGCATTTCTTGATTCCACAATCCTAGTAGTGTGAGATGGACAATAAAATCTGTATCCTTTGGACTTTTCGGCATATCCAATGAAATACCCACTTATAGTCCGAGGATCCAGTTTCTTTTCTTGTGGGTTGTAAACTCTAACTTCAGACGGGCATCCCCATACACGCATATGACGCAAACCCGGTTTCCAACCTTTGAACAACTCAAATGGTGTTTTAGAAACAGCCTTGGTTGGAACTCTGTTTAATATATACGCAGACGTCTTTAATGCTTCAATCCATAAGGATTTAGGCAGTTTAGAGCTACTAAACATACTTCGCACCATTTCCATTAATGTTCGGTTTCTTCTTTCCGCAACACCATTCTGATCAGGTGAACCTGGCATGGTGTATTGGGCAACTATACCGTTATCTTGAAGAAACTTAGCAAAAGGACCTGATGCTTGTCCATCGGTTCTCACAATCTTGATTTGCTTACCGCATTGTTTCTCTACTTCAGCTTTGAAAACCTTAAAGGCTTCCAACGCTTCACTTTTATGATGAAGCATGTAGAGATACATGTATCGTGAGTAATCGTCTATAAATGTGATAAAGTATTTCTGACCTTGATTATCCATATCTGGACAACAAATATCAGAATGGATAATTTCTAATATGGCCGAACTCCTTTTGGCACCTTTCTTTGACTTGTTAGTCTGCTTTCCCTTTATGCAGTCTATACAAGTACCAAAATCAGTGAAATCTAAATGACTAAGTATACCATCATTCACCAATCTTTTAACTCTCTCTATAGAGATATGACCTAGTCTACGGTGCCATAAGGTAAAAGAATCCTCATTCATAACACATCGTTTAGTACCAGCTTGTACATGCATAACATCATGAGTGGCATTATTATGTAAATTTAATAAATAAAGACCATCCAATGAAGAACCATCACCAATATGATTGGATTTATAAAATAAATCAAAACCATTGTTTGAAAAGTTAAAAGTGAATTCCAAAGGTACAAGTTTTGAAACTGAAATCAAATTCCTAGAAAAACTAGGAACATAGAAGGTCTTTTCAAGAATTAAATTAAAGCCACTCTTAAGTACTAATATGCATGTCCCAATAGCTTCCACATGCGATTCTATCTTGTTTCCAGAATAGATAAATCGCTCAGCTCCTACTGGTTTCCGCAGGTTTTGTAAACCCTGCATGGAATTAGAAATATGGATTGTAGATCCAGAATCAATCCACCATGTGTTACAATTCACATCAACCATGTTAGACTCAAAACAAACATATGAGACTAAGTTACCTTTCTTTTCAAGCCAATTTTTATGCTTGACACAGTCTTTCTTTATGTGTCCCTTCTTTTTACAGAAAAAACACTTGGACTCTTTCTTGATGTCAGCATTGGGTTGGATTTTACCCTTCCCTTTTCCTTTGACTTTGCCGGTTTTCCTTCCTTGAGTAACCATCATTGCATTTTCTCCCATCTCTAGAGTTAATCGGGCCTCCTCTCTTCTTCACACATGGTCAATAGATCATCTATTGTCCATTTGTCCTTATGTGTGTTGTAAGAGATCTTAAAAGGTCCATACTGTGATGGAAGGGTCGTCAGAATAAAATGCACTAGGAAAGCATCCGACATCTCAATCTCTAGAGCCTTCAAGCGATTTGCTAAATCACGCATTTTGTTGATGTGTTCTCTAACGCCTTTCACAGAAGTCAACTTAGCAGATGTGAACTTTATAATCAGGGTGCTAGTTAGAGACTTCTTAGAAGTCTTAAATTGCCTTTCAAGGGCATCTAGCAACTTTTTGACATTTTTATATTGATCCACTGAGCCACGGACATCCGCAGTGAGTTTGCTCTTAATGAACATGATACTAAGTCGGTTAGACCGTTCCCATTTCTCATGAAGATCAAACTCAGCTTGAGTGCTTTCTTCACTCAAAAGTGGCTCATCCTTAATAGTGGCATAGTCAATGTCCAAACACCCCAAATGAAGAAGTATATTATCTCTCCAAGTCTTAAAGTTTTCACTTGTTAAAATAGGGATTTCTACTTTAGTATCAGTCAAAGGTTGCATAGCTGCAAACATAAACATGCTTAATTCTTAATTTGAGACTATAACATAAATCATAATTTACCAATGCAAATCATGCAATAATGAATCTAGCGACATAAAAATTGCCTGTGGGCTAAATTTTTAATTCAATAAGATTCATTCCTTATAATAGACATTATATTTCTTTTACTTCATAATCACTTTATGAGATCCGTCCTTAATAAGGCTGATGTGGCTATACCTCAATGCTTTATGGATCATCAAACAAAATAAATGTAAAGTCTAAACATTTCTTATGTGATACCGTATAAATAACTTCGTTCAATAGAGGCTGCTTTGGCTAAACCTCAGTCAAACAAAATTATTTTTATCACTTGAGATCAGATAAATTTCCAGGAAAGACGCATAGGTTAAACAAAAGGTCCCACTTAAAATCCAGCCTCCTTAGACAGAATTCGAACGAATTCCCAGGAAAGACGTGGAGGGGTCACATTTGTCTCACGATAATGTCTCCTTAGACAAAATTAATCTGACTCAATTTAGACTTTTAACTTAATGTTTTATGAAGTTATTTAATGTCTATAATACTAAATGTGATTTCTAATAAATAATCCAATCTAAATAAGGCTGCTGTGGCTACGCCAAAATTTATTAGAATTATTTAATCACAAGACAATTGCTATTGCTAAACATCATGCAATAACTCTAAATGTACTTAAACATGAACAATATATTGCATGCATAATAAATTCGAAACATACATACAATCACATACCAATTTAAGCACCTTGAACAAATACTAAAATTGCAAAATCCTAATGCAATTTCATTAACGATATTTTAAATAATTAACAAGCTAGTGTATATAAACCATAAATTTATATATACACAAATTATTTAAAATAAATACGGAATTTAATAAAAAATAAAATTCCACAAAAGTTTTTCACAAAACTGTAAGTGAAAATGTTAAATAAAATTGACATGTTAAATTTCAAGAAAAAATTATTTAAGAAAAATACTAAATAATTTACTTTATTTCCAATTTAACATGTCATAAATTTTTATTTTAAAAAAAAAAAAGGATAATACTTGATGTTGGCAAATAAAATCCAACATTATTACTCAATTATTATACTTGAAAATTGAGTAAAATTAAGTACAAAATTAATAAAAAATTAATTTGCACCATAAAACTCTAATTTAAAAAATTAATTTTCTCCAGAAAATTGATACAAATAAATGTATCATAAATTTGATAAAAATTTATCAAAACCAATTTAAATTAAAATTGAATTGAAAAGGGAGAAAATTAATTTTTTCGAAATCGCAAGGCAAAGGTTTAATTACGACTCTGATACCAAATGAAAGCCGTAACTAAATACAAACACATAAAATGCAGCGGAATTAGGAAAATCACTAACCTCTTGCCATTGCTTAATCCGGAGAGGAACAAAACGTCAAGCCCCGGAACCTTCAAGATCTTCAGAGCACTCAAAAATTTCTCATAAGATGGTAATGTGTTTTTAATAGAATTTTCGTGCTCTGGGACCTTGAATCCATTAGCTATTTATAGAGAAACTTTCCATCAAAGTTTCCTAAAATCATGCTAATGGGTTAATGGGTTAGTGGGTAATGTGGTTGATTAGGATTAAGTGGTTAGTGGGAACATGAGAGTTGTAGTTGATGAAGTTGTGGTTTGTGGTTCCTAAAAATAGGACCACCATACTTCCACTATTCCAACACATTTGACATCTGGCCAAAGACAAAAGGACTATGGCAAAGAATTGTAAAACAAATACTTATTCTGATTTGCATTCTCCTAAGGAAGTAAAAAAGACATTTGAGAACCATATATCAGCTCCTTTCCCAGAAAGGACAAAGTAGAGCATCTAAAAGAGAGAAGAATAGAATTTTCTAACATATTAATAAAATTATTTAGGAGGAGAAAGAAAAAAAAAAAAAACTTTCAAGATCTCCTTCCGGGTGTTTGCCTGTGTCTTCTTGTCAATTGTATCTGCCAATGCCAGAATTTTTTTTTTTTTGCAATCAACTACATATTACACATTTGATAAGAAGAGCAATTTGAACCTGTTTCATCCCTAAGGGAAAACAGTGCTCATGCTAGTTAGGCCATAAAGCCTTGGCAACAATGGCGGAATATTATTCATGACAGCACTCTCCTCTCTTAATATATTTTACACTAGTGACATTTGGTAAGTATCCCAATCGGACCTGGATCAGAATAGTTGCACTGATGCATCCACCAGCAAGTAATACCCTCCACAATTTTTCCCTACCACACTTCCCAGAGAAGGAGACGAGGATGCTATTCCACAGGGTGCTCCCTTACCCTCTCAGCAATATCTTTTCACAACATTTCTTGGCTTTTGCAGCTGTTCAACTCTTGAGCATCATTCAGCAATTGTGAACAAAGAACTCTGAACCCAAATTCTTGCCACAATCATATGGCAGCCAACAGAAGCTTATATTTATCAGTTCTTACACATCATAAACAAGGAGAGAACTTTATTTGCATAATTAGCATGGAGAAAGATTGCATATACACATTTAAAAGCATCTCTAAAAGAAGCAACATAAACTGTAAACACATCATGTGTTATTCCTTTAGTGCAGGATATTCAAAGATGTAAATCGGCAAGCATGACAATCATGATGAGAAATCATGCCTCTTTCATTAAAACCAAGCATGACCCATCCTTGATCAAACTTGGAGCAAATTTAAGGATTCACTTAAATAGACTTTTTTCATTTGCATCTTATCCATATCTCATTTGTTTCAAATTGGATGTTTGAATAGTTTATCTTATCTGCATTCTATGCTGGTTAAATTAAATATAATAAAAGTATAAAAAAATGATATACAAGTAAGTAGTAATTATGACATACGCGTTAGTGGTTTGATGAAGATTGAGAAGTGTAGATTTGCTTATTTTTAGAATAAAAAATCTTCAAAAAAGAATTTGCCTCTAGAAAAATAAATCTTTCTTTCTATTTTTCTTAAGGAATTCTATTTTGTGATGGGTATATATCCTTTTATGCTTATTTTTTTGGATTTTTTTCCACCTTTTTGAGCTATTTGAAGAAGCTATAGAAAAGCTATGTAAAGCCCATCTAAACAGGTTCTTTCAGAAATAAATAGGCTTTTCCTGTTAAAATCAAATGATGCACCCTACATTTAGTGGCTGGAAAAAGAAAAGTTCAACAATTTAAACTTTCATGTCTTTTTACCTTTGCTTAGTTCATGCATGCAATGCCATAAAAGGTTCTGTTGACTTATCTCCAGACGAATGCCTATAGTAGAAGTACAACACTAATTGGATGATCCCTAATACAGTCCCCACACTGTTCGGAACCTGAGTCAGTAAGTTGTCAGCCAAAAAATTTGTCATGTTTATCAAAAAGAAAAACAAAACTAAACTATAATCACTAGCTTATAACTCAAAGAGGAGATTACTTGGTTGAAGGAAACTTACATATATGAACAAGTCATAATTGAAGACTCCATACAAGAAGAAAGATGTGCTCATCAAGAATGTTGATAGAGAGAGATAAAATGGCATGTATTCAACACTCTTTGTTCGGATCACCAAATTCTAGAAGCAAGAAATTAATATGAATAGAGGTCACAAAATATTCCACTAAAATGTCTCTAGTCATAATCTCCTAATGGAAGGGAAATATCATAGGATCATCAGAGAGCTTACTATTATAAACAATGGAGAGGCAAACATCGATATGAGAGAGGCACAACTTATTAAACCGACTGTAATTCTTCTCAAGGAACGGTCTGCTATTTGTAAACTCCCAACTACAACAGCTGTGAAGAAAACAATAACTGCAAGAAGATATCCAGCTATTCTCACCTGACATAAATAGCTTCTTGTTACTTATGCTTGAAGATTTAGACAGAAAATGAGAAAGAAAGAATAAGAAAAAGAGAGAGTAGAGTATAAGCTCAGAACCTTGCTTGCTTTATCAGCAAGAGATATGAAGAGAATGATGTAGACAAACTGGAAAGATGCACCAACCAAATTGACGGTCACAACCATTGTGTTATCAGTTGATATGAAGGGCGTGCCATACCACAGACAGATGAAGCAGTTTAAGAGTGCATATATATATGGCAATCCAGAGAAATGTTCGGTAGATTTGTTCCGAGTGATTCGTATGAATGTAGGTCTGAAAATCAGATGAAAACAAATCATGTCATTCGAATATTCAACAATGATAAAACTAAGTTCAGGCTTGCAGCTTACATTGGTGAGATAAAAAGGCCAATGGCAAAGATGTTTCCTGTAATGAGAACCATTAGAATCAATCACTTTCACCATTTATCACTGAACAAAATTAAGGCTCCACTAAAGGAGCTCTAATAAAAGGTTCGAATTCCCCCATCATCACAAATAACAGAATGAGCATGTTGAATTTGAAAGCAAAATTCAATCCGCATTACATTTCTTTATCCTGGTTGCACACAGTAAAAACAACAATAACTGCATGTTCAGTTAGGAGATAAGTATTTCATTTCCCCCTTATTCTATATAAAATTGCTATTAAAGTTCACTAAATAGCCATTTCCATTGAATTGCTATTAGTCAAAATATTAAATAGCAATTCAGATCTGAATGGCTATTCAATTTATATTCCCAAAATATTGTATTTATGATAAAATGATAAATGAACTATTAAATAGCAATTCATATCCCAATACATAAATTGCTATTTAATGGCTTATTCATTATTTTGTACCAATCATAACCGCTATATAATAACTATTACATATCTATTAAGAATTGCAATTCAATCTCCTCTTATATTCTATTCACTGACTAAGTGGCTTGGCTACATGTATCTTGTTTTGCCATTGCACTCTATCATGCACCAGATGTTGCTTCAATTTTTTCTCTAGTACATTCGTTCCGTGTCTTCAAACTTTTGCTAACATTAACCACTTGTATCACATAATGTAACATGACGGTTCATTGGCCCGTGTTTGTTTCTCTTTTGCTACTAGGCATCTTCAGCTTTAATATTGGAGATCAAGCTTCAGTGGTGCGATTGAAATAGACCCAATGGAGACGGAGGACAGAGTTATTACCCAACAGAAAATAATAGAAGAAATTCAACTAATTTATGCTATTTAAGGCAAAAAGTCAATGTGGGCGCTTCCTATTAAGTATTTATTCTTCGGCTCAGAGTAACGAGGTACTCACTGTCTCTGTGAAGAAACCCAAAATTGCAAGAGTGAATTTTGTAAGAGAACATAAAAAAGACAGTTTTTTTTTTTTTTGGTGGTTTCACTCAATCATGAACATAGCATACTTTTTTATGGATTTTCCTTGCAGAAATTAGAACACAACAAATATAAACCAAGCCATATAATGTCTAGACTCTAAAGAAGAAGAGAGAAGGAGAAGTACCTGCTGCTCCAGATGCATTCTTGAAAATTATACATACAGAAGAGAAAGAATCAAATTGATTCATTGCTCATTTAATCACCAACAGATATTTTCTGTTTTCCTAAAATTAATCAGTTCCACATGAAATAAAAGCCCCTCTCTCTCTCTCTCTCTCTTATATATATATATGCAATTTTGTACAAACATAAATAAATATACTTAACCTATGGACACAGTTTCATTGCTTTTTTATAAAAGAAAAATCTTTCAATTTTACTCAATTTATAAATTAATAATTAAAATTATTTTAAAATTTAAATAATTCTATGATATTATTGTAAGGTTATATGCTTTATTATAATCTCAAGCATTAATTTTATAGCAGCAGCAGTAAATTGGAAAAAAAAAAAAAAAAAAAGATGATTTAAGTAGAGAGATCTAAATCTGGAATATATTGATTGGTGTTGGGCATCAGTGCTAAAAGTAATGAACCTTTTTTCACATTATTATATACTTATTCTTTAAATATATATCATCAATCTTAAAATATTTCTAAGCTCTAACTGATGCATTATAGCATCCACTAACGTGACTTTTCAAAAATAATTGGCTGGATAATCGATTCAAATTAAATAAAACGAAAGGTCAAAAAAGTGATTAATGGTATTTTCAAAACCTTAAAATCAATGAAAAAATCTAATAAGAAAATGTGTTGATGCAACTCGATTTTAGTTCAATTTAGATTTGACTAATTAAATGAAATTTTTAATTGGTAACTTTTATTAATATTAAGAAAAATGAGAGAATTATAATAAAAGGAGTGTAATTTTAAAAAAGGATATGCTCAATTACACTTAGATCACGTTTCTATCAAATACATTCAAAGGTCAATTATATATCCGGCCAATAACCTCTACCGTGGTCCAAATTATTATGTTATCAAGACAAATTATATAAGGATTAATTTCATTTTATTTTTTCCGGTTCAAGATTTTTTTTTTTTTCTTCTTTATATGTGCCTACCACCTTTCTACCTTCGAGAAATGTGCACGTGGTCGACATGTCATCTTCATGGTCGTACGTGTACACGACAAGAGGAAGGAAGGACGCTGAGCCGGCAGATTTACATTAGGATATAATGTAGAGAGGAATGATCGGTAAGTAAGTCTGCAAACTTTAGATATGACCAAAATATTAAAAAATAATAATAATAATCATTATTATTATTATATGCACACAAATCACTTAATGTCAGAAGGTATTGTGTACTTTTGCATGATGATTTTAATTTTCCTATATTCTTGTTTAAATTTTAGGCTGTTGATTGAGGATGAAACTGAGCCACAATTTTCCAGATTCCAACAACTTTGTACCATCCATCTCAACCTAGCTGTAGCTGGAGCTCGCTCAATTCCGTGAAGTTTCTCTGTCGTTTTCTTTACCTTAAACCATATTTTTTTCCTTTTTTACTTCGATTTTTCCCTGATGAAAATCATATATCAAAAGGCCAGACCAGCCAACTCACACACCACGCAATTAAAATATTCCCACAATAACTTAATTACATCATGTACCACCTTAACCTTACATCCTCCTCACTTTCTGGCGAGACAACAGCCATCTCGAAGTTTGCCATTTCATTAGGGAAACTGTTTTCTAGTCTCTTAACAAGAACCAAGATACATTAACTGCTCTCTCTCTCTCTCTCTTTTATTATTATTATTATTATTTTGGAAAGAAAATATCATTTTCATCTTTTTGAAAGCCATCGTTTTTACCTTTCAATATGATGGTGGGACCAGTGTGTCCCCAAGGGGAGAGGAATATCCAACATCATGCCTTAGCATCGGCTTTAAAGAAGAAGCAAGCGTAGAGGCCAAAAGCTATCTCCCAAATTATGTCATTTGACATTTAAATACTTCCAATCAGCATATTACAATTAGTATCCATTATCAAATACTTCCAGTAATAGGTAAATAAAAATTTCTTCTTCAAAGTTAACAATTATCCAGTGCCTTTAACTCACCCGTCAACACTTTTCCAATAATTATCATGACAAACACCATGTTATCTGATAATGCCAAGAACATCCTCCTTCAAACTCATGCATGGTTGCCAAGTTATTGGATGCATCCCAGGATGTAATCTTAGTTTTAGGAAATCCTACCTTTTTTTTTCTTCGGGTCTAGTATTCAAATTTTGTTTTCCAGCTATGAAACCAATTTAGAATGCCTACTCGCTACTGGGAAAAAAAAAAACATAAGCAATTTTTCCACTGGCCATGTGGTCCCATTACCCATATTAGAGCTCCCCTGCTCTTAATTTCAGGTTTAGTCTCAAACTTCAAACTCATGTTCCAACTTACCGGATAATTGACCAAGCTAGTCTTCTACATCTTGTCAAGAACAATCTGAAAAAGCATAAGAAGAAGCAATGGTTCATGAACTAGAGAAGGAAAAAAAGAAAAGCCAACTTCGCAACTGAACATACGGATTTCCATTAAGGATCAGCTGGCAGCATTCTCATGGATAGGTAAACTCACAATAGCATTTGTACAGCAATTTATATGAACAAGGAAGTGTCATGACATGAGTCATTCGTTTCAACTAACATATAAACGTGCAAAAAAAAAAAACCTAAGGTTTTTGTCTTTCATCTAACTCTACTGGCTTCGACCGAGACCTGCGACAAAAAGATTCAGAATCAGTAAAAAAAAATAAAAAAAGTTTGGCACATTCCAAGTTAGGTAGATAGAGTGCAGGCAAAGAAGAACAAATTAAGTGGGAAAAAACGAAGACTAACACCAAATAAGCTAATTTGCTTCAACGTAAAAGGCTACAGAAGGAAGGGCTGGTGATGTCTTCAGCTCTGCAAACATGAAACACAAATCAGAAGAGAAATGCATCACTTGTTATGGAAAGTAATAAATTGTTTGAGTAGAACACACAAACCTTCTGATTCCATCTGCAACCAATCTCGTGAGCAAATTAAAGCCTCTCGAATATCTGGACTGAGCGAACCGTAATTACCGTCAATTACTCTACCCCCTGAATTAAATGCCAACTCTGGCTCAAGAGAAGACAAAGGAGTTCCCAAAACATCCCGTGCCATCATGGACAATATAGGGTAACGAGGGGTGTGAACCTTCCACCAATTCAAGATGTTAAAATCACAATTTCGAGGAAACACCGGTTCTTCCAAGTATTTATCCAAGTCTGATAGAGCACTCTGACTCTGGGAAGTTTCATGGAGAAATTTATCAAAGCCTTTCAATCTGTCCTTTGAATCACTGGAAGTACTGGGTAAGCTGCTCCCTGGCAAAGCTGAGCTTTGATCAACCAAGGTGGAGCAGATAGCATAAGCATTAAATAGCTCCTTGATTCCATCAGAGATTTCTTTAATCTTATCCAGTGCTGTACTACCATAGATTTGAGAGTAGTAATACTCCACCAACCTCATCTTGAATCGAGGATCCAAGATAACTGCCACTGCCAAAGCCAAACTGCATTTACTCCAATATTTGTCAAATTTAGATTTCATCCTTAGTGCAATATTACTAGTAAAATCATCAGAGTTCTTGCACCATTCAATTAATTGAATGTGCACATGGCATACTTCAGGAAAATAGATATTTGCAGTTAGACATCTGTTGCTTGACAGGGCATTGTTGATTTCAACCAAGGTCTTCAAATATCCAGCAATGCAGTTAGTCCATTCCCACTCTACATCCGTTAAAGCAAAAGAATACAATGGGTCGTGCTCCTGCATGAGAGAAAATGCACCCTTGTATTCTATTGCCGCTTCAAGCATGAGGTAAGTTGAGTTCCACCAAACTGGATTGTCAAGGACTAATCTCTTTGAGGTGTCAATTCCACCTTGTTGAGCAAACTCATTAAATTTCCCTTGAATTATCTGTGAACTTTTTACATACCTAATGCTTCTTCGAATCTTTTCAGTCACCTCTTGAAGTGCTTCAATCGCATCATGAACAATATCATTGAGAACATGGGCAGCAGAACGCAAATCAAACAATTGGCCAGTGCTCAAAACCCGCCTGTTCTGAGATATGTGTTCTCTGATTTTTGCAACGATATCATCATCAATGGAACAATCATCAAATGCAACAGCAAATAATTTACAATCAATATCCCAGTCCAAGAGACACTTAATGATTATATCAGAGAGCATGTCTTCAGTGTGAGACACATCAAGCGTAATGAAATTCACAATTTTCCTCTGCAACCTCCACTCCTCGTCAATGTAGCAGGCCCTCAAGCACAAATATTCAGTATTGTCAGCAGAGGACCACATTTCAACTGCGATATTAATTCTTCCTTGCAATTTATTTAGAAATTCGAGCACTTTCTGTTTTTCCTTCCCATAAATTTCCAAGCAAGACACTTCAATTGCATTGCTCGATGCAACCTCGAATGAAGGTTGAAGGTTCTTAACAAACACTTTGAAGCCAACATGATCAACCATGTTAATGGGGTAACCATGCATTATAATCATGCGAGCAATGTCAAGCCGACTCCTATCTTGGTCAAACTTAGAGCTTCCAAAACTAATTATCTCCTCACGCTTCACCTCATGATCAAACTTAATTGCCAATGGCTTCATATGCTCTTCTTTTCTTTGTGCTTCATCATAAGTAATACTTGGAAGAGCAACCGCAACATCCTTCTTCTTTCTTTTTGCCGAAAGTAGCTGGGACACATCATAGTTCGATCTTTTCAAGCATCGCATCAAGTGGTTCCTCAGATGTGTTGTTCCACTGTTACTCGATCCACTGAGCTTCTTGTTGCAGTGTACACACACTGCATAACATATATCTGCCTTTCTAACCCGCTCAAAATGATTCCACACCACAGATGTCAACCGCTTTGGTTTCTTAATTGTAGACTCACTTGATACTTCCATTGCATATGATCAAAGTAATTTCAAGACTGCACATTTAGATGTAATGCTAAACTTGCCATTTGAAAAGTAAAATATAAAATTATAGAGTTTTGTTAATGGGTCTCCACAAGCACTATTTAAGCATACTCCGTGAGCCAATGCACAGTTTCTACAGCAACATTACCAATCGCACATTAACCAAGAGCATCAAGTTTCCGTTTATAGTAATAGAATCTAACTTCAAATTACCAAAAAAGAGCTCCAAACTTTAATACAGAAAGTAGAACCCAAAATCCAAAAAAAATACTGAAATCTCCAGTTTTATCCTCTTTCTCTTATAGCAAAACTATAATAATTGGACAAAAATAGAAGCTAACCTATATAAAATGGCTGTGATAACAAGTAACTCGATCAGAATTGTATATGGCAAGTATTCCTACTTTTTTCTCTTTTTTTTTGTGAAAATTCTAAAAAGTATTCATTTCCAAGTGATCACTGCCAGTATGTTAGTGAAAAAGGCAAGCACATGATCAGTGCTCGAGTAAGTAAATAAAGAACAAAAAAAAAAAAAACCATATACGAAGTCTAAAGTAGCATGCACACAAAACTAAAAGAATATGCATTTTAACGAAACCCAAGTCAAAATTCAACCACATATGATGTGATATCAAGCAAATTCGATAGAAAAAATAAAAATCAAACATTCGGGTCGTCACAGGATCCGGAAGACATAAATGGAGAGACACAATCAGCAACAATACATAGAAAAACAACGTACTTTTTATGCAATAATGATAGAGAAAGCCATGATAATCGTAAGAGATAGATCTTAAGACTCACCGAATTTGTTTGAAAATTGAGAAGTGAGAGGAGAGTCTGATCGGAGGATCCGGTAGGGGTAGGGTTAGGGTTTGGGTGGACTTCAAATTTCGGGAAAATTGTAACGAAAAGGAGATGGGCTAGGTCCGAGAGGAAGTATAGTGTGGGTGGGCGGAATAGCGTACCCGCATTATGTGATTGGTTGGTTTGGTTACTATTTGGTTTTGGTGGGTTAACGGCAGCGATAAGTACTTGGAGTCGGTTCGGTCTCCATTCCCTTCCTTTACACCTGATCGGGTTCTCTCGCAAACCAGGGTCCGGTTCGTTGCAAAGGTCATGGTTGGGTCCCGTAACCATGAGTCTGAGACCCATTACATTGCAGAAATGGACAAGTGTATATGCCCATCTTTCCTTCCGAGAGGACAGATTCAAATTGCCGAAATGCTTGATCATACTTTAGGCATAAACCACTTGCATGGCCTCAGGCCGGTTCGGAATCGGTCCAGATGCATGGTTTCCTAAATAAAAGAGAAAAAGGTGGTTTTAAAACTGGTTTCAATTTTAAAAATTCAAAATTGTTTGAATTTTATAAAATAAAAATAAAAAGATATACAATAAATAAGGGGAACTCGACCGAAACCATAGAGATCAATTATAGTTACGTTTATGGCTTCATAGAATTGTAAACCATCCATTCAAATCTAAAAATATATGGTTCTAATGTTATGATCCTATCTATTCTAATTAATTATTTATTTTTACAAGCTAAACTTTAAATGATTTTTCATTTGCTTTTCATAAATATCCTAAAACGCTAAATTAATTTTACATGATTAATATTTCAAATTAACTTAAAGTTTAGAATTAATGATTATAAATAACCATTTTAAAATAAGGATAGTGGATTTCTAATTACTCCATTATTATGGGGGTTAGATCTACTTTTAATGTAAATGGACTAAACTTTTAAAATGAATGTAGCTATAGTGATGATTAGCTCTCTCAATTTTTATAGCCAATACATATATATATATAATGTTTGATTCTTACTTTTTATTATTATTATTCGTCTTAATTCTATGTTTGCACATAGCAACTAGCATAGATATTTTTATGATATTATTTTTTTTTATTTATACCTTTTTTTTTTTTCCATCTAGGAAACCATTATGTGTAGAGTTTTTCAATTTATATATGCATTTTTTCCATCGCTTTCATGAGCTTTGTCCAAATAGATTTTGATTCGTCAACATTTCTTTTAATTTATTGAATATTGTTATGAATGGATAAAAGAAGCATATTTTATATACATAAAATATTGGTAAAAATAAGTAAATAGAATCTATTATAATCTGGACATCTACACGTAAATACTTTATATTGTTTATGAACATCGAATATACTCTACATATATGGAAATGGTTGTTTCAATTTTCATTCTTTAAATTTATATCAATTTATAAATTAATTAAATTATTTACAATTTTAAAATACTTTATCACATTATTATAACATATATATATTTAATAATCTCAATATTGATTATAAATAATAATATCAAGAAGAAAAAAATTAATGGAAATTGAAACGAATATAACAAAAATGTATTAAATCCAATGACCTTTTTGTTACACACTACTTTATGTAGGGTAGAGATAATTTGAGTTATGAACAATGAAATTTATCCTTTATTTATCAATAATAAGGAGTTTAATTTACTATCCTATTGTTTTTATTTTAACAGATAAGAGATTAAAAAAATGATTATAATATAGATAAATATATTTGTATTATAAACTAATTATTTATAATGTTTATTCATTTTTAGGCTAATATAAGGATGGCCGAAAGGAAATAAGGCAGCAATCCGATTGGCGACTCAAACACCACAAACAGGGTCCAAAAGGGCTAACAGTGGCCGATGGTCTTTCTTTTTTAGACGGTGGCCCAGCCAGGCCGAAGGAAGTTAAAAGGAGAGTTCGCACAAGATGACAAGAAGGAACGAAGGAAGGAATGAACTGTTAGAAAGCTTGCGCAGATCTCTCTCTCTCTCTTTCTGTGTCAAGAATCCTGAATATGACAGCCTACTACTACGTCTACTGCGACAACCAAAGACAAGAATGGTAACGAGTATGAGGAAGTTGCTTTTGCTGTTGAAACCCTTCGACGTTTACTCTCTCTCTCCTTCTGATGCTCTCTCTCGTCTCTCCAATTCTCAGGTCCTCCACTTGTTCGACCAAATGTCCCTTTCAATTCCCTCTCTTCCCTCCTCCCCCCCCCCCCTCTCTCTGTCTCTTGTTTCTCTCATACTGTTTTTTATGTGACTACTGACCATTGTTTTCATTGTCATGAATTCAGGATTTAATTGAATATTACATAACAGAAGGTTTAGGAATTTCTTGATTGTTGGCGAAAATGCTTGTTGTTTTACTTTTTTCTTGAGGGTTATTCTTCTTTTGTTTTTTTATTTCTCTTAGCCCTTGATTGGTTATTCTTCTTTTGTTTTAAATGGATTTCAAGATTTCGTTTTGCTAATTCCAGTAGGATTTCTTGGAATCTCAATAAGTTAAAAAAAAAAAAAAAGAGAGAGAGAGAGAGAGAAAAGAAATCTAATTACAAGGAATTGGGAACTTTCGAATGATATTTTATTTCATGCTTGAATCCTCAACAAACTTGTGCAAAAGATCATGTGTAATTGGATTACATTGAATCCATTCTTATGAAATCAACCATACCAGTCTCAAGTTCATATTGTTGTTATGGGATTTCCACTAATATGGAGGACACAATGATAATAAATAATCCACAGCTCCCAATTCTTTACAAGTTAATTCCTTCCTCCCACCAGTTGTTTGAAATTACAATAATTGGGAGATACAGGTGACCGTTTCCTGATCTTGAATCAGAACTGGACCCACTTCTGAAATTCCTGGCCGATTCTTGGAACAGCTTGGCCAGTCCAATTCCCATTTCCGATTCTTCAACAAGTTCAGGCCTGATCCATGTTGAGAAAAAAATGGCCACCCGGTGGCCAGGTCTACTGAAGATTCTGAATCGTGATTTTTTTTCCATTACCTCATGATATTTTCATTGCAATTAGTAGGAATTAGATTTTATGAAAGGTAGTAAGATAAGGCCTAAATGTTCTTGCTGAGTTTTTTTTTTTTCCTTCCCTTTCTTTTCTCCATATTCCTTTTTTGTTTTTTGGTTTTGAACTTACTTGCAATTGTTAATTATGTTCCAGTTTTTAAGTCACCTGGAGAACAGGTGCAAAGCTCATAACGACGCCATAAGATTTTGTCAGCACATTTTGCAGCAGAAACCTGTTATATGGGAAGCCATATCACGCGACAATCTATCTCGACCTATCCACGATGTAGATATGGTCGTAACAATTGGTGGTGATGGTACTTTGTTGCAGGCCAGTCATTATGTGGATAGCTTGATTCCTATTCTTGGTGTGAACTCAGATCCTACACAAGATGAGGAGGTAATCGTATGCAATTTTGCTGTAATTTGTGATGGTATTGTTTATGGATCGCCATTTCTTGAATCCTTAGTGTTACTAAGCAATGATGCCTACGTGCAGGTTGAGGCATTTGGAAATCAATTTGATGCTTCAAGAAGCACAGGTTATCTCTGTGCAGCAACTGTTGCTAATTTTGAGCAAGTAAGACTAGCTTGCTTTGGTTAGGAGAAAAAAGTAATGTATTTGATAATTGATGCTTTGTATAATATAGGGCAAAAGTGTATAATGATATACCCTATTTTTCAGTGGAGAACAAGCTAAAAGTTGCTCTAGATTTTTTTTCCCTCTTGTTGGATGTTATTTTCTACTTGTTTCCTCAGCATGAATGCAGATACATTATCGGTGTCACTCTTTCCTTTAGATGGTAGATGATATCCTTGATAATCGAGTAGCTCCTTCTGAACTATCAAGGTTATCAATTCGTGTAAACTCAGAAGAGTTCCCTACATATGCTCTTAATGACATTCTAATGGCTGATCCATGTCCAGCAGCACTTACCCGCTTCTCATTCAGGTTAGAGATTTATCTATAGCTGCAGATAGACTCAAAATTGTTTTCCTTCATCTTTATGGTTGTTTAACTTGTAGAAAGTTTCTCTTATTCACAGAATCAAAAAGGATGACTGGGCTTGTTCTCCACTGGTAAACTGCCGATCAAGTGGGCTTAGAATTTCGACAGCTGCTGGATCAACGGCTGCAATGCTCTCAGCTGGTGGGTTTCAGATGCCCATCCTATCTAAAGACCTTCAGTACATGGTTAGAGAGCCTATCACGCCAGGAAGAGCCACTAACCTAATGCACGGATTAATCAAACATGATCAAGTTATGGATATTACGTGGTTTTCTGAAGAAGGTATGATATATCTTGATGGATCTCACATATACCGTTCTTTCAAATATGGGGACAACATTGAGGTATCTTCGAGGGCCCCGACATTGAAAGTTTATTTGCCATCTCATTTGCATTTAACTGGACCAAACGAGCAATCTAAGATGTGAATGATTGGCAAGTTTTAGATGATGAGGAATTTTGTGGATGCTCAAGCTTTCTGGAGAAACACGATATTCATGTGTATTTCTTGTTTTATTGAAACCATAAGTAGAATAAATCAAATAATTAAATTCAGTGATGCACAAAGTTTGGCTGAATTTTGCATAACTTAGTAGTTATGTCAATTGCTTCATTTAGCTTCCTCCATATTTCTACTATGGTCAATCTTTAGCTAAATATTGACAATTAAGCTTAATTTGTCATCATTTGGCACTATGCTGACTCGATGATGGTGACAGTAAGATAAGTTATTCAAGAGTAAATTTCATGTTTATACTTATACTTTTACCCTTTATCACTTTTTGTACTTATATTTTCATTCTTGAGACTTTGTATATGCATGTTTTATGACTGCTTACCATTGTTTGTTAGAGTTGTAAAGCTCACAAAATTTGATTATGTATAATATCATAATAGTTAAAAGGTCTTATTAAAAGCTTTAACTATACTCCGCGTAACTTTTAATTAAAAGAAATAATCATTCAGAAAGTGAATTATGAAAAATTTTAGAATAAATAATAAAATAAACTAAAATCATATATTTGAGATTGTCAAATAAAAATTCCAAGTAAATATTTATGCTCGGAATAATTTATTTAACTTAGTTGTAAGATTTTATTTTAAAACACTAAAATTACTAAATTTAAGTAACTTACCAAGTGTAACAAACAATCTTAAACTTCAAAAATTAACTTTATATATATAGGAGCTTACAGTAACCAACCACTAGAAATTTCATTTCCTTAGCTTCCATCGTCCACCGAAAACGTAAAAGCACAAGAGAGCAAGAGATAGAAGGAAAACGGAAAATAGGGAAAATGTGAAAAAAAAAAAAAAAAGTTGTAGATTGCACATGTGATGTTCAAATCACAATCCAAGATCATCTATATAATTTTTTAGGTGAGACTAATGAAATTAGACTAATTTTGCATAGAAAAAAAATTAGAATTTAAATATATTTTTTATATGTATATAAAAAATAAGATTTAGTTTAAAAAATAATTAAAAATATATTATATAAGATAATATTAATTATGAATAACATATAATAGTGTAATTTTCTTATGTTTTTAGGAGAAGATAATTATTCTATATATTTACTCGAGAATTGCTATAAATAATTAAAAAAATATATAATTCAGATAAATAGAAACTATATGATATAAATATAGTGTGTAGTTTAATTGTATAATCATATGTATATATATATATATGTATTCGATATTGTGAATTTTGCGTGAAATTATAGTATCCAAATTCCGCATGCCTGTGAATCCGGCGAGGGAGACGAATGGAACGGAAGATCAATAGTAGGCAAGTAATATCTTTATATAATATTATATATGGAAAAAAAAAAAAAGCCGACGAGTTGAGGTTATTTTCGACGAGGAAATGTAAATTCGGCAAGTCTGAGGGGAGATGAATAGTGGGCGTGGAAAGGGAAATTAGTAAGGTGGGCAACAGGAAATAAAACATATATATATATATATATATATATATATAATATAATATAATATAATAATAAAAGATAAAATGTGAGTGATCAGTTGAGAATAAATTCTGAAATTTCTTTAATTTGCTTTTCATAAACTATGATTTGGTGAGTGTTATTCATAACAATAAATGTTTCACATTTCTTGTATTTTTGCCATTTGTGTAATTATATCTTGTATGAACATCTCGAAATACTAAATTAATTATTCTTACTTAAATAAAATTCAATATACATTATACAAAATAACATTATATTGAAAGTCATCACTGCTACATGGCATATTGGAAGTAATCGAATGATTACTTTTTCATAGGAGCAAACTAAGTGATTAAGGGATCATCACACCTTAATGATTTCAAGTTTGGTTTATCCTTAAGGGTATTTATTTCACAGTGTGCTAACTACACTTAAGCTTATATACTAAAGCTAAGACATAAAATTTTTAACTAAGAGATAAGAGTAAATTAATTGAGTTTAAAACCTGACACTAGTGATAATGATGTGAATCTCCAACTCAAGGTCAAGGAGACATAAACACTAAACTTCAAGCTGGTTACCTAAAAACCACATGCGATATTGCTTTCATATGGTTATTCATGCATAACATATGATTTAAAAACTTGTTTAAAATTGCTTGTGCGTGTAAACAGTATTGAGATATTACACTCCTATCTCACTAAGCTATTAGCTCACTCTCCTATAGATATTGTAATACAAGTCATGAATACGATGGATAAATGTTTATAAATACTTTAAATTTGGTTATGTGATATTTTCAATTTGTATTATGGTGGGACTTAAACAAGGCTTACCTCTAAGATTCGGTTGTGATATATTCCAATGAATATAGAATATATGAAATGAAATGTTTGAATGCTAGAAGCATTCGACTTTGTAAATTATTGTATTTGAGTAGGTTAATTAATTTTGTTAAGATGTGTATTAATAGATTATTTATGTAAATTTTTATTCTTAGAAACTCGATATAAAAATGAAATTTATAAAACTTAGATGTGTTTTTTCCATTTTACTATTTTGGTAGGAGATTTCGATTCTCTGTGATCTTGATCGATCATAGAATATGAAAATCCGCAGTTATATTCTTATTATATGATCAATTGTAATTGATTTAATATTTAATTAGAATCTTGTGACCTATGACTCGTAAAATAGTTATCATGTAATGGGTGTACACATAACGTAATAGCTTTTAGTAAAAACTTCTAAGTCTCATTTTGGGGCATGACAAGAGTTCTTTCCCTTTTATAATAGTTCTGTAATAATTAATCAAATTAAATAATATTATTGAATATATTTAATAAAATAACACAATAAAAATAATAGAAAATTTACATAAAGAAAAAAGAAAATTGTAGGGGAAAACAAAAGCATTAAAAAAAATGTAAAAAAGGGTGACCTTAGCCAACTAAGTAAATATATTGTGGACCAATCATTTGCTAACATGTGCCCAATCAAGTAATAGTGATAAACAATTTAAAATACAATGTGTGAAGTGTTAAAAACGAAAACAAAGTGATAGGAATCAAATTGCGATTGATCTCATTACTAGAGTTAGGGCTACAAGACTTGTTTAAATTTGCAAAATGGAGTAGAATTTAGCTAAATCAGCAAATACTGAAAATAGAAGAGGTCCAGTTCATGTGGTGTCTATTGCAAGTAGCACTTCTATGTGGCTTGTGTGGAATATTTACAAAGAAAGCTCATTATCAAATTGTTGATTTATAAGTTTAATTTTATTATTGTTATTTTTAGGTTTTTATGCTTTGATGGGTATGCCCATTTTGTGAGATAGTTATTTACTTTTATACCCTTTTATTAATTTATTAGACTCTTATAAATATTTTGTTTTCTTTTTCCATTAATGGAGTTTAGAGATTATTTTAAAAACCTGAAAAGTTCTTATTTTTGCTAAATTCTTATTAATTCTATAACAGAATTGTAGTGATTAATACTTTGACTTGATTAGTTATATGTCATATCAATTAATTGATTGAAATTCTGTTTAATTATAATCATACATACTATTGATTATAATTAAACGCACATCAAATTTATTGTTAGTACATAATATCCAATAGTAAATTCAATCATATCTATTATTTTTCAGTATCAATTCATATAAACCCAAAAAAAAAAAAAACAAACAAACATACTTCCTTAATCCTACAAACCCTAATGCTAGCAAAAGATATGGAATCTTCCCATATCACAAACTGGAGAAAACTGAAAACACTCATGTGTAACTGAAATTTAACCTATTTTAATAATCTAGGAAAATGATAGATTGGGATTTAAATTTTCAAATTGCAAAGGAACCACGAATTTCAAGAAATGGAAGTGACCACACTATGTCCAATGTGGCGGCATGGTTTAGTCCAACTGGTCTTGCATTGTTGGCGAGTGTGGTTCTATCTACTTGAGTTCAGTAATAATGGAAGGATGCAATTTCCTGTTTTCTTCGCTGTGGGTTTTTTAAGCTGGAAACGCAGAGTCATGCTTCAATATATTCTTGTGGAACTTCCCATGGCCTTCCCAAGACCAATCATTTAAGATTAGAGGCACACACCTTTCAGATTAAGCTTTCTTGGTCTCAAAATTTTGTAAAGGACCATCAAACCGACCGACTAAACCATAAGAACCATCAATGGGCTTTAAATTGAGTCGATCATCTCCGGTTAATGCACGTATGTATATGGTGAAACCCCTGAACCTATACAACAAAAAACCTCAAGTGGGGCAATAACAAGTAACAATTTCAACTAGTGATGCTGGGGGGGCCGGTTATTGGAGAGTAAATACACAACGTCGGCACTGATTAATGAAATGCTGGGAAACCTGGTCGGAAAAGAAGGCAGGGCATAGCATAGCATAAAAGGACGCCATGAAAGGTGCCTTTGTTGAATGGAGACTAGTTGGGTGGTCCCTAAAAGGCACAAATTCTCTGTGTATCTCCTCCGATCAAATTTTATCACGTGTAGACACCATATAAAAAAGGGATGCAAATCGTTTATTATTTATATATGACACCACGTTAGCCATGGGGACATTGAAGGAGACAACACTACTAATGGTCAATACAAGGATCCAATTCTGATTAAACTAGTTTGATGTGCCTAACACTAACTTGCTTTCCCAGTTTCCCTCACTGCTGGACTATATTGATCATCTCTTCTAGACTCTTAATTGTCATCGCTGGAATGATCAATGCGACAAGCTGATCTAACCATTCACATCATTGTCTGAACCAGAAAACTGGGGTGATTGTTAATGAGTTGGTGCCAAAGTACGTCCTCGACTTTGTTAATGCAGCCTCAAGAGATCCAGCTGTAGCTTTTCGATCGTTTGGCATGCACTCATGTGCCTTTTGTGTGGGTTAAGCTCTTCCGGTTAAGTGGACGTTTCAGGGGATTATTGTCTGTAGAAGTCGCGACTTGCTCGTTACGTTAATAATCGAAAGTAGTTGTAATGCAATGGTCCTTAATCTATAGTGGTAGATGGCAAAAGCTTCCTGCTTCCTCATATTGAATGTTATAATTAACCACCGTCACTTTCAAGTATTTTGCTTCTTATTTTCATTATATTTATATATATCTTATTTTCATTTAAATGGCTTTTTCATTTCTTAATTATACTCTATTATAATTTTTTTTTTTTTAAAAAAAAACCTTTTTTATCCATTGGGATTGGCCCAGTGTGTATCCTTGTTGCATCATAAGAACATGCAAGCCTTGTATTCTACGTTTTCCAGCCTTCTTGTCCAATTTAATTTTATCACCTAAAGAACAAGTTCCCAATAAAAAGGATGATAAATATATCTAGTATGTAACTACACTACAACTAACACAAACATACCAATCAATATACGACTTAACTACTAAATGCAGCAATCAACATACCCATTATTCACAATAACACTTAAAAGGGTCATTTAAGGTTGTGGCAACAAGCATAAGCCAACTCCATCTCCTTAGCTACAACTAGAGTTAAAGAGTCAAAATTTAGATTATCATATCCTTAGAGTTTAAGAATTTAAGAGTTATGTTGTCTCATACTAGATCAATTAGTCATATCTATTATTGGTTCATTAGTCCATTATTACGATCCAAAATAGCATCTCATATCATTAGTGCGTTCAATTAATAGCTTCTTTTTTGAAAGTCTCAATTTATATCGAAGTAGATTGTTATATCAATCATCAACCCAAACTATCTAGTAGTTCATCCTAACTATTCAATTTCAATACGCAACAAATACTAAACCATGACTCGTTTATTTGATTAGTTACTACCTTAACTCAAGTAGAAATGCCACACAACATTAAATTATTGAAAGTCAAATATATATTAGGTTTATTTACTGCACCTAGCATAAACAACTAGCAATGATGCAAAATGTTTACTCACTTGTTCTTTTTTATCAACAACTTTAATACCTTAATTCTTATTCCTTCAATGTATTCTATAATTTACTGATAATGTAAATCGTAATTAAATTTATTTTAATTTGATTCAAACTTAAGGTTTAGGGTGTTTTTTTAACGTTTCTGTTAGAAAAATGAATTTCATTTACTTAAAAAAAATTACATCAATCACATAGATCAATATAAGAAACATGACAAATAAAGTGTTGAGGGTATAAAATCTAACCATATAAACAATCACATCTCTTCTATGATCAAAATGTTCCGCTTAAGGAATATCATTGCTTTTCCTAAAAGAATGAAACCCAACCCACCGAGAAGTGAGCTAAAATTCATAAAAAGGATGGCATAATCTCAAATTAGAGATGAAAACAAATATAAAAACAAAAACATAAAAAAAAACTCCTAAATACTATTAACAAACAATATTAGCTCAATCTTTAAAATCATCAAATCAACATAATCTATAGATGTGGCATGCATTGGTGAAAATGCATTATAGATAAATCAATTATGACAAGAATAATGGAAAACTACCCAGATTTGAAGTAGTGGTAGTAAATCTACAGATATTAAGATCAATAACGGTGGATTTGTGGATTTAAGAATATGAAAAATGAGAACAAATTTAGAAAGGAGGGGCAACTAGGGTTTGTTAAGAAGTATCTAAAATGTCCAATTGAAGAAGCTATTTGTATCAAGTTTAAGGATACGCTTAGAACATAGTTTAGATGAAATAAAGCAATTAGGTCTACCATGGTCAACCTTGACCATGTGATGTGAGAGGCAAATATGATTGATTGCATCTATACAAATGATTTCCTTAGAGTGATTTATTAGATTATAAAAAAGGTTAACCTTTTTTGTTGGAATTCTATAACTTTATTTTGTTTTTCACTGTTTTTGTGTAATTTTGTTTAATTTAGGATAGAGTTCAAATTCGGGTTTTATGCTTCTAATGCAAAATTTCATTTTGACCTAGCCATTTCTAAGCCCAACATTAACATTATAACAAATAGTTAAAATAAATAATTAAACTTTTAAATGATTAAAATATATGATAGATATTATTTTAAGTAGTTTAGTCAAAGAATTAGGTCACTATCTTGTAAACATGCTACATGAGTTTAATTTGTTGGTGTTATAATGGTATTATTATTTATTTGAATTATTTATTATAATGCTAATCTTTATTTTTAACCACTTAAAACTTTGAATATCTATTTAAACTTGATTTTAAATATTAATCTTCTTTTTTGAAAATTTTAACCTTAAAAAGAGTTGATACTTGAAATCATTCCCTTTAATATAATAATAAATTAATCTTATACATATTATATAGACATATATAATTAAAAGGATTTTCTAATATAATTAATATTTCATCGGTTAATATGAATCAAATATGAATAAGTTGATTTAAAAAAAAAATTAAACTTGTATACTACAAGGAAAGATTGACTTTAGACTATATTGAAATTTAAAAGAAAAATTTTGTGAAATTAACATTTTTAATAGGTATGAATACACTATTTTAGACATTCGAAATCATTTTTATATTTTTTTTATTCTTTCGACGGATGCCGCCGTGATTTATCGAAATATAAATTGACAGAGCCAGAGATATGATAAAGCCCTAGAAGGGAGAATAAATAAAATAAAATAAAATAAAAACCGATCTCGGAAAGAGCGCCTCCACCTCCAGTGCTAATCGGACGACAATTTGAAAACACAGAATTGGTATAAAAATTAATTAGATGGCACTTTTTAGACATAATTAACTATATCCATATTGCTGGGGAACAAGATTTTGTGATGCTGCTCACGTTCTTTAGACGATGGAAGTTCTCATTTTCAGAATTGGAAATTTCATCGCTTAATATATATATAATTTATTTATCTATAAAATTTAATATTTCATTTCTTATCTTTTATATATTTGCTTTTCGACAAATAAATATAAACTTTTCTCTAAATACATATTGACGACAAATTTTACAAGTAAAATTTTGATTATAATTTAAATTTAATAAATTTAAACTTTAAACGTAAGAACTCAATAAAACTTAAAGTGTAATATTTAAGTAGCGTTTGGTTTCATGAAAAATATGGTACTAGATTGGATAATTATTTTTATCATGTGTTTGGTTAATAAAAATGATGTAAGTACTAAACAGAAAAGAAATAACGTATTAGACAAAATGGGTAAATTTTGTGCTATATAAAATTCGATGCAAATTTTGTAGTACTGGATAAAAACTAGATTTTTTCAAATTTCTCCAAATATCCTTCCATTTCTTTTCAAATGCTACCTTGATCACCTTGTAATTTAATATATATTAATTTATTATAATATTAATATAATAATATTAGATTATTAAATATAATTTTTAATGATAATTTTTAAAAATTACTAATATAATATTTACAATGTATTATATTATTAAATATAATACAAATATTATAATTTATAATATGAATTATTAATTTTTTTCAATCAATGGTTTATATGAATTATTTTATATAATCATTAATATTACATGAATTAGTAAGCTTTTTAAATAGTATTTTCTTATAATAATATACAAATATATAAATAACCATGATATCATAAAAAAATTGTATAATTATCAAAATTATTATATTTAGTGCAATATTTCGTAATTCCAAACAATAAATGGTACAAAAATCCTTGTCCAGTATTGAACATAACAAATGTGATACAAAAAATTATCTTATCTAGTTTTTTTATTTTAAATTATCTAATACCAGTAACCAAACGTTACCTTAGTATTACTAAACTTTAAACATAAAATTGAATTAAAACTCATCATTTTTAAAAAGCTGTTTAAACATTATTGCTATATCATTAGTAAGAAACATAAATGGTGAAACTAATAAACTTTTATAATCCGGCTAATGTCTAACATTTAAGAAAGAAATAAAAATTAATATAAAAAGAGTTTAATTACTTAGGTAATAACCGGAGGCAGATGCCACCGATGGACGGGCGGATCTTGGTACCGGAGGAGCTCATGGATGTTGAAGTGAAAAACTATTGCAGGTTAAACAGAAAAATGTAAAAATAAAAAATGAAGGTTGGGATATTTTTGGTGATCTGTGAGTAAGAGTCAACGACGGAGAGAGAGAGAGAGAGAGAGAGAGAGAGAGTGCCAGCAAGGCGGTCTCCTGTGGAAGGACAACATTAGTAATAGGGCCACGTGTACGAATCCTCCCTTCACACCCTCCCAAAATATCCTCTCCCTCCACTTTTATTTTTTAATATATGGATAGTGGACAGTGGGGATGGGATACTATTTTAATATTTAAATATAATCAACAAATGCTAATGATTTTTAAGCCATCATTCAATTCTTCTTCCCTCTAATTATAATTACAGTTGAAAAATAATAATAATAAATTATTATTATTATTTAAAAAAAAAGAGAGAGAGAAAAGAAAACGAAATTCCCAACTTGAAGTGTCTAGTCCAGCTGCCTGGTTTGGTTGGTTTAATCACATTCATTAACCTAAAAACCCCTCCCCCTCCCTTCTTCTTAACGCCAGTCTTCCAATCCCCGATTCCATCGGTTTCAAGATATCTTCTCTTCTTCTTTTCCTATTTTATGCTTCGAAGAGAAAGAAGAAGATGAAGATACAGTGTAACGTGTGCGAGGCGGCGGAGGCAAGCGTCCTCTGCTGCGCCGATGAGGCGGCGCTTTGTTGGTCCTGTGACGAGAAAGTACACGCTGCTAACAAACTCGCTAGTAAGCATCAAAGAGTTCCTCTTTCTACCTCCGCTTCTCAGATTCCTAAGTGCGATATCTGTCAGGTACTTTCCCTTCTATCTTCTCTTCTTTTCTCTTCTCTGTTCTGTTCACGGATCCGATTTCCTTCTCACTGTCAGTCTCTGTCTGTTTCGACTGTCTCGTCTCGTATCGAATCGAATCGATGATCCTTTACAATTTCTTGTTGAAACAGACAAGTGAAGCTTGCCCTATCAAGTGCTCCAAGCTTTTGTTATGAAGACCGTTACTGTAATTAGATCTCTTCTATGTTAATGTTTCATTGTTACAATCGTCTTTGTTTGAAAAAAAAAAAGTATGTGATTGAGCAATACAGTGGCAGAGTGAAAAATAATTTAATAATAAAAAAAAAAGAATATCTGATGTATAGATAGGGATTAGAGTTCTGGTGGCCCGGGATCAGTTGCTGCTGCAATTTTGATCAGCTGCCGGCTCTGTTTGAATGAGTATGTGATTGAAGGCGGAGTCTCTAAAAAAGGGAATACTATGATGGTGTTACTTTCTTCCTTCCCAAGATGTTGATATAGATATTACTTCCCTCTGAAACTCTTAAGGGAATTGAATAAAAAAACAACAGTGAAAATAGGTGTTTGATTGCTTGGATAAGTGTATATCAAATAACAAGCAAGGAGTATGGAGGGACAGTATTTTCCTTTTGCTAAGATGGAAAGTTTTTTAAGCATTGGAATTAGGATAGCTGAAGTATTATTTTACAGGAGTTGGACAGTAACAATTGCAAGACAAGATGATTGAGGTTGGCTTTCTCAATTGTTTGTAAGAGATTATAAGTATCATCCAACTAGTATATTTTTTCTGCTAAATGAGCACAATGGCCATGGGAATAAGAATTAGATTCAATGATCAATAATTTTGGTATTTTTTACATGTTTATCCATGAAATCATTCTACTAGAATGTCCTCCAGCATAATTTATATGCAGCTTTGATGAAATTCATTCTTCTAAAATAGCTAGAAATGGATTCTTTCATAAGTTGTATAAAGGTGTCAAACTACTGGTTTAGGATTGATAAACAAGAAGAGAGAATCTTGATTATTTCCAAGCTTTTGCCTTTCTTTATATATGGTTTTTCAGAAATTGCCTATGTGCTGCAAGCGTCTTGGATCTCCAACTTTTGACAAGTTGTGCAACACTTGACAGGAAGCAGCTGGATTCTTTTTCTGTCTAGAAGATCGAGCATTGCTTTGTAGGAAATGTGATGTTGCCATACACACAGCGAATACTTTTGTGTCTGCTCATCAGCGATTTCTTCTAACTGGAGTGAAGGTGAGCCTTGAGCCTGCTGAGCCTCGTGCATCCTCTTCCTCAGCGAACTCACAGTCTGGAGAAAAGATCTCAGAAACAAGATCCTGTTCCAATTCAAAAGCAGCGCCCCAGTTGGCATTGCCTAATGCATATAATGGAGCTTTACCTGGCCATACTGATATTGTTGGAAACTTTATGACTAAGAAGGTTCCATTTGCTGGGGGCTCTGCAACTGGAAGTATTTCCCAATGGCAATTTGATGATATTCTTGGATTTACTGAGTTTAGTCAAAACTATAACTTCATGGACAGTGGATCATCTAAGGTAAGCCAAATCTGAATTTCAACTTTGTTGTCTGTGGATAGTTCAGCTGGTCACGTCCATACTTCTTACGCCTTGCCAACATGGGGCAAATTTGCAATCGCACACATGTTCTTGGAAAAGAGAGGTATCAACACAAATGCCTGACAGAGGCATTTGGTGTTGCTGTGCAGCTAGATAAATAACTGTCATAGTATGGCAGTTACAGAATTTAGAAACAATAAATTATGGTTCAATCACATCAAAAGGTGATTTGATTCTGTTTTGTCCTTTGAGACAAGTTCATCCTTTAACAACTTGCTCTGCTGCCTACATTTTATTGGATCAATGGTACTTCTAAACATGTCTTCTCTTATGGTTTTTTTCCCTTGTTTCCTTTCCATGTCGTATGAATGGTTACCCTTTTATAGATGGTAATAAACGCCTTTGTTGCATAAATTATTTCCTGATGCACTTGCACTCATACTTTTTGTACACGTGAGTTGCACGGGCTTGGAATAGACTTGACTTGAAAAGGCTTCTTAAAAGTTAAAACTGTGTTGGAATTTTTTGAAACTTGAATAGTTTTTCTGCTTGCAACTCGATCAATATTTTTATCGTATGTGTTCTAAAGTTGATAAGATTTACTGGCCCTCAAGGGTCTCCTTTCATGATCTCCATTGTAACTTCTGCCATTGATTACTGTCAGGCTGATAGTGGGAAGTTTGGAGACTCAGACTGCTCCTCTATTTACCGATCCAGTGAGGAAGTTGATGGTGATTGCTTGGGTCAGGTTCCAGATGCATCCTGGGCAGTGCCGCAGATCCCTTCTCCACCCACAGCCTCGGGTTTATACTGGCCGACAGATTCTCGGCACCATGATGGTGCAGTATATGTTCCTGACATAACTGGCCCTCCTGAGGGCGTTATTCGGTGCCAACACAGCAGCAATGTCTTGAAACGGCGACGGCGACATTGACATTAGACCCATGGTGTAACTCAGTCAGATGATGTAGAAATGAGGTTGAACCTTGTTTTGAATCTTCACTGTTAACCTCTAGTAATCCTCTTAGAAAGTAGAGTAGAATATAAAGCATTTCTATGTGAATGGTTAAGATTCTGTTTCTTTTGCCTGTTCAATAAACGACTGCAAGTGGGAGACTAAGAGACATCGGATTCTCTCTGCTGCGAATCTTTCTTTCTCACGGTTCTTCTTTTCCCATAATTTGTTCGATCATGATCTGATTGATATTCATTCTGACCTGTGAGATAAAATTGTAGTATTTCCCATGAATGACCCGCTAAATACAAGTTAGTGCAGTGTAAGTTGTATTCAGTATCTTAGGCAGCCCGTATCTAATATGGATTCCTCTATATTAAAATGAACCAAAGTGCACTGCGCGCTGTGTGGTCAGGTGTGAGAGACCATCTTGTAGCTTTCCACAGGAAATATTTCAGCTAGTTAATGGAGAGGAAGCAGAATAGAGCAGTGTAGTTAAAAGGCGAAAAGCGAATTCAAAGTGTATTGCTCTAAAATAGCCTGAGGCGAAAGGAGCCAAAAAAAAAAGTGTACACCTGAGTGAAGTGAAGCCCCAATACTAATAAATTTATTAAAAATATTTTGATGTACAAAAATATAAATATTCAACAATCATGTTCATATTAAACTAACAAATATTATTCAAGCAAGTCAAATCACTTTTATAAGAGAACTAAAACATCGTAGTCTCTTTACTAGTCATTAATATTAATTTACTTTTATTTTTTCAGTTTTCTAATTTACTTTTGAGAAAAGAGATTGAAAAAGTCAGACGAAAAAAAAAATTAAAGAAAAAAAAAGAAAGTATAATTTATGCGGCAAATAACTAGTCATTACTCATTAATAAAACTATTCTTTTTATTTAAAGTTGTTGTTTATTGTTGAATAAGAAAAGAAATTAAGAAAATATGTGAAAAAGAAATTTGAAAAAGAAAAAAAAAAGGCACTACATTAAAGGGTTATAAACTTAAATATTGTTGTTTTTTAAAAAATTTACGTAAATATTATACTAAAAATAATTATTTTTAAAATGAGTTTTGAAAACGTAGACGATGTTTGCGAATTTAGGGTTAAAAAAAATTAAAATGAAAACGCAAGCCTCGTATGTGCCTTCAGTCCCATTGTCCATTTTTTTTTTCTTCAACGTCCACCATTGATCTAAAAGCAAAAAATCACATGAAAACTGTACACAAAATAAAAAATATAAATACAGAAACACAATAAAGTAATTTTCCACAAAAACAAAGTAAACCAGTCGACATATCAGATCCATTTTTTTTTCTCGTTCACACGTAGGAAGAAGAAAAAGAAGTGATTCTACAAAGCAAAGAAGGGATTTGAAGTAATTTACCTAAATATAAGCATTTTCTCAATAAACAATCAATTTGTGGTAATTTTTTTTGGAAAAGTTGAAGTTTTTTTTTTCTTTTTTGTGTTTGATGTTATTATTTGAGGAAAATATTGTTATGATGTTATATTTTATAGAAAATGTTACTACTTATTATTAGTTTATAATTTGTTAGATATGATTTATGTAGATCTTGTAATACGTAACTTATAATATTAATTTTTGTATTAGTATGAGAATTTTTTGTTATGACAAAAAATTTGATATTATTTGCAAATATTAAATAAAAATATTATCTATATTGTTATAAAAAAAAATATTGTGATGAAAAATTATAATTTCTAAAATGTGAAATAATTTTTACAGTGTTGTAAAATAATATGGAAATCATTGAAATTTTTAGTAGCAAAAATGTTATAAAAAATAAATATGAAAAATTTCTAGAAAAAATTTGTTTGGAAATAATGGGAAAAAAATTAAAGTTATAAATGATATGGAATTTTTTTTTTGTGAAAATTTTAAAAATGTTGTTATTAGAAATATAAGAAAAATATTGTGATGAGAATTTTTAATATTGAGAATGTGAAATAATTTTTATAGTGTTGTAAAATAATACGAAAATTATCGAAATTTTTAGCAGCAAAAATGTTATTAAAAAATAATATCTGAAATTAAAAAAAATGTTTGGAAATAATGGGAAAAATTAAAATTAAAAATAATATGGGAATTTTTTTTTGGGGGGGGGGAGGGTAGGGGGTGGAATTTTTACAATATTGTTATTAGAAATTGTCACATTTTTTACAAACGTTTAATTTATATATATAGTGAATAGGAAAACAATGGTTGGCTACATTAAATTGATGATCTATGCATTTGGAAATATTGTGGTTGGCAACTGGGGGTCGGAATATGATAGGGATCAGGTAAAAAAGTTAACAATGAAGAAAAATGTCAACTATAGCGAATTCTTATATAGAATAATATATCGTAACATTGGAATCGATCCAACTAAAGTAGGAGTTGAGATAATTTATAAACATCCTATGTTCTGTGGGGACAATATATGTTATGCATTGATAGCAATCAGAAATAACGAAGATGTTGAAAATTTTATTGAAATAGTTGAATTACATAGAGATCATGGCATATAACAATTGTACATCAGAATTTCTAGCAATTTGGGGTGACCCCTTGGTAAAGTAGACATTCGATACAAGCAATTAACCATATTCATCACAACATTGCAAAAATGCAGCTTGAGCTACCGACATTTCAACTCTCAATTCTAACCTCGATGGAAGTTAATGATGAAGATGGAATAGATAGAGAAGTTACTTTAGTATTACAATGACCAGACACATGGGATCCATATATGGTTTGTGTAGGAGTGGAGGCTGTAACTAACACCGATGTGGAAATGACTGTAAAGAAGGAGAGTACCGGTAATAGGGACGGTTCTGATGAGGAAAATTAGAAAAGTGAGAACAAGAGAGATGAAGTACCTGAAGAAGACTCTCCAACCATACATACCCACTCGAGACAACCAATATATTGATCAGAGTGAGCTGAACCACCAAGCATAACAGTTAGAGATCTTATTCCATATTACGATGTTGAGGGGTGGAGTGGTTATATTTCTTTCGAGCAAAAGAAAACTAATATTTGTAGTGGTTCGAGTAGCAATGATGATTTCTACAAGGGCATGAGATTCAAAACAAAGCAGATGTAATTCAAGCAATGAAGTCTTACCATGTGAAGAACTATTGTAACTTCATTGTTGTAGAGTTTAGTCCATTGCCATGGTCTGTTTATTATTTGAGAAGAGACGACAATTGTAAATGGAGACTTTGGGCTTGAAAGAAGAAGTTAGAGGGCAGGTTTGAAGTAACGAGATTCAAGGGTCCACACACATGCAATAACTCGTTGGTTAGTTAAGATCACCTACAGTTGGATTACAATCTCCTTACTAGTTGATTTATAAATCTTCTCAGGGACAATCTTGATATGAAGGTGGCCGAGCTAGCTATTGTTGTCGAACGGGAATTTGGCTACAAGATCAGTAGGAAATGAGTTTAGGAGGGGAAGAAATTGGCTATTAAGCATGTGTACTGGAATTGGGAGAAGTCTAATAATGAACTACTTAAACTTCTCAATGTGATAGAAAATATAAATCCCAGAACATGAATTGATTGGGGGTATAGCAGATCAAGTACCCTCGGTATGTTTACTTTAAAGTAGGTATTCTAAGCATTTGGGCTGTACATTGCAATATGGAGATCCTTTAGACCAGTTGTTACCATTAATGCCACTTTTGTATATAGAAAGTACACTTACAAGTTATTAGTTGCTTGTGGCATTGATAGTAACAATCATATACTTTCGTTAGCATTTGCTCTGGTTGATCAGGAAACAACTAAGACATGGGATGGTTTTTGAGGAAACCGAAGGAATATGCTATTAGTGATTATGAAGGTCGTGAAACCTTTTGCCTCATATTAGATAAATACATAAGCATTAGATCAACAATCAAAGAAGAAGCGAATAGATGGCGACCTCCATTTGCGGTGTGGCAGTTCTGTCTACAACACCTTGCAAGCAACTTCAACTTGGCACATAAAAACATGTAATGCACTAGGTTGGTCACATACGTTGGGTTGCAATCATAATCTTGCAAGTTGAACTATATGATAGAGCAAGTGAGGATTATTAAGCTAAATGCGTTGGATTAGTTTGAGGACATGCTGTTGGATATGTGGATGTTAGCTCATGATGGTTACTATTGGTTTGGGTATATGACCCCCAACGTTGTTAAAAGCTATAATTTTACGTTAAAGGGGGCTCAAGGGTTACCTATGACTGTTTGGTGAAAAAGACATTCTACAACTATGCGGGGTACTTTGTCCAATCTCGTGTGTTGACAGCGATAACTTGACACACAGTTGGCAATATAACCATGCCAAACATGCAGACTTCCAACTATATGTTCTAGCAATTTTGAAATGCTCCAACAAAGATAACCACATTGCGTGGACAAGGGAGTTGGATTTATCGGTAAAGATAAATCCCCTAGTAGCTGCATTATGTAAGCATGCGTGTATTGATGGATTTTCTTAGTTTCAACGTTAAGTGGGAGCATCCAAAACATATCACGAAGTTACATCATACTAATCCCACCACGCACCCCCTCTCCCCCCTTTTATCACTAGGCCCCAACCTCACCCTCAGCAATTCTTTACACATTATACCCCAATCTAGGTAACTACTCCCTATAACTGCTTGACCATCTATAGGGAGTCCTAATTAAATCTCCACATCTTACAAGGTAATAGTAAACTCCCCTGTTGGCATGTGGAATGTGTGTATCTCCGATCGCCATCGCTCTACTAATGCTGTAATCATATGCCCAATCCAAGGGTATGTACAACAAATGGCTCTAATCTTCAAATCCAGTCAAATGCAAGTATAGCTCCATTTGAAGATCGAGGGGATGGTGCGCTCGTCGTGATAGAGTAATAACTCACGCCATCGAACAGCAAGGGTTGCTTGATCTTATATCAATAACATGTGAAATGTTTTATTATTCCTAATGCAACATAAATTAACTAATAAGTGAAAGGTCATTTACCTCTTTATCCTAGACAGCCTGTGATTGATGTCCCTCCTACTACATTAAGATTGAAGGATTAAAGGGTCCAAACTCCATTTATTATGCAAAATAGAATACATATTAAAAAATAATATATGCTACCATTAATATCAATGCATTAATTTAGTGACTAATTACTATCTAATTAATAGTTAATTAACAGCAACTAAAGTTTACACATATTTTTACAATAACGGACAAAAATATTACATGTATAATCAATACCAACTTTTTTTAATAATTAATTTTATAATGATTAATTAATGACATATTAACGACTAATTACCTTTAATTAATGGATCATTAATAACTACTTAATTTTATAACTAATTATACAAAACTATATAAATATTTTACATTTGCAACCAATATAAAATTTTTCGCTACTTAATTTTACATTAATTAATTAATGATATATTAATGACTAATTATCTATAATTAACGGATCATTAATAACTACTTATATAAAATCATTCAAATATTTTACATTTGCAATCAACAAAAAAAATTTCACTAATTTTTTTCTAATAATTAATTACTTAAATATGAACAACTAATTACTGCTAATTAATAGTTAATTAACAACTTAATTTAGCAACTACGTTTACAAAAATACATTATAATAACACATAAACATAATTCACTGTAATCAATATAAAGGTTTTTCGTAATTATTTTTCTAATGATTAAATGATGACTATTTGAGGACTAATTACTTCACCAATAATCATTAATTTTACAATATTTTTCACAACAAATAATTCAAACATTTCATTTTAAAAAATATATTTTTTTAATTAATTCACTTACTAATGTTAATTAATGATATATTAAAAACTAATTAATTACTAATAAATAATTAATTAACAATTACTACTACTTCAATAAAAATTGTGGAGTACATATAATTACACTTTTTTTTTTTTTGCATTTATCTGAAGTAATATAATAGCAAAAAAAATAAATTCTTAAGAAAACACACTGAAATCTTGCTTTAATAAAAATATTTACACACATGTACTTCAATAAACTAAAATCTTCGTGAAACAAAAATTTACAAACAATGAGATAAAGTGAAATTTGCTGAAGAAATTGAAATATAGAAATATAAACATATGAACTGAAGATTCATATTAATATTAGAAATTATCAATGCAATTTTTTTTCTATGCATTACAAATTACATATTATGATATCGTGCAAATTTACTATCACTTTTATAGGTTTGCAGTATTACTTTTGTAATAATTTTATAAGTTTACAGTATTTTTTTCCATAATTTTTATAGATTTACAATATAGATCTACAAGATTTCTATCACGATAAAATAAATGTTTTTGATACAATTTACATTGAAAGTGTAGATCAAATCTACACCTTCAATTAATTTTTTTTTTTTTTACCCTAAAAGTACAAATGGCATCCTCATTTTCAAAACTTACCAATAATTATTTTAAATACCATATTTACTTAATTTTCTTTTAAAAGCAACAATATTTAAGTTTATAACCCCTAAATTAAAATTCTTTTTGTGTCTACATTTACAAAGCCTTTGTCTCTAGTGTACCCAAGTTTTTTGGACGTGTCCATTCCCAAAGAGGGCTTCGTAAAGGCCGAAGTCACCCCGTCTCCCTCTCTGGCTCATAGCGGAACACTCTCTCTCTCTCTAAATTGGACGTGTCCATTCCCAAAGAGGGCTTCGTAAAGGCCAAAGTCACCCCGTCTCCCTCTCTGGCTCATAGCGGAACACTCTCTCTCTCTCTAAAGCTTTCAGCTTCTGCTTGGTTCTCAACGCACCACCATTGTGTGCGCGAGCGGCTTTCGCTGTGCTTAGACGCTAAAGCGAACGCCTTTTACATCGTTGGAATAGAGCTATTATCATTGTCTATTTTTCTTAGACAACGAATTCCCAAGAAAATGTGAAATAACCAGCTCATACGTCAAAATTGACTTTTGCAGGGATGTTCTGCCTCCGTTGTCTCAGCATTAGTAACACAAATCCTGTGTTGTCACTAAAGCTAGTAGTAAGTTCATGATGAAAAATGGGACAAATCATTCTCTGCTTCACATCTCTATGATATTTTTTACAATAAATTGGAAGGTTTACTTATAAACAAGACTGAATGAACAATTGCAGAACATTTCTTTCACCAATCATGTCAGCAAAATCTCTTTCGGTTAGCATAATTGATTTCCGGTAGCAGGGTTCTTCCGATTAAGGTGATCCAGAGTGGCCTATACCTGTGTTATTGAGTTGTTTTCCCTTCTCTATACTATACTATTTTTGAGACATAATAAACACAGCACACTTGCATAAAACCATCGCATCTCAACAGCAAAGGCTAGGAGAGAAGCCGAATAACCTACTTCTTCAGAAATTTTGGGAGAACCCTTTTGCAGTTAGAGCTCGTAAAACAGACCATGAAAAGCTTATGCACTTGGTTAGCAGGTACTATCTCATCCACTTATAGATCATGAACTTTCCAAGAGACTCGGCAAAGAGTATAGGACAAGCAGCTCAAATCGTAGCTATGGGGATTCCTGAAGTGATGCATTCTTTAACAGCCATACCTATCAGATATTTACAGAGACTCATATGTTAAAACAAGTACCTTGATTGCGACAGTTTTTAAGGAAACTGCACAATTAGGTAGCAGAGATAAAGCCACAGTGACGTTGCTATCAACAATTTAATACGAACGGTCACTGTTTTTTCAGTAAGCAGTGCTCTAATCCCATAGAATATCCAAACTAGAAAGTAATTGCTTATGCACACATTTTAACATCATTCTGGGTTGATCAAATTTGATAAGGACGTCCTCTGTTTTCTTGTTAGAATGTGACTTGGAGAAAGTGGCAACCTATAGATACCTGGAATGATATCCTCATCAGATGAAGTTGTCAACTGCAGTCTTCTTTCCAGCACGAATCAGATACTTCCACTATTAACATCAATCTGCTGAGCCTTCACGGCAATGGTGAGCACAGCATGATGGGAGAAGATTCAAGTTTACCATATGCTCTTCAGTACCATCTTTTAGATAGGCCATAAGATACTTCCTTCCATGCTCCTCTGTAATGATTATATTACATAGGGAGATTCGGGAGTACAGTTTGTTGTAGGAGGACTGCCAAAATGCTGCCCATGCAAATGTTAATTATATTAACAGCATCATTATTCAGCTGCAATATGAAGAAGAGAGAGAATACAAGATCAGTTGACGTAAATTATAATATGTGCAAACTGAAATCTAGGAGAGGTTCTGATAATTTTCACTACTTGCTGACAATTCATCAATTTGGAATTGTTTAAATTAGCCACTGATACGATGCCAAGAAGGGAGTCTTTAGATAATCCGGTTAGAGTGTATCAACAGAGGAAGGGAAAATGATGGCCATACTATAGTAGTTATATTATATCGTATTACATAGTATAGTATGTGTTAGTAGCATGTGTAGTATAGTGTTAGTGGTAAGGGGAAGTGGTGCACTTGTAAATAAGTCATAAATGTAAGCGCATAGGGAGATTGGCGTGGAAAAGGATATTGAGACGATGACGTGGATATGTAAGTGGATGGAAACAGAAGCAGTTAGAGAATTTGGCTGACGTGGAAAGAAAGAGAGCAGCAAGCCTATTAAAGGAAAGGAGGAGGGAAAGTCAAGCATGGAATTTGTTATTTTGAATATTAGTTGTTGCAGAGAGAGAATTGATTCTCCGGCTGGGCTTGAAGCTCAGGTAGATTAATTGTTTGAATTTCCTCTTTACATTGTATCACACACGATAGTCACTTGTAGGAGGCTATCAATTGGTTCCATTGCCGGGAAACCATTGACAAGGGGACGCAATTTTCACTTGTTAACGACGTTGATTGAAGTGAAATAGTGGATTGATGACGCGGATGGAGGCTTGAGTAGAGGCTTTGGAGAAGAATGTGGAAGATATCCACAATGAGGTGGTTGAGATTCAACATCACTTGGTAACAATTGATGGAGAATAAAAGGCAATGTTTGGTGAAGTAACGGAGATGCAAGGCAAGATGGATAAGATCCACAAGCTATTGGAAGATATTTGGTTGAGCAAGGATGTGGGAGGAACATCAGGGGAAGGCACTTCTATGGTCAAGGATCGGGGAAAACAAAAAGCTGGTGGCCGCCGATCAGAGGATGGAGCTGAGTTCTCCTACAGTGTCACACATGAGGCCAAATTGGATGATGAACTTCGACTGAACGCAGCACAAGTCATTCTACCAACCTTCGATGGAGTTGAACCTTCCAATTGGATCCTAATGGCTAAACAATATTTTGCAGCTCAACATACTAGAGAAGAACGAAAAGTAATCTGAGCAGATGTGTATGCGAGGAAGGTGGAATCATTGGTTCCGCATGTTGCAACAGCGGGAAAACGAATTAACATGGCCTCACTTGAAGATGGAGATCATGAAAAGGTATGGAGGTCGATTGGCTACTAATCTCTTCAAGAGTCTATCACAATTACGACAACATGGCACGGTCAATCAATACATTGAAGAGTTTGAATCACTCACTTCCCATGCCCCTACCATGCCGGAGATGCAACTACTTGGATATTTCATAGACAACCTACATGATGATATACAAACACGTGTGGACACTTTTTCACCAACAACATTGGATCATGCCATGGACTTAGCTATGAAGATTGAAAGAGAATTCGATTTAGGCATATTCTTGTCATCAGATACGAGCTATGGAAGTTGGGGAGATACTCGCTCTCCGAGGGTGCAATCTTCCCTTGTTAGTAGAGGAAACCATTATAACTCGGGTTTAATGACCTCTGGTATGGGACCACTAGCCTATCGCAACATGCAATATCACACAGGAGAGGGTGGCCGTGTTAAGGAAGGGGATGGTGTGACGAAGGGAGGCAAGATTGATTCTACTAATGGTGGAGGTCATCAAGGGGCATCAAATCCGAGTGTATTCAAGGATGGAGGTAGACGTTCACATGGACAGAAACAACTCTCACATGCGGAATTCCTAGATAAAAAGGCAAGAGGATTATGTTTCAAGTGTGACCAGCCATTCAATTCCAATCACTGTTGTCCAAACAAATTTCTTCAATTATCGATGTTAGAAGAAGAGTGTGAAGGAGAGGACGATGGAGACGACACCAATGCTGCAATTGGAGAAGGAAGGTTATCCTTCTCACTATTGGCGATGCAAGGGTTCAATGAGCCTTATACATTGAAGATACAAGGTAAGCTTGCTAAACACCCTGTGGTAATCTTAGTAGACAGCGGAGCTAGCCATAATTTTGTCTCTTCAATTGGTAAAACATATGGGCATCTCTAGTACGGATGATCGTAGCTTCACAGTAACCTTGGGAGATGGACGTGCGAAGGAGTATAGCGGGTTTTGTACTAGGTTGCCTTTGAAGATAGGGGCATATGAGATGTGGGTAGACTGTTACATGATGGATTTGAGGGGGGTGGATGTCATATTAGGCATGACTTGGCTGAAGACATTGGGGGAGGTAAGAATTGATTGGGCAAAGATGATAATTAAGGTGGAGCATCAGGGACGAGAAATTATGTTATGTGAGGATCCAACATTATGTCAGTTTCCAATCTCATTTAAGTCATTGCTCAAGTGAGATGAAAAGGATGAATGTCGATTGTTGTGGATGATAGAAATAGAGGAACTGGGACAAGGGATTGTGACTAACCAGCAGCTGGAAGCACTACTACTGGAGTTTGCAAACATTTTCACAACCCCTACAGGACTCCCCCCACACCAATCCATGGAACATCGCATCCCATTACAAGCAGGAACAAGGCCCATATCGGTCAGACCTTATCATTATGCATACGTGCAAAAGAATGAGATTGAAAAATTGGTCCCTGATATGATGGCAGCGGAGATAATCCGACTAAGCACTAGTCCATTTTCGAGTTCGGTGATTTTGGTTAAAAAGAAAGATGGCTCATGGAGGTTTTGTGTGAATTATAGAGCTCTCAATGAGGTAACGATTCCGGACAAGTTCCCTATTCCAGTAATAGATGAACTAATGGATGAATTGTATGGAGCAAGTGTGTTTTCTAAGATTGATTTGAGATCGGGGTACCACCAAATTAGGGTGACGGAAGGAGACATCCATAAGACAGCATTTAGAACTCATCATGGTCATTATGAGTTCTTAGTGATGTCGTTTAGCATGACCAATGCACCGGCCACATTCCAATCGACTATGAATGAAATATTCCGACCATCTCTCAGACACTTTGTGTTGGTTTTTTTCATGACATCTTGGTTTACAGTAAGGATATGTTTACTCATTTGGAGCATTTGAGGCATGTTTTTTCCACACTACAGCAACAGCACTTCTATGCTAACCGGAAGAAGTGCTTGTTTGGAAAATCATCTTTGGAATATTTAGGGCACATTTTGTCAAAAGACGGTATAGCCATGGATCCCAACAAGGTTCAAGCAGTCCTTGATTGGCCTAGGCCAAAGACGTTGAAAGGTTTGCGTGGATTTCTAGGCTTATCAGTTTATTATAGGAAATTCATCAAGGATTATGGGAAGATTGCCAAGCCATTGATCGAGTTGGTGAAGAAAAATAACTTTGGCTGGTCCAAGCTATCTAAGGATGCTTTCATGCGATTGAAACAAGCCTTCATTTCGGCTCCAATGTTGGCAATGCCTGATTTTACACAACCCTTTGTAGTGGAATGTGACGCGTCAGGTAGAGGGTTAGGTGCGGTTTTGCAGCAACATCAATGACCCATTGCCTATTTTAGTAAAGCACTAGCTGACCACATGTTAGCCAAGTCAACATATGAGAAGGAACTAATGGCAATAGTGTTGGCTATTTGACATTGGTGACCTTACCTAATGGGTAAACAGTTTATTGTTAAGACGGATCAGAAGAGCTTGAAGCATCTCCTCCAACAACGAGTGGTATCCACTGACCAACAGAATTGGTTGTCAAAGTTGCTAGGCTATGATTTTGAAGTCCAATACCAGCAAGGCCACAAGAATACCGTAGCAGATGCCTTGTCTCGAGGCTTTGAAGATATTCACCTATCCCAAATATCCGGTCTCATGTGAACTGATCTGGAATCAATCAAGAAACTAGTGGAAGAGGATGCAACCCTCGGAAAAAAATTGAAAATGTTAAGAGAAGGAGAGTTAGCTGGCCAGGGGTTCCATCTTGCACAAGATACTCTCTTTTACCATAATCAGCTAGTGATTCCCACAGCATCTAAGTGGCCACAAATATTCATGCATGAATTTCATTCTTCTCCCACCGGGGGACATGTGGGGTTCTTGCGTACCTATAGAAGATTGGCTGCCAATGTGTATTGAATAGGGATGAAAAGAGATGTGACTGAATTTGTGGCTGCTTACGCGGTGTGTCAACGACAAAAATACCAATCTTTAGCTCCAGCTAGTCTTTTGTGCCCTTTACCAATTCCAGAGGCGATATGGGAAGATATTTCCATGGATTTTATTGGAGGACTACCAAAATCAAAAGGGTTTGATGTGGTGTTAGTGGTGGTTGACAAACTCTCTAAACATGAACACTTCATACCCACCAAGTATCCCTATACAGCTAAGAGTGTGGCTAGTTTGTTTGTCAAAGAGGAGGTTCGTCTACATGGAGTACCAAGGACGATTATTAGCGATAGGGATCCCACATTTGTAAGCAACTTTTGGGTAGAATTATTTCATTTGCAAGGCACCCTTCTACACTTTAGCATTGCCTATCACCTCGAGACGGATGGCCAAACAGAAGTATTGAATAGGTGCTTGGAGTGCTACCTTCATTGCTTCATGGGAGAACATCCTACTCAATGGAGTGCTTGGCTTCCATGGACAGAATACCATTATAATACATCTTTTCATACAGCTTCCAAATCCACTCCATTTGAGATTGTCTATGGCCAGCTACCACCAGCGCTACGGGCATTCGTGGACAAAGAAGTTCGGCACCGAGAGCTTCGTATTGCTTTACATACCCGAGATGTGGTCCTAACTCAGCTAAGGCACAATTTATTGCATGCACAGTCCTTGTATTGTCACAATGCAAATAAACATCAAAGGAATGTGGAGTTTGCAATAGGTGATTGGGTCTTTCTTAAGATCTGTCCATCCTTACAACATCGCATCAGCACTAAGAACGCCTCCAAGCTGTCTCCACATTTCTTTGGACCATTTCAAATCAGCAGACGGGTGGGCAAGGTGGCGTATCAATTGTAGCTTCCTCCACATTGCCGTCTACACCCTGTGTTCCATATTTTCCTTCTCAAGAAGGCAGTGGGATCTTTCTCATCTACAGACAATTTGCCTACTAATCTCTATGCAGAACCAACGCCTCTGGCTCATCTACTAGTAGCCATTTTGGGAAGATGTTTTTGACATGATGATCAACTGCAAGGTCCTCAAGTGCCGGTGCAGTGGCAGGGGCAGTCGTCCGAGGATGCTACTTGGGTGGATACTTCTAAGTTCCACTTCCACTTTTTGGATTTTGTCCTTAAGGACAAGGACAATTTATCGGGGGAGGCAATTGATACGATGCCAAGAGGAGAGTCTTTAGATAACCCGGTTAGAGTGTATCAACGAAGGAAAGGAAAATGATGACCACACTATAGTAGTTATATTATATTGTATTACATAGTATAGTATGTGTTAGTAGTGTGTGTAGTATAGTGTTAGTGGTAAGGGGAAGTGGTGCACTTGTAAATAAGTCATAAATGTAAGGGCATAGGGAGGCTGACGTGGAAAAGGATATTGAGACAATGACATGGCTATGTAAGTGGATGGAAACAGAAGCGGTTAGAGAATATGGCTGACATGGAAAGAAAGAGAGTAGCAAGCCTATTAAAGGAAAGAAGGAGGGAAAGTCGAGCACGGAATTTGTTATTTTGAATATTAGTTGTTGCAGAGAGAGAATTGATTCTCCGGCTGGGCTTGAAGCTCAGGTAGATTAATTGTTTGAATTCCCTCTTTACATTGTATCACGCACGATAGTCACTTGTAGGAGGCTATCAGCCACACTGAATTATTCCTTACCCATTTAAATCCTTCTTTCTCTTGGAGTGCAGCACCAATTAGGCTTTCCCCAAGATTAGCAATTTGTGACGCTAGCACACAGACAACTGCTTCAGCAGCATTTATCTGTTTGGGCCAAATAAACAGTGAAATCACACAAAATTCATGGGATAGTGATCAAAGACAAAAAGATTTAGGTAAGTATAGTTAAATGATGATGTTCACATACTTCTAATTTCAACATGCAGCTATTTAATATACTCCCAGAAAAAGGCATGGCATATTAATAGGCACCAGACAAAGAAGAAAAGAGATCATATATTATATAGGGCATGGTTTCTATATTCGTAAATTCTCCCAAGCCAAACTGATGCACATCATTTTTGTATGAAGCCATAAAGCTTTGACAATACCTCATTTGTCAGACAACCAATGGATGCTAACGCAATTGATGCCAAAAGACCTGCAACAGTTCCCTCTAGACTCACAGCACCTTCTGTTCCCCGTGGAACTACTTTCAATGTTGTCACTAGGTATCTACGCAACAAGCATTGCTTCAACATACATATTAAGTTATTTTGCATGAAAAGCCGAAAAGAAAAGAAGAAAGTGTTCTAGAAATCAATAAAGGGATGCATTCAACCGTACTCCATAATCCATATGCTGCATATTGTTCTCAGGCGATAAGACATCAGAAAGATAATTATGCTTGACTTCATGCAGCAAGTCCAAAACCATACTTTTAAGCATAAATCTAGATAGCCGATGAATTAAGTGACTAGCTACTTTAAAACCAGGAAAAACAGCCACTTGAACAAATTTTAGAAATACTGCAAATTGCAAAATGCCTTTCTCGTAGGCATGCTATCAAAACTTCAGCATTTGTATGATCTATTACTATGCACCCTTTGAATGATCAGTAGAGACATTAATCATCTCTTAGCTGCACTAAATTAAACATCCGTATTCTTTGAATCAGCCATTGACAGGTATCTATCATTTCCAGATATTTGCATCCAAATTCAAGTCTGTGGCCTGCATTTTTGAAATATGTTTTGATCTAAAAAGCAACATGTATGACCATGAGTGGATGAGAATGGATAATAAGATCTGGAGAGACAGAAAAAGACTGGTGATATCAACCACTCACGTTGTTTTTCCATAAGCCTTCCCGATCTCACTTGATACTGTATCGCTCAACTTAGTACAGAAGCTAGCAACAAAACCCAGCTGCCAAAGTGGGGAGAAGGCTTCTCCTCCTGCACCAAATATGGAAAGAAAAGCACACACACAACCTGCGGCACTAGAACCAATAACACTACCTGGCCCTCTTCTGCCTTTCTTCTTCTCGGCTATCCCTTGCGCTTCCTTCTGAGCCATTTTTACCTTTGTTGCTGCTGTTCCCTAATACATTTCAATTGATGGAAAGCCCAAAATGCAGCAAAATAACTCTCAGGAGGGAGAAGGGGATGGAAAGTACAAGATGACATCCCAATACAGGTTAAGAAAAGTACTGAGACAGTGCTTAAGATTTCATATTATTTTGATCAATGGAGCTTGTAAATTTTTTATTCTTTTTTTTTTCCAATGGTGTACAATTAATAATCCAAATGACCTCAAGTAAAAGTCAGGCCTCGTTTGGCTAATTCATAGAATAATATTCCAAATAATATAACTTTCTATAGTTTTTCATGTGAGCTTGACGAGAATCTAGTGTAGGATGATCGAGAAATATGGCTCAATCGCTTCCAATTGCTAAAAATCCTAACAATTAGAGGGAGAGAGGAATCCAACTCCTGAGGAATGAAGAGCTACGGAGTCATAATTTTTTGGCCATCCTAGTCTACGATCTCATCAATCACTCTTCAGAAGCAATAGAATTTTGATTCGATGGGAATTGATGGAATTAACCAAACAGTCCTTATTTGTTATGCCTGGATAATCAGTTTGACCTGATGCACCAGATAAATAAATTACAGCAAATATTTTATCCAAATTCGAGAATCAGATCACTCGGAGCCATGCCACTCCTGATTTTAAGAACTAACTCATGCTTATCCTATTATTTTATAATTGAATTACACATAATTTATGAATTACGAATAATGTAATAAAACTCTCGAGATCCTCATTGGCATTTACAGTCCAATGGGATTACGTGATAGGCTTCAATCTAATACATCCATCTAGATCTTAAGCGAGCATCGATGTGGCCTAATTAATCAAAGCGAGAACCGAAACGCAAAGATTGAAACTTTACACAAAAGTCGGGTTAAAAAGGGTAAATCTATGTATCATCATTTTCATACAAAAGTAAAATTACCACAAAACGAATGAAAAAAATGAAATACCCATAAGGCGTAATCAATATAAGAACTTACAAGGACGAAGTAAGAAGCGACTAGAAGAAACCCAGAAGGACCAAAAGCGCGCCAAGTCAGAGTACCCAAAAAAAAGGCGGCCGCAATGCCTGAAAGGGAAAGCCCAATTACTAAAATAGGAGTACCCACAAGGAAGATGATGATGTTGCTGAGGAGAGAGGATTGCCACGTGGGAGGAGATGATTGGATTTGAATTTGGGTTTCTATGAAATTTCTTACGGCTTCCGACATGGCTTTGCGTCTAATAATGTCGTTATTTGTGGTTGTGTTGGAGAGAGAGAGCGTGAGTGTGGTTTTGTGGAAGAGAGAGGAATGGTTGCCGTTTGAGTTTATGAGAAAAGTTGGAGGTTTTGCAATAGGAGAGGAGAGAGAAGACTGGGATTTGGATTTGATATTGATACCAAGGTGGAGTGTGAGAATTGATGATGACATAGCCATGTTCGTGAACTTCTTCAGTCTTCACTTCAGTGTTTGGGCTTCTTTTTTCCAAGAAAAAAAAAGAGTAAAATAAATAAATAAATAAAAATACAGTGCCTCAGGTCAACGTGTTGGGGTGTTCTTGCTGTTGAGTGTTATGGAAGCAAAGCTCAACGGAGCAGAATGGAGAAGGAATATTGGGTTTTGTGGACGCAGAAGCGGGCAGATAGCCTCCCCCATCGACCATCAAGTCCTAACTCCTATCTAGTTAAGATTCGGGTTTACTAGCTTCCGATGTCCAAACTCCGATTAAATACACTCTGAAATTGAGATAGGTGATCTTCATTTTTGTCGGCGGTGAATAAATATTTAGATATATTTTAATAATAGTTGGAGTATAATAACTTTTCTTATCAGGTTTTGTGATGCTCAGTTAAATTCTTAAAACATGTTTGTTCAACTTAAAATCTTACAAAAATGGGTTGGATGAGTAGTGCTGCGTTGGCACTATAGGAGAACTTGAATAACACATCCACAGCATAATGCGATTAGATGAATGCTCGCCACAAGTCTTACGGCAATAAGGATACATCTTCTCTGGCTAAAAGAAACAAAGGAATAATGCTGTTACGTTGTAGGATATTTCATTACTTTTAACATTAATACCGTGTCTATTATTTGAACTTCTACTATTTTTATAATTAATTACTTAAACTTTAAAATCAATTAATTTAGTACTTTAATAAACTTTTTACATTCAACAAAGTTATTTATATAACTCTATTACTTTTCGTTAAATTATGTGGCACAGACATCCATCCAAAACATAACATGTGCCGTGCTATGTTTATATTATGTTTAGGTAAACTAAAAATACTACACATAAAACTCTAACTAAATGATAACATGAATTGAGTGGAACAAGAAAAAATACATGATGTAACATGGATAATGTAATGATAGTGACTCATCCTAAACAAGTTAACCTTAATCTATAGTTTACATTACACCCATTCTTACCTCCTCAATTACGATCAACAATACTCAAAACAATGAAGCCCTAATTCGACCAAACCCTAACCTTAATTCTAAGAAAAACATTAATTAAGAAGGAAAATGCTAATTATAACCACTCAAGAGCAAACCAATTGACCCAAAAACTCCAAGAGTTTAAAAATACCCTAAGTGGATCCTACAATCTCAAAAAGACTTAACCTTTAGTGTGGAAAATTAGGGTTGAAGCCATAAAATCTCTTGCCACGATTCATCTCTATCTTTGCAATTGAAACTCTCGCCTTCATCCACAATTACAAAAGAAAAGCCCACTGTTAATTGATGATGTTTGCTATGTTAAAGCCACAAAAGTGTTACATGACTTGCCCCATTTTTAAGATCTTGGTTTGTTCCTGTTCCAACCCTTTTCCGAGCAAACAAATTAGGGTTTCTTCAATTACATGACTTTAAGGCTACTATCATGTTTGTTGATTTTGATTTCTAGCTAGATTTTCAAGTAAAGAAATTTGATTAGGTTTTATCGTTCAAACATTGATGCTACAAAGGAAAGAGGGTGGGGTGTTTTTTTGTTTATCTTTTGATGTAACACTATTACCCTCTTTCTTCAATGACGTGCTAGCATGTACTTTTTTTTTTCTCTCATTCAATTCATGTAATCATCCAGCTAGAGACTTCATGTGTAGCATTTTTAACTAACATAAACACAAAGTATTGTGAGTGAATGCCTATACTACATAATCTAACGGAGAGTAACAAAATTATGTTATGTAGCTTTATTAACTACAAAAAGTAATAAAAAGTTTACTCAAGTACTAAATTGATTGATTTTAAAATTCGAATAGTTAATTATAAAAATTCAAATAGACAACACAACATTTGCCCTCATTTCTATTTCTAGCTACTTGATTGATTTTCTTAACCCAAATTGTTTAAGCCAACTGCACATCCCAGTTTCTTCCTTAACAGGTGTCCAATTAATGATTAGGAAATAGAAAAATATAAAATTAAGTGATTCAGTGGTAGACTCATATATATCATTTTCCGTTGTTTTACTATTTCAACTAGGAAGACTGTTGAATTAGAAACTAGGAACACTAAATGAGTTGGCAACTCCGTTCAAATAGAACCTCGAGCAGTCAACGATCCTGAGAGAATACCAAAGTATACGAAGGATGTGGACATGGCCATCCAACATAAAAATCATTTTGCTGAGAATAGTAGCACCACACGAATCCTACTACCAGAGAATGATGGATGCTACTAAAGCACAATAAATCTCTCCTCTAGAAACAACAGAAAAATCATAATATGATGCATAGTTCAAACATGAACATGATTATATTAGAAGAACCCAATATCTTCTACTCAGTTGAAGAGAAAGAACAAGCCACCAAAACCAAAACCAGCTAATCAAAGAATCGCACACTTTGGATTGAAACTAAATGTGCTATCAATGCTTTGATTCTAGAGCACCATCAGTTAACCAATGGTACCGAACATCTTCAACTTGAAGAGTTTTCTGCTACTAAGTCATGAATAAATAAACATCACTACTGATAGTCCAAACACAACTAATGAAATGTTGCACTATTAGATGAACACTAATCAATGTCATAATTACCGGTGACACTAGCACTTTGCAGTATTAGATTCTTGCAATGCATGTAAAGAGTACCTCCCCAAGAACCATTGAAAATCTTTTTATGAATTTTTCTTTTTTGCCTTGCATTAGGAGAATTTCTTACTTATGAGTTCAAACATGGAAAAACGAAGAATCCCTCGGAAAACAACAAGCCAGAAAAGACTAATATGTAAGGATAGTGATCCTCCCACGTGAATTACTTAATCAGATGCAGGCCGCCACTGCCTAGCCCAATCTGCCAAAGTAGCTACATTCTGTTCTATGTCCTCTATAGTATTACTTCTCAATGCCAAAACCCTTTCCTCCGGATAGCTATCTTTTGCCTCTTCAAGCAGTACTTGGAATATTTCACACTCTATGTTATTCGTCAGCTTTGCCCCTGTGTAACCTCTGCTATTCAAGTAAAATTTGTCAGCAGAACCAAGTAGACATTGGAATGAGTACGTTCCTTTTACCAAGGAAACTGGCATTATTACCTCTTACTCAACCGGTCATACAAGATGGAGTTTTCAGTCTGAAGCACAATGATAAGGTCAAACCATCGCTCAGGAAAGAAGTCACAACCATGGTAATCCACTATGATCCCACCTTCTTCCATAGCATCCTCAAGCTCATCACAGACCTACTGGCAACAAGATCAATGAGTCACTACTACATCGCACGAATCGTAATCCTGTCAGGAGCACATGACTTGAGAAACTTGCAAAGCAATTGCATTTTGTGTTCTTTTGAGTACAATCAAGTACTTCAACAAGATAACTTAGTTAAGCAACTGTACTGGGACTAGTTCAAGGGAAACATAAGTTGGATACAAGAGTAATTTTCCATCACATGATAAATTTTCTACTTATGAAGCATTCATGAAAAATTTGTGACATTTTGATTTAGTGAAGGAATGACAAAGTGAGGTACTAAAACAATTGCCAGCAAGGATGATTAACGTTAAATTTAACAAAAGAAAAGTGATTAAAATTATTTACCCTTTTTCTAACAATAAGCCAGTTTCGTTGCATTGAGAGTATATATATGTATGTATGTATACGCACACTGTACTTATCTTTTATATGCTACATTACCATAATAACCTACAGGAATCAAATTATTGGTTATTCGAGGACATTTAGATCAAGCCATCCCCAAGCAACCCCCAAGTTCAATATATTGATAGAAGTGAATTCTGTATGCCCTGTCAATTCAGGAGAGCTGCCTAATTTATAGAGTAATATTAAAGAGAATGAACAACAAATTCGTAGCTGAAACCACCAAAGTGCATTTCTAAAACTAAACTAAAGTCATAAGCTAATCCAACTGTTCTTTTCAAACTCTCAAACCACAAGGTACTTCATGACCACTCTTTGATTATGTAAAACCCTTGAACCCCAACAGAAAGTTCGCGGCTTTGGGGACATGAACAAACATTACGAACATTTAAGCCAACGTTTCAAGTCTTTCAGAAAATCCTTAAAACCCCAAGTTAAAGTTTGTGGCTTTAGCCATGGCAGAAGAAAAGACAAACCCTAATCACACCCAACAGGATATACTCAACCATATCCAAAAGTCCATAACTGCACAAGTTACTTTTTATAAAGCCAAATTCCTATATCTTCCAATTCCAAACTCATACGCATAAAATTGAAAATTTAGAGAGAGGGAGAGAGAGAAAGCAAGAATAGGGCTTACAAGGTCTTCATTGATGACGTGGCACTCAAGCTCATCGTCCCATCCATCGTGAAGGTTCTTCTCATTCACCAATTGCCCGATGTTGATGTGACGTAGCTGAGTTGACTCAGCGAGTGAAGTCGATGTGGTAGTCTTCCCCGTCCCTGGAGTCCCCGTTATCAAAATGTTGGGCTTCTTCCTCTCGCCCTCTCTATCCGCTGCCATTCTCCCTCTTCCTCTGTGTGGCACGATTCGGGGCACTGAGGTTACGTAATTTGAGCGTAATTATGCAGTTTATACTTTAGTGAGAGTAAATGGGCCTAGGTCCACTGGGCTAACACTAAAAACTTATGGATTTTGATTTTTCGACTTTAGAAAATTTTGGGGTTTTTTTTTTTTTTTTTCATTTGTTAAGCATTTGCTGCTTCAATGTTGGATTTTCTTATGTACGATTTTAAATTTTTATGGTGAAGAATTGTACACTTTTATAAAGTAGGTGGATTGGGAAATTTTTATTAAATTAGAGTATGATTTTTTCTATAAGTGGATAACATGGAGTAATTAAAGGTTCATATATAGATCATTACTCACAGTACTTTGTTTTCGTTTCATTTTACATATGTAGCTGTTTGTTAGTTGGAAAGATTCGAGTTCGCAAATTTGAATAAGTAAAAGCTTTATATAAGGTTTACTCCAATTTCACCATTAAATTAGTTAAAAGCCCACATAATATGTATATATTATGAAAATATAGAATATATTAATAATATCATAAAAAGATGAAATACAAAAATAGTATGAGCTATTAAAAACTTTGTAATCACAACTCAAACTTTTATTTGTCTATTAATAGGTTAAATAGTCATATGCCTTATTACCTCTTTTAAATTCAAAAACTTATTATTTTTTCGAATTCCATAAAAAAAAACTTAACTTATCTTTATAACTTAAAAAAAGAAGAAAGTTTTATTCAATAAAAAAATTAATAACAAATGTAATTAATGAAAATTATGAGTGAATATAAACCTTACTACCTATATTAAATTCAAAATTCTATTAAAAATAAACTAAACTTTTCATATTAACTTCAAAAACTAAAAAGAGATTTTGTTCAATAAAAAGAATTGATGACATATATATGATGAGTCATTTGTTGTAATGAAAATATAAGGGTAAGTATCACAATAATTATATGATATAATTTGAATAATCCTTATAATAAAATGCATTAATTTCTAATTCTGTTGGTCTTCCTAGCCCTTGGAATAACAAAAGAAATTGGAAAAGGGTACATATCCATTCCTTTTCTTATACATATTTATCGTATAAAATAGATAATATCACATATTATATATTTATTATAGGTATAGTATGTAATAATTATAAATCAATTATGCTTATTATATAATACATGCATATTTTATGTATTATGATTTAACAGTTTATAGTGTATGATAGATTTATATTATACAGTTTGGTATGTATGATAACGTATATTACATAGTATATCTAGCATACTATATGTATAATATATTAAGTGGTATAATATGAAGCATATATTACAACTATGCGAAATGTTATAATGTGATTTCAAGCGTTATATACAGATTCTGGAGCCCTTTGGTTTGGTTTTGTATATTTGTTTTCTTCATGACTCATCTTCACATTAGTTGGTCTATATTGTATATCTTTCTCTTGTTTAGATATTTGGCAGTTATTGTGCAATTATTAGCCATGTTGTGAGTGGATGCCGTCTTTTCTGAGAAGCGAGACAATGAGATCCAGGTACAACAAACCATGGGATGAGATTCCAATCTTTAAGTCTCATCGTGCGTTTTCGATTATTTTATGGCCTATGAGAAGAATCTCAATTTGTATTAGTAAGGATAAGAAAACATTTATGACGCAAAAATAAAATGATGAGAAATCATTCCCATGGTAGCAGCTAATACTCCACCTTTAATTATCAAATAGCCTTACTTTATTTTTATAAAGTAAAAATAAACATACAATTTATTTAAAAATGATACAGGGCACAACTTTATTTTTATGCAAGATGCAGATTTAAACATTCAATTCAAAAGAAGGTGGTTTATAGTAAAAGCTTTTGATGTAAATTTTTATTTAAAAATCATTGCTACATGTCAACATTGCATAATGATTGCTCTTTCATTTTAGTCCAAGTATATTGTGCAGATATGCCCTTTCTCCATAATATTTAGGGCAGGGTGGGTTTTAATATAATATATATTTTCTCCCATATTATTAAAAAGGATAACAACATTTTGGTGCTTTTGATATTTTTTAATATTTTTATTTTCATTTTATCATATAATCGCTATCATCATGGTATCAAAGTTTTGTTAGGAAGATAATATTATAAAATACTAACAAAGTTTAAATCATCACCGTCTCCTCATTTTTCCAATTTTGTATAATCTTTATTCATTTCTCCACTTTCATAATGTATGTAATTAATATATATTTTCATACAAAGAACTTTATATATATATATATATATTCATGTACAAGTCAATTGTTAGTATATAGAATGAGAGTTTTAGGATATTTTATTCTTTGTAAGCTTCAAACTATATATAAGACTGGAACTTTTATATATATATATATGCATGTACAAGTCAATTGTTAGTATATAGAATGAGAGTTTTAGGATATTTTATTCTTTGTAAGCTTCAAACTATATATAAGATTGGATATATTAGTAAATATAATTTAATAATTATCTCATTCATCAACATCTAGTCTTCTGATAAGGATGGATATTGGTGGGTTCTTGACCACCCGTTTTGCTAAAAACCTTATAAGATACTACTCTAAAGAATTTGAGACATGTAATGAAACAAATATTTAACCCATTGAAAACTTGAACCCATTATTTTTTTTAATTTAATTAATAAATATTACTATATATTTAACAAAATAATTTTGAAAAAGAAGAAGAAGTTATGGCTACGCTATGCGCAGTACACACCAAGAGAGCCAACAGGTAGTGAAGTTAACCGAAGAGAGACTAAATCATATTCATCCAAAGAACCTAGAAAAAAAAATTCCAAAAAGAAATCTGAAACAATGAAACCCTTCTTTCTCTCTCTCTCTTACTCTCTCTAAAGTCTACAATTGGTTGTCCTCATCCTCATCCTTTGTTGTCTCCTCACCGTTGAAGCTAAACACATTAAAAAATTAAAGATTGACTGCATTCACCTTTCGAGTTCTGACCCAAAGTTCAAAGATCAGATCCTCCATCCCTCCCCTCAATCATGTTCAAGGATCAAACCCTCCAAAGTTCAAAGATCATAATGATTTTTGGGAAAGGAAAGAAAAATAGAGGTAATGATTAAAACGATTTTTGGATTTAACATTTGCTCGGGATGGGCCTTAAGATAGCTTTATAGGTAATTTCTGATACAACTAGGCTCTGTATGGCTTGTATTATTCTTATTATATATATATATATATATAGCAATTGAAATAAGTTTGTAGGAAAAAAAAAGGGTTTAATAATGTATGATAATAGATCTCCCTTTGTTGTTTCTTCCTCTATGTTGCTTGCAATGTATCAATCGGTAGAGTTAGCAATAACTATGTATCAATAATAGTATACATTGAAATGATTCTGATTGTTATAGAACCTTACTGACCTTATGCAACAACCTGGATCCAATAAATTGCACTACAATATGGTTATGGGAAATAAAAATAAGTGTATGCTAAGAATTTCAAGTTGAAGCTTAAGCTAGCCTATTTAAAAGGTTTGAGAGCAACCCTTAGCAAGGTAATTGCAAAAATTTATTTATCTACAAGAAAATCTCTCTTTCTTAATCACACTTGTTCCTTGTAACTTAAACTCTAGCAATTCCCTTTCATCCATTAGATTTTTGCTTGCTACTATAGCTAACATGATAACATACACCACTATTTCTCTAATAACACACAAGATCTAAGATAACAAACAATTTACAAATATAGAAAAATCTCTCTACACATCAAAGTAGTTGGAATGTATGCTGAAATACCAGAGAGTTGCTTTTATGTTTTGATTCATGATTGTTCCTCTAACATACTTTGATACTATAGCTAACATGATAACATACCTTTTTTTTCCCATAAGAACTAAGTTTAAGATTCCATAAATACTTTCATACCATGGTGATGACTAGATGATTTCCAATAAAATAAGTATGTAGCAAATCATGGTCATGACCACCTCACAATTTGCATAAGATACCTAAATGCTTATCCAGGTTGTGATTTCATTTTAAATTTCTAATAACATTTCATTTTTGTTTCCTTTTATTTAATGTAGATATGGACGGATTTAATATGCCCATTAATGCAAATCCCATTGACCTTAAGAAAGAGGATGGTCCATTACCATTACCTAGGTTTAAAACGGAAATACCATTAACACATCGCACAACCACAAGAAGTTCTCAAGTAGGAAGTAATTCCGATCAATGTGATAATCTCAATAAATATAAGTTGACTTCTCCATTATGGAATGATATGGTGAGGAAAATAGTTAAGCAGGTGAATGCTGCTATTTGCAATCATTGTTCCATAACACTAAAAGTAGATAATAAACATGAAACTAAGAACTTGCACAACTATTTGGAGAAGTGTACACAAAGAAAGAAGCAAAAAGACATGAGGGAATGTCTACTATATAATGAGAAATGACAAAATAAGAATAAGAGTTGTTTAAACATAGAAAATTGGACTTTTAATCAAGATATTCGTAGGCAAAAACTTGCAAAGGCAATTATTGTTCATGAATACCCCATTTCAATAGTTGAGTATGAGTATTGCAAGGATTTTGTTGAAAGTAGTTGTCGAGTCTAATTTTTGAATGTTTCATTCCTAATCCGACCTATACTAGACCCTATGCTCATCTAATATAAACCCTCGACTTGAGTTAAGAATTTCGTTTTGTTTTGGAGTCGCCACTTAACTGTGGTTGGGAAAGATTGAATTAGGACTAATTGAGCAGATTAATCCTAATTTAGACCACTGGTCAGTGTGATTTCCTTTTTCATTTTTGTGAAAAGAGGAAATGGGAAAACCAAAGTTTTTGGATTCGGAGGCTAACCTATTAAAATCTTAAGGTTACCATCCTATTCTCCTAAAATCTAAACCTTATTCAAAATATCTTTTATTTATTTATTTTTTGTTTTCTTTTCATTGTGTTTTTGAATAAGTTATTCTAAGAAAATGATTTTTTTTGTTCTTTTCAGAATTGCCCCAAATGGGTGCCTACGTACATACTATTCAGGATCAAACGGGTTGTAACTCGCTTTTCTTGAAAAACCTTAATGTGTTGGTGATTTTTAATTATGAAATTTCTTTTGATTTATGTTTTTACCATCTTAGTATTTTTTTGAATAGAAAATCTAAGCCTAAACTTGATCATTTGATTTTTCTAAAAAAAAATTTTTTTTTAGGAAAAAACCAATTTTTGATTTATTTAAGAAAATGATTTTTCTAAGTGATAAAAATTTCATTTTTTATATTTTTTAACCCATTCCTAATATTATAAATTTTTATTGATTTTTATTAATTTTTATTAAATTTTTGTAATTTTTATTGAAAAATTTTCTCCTATATTATTCATCTATCATAAACTAAAATCTGAATTTTACTATTTTTTCTAATATATATTTTTATATTTTTATTATTTATCATTATAATTATTTATTCTTATTATTATTCATCTAAAATTAAATAAAAAAAACTAATATAAATTCTAATATATTTTTATTTTTGAATTATAAATAACAAGTAAATAAATAAAGAAATTCAAAAATAAAATAAAATAACTAAATAAGAAAATAAGAAATAAATAAATCAAAAAATCCGACTTACCTAGATTCGGGTCGGTGCATGGGTCGATTAGTCACGACGGTTGGGAGTGCTCGTTGACAGCGTTCCAACGGCCTTTCGAAGCAATTGAGGTGTCGTTTTCTAGGTTTTTGGGAGTGAGGAACTCAACCGTGCATGTGGATTTCTCCAAAAACGTCTCCTGGTGGTAGCTCGGTGCTTGATCGGTGGTCACAGCTTGGAAACTCCGGCGAAGCTTCGATTTTCTCTCTTTTTCTCATTTTTTATCTGTGATCCTGCTTCCTCCCTTCCTCCTCTATTTATAGCCGCAAGTAATCGAGCTGGATAAGCATGGATTTCCTCTGATTGAAGCAAACCGGATTTGCGGTTAAAACCTTCATCTGATTTGTGCAAATCCATCAATTTGTTGTGATTTGATTCTAATTGGATGATGTTTATCCTATTTCTGTTGAAGATCTGCTGGATTTGTGCAAAAAAATCGAATCAAAATGGCCGAAATTCGATTTTTCCTTGCCGGCGACAATTTCGGACAAAGGTTGAAGACGATCACGCGCTCGACGCGTGCACTATTCCAGCCAATCAGCTGCTGACACGTGTCCCAAGTGATGAAAAAAATTTGCAAAACACGGATTTTGCCTCCTTCGTGTTTTGAACCTGTGACCTGACTCCCTCTTGCGCGCACTGGCCGGTGGCTTGGACCAGCTGGGCTAGCCTACTTACTTGATTTTTTTTTTTGTATTTTTTTGAAATTTCAAAAATTTGTAAAAAATATTTAATCCTTTTTATTGCCATTTCTACAATTATTTTCCAAAATTGATGTATTTTTCCTATTTATTTTATTTTTTGAACATTTTTCCTATTTTTACTAAATTGAAAAAAATTGAAAATTGATTATTATTGATTATTAGGGGTAAAAATGGGGTGTTTACAGCTGCCCTTCTTTGTAGTAAAGTTTGCAAAACTTAACTACAAAGGCAAGAAAGACGTCATTTTTGGCCTCTTGACTGAATGGATAACGCCTTGGTTTGGCTGGTTATCTGGAATTGGGTCTCTAGTAGGAAAATGCTCCATGATCTAATAACCCCATGAGTACTTTGTGACTATTGGTATTGCTTAGGAAATGATCTTAAACCACCTAACAATCTAGAGTAATGTATCATCCAAAAAGTGTTCTATGGGCTGATTAACTGACGATAGGAAACATCTCAACGATTGTTTAGGAGTGTGTTAATGTAAATGGAATAGCTGATGATACGAAGCGTCTTATCGGACTAGTAACCTTGAAGAGAAGATTGTCTTAGGTGACGCTCTTATGAGTTGGCTACCTGTCAACAAAAGCGTCCAGCTAGACTAGCGACTATTTGGGAAAAACACCTTCGAAGAGCGCTCTTATGAGCTGACTAATCGTTTATTGACAAATTTGAAAAAGTGCTCCCATAAGTTGACTAATTGATAGATTTGAAAAGTAATCCTATGAGCTAACTAATCGATAGATTTGAAAGTGCTCTTCTGAGTTAACTGATAGATTTGAAAAGTGCTCCTATGAGCTAACTAATCGATAGCTTCAAAAAGTGCTTATGTGAGCTAACTTCAAGAAAGGGTGTCTAGGAAAGTGCCCTTTTGCGGGCTAACTAACCTATGGTGGGAAGCGTCTTCTTAGGCTCACGATTTTGGGGAAGAAGTGTCTCGAAAGGTACCCCTACAAGCTGACCTTAAGAAGAGATATTTAGGAAAGTGTCCCATTGTGGGCGAACTAATCTATAGTAGGAAGACATGTATCGAAAGGTGCCTCAATGTGCTGACCCTACGAGAGGATGTTTAGGGAAGTGCCCCAATGTGGGTTGACTAACCTACGCATGAAGAAATATTTAGGGAAGTGCCCCATTGTGCGCTGACATTTTGAAGGGGATGTTTAGGCAAGTGCCCTATTATGGCCTGACCAACCTATGTTTTTGAAAATGCTTATACTGAATGACTTGATAAGGGATGCAAATGATAGTTATTTATTTTAATATGTTTACCAATTTATTGCGGATAGCAACCAAACAACTGAACCTTCGTGCTGGTTTGCTTCTCCTTTGCTTACTTTTGCTTTAAGACAGGGCTGAAGATCTTGATGCGCTTCCTTTCTTGTGTGCATGGTTCTTTTGATGGTAGTGTTATCCTACTAATACATCAAGTTTTAATGCTCAAAAGTAAGTAGAATTATATCACAAAATTTATTGAGATTCATTATCATTTCAATGTTTATCATTCATTGGTGAAATGATGGGTAATGTGTTTAGGAATGTTTGCTTTAATGAAAATTGGTTGGAATTATCGATCATTCAAAGACATTAACTTTGCTTGTAAAAAAAATGAAAAATGGACTCAACGAAATTCGTATTGAATATTGGCTTTCATAAACATTGGAAAAATTTCAATTCCCTTACCTAAGGATAGTACATCTTAACAGCATTTGCATTAACGTGATCTCTCAATTTCAGACCATCCATTTGAGTTAATATTAGAGCACCTCCTGACAATACCTTCTTCACCACATATGGACCTTCATAGTTTGGGGTAAATTTCCCTCTAGAATCTTGAGCATTTGAGAGAACTTTCTTTAGCACTAGATCCCCTTCTTTGAAGCATCGATGCCTCATTTTCTTGTTAAATGCTCAGGCCATCCTTTGTTGGTAACATTGGCCGTGACATAATGCAGTGAGTCTTTTTTTGTCAATCAGATTCAGTTGATCAAACCTCTTCTTCACCCAGTTTGACTCAATTAACTGCGTTTCTGACATAACTCTGAATGATGGTATTTCGACCTCGACTGGCAAGACTGCTTCAGTGCCATATACTAGAGAATACAGGGTAACTCCAATAGATGTTCTAATTGAGGTCCTATAAGCCATGAGGGTAAATGGCAACATCTCGTGCCAATCTTTGTAAGTGATTGTCATTTTTTCGATGATTTTTTGATATTCTTGTTGGCTGCTTCTAGTGCCCCGTTCATCTAAGGTCGGTAGGGAGTTGAATTTCTATGGTTTATGTGGAATTGTTGACACAAACCTGTCATCGATTTGTTGTTAAGATTGGTACTGTTGTTGGTGATGATTGACTTATGAACTCCATATCGAGCTATATGTCCCTCTTCAAGAATTGGACTATTACCCCTTTGGTGACATTGGCATATGATGAAGCTTCTACCCACATGGTGAAGTAATCAATGGCTACCAATATGAACCTGTGGTCATTCGATGCTATCGGAGTGATTGGGCCGATTATATCGATCCCCACATGGAGAAAGGCCATGGTGCTGACAACGAATGCAACTCGTTGGGCGGAGCATTTATCCGGTTTGCGTACACTTGATACAAATGACAGTGCTTGACATATTTTATGCAATCTGATTCCATGGTTAGCCAATTATATCCCAACCTCATGATTTTTCGGGCTAACATGTAGCCGTTCATAGGAGGTCCACATACCCCTTCGTATACCTCTTTCATTAGTTTACATGCCTCATTTTTATCCACACATCTTAGCAAGGTGGTATCGGGTGATCTTTTGTAAAGCACAGACCCACTTAATAAGAAATGACTTGCTAACCTTCTAAGTGTCATTTGGTCATTCTTGCTAGCCATTTCATGGTATTTGCTTTCTTGGAGAAAAGTTTTGATGCTGTGATACCAGGGTTTATCATCTTTTGCTTTTTCAATTACCAAATAGTAGGCGAGCGATTTTTAATGTCTATTTTCAACAGTTGGACTTCGACTCCCCTTGTTATCTGAATTATGGATGCTAGTGTGGCGAGTGCATCTGCAAACTGATTCTGAGTTCTTGGTGTCGAGTCTAATTTTTGAATTCCCATTCCTAATCCGATCTAGACTAGACCCTATGCTCATCTAATATAGATCCTCGACTTGAGTTAGGAATTTCGTTTGATTTTTGGAGTCACCACCTAACTGTTGTTGGGAAAACTTGAATTAAGACTAAAGGAGTGGATTAGTCTTAATTTGGACTACTAGTCGTCGTTATTTCCTCTTCTCGTTTTTGTGAAAAGAGGAAAAGGGAAAACCAGAGTTTCCAAGTCTGGAGGCTAACCTATTAAAACCTTTACGGTTACCACCTAATCTCCTAAAATTGTTCATTTTTAGAAATGTGTTTCTATTTTGTTTCTGTTACTTTTATTATATTTTTGAATTATTGTAAGAAAATGATTTTTCATGCATTTTATGGGTTGACCCAAATGGATGCCTACGTACTTGCTAATCAGGATAAAACAAGTCGTAGTTCGCTTTTATGAAAAGTTTAAATTGGTTTGGTGAATTTTAATTTTTTTGAAATTTCTTTTGATTTATGTTCTTACTATTTTTGGGATTTTTATAAAAATTTCTAAGACTAAGCTTTGATTTTATTTTGAAAATGATTTTTTAGGAAAAACCTCAATTTTTGATTCATTTGAAGAAAAAGATTTTTCTAGGTTCTAAAACTTATTTTTTTTTTTTATGATTTCTTATGATTTTCATATCTTTTACAATTTTTTCTAATTTTTCTAAGTTTTTATGATTTTTATAGTTTTTTTTAGTATTTTTATGATTTTTTTTATGTTTTTTATCAAAATTTCCATAATGTTTGGGAATTTTTGTTAAGAATTTTATGCTAGACAAACATCTATCCTATTTTGAAATATAAAATTTTATTATTATTTTTCTAATATTTTTCTATTATTTTGCTGCATTTTACTATTTATTTATTATTATTATTATTTTTTCATTATTTCTATATTATTTTATTTATTTTTCTGCATTTTTTATTTCTAAAAAAATCTAATTTCTACATTTTCCTAGTTATTGCAAATATAACAAAAACAAACAAACAAATAAATAACTAAACAAATAATAAATAATTAATTCGGGATAAATAAATAAATATAAGTAAATTAAATAAAATAAAGAAAATTTGGAAAATCCGACTTACCTAGATCCGGGTCGGGTCGGTCGGGTCGAATCGGGTCGGTCACGACGGCGGAGAATGCTCGTTCACGGCGTTTCGGCGGCCTTTTGCAACAGGTGAGGTGTCGAATCCTAGCTTCTCGAGGGTGCTGAGTCCAATGGTGGCGGTGGTTTGCTCCCAGATTGCCTCTTGGTGGTGGTTCAACTCCGGTCAGTGCTTCGCGGTTTTGGGTCTCCTCCGATGCTCTCCGATTTGCACTCTTTCCTCACTTCCTCTCCATTCTAATCTGTGTCCTCGCTTCCTCATCTCCTCCTCTATTTATAGGCACTTCGAATCGTCCTGGATAAGCTCGTATTTCCTTCGATCGAAGCAAATCGGATCGACGGTTAAAAAAAACAACTCTGATTCGTGTAAATCCTTTGATTTGTTGTGATTTGATTCCAATTAGATAATGTTTATCTCATTTCCGTTGAAGATCTGTTGGATTTATGCAAAAAAATCGAATCAAAATGGCTGAAATACGAATTTTTCCTTCCGCCGGCGATCTCGGGCTCGAGGTAGGAGACGATCACGCGCTGGGCGCGTGTGTTTCTTCCAGCCAATCAGATGCTGCCACGTGTCCTAGGTAAATGAAAAATTCGCAAAACACGGAAACTGCTTCCCCCGCGATTCAAACCCCTGACCGAGCCCCCCTGTGCGCACCTTAGCCCATGGTCCGAACCAGCTGAGCTAGCCCACTTTCCTGATTTTTCTAATTTCGCAAATTGCATATATGCAATGCGATTTTTCTATTTTTTTTGTATTTTTTGAAAATTCCAAATTTCATAAAAATTGTTTATTATTTATTATTGCTATTTCTGAAATCATTTTTCAAAATTGAGGTGTTTGCCTATTTATTTTTTATTTTTTGAATATTTTTATTATTTATGGTAAATTAGAGAAAAATTGGAAAAAATTGGGGAAAATTAGGAAAAATTGAAAATTGATTATTAATGATGATTATTGATTCCTAGGGCAAAAATGGGGTGTTTACACTTGGGACATATGTGAAAGTGATTGCCTCGAATTCTTCTATTAGCTCTGTCAAATGTTGATGGTATGGTACCAGTTTGGGGTCTTTAGTCTTGTATTCCCCTCTCGTCTATAATATGATGAGTGACGAATCTCCGTACACTTCCAATTCACGGATTTTCATTTGGCAAGCCATTTGGAGGCCAAGGATGCATGCCTCATATTTCGCGATATTATTGGTATATGGAAATGTGAGCCTTATTGCTGAAGGGAATTGTGTTACTTCTAGGGATATCAACACTATCCTGATCCCACAATCGAATACATTGGTAGCTCCGTCGAAGAATATCCTCCACTTAGGGTTTCGGTCTATCCCACAGTCTTTTACTGGTGTACTTTCCACTGTTAATATATTTTCATCAAGGAATTGGGCTTGTGGCTCTTGGGAATCCTCCTCAACAAGGTATTCTGCCAATTGGTTGGCTAAAGATTGCCCATTCGTCGAGTTTTGATTTATGTATGTGATATCAAAATCCGATAAGAACATTTGCCATTTAGAGATTCTCCCTATTAAAATAGGCTTCTCTACCAAGTACTTTAGAGGATCATGTCTTGTTAGCAGCTCAATGTGATAGTAAAGGGTATATTGCCTCAATTGGTGCATGACCCAAATCAGAGCACAACAAGTCCTCTTTACTTCTGAATACCTCTGTTCCTCGTCTGTGAATTTCTTGCTTAGGTAATAAATGAAACGCTCTCTTCCTTCTTCATCTTTCTACCCCAACACGTATCCCATGGATTCAAGGAGTATCGTGAGGTATAAGAATAAAGGCTTCCCTTGCTTTGGGACTATCAAGACTAGAGACTTTATGAGATAGTCTTTGATCGTCCTAAATGCTTCTTCACATTCTTTGTCCCATTCTATTGCGACATTCTTTTTTAACAAACGAAATAGTGGACGACATTTATCTGTGAGCTGTGAGATAAAATGAGCTCTGTAATTCAACCTTCCCAACAAACCTCTTACCTATTTGATAATACGTGGAGAAGGTAGCTTTAGTATAGACTTTACTTTGTTAGGGTCGATTTTAATGCCTTCCTAGCTTATGATAAACCCTAACAACTTGCCCGTTGTGACCCCGAAAGTGCACTTCTCCGGATTTAACTTGAGCTGGAACTTTCTTAATCGCTTAAACAACTTTCTCAGGATATCTGTATGGCTCTCTTTTTCTTTAGACTTGGCTATCATGTCGTCGACGTATACTGCAACTTCTCGATGCATCATGTCATGAAGTATCGTGACCATGGCTCTCTGATATGTTGCCTCGGCGTTTTTAAACCGAAGGGCATGACTTTGTAATAGAAAGTCCCCCATGTTGTGATGAAAGTCGTCTTAGTTTTATCTTCTTCGGCCATTTTTATCTAGTTATATCTTGAGAAACCGTCCATAAATGAGAAAAGATGGTTTCCTGCAGTGTTGTCTACCAGAACATCGATGTGAGGTAGGGGGAAGTTATCTTTTGGCGTAGTTTAGTTTAAGTCCCAGAAGTCTACGCATATGCGTACTTTTCCATTCTTTTTTAGAACGATGACTATATTCGCTACCAATTATGGGTAGTCCGATACTTCGATAAACCCTACTTCTAGCAGTTTCTTGACTTCCTCTTTAATCTTTAGTAAGATGTCAGGCTTAAACCTTCTCAATTTCTGTTTTTTTATGTTTGACATCTTCCCTTGTAGGAAGTCTGTGAACTACTATTGATTAGTCTAATCTTGGCATGTCGCCATATGACCGGGTGAAGACATCTGCATACTCAGTTAACAGCTCGGTCATCTCACGTTTTTGCTCGGCACTTAAACTGGTCCCGATCTTGAGGTTTCTAGTTTTCTCAACACTTCCTAGATTTACTATCTCCAGTGGCTTGTCGATTGAAATTCCGCTTTGTTCATGTTTTTTTTTCCAATTTTCTTGTATTATTTCATGGTCAAGGATATCGCCTCCAACTGCTGACCCAACAGTGTTGGAAACGATATCAGTGTTTTCATTTTTTACCCGCGCGAAATGTCCCTGACGTTCGAGGGTAGGAAATCTGGGTGAAGTGAAACGAAAGCAGATATATATAAGCAAGACAGTTTGTAATTTATTGAATTATGTAAAGAAGTCTCAATAAAAATTATTTAACAATTGTTCCCTATCCTTGAGCTGACCTAGCACTATCAATAGGATAACAGAACTAATTATTGAGAGCTAGATGCTATTTGGACGTGTGAGGGGTTGGGCTCCCATTGCTGACATCAACTTCACTTATCCTTGGCTCTTGAATGGTATTTTCTTGTTTGAATGATTGTTGGAGGGGTGGAATGCGCATCTGGGTGTTGCTTGGCTTCTCTTTCTTCCTGCCTCTAACACCTCTGGCTTGTGCTTCTTCCCGAGTTGTAGGAACATACCCTAGTCCAAACATCCTTTGCTGTCCCTCCTTGAACTTATGGCCTTCCTTGCTGGTCACCACATTCACCTCGTTGAATATCTGGAGACCAAGGTCTTTGGAACCATCTTCTCTAATGTAAGGTATAGCAGTTTCTTTGTAGATGGCATAATTGATGGGTGTTGAATCCAACAAAATTAAAACCTACTCTTAAACAATTATATAATTTGTATACAATAGTAAGTAAGGTCGTATCCACAGGGATTGGTTAAATATATTTCTATTAAAAGAGAATAGAGAGAAAAAGAAGAATGGGGGTTTTGTTTGTAAATTGAAATAATACTGGAATCAGATAATAAAATTGAATAATGATGAAAGCCTAACCAAAGGAATCATTATAGTTTAATTCATAGAACTGATAATTGATGCAAATATTTTCTATTCTTTATCTACGATAAACTGGTTATGGTTATTAACAAGATCTAATAACCTATCTCTCCTTACTTTCTTGATAATCAAAACAAACTCTTTGATTACTTCTCTTATTGATTAAATAACCCTAAACAAACTCTTAGGATTTAATCTATCAATAGCATTAAAAACAAGAGAGATTACCAATTCATGCCAGTAGATTATAAGATAACCTATTTAAACAAGATTATATATCTTCATAACATGAATTTGACTATCTATTCTATAATCAAATATGTTATTGTGTCACAGAAATTAGAACTATCAAACAATTACGGATCTGACGTTCTAGTTGACAATATATTAACTTGCTAATTGAATAGAAGAGCTCTAATTCATACCAATCAAATAAGATAATAATAACAAAACATTCAGAAGATATATAAATACCTAAAAACAAATAATGGAATAAAAATAAATCAATTAGATATCACAATTCTTGAAGAACTAAACTTTTGATGATCCTTTGGCTAGAAAATCTGTTTAGCCACACATGTTCATCCACAAACAAAATCAAAGAGTGAAAAAATATGAAAAGTCTTTTTTTTTTTTTTTTTTCTCAGGTGTCTCCTGCCTTTCCTATTCGGTTTCTTCACTCCTCAACTCCCTCCTTTTGGAAAACGAAGAGATATATATAAGAAAACCAAAAAATCTCCTGAAACGGCCAAACTTATCCATATACACGGTCTCATCTCAAGGTTATACACGACCGTGTATTTAAACCGTGTAAGCTTCTGTTGGTTCTTCAAGCCAGACACACGGCTATGTACTTTAACCGTGTAAGCTTCTGTTGGTTCTTGATGGACGATCTGATCGTTCTAACAAGTTAAATCCTATACTTAATCCTAGCTTACGATCAATTCTCAAGCAAGTGTACCTATTAATTAACAGTATAGCATATGAGTACAGGTATCGATCCCACAAAGACTTATAAGTACTAGTACTAATGATTATCCTACTATTTAACTTCTTACTATTGATGATCTCAATTATCCTAATTATTGCTTAAATCTGAAAGGAACGAATAAAATGATCAAAGTAAATATATTCAAACACTCCCTTAATTAATTCAGTGATCTAAACATACCTTACCTAAGACCCACCCCTAATTCTCATGCAACTTTTTATTCAATTACAAACTTTCCAATGATTAATACCCAACATCTCTAATCTGTGGAGTTTCTTACACTATATTAAGGTCTTCCTCAAGATCAATAATCCCTAATCCTAATTAAGTCAATTAAGATCTCTCTTTAATTAACATAATTAAGATTGCAATAAAATCCTAGGACTCTCAATTGAACCAGACCATAATGACCTCGTTCAATACAGAAAACCTCTTATAACTTATCTCTAGGATTACAAGTGGTCTTTTTATTCATGCCAGATCTACTCTATTAAGCGATTTCTCAATCTTAATAATAGAGATCTAATTCAATCATAATACTGCGCACATATCAAGATGAACAAACCATGATTGCAACATGAATAAACTTAAAGATTAGGATTAATTATTAAACATCAACAATTCTATTACATGACAATTAGGGGTTTCTCAAGGGACTAGGTATAAAACAATTAGTTACTCATGAATCTAATAAAAAAAACAAAACAGAAAATAATTGAATCCATAAAGAAATTCAAACACAAAATATCTTGGCTTTAAATCCGAAAACTTTTCTGGCAACAACTTCTCTTTTCTAGGGTTTCTCTTATGCTGCCTCCCCCTTTTCTCTCCCTAGGGTTGTTCTATTTATACTTCCTAAGAAATGGCCGAGGATCTTCAGTTGGAAAGATACGAATGTATCTTTCCTTTTCCAAGTGAATCTCGAAAGGTGAATAACATTCGCCTGACACGCCCACCGACACGGCTAAGTTTTAAACCGTGTCTCCCTCTGGTCGATAATTTACACTTCCTCATTTTTGTTCAGTGTATGGCACGGCTAGAAGCACGGCTAGATTATAAACCGTGCCAAGTTTTGGAATTTTCCACTTCTCCACAGCGTCTGCCACGGCTTCAAGCACACCTATATCATAAGCCGTGCTTCCTTTCCAAGTGACAACTTTCATCCTCAAGTGTGCACACAGTTCATGACACGGACGTAGCTTTCCCTGTGTTGTCCATAAATAGCTTTAACTTGATCTTTTAAGCTTCAATCATGCTCCTTTTGTTATTTTCTACTTCTCCTTGGTATTATACCCTGAAATTGATATATTTATCTGTTAAGTATCGAATCCGCATTGATTTTATTCAAAAGACTACACAAATTCATCATTAACGCCCATGATTTATAAGGGTTAATTTACTCTTATCAGTTCTTCAAGCCAGACACACGGCCGTATACTTTAACCGTGTAAGCTTTTGTTGGTTCTTCAAGCCAGACACACGATCGTGCTCTGGAAATAGACGCCCGTGTACTTCCCTTGTACGCTGGCGGTGTAAATCCTTGACTTTGATCCAAATTGTAGATGACTTCTCTAAATCACTTGAATTAGCACTCTTGACTCCATTAAACCTGATTTATCACCATAATAAAATTAAGTACCATTTCCTTATGATTTCTATAAAATCAATAATAAATTAACACAATTTATACTATAAAGATTGAGTATAAAATAGCTCTATCAAATTCCCCCACACTTAAACTCTTGCTTGTCCTCAAGCAATTGAATCAAATTAATTGAGAAATCCGTCATAGATTATACGAAATTTCTTTTCATCATTTCAAGCATCAATTCTTTTATAATTCATGACTTGTAATTTTAATGTCTACTAACTGGTTTCCTGTGATTAAATTACCATAGACAAAATTTAATAGCTAATCTAAACAAAACAAACTTTAATCCTTATGTTTAGCAAAAGAACTTTTATTCCAAAAGTAAATACTTAATCCAATAAGGAAAAAACACCCAATTAAACTTCATTGGATATTAGCAAGTATATAATCTTTGCAACACAAAGTAAAAGCATGGTATCTACTCTTTCCCTAGATTTTCTCCCTTTTTATTATAAGTCTTATTTCATTCAATGATCTTTACATTCATATTCTTTTGATTTAATCAAGCATATATTTTGATGGGTTTTTGCCCACTTCTTTTTCATGAACTTTCGCCTTTTCCGCCCTTATCGTTATGGTGAGTTCATTGAGTCGGCAACATCCCGAGCTCGTCACTCAAGTGATCGGGTTTTAAGATACCCCTACGGACTCTTCCTCACTCTAACATTTAAGTTCGAATACTCTTAACTCAATTACTTGAATCATTGGAGTAATGGCTATGCTTGATTCTTTTTTTTTTTTTAAAGGATCACTAAGGAGAAAGTTTCTTCTACATCTTTCACTAAGTGTTATCATGTTTCAAAAACAACTTCAAAGAGTATATAGTAACTAATTTAACCTAGAAGTAAACTTTTTTATTTTTCACTTAAGAACTCGATCTACTCTTAAACTTCCAATTCTAAAGCTAAATACAAGGTAAATTTGTTTCTTAAAGATTTCACTACTTAATTTTAACTAAGTATTCTAATCACAGCAGTAGGTGAGTAAAGCAATTGAACAAGTCAATTTCACATTCTGTAGATACTTATTACAACATTTAGTACAATCTCCAGATTTCATGAAAATTTTGAAAACTTTGACTTAAAATTTGCCATATAATGCTTAAGGATAAACATTCAAAGTATGAGTCAATTCTCTATTCTCTATATTTTATTATCCTCTCCCCTACACTTAGTTTGAACAGTGTCCGCACTATTCCTAATTCAGCACAATTAAAGAGGAATTTAAAACATAAGGAACATTAGAGAATAAGAGAAAATGAATACTAGTACTTCCTAGTATAAAGTGCAAAGTGATTGGAGTTCTCCCCTTAAGCACGAGAGAGTGTCATCTGATGATATGTACCTTTTTTGCAGCTAATCAAAAGAAAAAAAAATCAAAACAAAAATAAAATAGATTGAATTTTTTTTTTTTGACATGGGTTGCCTCCCATGAAGCGCTTTTCTTTAATGTCTTTGGCTAGATGTTCCTGGTAATTAATTGCAGTACTCAGGGTAAGTTAAACTGGTTTCTTCAATATTACACACTTGAAATCCTTCATAAAAAGGTTTCAAGTGATGACTATTGACTTTGAAAGTCTTACCAGTTTCAAGACTTGTGATCTCAATTGCACCATGTGAAAATATGTTAGTGATAACAAAAGGACCAACCCACCGTGAGCATAGTTTTCTAGAAAACAACTTCAATCGAGAGTGATAAAGTAATACTTTTTAACCTACAGAAAAATTCTTTCGAGAAATCATTTGATCATGAAAATCCTTTGTTTTTTCCTTGTAGATTTTAGTACTCTCATAAGCTTCTCTTCGAATTTCCTCAAGTTTTTGTAATTGAAGCTTTCTGTGCTCACCAGCCTCATCCATTTGCATGTTACATTATTTTACAGCCCAGTATGCCCTATGTTCCAACTCCACAAGGAGGTGACACGGTTTGCTAAATATCAAATGGTAAGGAGACATACCTATAGGGGTCTTGCAAGCTGTCCGGTAGGCCCATAATGCATCTTCAAGTCTTGTGCTCCAATCCTTCCTGCTTGGATTGACAGTTTTTTCCAAAATAGACTTGATTTCTCGATTTGATACCTCTACCAATCCATTGGTTTGAGGGTGGTATGCGGTGGAAGTGCGATGAGTGACATTGTACTTTTTAAGCAGAGTTTCCACTACTTTATTACAAAAGTGTGTGCCACGATTACTGATAAGAGCCTTTGGTGTCCCGAACCTAGCAAAAATATGAGATTTGACAAAATCCACAACAACTTTGGCATCTTTAGTTCGGGTCGCTTTGGCTTCCACCCACTTTGAGACATAATCCATAGCAAGAAGGATGTAAACATTACCGAAAGAAAGAGGAAAAGGACCCATAAAATCAATACCCCATATATCAAATATTTCACAAGCAAGAATAAGGGTAAGTGGCATTTGGTCTCTATATCCTAAGTTGCCAACTTTCTAACATCGTTCATAAGACTTACAAAACATATAAGAATCACGAAACAAGGTAGGCCAAAACAACCCACACCCTAACACTTTTTGAGCTGTCCTCTGAGGGCCAAAGTGTCCACCACATGTATATGAGTGACAAAATTGCAAGATAGAAGGAATATCGTCTTGAGAAATACACCTTCTAATGATTTGATCAGCATAATGTTTCCACAAATACGGATCATCCCATACATAGTACTTAGCATCACTTTTGATTTTATCTTTTTGACCCTTAGACAAATCACTTGGTAGTGTTTTAGTAACCAAATAGTTGACAATATCAGCATACCAAGGGATTGTCTTTTGAATAGAAAAGAGATGCTGATATGGGAAATCATCTTGTAGTGGTATTGACTCTTCACTGATGAGTATTCTATTGAGGTGGTCGGCAACTAAGTTTTCGGAGCCTTTCTTATCACGTACTTTTAGATCAAACTCTTGTAATAAGAGTATCCATCGAATAAGTCTTGGTTTCGCCTCCTTCTTCGCGAGCAAGTACTTGAGAGCTGCATGATCAGAGTAAACAATTACCTTAGTACCAAGTAAATATGATCTAAATTTTTCTAAAGCAAAAACAACAGCCAAGAGTTCTTTTTCCATTGTGGAATAGTTGTATTAAGCATTATCCAATGTTCTGGAAGCGTAGTAAATGACATGAGAAGCTTTTCCAACTCTTTGGCCAAGAACAGCTCCAACTGCATAATTGCTCGCATCACACATAATTGCAAAAGGAAGGTTCCAGTCAGGTGGTTGAATGATTGGAGCAGAAGTTAACTTATCCCTCAATGTGTCAAAAGCATGCTTGCAGGCCTCATCGAACTCAAATGCCACTTCTTTTTGCAGTAATCTACATAGGGGCTGAGTAATCTTGGAAAAATCCTTGATGAAGCGTTGATAGAATCCTGCACTCCCAAGAAAAGAGCGAATTTCCCGTACACTTACAGGGTAAGGTAAAGATTTAATCAATTCTATTTTAGCTTTATCGACTTCAAGTCTCCTAGAAGATACAATATGACCTAGAATTAGGCTCCGTTCAACCATAAAGTGACATTTTTCATAGTTCAATACAAGATTCTTATCTATACATCTTTGAAGCACTTTTGTAAGGTTAGTCAAACATGAATAAAAAAAGTTACCATAGACAGTGAAGTCATCCATGAAAACTTCTATGATATTCTCTACATAATCTGAAAATATACTAACCATACACCTTTGGAATGTGGCTGGGGCATTGCAGAGCCCAAAAGGCATCCTTCGATACACAGAAGTACCGAATGGACATGTGAAAGTAGTCTTCTCTTGATCTTCCGGTGCCACTGGAATTTGATGAAAACCTGAATAACCATCAAGACAACAATAGTGAGAATGGCCAGCCAAACATTCAAGCATCTGATCAAGAAAAGGAAGAGGGAAGCGATCTTTTCTAGTTGACGCATTCAACTTCCTATAATCAACACAAACCCTCAATCCATTTTGAACATGAGTAAGAACTAACTCACCATTAGAGTTTTCAATCACAGTTAAGCCCGTTTTCTTTGGAACAACTTGAATTGGACTTACCCATTTGCTATCGGAAATTGGATAGATCATACCTGCATCAAGAAGTTTCAAGATCTCTTTCTTTACTACTTCCAACATAGGCGGGTTCCAACGACGCTGAACTTCCCTTGAAGGTTTGCAATTATCTTCCATTAATATCTTGTGCATACATGTGGATGGGCTTAGTCGTTTGATATCAGCTATAGACCATCCAATGGCTTCTTTATACTCTCTCAACACTCGAATCAACTTTTCTTCTTCTAAAGTACTTAGTTTGTTAGAGACTATCACAACAAGAGTCTCATTTTCTCCTAAGAAGATGTACTTTAGATGTTCGGGTAAGGGTTTTAATTCTAGCTTTGGTGCCTACACAATAGAAGGAAGAAGTCTTGTGTTAGAAGGAGGTAAATTAATGTAGGACACACCATACCTGATAGGTTTTAACGATTCCAGCTCACAAATCATGTCCTACAAATCAGAGGATATTACAAATTTTTCCTTAAGAGTTTTTAATGCATTAATAGTAAGACTCTTATTAAGTGCAATTTTCAACTCATCATCGTCTATCAAGTCAAATGTAGCCTGTGTTAATGGGTCAATAACATCCACAACAAAAACAGGAGAGATATCACTAGTGTCAAGTCTAAGTTTTTGAATTCCCATTCCTAATCCGATCTAAACTAGACCCTATGCTCATCTAATCTAGATCCTCGACTTGAGTTAGGAATTTCGTTTGATTTTTGGAGTCGCCACCCAACAGTTGTTGGGAAAATTGAATTAAGACTAAAGGAGCGGATTAGTCTTAATTTGGACTACTAGTCGTCGTTATTTCCTCTTTTCGTTTTTGTGAAAAGTGGAAAAGGGAAAACCAGAGTTTCTAAGTCCGGAGGCTAACCTATTAAAACCTTTGCGGTTACCACCTAATCTCCTAAAATTGTTCATCTTTAGAAATGTGTTTCATTGTGTTTCTGTTACTTTTTTTTTTTTTATGTTTTTGAATTATTTCAAGAAAATGATTTTTTTATCTGTTTTATGGGTTAACCCGAATGGGTGCCTACGTACCTGCTACTCAGGATCAAACAAGCCGTAGTTCGCTTTTCTGAAAACTTTAGATTTGTTTGTGAATTTTAATTTTGAAATCTCTTTTGATTTATGTTCTTAACATTTTTGGGATTTTTCTAAAAAATCTAAGCCTAAACTTTGAATTTTATTTTTTTTTTGAAAATGATTTTAAGGGAAAACATCAATTTTGGATTTATTTGAAGAAAATGATTTTTCAAAGTGCTAAAACTTATTTTTTATTATTCTTTATAATTATTTTGAATTTTCTATTAATTTTCATGATTTTTATGATTTTTCTAAGGTTTCATGATTTTTTATAGTTTTATTATTTTTTATGATTTTTATTGATTTTTTTTATGATTTTTTTTAATTTTGTTAGAATTTTTATCCTAAGTTATTATCTATCTCATTTCGAAATCTAAAATTTTATCATTACTTTCTTAATATTCTTATTATTTTTCTGTATTTTATTATTTTTGTTTTTGTTATTTATTTCTTATTTTTCCTTTTTGCTACATTTTTAATTCTAGAAAAATCTAATTTCTACATTTTCCTATTTATTGAAAATATAACAAATGCAAATAATTAATAAATAAATGACTAAACAAATAACAAATAGTAATAAATAATAAATTATAAATTAATTTGGAACAAATAAACAAAATAAGTAAATTAAATAAAATAAATAAAAATATCCGGAAAATCCGACTTACCTGGATACGGGTCGGTGCGCGGGTCGGGTCGAATCGGTCGGACGCGGCGGCGGAGGTGGCTCAATCAGGGCGTTCCGGTGGCTCTTTTCAGCGGGTGAGGTGTCGAATCATAGCTTCTCGAGGGTGCTGAGTCGATTGGCGGTGGTGGTTTGCTCCCAGATCGCCTCCTGGTGGTGATTCAACTCCGGTCGGCACTTCGCGATTTTGGGTCTCCTCCGATGCTCTCCGATTTGCACTCTTTCCTTACTTTCTCTCGATTCTGAACTGTGTTTTGGCTTCGTCGTCTCCTCCTCTATTTATAGGCACTTCGAATCGAGCTGGATAAGCTTAGATTTCCTCCGATAGAAGCAAATTGGATCGACGGTTAAAAAAACAATTTTGATTCGTGTAAATCCATCGGTTTGTTGTGATTTGATTCCACTTAGATAATGTTTATCTCATTTCCGTTGAAGATCTGTTGGATTTGTGCAAAAAAATCGAATCAAAACGGCCGAAATACGAATTTTTCCTTCGCCGGCGATCTCGGGCTCGAGGTAGGAGATGATCACGCGCCCGGCGCGTGCGTTTCCTCCAGCTAATCAGATGCTGCCACATGTCCTGGGCAAATGCAAAATTCGCAAAACACGGAAACTGCTTCCTCCGCGATTCGAACGCTTGACCGAGCCCCCCTGCGCGCGCCTTAGCCCATGGTCCGGACCAGCTGAGCTAGCCCATTTTCCTGATTTTTCTTATTTCGCAAATTGCATATATGCAATGCGATTTTTCTATTTTTTTTTGTATTTTTTGAAAATTCCAAATTTTGTAAAAATTGTTTATTATTTATTATTGCTATTTCTGAAATCATTTTTCAAAATTGATATGTTTTCCTATTTATTTTTATTTTTTTTGAATATTTTTATTATTTACGGTAAATTAGAGAAAAATTGGAAAAAAATTAGGAAAAATTGAAAATTGATTATTGATGAGAATTATTGATTCCTAGGTCAAAAACGGGGTGTTTACAGCTGCCCCTCTTTGTGGTAAAGTTTGGAAAACTTAACTACAAAGATAAACAAAAGACCCCATTTTTGGCCTCCTAAATGAGTTTTGGTAGGAGAATGCCTCAAGAGCTGATAATCCCACGATTGAAGATGTTCCTAACAATTCAAGGTAATGTTCCCTCTCTAAAAAGTGCTGTATGGGCGAACTAATTGGCGACAGGACACATCTCAAGCATTGAGTAGGAATGTATGATGATAGGAAGCGTCTTATCAGACTTGCAAACTTGGAAAGAATATTGCCGAAAAGTGCCCCGAGAGCTGACTAATCGGGAGGGTTTAGGAAAGTGCCCCTCATGGGCTAACTAACCTTTGATAAAATGCCTCAAAAAGTGCCCCCTATGGGCTGACCATGAGGTAGATTTTTAGGAAAGTGCCCCCTATGGGCTAACTAACCTGGGATTGAACTTGTCTCAAAAAGTACCCCCTATGGGCTGACCATGAGAACAAGGTTTTAGGAAAGTGCCCCTCATGGGCTGACTAACCTAGATTGAAAATTTGCCTCAAAAAGTGCTCCCTATGGGCTGACAATGAGGACATGATTTTAGGAAAGTGCCCCCTATGGGCTAACTAACCTGATTTAGACTTGTCTAAAAAAGTGCCCCCTATGGGCTAACCATGAGAACAAGGTTTTAGGAAAGTGCCCCCTATGGGCTGACTAACCTACATTGGATTTGGACTTGTCTCAAAAAGTGCTCCCTATGGGCTAACCATGAGAACAAGGTTTTAGAAAAGTGCCCCTCATGGGCTGACTAACCTAGATTGGAAATTTGCCTCAAAAAGTGCCCCCTATGGGCTGACCATGAGGACAAAGTTTTAGGAAAGTGCCCCCTATGGGCTGACTAACCTATATTGGAAATTTGCCTCAAAAAGTGCCCCCTTTGGGCTGCCATGAGGACAAAGTTTTAGGAAAGTGCCCCCTATGGGCTGATTAACTTGGGATTGAACTTGTCTCAAATAGTGCCCCCTATGGGCTGACCATGAGAACAAGGTTTTAGGAAAGTGTCCCCTATGGGCTAACTAACCTACATTGGATTTTTGCCTCAAAAAGTGCCCCCTATGGGCTGACCATGAGGACAGGATTTTAGGAAAGTGCCCCCTATGGGCTAACTAACTTGATTTGGACTTGTCTCAAAAAGTGCCCCCTATGGGCTAACCATGAGAACAAGGTTTTAGGAAAGTGCCCCCTATGGGCTGACTAACCTAGATTTGGACTTGTCTCAAAAAGTGCCCCCTATGGGCTAACCATGAGAACAAGGTTTCAGGAAAGTGCCCCCTATGGGCTGACTAACCTACATTGGATTTGGACTTGTCTCAAAAAGTGCCCCCTATGGGCTAACCATGAGAACAAGGTTTTAGGAAAGTGCCCCTCATGGGCTGACTAACCTAGATTGGAAATTTGCCTCAAAAAGTGCCCCCTATGGGCTGACCATGAGGACAAAGTTTTAGGAAAGTGCCCCCTATGGGCTGACTAACCTAGATTGGAAATTTGCCTCAAAAAGTGCCCCCTATGGGTTGACCATGAGGACAAAGTTTTAGGAAAGTGCCCCCTATGGGCTGACTAACCTGGGATTGAACTTGTCTCAAAAAGTGCCCCTTATGGGCTGACCATGAGAACAAGGTTTTAGGAAAGTGTCCCCTATGGGCTGACCACCCTATTAAAGGAAATGTCTAGACAAGTGCTCCATTATGAGCTGACTCATCTGGTGCTCTTGAACATGCTTCTTACTGAGCTAGATGATGTGATGCCTTTCATGATGTGATGGTAGTTACCTATTAATATGCTTGCCAGTTTACCGTGGATAGCAACCAAACAACCGAACCTTCGTGTTGGTTTGCTTCTGCTTCTTTTCTTCTTATCCTGACATGGGACGTGTTGGTTTGCTTCTGCTTCTTTTCTTCTTATCCTGACATGGGATTGAAAATCTTGATGTGCTTCATTTCTTTATGCGCATGGCTCCTTCGTTGGTAATGTTATCCTACTAATGCACTAAGTTCTAATGCTTAAGAATAAACAAAATTATATCACAAATTTCATTAAGATTCATTATCATTTTAGTGTTTATCTTTTATTGACGAAGTGGTGGGTAATATGTTTAGGTGTATTTGTTGTGATGAGAATTGATTGGGATTGTCGACCATTCAAGGATATTAGCTTTGCTTGTAGAAAAGTAAAAACTCGACTCAACGAAATTTGTATCGAATACTGGCTTTCATAAACATTGGCAAAATTTCAATTCTCTTGCCTAAGGATAGTACATCTTTATAGCATCTGTGTTGACGGGGTCTCTCAATTCTGGACCATCCATCTGAGTTGATATCAGAGCGCCACCTGACAGAACCTTTTTCACCACGTAAGGGCCTTCATAATTTGGAGTGAATTTTCCTCTGGAGTCTTGGGCATTCGGGAGAACCTTTCTTAGTACTAGATCCCCCTCTTTGAAGTACCGAGGTCTCATCTTCTTGTTAAATGCTCGGGCTATCCTCTTTTGGTAACACTGACCATGACATAGTGCGGTAAGTCTTCTTTCATCAATCAAGTTCAACCGATCCAGCCTTTTCTTTACCCAATCTGATTCTGTTAATTGAGTTTCTGACAAGATTCTGAATGATGGTATTTCGACTTCCACTGGTAGCACTGCTTCTGTACCATATACCAATGAGTAAGGGGTAGCTCCCGTAGATGTTCTTATTGAAGTCCTATAAGCCATGAGGGCAAACGGTAACATTTCGTGCCAATCTTTGTAAGTTGTTGTCATTTTCTCGATGATCTTCTTAATATTTTTGTTAGCTGCTTCTACTGCCCCGTTCATTTGAGGTCGGTACGGGGTTGAATTTCTGTGGTTTATATGAAATTGTTGACATAAACCTGTCATCGATTTATTGTTGAGATTGGTACCGTTGTCGGTGATGATAGTCTCAGGAACTCCATATCGGGCTATTATGTCCCTTTTTAAGAAGCGGACTATTACCCCTTTTGTAACATTGGTATATGATGACGCTTCTACCCATTTGGTGAAGTAATCAATCGCTACCAGTATAAATCTGTGGCCATTGGATGTCGTTGGAGTGATTGGGCCGATTATGTCGATTCCCCACATGGAGAAAGGCCATGGCGCCGATAACAAATGTAGCTCGTTGGGTGGAGCATTTATCCGGTTTGCGTATACTTGGCATAGATGGCAGTGCTTGACATACTTTATGCAATCCGATTCCATGGTTAACCAGTAATACCCTAACCTCATGATTTTTCAGGCCAACATGTAGCCGTTCATATGAGGTCCACATACCCCTTCATGTACTTCCTTCACGAGTTCGCATGCTTCATTTTTGTCCACACATCTCAACAGGGTGGTATCAAAGGATCTCTTGTAGAGTATAGACCCACTTAATAAGAAATGGCTTGCTAACCTTCTGAGCGTTCTTTGGTCATTCTTGCTAGCCATTTCGGGGTATTTACCCTCTTGGAGAAAGGTCTTGATATCGTGATACCAGGGCTTGTCATCTTGTATCTTTTCAATTGTTAAACAATAAGCGGGCCGACTTTCGATGTCTATTTTCATCGGTTGAACTTCGGCTCCCCTTGTTATTTGAACCATGGACGCTAATGTGGCTAGGGCATTTGCAAACTGATTCTGAGTTCTCGGGAAATACGTGAAGGTGATTGCCTTGAACTCCTCCATTAGCTCTGTCAAGTGTTGGTGGTATGGTACCAGTTTGGGGTCTTTAGTCTTGTATTCCCCTCTTGTTTGCAGTATGATGAGCGACGAGTCCCCGTATACTTCTAATTCGCGGATTCCCATTTGGCAGGCCATCTTGAGGCCAAGAATACATGCTTCATATTCTGCTATATTATTGGTATAGGGAAATGTAAGTCTTGTCGCTGCAGGGAATTGAGTGTCGTCTGGGGATATCAATACTACCCCGACCCCACAACCGAATACATTAGCAGCCCCGTCGAAAAACAGTTTCCACATACCATTCTGCTCTCTCCCAGAGTCTTCTACCGGCATATCTTCTACTGTTAATATGTTCTCGTCCGGAAATTGGACTTGTATTTCTTGGGTATCGGTCTTGACAGGGTGTTCGGCCAACTGATCGGCTAAGGCTTGCCCCTTTATCAAGTTCTGGTTTACGTATGTGATGTCGAACTCGGATAGAAGCATCTGCCATTTAGAGATCCTCCCCATCAATGCTGGCTTCTCTGCCAAGTATTTCAAGGGATCATGTTTTGTTAACAGCTCAATATGGTAGTAAAGGGTGTATTGCCTTAGTCGATGCATGACCCAAATTAACCCACAACACGTCTTCTCCACCTCTGAGTACCTCTGTTCCCCATCTGTGAACTTCTTGCTCAGATAATATACGGGACGATCTCTTCCCTCTTCGTCTTTCTGCCCCAGCACACATCTCATGGATTCGGGGAGTATGGTGAGGTATAAGAATAAGGGTTTTCCTTGTTTCGGGACTATCAAGACCGGGGGTTTTATAAGATAGTCTTTGATTGTCCTGAACGCTTCTTCACATTCGTCGTCCCATTCTATTGCGGCGTTTTTCTTCAGCAGACGGAATAGTGGCCGGCATTTGTCAGTGAGTTGCGAGATAAAACGAGCTATGTAATTTAATCTCCCCAGCAAGCTTCTTACTTCTTTAACGGAGCGTGGGGAAGGTAACTCTAATATGGACTTTACCTTGTCAGGGTCAACCTTAATGCCCTCCTGGCTGATGACGAACCCTAATAATTTCCCCGTTGTAACCCCGAAAGTACATTTTTCCGGGTTTAACTTAAGCTGGAATTTTCTCAGTCGTTTAAACAACTTTCTCAAGATATCTACATGGCTTTCTCTTTCTTTGGATTTAGCTATCATGTCGTCGACATATACCTCAACCTCACGATGCATCATGTCGTGAAGTATGGCGACCATGGCTCTCTGATACGTTGCCCCGGCGTTTTTCAAACTAAAGGGCATGACTTTGTAACAGAAAGTTCCCCACGTCGTGATGAAGGTTGTTTTGGTTTTGTCTTCCTCGGCCATTTTTATTTGATTGTATCCTGAGAAACCGTCCATGAATGAGAAGAGATGGTTTCCTGCGGTGTTATCCACTAGACAATCAATATGAGGTAGGGGGAAGTTATCCTTTGGCGTGGCTTGGTTTAAGTCCCGAAAGTCCACGCATACGCGCACTTTTCCGTTCTTTTTCATGACGGGGACTATATTTGCCACCCATTCTGGGTAGTCGGATACTTCGATGAACCCTACTTCTAGTAGTTTCTTGACTTCTTCTTTGATTTTTAGCAAGATGTCAGGCCTAAATCTTCTTAATTTTTGTTTTTTAGGTTTGACATCTTCCCTTGTGGGAAGCCTGTGAACTACTATTGACTGGTCTAGCCCTGGCATGTCACCATATGACCAGGCAAACACATCTGCATATTCGATTAATAGCTCGGTTATCTCGCATTTTTGCTCAGCGCTCAAACTGGTCCCGATTTTGAGGTTCTTAGGGTTGGCGATGCTTCCTAGATTTACTGTCTCTACAGGCTCGTCGATCGAGATTCCGCTTTGTTCATGTTTTAGCCAATTTTCTTGTATTATTTCGTGGTCTAAGATATCGTCTTCAACAACTGACCCAGCAGCGTTGGAAACGATATCAGCGTTTTTACGTTTTACCTGCGCGAAATATCCCTGATGTTTGGTGGTGGGAGATTTGAGTGACATAAAAAAGGAAATCATATATAATAACAAACTGCAATGGAATTCGATAAATAGTCTCAATAAAATTTGTTTAATAATTTTTCTCTACTCTTGAGCTAACCTAGCGCTACTGATAGGACAACAAAACCAGTTGTTCAGAGCCGCATGCTGGTCGGACGCGCGGGAGATTGATTTCCCTTTGTTGTTGTCCTCTTTGTTTATCCGAAGCTCTTGAATGGTATTTGCCCTTCGGAAAGATTTTTGGAGAGGTGGGATGCACATCTGGGTGTCAATCAGCTTCCCCTTCATTCGGCCTTTAGCACTCCTTACTTGTGCTTCTTCCGCGGCCGTAGGAACATACCCCAGTCCGAAGGTCCCGTGCTGCCCCTCTTTAAACTGATGGCCCTCCTTGCTGGTCACCATATTCACTTCGTTGAAAATCTGCAACCCCAGGTCTTCTAATCCTTCATCCCCGATGTAAGGTATGGCAGTCTCTTTGTATATGGCGTAATCCTGCTCGCCCAGTACTGTAACTATCTGCCCATTTGTGATGAATTTGACCTTTTGGTGGAGGCTAGAGGGAATGGCACTAGCAGCATGTATCCAAGGTCGTCCCAAGAGTAGGTTAAAAGACCTTGGGATGTCGAGGACCTGGAAGGCGATGTGGAATACCTGTGGACCAATTTCCACCGGTAGGCTCACCTCCCCCACAATGTCCCTCTTCGACCCATCGAAAGCTCTGACCACTGTGGAGCTAGGTTTTATGTTGTTTGGATCGACCCCCAATAAGTCGAGCGTTGCCAATGGGCAGACGTTGAGGGACGATCCATTGTCGATAAGCACCCGAGAGACAATGGTGTCATTGCACCGGACCACTATGAATAGTGGCTTGGTATGTTGGTCTCCCTCTTCTCCTAGCTCTTCTGGAGAGAAAGATATTTGATCCATGGTAAAGATGGAGTTTGCCACGTGACCCATCTTGTCTGTAGCAATACCTTCCGAGACTTGAATCTGTTTTAGCACTTTAAAGAGTGCTTCCCTGTGGGGCTCAGACGTGGTAAGAAGGCCCATGAGAGATATCTGCGTTGGAACTTTATTCAGTTGTTCCATGATCTTGTATTCGCTGGCCTTTACCATCCTCATAAATGCAACAAGACCCTCTTCCTCTTCCTCCGTTTTCTCCGTATTGGGTTCTTCAGTCGGGCTCTTATACTTTGGATCGTATAATCTCCCAGAGCGGGTGATACCTCCCACTATAGGAGGTCGCTCTTGTTCGAGGGCCCGATAGTCGAACGGTGCAGCCTTGTAATTCTCTGCTGGTACGGGAACATTGAATACATACCTTTTTCTCGGGATTTGCACCTCAACTGATTGTCCCTCATAGCATTGTATAACCCGGGGCTTATGAAAGTTGATCATGTTGATGGTCTTTCCCTCGTCCTTTGTTGGGTTGTCTTGCTTTTCAAATTCCGGCCCCCACCCACTAGGCGGCCTTTGCTTAGTCGGGGTATAAGAGTAGTTTACCAGGTACTGAAATTTCCCATGTGGTTCCCCCAAAGTACCGACCGTTGGGTCTCCAGCTAGCCATCTCCTCTTAATGTGCGCCTTTGGAGTCTCTCCCGGAGCGGGTTGCTCAGCCGGAGTCTGTTTAAGGGCTTCTTTGGGAGCCGCCTCTTCTGACGTGATCATGTTGATGATGGGCCTGTGATTGGGCAGCGGGTTGGTGTTGACATTGGGTGCTGGGGCGTTCACAAAATCCAATTGTATGATTCCTACATCAATTAAGTCTTGGATTTTGTGCCGGAGCCTCCAGCACCTATCTGTAGAGTGCCCCTCTTGACCCATGTGGTAGTCACACTTGAGGCTGGAGTCGAAATTCTTAGGCTTGTATCTGTCGTTGGGGATCTCAAAGCTAATCAAGTTGTCTGCCCTCAACCGAGCGAAAACCCGACTAAGCGGTACGGGGATTGGGGTGAATTGTCTCGGGGCCCTGGCGGCCTGAGTTTGACCTGTCGTAGGTTGCTGGGTCGGGGCACTCGTGGTCTGGAAAGTTACCCGAGTCCCAGGTCTTTCTTTCTTACCGAAATGTACTGTACTGACTGTAGGCTCCTTAACTCTGTTTACTCCCAGGGGCCTCTGTGTTGGTGTAACCCTAGGAGGCTCCATTGATTGGAGTTTACCGGTGGTGATGGCATTCTCGATCCTACACCCCGCAGCCACTACCTCTGCGAAACTGGAGGAGGTCTGGCCCACAAGATGTGAAAAGTAGGTTTTGTCCAATTTATTGACAAATATGGATGTTAATTCCTTTTCGGACATCGGAGTGGCTACCCTGGCGGCTTGGGCCCTCCAGCGCTGAGCATATTCCTTGAACGGCTCAGCATGTCTTTTCCTGAGACTCCCCAGGTCGATTATAGATGGGGTGACTTCGATGTTAAACTTGTATTGATCATAAAAGGCCCGGGCTAGCTTTTCCCAGGTGTTGACAATGTTGAAGTCGAGGTGAGCATACCAGACCAATGTGGGGCCTGTGAGGCTGTCCTGGAAGGTCTGGAGCATGAGTTGATCGTATTGAGCATACTTGCTCATTTTCTGGGCATATAGCCTGGTATGCATCTTGGGGCAGCCGGTCCCATCATACTTTTCAAAATCTGGGGTCTTGAACTTGTCAGGGTATGCCTCCTCCCTGTATGCTGGCAGGTTAGTGATTCCGGCCTGTTCAAAACCATCAGGGCCTTCAATAGTTTTCATCTTGTCATTGAGCTGCTGGAAGAGTCGCTTCTCCATTTCCTTTTGTCTCTCTTCCATTTCCTTTTTCAGATCATCAGAGGTCGGCCCCTGGCTGACCTTCGGCTCATACTCAAAGGCTGGGTTAAGGTGGGAATTGATTTCTTCGTATTCTAGAGGCTGTCCCTCCACTGCCTTTCCCTTCCTGGCCCCTGAATACTCTTCCTAGGCTGGCTGGGTGTTGCGCAGGAGGCCGATGCTTTCAGTCAAGAGGTGAACCTGGGCAACCAGCTGTTGGACCGTTTGCTCTAGGGATATGATCCTGGAGTCTGAGGCAGCTTCAGCGTTGGTGTTGTTGCGGTTATCACTGCTATTAGCCATTTTTGCTCTTGAGCATGTGAGAACTGGGCTTCTAGGAGGGTTCGATTGCTAGGAAGCTATTTTGATACCTGGACGCGCATTTTTTATTTTAGTGTGATGGATGCAAGAATGATATGCATGCGTCACGCGGATGCTAAAAGATAAAAGGGTTGGCAACTGATTGACAATGTAATACTGAAACTTTACTTTTATTAAATATTAAAATTTTCGGAGTTCAATGATCAAAAGATTACAAATAATGCCCTATTTCCTAGCTCCTTTAGTTTTCTGTTGTGGAGGCTCGGACTTTCCACTGATGACGGCTTCTAGTTCCTTGACTTTGTTTTGGCACTTCTCCAGTTGTGCTTCCAAGGCCTTGTTCCTTTGGTCGGATTCCTTGAAGCGTCCCTTCCAAATGTCTTTCTTATAATCTTCCGCTTCGAAGTACACTTCCATCCGAGCCTTGACCTGCTTCAGGTAGATCTCTGTCTCTGGGTTGGTCTTGTCTGGTCTTGGCTGGGTGACGTCTGGAACCCGGTATGCCCTTTCCCCTGTCTGGTATAGCTGGCAGATTACAAACTCTCTGGTGGCTCGGTGTTTTCCCACTTCGCCATCTAACTCTCCAAAGTCCACATTCGGGCTTTCGATTCTAGCTTCCTAAAGTGCTTTGACCTCTGCCAGCTTAGCAAATTTCTCGGCTACCAACAGGTTTGGATCTTGATACTCAAAGGTGACTGCTTTGAGCGAGGGCCGATAAACTATGTCTTGGATAGTACCGAACTGGCGGACCACTGAATTTGGGTGATATCCAATACATCCATTGATCCCGATTAACGGCACTGCTTGGAAATTACTGCAAGTCAAGATGATTTTATTGCAGCAGCTCCACCTGGCTGTCTATAGAATGTCTTCAGCGCTAAGGCTTCTAAGTAGATCTACCCAACTGTGGCTGGTAATGTCGTCGGGTAGCTTCACCTTTTCTATACAGGAATCCACCAGATCTACCTATTGGGCTAGGGTTTTCTTGACCATGTTTAGCCCGAAGCACTTGAGGTGGCTTACAAACCATATTAGCAGAAGGTTGATGCTGGAGCGGAGGATCCCATGGCCTTTCTTCTTAAGGAAATTTAAGTTCCGGATCTGTTCTGCCAGTAGAGCCGGGATGTAAGATCTCCCTTCCAAGAATTGGGTCACCAGCTCCGCAACCCGGTAGTAGATATAGAAGGTTCCGGTGGGGAATAGTATAGTGGCGAAGGCTATCAAGATGAAAGCATTCACCCTTCTCTGCCTGTAAGTCTTAGGGTCTCCACACAGGATGTCCTTTCTATCCCCATTGTCTTCTCGGGCAATGAACCAGGCTTCTAAGTCATCCATGCGTATGCAGTACCCATTACAGCCTGCCAGGGCTTTGTTGACTGCTGTTTTGCGGATGCCCAGTAGTCTGCTGAATATACCGGCTGGCCCGGCCTCGAAGTCTGGCGTGTAAGTCTGATCAGTCAGTGCTGGAGCCTGTAGCAACTGGGTGTACTCCTCCAGGGTAGGGGTGATCTCATGCGGCCCGATGAAGAAAGCTGCGAGCTCGATCTCCCATAACTGGAGTATGGCCCGGACCATAGGTAAATTCTCCTCTGTCTTGGTTAACGAAAGGATGGTGCTGATCTTTTGCTGGATGAAGGCCTGCTCCTCTGGGTTGTATAAGCTAAACCAATGGTCCAGCACCAATTTTGGGTCCAAAGGCTTGTACACCCGAATTTCCTTGCGGAGGAGGCGATCGACTGCGCTGCTAGCCATCTATTACAATAGGAAATAACCTAGTTACAAACAAAACTATGAAAACATTACAGGGAAATAGTCCTGAACTCCAAGGACAAAATAACAAACCATTTCATTGTCATCCAATCGCCAACCCCTCGTATGATGTTATATATGCAAGTAGGTTGGTTCTAACTGGTTCCCGAGCTCTATGGCCTCCCACATTCTCGAAGAAATGGATCTTAGGCCATATCGAAGCATAGGGTGGGGTAGCCTAATCGGTCCCGAACGGTGAATCAACTCACTTCGCCCGAAACCTACACAATGGCTCCCCGTCTTAGGTTGCTAGGACGGTCCGGGTTCGATCGCATCTACTCACATAAACATATGTATGCATGCAAAACCCCCATAGCAAAGAAAAACTAAAAATCTAACTAAACCCTGAAAAGTTAGCAACAGAATAATAATCGAAAACACATTTCTTTAAGATAAAGATTTGAAGAGATTCAGGTGGCTAGCCTGCTGGTATGAGGTCCCCAGTGGAGTCGCCATCCTGTTGAGTCTAATTTTTTGAATTCCCATTCCTAATCCGATCTAAACTAGACCCTATGCTCATCTAATCTAGATCCTCGACTTGAGTTAGGAATTTCGTTTGATTTTTGGAGTCGCCACCCAACTGTTGTTGGGAAAATTGAATTAAGACTAAAGGAGCGGATTAGTCTTAATTTGGACTACTAGTCGTCGTTATTTCCTCTTTTCGTTTTTGTGAAAAGTGGAAAAGGGAAAACCAGAGTTTCTAAGTCCGGAGGCTAACCTATTAAAACCTTTGCGGTTACCACATAATCTCCTAAAATTGTTCATCTTTAGAAATGTGTTTCATTGTGTTTCTATTACTTTTTTATTATGTTTTTGAATTATTTCAAGAAAAGGATTTTTTTATTTGTTTTATGGGTTGACCCGAATGGGTGCCTACGTACCTGCTACTCAGGATCAAACAAGCCGTAGTTCGCTTTTCTGAAAACTTTAGATTTGTTTGTGAATTTTAATTTTGAAATCTCTTTTGATTTATGTTCTTAACATTTTTGGGATTTTTCTAAAAAATCTAAGCCTAAACTTTGATTTTTTTTTTTGAAAATGATTTTAAGGGAAAACATCAATTTTGGATTTATTTGAAGAAAATGATTTTTCTAAGTGCTAAAACTTATTTTTTATTATTCTTTATAATTATTTTGAATTTTCTATTAATTTTCATGATTTTTATGATTTTTCTAAGGTTTCATGATTTTTTATAGTTTTATTATTTTTTATGATTTTTATTGATTTTTTTTTATGATTTTTGTGAATTTTGTTAGAATTTTTATCCTAAGTTATTATCTATCTCATTTCGAAATCTAAAATTTTATCATTACTTTCTTAATATTCTTATTATTTTTCTGTATTTTATTGTTTTTGTTTTTGTTATTTATTTCTTATTTTTCCTTTTTTCTACATTTTTAATTCTAGAAAAATCTAATTTCTACATTTTCCTATTTATTGAAAATATAACAAATGCAAATAATTAATAAATAAATGACTAAACAAATAACAAATAGTAATAAATAATAAATTATAAATTAATTCGGAACAAATAAACAAAATAAGTAAATTAAATAAAATAAATAAAAATATCCGGAAAATCCGACTTACCTGGATACGGGTCGGTGCGCGGGTCGGGTCGAATCGGTCGGACGTGGCGGCGGAGGTGGCTCGATCACGGCGTTCCGGCGGCTCTTTGCAGCTGGTGAGGTGTCGAATCCTAGCTTCTCGAGGGTGCTGAATCGATTGGCGGTGGTGGTTTGCTCCCAGATCACCTCCTGGTGGTGATTCAACTTCGGTCGGCACTTCGCGGTTTTGGGTCTCCTCCGATGCTCTCCGATTTGCACTCTTTCCTTACTTTCTCTCAATTTTGAACTGTGTTTTGGCTTCCTCGTCTCCTCCTCTATTTATAGACACTTCGAATCGAGCTGGATAAGCTCGGATTTCCTCCGATCGAAGCTAATCGGATCGACGGTTAAAAAAACAATTTTGATTTGTGTAAATCCATCGGTTTGTTGTGATTTGATTCCACTTAGATAATGTTTATCTCATTTCCGTTGAAGATCTGTTGGATTTGTGCAAAAAAATCGAATCAAAACGGCCGAAATACAGATTTTTCCTTCGCTGGCGATCTCGGGCTCAAGGTAGGAGATGATCACGCGCCCGGCGCGTGCGTTTCCTCCAGCCAATCAGATGCTGCCACGTGTCCTGGGCAAATGCAAAATTCGCAAAACGCGGAAACTGCTTTCTCCGCGATTCGAACGCTTGACCGAGCCCCCCTGCGCGCGCCTTAGCCCATGGTCCGGACCAGCTGAGCTAGCCCATTTTCCTGATTTTTCTTATTTCGCAAATTGCATATATGCAATGCGATTTTTCTATTTTTTTGTATTTTTTGAAAATTCCAAATTTTGTAAAAATTGTTTATTATTTATTATTGCTATTTCTGAAATCATTTTTTAAAATTGATGTGTTTTCCTATTTATTTTTATTTTTTTTGAATATTTTTATTATTTACGGTAAATTAGAGAAAAATTGGAAAAAAATTAGGAAAAATTGAAAATTGATTATTGATGAGAATTATTGATTCCTAGGTCAAAAATGGGGTGTTTACAACTAGGATATTTCATGACATCATAAATGTTAAATTTAATCACTTCACCATCAAATTCCATAGTGAGGGTACCATCATGTACATCAATTTTCGTCCTGGATGTCTTAAGAAATGGTCTCCCTAATAATATCAGTAATGAATTATGAGAATCATCATTCTCCATGTCAAGCACATAAAAATCAACAGGGAAAACCAACCCATTAACTTGTACTAAAACATCTTCTAGAACTCCCTCAGGATAAACATTAGACCTGTCAGCAAGTTGAATAATAACACCTGTTTCCTTCAAGGGACCAACATTTAAACATTGATAAATAGACAAAGGCATGACATTGATCGAAGCTCCTAGATCACACATGGCTTTAGCAATTCCAAGATTACCTATTTTGCAAGGAATAGTAAACATACCTGGGTCCTTACATTTAGGAGGAAGCTTCTTCTGAAGAATAGCTGAAACATTCTCACCTACACGAATCTTTTCATTACCTTTTAGCTTTCTTTTGTTAGTGCACAACTCTTTAAGAAATTTAGCATAGCGAGGTACTTGTTTTATTGCATCAAGTAAAGGAATATTTACCTCAACTTTGCGAAAAGTTTCAAGAATCTCTTTTTCTTTAGCTTCATTATTGGATTTCGCTAATCTAAAAGGGAAAGGGGGTGCTGTCACCATGACCTTTGGTGGTTCAACGAGGGATCCTCTAGTCTGGTTGTCCTACTGGCCCGGAGTCGAAATCTCTTTCTCAGTCTCTTCCTCAAGATTAGATCGGTGTCCTTTCTTATTTGATCCCTGCAATTCTGTTCCACTTCTCAAGGTAATTGCATTAGCGCTTTGCTTTGGATTTGTGATAGTTTGAGAAGGTAACTTACCTTAAGTTTCTAACCTGTTTATAGAAGAAGCAAGTTGGCTTACCTGGTTCTCCAAGTTTTGAATGCTCTGCTTTGTCTCATTTTGAAATTGTTTTGTATTAATAGCAAGCGATTTAACAATTTCCTCAAGAGACATACCTGAATTGGAAGGCGCTTGTGGTACTTGGTTTGATGGCTTAGGCTGGAATTGTTGGAAGTTTTGTGGTCTATTTCCATATCTGAAGTTAGGATGATCCCTCCATCCAGGATTATAAGTATTCAAGTAGGGATCATATTTCCTTTGTGGCTGTCCTGGGAATCCTCCTACAGCATTGGCATGCTCATGATTGTCATCTTGCAATGTGGGGCACATGTCAGTAGGATGATTAGGGGTAGCACAAACCTTCACCTGCTGTGTATTTCCGAGGGCTAGCTGCTGTACAAGGGAGGTTAGGTTAGAAATTTGATGTTCAAGGTTAGAAACACTTACCTCATTTACCTTCCTTGAAGGAAAATCATGTCTAAACCCAAATTGTTGTGAATTAGCAGCCATAATGGAGATCAATTCCCTAGCTTGACCAGGGGTTTTATTCACTATGGCACCTCCACTAGTAGCATCCATCATCTTCCTCTCCATCGGAAGCAGACCTTCATAGAAGTATTGAATGAGAAGTTGTTCAGATATCCTATGTTGTGGACAACTTGCACAAAGTTGCTTGAACCTCTCCCAATACTCATGAGGAGTCTCGGTATCCCTCTGTTTGATACCACAGATCTCTCTTCTTATGCCAGCGGCTCTAGATGCAGGGAAAAATTTGTCCAAGAAGAGCTTCGCCATATCTGTCCAAGTAGTTATAGAACCTGGAGGCAAATAAAACAACCAATCTTTAGCTCTAGTACTTAAAGAAAATGGAAAGGCACGCAACTTGATTTGATCGTCGGATATTCCTTGTGGCCTCATATTAGAACACATTATATGAAACTCTTTCAAATGTTTGTGAGGATCTTCATTCTCAAGACCATGAAAAGTGGGTAGCAAATGTATCAAACCGGATTTCAATTCAAATTCAACAGCCAATTCAGGATATTGAATACAAAGTGGTTGTTGATTTACATCCGGTGCAGCTAATTCTCTTAATGTTCTTTCAGGATTTGCCATATCTTCTTCTTTTTCAGATTCAATGGATGAATTAGACAAATCCAATGCCAAGTTCAGTCTAGGGGATGAAGATGATACGGTTTCTTTTTGACGCAGCTTAGCTTCTCTTCGCAGTCTCTTAAAAGTCTTCTCAATCTCTGGATTATAAGTGAGTTCACCTGTATGAGAAGAACGAGTCATGCAAGAATAGAAATAAATTTGACTCCAATCCCCGGCAACGATGCCAAAATTTGATGGGTGTCGAATCCAACATAATTAAAACCTACTCCTAAACAATTATATAATTTGTATATAGCAGTGAGTAGGGTCGTATCCATAGGGATTGGTTAAATATATTTCTATTAAAAGAGAATAGAGAGAAAAAGAAGAATGGGGGTTTTGTTTGTAAATTGAAATAATACTGGAATCAGATAATAAAATTGAATAATGATGAAAGCCTAACCAAAGGAATCATTATAGTTTAATTCATAGAACTGATCATTGATGCAAATATTTTCTATTCTTTATCTAAGATAAACTGGTTATGGTTATTAACAAGATCTAATAACCTATCTCTCCTTACTTTCTTGATAATCAAAACAAGCTCTTTGATTACTTCTCTTATTGATTAAACAACCCTAAACAAGCTCTTAGGATTTAATCTATCAATAGCATTAAAAACAAGAGAGACTACCAATTCATGCCAGTAGATTATAAGATAACCTATTTAAACAATGTTATATATCTTCATAACATGAATTTGACTATCTATTCTATAATCAAACATGTTATTGTGTTACATAAATTAGAACCATCAAACAATTACGGATCTGACGTTCTAGTTGACAATATATTAACTTGCTAATTGAATAGAAGAGCTATAATTCATACCAATCAAACAAGATAATAATAACAAAACATTCAGAAGATATATAAATACTTAAAAACAAAGAATGGAATAAAAATAAATCAATTAGATCTCACAATTCTTGAAGAACTAAACTTGTTATGATCCTTTGGCTAGAAAATCTGTTTAGCCACACATGTTCATCTACAAACAAAATCAAAGAGTGAAAAAAATATGAAAAGTTTTTTTTTTTTTTTTTTTTCAGGTGTCTTCTGCCTTTCCTATTCGGTTTCTTCACTCCTCAACTCCCTCCTTTTGGAAAACGAAGAGATATATATAAGAAAACTGAAAGATCTCCTGAAACGGCCAAACTTATCCATATACACGGTCTCATCTCAGGGTTATACACAACCGTGTATTTAAACTGTGTAAGCTTCTGTTAGTTCTTCAAGCCAGACACACGGCCATGTACTTTAACCGTGTAAGCTTCTATTGGTTCTTCAAGCCAGACACACGGCCGTGCTCTGGAAATACACGCCCGTGTACTTCCCTTGTACGCCGGCGGTGTAAATCCTTGACTTTGATCCAAATTGTAGATGACTTCTCTAAATCACTTGAATTAGCACTCTTGACTCCATTAAACCTGATTTATCACCATAATAAAATTAAATATCATTTCCTTATGATTTCTATAAAATCAATAATAAATTAACACAATTCATACTATAAAGATTGAGTATAAAATGGCTTTATCAATAATCTTGCTCGCCCAGTACGGTGACGATCTATCCATTTGCAATGAATTTGACCTTTTGATGGAGACTTGAGGGTATGGCTCCAATGGTATGTATCCATGGCCTTCCCAAAAGTAGATTAAAAGATCTTGGGATGTCAAGGACTTGGAAGGAGATGTAGAACACTTGCGGGCAATATCTACCGACAAGCTTATTTCCCCTACTATGTCTCTTTTTGACCCGTTGAAAGCCTTGACCATCGACGAGCTAGGTTTAATATTGCTTGGATTGATGTCTAATAAGTCGAGGGTAGTCAATGGGCAAACATTGAGAGACGACCCGTTGTCGATGAGTACTTGGGAGACAATTGTGTCGTTGCATTTTACCACTATGAATAGTGGTTTTGTATGTTGGTCTCCGTCTTCTCCTAGCTCTTCGAGGGAGAAAGATATCCGGTCCATGGTGGAGATAGAATCTGCCACATGACTTAATTTGTTTATAGCGATGCCTTCTGATACCTTGATCTGTTTGAGCACTTAGAATAGTGCTTCCTTGTGGGGTTCGGAGGTTGCAAGGAGGCCCGTAAGTGATATTTGGGCTGGAACCTTGTTCAGTTGTTCTATGATCTTATATTTGCTCGCCTTGACCATTTTTGTAAATGCAGCGAGTCCCTCTTCCTCTTCCCTTTCTATCTCCATGTTGGGTTCCTCAGTTAAGATTTTATATTTCGGGTCATAAACTCTCCCAGAGCGGGTGATTCCTCCTACCATAGGGGGTCGCTCTTGATCGATGGTCTGATAGTCAAACGGTGCGGCCTTATACTTCTCTGCGGGTATTGGGACATTGAACACATACCTCTTTTTTGGAATTTGTATCTCGATAGGTTGTCCCTCATGGCACTTTATGACCATCGGCTTTTGGTTTGACTTTATCATGTTCATGGACTTCTCCCCTTCTTTTGGTGGGTTGTTCTCTTTTTCAAACTCGAGCCCCCATCCACTAGGCGACCTATACTCTGTTGGGCCGTAAGAATAATTTATCAGGTACTCAAATTTCCAATGTGATTCTCCTAAGGTATTGACTGTTGGATCTCCAGCTAACCATCTCTTTTTGATATGTGATTTGGGGGTTTTCTCTAGAGTTTGGCGGGAATGACTTTTCTGCCGGCCTGTCGCCTTTTGCTTTGAGGATTCTTTGGGTCTCGACTCTTTAGATGTGATCATATTGATGGTGGGCTTATGGTTGGGCAACGGATTGGTGTTGACATTAAGTGCCGGGGTGTTAACAAAGTCCAACTACACTATCCTAACGTCAATCAAATCTTGGATTTTATTTCGGAGCCTCTAGCATTTGTTTGTAGAATGCCCCTCTTGGCCCATATGATAGTCACATTTGAGGCTTGAGTCGAAATTTCTAGGCTTATACTGGTCATTCGGGATCTCGAAGCTAATCAAATTATCCACCTGCAGTTGAGTGAAGACCTGGCTGAGCGGGATTGGGATTGAAGTGAACTGCCTCGGGACTCTGGTGGCCTAGGCGTGATTTATGGGGGACTGCTGGATTGGGGCACTCGTAGTCTGGAACGTCACACGAGTCCTAGCCTTATCTACTTTACCGGAGTTAACTGTGCTGATGGTAGACTCCTTAGCTTTGTTACTTCCCAAAGATCTTTGTGATGATGTGACCCTGGGAGGATCCATTATTTGGAGTCTGCTTGTTGTGATGGCATTTTCAATCCGATACCCTGCTGCCACTACTTCGGCAAAACTGGATGATGTCTAGCCCACCAGATGTGAGAAGTAGGTCTTATCGAGAGTGTTGACAAATATGAATGTCAACTCTTTTTCAGAAATCGGGGTTGCTACCCTGGCAGCTTGAGCTCTCCAACGTTGAGCATACTCCTTGAAAGACTCAGCGTATCTCTTTTGAAGACTTCCCAGGTCAATTACTGAGAGGGCAACTTCAATGTTGAACTTATATTGGTCATAGAATGCTCGAGCGAGCCTTTCTTAGGTATTGACCTGATTGAAATCTAGGTGGGCATACCAGACTAGAGCATGACCTGTAAGGCTATCCTAGAAGGTCTGGATCATAAGTTGGTCATATTGAGCATATTTGCTCATCTTTCGGGCATATAACGTTGTGTGCATCTTGGGGCATCCAGTGCTGTCATACTTTTCAAATTCTTGGGTCTTGAATTTATCGAGGTATACTTCCTCCCCATATGCTGGCAAGTTGGTGATCCCGACTTGTTCGAAACCGTCAGACCCCTCTATTGTTTTCATTTTATTGACCAGTTGTTAAAAGAGTCTCTTTTCCATTTCTTTTTGTCTCTCCTCCATTTCCTTCTTCAAGTCATCAGAGGTCGGACCTTAGTTGGCTTTCGGTTCATACTCAAAGGCCGGGTTAAGGTGAGAATTGATTTCTTCATACTCTGGAGGCTGACCCTCCACTGTTTTCCCTTTTTTGGCCTTTGAGTGTTCTTTTTGAGTTGGCTGGGTGGTGTGAAAGAGGCCAATGCTTTCAATCAGGAGGTGGACTTATGCAGCTAGATGTTGGACCGTTTGTTCTAGGGATACGATCCTAGGATCTGAAGCAACGTCAGCACTTGTGTTGTTGAGGTTGTCGCCACTATTTGCTATCTTGGTTCTTAAACGAGTGTAGATTGGGCTCCTTGGAAGGTTCGGTTGTTTGGGAGCTATCTTTGATACCCGGCGCGCATTTTTCTTAGTATGATGTATGCATGAAAATGTGATGCATGTGTCACACAAATGCTAAAATAAAGGGGCCAACAATTGATTGATGATATAATACTGAAGCTTTATTTTTATTAATACTGGAAACTTGGAGTTCAATACTTGAAAAAAATGAAAAAGTACAATAAATTTATTTTCTAATTCTCTTGGTCTTCTGCTGCATAGGCGCCGGTTTTCCATTGATGACAACTTCTAATTCCTTGACTCTAGCTTGGGTCTTTTTCAGCTAAGCTTCCAAGGCTTTGTTTCTTTGACCGGATTCCTTGAATCGGCCTTTCCAAATGTCCTTTTTATAGTTTGCAGCCTTAAAATATACTTCCATTTGAGCCTTGACTTGCGCCAGGTAGATTTCCAGCTCCGGGTCTACTTTATCTAGCTTAGGTTGGGTGATATCTGGGACCCGGTATGCTCTTTCCCCTGTCTGATATAGCTGGTGGATTACGAACTCTTTGGTGGCTCAGTGTTTGCCCACCTCACCATTTAGCTCTTCGAGGTCTACATTCGGGCTCTCGATTCGGGCTTCCCATAGTGCTTTGACCTCTACCAGCTTAGCAAATTTCTCAGCTACTAATAAGTTCGAACCTTGATACTTAAATGTGATTGCTTCCAGTGGAGGCCGATAAACTATGTCTTGAATAGTACCAAACTGGCGGTCCACCGAGTTGGGATGATAACCTATACATTCGCTGATACCGATTAGAGGCACAACTTGAAAGTTATTACAGGTTAATATAACTTTATCGCAACAACTCCATCTAGTTGTCCACAAAATGTCGTCGGCACTGAAACTTTTAAACACTTCTACCTAACTATGGCAGGTAAGGTCGTCGGGTAGCCTTATCTTCTCTATGCACAAGTCCATGAGGTCCACTTGTTGAGCCAAAGTTTTCTGGACCAAGTTCAGCCTGAAGCACTTGAGGTGGCTTACAAACCAGATCATGATAAGGTTAATATTTAAGCGAAGGATCCTGTGGCCTTTTTTCTTGACGAAGTTTAAGTTCTAGATCTGTTTAGCCATTAGAGCTGGGATGTAAGATTTTCCTTCCAAGAATTAGGCCACTAGTTCTGCGACTCGGTAGTAGACATAAAAAGTTTCGGTGGGGAAGAGTATGGTGGCGAAGACTGTCAAGATGAAAGCACTTACCCTTCTTTGTCTATAACTCTTGGGGTCCCCATACAATATGTCTTTCCTATCCCCATTATCCTCTCGAGCTATGAACCAAGCTTCCAGCTCATCCATTCGTATGCAGTATCTGTTACAATTTGCTAAAGCTTTGTTGATTGCTATTTTGCGAATACCTAGAAGTCTGCTGAAGATACCGGCTGGCCCGACCTCAAGATCCGGTACATACACTTCGTTGGTCAGTGCTGGAGCCTGTAAAAGTTGGGTGTACTCTTTCAGAGTGGGAGTAATCTCATGTGGCCCAATGAAGAAAGCCACGAGCTCTATTTCCTATAGATGGAGCATGGCCCGTACCAAGGGTAAGTTCATTTCCATCTTCATCAGCGAGAGGATGGGCCCTATTTTCTACTGAATGAAGGCCTGCTCCTCTGGGTTGTATAGAGTGAATCAGTGGTCCGGTACCAATTTCGGGTCTAGAGGTTTGCATACTCGGATTTCTTTGTAGAGGAGGTGGTCAACTGTGGAACTAGCCATCTATTACAACAGAAATTTCTAATTACAACAAGAACTATGTTACAATGAGAACATTATAGGGAAATGTATCTGAACTCCATGAACAGAATAAAAGTATTACATCATCAATCAGTTGTCAGCCCATGAGGTCGTGTATGCAAATAGGTAGGTTCTAACAGGTCCCCAAGCTCTATGGCCTCCCGCATTCTCGGAGAAACGGATCTTAGGCCATATCGAATTATTGGGTGGGGTAGCCTAATCAGTCCCAAACGGTGATCATATCACTTCATTTGAAACCTACACAATGGCCCCCTGTCTTAGGGTCCTAAGATGGCCCGAGTTTGATCGTATCTACTCACACAGCTACATGTATGCAGACTCAATAGCAAAAGTAAATAACTGACCCTATATTTAGCTAAATCCCTTAAAGGTTAGCAATAGTATAACAATTAAAAGACATTTCTTAGAAAGGAGGGATTTGAGGAGATTCAGGTGGCTAGCCTACTAGAGAGAGAGAATCCCCAGTGGAGTCGCCATCTTGTCAACTCTAATTTTTGAATTTTCCATTCCTAATTCGATCTATACTAGACCCTATGCTCATATAATGTAGACCCTTGACTTGAGTTAGGAATTTCGTTTTGTTTTGGAGTCGCCACCCAACTATGGTTGGGAAAAATTGAATTAAGACTAATTGAGTAGATTAATCCTAATTTGGACCACTAGTCAGTGTGATTTCCTTTTTTATTTTTGTGAAAAGAGGAAATGGGAAAACCAAAGTTTCTGGATTTGGAGGCTAACCTATTAAAACCCTAAGGTTACCATCTTATTCTCCTAAAATCTAAACCTTATCCAAAATGTCTTTTATTTATTTATTTTTTGTTGTCTTTTCATTGTGTTTTTGAATAAGTTATTCTAAGAAAATGATTTTTTTTTTCTTTTTAGAGTTGCCCTAAATGGGTACCTACGTACCTGATATTTAGGATCAAACGGGCCATAGTTCGCTTTTCTTGAAAAACCTTAATGTATTGGTGATTTTTAATTATGAAATTTCTTTTGATTTATGTTTTTACCATCTTAGTATTTTTCTAAAAAGAAAATCTGAGCCTAAACTTGATCATTTGATTTTTCTAAAAAAATATAATTTTTAGGAAAAAACTAATTTTGGATTTATTTAAGAAAATGATTTTTCTAAGTGATAAAAATTTCATTTTTTCTATTTTTTAATCCATTCCTAATATTATAATTTTTTATTGATTTTTATTCATTTTTATTAATTTTCCTTATTTTTTTATTAATTTTTTATAATTTTTATTGAAAAATTTTCTTCTATATTATTTATCTATCTTAAACTAAAATATGAATTTTACTATTTTTTCTAATTTTTATTTTTATCATTTTATTTATATTTTTTTATTTTTTTTATTTATCATTATAATTATTTATTCTTATTATTATTCATCCTAAATTAAATAAAACAAATCTAAATTCTAATATATTTTTATTTTTAAATTATAAATAACAAGTAAATAAATAAATAATTCGAAAAAAAATTAAAATAACTAAATAAAAAAATAAGAAATAAATAAATCGAAAAATTCGACTTACCTGGATTCGAGTCGGTGCGCGGGTCGGGTCGGTCGAGTCGAAGCGGGTCGGGTCGATCGGTCATGGTGGCTGGGAGTGCTTGTTAACGGTGTTCTAGCGGCTTTTCGAAGCAATTGAGGTGTCGTTTTCTAGGTTTTCGGGGGTGGGGAACTCAACTATGGTGGTGAATTTCTCCAAAAACGCCTCCTAGTGGCAGCTCGATGCTTGATCGGTGGTCGCAGCTTGGAAACTCCGGTGAGGCTTCGATTTTCTCTCTTTTTCTCACTTTTGATCCGTGATCCTGCTTCCTCCCTTTCTCCTATATTTATAGCCGCAAAGAATCGAGTTGGATAAGCTCATATTTCCTCCGATTGAAGCAAATCGGATTTGCGGTTAAAACCTTCCTCCGATTTGTGCAAATCCATCAATTGTTTGTGATTTGATTCTAATTGGATTATTTTTATCCTATTTCTATTGAAGATCTGCTGGATTTGTGTAAAAAAATTGAATCAAAACGGTCGAAATTCGATTTTTCCTTACCAGTGACGATTTTGACGAAGGTTGAAGACGATCACATGCCAGACGCGTGTGCCTGTTCCAGTTAATCAGCTGCTGACACGTGTCTCAAGCGATGAAAAAAAATTGCAAAACGCGGATTTTGCCTCTCCTGCACTTCGAACTTGAGACCTGACCTCCTCCTGCGCGCACCGAGCCGTGGCTCGGACTAGCTGGGCTAGCCCACTTACTTGATTTTTTTATTTTCGCAATTTGCATATATGCAATACGATTTTTTTATTTTTGTATTTTTTTGAAATTTCAAAATTTTTGTAAAAATTATTTAATCCTTTTTATTGCCATTTTTGCAATTATTTTCTAAAATTGATGTATTTTTCCTATTTATTTTATTTTTTTAACATTTTTCCTATTTTTACTAAATTGGAAAAAAATGGAAATTGATTATTAGGGTAAAAAAATGGGGTGTTTACAGTAGTCAATCACATTTTAAACATGTCAATTTGAATACCATAAAAAAGGAGATCATGAACATCTACTATGGGGAAAAGGAAAAATTGAGAGTACTGTTGAAATGACTAAATTCTCGAGCTACAGTAATAATAGATTTATGGATATCAAATAAAAAAAATGGGTATATGACTATCATAACACACTTTGTTGATCATAATTGGAGGCTTCAAAGTCAACTCATGGAGTAAAATTGATCCGTGTAACCTTAGGTATGTTAAACTTAAAACCCCAACGATGCTAGTTAGTTTCAATTACCCCAAGGATCATCTTGAATAAGTGGTGCGTAATTAGACCTCAATCAAACCCGTCGACTGTAACCTAAGTTTATCAATAGGTATGCCTAATAATTCAGTTAAGAATTATATGGAAAAGTTCTTTTGCAAAAGAACAAAAAAAGGTATTTCATATCTCACGAAAAAGATGTGTTTTCATATATCAAAGTTGTCTTTGGTCGCCCCCTTGCACGGCATATATAGCACATAAATACAATATGGAAAAACCTAACACAATATGGAAATCCTAAGTTGCCTAATCTATTTGTTACCTTATCCCCATGTAACCGAATGGGCAACTAAATAATATAAATTACAAACCAAAACAAATACTAAAAATCCTAAGTTGCCTATTCTATCTTTGTATCACCAAGTAGGCAACTAAATAACATAAATAAAAACCAATAAATAAAAATAAACATTAACAAAGCCAAATGTATCGTCTAGTGTAGCGGTCCATGCAAATATTTAATGTCCCTAAATTATTTCATCCTTCAATGGTCACGTGAATCAAGTTGACATATGTATGTGCTCCTTCAGTGTAGCTTGATCCCCTAGCTTACAAGTCCATGACTAGTTCCTGTAGAGTTGTGTTCATTTTTTTAGTTATAGCTCGGGTCATCAGGCTTCTAATGCCATGTAATGGATCATGGAATTTTGGCTCCTTCCTTTTTCATGCTAGCCAATCCTCATCATTCCCTCCTCCTTCAAAAAGATTTGTCCTCGAATCACCTTTTCCCCTGGATGAAACATAGTCTTGACACGTCTCTTTGGTATTGGCCACTTCTGAATCGCATCCAATTTCCTCTCATCTATGGCTAGCTCATCTATTCCTGTAACAAAGTCAAAAGCAAATACCATACTAGGTAACGAAAGATTAGTGTCAGTATAAGTAAAATAAACATCTTTGTACATAAGTATAAGTAGTTGTTTCCTCGCCAACATTGCACTCTCACACTTACTTTTTCTTACAATTTTCTCTTCTTTCAGTGTTTCAGACTCTCTTCCCTCATAGCTCACCAATGTTTGTCTCTCACTCTTTTCTTTTCTTTTTTCTCTCCCTGCTCTCGCACACTCTCATGTTTCGCTTTAACTTTTTTGGAAATTTTCATTTGGTCCTCGCAAGTTTCCTATGGTTTCTGTGGAGTAAGAACCACCTTCCTTTTGTTTAAAACAAAAGAATATTGATTCTTGTACCCATCGTATATAACCTTCCTATCAAACTACCAATGTCACCTTAATAAGATGTGGCTAGCCTACATAGGTACTACATCACACATAATCTCGTCTTTGTAGCTCCCTATAGAGTAGGCTATAAGTACCTGCTTAGTCACCTTAACCTCCCCACAATCACTTAATCACTACAATCGATATGGTATATGATGCTTCACTGCTTTCAATTGCATCTTTTCTACTGGCAAAGTGCTAACAACATTAGTATAGCTGCCACAATCGATTATCAAGCTACAGACTCTACCCTACACATGACACCGTGTATGAAAAATATGTTCACACTGGATCCCCTCACCATCCTCTTGAGGTTGTACACTAAGCATTCTCCTTGTAACATACAACTCGCTACTCACGGGTCCCTTGAAGTCAACATCCTCATACTCCTATGATGGTGACTCCTCCTCCTCCTGAGAGCTCACACTCTCTACATCCCCACTATCACTAACAATCATAGCCCTCTGATTTGGACATTGGGATGCAATGTGCCCAAATCCTTGACATCTAAAACACTTTATATCTCTCGTCCTAAAAGGGGGTTTAGTGTCAATCTTTCCCTTAGGCATTGTTATCAAAATCGTGATTTAACTCGTACGATTCAATGATTCTACGAGTTTTTATATATATTTCTAGTTAACTCGCACACAAAATCGGAGAGAAGCAAAATCGTAACAAAATTGCAATTTTGAACAGTAAAATCGTTCAAAATCACGATTCTCTCCGTTTCAACTGATTCCATAAATATTTACAAGTATAGGCTTCCACGCAAATAACACACGGCCATGTCTCAGACCGTGTACTCAACCTGTGTGCTTCTATGGATTTTCTAAGCTCAAAACACGGTCGTGCCTTCAACCGTGTGTTCAACCGTATGTGCTTCTGTGGGCATGTTTCCTTGACATACGACCGTGCAATTTAATTACTCAGCAATGCTCTTCCCCTGTTCTTTTCAAAAAGCATTTTTCTTTGTGTTTTCTTATTCAAGCCCAAATTTTTAATAAACAATTGTGAGCTTAATTGTTAAAAGTCTTCTAGCGTCCAAGGGGCGCTGCCCCCTTGAAACCCCCGCTGGGGCGGCTTCCTCAAACCCACGTGCTTTCTTGTCGTAGGGGAGTGTAAACACCCCATTTTTGCCCTATGATCAATAATAATTAATTTCCAATTTTTTTCAATTTTTTTCTATGATTTAGCAAAAATAGGAGAAATGTTTAAAAAATAAAAATAAATAGGAAAATACATCAATTTTGGAAAATAATTGCAGAAATGGCAATAAAAAAGATTAAATAATTTTTACTAATTTTTGAAATTTCAAAAAATACAAAAAAATAAAAAAATCGCATTGCATATATGCAAATTGCGAAATAAATAAAATCGCGAAAGTGGGCTAGCTCAGCTGGTCCAGATTAGGGTTAGGCGTGCGTGGGGGGGGTGCGAGGTCAGGGGTTCGAAACGCAGGGGAAGTAGAATCCGCGTTTTGCTAAATTTTACTCTGCTTGGGACACGTGTCAGCATTCGATTGGCTGGAGCAAACGCATGTGTCGGGCACGTGATCGTCTTCAACCTCTGTCCGAGATCGTCGGTGAGGGGAAAAATCCGAATTTCGGTCGTTTTGATTCGAATTTTTTGCACAAATCCAACAGATTTTCAACAGAAATAAGATAAACATCATCCAATTGGAATCTAATCGCAACAAATCGGTGGATTTACACAAATCGGAGATGGGTTTTTTAACCGCAAATTCGATTTGCTTCAATCGGTGGAAATCTGAGCTTATCCAACTCAATCTTGAACGCCTATAAATAGAGGATGAAGTGGAGAAGCTGGATCACGGATCAAAAGTGAGAAAAAGAGAGAAAAAGGAGAGAATCGAAGCCTCGCCGAAGTTCTTCAAAACTGCGACCACCGATCAAGCGTCGAGCAGCCACCGGGATGTGTTTTTGGAGCAAACCACCGCTACAGTCAAGTCCCTCACCCTCGAGAACCCAGGAATCGACACCTCAATTGCTTCGGAAGGCCACTGGAATGCCATCAACGAGCAATCCCAGCCATCGCATCCGATCGACCCGACCCAACTCGCTTCGACTCGATCCGACTCGACCGACCTGACCCGCGCAACGACCCGGATCAAGGTAAGTCGGATTTTTTGATTTTTTGCATTTATTTTATTTATTTAATTATTTTATTTATTTCGAATTTATTTATTTAATTATTTGTTATTTATAATTCGAAAGAAAAATAAGAAAAATGTTAGAAATTAGATTTTTTTTAGGATTTAATTTAAGATGAATGGGAAAAATAAAAATAATAATTATAATAATAAATAATAAAAATGTAGAAATTTTTTAAAGAAAATAATAAAAATATTAGAAATAATAAAAATAATAAAATTTTTATTTTTTAATAGGATAGATGAAAACTCTAGGAGAAAATTTTCAATAAAAATTTAATAAAAATCATACAAGTTAATAAAAATTATAAAAAATTCATAAAAATCATAAAAATTAATAAAAAATTAATAAAAATTTATAATAGTGGAAATAATTTGAAAAATAGAAAAATGAATTTTTTATCACTTAGAAAAATCATTTTCTCAAATAAATCCAAAATTGGTGTTTTTCCTTAAAACTATTATTTTCAAAAAAAATCAAATTACTAAGCCTAGGCTTAGATTTTTTTTAGAAAAATCCTAAAATGGTAAAAACATAAATAAAAAGGGATTTCATAATTAAAATTCACAAACACACTTAAAATTTTTCAAGAAAAGCGAACTACGACTTATTTGATCCTGAATAGCAGGTACGTAGGCACCCATTTGGGGCAACCCTAAAAAGGAATAAAAAATCATTTTCCTAGAATAATTCACTCAAAAATACAATAAAAGATAACAAAAAAAAAAAGACATTTCTAGATAAGGTTAAGATTTTAGGAGATTAGGGTGGTAACCTTAGGGTTTTAATAGGTTAGCTTCCGAACTTAGAAACTCTGGTTTTCCCTTTTCCTGTTTTTTAAAAAAAAAAAACGAGAAGAGGAAATCACGACGACTAGTGGTCCAAATTAGGACTAATCTGCTCAATTAGTCCTAATTCAATCTTTCCCAACAATAGTTGGGTGGCAACTCCAAAACAAAACGAAATTCCTAACTCAAGTCGAGGATCTACATTAGATGAGCATATGGTCTAGTATAGATCGGATTAGGAATGGAAATAAAAAATTAGACTCGACAAGATGACGACTCCACTGGGGAAGAAATTCTCTAGTAGGCTAGCCACCTGAATCTCCTCAAATTGATCCTTTCTGATAAATGTCTTTTGATTTGTCACATTATTGCTAACCTTGTAGGGATTTAGCTAGAGGTTAGAATTTAGCTATTTACCTTAGTAATTGAGTCTGCATGCAAACAATTGTGTGAGTAGATACGGTCAAACCTGGGTCGTCTTAGGACCCTAAGACGAGGGGCCATTGTGTAGGTTTCTGGCGAAGTGATATGATCACCGTTCGAGACCGATTAGGCTACCCCACCCAATGCTTCGATATGGCATGAGATCCATTTCTCCGGGAATGCGAGAGGCCATAGAGCTTGGGGACCAGTTAGAACCTACCTATTTGCATACATAACATCATGGGTTGACAGTTGATGATGATGTAATATTTTTTGTTCATGGAGTTCAGATCTATTTCCCTGTAATGTTATCATAGTTCTGGTTGTAATTAGGAAATTTCAGTTGTAATAGATGGCTAGTACCGCAGTTGACCATCTCCTTCGCAAAGAAATCCGAGTATGCAAACCTCTGGATCCAAAATTGGTACTGGACCACTGGTTCACCCTATACAACCCAGAGGATCAGGCCTTCATCCAGTAGAAAATTGGGCCCATCCTCTCGCTGATGAAGATGGAGATGAACTTGCCCTTGGTACGGGCCATGCTCCACTTATGGGAAATAGAGCCCGTGGCTTTCTTCATCGGGCCACATGAGATTACTCCGACTCTGGAAGAGTACACTCAGCTGCTACAGGCTCCAGCACTAATCAACCAAGTCTATATGCCAAATCTAGAGGCTGGGACAGCCGGTATTTTTAGCAGACTCCTGGGTATCCACAAAACAGCAGTCAACAAGGCCTTAGCAGACTGTAACGGATACTGCATACGGATGGACGAGCTGGAAGCCTAGATCATCGCCCGGGAAGATAATGGGGATAGGAAAGACATATTGTGTGGGGACCCCAAAACTTATGGATAGAGAAGGGTGAATGCTTTCATCCTGACAGCTTTCGCCACCATACTATTCCCTACCAAAACTTTCTATTTCCACTACCGAGTTGCAGAATTAGTGAACCAATTCCTAGAAGGAAGATCTTACATCCCGGCTCTATTGGTTGAACAGATCTGGAACTTAAACTTTGTTAAGAAGAAAGGCCACGGGATCCTCCGCTCAAATATCAACCTTATACTAATATAGTTTATAAGCCACCTCAAGTGTTTCGGGTTGAACATGGTCTGGAAAACATTGGCTCGACAAGTGGATCTTGTGGACTCATGCATAGAAAAGATAAAGCTACCCGACGACCTTACCAGCTACAGTTAGGTAGAAGTGCTTAGAAGTTTCAATGCCGATTACATTCTATAAACGGCCAAATGGAGTTGTTGTGACAAAATTATTTTAACCTGTAGTAACTTTCAAGTCGTACCTCTGATCGGAATCGGTGGATGTATTGGTTATCACCCCAACTCAGTGGTCCGCCAGTTCGGTACTATTCAACACATAGTTTATCGACCATCGCTGGAAGCAGTCACATTCGAGTACCAAGATCTGAACTTACTAGTGGCTGAAAAATTTACTAAGCTAACAGGATCAAAAGCCCGAATGTAGACCTCGGAGAGCTAAATGGCGAAGTGGGAAAGCTTCAAGCCACCAAAGAGTTTGTAATCCATCAGCTGTATCAGACAGGGGAAAGAGCATACCGGGTCTTAGATATCACCCAACCGAAGCTAGACAAGGTAAATCCAGAGTTGGAAATCTACCTATTGTAGGTCAGGGCTCGGATGGAGGTATATTTTGAGGCTGCAGATTATAAGAAAGACATCTGGAAAGGACGATTCAAGGAATCCGACCAAAGAAACAAAGCCTTAGAAGCTCAGCTGGAGAAGACCAAAGCCAGAGTCGAAGAATTAGAAGCCGTCATCAATGGGAAGCTTGAGTCTCCACAATAGAAGACCAAGAGAGTTAGGAAATAGATTATCATTGTACTCTTTTGTTTTTTTTTTTTTTAAGTATCAAACTCCAAAGTTTCCAATATTAATAAAAATAAAAATAAAGTTTCAATATTACATCATCAATCAATTGTTGACCCCTTTTCATTTTTAGCATCCGTGTGGCACATGCATCACATTTGCATACATTATACTAAAAAAGAAAAAATGCGCGCCAGGTATCAAAATAGCTCTTAAACAATCGAACCCTCCCAGAAGCCTAATTTGCATAGGTTCAAGAACAAAAATGGCAAACAGTGGTGACAACCGCAACAACGCAAGTGCTGATGCTGCTTTAGACTCTAGGATTGTATCCTTAGAACAAACGGTCTAATAGTTAGCTGCACAAGTCCACCTCCTGATTGAAAGCATCGACCTCCTTCGCATTACCTAACCAACCTAAGAAGAGCATTCAGGGGCCAGAAAAGGGAAGGCAGTGGAGGGGCAGCCACCATAATATGAAGAAATCAATTCTCACCTCAACCCGGCCTTTGAATATGAGCCGAGAATCAACCGGAGTCCAACCTCTGATGACCTGAAAAAAGAAATGGAGGAGAGACAAAAAGAGATGGAGAAAAGACTCTTCTAATAGCTGGCCGATAAGATGAAGACGATCGAGGGGCCTGATGGTTTCGAGTAAGCCGGAATCACTAGTCTGCCAGCATATAGGGAAGAAGTGTACCCTGACAAATTCAAGACCTCGGAATTTGAGAAGTATGATGGAACTGGTTGCCCTAAAATGCATACAAGGCTATACGCCCGGAAGATGAGTAAGTACACTCAATATGACCAACTAATGATCCAGACCTTCCAGGACAGCCTTACGGGCCCTGCATTAGTCTGGTATGCCCACCTAGATTTCAATTAGGTCAACACTTGGGAAAGGCTTGCCCGGGCGTTTTATGACCAGTACAAGTTTAATATTGAAGTCGCCCCCTCCGTGATTGATTTAAGGAGTCTCCGAAAAAGACACACTGAGCCTTTTAAGGAATATGCTCAACGTTGGAGAGCTCAAGCCGCCAAAGTAGCGACCCCAATTTCTGAGAAAGAGTTGACATCCATATTTGTCAACACATTAGACAAAACTTACTTCTCACATCTAGTGGGCTAGACATCATCCAGTTTTGCAGAAGTGGTAGGTGCAGGGTGTCGGATTGAAAGTGCCATTACCACAGGCAGACTCCAAGCAATGGATCCTCTCAAGGTCACACCAACACAAAGGCTCTTGGGAGGTAATAGAGCCAAGGAGTTTACCGTCAGCACGGTCCACTCTGGTAAAGCAAACAAGGTCGGAACTCGTGTAACATTTCAGACTATGAGTACCCCAGCCCAGCGCTCCACGACAGGTCATACCCAGACTACTAGGGTCCCAAGACAGTTCACTCCAATTCCGATCCCGCTCAGCCAAGTCTTTTCTCGGCTGTGGGTGGATAATTTGATCAGCTTCGAAATCCCAAACGATCGGTACAAGCCTAGAAACTTCGACTCAAACCTCAAATATGACTATCATATGGGCCAAGAGGGGCACTCTACAGACATATGCTGGAGGCTTCGACACAAAATCCAGGATTTAATCGACGCCGGAATTATACAGCTGGATTTTGTTAACACCCCAGCACCCAATGTCAACACCAACCCGCTGCCTAATCATAAGCCCGCCATCAACATGATCACATCCGAGGAGTCAGCTCCCAAAGAAGCCTCTAAGCAAAAGGCGAAGGACCAATAGAAAAGGAAATCCCGTCAGGCTCTAGACAAAACCCCTAAGTCACATATCAAAAGAAGATGGTTAGCCGGAGACCCAATAGTCGGCACTTTGGGAGAATCACATGGGAGATTTGAGTACCTGGTGAACTACTCTTATACCCCGACCATATATGGGCCGCCTAGCGGACGGGGGCCCAAGTTTGAGAAAGAGGATAACCCGCTAAAGGAAGAGGAGAAATCTATAAATATGATCAATTCAAATCACAAGCCAAAAATCATAAAATTTTATGAGGGACAGTCAACTAAGATACAAATCCCGAAGAAAAGATATGTATTCAATGTCTCGATACCAGCAGAGAAGTATAAGGCTGCACCTTTCGACTATCAAACCCTCGAGCAAGAGCGACCTCATATGGTGGGAGGAATCACCCGCTCTGGAAGAATCTATGACCTGGAATATAAGATCCCGACCGAAGAGCCCAACATGGAGAAAGGAGAGGAAGAGGAAGAGGGGCTCGTTGCATTCACAAAAATGGTCAAAGCGAGTGAATACAAGATCATGGAACAACTAAGTAAAGTTCCAGCTCAAATATCACTCATGGGCCTTCTTATAGCTTCTGAGCCCCACAGGGAAGCACTCTTCAAAGTGCTCAAACAGATTCAAGTCCCAGAAGGCATTGCTATAGAAAAATAAGCCATGTGGCGGATTCTATTTTCACCATGGACCAGATATCTTTATCCCCAGAATAGCTAGGAGAGGATGGAGACCAACATACAAAACCACTATTCATAGTGGTAAGGTGTAACGACACAATTGTCTCCTGAGTACTCATCAACAACGGGTCGTCCCTCAACGTTTGCCCATTGGCTACCCTCGACTTATTGGGGGTCAATCCAAGTAATATAAAACTTAGCTCAATGATAGTCAGGGCTTTTGACGGGTCAAAAAGAGACATAGTAGGGGAGATAAACCTACCGGTGGAGATTGGCCTGCAAGTGTTCCTCATAGCTTTCCAAGTCCTTGACATCCCAAGATCTTTCAACCTACTCCTGGAAAGGCCTTAAATACATACTGCTGGAGCCATACCCTCTAGTCTCCATCAAAGGGTCAAATTTATTGCAAATGGGCAGATAGTCACCGTGCTGGGTGAGCAGGATTATGCCATATACAAAGAAACTACCATACCATACATTGGGGAAGATGGTTCAGAAGACCTTGGTCTCCAAATATTTAATGAGGTGAATGTGGTGACCAGCAAGGAGGGTCATCAGTTTAAGGAGGGGCAGCAAGGGACGTTTGGACTAGGGTACATTCCTACAGCTCGGGAAGAAGCACAAGCCAGAGGTGTAAAAGGCAGAATGAAAGAGAAGCCAAGCAACACCCCGATGCATATTCCACCCCTCCAGCAATCTTTCAAAAAAGAAACTGTCATTCAAGGATAGAGAACGATTGTTAAACAAATTTTTATTGAGACTTCTTTATAATTCAATTACAGTTTGTCTTACTTATATATATGCTTTCATTTTACTTCACCCAGATCTCCTACCATCGAACATCAGGGACATTTCACGCAGGTAGAAAATAAAAACGTTGATATCGTTTCTAATGTTGCTGGGTCAGTTGTTGAAAGCGATATCCTTGACTACGAAATAATACAAGAAAATTGGCAAAAACATGAACAAAGCGGAATTTCAATCGATAAGCCAGTGGAGACAGTAAATCTAGGAAGCATGGAAAAACCTAAAAACCTCAAAATCGGGACCAGTTTAAGTGCCGAGCAAAAGTGTGAGATAACTGAGCTATTAACGGAATATGCAGATGTGTTTGCCTAGTCATATAGTGACATGCCAGGACTAGACCAATCAATAGTGGTTCATAGGCTTCCCATAAGAGAAGATGCTAAACCTAAAAAATAGAAATTGAGAAGATTTAGGCCTGACATATTACTTAAGATCAAGGAAGAAGTCAAGAAATTGCTAGAAATAGGGTTCATCGAAGTGTCCGATTACCCAGAATGGGTAGTGAATATAGTCCCCGTTATGAAAAAGAATGGAAAAGTACGTGTATGCATAGACTTCCGGGACTTAAACCAAGCTACGCCAAAGGACAGCTTCCCCCTATCTCACATTGATGTTCTAGTAGACAACACTGCAGGAAACCATCTTTTCTCATTTATGGACGGTTTCTCAGGATATAATAAGATAAAAATGGCTGAAGAAGATAAAACCAAAATGACTTTCATCACAACATGGGGAACTTTCTGTTACAAAGTCATGCCTTTTGGTTTGAAAAACGCCGGGGCAACATATCAAAGAGCTATGTTCGCGATACTTCATGATATGATGCATTGAGAAGTCAAAGTATACGTCGATGACATGATAGCAAAGTCCAAAGAAGAAGAAAGCCATATAGATATCCTGAGAAAATTGTTTAAGCGATTGAGAAAATTCCAGCTCAAGTTAAACCCAGAGAAGTGCACTTTCGGGGTCACAACGGGCAAATTGTTAGGGTTTTTCATAAGCCGGGAAGACATTAAAATCGACCTCGATAAAGTAAAGTCTATATTAGAGCTACCTTCCCCACGCACTATCAAAGAAGTGAGAAGCTTGTTGGGAAGATTAAATTACATAGCCCGTTTTATCTCACAGCTCACAGATAAGTGCCGACCACTATTCCGTCTGTTGAAAAAGAATGCCGCAGTAGGAATGAGATGACGAATGCGAAGAAGCATTCAGGATGATCAAAGACTATCTCATAAAACCTCTAATCTTGATAGTCCCGAAGCAAGGGAAACCCTTATTCTTATACCTCATAATACTCCCTGAATCCATAGGATGCGTGTTGGGGCAGAAAGATGAAGAGGAAAGAGAACATTCTATATATTATCTGAGCAAGAAATTCACAGACGGAAAACAGAGGTATTCAGAGGTAGAGAGGACTTACTATGCTCTGATTTGGGTCATGCATCGATTAAGGCAATACACTCTTTACTACCATATTGAGTTGTTGACAAGACATGATCTCCTGAAATACTTGGCGGAGAAACCAGCTTTGATAGGAAGAATTTCTAAATGGAAAATGCTCTTATTAGAGTTTGATATCACATACATAAATCAAAACTCGATGAAAGGGCAAGCTTTAGCCGACCAATTGGCAGAACACCCTGTCGAGGCAGATTCCCAAGAACTACAAGCCCAATTCCCGAACAAAAATATATTAATAGTGGAAGGTACACCAGTAGAAGATCGTGGGATAGAGCAGAACCCTAAGTGGAGAATGTTCTTCAACGGAGCCGCTAATGTATTCAGTTGTGGGATCGGGGCAGTGTTGATATCCCCAAATGGCACACAATTCCCTGCAGCAACAAGGCTTACCTTTCCATATACCAATAATATCGCGGAATATGAGGGGTGCATCCCTGGCCTCAAAATGGCTTGCCAAATGGAAATCCGCGAATTAGAAGTATACGGGGATTCGTCACTTATCATACTACAGACAAGAGGGGAATACAAGACTAAAGAACCTAAACTAGTGCCATACCATCAACATTTAACAGAGCTAATAGAAGAATTCGAGGCAATCACTTTCACATACATCCTAAGAACTCAGAATCAATTTGCAGATGCACTTACCACACTAGCATCTATGATCCAGATAACAGGGGGAGCTGAAGTCCAACCAATGAAAATAGATATCAAAAATCGGCCCGCCTACTGTTTAGCAATTGAAAAAGCACAAGATGATAAGCCCTGGTATCACGACATCAAAACTTTTCTCCAAGAAAGCAAATATCCCAAAATAGCTAGCAAGAATGACCAAAGAACACTTAGAAGGTTAGCAAGTCATTTCTTATTAAGTGGGTCTATACTTTATAAAAGATCTTCTGATACCACCTTACTAAGATGTGTGGATAAAAATGAAGCATGTGAACTGATGAAAGAAGTACATGAAGGGGTATGTGGACCTCATATGAATGGCTACATGTTAGCCCCAAAAAATCATGAGGTTAGGATACTATTGGTTAACCATGGAATCAGATTGCATAAGATATGTCAAGCACTATCATTTGTGTCAAGTGTACGTAAACTGGATAAATGCTCCACCCAACGAGTTGCACTTATTGTTAGCACCATGGCCTTTCTCCATGTGGGGAATCGACATAATCGGCCCCATCTCCGACAGCATCCAATGGCCACAGGTTTATATTAGTAGCAATTGATTACTTCGCCAAGTGGGTAGAAGCTTCATCATATACCAATGTCACCAAAATGGCTTGCCAAATGGAAATCCGCGAATTAGAAGTATACGGGGATTCGTCACTTATCATACTACAGACAAGAGGGGAATATAAGACTAAAGACCCCACACTGGTGCCATACCATCAACATTTGACAGAGCTAATAGAAGAATTTGAGGCAATCACTTTCACACACATCCCAAGAACTCAGAATCAATTTGCAGATGCATTTGCCACATTAGCATCTATGATCCAGATAACAGGGGGAGCTGAAGTCCAACCAATGAAAATAGATATCGAAAATCGGCCCGCCTACTATTTAGCAATTGAAAAAGCACAAGATGATAAGCCCTGGTATCACGACATCAGAACTTTTCTCCAAGAAAGCAAATATCCCAAAATGGCTAGCAAGAATGACCAAAGAACACTCAGAAGGTTAGCAAGTCATTTCTTATTAAGTGGGTCTATACTTTATAAAAGATCGTCTGATACCACCTTGCTAAGATGTGTGGATAAAAATGAAGCCTGTGAACTGATGAAAGAAGTACATGAAGGGGTATGAGGACCTCATATGAATGGCTACATGTTGGCCCGAAAAATCATGAGGTTAGGATACTATTGGCTAACCATGGAATCATATTGCATAAGATATGTCAAGCACTATCATTTGTGTCAAGTGTACGCAAATTGGATAAATGCTCCGCCCAACGAGTTGCACTTATTGTCAGCACCATGGCCTTTCTCCATGTGGGGAATCGACATAATCGGCTCAATCACTTCGACAGCATCCAATGGCCACAGGTTTATATTGGTAGCAATTGATTACTTCACCAAGTGGGTAGAAGCTTCATCATATACCAATGTCACCAAAGGGGTAATAGTCCGATTCTTGAAGAGGGACATAATAGCTTGATATGGAGTTCCTGAGTCCATCATCACCGACAACGGTACCAATCTTAATAACAAGTCGATGACAGGTTTATGTCAACAATTCCACATAAACCATAGAAATGCAACTCCCTACCGACCTCAGATGAACAGGGCAGTAGAAGCAGCTAATAAGAATATCAAAAAGATCATCGAAAAAATGACAACTACTTACAAAAGATTGGCATGAGATGTTGTCGTTTACTCTCATGGCTTATAGGACTTCAATAAGAACATCTACTGGAGCTACCCCATATTCGTTGGTATATGGTACTGAGGTCGTGTTACCAGTCGAGGTCGAAATACCATTATTCAGAATTTTATCAGAAACTCAGTTAACTGAATTAGACTGGGTGAAGAAGAGACTTGATCAACTGAATCTGATTGATGAGAAAAGACTCACTGCACTATGTCATGGCCAGTGTTACCAACAAAGGATGGCCTGAGCATTTAACAAGAAAATGAGGCCTCAATACTTCAAAGAGGGGGATCTAGTGCTAAGGAAAGTTCTCCCGAATGCCCAAGACTTCAGAGGAAAATTTACCTCGAATTATGAGGGTCTGTATGTGGTAAAAAAGGTATTGTTAGGAGGCGCTTTGATATTGACTCAAATGGATGGTCCAGAATCGAGAGACCCCATCAATGCAAATGCTGTTAAGATGTACTATCCTTAGGTAAGGGAATTGAAATTTTGCTAATGTTTATAAAATCCAATATTCAATACAAGTTTCGTTAAGTCTAGTTTTTATTTTTTACAAGTAAAGTTAATGTCTTTGAATGGTCAATAATTCCAACCAATTCTCATTATAACAAACATTCCTCAACACATTACCCATCACTTCACCAATGAATGATAAGCACTAAAATGATAATGAATCTCAATAAATTTTTTAATATAATTCTATCTACTTTTAAGCATTAAAACCTGGTGCATTAGTAGGATAACACTACCGTCAAAAGAGCCATGCACACAAGAAAGGAAGAACATCAATATCTTCAACCCCGTGTCAAAGTAAGAGTAAGTGAAGCAGAAGCAAACCAGCACGAAGGTTCGGTTGTTTGGTTACTATCCATGATAGATTGGAAAACATATAAGTAATTATCATCCACATATCATAAAAACATCAAATCATTTAACCCAGTCAGTAGAAGCATTTTCAAAAGCATAAGGTTAGTCAGCCCACATTGGGGCATTTCCCTAAACATCCTCCCGTAAGGTCAGCACATTAGGGCACCCTCCGAGACATTTCGTCCTACCATGGATTAGTCAGCCCATAGAGGGACACTTTCCTTGATATCCTCTCTTAAGGTTAGCCTATAAGGGCACCTTTTGAGACATTTCTTCCTGTCATAGGTTAGTCAGCCCATAGAGGGGCACTTTCCTAAACTTCATTTCTCAGGGTTAGCCCATAGGGGAACCTTTCGAGACGTATTGTTATAGGTTAGTCAGCCCACATTGGGGTACTCGCCTAAACATCTTCTCTTAGGGTCAGCTCATAAGGGCACCTTTTTGAGACGTTTCTCCATGCCATAGTTTAGTCAGCCCACAATGGGGCACTTTCCTAAATATCTCGTCTCAAGGTCAGCATGTAAGGGCACCTTTCGAGACATTTCTTCCCCAGGGTCGTGAGTCTAAGAAGACACTTCCCGCTATAAGGTTAGTCAATCTACAATGGGGCACTTTCCCAAACACACCTTCATAAACCTCAGCCCATAGGGGCACCTTTTGAGGCATGTCTTCTCGCTATAGGTTAGTTAGCCCGCGAAGGGGCACTTTCCTAGACACCTTTTCTTAAAGTTAGCTTAGAGGAGCACTTTTCGAATCTATCGATTAGTTAGCTCAGATGAGCACTTTTCGAATCTATCGATCAGTTAGCTCAAAGAAGTACTTTTCGAATTTATCGATCAGTTAGCTCAAAGGAGCACTCTTCGAATCCATCGATTAGTTAACTTAGATGGGCACTTTTCGAATCTATCGATCGGTTTGCTCAAAGGAGCACTTTTCGAATCCATCAATCAGTCAGCTTGTAGGAGCATTTTTCCAAATTTGTAGATAACCGATTAGTCAGCTCATAGGAGCACTCTTCGAAGGTATTTTTCCAAACACTTGCTAGTCTAGTCAGATGCTTCTGTTGACAGGTGGCTAGCTCATAAGAGCGCTTCTTAAGACAATCTTCTCTTCAAGATTGCTAGTCCAATAAGATGCTTCCTATTATCCGCTATTCCATGTACAATTCTACACTCCTAAACAATTCTTGAAATTGTTCCTATTGCCAATTAGTCAGCCTATAGAGCACTTTTTGGGAGGATACATTACTCTAGATTGTTAGGACCGATCCCTAAGTAAATACCAACCATCATAAAAGACTCGTGGGATTATTAGCTTATGGAGCATTTTCCTACTAGAGACTCAATTCCAGATAAACAGCCAAACCAAGGTGTTATTCATTCAATTAAGAGGCAAAAAATGATGTCTTTCTTGTCTTTATAGTTAAGTTTTTCAAACTTTACTATAAAGAGGAGCAGCTGTAACCACCCTATTTTTGCCCTAATGATCAATAATAATTAATTTCCAATTTTTTCCAATTTTTTTCTATGATTTAGCAAAAATAGGAGAAATGTTCAAAAAATAAAAATAAATAGGAAAATACATCAATTTTGGAAAATAATTGCAGAAACGGCAATAAAAAGGATTAAATAATTTTTACTAATTTTTAAAATTTCAAAAAATACAAAAAAATAAAAAAAAATCACATTGCATATATGCAAATTGCGAAATAAATAAAATCGCGAAAGTAGGCTAGCTCAGCTGGTCTGGACCAGGTCAGGCATGCGCGCGGGGGTGTGAGGTCAGGGGTTCGAAATGCAGGGGAAGCAGAATTCGCATTTTGCGAAATTTTACTCTGCTTGGGACACGTGTCAACATCCAATTGGCTAGAGCAAACGCACGTGCTGGGCGCTTGATCGTCTTCAACCTCTGTCTGAGATCGCCGACGAGGAGAAAAATCCAAATTTCGGCCGTTTTGATTCGATTTTTTACACAAGTCCAACAGATTTTCAATAGAAATAAGATAAATATCATCCAATTGGAATCAAATCGCAACAAATCGATGGATTTACACAAATTGGAGATGGGTTTTTTAACCGCAAATTCGATTTGCTTCAATCAGTGGAAATCTGAGCTTATCTAGCTCGATCTTGAACGCCTATAAATAGAGGATGAAGTGGAGAAGTTGGATCACAGATCAAAAGTGAGAAAAAGGAGAGAATCGAAGCCTCGCCGGAGTTCTTCAAAACCGCGACCATCGATTAAGCATCGAGTAGCCACCAGGAGGCGTTTTTGGAGCAAACCACTGCCACAGTCGAGTCCCTCACCCCCGAAAACCTAGGAATCGACACCTCAACCGCTTCGAAAGGACACTGGAACGCCGTCAACGAGTAGTCCCAACCGCCGCGTCTGATCGACTCGACCCAACCCGCGCACCGACCCCGATCCAAGTAAGTCGGATTTTTCGATTTTTTGCATTTATTTTATTTATTTATTTATTTTATTTATTTAATTATTTTATTTATTTCGAATTTGTTTATTTAATTATTTGTTATTTATAATTCGAAAGAAAAATAGGAAAAATGTTAGAAATTAGATTATTATTTTTTTTAGGATTTAATTTAAGATGAATGGGAAAAATAAAAGTAATAATTATAATAAAAAATAATAAAAATATAGAAATTTTTTAAAGAAAATAATAAAAATATTAGAAATAATAAAAAAATAAAATTTATATTTTTGAATAGGATAGATGAAAACTCTAGGAGAAAATTTTCAATAAAAATTTAATAAAAATCATACAAGTTAATAAAAATTATAAAAATTATAAAAATTAATAAATAAATAAATAAAAATTTATAATAGTGGAAATAAGTCAAAAAATAGAAAAATGAATTTTTTATCACTTAGAAAAATCATTTTCTCAAATAAATCCAAAATTGGTATTTTTCCTTAAAACTATTATTTAAAAAAAAAAAATCAAATTACTAAACCTCAGCTTAGATTTTTTTTAGAAAAATCCTAAAATGGTAAAAATATAAATAAAAAGAGATTTCATAATTAAAATTCACAAACACACTTAAAATTTTTCAGGAAAAGCGAACTACGACTTGTTTGATCCTGAATAGCAGGTACGTAGGCACCCATTTGGGGCAACCCTAAAAAGGAATGAAAAATCATTTTCCTAGAATAATTCACTCAAAAATACAATAAAAGATAACAAAAAAATAAATAAAAGACATTTCTAGATAAGGTTAAGATTTTAAGAGATTAGGGTGGTAACCTTAGGGTTTTAATATGTTAGCCTCCGAACTTAAAAACTCTGATTTTCCCTTTTCCTCTTTTAAAAAAAAAATGAGAAGAGGAAATCACGACGACTAGTGGTCCAAATTAGGATTAATTGCGCAGTTAGTCCTAATTCAATCTTTCCCAACAATAGTTGGGTGGCGACTCCAAAACAAAACGAAATTCCTAACTTAAGTCGAGGATCTACATTAGATGAGCATAAGGTCTAGTATAGATCGGATTAGGAATGAGAAATAAAAAATTAGACTCGACAGGGGGTATGAGTCATACCCCAACATGTTCGTTGGTTATCACTCTTCTCTTGTTAGTGTATTACATTGCATTAAAGTCTTTGTGTTTGTGTTCGTCGATTGTTAATCTTCTTGTTCCTATTTGTAATCATGTTCGTATTAAAGCATTTGTGTTTGATTGTTGCAACTTTCCTTATTTTAATTAATATTTTTGTAATAGTAAATAAAATAAATGGTAGATAACTTTAATTTTATAAGAATTTTTTAGATTTTTAATTTTATAGGAAAGGTATAAATGTATTTATATTTCTATCTTTTCAATATATCATTCTCATAGTTAAGTAAATGTGAGATATTGTTAAGTAAATATATTTTGAATTAATAATCACGAATAGTGCAAAAATTTACCTAGTAATATATAATTTTGAAGGTTTTTCTTGTTATAATATCTTTTTTATTATGTACTTTTGGTCATTTTTTAATATTACTCATTTCTAATGGTATATCTTCATTTTTATTTTTTATTTATTAGTAATTTCTTAAAGTCACAATTTATTTTTAAATTTTATCTATTATCTTTTAGCTTTTATATATAGAACTAGGTGAAACTTGTTTTATACATGATTTATCATTTTAGAAATAAAATATCTATATTATACAACTTATGCTTGATTATCTATATTATGACTTTTATTGCAAATTTGCAATTTATGGCTAAAATAAATACTTAATTTCCTTATTTCTATTATTCATTATATTTTTTAATGACTATTGTAAGTAAATTTATAATATTTGAAAGTTATTTTACATAGGTTGTAGAAACTTACGTTTCTACGGACCCTTTAGCGATTCTACGTAAAATCACGATTTTGATAACCATGCCCTTAGGTACAATAACTGGATTCTTAGCCCTCACGTCCTTCTTAGGCTTTGAATTGGTGGAGTTCTCTTCCACGTAGACTTCCATGGAGTTTTGGAAGTCGAGCCAGTCCTCTGCTTACTCCTGTATTGTAGCTGCCGCTCTACTTGAATAGCTCTATGCAGTAACTCTTCCATATATAAATAATGGTGAAAATCTACTACATCAGCTATCTCCAGATTCAATTCATTGATAAATCTATCCATAGTGGCCTCATCCTCCTCCTCCTCCTCAATTCTCGCCCTAATCATGGTCATCTCCAACTCTTTGTAATAATCCTCTACACTATTATTCCCTTGAGTTAACCTTCGGACTTTCTTAAGTAAGTCCCTATGATAGTGACTAGGAATAAAATACTTCTACACAATCGTTTTCATCTCCTCCCAAGTGCTAGCAAGTCACTCTCCATACCTGCGCCTATTACGCACTAACTGATCCCACCATGCACTAGTGTAATATGAAAACTCTACTGTAGCTAATTTTATCTTTTTCTCCTCAGTGTAGTTGTGACATTCAAACACATGATCCATCTTCCTCTCCCATTTTAAATACAATTTTAGATCATTCTTTCCCTGAAAAGTTGTGATTTTCAACTTAATACTCCCTAAATTACTATCATGCCTCTGGATACTTCCCCTATCCCTCACGTGTTGGTAATCTCCAAAATCAGATTCCTCCTCTTCATCTATCCTAACTCCTCCCCTATTATGTCTACCTACTCCTCACCTGACAGTGGTGCTACTAGATGGGTCCCTACTCCCTTCCATCCTATCATAGATCTAATCTAGTTCACCAATTAAGATCCTCTTCATCTCCCCCATCAATTCCTCAAACATCACTCGACTTTCCCCTCCATTAGTGTTCTATCCCGACATAATTCTAATAATTTGCAGCAAGTTACGATCACAATCATAAGAAATATATAAGTATGTTCTTTACACTCACTCGTGTATTGCTCACAATTTCACTCATGTATATCTCTCATAAAATATGATCTCACAACCTACTTTTTGTAATTCTTTTGCTAGGAAATCAATTTGGAACTCCTAAACTCAAATTACTAAGTCAACACTAATGATTACTATCAGTTTTTAATCATGGTGACAATTTGGAAATTAGAAGCAAATTTCAATAGCTATGACACACAAGAGAATTGGGAAACAAGACAATTAATTCTTTTGCATGTAATCTCTAAAGGATATAATTTGCACTGAAACATAATGAATGATTATGGAATCTAATTTTCGGATGCACAATTTAAAAATCATAAAGCATCTATCACGGTTGGAATTGGAAACAATTGATATGGAAAGTAAATTGACTCAACCAATTATGTAATTGACAATTCAATACGCTATCTTGTGATTTTGGTAATTGTAATTCTTTCAAGGTCAAATTCCTTTTTTTTTTTTTTGAATTTCGGTTCTTGATTCTTTCTTTTGCAACCAAATTTGATTTTTTTTTTCTTTTGTAAATAAGCTATGAATTGAACACAATTGATTATTCAAGAAAACCTAAATACTTTTGACCTTAATGGATTGTAATGACTGAACAAGTATGAAATTTTTATATATATATATGACTTCTATCTATGAATATGGAAAAGACAACAGACGAATATGGAAAAGAACAACATAATTTTTTTATACAATTTTTTTTTTCAGATATGAATATGGAAAATAACAATAGATGAATATGAAAAACACAACAAACGAGTATGGAAAAAAAACAATAGACAAATATAGAAAAGACAATAGATGAGTATGGAAAAGAATAGTGGACAAATTAAAGAAAAGGATATAATTTACTTGATTCAAGAAGTCGAAGTTCTGGTACCAAATGATGCGTGTAACCCTAAGTATATTAAACCTATAACCCCAACGATACTAGTTGGTTTCAATTACTCCAAAGATTGTCTTGAATAAGCGATGCGTAATTAGACCCCAATCAAACCTGTCGACTGTAACCTAAGTTATCAAAAGTTATTCCTAGTAATTTAGTTAAGAATCATATGGAAAAGTTCTTTTGCAAAAGAACAAAAAAGAAATATTTTGTATCTCACAAAAAAGATACGTTTTCACATATCAAAGTTGTCTTTGGCTGGCTCACTTGCATGGCATATATAACACACAAATACAATATGGAAATCCTAAGTTGCCTAATATATTTGTTACCTTATCTTCATGTAACTGAGTAGGCAACTAAATAATATAAATTACAAACAAAAAAAAAACTAAAAATCCTAAGTTGCCTATTCTATCATTGTATTACCAAGTAGGCAACTAAATAATATAAATAACAAACCAACAAATAAAAATAAACATTAATAAAACCGAATGTATCCTCTGGTGTAGTAGCCCACGCAAATATTTAATGTTCCTAAATTATTCCATCCTTCCATGGTCACGTGAATCAAGTTGACATATGTATGTGCTCCTTTAGTGTAGCTTGATTCCCTAGCTTGCAAATTCATGATTAGTCCCTGTAGAGCTTCATTCATTCTTTTAGCTCTAGCTCAAGTCATCGGGCCTCTAATGCCATGTAATGAATCATGGAAATTTGGCTCTTTCCTTTTTCATGCTAGTTGATTCTCATAAAAAATTCTTTACTTATATTATCTTTTTGTAATAAATAATGGAAAATTATATTATATTGATTTTTTTTATATATTTTCATGTAGTTTTTTGTATATTCCAACGCTACACATAAATGAGGTGCTCACCAATTATTTGTTTAATTCGTTGATGACATGAGGACTAGATAGAAAATTATTTACAATTACTGTAAATAATTGCTCTACGAATGATGTCATGATTATAACTTTGATAATGAAACTATGAAGAGATAAGTTAATTCTTTGAGGAAAAGGTACTCCACATGTGTTGTTATGTGCATATTTTGAACTTAATTGTGAAGGAAGGTGTAGCCATGATAGAAAGCGCGATTGACAAGATTCGTGATAGCGTTGCATTTTGTTTAGTGAAATCATTAAGAATCGAGAAATTTGGAGAGATATGTAAGCAGTTGGATATTTCATATGATAGAAAGTTTAGCTTAGATTGTAAAACTTAATGTAACCCTACATATGACATGTTGGTGACAATTGTTGGATACAAATAATTTTTTTATAGAGTTCAATTTATGGATAAACATTATAAATGTCTTCCTACCAATGATGATTGGGAGGTAGCGGAAGAAATTTGTAAGAAGTTGGCAATCTTTTATGAGGTAACCAATATTTTTTTTTTGGTACCTAATATCTAACTACAAATTATTATTTTTAAAAGGTTTTTGAAATTAGAGAATCATTGCTTGAGTAGAAGGGCTCTTCAAATGTGAATATTAGTATGATGGGGGCGAAAATGTTTGATAAGTTTGAAAAATATTAGGGTGATATACACAGCATTATGGATGTTTGTACTATTATGGATCTACATTTTAAGATGAAGGTTGTGGACTTTGTGTTTCCTTCTATTTATGGAGTAAATACATTTATAAATATTCAAAATGCTAGAAATATTTGTTATGAGCTAGCTTAGGAATATCGATTAAGAGGTAAATATCGGTTTTCTAAAGGTTTGAATAGTGGCAATAGTTTTTTTGTGGACACTTTAGTAACTGCTCAGACCATTCTTTTCGAATCTTCAAGAAAATCAAGGTTAGTGCAGTTCTTGAGCATTATTAATGCTGATGGCTAGGTAAAGTCAGAGTTGGATCACTATTTAGAACAACCTATGTTACCTTGGAGTGACAATTTTGATATTTTTAGCCGGTGGAAAGTAAATAGAATTAAATATCTTATATTACAAGAACTAGCTAAGGATATATTGGTTATTCGTGTCTAAAGTTGCTTCTGAGTTAGTATTTAGTACTAGTTGATGAGCAATTAACTTGCATAAAAGCAAACTAAATTCTGATATAATTGAAGCATTGATGTGTAGTTAAAGTTGGTTATCAAATGAGAGTAGAGGTAAAAAATTTGATTATACAATAATGAATTCTTTTATACATGAAACAATTATTATTTGCCTAATCTCTAATGTGTTTTATAAGTTTTTTTTCCCCCTTTCAATAGGTTCAAAGATAGATGAAGAAGAAGAAGGGATTTGAAGACTATGAAAATGAACTGTCAAGTAAGAATTACAAAAAAAATTAATGCCTTTATTATATGTTTTAGAATTTTTCTATTTTTATTGAGACTTGTTAACTACATTTTATTTCTTTGTGTTATTTATTAAGTTATATGGTCAGTTTGGTAATTTACATCTTATTATAATTAAAAAAGTTTTTTATGTTGGTAACTTTATTTATTAACATAGAGACTTTCGAATAATATTAAAATACATATGATTAGATATGTTGAAAGTGTAAATATTATTTCTTTTAAAGAACATAAGCTATATTTTACAAAAATAGTCATAATATAAATAAATAAAGATTTTAAACTAATAGTAGATTTTTTTTTTTTAAATACTAACGGGTTTAGGACGAGTTTTAGGTTGCTTATTGGAACCTTATAGGATTTAGGATGGATAACGAATATTTCATGAAAAACCTTATAGAGTTTGTAGTAGGTTTGAAAATCCCTATAAGATAACAGGATGGATAACGAGATTACTGAACCTGATCCATATTTGTCCTGTTAACATTCCTACTTCTTTTTTATGGATCATGGGAGCATATTGTTATGTAACAATAATTTTGAATTCTTGGTAAAATAACTAACTTCTAAATTCTACAAAATATTGATAGTTATATTTTTCTTTTCTTTTCTCCCTCTTTTTTATTGGGACAAGATTCAATGTTAAAATGAAGGGTGGTATTATATTCACTTACTTGCTACTTTCTTTTTTCTTCTTTCTCCCTCTTTGGTTGCCTCATTGTCTTCCTTTTTTTGCTTTCTCAAATCGACTTCTTTTTGCTTTTTCATTTCTTTAACTTTGGTTCAGTTGTAATATTAGTCGATGATTCCATTTTTCCAAGCATGTTTGATTGGCATCACCGACAAAGTATTTTTTATTTTATTATTATATTTAAAAATTTTTAGCAGCCATGTGACATTGTCCATCTTTTTATTATATATTTTCCTCCAAATATATACTTACTTTCGTACTCATTTGAATAAAGGTAGGAAGGCTTGATGGAAGGACGACAGCCATGCAAAGATGCCCTGCATTAGATATACATACTCCTTGTTATTTGTATTGTTAAAGTAGGTAAATAAAATAAAATAAAACTCTTTTATTTAAAAATCGAAATAAATAATTAAAGTTATTTTTACGGATGAATTTTATTTTTTATAAATCCATGATACTTATGCTTACTAAAAAACCAGTTTGACATGCTGTAATCAAGTTAAACTTGAATTATTAAACTATTTTATGATTCGTGATGTTTATTTGATGAACTCACGATCTTGATTAAGCCGGTAAGCCTTTAAATGCGTTTATAATAGACACTTCCACTTACGAGTAAGCGAAATCCAAATAGGCCTTAAAACAAATGGGCCCAAACCAAGCATATTCATGGGTTTAAATTTAGCTCCTAGGCGACGCAGTCCATGTCTCATCTTATCCATCCATTCTTACTGAATCAAAACTGCACACCACTTGGAACACCGAGCTTGGAAGGATAGGGAGATTGAGGGAGAAGAGAGAGAGAGAGAGAGAGAGAAAGAGAGAGGATGAATTCTATATTCTGTGCAACATCTACTTCATCTTCTTATTCAGCTCTGTTTACCTCTCACAATGGTTGTAATTCTTCTTTTTTGATTGTGAAGAAACCGGGTTGCAGTACGACGCCGTTTCTGGGAGGTCTCTCGTTCGTAATTACAAAACCGATTGCTACTTCATACATCAAGCGTAACAGCAGCCTCTCTGTTCGATGCCAGAAACAGAAAGACCTCACCCGTGTTCCTCTCGATCAGCGGTGGATGTTCGAGGAGTCTGAGGTCAATGGACCGGTACTTCACATCATTCTCTATTGCTCTCTCTCTCTCTCTCTCTCTCTCAGTAACATACAACGTGTCTGCTTTGATATTGATGGTTTGTTTGCTGGAAAATGTTGCCCTAAAGTTTGGAATTGTGACATTTTTTAGAGATATGTTATTAGAAGAAGTTAAAGCTGGAATCTTTTTTGGTATAATTTAGGGGAAGACCTCCCACGATGCGTGTGCAAAATGATATCAAAATCTCATAAAAACTAGAGTAGTTATATGTTTTATAAATTTGAGAACGATGTTGTCTACAATTACGTTATCCTCACTCTAATCATTGGTTAAGACTATAATGTCAATTTTTACAAAGTAAAAACAAAAGAGTTATAGCTATGGTGTTCTTACTCTAATATTATAGCTGTACTAAAATCTGACTTAATTTGAAGTGTCAATTTAGCAGTAAATGATTATTCATTACACATCAGCAAAATGGAGTGAAGAGAATAATTTGAGAAAATCTGAAGGTGATTTTATCTCACGGAATTTATCCCAAAAAAAAAAGAAAAATTTAATTCATTTTTCCAGGCTTTTTTGACATTTGTTATTAGCAGTTATGAAATATTTTTTTATTAATAGTGGCAGGTAATTTGTGGTGTAGTTAACAACCAAAGAAAATATTAATGAAGATGGTTTACTTTTTTCAAAAACAGAAATTATTTCTCATTTTCCATTTACATTTTCGATGGAACACAAGCATGGACCATGGTTTGCCACCTTTGTCTCCCAACATTACTTTCACTAAAAAGCCTTTGATAATTGCAGCCTCTTGATACTACAAAAAACCCCCGAAAGTTTGAATTGAAAACAATTTGTATAGTTTTATGGCTTCAGGTGCATTTTCTTCTCTTTTTTGTTTGTTTTCCAAACGTTGAGAAGACAATCGTGGAAATGAAGATGGTATTTACATTTGAATTGTTTAAAAACTTTAGTACATATCAATAGCCAGAATGTTATGATTTTATGGCCCAAAAGGGAAAAAAAAATGTTGTCTTGGTCTTCCCTTCTCTATCCAAACACCGTGTTAGGGAGTAGAGGAGATTTATTTATTTTTCTTCATCTTTTTATTCAGTGGATAATTCTAATAGTTAGAATTTGGTATTGCTTTGGTAGGACATTTGGAACAAGACATGGTACCCTAAAGCTGCAGACCATGTCACCACTGATAAACCATGGTATGTTGTTGATGCTACCGATAAAATTCTTGGAAGACTTGCTTCTACCATTGCTATTTATGTCCGCGGCAAGAATCTCGCCACTTATACTCCTAGTGTCGACATGGGGGCTTTTGTTATTGTGGTACGTTCAATTGTAGTAATATGCGTAGTTCAGTCACTGTATTGTGTTTTAAATGCTGTTAATTCATGTTGAACTTATCCTTATAGATTTGAAAATTGAGGAGAATGCTTTCTGTCATCAGATATAGGCTAAGCTTCACAACACAAAGGAAAATACCAGTGAATTCTTGATCCAAAAAAAATACCAATGAATTTGCTTTAAAAAAAAGATTACATGAAATTAAGTTAAAATGTTTAGGCTTGTAGATAGTACTGCTAAGAGTTCAATGTGATTTGACGATAAATTTATCTTACCTAATTTACCCAAAAAAAAAAAAAAAATCTAAATATACTCCCATTTTTCTTTTTCTAGTCTCCTTAAGTTGCTAATCTTCTATCTGCTATCTTCACAAAATTTCTTGATAAAGTTATTCCAAATGGGACATTGAAATGAATTACTAAACATGGCTACAGTTAACAGCAAGCAGATAGGGGCCTAGACCAGGTGGTTGCCCTCCTTAGAGCTTTGGAATTTTGATGTTAAGAATTTTGGAAGATTTTTTAAAATATACTTATTAGTTTGCCAATTTAAGGGTTTGCTCTCCCAATTTTTTTACACAGCAGCTTGCCCCACTTTAAGCACTCTTGGTCTACTTGTTGATGGCTTAAGTAAGCATTGATGGTTCTTAAAGTGCTTCTGTAAGGGTCATGTTGCTTAATGCATATTGCCTGATGAACAGGTAAATGCTGAAAAAGTTGCAGTTTCTGGAAAGAAGAGGACCCAAAAACTCTACAGGAGACACTCTGGAAGACCTGGTGGTATGAAAGTTGAGACATTCAACCAACTACAACAGAGAATTCCTGAAAGAATTATTGAGCATGCTGTTCGTGGTATGCTTCCAAAAGGCAGGGTAAGTTTTTGACTGTTAACTGAGTTCTTCTATGGCTTCAAAAAGTCAAATGAATTCTGCATTACAAGTCATGCTATTCAAATGTTTTTGTTGCTTTTGATGTCTTTTCAACTTCACACGCACCAGCTATAAAATTTGTGCTTGGCTTAGTATTCTGCTAAGGGCAGAAAGGTAACTTAAGCATTTGTGACTTAGCTGGAAGCATTGAATATTCTTCTGGTGTTTGATCATAATCTGAAATGGTGTTGCAGAGAGTTCCGATTTTTTTTCCCCCTAATCCTCATTTAGCTATAGAAGTTTTTGTGGCTTCAGAAATAATTACTTTGTGCAGTTGGGGAGAGCACTGTTCAACCACCTTAAGGTGTACAAGGGACCGGAACACCCGCATGAGGCTCAGAAGCCCATTGAGCTTCCTATAAGGGACAAGAGGATAATGAAGCGAGGCTAAGGCATAAAGCTGCATCCAGCCAGAGATTTTTTTATGCTGTGTTCAATGTTATAATGTTGTAGAGGTGCCTTTTCAAGTTTTCTGTCTTAGTCTTGATTGGATGGTTATTAGTGAAATTTATTTGTTTTTTATTTTTTTGGAAATCTTTGTTCTTGCTTTCATCCTTTGCTTTCTGCTTGTCATGCGATAACATATTAACTTGGAAGAAAAGCATAACTGCTCTAGTAAATCTTGCTTATTCCACAAGCATAGTAACAAGACTCCTAGTTTTCTAACTTTACATCTAGACAATATTGGATGCTAATTGGATAAACTTCGAAGAAGGCTTCAACCTTTCTGGACCTGGGTTGTTGCATGATCTCTGACAGACAACTTGGAGTGGTGTGTGGGGAAGTGTTGGATCATAGTTTGAGTCCGAGGTATGTGATTTTGTATTGGGACTTTGGGGGGTAAGATAGTGGGAGCATCATTAAATGCATATACTCTATCTAATCTCAATACTGCTTTTATAAAGAGTTAGTTCTATGCTTGGTATGAGCATTTCTATTGCATTTTGCATTCTTTGAATCTCCCAAGCTATTTCCTCCTTTTTTCCTAAATGAATGTCAAAATTTATTGAACATCTATTGTGAACCAAGATCTTTTTCAACAAGCATTGTGCAACTTGTTCCTACCAGAACCACACACTGACAGTTCCTTATGACTGACTATCCTGAGTCTTGATTATTCAACAGACCTCTATATATCCGCTCCTCTTAAATTCAAGCCTATATAGTCATTGCTTGAATGCAGGTTTGGCTGAACTATCCTCCCTCCCTCCTTCCCTCTCTCTCTTTCTCATTTTTTTTTCTGTTGAGTTTTCCTTTTTAATCATCAGCTTCTTGAGCCACATATTTGCTAGTCTAAGAAATTGCCAGCAGAGCGTGTTGTCGCTGGTTAGTGGTTTCTATTACCAACGATGGTTTTACCATAATCGACCACTTACTAGAATTACAGTTGATACGATGATGAAACAGAAGGTTGAAAGAAGGATGGATATGTAGAAATTAGACCTTGGTAATGCTTGAATTGAACTGTCAATTTTACCGAGGAGCATTTACTATCATGATTACTTACCGTTTACTAAAAAAAATTGTTACTTCTTGTTCTCATTATTCTGTCACAGAAGTTTGGAAAACGGTCAAAGCAAAAAATTACAGTTTGAGAAGGCTTGTGTAAAGGAGCTGATTCCACGTATCTGGGACACCTGCTAGGCACCAGTGACTGCAGTCTGTCAGCTTCCGGCCCGCACCAGTATAAATAGAAGGATGGCCATCTATTCTCAGTTGGGTCAACGATGTAATATCCAGCAAACTATCAGGCTTTTGCATTTTGCTTAAAATCTCATTCAAAATGTCTAATCCTGGTGTTGGAGGTCCTGGATAGGTTGATCCACTAATTGGTTTGGTTTGTCCTCGGCAAGCCTTTCTCCTGAAAAATCCAAAGTTTGCTTTTAGTGCTTGTGTATACAAAGAAAACTTAGGGTGCCATTTTATATCAAGGATATTTTTCGAACTTTAGCGATTTTCGCCATTTGGAGCTGCAGCCTATTCAACTGATGTTTCATCATTGAAAAATTACATTGTAACAACTATAACACTTTCTATGGAAAGCAAGTACCTTAAAATGTAATGCACTTCCTTGGTATTTCTCCTGTGTTACGACTTGCAAGTATGTTCTATGCCATGACTATGTAACATATTAGCCTAAAGGTATTGAAACCTAGCTAGCTAACATCCATATAGTGGTGGCTGCATACTCTCTCTTTGATTAACATGAAATTGCTTGGAAGCAAGCAGATTTTAGTGGCTTACTCGACATGAGAAGCAGAGATTCCCTGGAATAGGACAATTGCTTTAGGATCGATGTTGGCGTCGACCCATTTTCCCCAAGTTGTCAATGCAATCCTAAAAGCTTCCAAGCGATCCATTTCTTGTAGAGTCTTCCCAGTTGGAAATAGTCCCACCTGCAAAATTATTATTTCATCAAACTATTATTATTCTGTAGTCCCTCATCCGTATAAATTCTACGGAAGAATTCGTCATGATGTTTTATCCACAGGTTTTCTTGCGCCCTGTGTGGAACCACCAGTGATAGGTATTGAAGATCAGCATGTCCATTCCTTTCCATTGGCCTCTCCACTGATGCTATCTAGCCTCAGAACTCTGCCTACCTTTTCATTTACAACGTCGATTAGGAATCTATCTATTATCAGCATGACTGAAACTTCATACTCCTTCAAAGGAAAACCAAAAGAAAGAAACCATTAGCTTCCATTAGATCCAAATGATGTGTGCCATGTGATATGCGGTTGTTTGATGTAACGTTAGACTTAGATATCTAAAATTCTAGTTTTTTCATGCAGTTGTTTCGAAAAGACTCGACAAAATAATTCAATGATGAGTCTCAATCCTGATTACCCAGGAAAATACAACATATAGATATATTTTATCTATTGAGTTGGATCAAGTCTCTCTATTCCAATTTTTTTTCCTTTCTTCCTCATACATTAGGATGCGGGAGGAGATATTTGTCATGAACTAGGAATGTTAAGTTTTTTTATCCTTAAATAACGTTTTTATCTGCATCCTCATTAATTACATAATTAATACATGAAGAATTTTTTCATATTTATCCCACATTTTAGTGGTGAGGATAGATTTGGGCATAGGGAATCTTCATCCTCCATGTACAGTTTTCCTGTCTTGTGTACAAAAGCGTGGACGTGGACAAAATTTCTAAGATATCTTTTTACGATTCATGGGTGGCAATAGAGGAGGAATCGGTGACCAACCTTAACGTAGAAGCTGGACAAAGGTCGTCCTTGTGATATGGTGTAGTTGGAATCTGAAACTGCTGTATGAAGCAAACATACAAGCGAGAGCCACATGTTGCTGCTCAATGAATCTCCCACAAACATAATCTTTTTGCCTTGATTCAACTCCAAAAAGTTCTTGCCATCGAATCTGCATAAATAAAATAAAAAATAAAACAAAATAAATTGAAACAATGTCCACTTTCAACCACCTTAGCTCATCACAGTACCCAAATATATGCTATTCAAATTTATACATACAATAATACAATTTTTAAATCCTAAAATATAGGGAATTTTAGTAAGTTAATGAAGAGTAAAAGTAGATTCTCTACGAAACCACATTTTCTTAAGAGTCATATTATTCCTAACAAAGTTATAGATACCTTTTCACCATGCTTTATTTTGAGGTATACATTTTTTTTTTGGGTGTTATTGGACTTCTGTATAATAAGCGGACTGCAAACATTCTAATTTTGCCGAACAATATGATACTCTTACAATAGAGCATTGGGGACTCTACTTAATGGACATTTTTCTTATTGTCTGGGTTTATTTTCACTTTACATAGGTTTCCCAATTCGATTGTTTTTCTTGTTCAAATGTCATTGAGTTTTATATGACATACATTTTCATTCTTATTTTGCTCAATTTTGACAAAGCTACCAACAGCCACCCAATATGGTTGTTACTAGCCCGCGAATATGTTGTCTCAAATATAAGTCTATCTTTATTGCACTGCTTATATATAATATGTAAATTACAATAACACTCCCCAAAATTATCAAAATCATAAAGATATCCTAAATTTCTAAAATAGCTTAATTACATGCCTTGAAAAATATCGATATCGCAAAATTCCTAATCCAAAGTCATTTTTTGAGTATAAATATATGCTTGTAATTGTTTTTTGTGCCTAGTTCATCATCTCATTTAGAGTTTCTCTTGATCGCTTTGTTATTTCAAAAGTCAAGATGGTGTGAGTCACCTCAACATATAGTTACAGTTGTATATTAACATTCAAGATTGACTTAGTGACGCAGCAAGGAAAGCGTAAACCCGAGACCAATTTTAGGTTGGAACTCTAGAATAAATAAAGAGGAATCTGAGTTTATTTTTCGAAAAATTTCAATTGCGCACAATTGAAAAACACAGAAAAACTCGTCTCTAAAAAGTGTGTATTGAATATTTAATAATCGTTCTCCCTAAAATGACCAAGTAACTATTTATACTTCTCAGCAAAACATATAAAAAGAGAAATAAATATATACAAGTAGAAATAAATATTAGTATACACGTTCGTCGTCTGTTTTATACACGACCGTACATGAAGGTCGTGTAGGCTTCTGGGAGTATTTCTGACATAATGCACGCACGTGTTCCCTAGCTGTGCATGAAGAGCGCGCATGTTTCTGGGAGAGATCCTGACGTAACACACGGCCGTGCCTCCTGGTCATGTATGAGGCCGTGTACGTTTCTGGGAATTATCTTGATATATCACACGGCCGTGCCTTCTGGCCGTGTATGTTTCTGGCCTACGATGTCCGCATCATTCTCTCCCACCTGCAAAGAACTCGACCCGAGTTCTCTTCTTGTGAATGTGCTTTCCATGTTATCCCCTCTCTTTGAATCGTCTTGATTTATCTCATTTATCTCGTCACTTGATCGTGAGTCGCACTACATCATCTACCACACCTAGAGTAACACTTATCATCGAATTTTCTATTAAATTTATTTGTGCACAATCCAGATGGATTTGAGTGTCAATGGGAGAATCACCTTCTATGTTGATAGGAAGCAATAGAACAATTGCACTTATTACCTCTAGCGCTTCCTCTGGGTTGGAATATAAATTTTTGGGCAAAGCATTAAACTCTACATCCTTAATCTCCTTTGTTGGTGTAATGAATCTGCTCAGAGTATCTCCAGTCTTCGACTCTTCAGTAACCATCATCACCTGCTCGTCATTCAACAAAGGCTCCTCCACAATAGCGTCCTCACCAACACAATTTTTATAGGCTTCAACTGCTTTTCCACTGCCCCCACCATCATCAATTAAAGTATTATGATCGTTAAGGGTTGAGTTTTCCTCTTGTTCAACCCTCTCCTCCTTAAACACTTTTGGAATTAAGTTTACTGGCTTAGGTGTTTGTGGAATTTTCTGAGGAAGGATTTGCTCGTAATCAAGGGGAAAGAACTTTTGTTCTAGCAAGTATTGCATCATAAACCAAGTCTTCACTGGATCTTTACCCTCAAAGCGTCTTATACCCCGAAGTTGTTCCCACCAATACAATGCATCACCCTACAAATGACTCTCCACTAACTCTATCTTCATTCCCTTTAAAATCCTCATATGGTCAAAGAATCTTTCAATGTCCTCAATCCAAACCTAAAACTCATTCAGACTCCCAATACCATCGAACTCAGATACAACATATTTAAATTGAGAAAAGATTTCATCTTTATACCTATAATTACATCTGTTGTACCGTCTTATGCTACCATAGCCTTTTCTCCTAGCCAGATCTTTAAGAATCTCATCTTCATCATCCGTATCATAAGTAATAGAATTGTTCCTTGGATCGCCTTCCGGTTGTCTCTAATAAACCTGCCTGCTACTATTAGTATTGGATCGATAGGTTAGGGCTTCACGATGCTATTCCTTTCGTTGGATTTTCTAACCCATGGTCTCCTCTACCGCCCTTCGTATTGGTTGCCCGTAACGTAGGACTTCCGCATCCCGATCTAGGTTGAGAACGCGACCGCCGTCAACACTGTCGTTAGTCGACATCTCCGCAGAAAATTGCCTTGCTCTGATACCAACTGATGCAGCGAGGAAAGCGTAAACCCGAGACCAATTCTAGGATTGGAACTCTAGAATAAACAAAGAGGAATTTGAGTTTATTCTTTGATAAATTTCAATTGCGCACAATTGAAAAACATAGAGAAACTCGTATCTAAAAAGTGTGTATTGAATATTGAATAATCGTTCTCCCTAAAATGACCTAGTAACTATTTATACTCTTCAGCAAAACATGTAAAAAGGGAAATAAATATGTATATGTGGAAATAAATATTAGTATACACGTCTGTCGTCTGTCTTATACACGACCGTGCATGAAGGCCGTGTAGGCTTCTCGGAGTATTTTTGACATAATACACGGTTGTGTTCCCTGGCCGTGCATGAAGAGCGTGAATGTTTCTGGGAGAGATCCTGACGTAACACATGGCCGTGCCTCCTGGCCGTGTACATTTCTGGGAATTATCCTGGTATATCACATGACCGTGTATGTTTCTGGCCTACGATATCTGCATCACTTAGTATCATACTGGATGTGAAATTTCATTGTATCAACATTTTTCTATGGGGCTGGATGTTAGTGTACTACACTAAAAATTAAAAAAATATCTCTATGGTTTCGTTAGTTTAAGATACCGCCGTAATCTGCTCTCTTGTTCAATTTGTCTAACACGGCCAAATATCATATAATTTGAAGATCTAAATTTTCATTTAAATATTTAGTGTCATGAAACAGTATGTACCTTGGAAGGTCGCATCCACCAGGTTTCCACTTGTATTTGAGGTAATCTTTGTCGGGTCTACCATTCTTGAGACAATCAAATCCAAGTCCGATGAAGGGGCAGCCCGAAGCATTATAAAGCGGGTATGATTCATCGTACACCCAACTCCCCTTATAAACATCACACTCTTTTACTTGACCCACTAAGTTACCCATAACACCATGCACTTGACATGGTTTTAAGGATGCAACTATAAATAAGAAAACAAGGTGACCAAAGAACATAGCCATAATCTTAATGTTTTGAGGTTGTTGTGGGGGAGAGTGCACTGAGATTGATATTTGAGGGAACACATATAAGAACATCGAAGAAGGGAAATCTTGACCTTCAAGAAAATTCACAAGATTATTTCTAACAATCAAGATTTTTTACCTTATATGAGGTGGGAAATGTGATATATGAGAAAGCACATAAATCTATCCTCTATTTCGAAAAGGAAATGTTAAGCAATGTTTTAAAATACTTGTTAATAGCTGAAAAAAAAAAAAGGTTTGGTTTATGTAATAGTATTAGAAAAAGAAGTCTTTTTTTTTTTTTATTTTAAAGATTTATTCAGGCCATTTATTAATGGGTTTGTTTGAGAATTGCATAACACGAAAACTATACTCACTCTCATTTGTTTTTCTTTTCCATTACTCAACCAAGGTGTGCAGATTTTCACATTCAGTTCCACAATTGTTTTGTTGGTTTTTCTCTTTTAGTACTTTTTCGAAGGGATATGCATAATCCTCCCTGATTCCAGCTATAGTCACGAAATATAGGGATACTTGGAGTGGATTAGAAATTGGTAGGCCAAGAGCAACTCCATACATGCATTTAAATTGGATTTAAGTATGTCAACACATGGGTTACGTTTTAGAGGACATCAAAGTTGTTTATTGTTGTGACCTTAAGGTACCGTTTGGTTACTGGTACTGGACAGAATAAGAGTATTGGACAAAAAATATTTTTGTACCACGTTTGGTTTGTTCAGTATTGGACAAGGATTTTTATACTGTCTAGTGTTTGGATTGCAAAGTATTAGACTGGACATAGTAAATTTGACAGTTTTGCCCTTTTTAATTACTGGATAAGGCTTTTGTGTTGTGCAAAGAGGAAAGGAAAAAACCAGAGTTTTTAAGTTCGGAGGCTAACCTATTAAAATCCTAAAGTTACCACCTAATTTCCTAAAATTTACTCTATCTCGAAATGTCTTTTATTTTATTTTTGTCGTCTTTTATTGTGTTTTTGAGTAAATTATGCTAGGAAAATGATTTTTATTCCTTTTTTAGGGTTGCTCCAAATGGATGTCTATGTACCTGCTATTCAGGATTAAATAAGCCGTAGTTCGCTTTTCTTGAAAAACTTTAGTGTGTTTGTGAATTTTAATTATGAAATTTCTTTTAATTTATGTTTTTACCATGTTAGGATTTTTCTAAAAAATCTAAACCTAGGCTTGATAATTTGATTTTTTTGAAAATGATAATTTTAAGGAAAAATACTAATTTTGGATTTATTTTAAAAAATGATTTTTCTAAGTGATAAAAATTCATTTTTTTTTATTTTTCAACTCATTTATACTATTATAAATTTTTATTGATTTTTTACTTAATTTATTATGATTTTTATGATTTTTATTAACTTTTATTAATTTTCATAATTTTAATTAAATTTTTATTGAAAAATTTTCTCCTAGATTTTTATTTATCCTATTTCAAAATCTAAATCTTTATTTTTATTTTTCTAATCTTTTTATTATTTTCTTTATGAATTTTTACATTTTTATCATTTATTATTATACTTACTATTTTTATTTTCTTTCAAGGTAAGTATGAAGGGAAAATTCGGAATTTCAAAAAAATTACATTTAGTCCAGTACGTAATTTTTAGTACCGAATTACACGTGGTACTAAAATTTCTGATTTTGTCCAGTACGTAATTGGTGTTTAGTCCAGTACTTCCTTCATGTGTAGCAACCAAACGAGGGACAAAAAATTTTGTCTAATCCAGTGCCGAATTTCAATGCCAACCAAACGCTACCTAATAGTATAATTCATGTATCATGAGATTTATATACTTTAATACATGATACTCCATATGCCAATAATAATATGATTATAAAAGAAATGCAAGTTCGGTTGAAACCTAGGGCTCTAAATAAATTGAATCTAGTCTAAGCCCATAGCACCAAGTCTAAACTTAACTTTTGTTCTCAAGCTTGATCAAGCTTAGGATTTTAAGATTAAACTCGGCTCTAAATGTTATTCATCAAAGTCAAGCCCTTTGGCTTCGTTAAACTCAATTAAATATGATTTTTTTTTAAATATATATATATATATATATATATATATATATATATATATATTCATGTTAATCAATAAACTTATAATTGAAGCTCGATTGTCAAAACTAACTCAAGTTTAGTGAACCTTGATGCATTTAAACTCGACATCAAATTTGATTAATCTCATGAGTTCATTAAGCCAAAGAGATTGAAGCTTGGGCTTGGGTAAATACACTACTCATGTTGTAGGAGATTAACACAACTATAGTCGAATTAAGGAACGGATATATTAGATGGGCTAAGCTTTCCGTTTATTAAGTCCACTCATTAAAATGAATAGTTATTTCAAAAATTTGCCATAGGAAAAATAAATATTTTTTTTGGGGAGTGGATGGCCAATATCAATATAATTTTCATGTTGATTGTTAAGAATTTCATTGTCATTCAAGGACAAGTGCATTTGCAGTGTATATAATGGTGAAACAGAAGATTGAAATTAAGCAAAAAATTTGCAAAAACAAAGCTTGGCAAGCCTTGTCACTTTCACATCAAGGCTACCATTCGCCTGGCTTCTTATTATTCCTAAGAAATTCTTAATTTATAATTCTTTGGAGTACTGAAGGAAAATATTACAAAAGCTATTAGAGAATCCGAATCAAATTTACTTATGTAGAAGGGTTCTAAATCTATGAAGGAGCTGATTCCAAGTATCCGGAACACCCGCCAGGCACCAGTGACTACAGTCACAGTGGTGTTTCTCATTATAAATTGAAGGGTGGCCATCTATTCTTAGTTGGGTCAACAATGTGATGTTAAGGAAACTAGGAGGCTTTTGCATGTTGCTGAAGATCTCCTCCAGAATGTCCAATCCTTGGAATGGAGGTCCTGGATATGTTGATCCGTTAATTGGTTTAGTTTGTCCTTGACAATCCTTTCCCCTAAATATACAAGATTGCATTTCAAGTCAAGATAACTGATTCTGGTTGTAATATTGACATCAAAATTTAGATTATTTACAACATCAGGAGTTGAATGAATACTAAAACCATTGTAGGTATAACTGCAAATATATTTCTAAACTATGACTTTGATATCAATAAATCTCTAAAATTTTGAAGTGTGGTTTGAACTCCCAACAATCTTTTAAATATATACACATATCTAAATGAATAATATCATTAGAAGGACCTTAACCAGCAAAGGTTATAGAGCTTTAATGATGGCTCAAAGGGTGTGTATATATTTTTTAAAGTTATGATGAAGTCTATCCATATTTAAATAATAATTTGGAGAATGTTTTTTCCATTCCCCCATTATTTTACTATACAAAACATTCAATTTATCAATTCTTTGTCCTTAAACCCAATGTAACTTAGAAATCACACAAAAAAATCTATAATTTTTACATGCACTTTTATTTTTTTTTTGGGTATAGTGTGATATTAGAAAATGCCAAAAAGTTTATCTTTTTTACTTTAATAAGGACGCTGGTATCCACTAGAAATGAATCTAAATCCAAACAACCTAAACATTTCTAGTAAATGCATGGTCCCTTCTTGATTAACATAGAATGTGAAGAACTAGAAGCGAGAAGTGATATGTAACGTAATGCCTTACCCATGAGTAGCAGAAATTCCTAGGAAGAGAACATCTGTTTCTTTGGGGTCAATATTCGTGTCCACCCATTTACTCCAAGTTGTCATTGCAATTCTATAAGCTTTCAAACGATTCATATCTTTCACTCTCTGGTTACCCACTTGGAAGTAGTCCCACCTACGACGTTGTTATTGTTTCATCAAATTCAATCAGCATTTAACTTCTTTTTTTTTTTTTCAATCCCCTAACTATACTAGAATCATCTTGGTAACTAGCAATAGGTTCGTTTTGGCAAAATACTAATTAAGTACTTTTTAAAAATAAAAGAAAATATAAACATTGAAGGGCATTTGTTGTACTAATATTGATATAATGTGATATGGTACTAATGCTTTATTTACGAAATTATGCATATAAGAAAATATAAGGTTTATAATTTACAAAGTTCAAAACCTGGGAGCTTTTCTATAAGTATTTGTTAGTGATGTCAAGGGGTCTCAAAAATCCTTTTTTGAAAAAAAGAAAAAAGAAAAAGAAAACTATGCATGCTTAAAAAATACAAGTCCTAAATTGTGCATATATTGTATGGATTCAGTCCTATGTAATTCATTTTTCCTCGTTTCCAACTGATAAAATGTATTGGAAATATAAAATACGTAATAATAAAAGGTTTCATAACGTAAATGGTAAAACTCCATAACAATAATTATATGATATTTCAATTTGCCTCACGTTTTCAAGCGGCCGTCGTGAAACCACCAGTGGTAACTGTTGAAGATGAGCATGTCCGTTCCTTTCCATTGGTTTCCTCCATTGATGCTATCCAGCTTCAATACTACGCCTTTGGTTTCCTTGACCATATCCACTAGGAAAGGGTTTGTCACCAACGTCACTGAAACATCATATTCCTTTATAAAGCACAAAAAAAGAAGAAAAAAAAAAAAGAGCAAGATGGTTACACAACTTTTGATATTGTCTCATAGAAGATGAATAGTTGATCAAAATGAGTGGAAATAAAAAGAAATAAACAAATTTAAAATATGCATACGTATATGTAATTCTCATTTTTATGTTTGGTAATAAAAAATGAAATAGAAGGCTGTAAAAATAAATTGTTTTTAGCTGTCTAAATAGAGCATTTCTATTTCCTTGTTATGAAAAGTAGGAAATAAAGTGAAAATTGTAGGTAATCGACGCAAGTATCCCTATAGTTGTAAGAAAGGGTGTTTTGATTAATTGTTTTTATTTCTATCTACTTTTCATCTATTCCTTTCCTCTCAAATCCACTATCTATTTAAAATACTGAACATAAAAAATTACTTATATTTCCTTTTCCATTGATTTCTACCCATGTAAACAATTAAACATACGTTCAATTTTTCTAAAAAATTAGTTTGGAAATAGATGCAATCATAGGAAATGGGGCAGTTCATGTATAATTTTAAGGTGATATCAGAAAAGAATAACCTACTTTAATATGGAAGGTGGATTGTGTTAAGGTGTAGTTGGTATTAGGAGCCGCTGTGTGAAGCAGACATATGAGAGACAGCCACATATTCCTGGTTAATGAATCTCCCACAAACATGATCTTTTTGCCTCTATTCGACTTCAAAAAGTCTATGCCATTGAATCTGCATCCTCAAAAATAAACTCACAACAATATATCAAAATTCCTATCACACACGCAAGTTCACTCAACATTCCTGGTGAAAAAACATGTTCTTACATATCATTATAATAGTTTCTAGAGAGTGTAGATACCATTAATTTTTAGTAATAGTAATGATGGCATAGTCAATGACAGAAGCTGTGCATTCATGGTGACCATTAGTAAATATGGAAAATATTAAGGAAATATGGGGACAATGATTTCCCTTCTATGAAAATGAAAATAATTTTTCTTATGTTCTATTGATGTTGATGTTGGTTAATCCCCATTACCAGTTATCGATTGTAATCTTACTTTCCACCATTATTTATTACTTAAAACCATTGTAACATTTTAAGACTTTTGGCCAAGAACTTTTTGAGATTATTACCAAATACACCCCTAGTGCAGATTATTTTCACTTATGGCAACATATAAGTACTTGTAGCAGGTGTTAATTTATTTCCATACTTGGTTTCCTAATTTCAATTGCGTCTATACCCGTTAAAACTGTCATTTAGCTTAAAAAGACTTATATTTTCACTTGATTTTATCATAAACGATATTTAGTTTTGGGAAAAATCTAACCACAAATCACACATAACACCATATTTGATTGATTTTTAGTAATTATTATTTGTCTCTAAAAATGTGGTTACAAGGCTCTTCATTTCTTAGAGCTTGATTGACAGAAATCAATAGCCCATATGAGATCAATTTTTTTTTCTTGGTTATCCCGCTATTTACATTTGTACTATGATGTTATATATTAAACATAGGGTATTAATAAATAGTCTTCCAAGCATTCGTTACAATGGTTTAAAAAAAATGTTTTTTTTTTTTATTCGGGAGGAATCTTGATAAAAAAAAAAATGCTCGCATTTACCGTAAAAATAATGAGAAATTAATTATATGAGAAGATAACCTTGAGATCACATGAATTAAAAATATGCTATACCTTGGAAGGTCGCATCCTTGAGGCTTCCACTTATACTTGAGGTAATCTTTGTCTGGTCTTGCGTGGCAGTCAAACTCAGGTCCAATAAAAGGGCAACTGGAGGCATCGTAGAGAGGGTATGACTCATCGTATACCCAACTGCCTTTATAAACATCACATTGATGGTTTGGTTTACTCACGACGTCGAAGCCACCGATGTCGCCATGGACTTGAAATGGTGCCAAGGATGCCAGTAGAAATATTGAAAGCAGGCGACCATGCCCCTGTATTACAGACATATTTTAAGGTTTTCCAGGTTATATGTGTATGTGCTTAAAACAAACTATGACGAGCCGTTGAAGTCCTCATATATATATATATATATATATAGTTTAAATGGACAATTAAGACAATTAAAGAAGATAACTTGAAGTTAAGAAAATTTAAACTATGGAGGAAATAAGAAAAAAAAAAAAGAAGAAAGGAAATTTTTATCCAGCAGATTGTTCTAGTAAGATAATTCAATAAAAATGAGAGTAGTTCTATAATGTGTAGCATTCCGAAAATACCAATTAATTTAATATTATTTTCAATTTAAGTTTGCAAGTTGCTAAACTTTCTATAATCTAATGATATGAGTATTAATTTTTTAATAAGATAGAATAAACTCGATTCTTTTCCCTTTTAGTAGTTATCAATAAGATATTTTATAAGTTGAAGCTGATTTCATTTCCTTTTTCTTTACTTTCCTTTTAAAAATAGAGATGAAAAAATAAATGATAAAATGATATTTTTCTTATCTCTAAATAATCTTCCCTCCAATCCAACACCGCCGTCTAATTATAAATAATTTGTTTTAGTTAGGTTGATTTCACATTTTCACTTTCTTAGTTTAGATTGATCAATTTCACTTTTGTTTTAGATTTGAAGTTCCAAATTTTAGTTTGCTAGCTTCTTAACCAAACAATTACTTATTTCATTGGGCTTTAAAGTTTTAGATAGTGTTTGGTTTATAAAATTGGATAGTACAAGAAGAACATTACATCATTGTACAAGAAAAAATGGTACGATACAATTTTTTTTGTATAATGTTTAGTTTGTACAGTACAATACATGAATTTTTATAGTAATATAGAGTTATTTTTTACGTTAATATGTGAACACATTAAAAAAGTTTTGATGTTGACACAATAATAAAAAGAATGATGAGGACATAAGGTTAATTTTTTTGTTTCAAAATGCACTTATTTTTATCCAGTGAAATAAATTTTTATACTATCATTATATGATACAAAATTTTTGAATCTTATCTAGTAGTTTGAAATCCCTTTTGTTTTTTGACTTGATTCATTATGTAAATTAAATAAAGAATTAATGATTTTATTCAATCCAACATCATAAAATAATTACATTGAAAGCTACTTAGTTTTCTAGTGTATTGCTTACCTCTATTTCTTTCTCCATTTTTCTAAAAATATAATTTGTAAATGTCGCCTAGTCCGTCATAAAAGTCATTTATATTTCACAATCTTTTTGTTAATGTAACATTATTTGAAAGTTCGTAACTTTTCTTTATTAAAAATAATACTTGTACATTTCCTAATTTATCATACATTTGTCATTCCCTTCTTTTTTTCTTTTTTACGAATTTTCATTCGTATTTTTACCTTATAAAGTTATGCTCATCATTATTCGTAATTTTCCCATACTTTGTAATTTACACGTAAAATTGCAATCTTCACTAAAAAAAAAAAAATGATTTTCTTTTTCTCACTCCTTAATTTTATGATTGCCCTTTTCCTCAAAGTTTCGTAACAATTTATTGAGTTTTTACAACTTTCCTTATTTTTGTATCTTTCTCACTCCCTTGCAATTCACCTTTAAGGCTTTGTAAAACACCTTATGCCGTGCGTAGCTATTACAAAACCGCCAATGGTGGATGGGTGATGCTTTAAAAACATTTTGAAATATTATTACTCCCAACATTTGATTTAAATATTTTTAATGCATAACAATCATTTATCACATATAATATTCTAAGCTTTATGTCTGTAATATAAATATTGCACATTGATTGTCATAAAACAAACGGAATATAGTCTATAAATCGAGAGCAAGAGAGAAATTGGATTTACATTGCTCACCTTTTATATGGAAATCAGCAGTACTTTTGGTAATCTTTAATTGTTGCGTGCTACGAGGAAGTATAAATGGTAGGAAATTTGAAGTTTCAGCGATTGTACATTGTTATTGTTATTATTTGAAAAAGTATAAATTTAGTTGAGATTTATTACCTATGAATCTTTCATCATTTCGTTTTTTTCTTTTTTAGTCTATATATTATTTACATCCTTTTTCAAAAGAAGACTTGCATTAAGTCCGTCCATCTAATCCGGGGCAAGCCACTGGTCATTTTATCGTGTTTAAGTGGGCTACTCTCAAGGCCTACTCAAGATGGACAAGTAGGGTGGGGGAGATTTAGCTTTGAATAGAGTTGGAAATTGTAGAGTGGGCCAAAAATTTTGTTTTGTGGGCATGGGTTGGCTCGTTGGCTCATAAAAAAAAAAAAAAAAAAACAACAAACTGAACGAGGAAGAGAGATGATTTGACTCTTAACTTGAGTGACTCGTGACACATACAGCAGTATAGCACGGCCACAACTCGGACTGGACAGACGTGAGACGAGATGACAGTGATAGACGACGGACAAGGGATGATGGCCAATGGGACAACCGGCGAGAAGACTTTAGTCTGCTATGCCATTACCGTGTCATGTTCTTCCTTTTTCAGTCTTCCTTCAGCCTTCATAGCCATCATAATTCACATAAAGACTAGATCGGATGAACGGAGATGAACAACAACTTGCTCTTGCTCTCTTCTTTCTTCCGTTGGTGCCACAGACCAGATTAGACCTCCGACCTCCCCTCCTTCCTCAGACCAGACCAAACTAGACCTCGACTCTCTTCCTTTGTCCTGGACTCCCGTGTCACTCGCCAGTCGTTAGTCCTCCTCTCGTCGAATCCCCTCCTTCTACAAACGGCCAGACCAAACCAGACATCAACTCTCTTCCTTTGTTTTGGACTCCCGCATCACTTGTCAGTCCTCCTCTCATTGATCGTCACCTGTTGGGTAGGTAAGTTGCTCTCCTATTTATTTATCTTCTTTTTCTTTTTTGTTGCAATTTGAACATGCTTGTGGACTTGTGGAATGTGGAACTGTAGGGCGTGGACTGGTGGTGGTGCTGGACGAATGACGAACAATAATTTTTCTTTTTCTTTTTCATTGCAATTGGTTTTATCGTGTTTCTTATGTATAATTACAATTATGCGTCACGAATGTATACAAGTGCTACAACTGTGTTCTATATGTTGATTCATAGCAGCGAAGAAAGCTCATATTCTTAAGACACTATGCTATATCCTTTATCATTAGCTAACCTTCTTAATAAAAATTGTTGATTTGGATTTGGTGCTCTAATTTATAGTCTATTACACATATTAAGTTGCAAGCATGTGTAATATTCGATCATGTGTAACATCTAGGTAACAAACATGAGGAAATTTTGATCTTTGTGTACCATAAATGCCTCTGCCAATTGTAGATGACTTTATTTATATAAAAAAATTGTGGTTGGCTTTTGCATATGTGAATATTACTTCCATGAGTATAATAATAATTGTTGGCAGGGCTATTTCACCATCACTCGTTCACTGCCATCTTTTGCTTTGGAGGTTTTTGTGCAGTGTGAGGGGGAGAGTAGATTTAGGTGTCTTTTTGTACTCTCATTCCTCATAAAATATTATAGAAGTTGAGGTAATAATACATTCCTTATGGTAATGCTTTTTCTACTTATATTGCTGTTTCTTTTTCTTGAAGTTACTTATATTAATGTTGAAATATATTTACAGAATGGATCCTCTAAGCAATGAGAATATAATGAAACCTATTAATGTGGATGATGTGTTTGAAGTTGGTGGGCGTAATAATAATGTACAATTAAGATCTTCTCAATCTAAAGAACATGTAGGTAAGAAGGCTCGAGTAGGTAGCTCTTCTTCTGAGGTTTGGGAAATATTTACAAAAATTGCTGTTGGGAAGGATGGTAAAAATAGAGCTAAGGGTAAAGCATATGGGAAGGAATATGTTATTGGGGCACATTCACATGGAACTTCACCCTTACGTCGACATAGAGAAAAGTGTCATTTGAGTCAAATTCCTAGATATAATGATGTTGGTGATATGATAATTGATTATGCTGGCATGTTAAGATTAAGAAAACCATATCGTAAATTTTCTTGTGAGGTAATGACTATAGCTGTTATTGAACATGATCTGCTATTTTCATTTGTTGAGTATAGAAGGATCACATAGTTCATAAGGCTATATAATCCTGATTATAAGCCAAGTAGTAGAAAAACTGCTATATAAGATGTTTTGGAATTTTTATTTGACTCAAAAGGAGAATTTGAAACAAATATTGCAAAAAATTCTAGGGAAAGTATATTTGACTTCTGATATATGGATTGCTTCCATCAGTGAGGGATATATTTATTTGACTAGACATTATGTGGATGACAATTGGAAACTGAATAATAAAATTCTTGCTTTTTGCAAAATGCCCCCTCCTCACTTAGGGTTTGAGTTATCGAAACAAGTATTTGAATTTTTGAAAGATTGAGGCATAATTAAGAAGATATTCTCCCTCATATTGGATAATGCATCTACAAATGATTGTATGCAAGATTTTCTAAAAGAGTAATTGAACTTACAACATAGTTTGTTATGTGGTAGTGAGTTTTTTCATATTAGATATTGTGATCATATTCTTCATTTGATTGTTGAAGAATTGTTGACTGTAATTAGTGAAGCGTTGCATAAAGTAAGGGGGAGTTTCAAGTATATGAAGGGCTTTGAAAGTAGAATGAAACACTTTTTGGAGTGTGTTGAACAGGTTAGCAACATTGATACTAATTTTAGTTTGTGTTTAGATGTAACTACTAGATGGAATTCCACTTATCTTATGTTTAATAGCACACTCAAGTATCGAAGTGCTTTTTTTTTGCTTTCAATTGAATGATCGTCATTATAAATATTGTCTAATCATGAATGAGTGGAAAAAAGCAGAAAAGATATGCAAGTTTTTGAGCCCTTTTAATATTATTACCACTTTGATGTTAGGATCATTATATCTAACTTCAAGTCACTATTTTTTACAAGTATGAAGGATTGAATATTTTTTGAATGAAAATTTAAGTAATGAAGATCATATCATAAGGGAGATGTCTATTAGAATGAAATAGAAGTTTGATAAGTATTAGAGTAATTATAGTGTTATTCTTGCACTTAGAGCAATCTTTGATCCTTAAATGAAGTTTGGTTTTTCTTCTATTTTAATAAACTTGATCTCCTTACTTGTGAAGAGAAGTTGGCTCACATAAAAAACAAGTTATATAAACTTTATGGAGAATATGACAAGAGCAAAATAGATCACATATCTAAAATTAGAAGCCATCAGGTTAAATCATCTTCTTAGGGACAAGACACATCTGGAGGTAGCAGTAGTAAAGGAGTAGCAACACATAGAGCTGGGAAGGGCTTGGAGATTGATTTTGCTACTTTGGTGGTAAGTTTAATAACTTTGTTTATTTTTTTAATGATATTTTTTGTTGTATTATATATTGGTATTTAATTAATTTTTTTCTTAATAATTTCGGAATTCCAATACTGTCAAGTAGAAGTATAAAGTTGTAGTAAATCTTTTTTGAATATTTATCTAGATGAGCCAGTAATGGATATAGACTTCTACTCAGAATTGGATGTGTTACAACATTGAAAGAGTCAAAGCCAGAGATATCCTGATTTATCTATCATGGCCTCCAATATGCTTAGCATTCTAATTACTACTGTAGTGTCAGAGTTAGCTTTTAGTATCGGTGCCCGTGTATTTAATAAGTATCGTAGTTCTATGCTCCCAACTAATGTAGAAGCTTTAATTTGTACATGTAATTGGTTATAACGATTTTCTTGTGAAGGTAATTTTTTTTTTGTTTTGTTGGTAATATTTTCTTTTAACGTATTGTTTCAAGCATTTATTATCTAATTTAATTATATGTGTAATGTCGTAAATTGTAGATTAAGAAGAAGACAATTGGAGTGGGGGTAGGAGTGGGACTACTTCATCAGAGGAAGACTTTAATTTGGTTGTTGATGATGATGATAGTGATGACTAATGATTGATTTGTATATGTGATTTTATCTCTTTTATTATTGACTTTGTTTTCCTATATAATTAGTGAAAAGTACTTTATGATAATTGCTACATTTGCTTGATTATCGTTTTAGGTTGTTTTCTTTATTATCGTATAAGAATAAGATTTAAGAGTAAGTACGTATAAATTGAAATAGTTTGTTTAACAATTATATGTTTAAGTCTGCATGTACATCTCCTATTTTTATTCAATAAGAATTTTGTAGTATATTATATTTCCATTGGATTAGGTCAATAATAAATTACTAACTTTCATAAATTTAACTTAAAGAATTTAGAATATTAAAATGAAGAGCATTTAAGATCCATTGTTCAAATTGAACTGAATCGAATTGATTACAATTTACAAACAACTTAGGCTTAGTTAACCACTGACTAAAGCTTAGCGATCGATCCAAACATGATCGATTTGCAAATGAGTTAAGTCAACAATCAACATGAGTTATATGACACCACAAAACCGAGCAAGCTAATAGATTAAATGTGAGTACTAAACTTTATTAGTTATTAGTTATTACTTATTACCCATTAATACCAACACTAGTACACCACAGCTTGAAACCGACATCTTTGCCATCATCCACACCTTCACTTGATACATTGGTCATTGGTCAAAATACATAAAGATAATTGAAGTATCAAAAATCAAAATTTAACTCAATATTGGGGAGCTCAATGTGAAATGAAATGCATTGCCAAATGCCAATGCTATTGGAGAATTGAAGATGAGAAATTTAGAAGAAAAATTAAGAGTTTGATATTGTCGTAGTCTCATAGAGTTAAACAAATTAAATGATTGCGAAAAGAAAATGAGATACAACAAATAAAGAAGTAGACGATCATAAAAATGTCATTCTAAATTTGTAAAAAAAAAAAAAATTGCAAGGCAAGCCAACTCAAACTTTTCTACTCGCAACCCTTATAGGCCACTGCGGATTAGCCCGCTTCGACCTACGGGCTGGTGTGGGTCGGGGTGGGTTGACTGGTTTGATTCGCATTCTTGGCTCTAGGCATGAATCAAAGAATCATTTTTTTCTTAGAATGTAATTTCTACCGACTTTATATTTACATTTGAGTGTTTAATAATCCATTAGTGCTAAGATGGACCTTTAAAAAAATCCGTGTGATAACCTTGTATTGTTAGAATTTTTTTTTCTATTATATTCACACAAAACATTTTTACTAAATTCTTATATTGATGTAAAAAATAACTTGACATCATTACAAAAATGTGTGTTTTGTGTACTATACAAATCAAATACGGTATAAAAGGATTATACTATATTATTCTCTATATATTGTTTAGTTTTATTAACTAAACGTTACCTATCTATATTATATATAGATTGACATATATAACAAGCATTATGGGCCAAAAAGAAAAAAAGAAAATGAAGACATGTATAATAATGTATGAAATTTTATGAAGGGTATATATCACTTGATACCTAAATTTTACCATTAATTACCTAAAATTATAAAGTATTAATTTGTGATCTAAATTTTATTTATTTTTGTAGTTAATTACTTAAACTTAGTCCATTTTTTTAAATTTGATCCATTTTTACAATTAATTATCCCTTTTAGGTATTATAAATAACTTAAAATAATTTATAGGTAATAAATTGATATTTTTAAAGTTTAGACAATCGATTATAAAAATGGATAAAATTCATATATCAAATGTGGTTTTTACCTTTTAAAAAACCATGGAATTTTCATATTAAATGAATATTACAATTGAAACATGAAATTATATAGAGTTAAATTTGTTATAATAGAATATTAGATTAAACTAATTGTAGACTTGGCTTGACTACTTAGATTAACTGGTGAGGTTGGGGAACTTGGTTTGTAATGAGCATGACTTATAAAGATTTAGCTTGGCAAGTTCAGAATAGAAATTATTGAATTGATTTACCTGCTCTAAACACCTCTCAAGCAAACTGGTACACTCAATAAAGTTAGTTATTAGGTAGAGACCAATAGCAAACTTATTAAAGACAATCTTAAAATGAGTAAACTAAATCTTATTCATAGATTTTTTAGACGATTCGATGGATACCATTGATATAGAAATATATAAGTATCTAATCGTGCCTTTACGTTTGACACATTTTGGGACCAAACAACAAAAGGCTGTAAAGCTCATGCTTTCAAGGATCAAACTGATGCTTTAAAGCTTATTACCTAGTTACTAGAGTGTTCAAGCTACTAAGATTGTCTATTTTTTTCTCCTACAACTTCTCTCCACAGCTCTCCAACCCACCCCATCACTTTTTTTTTGGCCAAATCCTACTGCTTATCTCAAAGTCATCCTTTTAAGTGCTATTTCCGTGCCACTTATTAGAGATCACGCTGAGCATGAGATCCTCGCATGTAGCAATAGCACGCACGTGACAAGAACAATCAAAACCCTACATCTACATTGGGTGATATTATAAGTTCTATCTAGGAAAAGACACGACAATTTCGACTGAAAATTTCTTGAATAAAATACCTAGGCAATGTACAAGAGCAAGGCTTCCATCTCTACTTGGGATAGAGTTTATCAGGACGACCATTTTTCTGGCAATTAAATTCTTCCTTTCTGAATGGACAACTCGATTTGTTATATTAAGATTAAGTATCGTCATATACCCAACTTCCCCGGTATAAATTACAGGTAAGCTGCTGTTCTGTATTAACTTGACTAAGAAGCATGAGAACAGCAAATTAAAAGATACTATGAATCATAATTCGCATTTCGTTTTCTTCGAATGTTGTGGCATGTTGAAAAATTTATTTACAATATAGAATAAGTAGGTAAGTTGAACGTTGGTATTACTTTGTGCTATTTCAATTTTTTTGAGCAAGTGAATCAAGGATGGATCCTGGGATGATCAGACGCTGCAGTTGGTCTCTTTCAAACTTTAAATTTTTTGAAAAGTCCCTTAAAATTAAGAAAAGAAAATGTAAATGTTCATGTATTATCTGCGGCTTTGTTCCCTTATGTTCGACTCGCCAAAGAATCATCCACCACAAGGCAAAATCTATTTCACAATTGTCAATTTGTGTTTTTTTTTTTTTATATATAAATATTTGCAATGTCCAAATATCATGGGCAATTCTACTATGATGTGAAGCTCATGCTCATTGGACGATAATGCTCATTTATTAGGGTCTAGATAATAATATGACAAATTATACAAGACCTTATTTCATTTTTACCAACTAAATTTACAATACAACTAAGATTCTCTCATGTCTGTATTATAGGACGGTTCTTTCACAACTTAACTTGTCTAACTACAATGAGGCCTATTTATTAATAAAAAATATCGGTAAAATAATCGAGACGATTGTTCGGCTTTTATTACCTTGAATAACTGATTAATCCAAATTGTTGATACAATAAGAATCAATGTAATAATGTTCAAAGAATGAGGTTGTAAAGAATTTCGTTCCAAGTATCTGGAACCCCAGCAAGACACCAATGGCTACAATCCATGCCCGTTGCCCCACCAAGGCCATAAATAGAAGGATGCCCATCTTTTCGCAGCAATGACAAAGTAGTAATATCAAGCAGAGTCACTGGCTTCTTGATTTGACTTAATGCAGACTTCAAAACACCTACTGCGGGTGGCAAACCTCCGGGATACGTCGAGCCTGGCACGGGCTGCTTCTGTCCGACACAGCTCTTTGCACCAGGTTCTCCCCAAAGAGTGCCACTGAAATCATGATAAATTGGAGTTTGCACAATAACACCAGACTTGAATTTAATATGACATGATCACCTTAATCTAAACAATTACGGATTTAGATGTTGAACGTAAGCCACACATTTGGAACAAGGTCATTCGACTTTAGGTCAATTTGTGTTTAACTACCTCAACTTATCTCATGCTATATTTACAAACCGATCACAATTTTAATTGCTAGCATTATTATTTTTGCAATAAGCATGTGGCGAGAGAAGTAATGCTAAAAGTTAGAACTTCAATTGCATGATAGACATGGCACTATAAGATCACTCATAAAACTACCAAAAAAAAAAAATTATGTATCGAATCCAACAGTATCGTAAAAATAAAATATGATTAGATGATGTAAATGCTATTTAAAACTCACTTGTAATGAGATGGGGAAATTCCTTGAAAAAAAACTTTAGTTTTTGCAGGATTGACATTGGTATCGACCCATCCAACCCACGTCTTGAGTGCTTTTTCAAAAGCTACAATCCGATCCATGTCCTTGTAGATCTTGCCACCATCTTCAATAAAGTCCCACCTAACATATTTTTCAAGAATTTACATATACACTTCCATGAGTTTTGAACTGTTTTAAGAGACATTTAATCATGTTAGGCAAACAAAAAGAGAAACACTTGAAAAAAAAAAAAAAAAACACATCACATACGGTTGTGTAGGTCCTCTTCGGTTCCACCAATGCCATGTATTGAAGATTATCATATCCATTCCTTTCCATAGCTTTCCCCCCACAATTGAATCGAGTTTCAACACTCGCCCAATTTTTTCTCTTACAACATCCACTAGATATACATTTCGATCCAGTGAAACTTTCACGTCAAAATCCTGAAAAGCTAAACTAAGTTAGGAGTCTATGATTAAAGTAATTTTTTTAGAGTTTTCTTAATCATCATCTTTTTCCTTTCCAGAAAATATTTGGTAAAAAGAAAAGAGCTAGAGGGACCAAGACAGTGTTGCAATCATTTCATACCCAACTGGATGGAGAGCTTTATGAAGAGCCATAAAGTGGCCAACAAAAGAGCACCGTACTGTTTGTTTACAAAAGGGCAGGACCGCGGGTTTGCTCGTAAAAAAATTACTTTTAAGTATATATATATATATATATATATATGCTGTAATTAAAATTTTATAATTGTTAAATATTACCATAGTGATTTTAAAATAATACAGATAGTAATTACTTTTAGTGGTAATTGGTAGTTAAAAAATGGGGGTGGCTGGTGTCTTTTTTTTTTTTAACATTTGTTGTAATTAAAATTTTATATTTATTAAATATTATCATAGTGATTTTAAAATGATATAGTTTAGCAATAACTATAAGTGTGAGAAAAAAAAGGTTCTCTTTTAAATACGGAATTGTTTTCTACTGTGTCTTTTACCTTCCATTCTCATGCACTAATAAAGTTATTTATATTTATAATTTTAGGTGATAATTTTACGACTTTAAATATTAAGAATATTGAAATGGTATGAAAAGTGCTTTTCCACTGAACGAACGCAATGTAAGACAATATTCATGATTCATGTGCCACCAAGTACACAAATCGATGGCAACCTATTTTGTCAGAGGCCATAACACAACAGTTACTACGTTTAAAGCACCAAATGGGAAAACGACAAATGGCTACAGCTCACCAAATTATCATGTGAGCCTTGAAGCAAAAAAAAAAAAAAAAATCTATTATATATCAAGTATCGTTTTCATTTGACAAAATATTGTAGTATATCATAATTCATTTCCTATGTTAATCTCAAAACATGTGAATCGGTAAAGTCCACACAGCTCTCTATCGAGTATCAATCAAAAGATTATAAATACTAAACCAAAAAATCCGAAAGAAAAAATGCGCTCGATTGATGGCACAAATTAGATTATATAGTATAGAATCCCTTGTATTTGGGAATAAAAATATAACATAAATTTGCAAACTGAAAAACAAAAAAAAAGCATACAAATACTCAAGTTATATAATTGAAAATAATAATAATAATAATAAAAAACACAGATCAGTAAGAAGTGCAAAAAGTTTGAGTACTTATATTATAAAACCAAAAGATGAAATGATACAAGCATACAGAGTGACAAGTGCAAGAGCTCAAATCATGTCTTTTTTTTTTTTTTTTTTTTCTATTAACCCTTTATTTATACACAACTATAGCTATCTCTCAGATGTCATATTTTCCGTGAAATTATAAAAAAAGAGGGAATGACTTACCAGGAAATGGAACGTTGATACGTCTCCTTGTCTGCTTAGGTTGTACTTAACATTAGGCATTGCAGAGTGAAGCATGCATGTCAACGACTGCCACTGGTTACGGCTTAGAGAATCTCCCGCAAACATTATGCTCTTCCCTTTATATCTTTGGAAAAAGTCTGCCCCATTAAATCTACAATACAGAAACCAGCTCCTTTATAATAATTATAACATGATTTATCAATACTTATACTTATAATAAAAAAAAAAAATGAAAACATGTCCAATTTGAATTCCAAAGTTATGATCCTCTCTTTTCCTAACTTCTAAGCTAATAAGTCTATCACCAAAAATAAAAAAAAAATAATTCCAAGAAACTGAAAAAAGATTACATTTTATTCACATTTCTTTAACACTACATGTAAGATAATTTTATAATTTCTTTAAGAGAGTCATCCAACGTATTATTTAATATTAAATTATTTATTATATATCACAATAATTAATTAAAATACGAATGTACAAGTAGTTGTTTCGACAACTGATAAATTAGATATTTTTACGGGGGCATCAATAAAATAATAATACTGTCCGTTGAAGAGGGTCCTAAAACTGTATGGGAATCATAGCCGGATCCATCCAGTTAATGGGCTTTAGCCCATCCCATGTGTGACCTGCATCACAATTCACATGTCACCGTCTATGAGCTTGACGGCACTGCTACACGGAAGCAGACAGGTACACATTGTTTGGAATCTCTGTCCTTTCGTTTCACGGTTCCCCAAAACTACACGTTTCTAGTTCTGGTTCGTGCCAAATCTCATCCCTCATCAGCCAATGCTCATGAGTCATGCTTGAGGAGTAACAATAGCAGGGCTATTTTGCCTTTTCGGTTAAATCGCATATAAGCAGTTCCAGGGGAGTTTTCCTTAATCGCATCGCAAATCTTTTTAAGCAGCGTGGACTCGGCCTCAAGACATGAATCGGTCCCGCAAAGCCGATAGACTGTAGAGCTGTCTGTCGATGCACGACCCAGGACAGGATATCGGTTTAAAGGAAAAGTTAAACACATAAAAATGGAAAAAGGCAACTTCTTCCACACGATAAATCTATATCCGTTCTAGTCGCGCCTTCGCAAGTTCTGTTCCGGGTCTAGCCCCTAGGCACCCGCACCATGTCTAACTAAATGGACACTTAATGCACTAGTAAATGTAGGAACCGTTAACTCGATGGCTACTATCAAATGCCTAATAGTATCTTATCTAAGCACCGGACTAACGGATCAATTAAGTTCTTAGCAGATATATATGCAAGTGGTCATTCATGGCAGAAAAAGGCTAATTAGATGTGAAAAGCTCACTGAACTAAATCATTAAGATTAGGACTAAAAACCCAAACTTAATCAGATAAATATAACTAATTATATGTTTTCTTGTCCGCTATAATTTTCACGAAACAAACCTTGACTTTCTTAGGAAAAATTTACTAACCGGAAGACAAAAAAATGCTCCCGTAATAAAACAATGTGATGGAGTAATAAAAAAATGGTTCTGTTTCGAAAACTATTCATAACATTCGACATTCTTTATTTAGTTTTTTAACAACTGTTAAAAAACGCACATACATCACCATTCCCTTAAAAGAAAAAAAAAGAAAAAAGGCAGAACTGAGGAGTATACCTGACCATGTTGCAACCTTGTGGTTGCCATCTGTACTTAGCAAACTCGGTATCCGGTCGTCCATGGCAAGTGAACTCACTCTCAATGAAAGGACAATTGGAAGCAGCGTAAAGAGGGTATGATTTATCCAAGACCCAACTTCCCTCGAAAAAATTGCATTTGCCTTTGTCTTCTATACCCTTTGTGAGCTCAAGACAAAAGATGCTAAATGATATACAGAAAAATGGTAATAGTCTCCAATGAGCCATTACCATGGCGGGTCTCTCACTTTTGGACCAATGCTAGCTGGATATTATATATATATTGATAAATCTTTGGTACATCTTTTAGGAGAAAATAAATAAAGAAACTTATCGACTTTCCATACACTTCTTTCTAAAAACGCGTAATTAATATTGAAGAGTAGGGACATTTTTAAAGGATTTAGTTACTTATTGACTGGTTTCATATATATGTAATAGATATATAATTGACATTTTTGGCTTATTGGGTATTTCTGGTCCTTGAATACATATTGATATACGTGGGTTCAGCTCGGTTCTTGTTCACACGTGATAAGATGAGTCCAGGAATCGGGGTAAAAAATTTAGTAAGTCATCGGTGTATGGCGGTTTTTAAAGTTTGGCCTTTATTAAAATTAAATCTAATGTTCTATATGATTCAATACTGTCCATTTTAAGTTTGCGATTGTGATTATAGCCTAATTTGGAACCGAAAGGAAAGGATTCAATCAAAGTGACTCAACATTTAATAGGGATGTCATGAATTAAGGGTTATGGAATGACAAACAAAATATATATATGGATTTCGATAAAGTAGCAATTAGGATGATATCTTTAAAAATTAAATAAGATAATTTACCTACTTTGAAAATGATTCAATTCAATGTATAAATATTTTTCTATTGAAAAAAGAAAAGGATAATTAAACTTGTCATATATGATTTTTAATAATAAATATTTAAAGGCGGAATCACGCTCTTTTTTACTTTGAATAACTCTCTTAAAGTTTTTTGAATTCTTTAAAATACTTTAGGTAAAATTATAAGATAATCCATAATTCAAATTGAAGAAAGAAATTGATATTATGATAATATTATAAGATATTTTAAAAATTTAAGTAATCTTAATCATTGAATCTTGTAATTTAATCTAAAGTAATTTAGAGTGTCTACTTTCCTCCTAATTTGCTATATATATAGATGCCCTAAAATGTTTTTTTTTTAATAACTTGCTTAAGGGGAAAGTGTAAAAATTAGGTAGCATGGATTCATTGAATAGGTTGTGTGTTTACAATTTCTGTGAATTTTTTAATCGACTCAAAGGAAGGTTAATGTTTAACAGAATTGCAAGTGCACCTATGGTAATAAACTCGTGATGATTATTTAGTTTTACATATGAATAATAAATCGACCTAAAGGAAGTTTTATTGTTTGATGTGTTCTTATTGTCAATGTTTGATTACTACGCCAAGATACCACTTAGTAGTTAATGTTTTGTCTAAAGATGAAATATTAATGGGCTACTCGATATTTTGAGATGGGGTTTACCTTTATTTGAATTTATTATTATTATTTTGTTGTAAGGCTTATGTAAGCATGTTTATTTGTTTGTTGTTCTTATTCAGCTATGAATAATCCTGCTAATATTACTGCCAACATCGATTCCATCCCTATGCTAAATGGCACTAACTTCAAGTTGTGGAAAGATAATCTATTGATAGTACTTGGAGTTATGGATCTCGACCTTGTGTTAAGAACTAATTCTCCTTCACCTCTTACTGATAACCTTTGACGACAAGAGGGAGATGGAAAAGTGGGAGAAATCATACCGCATGTGTATGATGATCATGAAGAAGGCCATTCCAGAAGTATTTAGAGGTACAATATCTGATAAGATAACTAAGGCTAAGGAGTTCCTTGATGAAATTGAGAAAAGGTTTGCTAATAATGAAAAGGCAGAAATAAGTACATTCCTGGCAAACCTAATCTCAATAAAGTACAAAGGCAAGGGCAATATTAGGGAGTACATCATGGAGATGTCTCATCTTGCTTCCAAGCTAAGAGCACTCAAGCTAGACCTCACAGAGGACTTACTAGTGCATTTGGTTTTGATTTCTTTTCCAGCACAGTTTAGCTAGTTTAAAGTGAGTTATAATTGTTAGAAAGAGACTTGGTCTTTGAATGAGCTCATCTCACACTGTGTTTAAGAAGATGAAAGGCTAAAGTAAGATAAGATTGACAATGCTCACCTAGCCTTAACCCCTAAGAATAGGAATAAGGATAATAAAAGGAAAAGGGATAAAGAAGCTGCAAATATGGTACCTTAGAAGACACAACCAAAGAAGTCGGATGCATCAAATTGTCACTTTTGTGGAGCTGTAGGGCATTATAAGAAGCAGTGCACCAATTATCATGCTTGACGTGCTAAGAAAGGTACACTTCTTAATTTGGTTTGTTCTAAAGTTAATTTAACTTCGGTACCCATAGACACTTGGTGGATAGATTCTGGTGCAACAACTCACATCAGTGTGTCTATGCAGGATTGCCTACATTACCAAAAACCAAGTGATGGTGAAAGATACATCTATGTGGATAATGGTAAGACAGTTGAAGTTGAAGCAATTGGGAAGTTTAGATTATTATTAAAGACTGGATTTTATTTAGATCTTAATAAAACATTCATTGTATCGTCATTTAGAAAGAATTTGATTTTTTTTTTCTACTTTGGACAAATTTGGTTATTTTTGTTCATTTGGGAATAAGAAATTTAGTTTGTTTCATGATTTAAAATTAGTTGGGGATCTGGTTCTCTATCTGTTTATGATAATCTTTATTTGATTGATATCATTGCTTCATTTAATGAATCCTTGCAAGTAAGTACATGAGGTATAAAGAGAAAATTAACTAATGAAAATTTAGCTACATTATGGCACAAGATATTAGGTCATATCTCCAAACGAAGAATGGTGAGACTTGTGTTAGATGAAATTCTAAACCCCTTGGATTTTATAGATTTTGATGATTGTATTAACTGTATAAAGAGGAAACAAACCAATAAAAGGAGATTTGAAGCCAATAAGACCTTAGACGTCTTAGAACTTATACATATAGATATTTGTGGGACATTCCTTACAGTTGCTTGGAATGGTCAACAATATTTTATAACGTTCATAGACGATTTCTCACAATATGACTATCTTTATCTCATTCACGAAAAGTCACAATCCTTGAATATGTTTAAAAATTATAAGGCTGAAGTTGAGAACCAACTCAACAGAAGGATTAAAAGCATTAGATCTGATTGTGGATGCTAATACTACGGTAGATATGATGGTTCAGGTGAACAACGTCTAGGACATTTTGCTAAATTCCTAGAGGAATGCAGTATTGTCCCACAGTACACTATGCCTGGTTCATCCACTATGAATGGTGTTGTTGAAAGACGAAATAAGACGCTTAAGGACATGGTAATGAGTATGATTTGTCACTCCACCTTACCAGAATCACTTTGGGGAGAAGCACTAAAGACTGCAGCATATATTTTTAACAAGGTTTTAACTAAAGCAACTAACAAAACCCCTTATGAACTTTGGACTGAAAAAAAAGAAGAAGCCTAGTATAGAACATTTACATTTGTGGGGATATCTAGTTGAGGCATAACCTTATAAGCCTAATGAAAAGAAACTAGACTCAAGAACAATAAGTTGCTATTTTGTTGGGCACTCTGAAAGATCAAGGGGTTACAAGTTCTATGATCCCACAACTAAATCGATTTTTGAGTCGAGAAATGCTCGGTTCTTTGGGGATGTCGAGTTTGCTAGGGGAGATACAATTAGAGATATTGTTTTTGAAGAGGAATACGTTGATATTCCCATAGATGTTATTGAATTTGGTCAAGATTCCATTCCTGATCTTCTTTAAGACATAATAGAACAAGACAATATTAGAGATCCCATTCAAGATACTGTTCCAGAAGAACAAACTCTACCATTTTCAGAACCTATGCCATTGAGGAGATCCACTAGACAAAGAAGAAGTGCGTTGCCAGATGACTACATCGTATTTCTTCAAAAAACACGAGGTTGACATTAGAATGATAGAATATGATCCAATCAAATTCCGTCAAGCCATTGAAAGTTCTAAATCTCAGAAGTGGATTGATGCCATGAATGAAGAGATAAAGTCTATGAAAGACAATGACGTTTGGGATCTTGTCCCATTGCCAGAAGGTACAAAGCCCATTGGTTGCAAATGGATATTTAAGACCAAGAGGGATTCAAAAGGCAATGTGGAGAGGTATAAGGCTCGTCTTGTTGCAAAGGGCTTTAAATAGAAAGAAGGCATCGATTATAAAGAGACTTTCTTACCAGTTTCTTCGAAAGACTCTTTTAGGATTATAATGGCATTAGTGGCACAATTTGATCTTGAGTTACATCATATGGATGTAAAGATCGCCTTCCTCAATGGTGACATTGATAAGACGATCTATATTATACAACCATAAAATTTTGTATCGAGAGATCCAAAGAATATGGTTTGTAAACTTAAAAAATCCATCTATGGACTTAAGCAAGTATCTCGATAATGGTATTTCAAATTTCATCAAGTGATCACTTCGCTTGGTTTTGAGATGAATTTGATCGATGATTGTATATACCATAAGTTTTGTGGGAGCAAGCATATTTTCTTGGTTTTGTATGTTGATGATGTATTGCTTGCCAGCAACGATATAGGCTTATTGCACCAAAACAAAAGATTTCTAGCTGAGAATTTTGAGATGAAAGATCTTAGTGATGCCTCTTTTGTGTTAGGAATACAAATACATCGAGATTTCTCTCGAGGTACTCTTGGATTATCACAAAAGAACTATATCGAAAAGGTACTCAAAATGTATGGCATGCAAAATTGCAAACCAAGTGATACGCTTATAGCTAAGGGAGACAAATTTAGTCTTAATCAGTGCCCTAAGAATGATTTTGAGGAAAAGGAAATGCAAAAGATTCCTTATGCATCAGTAGTAGGGAGTCTAATGTATGCTCAGGTTTGTACGCGTCCAAATATTGCGTACATTACAGGAATGTTGGGCAGATACTTGAGTAATCCAGGGTTAGACCATTGGAAAGCAGCCAAATGGGTCTTACGGTACTTATAGAGAACAAAAGATTACATGCTTACCTATCAGAAGTCAGATCAAATCGAGATCGTTGGGTATACTGATTCCGATTTTGCTGGATGCCAAGATAGCATGAAGTCTACATCTATTTGTTGGCTGGGGGAGCTATCTCTTGGAAGAGCATAAAACAATCCCTTGTTGCTTCTTCTACTATGGAAGCAGAGTTTGTAGCATGTTATGAGGTATCCAATCATGGAATATGGTTGTGGAATTTTGTCACAAGGCTGCGCATTGTGGATACTATTAATAGGCCACTTAAATTATTTTGTGACAATAAGTTAGTAGTTCTATATTCTAACAACAATAGGAGCTCGACAAAGTCAAAACATATAGATATCAAGTTCCTAGTTGTAAAAGAAAGAGTTCAGAGTGAACAGTTATCTATAGAGCATATAGGGACAAACTCTATGATTGTGGATCCGCTCACTAAAGGAGTGCAACCTAAAGTGTTTCATGAGCACACTGCTCATATGGGTGTCATGACTTTAAGTGACATTAAGTTTTAGTGGGAGTTTGTTACCTTGAATGCATTTATGTCATAGACAAACTTTAATAAGTTGTTTTGGTTTATTATGTTTTGAGGATATCTTCTGCAGAAATAAAGTATTTTTTTTTCCTACACTTTGTTTTTGGTTTATGGTTTGATCTTACTAAGGTTTATGGTGGACCAGTAGAAAATAGACCTGTTAAGATCACATTGCATGGAATTTTCTTGCTACACATCCATATCATGATCCATGTCATTCAATTATATTAGCATTGTGACCATTGATGGGTAGAGTTACGATAAATGTAATGAATACCACTTTGATCCTATGTTGATATGACTGGTAGACCGGATTGGTTATAGATACATTCTGTTCATGACAACAAATTTGAGCTCATATGATTTTGCAAAACATAATTGTAAAGTTACACATATAATCCAAGTGGGAAATTGTTGGATCCTTAACCCAACGTTGGCCTTATATGTGAAACAATTATGTGTTGCGAGCTATCATATTAAGTTAAACTCAATTAAAAGTGATTAATAAGATTTGTATGTTTGAGTTTTAATGTATCTAATAGGATATGACCTTTTTATGTGTAGAGACCTTATGGGTAGTTTCTATTTTTATGATGGGTGAAAATAGAAATACCAAAAAGGTAATATATAGTTATCTATATAAATAGTGGTTATGGTTTCCAGGTCATACGTTCTTTTCTTGTCTCTTTGAATCCTATCATCAGATAGACTATAGAAGGAAAATAAAATGGATGTCTCAAAGAAAACGTATAGATCTGGAAGGCTAACCGCACAATCAAAGAATCGTTAATCGCAATGGATTCAGGTACGCTTCCACATATTTATTGATTAATTCTTAATGATCAAGCATGAAAGATCTAAGATTTTATTTGTGATGATTTTCACAATTGGTTCATATAGATTTAACACTATATGCTATACACTAGGACAAAAATTTCACATTAAACCGTGTATCTTCAAACCAAATACTCATGATTGTTAAGTTTATACCATCGGTTCACCGATTCATTTCACAATAAGGTGAAATGTTAAGTACCAAACAAAAAATAAAGCTTGTATTGATCTACGAATTAAACTTTTGAAAAAGTTTGCTTTGGTGCTGTCTTCTGTGACTAGAGATTCGTGCTTAGATCAGCATTTCGTCTTGGGCAGAGCCATTCAATGATAGTAGATAGCGTTCACACCTTTATTTGGTATTAATTTATTTTAATGTTAAAATAACTTAAAATTAAATAAAGATAATAAATAATAAAATTATAATATAAGTATATTTATTTGTATTATAATCATATATTTATATCATATCTTATATATCATGTTTTCCCCCTATAACTGTTTTTTTAATTGTATTGAATTAGTAATTGCCTAACTAAACTTGCCCTTACTCTTGACCTTTCCATTAAGATATCGGTTTCATTCAAATTGAAACCAATTCTATGACACTCTAAAGGCTAGAACCAACTTGGAAGCTGTACTTCATAGAATATATAGGATGCATGTTACCTTGTGAGATCTATAATTTTTTTTGTAATTAAAAAAAAAGTAAATTTTAAATTTATATAATATTAAAAAAGTAATATATATATACATAATATTATAAATATTTTCATATGCAAAACATATGTAACTTGTATCAAAATCTGTGAAACTTGTAGCAAAATTTGTGATATCAAAAAAATAATTTTTTTCTAGTTTATGTGATATTAAAAAAGCATATAAAACCTTATAAATTGGAATGAAAATTATCTTCTACATATAGGTAGTAAGCATTAGGATTAGAGTTTGTATTGGACTTGGGCTTTTTTTAAAAAAATATATAAATATAATGTTTTTTTATTCTTTTCTTGATAGAAAGAATATAAGATTATTTTTCATTTGTTAATATATTATATTATTTAATAAATTTTACAAAATGGGTATATAATGCCCTAAAACTAGAACATATACCTTCTATACTTAAAATACAAGTTTTAGGATAAGTGTAGGGTATAAAGATAGCATGCTCTTACCTAACTTTATGAAAGCATGTTATGAAAAATTGTTACCAACTACTTTATAATACTCAATATCCACCCATTCTCGACTAAGTGGAATAAGAGTGGATGTCTTATACAATAGTTACCTGCTCTCCTTAGTAAAAAACTATAAAGAAGCCAAAAAAGTAAATTAAAAACCATTTTACAATTTTTTAATTGAATAATTTCAAAGCTAAGTTAGTAATTGCCTTGGTTCCTGACCTTCTTGGCTCCACCACTATTTCTTCATAAACCATTCATTGGTGTTGGGACTATAAACTTTTGAACCATCTAATATAAAATCTTCAACTTTTTAGATGAGTGTGGTTTTATATATCTTAGTTAAAATTTGTCATGGCATTATAGCAATAGGCTTTGACTTCAACATCCTCCACACTTATTACATCCTTAATTAATTGAGTGGTCTACATTAGATCTACCAAGGAACCATGGGTGTTAAATAATAAGTATAAGCTACATTAAACCTAACAAGTTTAAACTTTTAGATTATCTGGCTATGAATCTAAAATTTATTATCTAATGTTAAGAGGAAATATGTCACAACTTTGTCTTTATATCATGGATTAACCAAAGAACTATTGAGGGTAGATATATTGCACAACACTAATTCTTAATAAACTTGCTATAGTATTACTTTTTGCAAAAACCTTCTTATTTTATTTGTTAACTCCTAAAGTTTGTCTCTCATTTGTCTTACCTGACTCTTCTACTCAGTATAGGAAACTTGATTTGATATACAAATGAAAATATGTATAATTAAGTTACTCAAGCAAGAAGCACAAATGACTCCTTTTGCTGGTAAGTTGTATTCCTCCTACCACTAACAATTTCCAAAGCAACAATCCCAAAATTATAAACATTTGCTTTGTCAATTAAATAAACACGTGTTGCATATTCAAGTGTCATGTATTCAAAGCAACATGAACAATCTAATTAGAATTCAAAAAGTAGTATAACAAAAGCTAGAGTATATCATCCTATATACATTTGTTAATTTTTTTGAGGGATGTAGAACTTAAGAAATATGTGCTTTATGAAAGGATAAAAGTATAAAGTTGGAGTCTCACTATGTTCCAACAATCCTCGTACTCATATGTGTGTTACCCCCATCATCTAACTTAGCCAATTTGAAATATGATATTTTAGGATTGAGGTTTTTTACAAGTAGCACATTTGTAGTTTAGTTTTAATATCTCTATGCACAACCTTTAGTGTTGATTCTTCATGAAGAAACACCAAGGCTCTCGCAATTCCTAAGCATATCTTTTGTCATATAGGCCAATCCAAGCTTAATAGAAACTCTTCTAGACCTTTTATGTAAAAACAAAGACAATACGATTGCAAATTATTTGTTCCACTTGTCGAGAAAAAAAGAGCATCTCAAGTGAGTGAGTGTTACCAAACAATGCACGAACAAGGTGGTATTTCTCCATATACTCATATACCAGCAAAGATTGGTTTGCTTCAATGCAACATCTATAGAGCTTTACAAGATGAGGATGCTAAAGAGCATTAATCATCCTAATATAATTCAAGAACTCATGATTTCCTTACTTTGATTTAGAGGATAGTTTCTTCATTGCAATCGAAGTGTCATATGACAAAACGCCCTGCAATGAAGTTTTGCTAACATGATTATTGGCAAAAGGCTTTCTTTGATGAAAGCAAGCCTCAATGATTCTTCCTCCCTTGCATGGGATAAAGGCAACAAGACAGGTTCCATTGAGTACCTTATAACTAGGTCAAAACCGCCTTCTCCAATTTTATTAGAAGTAGCAAAATTATTCACTGTTTGCTTTATTTATGTCAAACTGAATGTATTATTTTGTAGGTTAAAGTGCTTACTATCTGCATAAAAGAACTTGGTGAGGTATGTAAATGACTAATTTTATAAATATACCACTACCAATTCATTCTGCTTATCATGTAATTTTGATAAGAGTTCCATGAAACTAACTATCATGTGGTTCTTACACCATATCTTTTTAGTTAAATAAATAGAAAGGCACTTTCCATTATTTTTATGAAACTCTGATGGAATTTCACTAGCATAACAATAAAGAAATGAAGAGACATGGTTTATTGACAAGAATGCGGTGAATGAGAATTGATACGGGTACACATCAATGGAAGTTCAAATGACATAATAGTAAAGAGGAAGTTCATGCATTACCATCTTCTAGTATATGTTTTCGTCTTAGCGATTCCCTTCCATAATGAGCACTTAGGATAAAAAAAAAATTTACAAATACAACTCCAGCAACAATACTAACAATCACATAAGAAGATATTTGAATTCCATTTGACTTTTTTGGTGGTACAAAATCTATAGAACAAAAGAAGAACATGCATTGATGAAATTTTCAATTTTAACTTATTGAAACAGAGTGGTTAGTAAAAAATTTCAAGAGAAGATTTGGAACAATCAAAATACCATAAGGTTTCAATGGAGAATCAATAATATTAGAGCTAAGTTAATATACGAATGTTGTAGTCATTTATGAGAAAAATTAGAGCACGACATAGACAAGTTATCTTATCTAAACATTTAGACTGGATTGTGCCTTTTGACATCCAAGAAGTTAGAGGAAAATAAATAGTTAACAAGGAAATGAATCTTTAAATTGTACATAGTTTCACTTCATGAAAAATGTATATACATAGGATGTAATAGATTTATGGCCTCATATCCACATTTAGAGGGAATGGTGTCAAAATAGAGTAAAGTGGGCGAAGCATAACAAAAACACTTCTCGACACAATTTAGTTAGTAGAAACTGAGTAGTATTGGGGAATAGAACCAATGTCAATATGGCATGGTATAACTTAGTATTTTAAAACCTAAGACAATGTGGAGTTTTGAAAATGGTTGGGGCTTGTTGATTAAGGTAGTCTACCAAGAAGAAAATAAGCCCATTAATAAAAATTCAATTGTCTAATGCCTTTTACTAATCAATCAAAGCTTGCTTCGCATAATTTGATCAATTTCCTGTAATTTGTTCCAAGTCTTGTCTTACTTGTTCCCTACATTTGTTGGGCTCTATAAACACTTGTATTAAGGTTTTACAATGAAAGAGAGAGAGTCCTTGTACTTGAAAACAATTTTGACATAGTGAATTTTGCTAATCTGCTCCACCACTATTTTCTCTTTCTTAACTCCACTTTACCATTTTTACTATTGCAATAGTGTAATCTGTTTAGTCTATGCACAACTAATACCAACATGGATTAACCGAAATAATGGATATTAGAGGACTATAGAATCCTTTACCGGATGAAGCAATTATGCCTTTTCTAGCCTAGTACAAACTTATCTCAAGGGTGCCACTAGTGATAGGGATAGGGAAGTTTTTGTGAATTGAATTTTCAGCACATCCTACTTCTTCTGTGAAGTTAAAATCCTTTAACACCAACTTATCTTGAAAATGTTCAATCTATTAGAACTTTACAAAACAATGTTAATCTCCTATTGTAGTATTATCTCATATATAGACGAGATTTATATACTAAGAAGGCTAGCCAATTCAAAAAGATGCAAAACTCATAGGAAAAGTTAAATAATATATATTTTGAGATGATAAAAGCATGGAAGGGCCCATCACTTGTATATAAACATAAAAAATGTGCCTGTTGAGGCTAGTATAAATGTGGTCATTGGTAAAAACAATCTCCATGAAATGCAGGCTGACCATGTAATTTCCATTCATCAGACAATAACCATAATATGTAAGAGAAAGTGGAGAAAGATGTGCATTCATGTATAATTCTAGATTCTCCATTGAGAGTTTAGAATTATTCAACCATATGTAGTTATTGGTGAAAAGAAAATCATCAGTGAAATGGACGGTGTTGCTGTATGCCCAACATCTACCCTAGAAGAATCGTGAAGGTGCTACTACATCGATATCTTTGCCATATATAGTTTCCCCTATCTTTACTCCTTTTCCACCACAATTTACATAGAAATTGCTTATGCTGGGACAATGAAGAGATGAGCAAATAATGATTAAAAGGACAAGTTATTTTTGTTCACCTTTTACTAAATTTAGCAACTTACTTTCTAGACATTGAAGGTTCTCTAAACATGAAACAATTTTGATAGCAAGAAAAGAAATTGTAGTGTCAAACAAAAAATTATTATCAATAAGTATGCATCATATTACAATCACAAATGAGTAAAAGACATACAAATAATTGCCCTCTGATGAGCTTGCAAACAATTTCCTAAAGATAAACAAACTATTAAGGTAATTGATTACAATTACCAACCATAAGCAAATTGCCCCATACAACTTGTCCTCATAACATGATGAGGAAGGCCTAACAACATAAATCTACACCTACCAGGACAAATAGTCAGTGGATGCAATTTACAAAGAATGTTAATTATTTCATAATAATGATTAATTTAGATATCAATGAAAATCATAGTACCCTTTGTGATTTCTTAATCATTGCTAGGCTTTTCAATATTATAGTCCAAAATTAATGGATAAAGGTCATTTCCAGATGTGGAAAGAGTCTATAGACCCTCAGTTTGGGTGCTTTGTGTCTTTTTTTTAGTAGTTCAACCACCACTTGACATGCTCTCTACCATGTTTTCACTCCCCATCACTTGTTCATTATGTTTTCTCATGATCTTATCCTTTGTGGCATTTGCAGATGAAACAAATGATGGAATTGCAATTTTACCTTCCAGCATGCTCACGACTAAAGACATGGCAGGCCTTAATGTTGGAGAGACATTAGTGCATAAGAGAGCTATGTGGATCATCCTCATGATCTCCCTTCTCTTGAAATCAAAACCTAATTTTGGATCTACTAACTCTAGCAAATTGCCTTTTTCTTGTAATTCTTGGGCCTGTAAATAGATACATTGAAGTATGTCTTGAGTCTCTAATTATCATTGGTTTACATTTAAAGGAAAAATAGTATAACATGATGCATCACCAATACAACAATCTAATGTTAAAATTTTTCAATAATCCAATGATAATTTTAAATTTTATGGCCGACTGGTTTTAAAGTTTAAACTTATAGATTTATTATGTTGGGACTATAAACTTTTAAGCCATCAATCTAAAATTTTAAACTTGTTAGATGAGTGTAGTTTTATATATAATAGTTAAAATTTGTCATAGTATCATAGAAATAGGTTTTAACTTTGGCATCCTCCACACTCATTACATCTTTAATTAATTAAGTGGTCCACACTAAATCTAGCAAGTGACTAAGGGTGTTAAAAATAAGTATAAGCTACATTAGACCTAACAAGTTTAAACTTTTAGATTAACTTATTGCAAATCTAAAGTTTATTATCTATATGCTAAGAGGAAATATGCCACAACTTTGTTGTTATATCATGGATTAGTCCAAAAACCAACGGGCGTAGATATTTTGCATAGTCATAATGGACTTTCTATAGTATTACTTTTTGCAAAAACCTTCTTATTTCAACTACTAACTCCCAAAGTTTGTTTCTCATTTGTATTATGTGACTCTTCTTTTCAAGTATAGGGACTAAGATTTAATATACATATGAAAATATGTAAAATTAAGTTACCCAAGCAAGAAGCACGAATGACTCCTTTTGTTGGTGAGTTGTATTCCTCCTACCGCTAACAATTTCTAGAGCAACAATCCCAAAACTATAAACATCTGCTTTGTCAGTTAAATAACCATGCATTGCATATTCAGGTGCCATGTATCCACTGCAACATAAATAATCAAATTAGAATTCAAAAAGTAGCATAACAAAGACTAGTGTATATCATTTTATAGGCATCTGTTAATTTGTTCGAGGGATGTAAAACTAAAGAAATACATGCTTTATGAAAGGATAAAAGGATGAAGGTGGAGTCTTACTAAGTTCCAGCAATCCTGGTACTCATGTGTGTGCTATCCCCATCGTCTAACTTAGCTAATCCAAAATCTGATATTTTAGGATTAAGATTTTTATCAAGTAGCACATTCGTAGTTTTAATATCTCTATGCACGATCTTTAGTACTGATTCTTCATGAAGAAATGCTAAGCCTCTTGCAATGCCTAAGCATATCTTTTGTCTCGTAGGCCAATCTAAGCTCAACAAAAACTCTTTTGGACCTTTTAAGTAAAAACAAAGACAATATGATTACAAGTTAGTTATTCCGCCCAACGAAAAATAAAGAACATATCAAGTGAGTGAGTGTTACCAAACAGTGCACGAGCAAGGCTGTTTTTCTCCATATACTCATATACTAGCAATAATTGGTCCCCTTGAATGCAACATCCATAGAGCTTTACAAGATGAGGATGTTGAAGAGCAGTAATCATCCCAATCTCATTTAAGAACTCACGATTTCCCTGCTTTGATTTAGGAGATAGTTGCTTCACTGCTATCAAAGTGCCATCAGACAAAATGCCCTGTAATAAAGTTTCAATGATATGATTATTGACAAAAACTTTCTTTGATGAAAGTTATCCTTAGTGCTTCTTCCTCTCTTGCATGAGATAATGGAGGCAAGGCATGTTCCATTAAGTACCTTATAAACTGGGCCAAAGCCGCCCTCTCCAATTTTATTGGAATCATCAAAATTATGTGTTGCTTCCTTTATTTGGGTCAAAGTGAACGCATTGGTTTTTAGATCAAAGCACTTAGTATCTGCATAAAAGAAGTTGATGAGGTTTATGTAAACGATTGATTTTAGAAATATGTCACTACCAATTCGTTCTATTTGTGATATAATTTTGATAAGAGTTGCATGAAACTAACCATCATGTGGTTTTAACACACATCTTTTTGCAATTAAATAAATAGAAAAGGTACTCTTCATTGTGTTCATGAAACTTGGATGTAATTTTGCAACCACAATAATAAGTAAATGGAGAGATAGGGTGCACTAACAAGTATGTAATGAAGGAGAATTGATATGGGTACACATCAATGGAAGTTCAAATGACATAAAATGAAAGAGGAAGTTCATGCATTACCATCTTTTAGTGTACGCTTTAGTCTTAGACATTCTCTTCCATAATAAGCACCCAGGATCAAAAAAATTGCAAATGTAACTCCAGCAATAATAGTAACAATCACATAAGAAGATATCTGACTTCCATTTGACTTTTTTGGTGGTACAAAATCTGTAGAACAAAGGAAGAAAATGCACATATGAAAATTTTAATTTTAAATTATTAAAACGGAGTGATTAGTCAAAACTTTCATGAGAAGATGATGTAGAACAATTAGAACACCAAAAGGTTTTAATAGAGAAACAATAACACTGGAGCTACTTTCATATAAAAATGCTGTAGTAATTTATGAGAGTGGATCATACCTTTTAACATCTAAGAAGTCAGGGGGAAGATAAATAACTAACAAGGAAATGAATCTTTACATTGAACACAATTTTACTTCATGTAAAATGTATATACATAAGATGTATTAGAGTTATGGCTTCATATCCATAGTTAAAGGGATTGCTGTTAAAGTAGAGTGAAGTGGATGAAGTACGACAAAAGCACTTTTTAGTGCAATTTAACTAGTAGGAGACTAAGTAGGTTTGGGGAACTAATGTGCACGTAGCATGGTATAACTTGGGTATTGTAAAACTTAAGATAATGTGGGGTTTTGGAAATGGTTACGACTAGTCAACCAGGTGGTTTACTAAGGAGAAGATAAGCCAAATGCCAACAAGCTAGTCATCCAATGCCTTTTACTGGTCAATCGATGCTTACTCTAGATGATTTGGTTAATAAACTGTAATTTCTTCTAAGTCCCCTTTTGGTCATTCCCTACATTTATTGGGTCTATAAATACTTGTATTAAGGTTTATAATGTAAGAGAGAGAGTCCTTGTACTTAAAACAATTTTGATAAAGTGAATTTTGTTAATTTGCTCCACCATGTTTATTTTCTTTCCATAATTCATTTTACTATTGTTATTGTTGCAATAGTATAATCTATTTATTCCATGCACTAGAAAAAATAAATTGGGTTACAATGATACTAACCTGGATTAACTGAAATAGCAGATATTAGGGGACCATAGAATCCTCTATTAGGTATAACAATTGTGCCTTTTCCAGCCCAATACAAACGTATCTCAAGGGTGCCACTAGTGATGGGGATGGTGAAGTTTTTTACTATTGGCCTTCCAACGCCTCCTGCTTCTTCTACAATGTTAAAATCCTTCAACACCAACTTGTCCTACAATTGTTCAATCCATTAGCCCTTTGCAAAACAATGTTGATCTCATATCACAATATATTGACATCATTGATATACCTGGGAGGTTAGCCAATTCAAAAAGATGCGAAACTCGTAGGAAAAGTTTGATGTGTATTGAGATAATAAGAGCATGGAAGAGACCATTACCTGTACATAAACATCAAATATGCGCTTGCCGAGGCTAGTATAATTGTGGTCACTAGTAAAAACAATCTCCGCAAAATGGAGGCTGATAGTGTAATTTCCATTCATAAGACAATAACCATAGTATGTAAGAGAGAGTGGAGAAAGACGTGCATCCATGTATAATTCTGGATTCTCCATTGAGAGCCTAGAATTATTCGATTGAATGTAGTTATTGGAGAAAAGAGAATTATCCATGAAGTGGCCGGTGCTACTATATGCCCAATTATATCTACTTTGGAAGAATCGTGCAGGTGATGCTTCTTCAATATCTTTGCCATATGTAGTTTCTCCAATTTTTACTTCTTTTCCACCACAATTTATATAGAGATTGCTTATGCCTGGACAATGAGGAGATGAGCAATTAACCATTAAAAGGACGACCTATTTTGTTCACCTTTTAAGAAAATTATCAACTTACTTTTTGGACATTGAAGGCTTTCCAAACATGAAACGGTTCTAATACCAAGAAAAGAAATTGTAGTGTCAATAAAAAAAATTATTATCAATAAGTATGCATCATATTAAGATCACATTTGAGTTAAAGACATACGAATGATTGCCCTCTGATGAGCTTGCAAACAAATTCCTAAAGACAAACAATAGAAGGATTGAGGATTAGGTTGGATAAAAAATGTGCATAAGCATTTAACTATCACATTGTAAGAATGATCCCTATAAGTTTGATAAAGAAGTACATACACACTCCTTTGTTGACATATTGAGCTTTTAGTTGTGAAGTTGTTGTATGAAATATCACTAGAAGATACAAATTAGAATGGATTATCATAATGAAAGTAAATAGTTCAACATAATGTTAAGCATAATGAATATAGAATTTTGATTGAAAAAAAATAAAATCATGTAACATGCTCAGTAAGTGTACAAATTTTCTCCTTTGTTTAGAATCCAATTTGGCATTGGTCCAGTGAATAGGTTCCCAGTAAGATACCTATATAAAACAATTGTGACTACTTGAGAATGATAACAAATATTAGTACATACATTTGTAAAGATGACAAGTAAAGTCGTATAAAAAAGATGAAGTAAGAATTTTAGCACTTCTATAGCAACTACTTAGAGAAAAATTAATAGGATATTAGAATTTAGAATGGGCTTTCATTTAGGCTTTACTCCAATCTCTATTTACATGAATTATACCCTTGCTCTTCTAATTCTCCTAATTGCTATTTCGTTACAATGCTTACTCCCAACCAAATCTAAGACACCTAAGAATGTTAATGCCACTCTCCTTCTACTCGTTATGACTTTATCCTACCTTTCATCATTGTGAAACCTCTTAAGTAACCATATATTTTCGTTTATAATACAATAGTCATTTATCAGGAGTTTGGCCTCTCCCATGACTGTTATTCATCAATCCATTTAGTCTTTAGCAATTTCACTTGTCCTTTCAATCCCAAGTTTTGCAATTTATTTGTTTAGAGATGTCTTTAACCATTCCCATACTTTACTAGCCAAAATACTAACCTTCCTTATATGATCATTGTTATGATATAAATGATCAAAGAAGCCTTAGTCATGATAAAATCTTAATATTCACATATATTGTCTTGACCAAATGTAGTTGTTTTCATGCTAAGGCCAATTTACTTTAATAAATGCTAAGTAATAAATATGAAAACCTATACATTTAACTTGTAGATATGGTCCTTGTATCATTTCACAACTTCTCCTTTATTAATGAAAAAAAAATTGAACTTATCCAATAATAATAATAATAGACTTATAGATGTGGTGTGTATTTATATTTTAATTATTTAACTATAGAAATCAACTCCTTAACCAATTGATCAAAACTTAAGCTTTTAGATTGATTGGTTGTGGATCTAATTTTAACATAGTATCAAACTACCATTGTATCCTTGCATTATTGTTTCATTCCCATTTATTTAAGTTTTCCACTTGAGCTAAGAGTTGACTCCATTCATTCAAGTTGTTTACTTAATGGGCTTCAATCAAAAGTCTTAACTCACAAGTAAGAGAAAGTGCTAAATAATAAATATAAAATCTTACACCATATCTATAAGCTCACACTTTTATATATGGTGTGAGCTTTTATGTTTATTACTTAACAATAAAGATGAATTTTCATATATATAGGCAATCTTCCCTTGTCCACAATCAAATTTTCAAGTGTCGCTCTGGCTATTCTCTCTAAAACTTCAATTATTGACTTTAGCAATATCTTACTTATTTAAAACCATTCTATAAACCTGATCTTGATCCTACAATTCTCATATACTTTATTTAGGGAACAAGTTTCTTGTCAAGTGTCCATAAGAATCTAACAAGGGATGTCTCTATGTGTTTTACAAAAAAAAGAAAAACCAAAGTAAATAATCTTTGAAGACTGTTGTTTTGATTTTAATGTATGTCTTTAAATAATTTCTAGAGCTGTTTCAAGTAAAAGCCTATTAACATTGTTAGTTAATGTTGTTGATATGTATTGGTAAAAACACTTAGAAGGTTCCACATATTACTGATTCTAGCTTCTAAAGTTGTAATTAGAAAACCTATATTCTCCTTAAGTAGGAAATTTCCTTATAACATAGCTCATTGAACTCCAAGATCATGAAACCGTATCTGATCCTTTTCTAATATACCACTTACTAAGGCATAGAAAATTAAAAGTGGGAGCAAGTGCTAGAAAACATACACATTCCAACTCTAGTCTCTTGGTTTATATTAGATTATGGCATAGATGATGGATTTTAGATCCACTACCATTTGATATCAACTGGTTTTGGTCTAACAATTTATCACAGTATCAAAGTGCCAAGCTTAAACCAAGCATACTAATTTTAGCTTGAATCCTCTAGGAGTCCACTGGATAGGTTTCAATCAAAAGTTAGGTCCACAAGTGAGAAAAAAATGTTAATCAATATGATATAAAACCACAAAGATCATGTGGACCTAATATTTATCACTCAGAAGGTTCATCAAGGTTTTGCATAACTTACTTATAACCATTTGTCGCTAGATTTTCAAGGTTGCTAGGAAGTTCTCCTGTCAACTTGTTGAAGCTAACATCCCTATAGAAGAGTTTAGAAAGATAATAGTGAGCCCTTATTGCACATATGCTTTCTTCCCTCAAATTCATTTATGAGGACTCATGAAAAACAAGAGGAATGCATACTATACTAAACATAGTCATAAGAAACTCTAGCTAAATTCTCACAAGACCTCTATTTGTAGCAATCACACATCCAAAGAATGGTATATAATGAAAAGATATGCCATCATACTAGAACTTCTATTATGATAAAAGTATAATTTCAAAACCACTCTTGTAGTATAGGTTTAAGCTTTTGAATAAGCTGGATATAGATCATCTTTAGAACTGTTCAGAGGTGTTGAGTTTATCTCCACAACTAATTGATCAAAAAATTTAGATTTGAAAAATAAAATATTCTTATATTTACTTCTCATTATGATGTAATCTAGCAATAGCTTTCAAAAGATGAAAGATGGTTAATGTTAATACTTATCAATCGTATATGTTGAAAATAAGAAAAATGCTTCTTTCTTTTACCTTTACACTACATAAGACCTCTTTAGGTGGAGAAGTCCTAAAGAAGTGAAGTCATAAATTAAAGAGAACATGAAAACATAACTAAGGAAACTACATGTCTTCATACTAAGAGATTTTGATGATGCATAATATATAAAAAACATTAATGCAAGTTTGAATAGTTAATGAGGATGTCTTGTGCTCACAAGGTAATTAGTTTTGTCATATTTCCAATATAATCAGGTAGCTCTCCTATGAGATTGCAGCTTCTCAATATCCTGAAATATAAAGAACCTTTTATCTAATAAGTAATCAAGGAAGAATGAATTATTTTGAAAATACTTCAACATAGGATTTGCCTCACAATGTTGACATGTTAGGATTGCCAAGTTTTGGAAAAGTTGCTTCGATTCCATTCAAGTCACTAATTCTCCTGTATGTTTGAGTTGAAATAAGCATGAAAAGAATTACGTCTCAACTAAAATAGCAATAGAATGATTGAAATGTCATACTAACAGGTCGATTAGTTTCTTCAAATCTGCAATGCCAAAAGGAATTGGCCCTTGCAGGCCACTTCCTTCAATCACTCTGTCAACATTAACGTTTTTGGTCAACTTAAATGTTCCATGCAAATTGTGAAATAGTCGAAAAGTGTTGAAGAGAAGCTCTCACAATCTTTCAATGTTTGCCCAGTTCTTTATGAAATCAGGTATCTTTCCAGTGAATCGATTATCATTAAGCCACCTGTAGTCTAGTTGATTAGAAACTTTCTCTAAAGAAGAAATTCAAGACATAAATATCAGAAACTTACACGTCTCTTAATGAAGTTAATTTTGCAAATGTCTTAGGTAGCTCCCCAGTAAAATTATTCGAGTTCAGCCATCTAAAGAAGCAAAAGAAGAAAAAGAAGAAAGCAAATACACATGAAAAAATATATTTTTTCTTTAGTACTTGAGAATTTAGAAATTTGAGCAAAGAGACTCACAATACTTGTAAGTTTGTTAAATTTCCAAGTTCAGAAGGAAGAATTCCTGAAAGTTGATTAGCTTCTAGACCTCTGTGAATAGTAAATTAGATTTAGTGAAAATATTTTGCTTGTCCTAGGAAGATAATGCAAATTACTGATTGGATTGGACATACAAGCCTGAAAGAGTGGATATATTTCCTAACTCCTTTGGAACTGAACCCGATAATCGATTTTCTGAAAGAACACTGCATCCACACCCACATATAAGATATTAATGATGAATGTATCTAGATTCACTTCATTGGTAGACACTAATAGAAAAGAGAGAAATAGAAATACATTGTTTGTAGATTTGGCATGAAACCCCATTCTGAGGGAATGGTACCGTTAAGGTAGTTGTTGACAACATCACTATTTAAAAATTTTAATTGTTAGTTTGGTTGAAATCAACGTGAAATCATAACAATATCAAGCAAAATAGAAATAAGGTAATTGAGAAAGTTTGGGATGAAAGATTGTTTCTAAATAACTTACAATTTTTGTAGGTAAGGAAGTTGAACCAACTCCTTTGGAAGAGTGCCCGGAAGAGCTTGAAACCTTAGAGCTCTACTCTTTGTAATCACCAGCACAACTTTAATAATTTTATAAAGAAAGATAATGTGCAAAGAAATTGAAAAGAAAAAAAAAAGAATAATACTTATCTAATCAAGGATTTTCTATAAGGAATTCTAAAAATAACAATCATTTCACTACTGGTAGTGATTGTTGCTGCCTTCAGTTCACCATCACTGACAAATTTCTTTGTAAAATTTGAAATAAATATGTGCAATGTGTACATAACTATTAGCTAGCGCATCAATTTGAAAAAAGAAAACATACCACAATACCTAACTAATTTAACAAAAAAACAATGAAATTACAGTTAATTACATTAAAATATACTTAATTATGACTCCGAGTTTTTTAAATTGAAGCCTTTTCCTATAGAAGTACTATTACATTTTTTTTTTTCTTTTGGGGGGAGGGGGGGCTGGTTTGTATAGGGTGGGTGGGGTGCCCAAATGGAGATTTTTCTTGACAAAGTTGGCAATTTGGCTTATAACACATTTGATAGAAAATTTATAAGCTTTTTCAATTTTGAAAATTTTTGTGTATTAGTTACATTTAGGTTTTTAAATCTTCCATGCTTGGGATTTCTTCCATGATTTTCTCATCTAAGACTATTGAACACTTACAATTTGTGTTAAGTATTTTATTATAGTTTTTAAAGGAAATTCTACATGATTGCCAATCAAAATGGAACCAACAATTTGCATCCATAGAATTTAATTAGTAGGATGCAATTAACAATCACATATATCTTAGGACTCAACATATAGAAATGAGTAATGAGCGTTTAAGAGGAGTAGAGAGAAGAATCACATGCTAATCACATGGCAAGTAGTGTTTCCAACGTAAGAACAGTTGCAGGCGACGGCATCATTTTGTTCAGAAGTAGACCATCCATTTTGTCGACCACAAGGGTCTACCTTGAAATCCCATTTCTTCCCTAAGGCATTCCCTATATTCTTCAAGGCTTGCACTGACACATGTTACATATATAACACATATAAGCACTAAGTCAAAACCAAGACATATTTTCTAAATCAAATTTATCAAGAAACTCAGATGTGATGTAAGCTCAATGTAAATTTGTAGCTTGTTATGTTAAGATATTTCATAATTTTTTTGTTAGTTTTTACCATCATTTTCAAAATTTTCAAATACCATCAATGCAATTTTAAGGGGAAAATGCATATAGAATATCTATATTTTCAAATTTAGAGAATTTAGTACTTAAAAAGTTTTTATTCTTTAAAAATTTAGTATCTAATAGATACATTATGTTGTACATACACTAAATTTTTAAAGAATAAATTTTATGTACTAAATTGTTCAAATTCAAAGAAAGGAACTTTGTGTGCCTTTATCCCATAATTTTAATTTACATCGCAATCACTAATAATTAGATGCAACCATAAGCAGTAGTAGTAAACCATGACCATAAATATTAATAAAAAAAATTTAAAGATCTATTTTTAGAAAGAAAAAAAAACATTAATAAAAAAATACTTATTTATGCTAGGCATAACCAATATCTACAACATCAACGGACGAACACAAGGATAGCCCCTCAAATCTTATATTAAAAAACTTTAGCTTGAGTGCCAAACTAATATGTTACATGAATAACTTAGACCTTGAGATAGACTCAAATTCAGTAAACAAAACTTAGGAAAATGGTAGGCATTGAGTTAAGTCCCTAACCATCAGAAACTCATTCAAACATCATCAACGTAAGTGAGAAAACTAATACTATGAATGAAACTCAGGGGACTCTACATCTCCATCTTGAGTTACCTTTATCTTTAGGCAAACGAGCTACTCCAGAAACTAAGCTAGACCCATTGGACAATGGGATGATGAGGATGACAAGTCTCAATAGTAGTAAAGAACTACTAAACTCAACTCTAACAGGTTTCATTGACAACATTTCGATGTGCGATTAACAAGTTCACATCATGCGTATGAAATATATCTTGGCTTGTTACGCTAAGATATTTCATACTTCTTTTGTTATTTTTTGCCATCATTTTCAAAATTTTCAAATACCATCATAGCAATTTTAAGGGTAAAATGCACATAAAGTATCTATATTTTGGAATTCAAACAATTTAATAATTAAAAAGTTTCATTTTTTAAAAATTCAGTACTTAATAAAAATACTATATCGTATTATATTTCAAAATATATATATTAAAATTTTAAAATATAAAACTTTAAACACTAAATTATTTAAATCTTCATTATCAAATCTTCACCATCAAATATTTTCAAGTCATCTAATCATGACTTATTCTAATAATTTTCCTTCCCATCATCATTCGCTACCACTAAAAAGTAAGTCGGCTTCAAGTTATCTTCCACAACCTACCACTAGAAGCAACTAATATATACAACTTCTACTAACAAACACAAAACCCAATCGCATCCAAGTTGGCTCAACTGCCCATCAAATCTAATATCACTGGGCTTAGGCTAGAAGAATGTGTTAGTATTGGAATAACTCAAGCTCAAATCTTAAGAAAATGAGAGGTGTTCAAGTAACTCAACTTAATGATTTCAAGCAATTAACACTAAAATTGAAATTTAGGAGAGACTGTCTCTATGTCCACTTACCTTCATCGTCAGGCAAACGAGCCGCTCCAGAAACCAAGCTAGACACACTAAACAGCAGGATGATGACGACTTTCAACGGTAGCAACCAATCCCTGAACCCAAATCTTGCTGCATTTAGTGACACCATTTCTATGTGCAATAACGAGTTTACGCTACGCATATGAAAAAAATACTGAGGTTTTAGATCAACTTTTAAAGACCTTCATATTATTTAAATATTTTGAGTCTTGCATATGCGCATAACGAGGTCAATGCATCGTTTGATTATTTTATAAATAATCGTTACATGCATCTTCTTGGTTCTTACATATAGCATACTTAAAACATAAATTAAGATTAACCATCCGGAAATTGTGCCATACAGCTTGTCCTGATACCATAGCTTCAAGCCTTAAAACAATTTTATTGACACATAAAATAATGCAACTATACATTTCTTTTTTTTTGTTTTTTAGTACGGGCACAGTTGATCTATTTAAAAAACGTTGGGTATCTCTAGATTATTCTATTGGAAGAAGCAACGCATGTGATGGGACCGCAATGCTAGGGATTGCCTTCTTTATTTATGCACCATTCTCAATTGACCACTGAATGAATGCAAATTGTTCATATAGGATGACAACTATTAGAGAATTAATATATCATAAAGTATTCCTTCTTTTGGTCAAGATTCAATCTAATGTCTATCAATTCATCCTTTATGGGGTGGCAGGTGCAGCATTTTGTTTATATAGACAATTCTTGGATTTTAATAAGGGAGGGTTTTGAGAAAAAAAAAAAAATTAAGTATAACCAATCTTATAATCAGGTGTCCATTCTCTGATTGCTTAATTATTTCTAGCTTTGGCAACACTTTATATAGTAACTAGCTATATAAAATATTTTAAATAGCTAGTTATTAGGTAAAACAAAAATTTGCATGTTAAAATGCAAACAGGACCTACCATCTTAAATTGCATGCTATTAGGTAAAACAAAAATTTGAACCTCGTCAAAAAAATATTAAGGAAGAAGTTTTGGAGATATACGCCAGATGATAAATGATATACAGGTTTTTAAATTTCTAACTTTTAACAAATTTAATATTTATACTTTGTCCTTTTATATATATTTTGATGTCTATAATTTTTATATGGGGGTAAAAAAGTGTCTCCGTTAGTTTAAGAGTAACAGATATTACTTTTTCTTGCCAGACACAGGGGGACATAGAACAAAATATATATTTCCCAACTTTTACTAAATACTATTAAAGTTATTATTTCGGTATTTAATTTAATTTTAAATATTAAATAATCATTCTTAATAAAAAATTATTTTTTAAAATATTAAATAATAATTTATAAAATTTATAATTTTAATTCATAAATCATTATTCAATAATTTATTTATTATTTTTATCATAAATATCTTGTTTTTATAAATTATATCATTCTGATTCTATTATCTATACCAAAAAATATAATTGATATTTTAATTTTATTCTAATTGTTTATATTACTTTACGTGAATTGAATAATATAATAAACATGTTTACTTTTCAATTTTGCCTACTTCCGTTCAGCACATCTCCTCTCTCGACGTTTACTTTCCAAGTGCCAACTATTTTCATTTCTCAACTAACATCTCTTCTATCTCCTCACCACATGCACATAATCTCATGCAGTTAATTCGTGTTTCTTCTTTTTGACATATCCTTCTTTCAAGTTACTTCCCCCCCACCCTTTCTTTTGCATCCATGAACAACCCAAAGGATAAATTGATTTGCAAAGTCACGAATCATCGTGAATATTAAGGTAATGATCTCAATCAGTTCAAACTATAATTTTCTTCAATATAACAATCACCTAAGCCGAGATTTCAGAGCTAAGAGGCTATTGCCAGAAGATGGCTTCAAAATCCCACCAGCGCCGGAACACAGCTTATGCTCCTCGGCTGCGAGAAAATAAATTTTGTCGAGGAGACAGATAAGAGACCAGTATATATATATCTCACGACAAGGCTGTAAAGATAAACCAAGTCTTGATACACTCCGAAGTAGATCGGAGTTCAAAGAGGAAAGAAATTAACTCTCTCAATGGAAGAATTGAAGAACTTGTAAAAAGACAATCTGTTTTTTTGAAGAGAAATTACAAGAGTATTTAAAAAAAAGAATTAACCTAACAACAGACCAATAGGAGGAAGCCTAGAGATTAACGGAGCATTGAAAAACTCCTTGGAAGAGAACAACTCATTAACTTAACAGTAAAGGACCTAGGAAAACAACACATAAAATAACTCAACAATAAATATCCAACACCAACATCCTAAAATTAAATTAGCCTTCTAGAACATTACTTTAAAATCTCAACACTCTCCCTTAAAGTGATGTTCTTTCAACCAAACCAAGCTTTGATCGTAGATCTTCGAGAAAGCCCTTCGGAAGTGATTTTGTAAAGATATCCGCAATATTGTCTTCACTTCTTACTGCGACCATTTCAATAATTCCGTCCAACACTTTTTCACGAATGAAATGGTGTTCCAGTTCAATATGTTTCGTCCTCGCGTGAAAGACCGGGTTCGACGTAAGCTTGATGGCACTTAGATTATCACCGTGAATAGGAACAGACTGATCAATGGGCATATGTAAATCTTCAAAGAGTCTTCGAAGCCAAATGCACTCTTGAGCGGCATGAGCCGATGCTTTGTACTCGGCTTCAGTTGTGGATAGAGACACCGAACCTTGCTTTTTGCTGCACCATGAGATACTTGTAGTTCCGCAGAGGAAAACAAAACCAGAAGTCGACCTTCGATCATCCAAGTCACCGGCAAAATCAGCATCCGCAAATCCTCGCAAGGAAAATTCTACACCCTTTTTGTAAAATAAGCCCATGTTAAGAGTAGAATTAACATACTTCAAAATCTTCTTTGCCTCTTCAAAGTGTGGCTTCCTCGGCTCCTGCATATAGCGGCTGATAAGATCACATTATACTTATATTTTCTTTTGGACTTATATTAAATTTATTTTAATATTATAAGAAAATATAAAGAAATGATACTTAATGGTATTTATTGTGAAAATACAGGTTTTGAGGACCCAAAAGTAAATTACAAGTTAATTGGAGGAGTTTTTCACAAAATTGAAGAAGTGAGCGAAGGATTGCACTGAAGGCCGCCGTCCTTGGGCCGGCCGTGAGCCGGCCTTTAAACCGGCCTAAAAAAGAAGCAAAGCCGCCGGCCTTTAATCCGGCCTACATTCAAGGCCGCCGGCCTTGAGCCGGCCTTCATTACTCCCCGGATATCCATTGCGAGAATCTCTCCAAAATCATATCTTAATTAATTTGCTGACTCAAATCCTCATCAGATCAACCTTATCCCCCTCCTCTTTGGATCTATAAATAGACCCCTTGTGTGAACCTTGAGAGCATCCTTTCTTTTGTTTAGAATCCTTTTGTTCTTCTTCTTTGTTTTAGCATCATTTGTCTTTCTTTTGAATCATTAGAATTTCCTTAGGTACTTTAGATTTTTCCAAAGTTTAGTTTGAAGGAAGAATGTCATTTTGTTGAAGTTTGCTTTCAATTGAAGAATTCAAGGAGTCATTTTTGAAGATTGAAGCTCTTGAAGATTATAACCATTGTTTCATTTACTTTATTTTCTTTTATGCCATTTATTAGTTGTTTAATATGAATTCCATTGCACCTCTTTATTTCAATTGTTTTTATGCAACTCATACTATAATGTTCTAAATCATCCTTGTGGGAAATTGGATGAAACTCTAGAATGTTAAAAGGATAATTGTAGCCATGTTATGTAATTAGGAATTATTAGGATTATTCATGATTGCAATTCCTTTGATTTCAATTATAATCAGTCTTTGATTATAATCCTTTTGATACGGGAATTGATTAGGATTTGTTAGGAATTCTTAATTAGATTGATTATCAATACGGGAGTTGCGATAATTGGTTTAATTAGAGTTTATGGAGGGCGCAATGCAATGTTTCTTGTTAATTAATCACTAAGGGATTAGGGTTAATTGATTTAGGGCATTAGTTGTTTGTAGCATCGGGAGGTGTATGAACATAATTTTGATTCCTTGGTTAATTGGAGACGCGGAAGCCGACTAATTGATTTAAGGTCAACATCCCTAAAAAGGATTTTCTAAACTCACTTGAATAACCTTATAACCACTAGTTGACATAACTTGGTAGCAATTTGATTAACAAATCTAGGGTGAATTCTAATTTCCCTTGTTCATAATTGATAGATTCGTCATAAAATTTTTCTTGTTGCTTTAAGTTAAATTTTTAGATTAGACATTTCAAAACCCCTTTTTAATCACCTAGATATTGATAAGAATTGCCATAGATCTAGTACTCTATTGGTTCCTCGAGGGATCGACAACCTTACTTTTCACCACTTTATTACTTGATACGACCAGTGCACTTGCTGCAATTTACGCTCCCATTATATATATATGTTCTGAGTGTATCAGCGGCTGACCACACCAACTGAGAAGGCGATATCCGGCCTTGTTATTGTCAAATAAATCAGACTTCCCACAAGCGCACGAAAAGGACGAGGATCTAATAAACGTGTTCCTTCATCGCGACGAAGTCTCGCGCTCATATCAAGCGGTGTATACCGCTTTTTTTCGTCAATCATCTTGAACTTCTCGACAAGTCGTTTGGCATAGCTGAGTTGAGACACAAAAATTCCATTATCCAACTTCTCAACTTGCAACCCGAGAAAATTGCTCAGCTCTCCTAGCTTCTTCATATCAAAACGCAATGAAAGCTCATCCTGAAGACGGGAGATTTCAACATAATTGCTGCCCGTCAAGATTATGTCGTCGACATATAAGAGAACGACCACCATCATCCCTTGACGTTTCTTGATGAAAAGACTTGAATCCGATTCAGAAGCCACATAGCCGCAAAAACGTAAATACTCCGCAATTTTCCCGTACCACGCACGCGGGGCTTGCTTCAATCCATAGAGAGCTTTCTTCAACTTACACACGAGATTTGGACGATCCTCAACCACAAACCCGGGTGGCTGGTCCATATAGATAGGACGATCCAGTTCTCCATATAAGAAAGCATTCTTGACATCAAGCTGCCATAATTTCCAGCCAAAACAAGCCGCCAATGCTAGGATGATACGTACTGAAGTCATCTTTGCCACAGGACTGAACGTTTCTTCATAGTCTTCCCCGTATTTTTGTGAGAAGCCTCGAGCTACCAGCCTAGCTTTGAATCGATCTATGGTCCCGTCGGCCTTCCTTTTGATTCGAAGGACCCATTTGCACGAAACCGGTTGCACTTCAGGAGGTTTCGGAACCAAGTCCCACGTTTGATTTTTCTGCAAGGCATTCACTTCTTCCTTCATAGCAGCTTCCCATTCTTTCACTCCTTTAGCTTCATCATATGAAGAAGGTTCTTCATCATCAATCGGATTTGCGAAGAAGCAGGAAAATGTTGTAACAAAATTATCATCTCTATAACGTGAAGGTCGCACAACATTTCTTTTAGGGCGTTGGCTGATTATCTCCTCTTGAGAACCGTCATTTTGGACAGAACCTAGTCTCCCCCTTTCTCCTTGGTTTTCTTCCGAAGAATCTTCTGAAAACTGAGATAACGACAAAGTTACCGTATCATTTTCTTCAAGAGAAGCATCTTTTGAATAATGTGAAGAGATCTCATCGAAGATAACATCACGAGATACAACACATTTATTGGTTGTAGGATCCATACATCGCCAGCCCTTCCTTCGTTCGTCGTAACCGACGAAAATACATTTAATTGCTTTAGCATCCAGCTTGCTCCTCTGAGAATCAGATACATGAACATAACAGATTGAGCCAAAGACTCGAAGATACTTCACATTCGGTTTAACACCGAATAGCAACTCATAAGGCGCTTTCAGATTGGTCGGACTTAGCGGCACCCGATTAATTACATAAGCAGCACATTTCATGCCCTCTGCCCATAATGTTTTAGGCAGATTTTTTGCATGTAACCAGCACTTGCAGGTCTCTACAAGATGTCGAATTTTTCGTTCAGCCACGCCATTTTGCTGCGGCGTCTCTGGACAAGATAACTCTCTTTTAATGCCATTTTTCTGGCAAAAAGAGAAGAACTCATTCGAACAGAATTCCCCACCATTATCTGTCCGTAGAATTTTTATTTTCCTGCATAATTCTCCTTCGACAGCTTCCTTAAATTCTAGAAATCTCGAAAACACCTCAGATTTGTGTTTCACAAAATAAACCCATGTGAACCGTGTGTAATCATCCACAAATAGCAACATATAATTGGATCCAGAATAAGAAGCAATTTGAGTTGGTCCCATCAAATCACTATGGATTCGCTCCAAAGGAACCGTGCACCGAGAACTTGAGCTCTCGAAGGGTAGTCTATGTGCCTTACCAAATTGACAGCCTTCACAAATTCTTTCATCCTCAAACTTTGATAGTTCGGGCAAACCTTCTACCAATTTTTTCTGAGCCATAACCCTCAACTTAGTCATATTTAGATGACCAAGTCTCGCATGCCACAGCGAGGTGGTGTCATTGTTGCTCAACTTCTCAACGTATGAATTAGAGGCAGATAAAACAAATAGATCATTCACGCGCGTACCTGTGTGAACAACATCGGCTTTAATTTCTCTGACGTTCCGTAAGAATTTCACATCTCGCGGTCCGAAGAGCACAAGATTTCCAGCATCCACTGCATTTGCGACGGAGAAAAGATTCTTTTGTATCCCCGGCACATGATATACGCTTTTTAGCGTGATTGATTCTCCATGATCGTTGTCGATAACAACGGTGCCTTCTTTCAGGATTTTATGAGCCGTATTGTCAGCGGTGATGATACCACTGCCGCTATCATGAAGTTGAGAGCATGAGAAAATTGATTCGTCTCCGGTAAGATGATGACCACACCCAGAATCCACGATCCATTCATTGTTAGTTGAATGCTTCGTGCGAGAAGTTCCTTCGACCATAAAGCATGTCTCCCGTTGAATATTTTCATCAACTATATCGGCAAGAAAACAATTCTTCCAATCTTCTTCCTTCGATTGTTCAGACTTCTCGGCCACACCAGCCAAATTAGCAAAGTTTCCTGACTTCAATTTAACTCGACAATATTTTTTAATATGACCGAGTTTGCCGCACCTGTAACATTTGAATGTCTTTTTAGGCGCATTAGAATATTCCGACGCAGCTTCATCCATTTTTCCTTTTCCTCGGTGAGTGCTTCCCTTCTTCACAAATAAGGCGCTCTTCGAGTCCTCCTTAATGCTAGTTCCGGCCATTTGCATGGCCAACGACTCTTGAGATGACAAGAGATTTTCCAGCTCTTCGAGTGAGGGTTGTTGCGTCCATCCTTGAATCGAAGTAATAAAAGGCGTGTACTCCGGTCGGAGACCTCGAATGATGTACCTTTTCGTTCGAGCTTCCGAGATTCGCTCTTCAGGGTTTAATAGCGAAATTTCCGAACACAGGTTCTTGACTTTGAGAAAATACTTCGAAATAGAACCAGTTTGTTTCGCAGTCACCAACTCATTCTCGAGCATCTGCAGACGAGCCTCGTTCCTCTTGTTAAATAGACGATTGAGTGTTTGCCAGATTTCACGAGCAGACCCACATCCGATTATGTGCTCGAACAATCCATGAGAGATAGATCTTTTCAACACAAATTCTGCCTTTGCATTTAACTGCTTCCACTTCTTCAACTCTTCCGCATTCTCGGCGACATTCTCCGGAGCGGCAATGCCATCAACCACGACGACATTCCACAAATCTTCGCCAACCAAATACGATTCCATACAAGTCTTCCATATCCGGTAGTTAGATTGGTTCAATAATTCCAAACCAAGTCCGGCTACACGACTGACACCTTCCATATCGAGAGAGCACCGATGTTCCTCACGAGTTCAACCCGAGCTCTGATACCATGTAAAGATAAACCAAGTCTTGATACACTCCGAAGTAGATCGAAGTTCAAAGAGGAAAGAAATTAACTCTCTCAATGGAAGAATTGAAGAACTTGTAAAAAGACAATCTGTTTTTTTGAAGAGAAATTACAAGAGTATTTAAAAAAAAAGAATTAACCTAACAACAGACCAATAGGAGGAAGCCTAGAGATTAACGGAGCATTGAAAAACTCCTTGGAAGAGAACAACTCATTAACTTAACAGTAAAGGACCTAGGAAAACAACACATAAAATAACTCAACAATAAATATCCAACACCAACATCCTAAAATTAAATTAGCCTTCTAGAACATTACTTTAAAATCTCAACAAAGGCATGAGATGCAACCCAAAAATTTTCTGTCTACAACAGGTATCCTGTAATGCTTCACTGTAGCTTTCTCATCAGGAAGCAATTGCACCAGATTGAACACAAACCACAATTTGACCGAGCATCGAGGATTGGGAGCATGCGTTCCGGCCATTTTGGACATGAGCATGTCATGGTCTGAGACCATGGAGCTAACGTGAAGGAGTCAGTTCGGGCTTACAGTGAAGTGAGTGACATCAGTAAATAGAGTGATTTGACAGGAATTTGACGTTTCATCGTCTAGTTTGATACCAATATTCATGATTACAAAATATACAACGTAGTCATAGTTCTTCTGTGACCAAAAAAGCATACGTCGGTAATCATCAGGGAAACCGGGATTTTTCCTGAGGAAGCAAGTTGCAAAGAAACAAATTTATAGGAAATGAAGATGCAGTTTACATATACATGTCTTATGTCATTGGCACCAAAGGGAGAATGTGAATGACTTCTCAAGGATTGATTAAGAGATCAGTGAAAATTAATCATGGTACTCTCGACGCATTCTCCATTGCTAGGTCTTTGATAATCAGTGTCTAAAGTTAATGGATATAGATCATTTCCAGAAATGGGGGACGGAATCCTAGGACCATTAGTTCGGGTACTTTGTGTCATATTTTCAGTGGTCCAACCACTACTTGACATGCTTGCCGTAATGTTTTCATTTCCCATCACTTTTTCATTGTGCTCCATATGTGTCCTCACGGTTTTGTCATTTGTGGCACTGACAATCGGAACGAATGATGGAATAGCAATCTTGCCTTCTAGCATGCGCACAACCAAAGACATTGCAGGCCTTGATGCAGGACAGAGATTTGTGCACAAGAGAGCTACATTAATCATTCTCATCACCTCCCTTCTCTTGAAAGCGGAACCTAATCTTGGATCTACCAACTCTAGCAGATTACCTTTTTCTTGTAATTCTTGGGCCTGCCAATAGAAACGTTAAAATTCATATTTAGTTAGCAAATATCATTGGTTTACATTTGAAGAAAAAATAATCAGTTAATCTAAAAGTTTAAGCTTATAATATATTAGTCGTGGCCTTTTATCACTTAAGCACTTTTTACTCACTTGTGATTGAGACAATGAACTTTGAACCATCTTATCTAAGATCTCAAACTTGTTAGATTAAGTTTGTTTTTATATTTACTCAATAAAATTTATCATAATTTCACAATAGGACGCCCCAAGTTTTGATGATTATGTGTAGGAATAGTGCACTTTATGGGAACCTCCATCTCACTAGTAAGATGAGAAATCCAAGTAGACTTTGCTATAATGTAGGCTAAAGCATGGTATCGCTATGCTAAATACCACAACACAATAGGTTGTTTTTACAATGTTGAAAGATGAGATTGCACCCAAGAAAGATGACACGCCCTTTGATGGATAAATGAGTGCTTGAGCATCTAACTTACTTTGCATTAGCAAATGTAGTCAAAGAGATACTAGAACTTAGCATAGGGAGCTTATTTTGTACCATAAAGAAATTTTGCAATGGATAGACATGATTGGAGTAGTAGGGTTGTATGATATTAGGAGGTTATTTCATGAAGACCTTTTCAATGAGATGAATATGATGAAAGCATTCCTAACATCAAGCTAATGAATAACCAAATAGGAAGAGAGAAACACGAGAAAGAACAAAGAAAATAGTGGTGGTTTTGACAATGAGACTAAGTTATCATCTGGTTGTCATTATTTTATAATACTAGATTTGACAAAATTGCAATCCTTTGTTTAGTTTGCATATTGAACCATGTTACTAGACAAAAGAACCTTTAAAGTACTAGATAAAATTTTAAAAAATTGCATCATATGTATGACGATACAAAACTTTATTTTACTGTACAAAATAAGCATATTTTTAAAACCTAAAAAATAACTATGTGACATCATCATTCCATTTGCTGCTTTGTTCATGCTAAAACTCTCTTTCGTGAGTTTTCATGTTATTTCAAAAAAGAAAAAGAAAAAAAAAAGAAAAAACATATAGCAATATTAAAATTCATGTTTTGTATTACACACTTCAAATGTAGTATAAGAGAACTATATTGTACTCTTCTCTTTTTATAGTACTATTAATTTTTTGTACATTGTTCAGTTTTGCTATCCAAACGCTGCCTAAATATTTTGATGTAATTATTTCCTTATAACTAAGAGAAATCTTAAGCAACAAGTTGCACTTTAAAAGCACCACTTGTCCCTCTACATTTTAGTTATTTTGAAACCTTTAGTATTACCAACAACATTTAAGTAGGCCTATAGAGATACCAGTGACCAAGTTTTACTTTTTTACGTTTGAAGGTTAAGGATAGTTTTGTACTTTATGATGCTTGCTTATGTGAGTATTTAGGGACTAAGTAGTAAGGGTTGAGATGAGGAGGTAGTGAGATAGATTTGAAAAGGTAAAGGTAGCGAGAAGAGAGGGGGTGTGGTGGGGGCAAGTGTAATAGGTAGTGATTGGGGTAGTGCTCTAGTGTGAATACATTCATAGACACAAGTTGAGTTGTTTTATTGTAGGGGTAGAAGGGGATGAACATATGCGATCATAGGTAACATCCATGAGAATAGGGTTGTAAGGGGTTTAGGTTTTAAAGAAGTGGTAGGGCTTGAGTTTTTGGAGTTTAAGGTAAGAGGGAACTTGTGGTCTCGATGCTAGTTTAGGAGCAAGTGGAGAAAGGTTAGAGGTAAGGGAGAGGTTAGCTAAGATGATACAATGTTGTTAGTGGAAGACATTGTAAACATAGGTGGAAAGATAGATTCATAAAAGTTAACATGTTGACTGATGTAAACTCGTCCTAAAATAGAGTTGAGGCAGCATTACCCTTTGTAATAGGTAAAGTACCTAAGGAAGATGCAAGGAAGGGATCAGGGAGATAATTTATTTGAGGCTTAGAGTCTTGTGCTAGGAAGAAAGGGCACCTGAAGTTATATAGGAAGTTATAATTAAGGAGAGTTGAATCTCGAAGGTACATAGGAAGTTACTAGCAGTCGAGAGTTGTTAAGGGCAAGCAGTTTATTGTGTTATGAGTTGCAATAAGAGCAACATTGGAGAAGTTGAGTGGGAGTTTTGCATTGAGGTGTATAGTTCATCTTGGGTTGGTGATATGTCAATGTTTACGTTCAACTATATTGTTTTCTTAGAGCATATAAGGACCAGAGAGTTGGAAGGTGAATGTTGTTGTCACATAGAAACTTAGTAAAAACATTGATTAAAAATTCAACATCATGATGGCACACTTCGATGCAAGTAAAAAAAAAAACTAATTTTCAACAAAAAATTTAAAGTGTTTAAAATTGGGTAGAAAATGCATTAGAAAAATCAAAAGAATGATAAGTATAGTTATCAATAAAGAGTAAATAATAGTGAAATCCTAAGTTTGATCTAATTGGCAATTGTCATATATTAATGTAAATAATGTCTAGGGTCTTCGATACTTGTTGAGATGAGTGTAGGAATGGAAGTCGAGTGGAATTTGCAATGTTGCAAGAGAGACATGAATTGGAGCACTGAGGAGATGAATCCACATAAAGGTAGAGACTTTACGTGAATTTATTAAGGACCTTGTCATAAGGATTATATAACTGCGAGTGATAAACCACTCTTGTCACAATCGACACGGAGGGATTGTAGGTGGTGGACTAGAGTGATTGATTGAATAGAGGAAGTTTCTTTGTTGTTGTAGGAAGATCTTTCCTGTTATCAAATTCTCACTAAAGAAGTGAGAGTATCAAAGCTAGCAATACAATCATTGTTGTGATGCACTTTAATAACATATAGTAGGTTATGTTTGAGAGTAGGACTATGTAAGGTATTTTCAAGATGAGGGGAGAGAGGACCATAGTAAGGACAGTGAAGCCAATTACCTAAGATATATGTATGGATGCATTGTCACCTACATTTACCTAATTAGAACCAACATTTACATAAGACTAATTGATATAATAGCATCAAAGGGCTTAGCGCCTAACTTATTGCATATCTGACATGTGAACGGGGATTAAATGAATGAGCTGGGTGTGTGAGCAATTGGAGTAGATCAACACTCATTAGAGATCATGTGGAGTAATTGTGCCCTTTAGTTTCAAATCTACTACAATGATGATCCCAATACTAAAAGGCAGATGAGGCAATCTAGGTATTGAATGTAGCATGAATAGGGGCAATGGTCTAGTCATCATCATGATGCTTGAGTCAATATTCCTAGCTAAAGAATTTTGTGTGAACTTTCTTAAATGTATGGGCAACAAGTAAATGAATGAGTTTAGTGACATAGGCATTATAATCTTAGGGAATGCCATAAAAAGTAAAGGTAATGAGGTTTGTGGAGCTAAGTGGTCAACTAGTGGAGGCTAGAAGGTAGTAGTGGAATATGGCTTACAGAGTTTGTCTACCTTATCATTATTTTCCAAATGGATAGAAAGTAGTTACTATTTGATTTTCTTTTCTTGGCCTTTGATTTCTTAAGAAAGTGTCAATGAAAGGCAATTTACATATCTTAGGTTACCAAGATGATGTAAATCTCCATGAGAAAGTCAATGGAAATTGTAGCAATTAGTGATAACCTGCATTGAGTGATTCATGTGAAGCTAGAAGGTGACTTCATGGGGTGGGACTATAATAGCAACATTTGTAAGGGAAATAATAGGTGACAAGTGAGTTCAAAATGTGGGTGTAGGGAGAAAGATGGGTGGTTGAGAGGGGCATAGGAGTGGCATTTGGGAGGAAATAATGGGGGTGATTGGTTGGGGTTTGTGTTGGTGGAATGGGTGAAAAGGGTGATGGCAATTGCTGAGGCATGGGAGAGAGGTGAGATGGTGCCAAAACGAATTAGGGGATTTATGGGGATAGTGTAGGTGGAAGTTTGGGGAGAAGAGTGATAGGGAAGGTTAGAGGCACCAATCCTGGTTATGTAGTGGTGTTTGTTAGGTCATTAATGTGCTTATCTAGTGGTGGACTGGGCTGCTAGAGATTAGGTCGAGTTTGTTTGGTGGTAGTGGAGTTGGTTGCTAGATATTTTGTCTAATGGTGATGGAGTGATCAATCTGGCAGTGAAGTGATGTGTTTGCCTGGTGCATTATCAAGTCACCAATGCGTTTAGTCATGGCTATTAAAGCATGAATGGAGTGGTTGAAGTAGATAGGGGATGACACTTATCAAATTAGAGCTTCAAGTTGGATTTTCACCATTGTCAAGGTTGTCATTGGTCATTTAGACTTGGGTTGCTAGGCTAAGTTGAGCATGGTCCGATTAAAGAATTAAAAGCCATTAGAAGAAGGATAGGTTGGGTGTATTATCTTTAGGGGAGAAAGGAGAGAAGCGGTTTCCACTTGATCCATATTTTAACCAAATTATTTTATTCAATTTTTGGCTCTAATACATGAAAAATTGTATAATTATTTATATTATTAGCTTAATTACATTGTATCTTAGAAAGAGTATTTATATAATAGGCTTAGGTTTGTTATATGTAGTTGTAAAATGATTATTCTACCCTCACTACAAGAATATTGTAAACATAGAAATATACAATAATAAGCTTAACTTTCTCCACTTAATTCATCTCTTCATGATTGATTGGTCTATACTATATCTAGTAGCTCGGAGAGAGTGTTAATCTATTAATATAAGAGATTTGCTAAAAAAAAAAAAAAAAACAGAAGGGCACATGATGTTTAACAAGTTCAAATTTTTAGATTAATTGATAGTAAATTCAAAACATCCATCCTGAAAGGTAATATGCTACTAATAACTTTATCTTTATATCATATAATAGTTAAAGAACCAAAAGGGGAGATATCTAACATAGCACCAGTTCCTAAAAAACTTGCCATACATTTGTTTTTTGCAAAACCTTCTTATTTCAATCATTAGCTCCTTGAACTTGTTTTAGATTTTTTTTTTTTATCTAGCTCTTTTTCTTAGGTAAATTAGGAAACTAGAATTCAATATATAGAAGGAAAAATATAAAATTAAGTTACCCAAGCAAGAAGCATGAAGCACTCCTTTTGTTGGTAAGTTGAACTCCTCCTACCGCTAACAATTTCCAAAGCAACAACTCCAAAACTATAAACATCTGCTTTGTTAGTTAAATAACCATGCAATGCATATTCAGGTGCCATGTATCCACTGCAACATGAATTTTCTAATTAGAATTCAATAGGTTGTATAACAAAAACTAGAGTATATCATTCCATATATATTGGTTAATTTGAAGGGATGCAAAACTAAAGAAAAATATGCTTTATGAAAAGATGAAAAGATAAAGGTGGAGTCTCACCATGTTCCAGAAATCCTCGTACTCATATGAGTGTTATCCCCATCATCCAACTTAGCTAAACCAAAATCTGATATTTTAGGGTTAAGATTTTTATCAAGTAGCACATTTGTAGTTTTAATATCTCTATGCACGATCTTTAGTGTTGATTCTTCATGAAGAAATGCTAATCCTCTTGCAATGCCTAAGCATATCTTTTGTCTTGTAGACCAATCTAATTTCAACAGAAACTCTTTTGGACCTTTTAAAGAAAACAAGGATAATATGATTATAAATTAGTTGTTCCACTTGCAAAGAAATAAGAAGCATATCAAGTGCGTGGCTATTACCAAAAAGGGCATGAGCAAGGCTATTTTTCTCCATGTATTCGTATACCAGTAATAATTCATTTCCTTCAATGCAACATCCGTAAATCTTTACAAGATGAGGGTTTTGGAGAGTAGTAACCATCCCAATCTCATTCAAGAACTCACGATTTCCTTGCTTTGACTCATAAGAAAGTTGTTTCACTGCAACTGGAGTGCCATCGGACAAAACACCCTACAATAAAGTTTTGATGACATGATTATTGACCATAATTTTTCTTTAATGCTAGTATAGTGCTTCTTCCCTTTTTGGATGCAATGTTGGCAGTAGGGTATGCTTTACAGAGTACCTTATAAACTGGGCCAAAACCACCTTCTCCAATTTTATTAGAATCGTGAAAGTTATTTGTTGCTTCCTTTATTTGCTTCAAGGTGAATGCACTGGTTTGTATGTCCATGTGCTTAATATCTGCATGAAAAGCTTAGCAAGGTTCATGTAAATGATAGAGGCCTCATGTAATTGATAGAGGTCTCATTGTTAAACTAATAGCCATCTATTTACAATTAAATAAATTGAAAAGGAATTTCTCTATGGCTACACGAAACACCCATAAAATTCTGCAAGCACAACAATATGCCAATGAAGAGACAAGGTCCATCATTCCCATGTTGAAGGAGTTGATGGTGGTCATATATGACAATGAAGGTTCAAAAGCATAATAGTGAAAATTTGTTCGCGCATTACCATCTTGTAATGTATGTTTTTGTCTTAAACATCCTCTTCCATAGTAAGCGCCCAGGATTAATAAAATTACCAATGCAACTCCAGCAACAATACCAACAATTGCATAAGAAGAAATTTGCATCCCATTGGACTTTTTTGTTAGTACAAAATCTGCAAAACAAAAGAATAAATACACCCGTGTATTTTTAATTTTAACTTTATTCAAACCGAATGATAAGTGAAAACTCTCATGAGAAGATGTGGAACGATTAAAAGATCGAAAGATCTCAACAGAGAAATAATAAGACTAGGTACACTTTGATGTAAAACTTTGATATATGAAAGATGTAGTCATTTATTAGAGGACTTCAAGTATGACACGAGCCAAGTATCTCATCAAAACATTCAAAGTGAATTTTGTCTTTTGACATCTAAAGGGTCGAATGAAGATAAATAGTGAGAAAGCAATGAACAAACCTCCTTTCCATCTTTAAAATGAAGATAATATATACAAGTGTATTGGCAAGTGAATAATTGTGAGTCTTGGTATTATCTAAGTGGCCTTGGTTTCAATTCTCAAAGGGTGCATTTTTGCTTGTGGTGAAAAAAGTAAGAACAACGAGTAGGTGCTTTTGTAGTTGGTGGGATTTAAGCCATGAGGTTTAAGTAACCCTTATTCATGGGAATAGAGGCACTTCTTAGAATTTCTTAAAATGCATAAATAGTTTGCTTTAGTAGTCATTAATCATGAGTTTGATATATTTCTATCATTTAAAAAATGACTAATGTTTTTTCAAGTGTACCATCTCAAAATCTACTTAATATGTGGGGAATTTCTATAGATATTTATTCATATTTTCTTTTATAAAAGTTAATACTTAGCGAGAGGCTATCAATGAGATTTTTTAACATTGTATTTTTCCTCTCTTTCAATTTGGACCATTTTGATGGCATCGATTTCATTTTTTGTGAGGATAAGATGATGTTCCTTCTCATTACATCAAAGATTTTATATTTTCTTGACCAAGTTCGGTAGATATTTCACCACCTTCTTTGGATAACACCTAAAAAATTAGAGTTAAAAGGAAGAAGAGGGAGGTATATAAATTGCTATCCCAAGGCCATATTTTGAATACATTTTTTTACAACTTTATGATCCATTTAGTAGCAGCAAATCACTAAGGGGAATTTGGTGAGCACTTGAAGTGAAGTACACGAATAATAATCACATGGAAGATATGTTTATCAATATATAAATATTTTCAGTTTTGCATGAAAGATGAACTTCAAGTTTTATATCGGGTACATGGAAGATAAAATATGGAAAATCCTACTCTTATTACATGTTAAGGTTAGTGCCAAGTGAGCAGCTTCCTTCCATATGGTCTCTTTGGTTAGATCTCATGATTAGTGTGTTGATTGTGATGTGACTATACATGTGTGCAATGACAAGAATCATTCTAAAACCTATAGGGTGTAGAAAAAGAACAAAAAGTTTTGATGGGTAAATCACAGTGTGGCAAAGGTCCTTAAGCATTGAATTGTAATTCATACGTGGTATGAAGTTGACTTTTATTAGTATTCTTCGTGTTCTAGATATTAGAAATCTAGTTTGTTTCAAATCTTTTATGTAGAAGGGCATAAGCCATCCTTGATTATGATAAGCTGATTTTTTTCCTAAGGAGGGGGTGTTTATTGGGAAGGGGATACTCTTGTGATAGGATATTTAAATTATGTATTGACAATAATGTAATGAGTAGTGGATGTTCACTCTTATATTTTTTTTATTATGCTTTGGGTTATGGCACTGAGGCTAGCACATATTAATTATAAATTATTACAATTAATGTCTAAACAAGGGCTAATAACAAATAAGAATAATGTAGATGAGACATGCGAAACTTGCATATAACAAAAATAAACAAAGAAAACATTTCCTGAAGTAGAAAGAAGTACTGAAATGTTGGAGCTAGTGCATTCTAACATTTGTGAATTAAATGGTGTATTGATTAGAGGAATGAATAGATGTTTTATCACATTTATAGATTACTTCTCTAGGTACACTTATGTTTACTTGTTAAATCAAAGGATGGTACCTTTGAAATGCTTAAGAAATATAAGTTTTCTATGGTGAAAAATTTTAAAGAAAAAGAAAATTAAAGTTCTTCATAGTGAAAAAAAAAGGGAATATTTCTCAACTAATTTTACCTCTTATTGTAAAGAACATGGGATTGTACACCATTCTAGTTCACCTTATACCCAATAGCAAAATTGGGTAGCTGGAAGAGAAGATAGAAGGCTAGTAGGTATGGTCTATGCAATACTTTTCTATGCTAAGTGGTGTATGAATTTATGGAATGAAGCTTTATTAACATCTTATCATATGCTAAGTAAAATTCCCTCTAAGAAAATTAAAAAATCTTCGTGACACTTCTATAATGCATAACTTGTCATATATAATGCTGTTACATGAGTTTCGAGGGTTGCTGATAAATGAGTATTATAGGTGTAAAATAATGTGTTTTTGAGTTCACATATGAAAAGGTGTGAAACGACAAAAATAAGAAATCATTTTTGCATCTAGTGGAATTCATTTCAGACTAAGATCATAAGGTTTAAGTAGTGTAACTTTATGTTGCAACTTTTCTATAACAAGTACCATAGTAGCTTAATTTAAAAAGCTTAAGCTTATAAATATGATTTGAATTAATATATTTATTGTATAATATATACTAACCTGGATTAACTGATATGGCAGATATTAGAGGACCATAAAATCCTCTCTTAGGTATAGCAATCGTGCCTTTCCCTGCCCAATACAAACGTATCTCAAGGGTGCCACTAATAATAGGGATTGTGAAATTTTTGACGATCAACTTTCCTACACCTCTTGCTTCTTTTGCAATGTTAAAATCCTTTAACACCAACTTATCCTGAAAATGTTCAGTCAATCAGTTCTTTGCAAAACAATAGTGATCCCCCATTGCAAAATCATCTCTTATGTAGATGAGATTTACATCCTTAAGAGGTCAACCAATTGAAGAATATGCAAAACTCATAAATAAAAGTTTTATACATACGTTATGTGATGATGAGAGCATGAAAGGATTATAACCTGTACATAAACATCAAAAATGCGCCTGCCAAGGCTAGTATAATTATGGTCATTGGTAAAAACAATCTCTGCGAAATGGAGGCTTATTGTGTAATTCCCATTCATCAAGCAGTAACCATAATATGTAAGAGAGAGTGGAGAAAGGCGTGCATTCATGTATAGTTCCAGATTCTCTATTGAGAGTCTAGATTTATTTGACCAAATGTAGTTATCGGTACGAAGAGAATCATCCATGAAGTGACCAGTGTTGCTATATGCCCAATTATACCCACTTTGGAAGAATCGAGTAGGAGATGCTGCATCGGTATCTTCGTTGTATGTAGTTTTCCCAATCTTTGCCTCTTTTCCACCACAATTTATATAGAGACTACTTATGCCTAGATAATGAGAAGAAGAACAATTAACCTTTAAAAGCGAGAGCTATCTTGTTCTTCTTTTACAAAAATTATTAACTTACTTTTTGGACATTGAAGGCTCTTCAAACATGAGATAATTCTGTTACCAAGAAAAGAAAGCAAATTGCAATAAGTATGCATCATATTATGATCACTTAGCAATATACTTGTGTCGAAGACATACGGATGATTGCCCTTTGATGAGCTTGCAAACATGTTCCTAACAACAAACAATAGAAGAATGGAAAATCAAGCTACATAAAAAATATTTATAAGCATTGAACTACTATATTGCAAGAGCATTTGCATTAAGTTTGATAAAAGAAGTACATACACGCTCCTTTCCTGACATCTAGAGCTTTTTGTTGTGAAGTTATTGTATGAAATATCACTAGAACAAATGAATTAGAATGAATCAGCATAAGTGGAGTAAATAGTTTACGATAATGTTAAGCATAATGAATATAGTAAAAAAGCACCATGCAGTGTTCAGTAAACTTACAGATTTTCTCCTTTGTTTAAGATCCAATTTGGCACTGGTCCAGAGAAAAGGTTCCCAGTTAAATACCTACATGAAGCAATCGTGACTATTTGAGAATGATGACATATATTAGCACAATTATTAGTGAAGAAGATGAAAATTCATACATAGAAGGTTATATAAAAAATTTGGCACTTCTATAGCAATTGTGTGGAGACGAACTAACAAAATATTAGAATTTTTTATGAGCTTTTAATATAGGTTTTACTCCTATTTAGGTTGCATGAATTACATCCTTACTCTCCTAATTTAGCCAATTGCTATTTCCTTGTGGTGCTTACTCCAACTACTAAAAAGGAGCTTAACCAAATCTAAGAGCACAAGAATGTTGGTGCCACTCCCCTTATGACTAAATCCTACCTCTTTATCAATGTGAAGCCTCTAGAGCTACTGCACATTCTATTATATACTATAACAATCATTTATCATGAATTTTTTTTCATTCCCATTGTCACCATTTATGAATCCATCTATTCTTTATCATATCATCTATCCTTTTGATCTCAAATTTCATAATCCACTTATTTGGAGATGCCTTTAGACATTCCCATGCTTTATCAACAAAAATGTTAAACATATCATTTATGTTTTCTTTCTTTCTTTCTTTCTTTTTTCCTTCTCTCGCCTTCAGGTAGATGGAACTTGTGGAGAGGAAAAAAAGTTTATATTATGCAACTTACTATAGTTGTCATCTTCTCAACCACAAATTGAGGAGAAGATCACAACTATAAATAGGAAGGCAATCCCTTCCATTTTGTGTGCACCTAAAAGAAAAGCAAATCTTGAGTGCTTGAGAGAATTAGAAGAAAATTGAGAAGTAGAGTGCTTGTATAAAAGAGTAAAGATAGGTATAGGTGAAAGTGAAAAATGAGTTGATAAGTTAATGAGCCTTGTATAAGATGAGAGAGTGAAGTGCATGTATGAGTGTCCTTTTGTAATTATAATTTCTATAATTGAATTCAAGTACCAAGTTCAACATTATGATCATTGTTATGGCATGAATGATTGAAGAAGCCCCAATCATGATAAAACTCTCCATAAGTTTTTTAGACTGTGTAGGCTTTCATTATAGAATTCAAGTCCATGGCCAACTCATCTAAGATTGAGCTTTTAGATTGGTTGATTATAGAATTGATTTCAACATAGTATCAAAACACAAGGTGTCAAATTGAGACCTTGCATTGTTGTTTTCACCCCCATTTATTTAAATTGTCTAACTGAGTTAGGAGTTTCAACCCCACTTGATGGGTTTTATTCAAGAGTCTTATCCCAAAAGTAAGAGAGAGTTTTCAATAAAAATATAAAAGGTCATATCATATCTACAACCACAAGCTTTTAGAAATAGTGTACACTTTTGTAATAATAAAGACTTTAATTTTTAGATATATAGGAAATCTCCGTCATCCATAGTGAAATTTCAAGTGCTATTTTCTATGTCCTCTCTAAAACTTCATTCATCAACTTTAGCAACAAGTTATTTATCTAAAACCATTCTATAAACTTAATCTTGATGCTCTTTTTCCCATGTACTTTATTTCAAGAACAAGTTTCTTGTCGAGTATTCAAAGGGATCCTTCAAGTGGTATCTTCCATCTCTTTGACAAAAAAAGTAAAACCAAAGTAAATAATCTACTATTGCATGCCTTCAAATAATTTCCAGAGTTGTTTTAAGCAAAGCCACTTATTATTGTTAATTAATTTTGTTGACCTATTAGTAAAAACATTCAAAAATTTCCATGCATAATTAATTCTAGGTTCTTAAGTTGTTATTGGCAAACCTATACTCCCCTTAAGTAGGTAATTTATTTTAGTCTAATTCAGTGGATTTTAGAATCATGAAACTATATCTGAGTTGTTTCTTGTATATCAACTATTAAGCCATACAAAATTGAAAGTAAGAGTAAGTGCTAAAGAAGTCTTCATAAACATTTCAATTCTAGCCTCTTAATTTATATTAGATCGTGGCCTAGATGATACATGTTAGACCCACTATCATTTGATCTTAGCTAGCTACAAACCTAAAGTTTATCATGGAACTAAAGTAGATTGTCCTAAGTTCAAACTCTTGCACACTAATATTACCTTTATTTAATTACTATTCCACTTGATAGGTTTTAATTGCAAGCTAAACCTACAAGTGTTGAGGAAAGTTAACCAATAAAATATAAAACCATATGGCTATAATATTTATCACTAAAAAGGTTTCATGAAATGTCTACATAACTTACTTGTAACCTTTCGTTGCCAAGTTTTCAAGGCTGCTCGGAAGTTCTCCCGTCAAATTGTTGAAGCTAACATCCCTATAAAAGAATTTAGAAAGATAATAATAGGCTCTTAACATTCGTATGCTTTTCTCTCCTCATATTCAATCAAGAGGATATATTATTTTTCGATCATTACAACGAGAAAGGGGAGATTCAAACTTAATCCATCCTATATAGGAGACTAGTGTCCATGTCACCAAGCTATAAGGTCTTAGTAATCATAATGACATATGAAATGCAAGAGAAATTCATATTATAGTTGTATGCTAATTTATGCTACAAGGAACCCTTGTAAGTACTCACAAGACCTATATATGTACTAGTCACACATCCAAAGAATGGAACATAATGAAAAGATATTCATAGTAGTCACACATCATCTTCAAATTGGTAAGAAGTGTCGATAACTACTTAAACTATTGATTTAGAAGGTTAAACTTGTAAGCATAACATTTTTATATTTATTAGCTAGTAGGATATAATTTGGCTATAGCTTTCAAAGGATGTAAGGTGGTTAATATCGAAAATAAGCAAAGTGCTTCTTTCTTTTATTTCCACTCCACATAAGACCTCTTCAAATGGAGAGGTTCTAAAAGAGAGAGGAAAGAACTTAATTGAGAATTATAAATTAGAGAGAACATTTAAAATATAACTGTGAAAACTACATTTCTTCATGCTAAAAAATTTGATGATGCATAATATACAATAATCATTAATTGCATCTATGAGTTTAAATAAGCCAATGCGGATATCTCATGCTCACAAGGTAAGTAAATTTGTCATCTTTCCAATATAATCAGGTAGCTCCCCAATGAGATTGCAACTTCTCAATATCCTGAAATAAAAAAGAACACTTCGTCTAATAAATGACCTAAAAGGAATGCATTATTCTAGAAATGCTTCAGTGTGGCATTTATCTCACAATGTTGACATGTTAAGATTCCCAAATTCTGGAAAAGTTGCTTTAGTTCCATTCAAGTCACTGATTCTCCTGTATGTTCGAATTGAAATAAGAATGAAAAGTTTACTTCTTGAATGCATGAATTAAATGGCAATAGAACAATTGAAATGTCATACTAACAGATCATTCAATTTCTTCAACGCTGCAATGCTAGAAGGAATTGGCCCTTGTAGGCCACTTCCTTGAATCGCTCTATCAACATTAATATTTTTCAGTCAACTCAAATATCATATGCAACTTGTGAAAAAATTGAAAAGTAATAGAGAAAAGCTCTCACAATTTTTCAATGTTTGTCCAATTCTCTATGAAATCAGGTATATTTCCAGTGAATTGATTATCATTAAGGAACCTGTAATCCAGTTGATTAGAAACATTTCTTAAGAGGAACAATGAAAGACAAAGACATTAGAAACTTACATGCGTCTTAATGATGCTAATTTTGCAAATGTTGTAGGTAAATTTCCAGTAAAATTATTTGAGTTGAGCCATCTGAAGAAGTAAAAGAAGAAGAAGAAGCAGAAAGAAAGTAAATATCAAAACAAGTATTCATTGTCTTTGGTACTTGGTGTATTCTTGAGAATGTAGAAATTTGAGTGAAGAGACTCACACTACTTGTAATTTTGTTAAATTTCCAAGTTCAGATGGAAGAACTCCTGAAAGTTGATTGCCTTCTAGACTTCTGTGCATAATAAGTTAGATTCTACAAAAAATTGTTACATGTCCTATAAGGAAAATGCAAATGCCTTATTAAATTGGACATACAAGGTTGCAAGTGTGGATATATTTCCGAACTCCTTTGGAATTGAACCCGTTAATCGATTATTTGAAAGTGCACTGCATCAGCCATCAAAAATCAAATATAAGCTACTAATGATGAATGTATCTAGATTTACTACATCAGTAGACATTAATCAAAAAGCAAGAAGTGGGAATACATTTTTTTTAGATTTGGCATGGAGCCCCATTCTAGGGGAATTGTACCATTAACGTAGTTCCTAACAACATCACTGTGAAGAAGTGTTTACTGTTAGTCTTGTTGAAAACAACAAAATACCAAACAAAATGTAAACATAAGGTAATTGACAAGTTTAGGCTAAAAATTGTTTCTAAATAACTTACAATGTTTGTAGGTAAGGAAGTTGAACCAAGTCCTTTGAAAGAGTGCCCGAAAGAGACTGACGCCTTAAAACTCTGCTTTCATAATCACAACACAACTTGAACCATTTATAAGGAAAATAATGTGTAGAGAAATGAAGAACTAAAAAAATAACACTTATCCAATTGAGAGTTATCTAGATGAAATGTAAAAATTATTTATCTCTTAGAAAGTGTAAATCACTTTTTTCAATTTATTGCTGCCTTCAATTTGATATTAATAATCATATCACCTTGGAGATGATTATTGTAGCCTTCACCACCGCCAACAAATTTAGTTTACCAAAATTGAAATGATTGTATATGCATGGAGTGCATACATAATTGTTAACTAGCATATCATTCTGTACAAAAGCCCCGACTAATTTAGTGCAAAACGGTAAAATCATAGTGAATTCAATCACAACAATAGATTACAACTACAATATTTTCAAATTGAATACCTATTCCCACAAAGAATATTGATTTTTAATATTTATTACTTAACACATCTCCCCACTTGTGGATTGGGCTTTGATTGAAGCCCAATAAGCAAATGATTTTACGGGGTTTAAACTCAGGATCCTCTACACTAATACCATATTATACCCAATATTATGATTGTTTGATCTAAAGATTTAAATTTGTAAACATGATGTGGGTTTTTGTATTAATTACTTAAACACTTTGAACTACTACTGCAGTTATTTTCTTGACTAACTTCGCATTATGGGTTATGACAGACTCAATAAGACGTGCATGGAATTGATTAGTTGATACAAACAATTATAGTCATCTTCAAATATGAAAAACTTACTATACTCTGCATTTCGAGTACATATAGGGCTGTCATTTTGAATATATTTCATCCAAAATTATTTATCACTTATAATTCCTGTCCAGAAAATTTAATCATCAAGATGCAATTAACAATCAGATATATCTTAGGACTTGTCGTGGAAGTAAGTAACATGCTTTTGAGAGGAGTAGAGAGAAGAATTACATGCTAACCACATGGCAAGTTGTGTTACCATCGAAAGAGCATTTGCAAAGGACGGCATTATTGGCTTTGGAAGTAAACCATCCATTTTGTTGTCCACAAGGATCTACGCTGAAGTCCCATTTCTTGCCTAATGCATTCCCTATATCCTTTAATGCTTGCACTGACACATATAAGCATCGAGCCAAGACAAAGATATAATCAATTATATATATATTTTTATTGAATTTATTAAGAAGTTTGATATGATTTATGATCTAAATGTATAATTTATTTCGTTAAAAATATCTATCTTATCTAAAAGCTTAAACATTGCATAACAATCTCAACATATTAAATGAAATAAACTCAATTTAGATGTATTCAACATAACTCAAGAAATTAGTAGGAGTTAAAAAGTAACTTAACTATTATCTAATGATGTCAAGAAACTAATACCATAATTGAAATTTAGGAAACTGTCTGTATCTTGACTTACCTTCATCGTTAGGCAAATGAGCTGCTCCAGAAATCAAGCTAGACACTCTAAGCAGCAGGAAGATGATGACTTTCAACAGTATTGACGAATTGCTAAGCCCAACTCTGGTGGATTTCAGCAACAACATCTTGATGTGCAACAAGTAGTTTACATTACGCATATATGACAATGTAAGGATTGTAGGCTAAACTTTTGAGCATGCACTTTCACATGAAGTTTCTTATTTAAATATTTGGGTCCTGTATTTAGGCAATACGAGTTCAATCCATTGTTTGACTATCTTAAAAAAAATGATTATATGCAATCAATTTGATGATTATAGTATAATTTGAACATAATTAACTATAATCTCAATGCAATTACAGCTTGTCTTGATGCCATGACAGGTAAGCCTTGCAAGATACAACATAAAAGATTGTCAAATCTACGTGTACACCGACAAATAGAGAGTTGATATATACAAATTGATCTCTTATTTATTGTGTTCCTTACACTATAGCCAGATATTTAAACTTTAAAGCTGGGATTTTGTCCAGGATATGCAAATAATTAAAATCTTGAAGTTGTCTCTAAAATCTCCATAATCAATAAGACGCAAGAGTTTTAAAAATGCTTTAGGATGTTTTAAAAGTTATGAAACAGTAAAGTAAAATAATTTTTTAAGAGTTTAGATGATCTAATCAATAGTTTAATGTTGGCCAAAAAAAAAAAAAAAATACACCGATAGATTAACAATTTTATTTATAATTTGTAAGATGATAAAGTCAGACCATGCAAATGGTGTTTTGACTTTGAAAATCAAACTTCACATGGGCTCACTTTTCCTATATCACTGCACTAATTAACGGGGTTGCTCTAAAATATTACTGGGCAAATTTTATTTAACACTTTACATATTCATATTTTTATTTTTAACACTATTATATATATATATATATTCATCAACCTCTTGCACTATTACTAAAAAAATACGTGTCGAACTTGTAATTAGTAAAGATTATTAATTTAATAAATACTTTTAATAAAATAATATAATAAAAATTATAAAAGATACAATAAAAGAAAGAAAATGGTTAAAAAGCCCCGGCCACCCAACGGCCAAGAAGCAGCCGACATTACATGGGGTTCACGTCTCTCATCTTCAATCTACTGGTTTGTTTTTTTAATTTTTCTATTTTTTTTTCTTGCCTTGAGGCCACCACCTCCCCAGATGAGTTATGCGACCCGTTATATTGCTTACCAATGAGACGGCGGTATTAATAAACAGATACATAACAGAAATGGGACAAATTTGAGTTAGCGTGATTTCTTGATTTTTGGATTTTATTTCGAAGAAAACGAGCTAATTCAAAGAAGTTAAGATCTTTGATGCTGAGTTATGCCATTTTTATGGTAAATTTTTTCGTTTAGTTTCTTAAATAGTGAAATTTGTTATTTTTGTTAATTTTTAGATTACTCATAACTTTTTATAGATATATTTGTTTTGAGTTTTATTTGTATTGTTTTATTTTTCTTTTAATTTGCTACGTGTCCTTAAGTTTTAGGCATTTCTATTTTTGATAATTTTTAAGTTTTTTTTTTTAAAAACAAAATTCTTATATTCTATTTTTGGCAGCTTTGTGTCTACTATTATTTGTATATCCTAGGATATTAAATAGAGGAGCTATTAAATATTATCGAAATTTGGAGCCATCTTTGTTCTATTTCCTCTCAAATTCATAAAATTGTCAAATTTAGATGTCAAATATCTAAGAATTTATAGAATTAATTGATATTTAAAAATTGTACTATAAATATTTATAGAATCAATGATTTATGAAAAATCCCATTTCAATTTCATGTGTTATATGTCACTTACTAATGAAAGTGGTAGCTATGTATTAACTGGTTGTGACTGACCAACTAATTTTAGCCTTGGTCAAATCTTCCCATGGGGAAATTGTGCAACCCCATAGTGGTCGTTCAAGTGGTTGGGTTTTTTTAGTTATTTTCTTTTTTTTTTATTGTATTATTTAATTAAACATATTTGATGATATTTTTTTTCATTTATTAATTAATTATAGATTGATGTACTCCTCATCCAACGATATCGGATATACTAAAATATAGGATATAGGTATGCAAAGAGTTGAAAATAAAACTACAATTATACATGGTATTAAAAGATAAAATCATGTAAAAGATCTTATAACTTGATGATATGAATACTAATTTTTCATGATCTTTCAAGTAAAATAAATGGGATTTAAATTTCCTTTTCATTCTGATCATATATAAAATGAAATTAAATGAATATTAATTCTATAATTAGGCGATCCTTTCTACACGGAACCACTTAATCTACATATAAAAGAGTTAGTGTCTCTATATACCACCGAAACCATGATTAGTCTATTTGAAGAAGCAGCGCAAATAACGTAGCTGCTACGCTAGGCGATGACTATGTATATAGGCTATAGCATCATATTCTCGATTGACCATCCTGGCCTGAATGAACGCGAAGTGTTCACATTTGAATACTTCATATATCAACAGTCCACGACGTTTAATCCAAATTCTCTCAATTCATCTTTTAGGTGTGAGAGGTTGTGCAGCATTTTGTGCATACGAGTAATTTTTTTTTAATGAAAGTTACGTACATAACGTGGATGTAAATTATAGGAAGAAGAAATAGATATTATTTGGGGCGAAATGCAAATTATTATTTCTCGCCTTTACTCTATACTTAATCTTATATAATCTCGTATCTTTTGTAATCCCAAGTTTTCCATCCTTGAATTGGGGACACCTACTGCTAGGAGTTTATTATATTTCATATAAAATATCACAATCTTTTTTTTTTTTAAACACATGGGCTATTACACCTTTAAAATCGAGGGTTTAAATCCTAAATTTTTAAATACATGACTATTTTATCCTTGATAAAAATACAAAAAGTTCTACTAAATTTAAAAGAATCAATCATATAAAAGAGAATTCTCATTTTTATTTTTATTAGTTCTACGTATTTTGTTATCATCAATGATACTTTTTTTTTTCTTTGTTTTTGTTAATTTAAGTAAGACATAATGATCATGTAAGAACTTGAAAGTACTTTATTTTATTAGATTATGGGGTTTATACACTCTTAATAGTATACTTCGTTGAATATAATAGGGATAAGATAGTTCATTTATTATCAGAAATAAAATAAATAAGTATAAAACTGATATTTTGTTTAGTTGAAATTAAAAATATACAATATTGTCCTTAATAGTAATCCCAAGCCATAGCCACTGCCTGCTACTAAACACTAACACCAACCGGCCAAACACATTGTGTCACCCGCCACTAGGATGAGCCACACACTTTAACCGCCAAACACTACACGAGCACTACACGGCAATGCCCACACCGTACAACACATAAATAAACTATCAAACTGTGAGGAGATGAAGAAGTTCATCGTGAAAAGAAAGGGATAATTAGCAGCGAATATGTTTGAATGAAACAATATTAGCAATTACATTCACATATATTAACAACAATACTCCAGGATACCTACTGAAACATAAAATGGACACTATTTTAGCAACCCAAATTGTTTTTCCCCCTCACTTTCCCAAAGATATCAAGGAAATACTGCTTATTCGCTATTTTGCCACTTGTAGGAATGCAAAATGAACGGATAGAGATCAGATGCAGATGAACCAGTCCATGGGGCATCACTTTGACTTTGCGCACTATGTACCGTATTCTCATTTACTCTATCTTGTTCATCAGCTTTACTTCCGCCAAAATGCTTCCGCATAGATTCAATCTTCACAGGGTCAACTATGATCTCTGCTGAATCTAAAACTAAGCCAGGAACATCTATGTTGCCTTCAAGCATGCTCACCACTGAAGACATTGCCGGCCTAGCTGATGGAGATACACTAGTACATTGCAGAGCTACACTGATCATCACTGTCACTTGTTCTTCGTTGAAATCTGAACCCAGTCTTGCATCAACTAGCTCCATATGTTTTCCTCTCACTTTCAGAATTCGGGCCTAGAAAATATAATTTATGATGCATTTGAAGCTACACAAACCAACTCAATGCAAGAAAAGAAAATAAAAGAATAACAGGGATGGAGCATTAGTGGCAGTTCATAAATTAATGTCATTATTAATCTCGAGCAGCAATTACTATTTGATTGTTGCAGTAGCTTGCATGTTAGGGATATATTTTAAAACAAATAAGACGAAATCCACTGCAAATATACATTACTAATATAATACCTGTGGGGTAGTAGTTGAACAAAAGTGCTTGGATAATGCAAAAACACTATACATTTTGCAAACAGATTCTCATTTTGCAAATTATAAATGAATATCCCTAATATATATAAGCTATTGGTAAAAAAATGACATAAAAATTGCTATTATAGGTTATAACTATGACATTAATTTATAAAGCCATTAGTGTGCCATCTCCATTGGCACAACACCATATTCTATTCCTTTTTAAGCGTCCTGTTTTTTAAGCTAGCAAAAACTCCAACCCTTAATATACATATGGAATGCAATTGTTTTTCCCTATCTAATAACTCTTCCTGAAGTAGAGAAAGGAATTCAGATATGATGACTGCATGAAGGCTAAGATTCAATTACCCAGTCTAAAAGAAGAAAGCACTCATCCTTTTGCCTAGTAATGTTGCTCCGGCCACTAACAATTTCCAAGGCAACAATCCCAAAACTGTAAACATCTGCTTTTTCTGTAAGGTGACCATGTAGCGCATATTCGGGGGCTATATATCCACTGCAATATAAAACACAAGTTAGAGCATACAAATCGAATTCTTACTTAAGTAAGATAGGAAACTAAGGATCATAGTGCAGGAATTAAAGTCAAAGGGCTTTCACAAATTGGGTTAAATAGACAATATCCATTCTATAAAGCTTGAAAAAAACTAGTGTTCATTATTAGGTAGTTTCAGATCACATAAATTATTCCATCAATGATGCTTTACTTCTCAATTTGTTTGTTCCCATCTTATCTAGAGGCAAGAGTGCATATAAGAACAATATTTCCTTGAAATATAGGAGATATGTGATTTTCTTTCTCCATCTTCCTGCATTCCACTAATGCTGAATGTTCATTTTAACTTTTTGCATTAGAAGATTTGATTAACTGCATCAAGGAAATGTCAAGGTTAAGGGAAAAGGCTCACTAGTAAGATGCTTAATTTCATGTTTCATTCATTCCCTTATGGTTCCTTTAAACCTATTCTGAATGCAATTTAATTAGAAAAAGAAATTGACTTACACACCATTAATGTTGTGCAACTAAAAGAACTATGATGGATTATAATGAGCAAGTATTTATATGTAAGAATTTGTTACTACTTGCTCACCTGCCCAAGAGTGCTTGATGGATTTATTTGGGATAAATGCATTGGAAAGCCTAACCCTTCACAATATTATTTTGATTTAGTTCTAAGCCATTTAAAAGTATCAATTGAGTCTTAAATCTTGCATGAGGATAAGGTGGCTACATCTGCTGAACATGGCATGTGGCATGCCATGACAACAAAAAGGACTAAAGACCCAATCAAAAAATTTATAAAAGTTTCACAACACATGCTCACCATAAAATTATATACACAGCCATCACTACTACTTAGATGTAGGCTAGACATAGCAAGCCTAAATCTATAAATTCTCAACACAGGTTTAGCAATCCTTGGAATCGGATCAATATGTTTCCCTCTTTTTCTTTTAAAACATTGCACTTAAACATGAAAATGTTGCATGACAATCAGAATTTCTCTTTTTAAACCCACGGTTTGCTGCAGGACTTGATTGATTTTTGAACATTGTCATAAGGTCCCTTAGTGATTGGCATTCCTCTTTTCTCTATAGTGAAAGCATTGTCACAAAGTTATGGCTGTACTCATAAAATTCCATGTGCATATCAGCATATCAAGTATAAATGTGAGAAGAAAAGGCATTCTTACTAAGTTCCAGCAACCCGAGTGCTGATATGTGTGTTATCTTCCTCATCTAATTTTGCCAAACCAAAATCTGATATTTTGGGGTTAAGACTTTTATCAAGCAACACATTGGTAGCTTTAATATCTCTATGCACTATCTTGAGTCTTGATTCTTCATGAAGATAAGCCAGGCCTCTTGCTATTCCTATACAGATATTGTATCTAGTTGACCAATCCAAGTTTAACTGATGATCTCCACGACCTGCAAGGCAATAGAGCAATGAAAAGTTTGGTCCTTTGTTTTTTTTTTTTTTCAAAACTTATGAAACATAATAAGCAGTTGGTATTACCAAACAGTGCACGGGCAAGACTATTATTTTCCATGTATTCATAGACCAGCAGTAGTTGATTTCCATCGATGCAACACCCAAAAAGCTTGACAAGATGAGGATGTTGAAGTGCAGAAATCATTCCAATCTCATTCACAAACTCCCGGTTCCCTTGCTTTGATTTTGAAGACAATTGCTTTACAGCAATAGTCGTCCCATCTGACAAGACACCCTGCAATTAGATGCTCTTAGGACCTTCTTTTTATTTGATCAACGGGGACTTTCCTCATCTTTTTAGGATAATGAAGTACTGGTCTCTTTCTTACCTTGTAAACAGGGCCAAATCCACCTTCTCCAATCTTATTGGCATTGTTGAAATTGTCTGTGGCATCTTTTATTTGTCGCAGTGAAAATGAACCGGTTTGCAAGTCAACACCCTTCAATTCTGGATAGTGACATGTAAAAAGTAAGCTGTTGCCGCTTCTGATATTTTGTTACGAACAAATTCGATGTTTGACTTCATTAACAACTTCTTTATGAAGCCAATACAACAATTGTACAACACATATATATAGTACACAAAAGTGAAAATCACATTGACCCTACACTAATAAATTCTAAAATATACAAAACTAGGAGATTGCAAGCCTAACTAACAATATTAGTCTTTTAGTTAGACAAGTGCACTCAACAAAAGAAGAGCAAGTTGATTGACTGATACCTTGTTCCAATGTAGATTCACGTCCCAGACATCCTCTCCAGTACAAAACTCCCAATATTAGGAAAATAATAGATGCTGTTGCTGCCACTATACCAACAATAAGACCAGCAGATAATGAATTTCCATTTCTAGAATCTTCTTGAGGAGTAGAATCTGCACAACATGACTAGAGATTAGAATTTCTTATGGCATAGTGTACTATTTATTTATTTCTGTGGTTGTCATTTATTTGTAAGCTCCTCATGATTATATATATATATATTTAATCATATGAGGTGGGTGATTAGTGTAGACATTGCATTTGAAGAAGCCAATAATATGATATAGTCAAAATGTATAATTAGGAGTCTGTCATTTATTTTTAGGAGAAGACTTCTCTATACATGATTATTGTCAAGCTGAAAAGGGAAGAGCATTGTATACCAGAAACTATAGAAATAGCAGATATTAGAGGACCATAAACTCCTCCAACAGGTAGGGCCCGAGTCCCTTTACCAGCCCAAATTAGACGTATTTCAAGAGTTCTATTTGTCACAGCAATACCCGTGAAATTTTTTATAATCAGTTTTCCAGCTCCATTTGCTTCATCTACAATATTGAAGTCCTGCTGTACCAGCTTTCCCTGATATTATCAAAAGAATGAATCTTGTCAAAATAAATAACCAATACATTGAAGGCTTCAAAAAGAAAAATTCCACGTCAATTTAAAGCATAAAGCTATGTAATTTACCTGGATATAAACATCAAAAATGCGTCTACCAAGACTATGATAGTCTTGACCATTAGTGAACATTATCTCCATGAAGTGAAGGCTGACTGTATAGGTTCCATTAACCAAACAGTAGGCATAATAGGTGAGGGTGATGGGAGAAATACGTGCATTCATATAGAGTTTTGGATTCTTCACTGATAGCGTTGATGTATTTGATGTGATGTAAGTTGTTTTCGCACTACTATCTAGGAATTGACCGGTGCTGCTATATGCCCAGTTGAACTTGTTATCAACGAAGAATCTTGATGGTGACCCTTCATCATCATCAGAAGCATATAGGATACCGTCATCAGAAACAGAAACTGCTGGACCTCCACAGTTTATGTGTAGACTATATGAATCTGGAATGTAAATAGACATACACCATAAGAAAAATATTAACAAGCATAGTGACATAACGCATCGGTAAGAGTTAAAAAAATTCAATAAATTTTGGCTTTTGAACTCACTTTCTTGACATTGCATGCCATCCAAACATGGATTATCTCCACTAGTTTAAAAGCAAAAATACCAGACAAGTCAGCATCGCCACAACAATTGTTAGGTTTATTCTAAACATAAGATATCATAGTTTTGAAATATTGAAGAAACAATGAGTCTGAGACATACACATTGTTGCTCCCTGAAGCACTTTTGAATAAATTCCTGAAAATGAATAAGGAACCCAAAAGTCAGCTTGACAAGTGCTGTAGTTATTGGCTTATCCATAGAGCATTACCATTAAATTTAATGACAAGTGCCTAATACATACACGGACTCTCCTGGGCATGAGCTTCCATTGATTGTGAAGCTGTTATATGAAAGATCACTGCATCACAACAGATGCAATTGATTTCATCATCATCCAGTGAAATGAAACTGCAGAAAGTATGCTTAAAACAGCATAACAGAATGGTCTAAAGTGCATTATTAAGTTACTTCATTGTGTCTACATCATTTGATGGTTAAAAGTAGTATTACAATTTTAATATGTAGAGTGTATATATATGAATATACAAGTTTATCCAGATATGCCAACTTCAATTGATTTGTTCTCCGATGTAGTCCTCTCCCCATAGTAGATCTTTTGTAATCTCAAGAAGCAAAAAGCACATGGTGACAACGGGAGTCAAAGGCCATAATTGTTAGTTTGTTTAATTTTATTGGCCCATTGAATATGATTTTACAATTACTTATCTTGGTCGTAATTCTTCTACTGGAGATTGGCACTTATTCTGCTAGTTTCTCTACGGAAAATCTGGCAAGAAACTTAATCAGCATGTCACTTAGGAACCCAACTGAGATGGTTTTCCTGTATGACACCCCTCACAAATATTATCACAATTTCAATAGGAACATAACACCTAACTCCAAATAAAACAATACTTTTCTACATTGGTCGTAAACTGATCTGTTCATCTAGTTCTTGAAACAGAGTAGAAAATTTGGAGAGATGAGATAATAACCACTGTCTTTCCTTCTGAATTCCATGAATTCCTAACTTTTAGTGGAGTCTTGAACCTCTTTTATGTAAATTTATGTCATGGACCAAACCCAAAGTTGATAGAGAGAAAAGTAGATTTAAGAACTCAAATTGGATACAAAGACACAAACATCAATAGTGCTCAACTTGAGAGGTTCAGCTCATAACTACCCTAACCACAAGGAAAGTAAATGCTGGAATGTATCACTGACTCCCTAACTTGACTCTTTTATAATACCAATACCACTTGATAATTGTGCCACTTGGCTAGCTTCTATTGGAGAATATAAAATGGTTTCAACAGTTTGACTCACCATACTAACACTATGAGTGAAATAAATTAAGTATCTAACAAAAGCATCATTTTTGCTTTCTCTTTTTCGCTATATGACAGCATTGAAATCAGAATTGATTAATTTCTTTTTGGGATAATGGCAAAATCACTACCTATAATTCAGGTAATTTTTCAATTTTACATCTAAAGTTCCACGTTGTTAAATATCATTTATCCAATTGAACTTTATTTATAAATTTTACTATCCCATCATCCATAAAATGATAACCTGGCAAATACTCATTGGTTAAAGAGTCTAAATGCAAAAAATGAGAGGTAAAATATTAAATCTAATAAGTGAAAGCTAGGGTAAGTATGAATTTAACAACTTTAAACTTCAATTGGTTAAAAAAAAAAAAAAAGAAAAAACAAACAAACAAACAAACAAACTTGAGGTAGTGATATATTGTCCGTTTTTTTCAAGGATAAAGTTGCTGCTTCTGCTAGATATCAAGGGTACATCAATTAACAAGTGCAATTTTAGTAAATTTTAAACAACATTACAAAGACGAATGTAAAGTAGCAGGAGATGAAGCTCACATGTATTTCCTTGTGGTAGAAAACCAATCACGCATTGGACCCGTGAACTTATTATCGGTCAAGTACCTGAATAAAAATTGTGAAATTGGGAATGATAAGAAAAGTGAGATAGAAAGCATCATCATATGAACTGATGAATAATAAAAAGTACCAAAACTATTAGTTTAAGTCACTAAACTCTTTTGAGATCAGTATAGCTTACAAAGCCTCATAACACACCTTGCCTCTGGATAAAATAACAATAACTAAAGAAATTTTACTGGTGGAACTAGTGTGGGATCTAAGCCTTTACTAGTGGTCCCTGCTCAATGCCTCAATTAATTGCTGCTTTCTCATCTTCTGTTTCTTTATTAACTTCTTTTATTCTTATGAGGCAATATATTTAAGCTACAACAAAGACAGCATTAATCTGTCAAGAGTGTTCTTGGCAACAATATCTTAAGTGAAGCAGATTGAAACCTGGTCCTGTATTCACTACACTCAATTACAAATTAAGGACACAATCCAAGAGTAACCAGCTATCAGATTAGTATTAAGCACTTCGAAAAGATTCCTTTTGAACGGCTTAAACTTTCACCATTGCCACGTAAAACAATGTATCAAAGCATTTGCAACACTTACATGTAACTAATTGTTGTTAAGTTGTCAAAAGAACTTGGAAGTTCACCAGTTAGTTTGTTGAAGCTGATGTCTCTGCAAGAGAAGTTGATAATATGTTAGGATTCTCCTTGCATGCTTTTGTTATAAGCGGCATACCAAACCTTCAATCTATCAACCAAACCTAGGGTATTCTAGTTTTATTTTTCTTCTATTACCCAATGACATCCCACAAAGCAAACACAACAAGAGCTATTCATTGGTGATAGCTATTTATGTGGAACAAGCAATCATTTCTAGGTAATAGTGATCCCCTAGTATAGTAATTCCCTTGGCTAACCAAACAGCACCCAATTTTCATGCTTCTTTCCTTTGTTCTCCTATTACCCTAAATACACTCGACTACTTGAGGAGGAGGTAGGAATAAGGAGTAAAACTGAAAGAATGTGTATAAAAGCTACAAGTAGCATCCTTAGTTAGCATCAATAGACTGTAGGTTTTTCAACAAAGTGCATGTCAGCAAGTACACTTTTAACTTGATCAAGCACCATCTTTTTTCTTGACAAGTGCACAAAAATCGAATATTTACACTTTGAATCTTCCTAAATAAACAAATACTTAGAAACAGAAAAAGAAAGGACCATTGCCTACTCACAAGGTCTGTAAGTTTGTCATTGTCCCCAAATAATCAGGAAGCTCGCCAATAAGATTGCAATTTCTTAGAACCCTACAAAATAAATAATCGGTTGTAAAAGTTGCAATTATCCAAAAAAAAATAATCCATCCATCAAACTAACTCAAGTAACATGGTTATTTTGCAATGAGTTTAAGAACAGCATTTGTCAGGTCTCACAATGTCTCCATTTGTGTATTGCTGAGTTGAGGAAATTCAGCTTCACTTCCATTTAGGTCACTAATCCTCCTGAGAAGAGACATATATTCTAGTGTTATTAAAAAAACTTAAATCATAAGGAGAATGGATTAAGAAGCTATACTAACAAGTCGGTGAGATTCTTCAACTCTGCAATTCCAGCGGGAATCGGCCCTTGTAGACCACTTCCTTGTATCACTCTATTAAAATATAACCAATGTCAAATCGAAGAAGGAACTGAAATAATCTTCACTCACAGAATAACATGTAGAGAAAGTCCCTCACAGTGTGTCAAGATTTGTCCAATCCCGGATGAAATCTGGTATCGTCCCATTGAATTGGTTATCACTGAGCCACCTTTAAAATTTCCCATTACAAGATAATTGGTATAGATATACCAACGCATGAACCCAAAAAAAAAAAAAAAAAAGATCCTTAAAAATAAAAAACTAACATGTCAGTCAGACTTGTTAAATTCGAAAATGATTCAGGCAATGGCCCTGTGAAGTTGTTTGAGTTGAGGAACCTACAGCAATAAAAGTAGAGGCATTAAAGAAATAATACATGGATTTTTCATTAAATATTTCAATTTTTTTCCTTCCATTTGATACCCAAATAAAGGTAAAGAGGTCTTACAATCTCTGTAACTGCTTTAGATTTCCCAATTCCGATGGAACAACTCCGGAGAGCTCATTACTTTCGACCACACTACAAATAATGGATTAAATGAAGATGTCATATGATAAATTCTCAAAATTGCATTTAACTCAAATGGCTAATTTTAAGTTGACTCACAAGCTTCCGAGTGTAGATATATTTCCAATCTCTTTTGGGATGGAACCGGTTAACCGGTTTCCCATGACAGAACTGCATCGACCGAAAGAGAGGATTAGACATGCATACATTTAACACAAAATTGTCTATGTTACATCTAAGTTCTTCTAAGTAATACTTGCAATTTCACTTCCAAAACTATTTATCATGTGCCAATACAACTCCAAACTCTTTAAGAAAGTGCATTTGCCTCCCAAACCAACACCAAAAGATTTGCCTTTTTGTAGGCTTTTTTTCTTTTTCAAATGATCGAGGGAAAAAAAAGATCCACTGGTACTTGTATGCCACATATATTGACGAGGGATGAAGAGGTCCTAACAGTATTAGAAAAATAGTAGAGGTAGCTTCTATTCATATTTTGCAAAAACCGCCACATGTTGAAACATGGCATGTAAATGCTAATGCAGATTATCATGGCGGTGCTTTGAATTTAGATCACAAATGGCATTACATATTATTATGTAAATAGAAGAGAGAAAGAGATTACATATTCACAAGGTATGCCATAGAACCCCATTCAGAGGGAATAGTGCCGTTGAGATAGTTATCAGTGACGTCGCTGCATGGAAAATAACGGTTAATTCCGTTAAGATTCCCAAAATTAAAAGCAAAAGTTGAGTCAACTTACAATTCTTGCAAGTATGGAAGTCGCAGCAGTGCAGTGCTTGGAAGTGTGCCCGGGAGAGACTGACGTTTCAATACTCTGCTTACAGCAAAAATTTCAATTATCATAAAATGCTTTTCTCGTAATAAAAAAAATATATATTTAAACTCCAAAGCCAATCAGAAAAACCAAAAAGCTGGGAATTACAGAATCTTTTCAAAAAGATAACAAATAGCAATAGTTTAGGTGAAATATATTTTGAGAAAAATATATAATACATATATTATTAAAAATTATGAAATAAAAACACACATTGACAGCTTCCATAGTCTATTCACACTTGGACAAAAAATTTCATAGCGAAGTTTCAAATTTTCTAGAGAAAAATTGACAGTATGCTACTTTATATTAATTTGTTTTTTTCAATATAATTCTGGAAGCTTAAACAAAACTAGTTGTAATAAACCTTGTCTCTTTCATAGTAGCCCTGACGTTACCTAGATCTAGCCATGTGTGCTTTTAAGTTGGCCGTAGCGTCAAGGGTTGGTCTGAAATTTTTTTCCTTTTTTTTATTTGAAAAAGGGTTTTAGTAAGGTCTAATATGGTTTAATTTTTATTATATGTATCCTGTATATATTAAAAATTACAAGAAAAATTAATATTGAAACACAAATTTAAAATAAAAATGTAACTACATGTTTTTTAATCTTATCTTGTAATATTTTTAATTTTTTTTAAAAAAGGAAGAAAACTTCATAACCGAAACAAAACCAGACAATAGATATCTCCCCACGTCAATCGAGTAATACGCGGTCTGTCATCACTGTCAAATCAAACTAAATGCTAAAGAGTAAATATTATATTATATTATACTCTGTAAATTGAAAATATCAGTGCCCTTTTTTTAACGAGAGTTGGTCAAAGTCAAACATTTCTTCCACTTGGATAATCATTAACAAACATCGCATTACACGCTTTTAAAAATTTATTATTTCTTGAATATCCTCTCTGCAAAGAAATTCAAACGCCATTAATAACGACTAAGAAGGGGACAACTTTTCTCTAAGGTTTTATTAAGGGCAGCAATTGTTGAATCTTGACACAAGCTATAGAAGCAAAATCCGAGATAGGTACCATCTTCTTTATGCATCTGCATTATTATGTGCCTAGAATAAAAGATAAACTATATTTATTATCAAATGTGAAAAAACTACCACTATTTTTCCTACAAAGTCGAATATATACAAGTTTTTGATTTAATAACGTAGATACAGGGGAAAAAATTAGAAACAGGTTCAATACTTCTTTGAATGCATAGAAACATAATCCAAATTTTGCAGTATCAAACAGAAAGGATTGAAAAAACTTGGATGATCCCTAATTCCCTCTCCATAAATAAAATGCGTTTAGGGAGATGCAGAAATTTTTTTTGGGTATTTAATCGATCTTATACATATGTATATTACCCTTACTAATGTATTGTTTAGTAATTTAGTAGAAAATGGGAGGAGAAAAATCATGAAAAAAGACAAGTGGAAGGAAATCTATTTCTTCCTTCTTTATGTTTGATTACTATGATAATCGGGGGGAAATGGAGGAAACTAAAATTAGTAGTGGTCTAGAACATTCCTATCCATTATATTTTATTATATATTAATTATTGATCTATTCAAATTTCTCTCATTGAGATTGTATCGGGAAGGGTATACCCCTCACAAGTTATTCTTTCTCAACACCCTTCCTTTTTCTCCTACTTAGTTCGACTTCTTTTTTTGGTTTGACTCGATACCACAACCCAGAAACAGCCTTCTAATAACATGAATTGCAATTCTTGAGTACTGAACTGATTAAAGAGAGAGATTAAGTAAGCGTGCGTATTTACATGCTAACGACATGGCACACGTTATCACCGGAAATGGTGCAGTTGCATGTGACGGCGTCGTCACTTCCAGCCGTTCCCCAGTCGGTGCATGGATTCACAGTGTAATTCCATCCTTTCGTCTTGTTAAGTGAAACTGCTATGTCCTTCAAAGCTTGCACTGCACATCAATTATTGCACCAAACACGTAAATACACACCAAATTAAATCAAACACGTCATACATTAAAAAAAAAAAAATGGGAAATAAATGAGATATCGGACAAATCAAAAGATTTTGGTTGATAAATTAATAATACTACGAACATTCGTCATCGGGCACAGCTCCATAAACACAGCTACATGTGCAGCAGACAAGGACAATAACGAAACATAATTTCCCAGACAGAACAGCATCTGTTGCCTTTAATGAAGATAACATGGTTTCTGTGATTACTCCCACCTTTCTATGCAGTAATAGTGGTATTGTATTTAAAAACGAGTGTGTTGTCTCCGTGCACACACGCGCGGGATGGAGGAGATGATAATACTATTGAGATCCTTATGCTAAATGATCTTCAAAGTTTAAATGATGAGGTTGTTGAAGCTGAACTTGTTCGGACATATAAATAGAGAGAGGCAAGGAGACGTCAAAGTTTGAAATAAGAGGATGGTGTTTCATTTTTCAGGCATGTGGTTGGATGTCTATTTCTTTGCAATATATGGTAATATGGTTGGTGCATGGGTTATATTTATGCATATGGGAAGAGTAATAAAAAAGAACTTTGGCCTTGGAGAACACAGAGTCGCCAAAAGCCACGGCCACCCTTGTCTTGGACTATACCTTTTGGGGCCCTCTTTTCTTTAAATTATTTAGCTTTTCTTTGAAAGATTACACACGGTATTGCTTTATTTGTTTTTTTTTTATATGTATTTTATTGAATAGATTACATTATTGAATTAATCTAATTAAATAATTTAAACTTCAAACATATTATTTATTGTTTTGATAAACTAGTATGATCTGTCCAGTCAAAAGTACGGGTTTAAATATATAATTTTAAAAATAAAAAGTGTTAATAGAGCTTTTTAAATATAAATCTTCAAGATCTAATCCGACTTATTTAGACTCTTATTTGAACTCTTTGTATCCAAATTGACCTCCTATAAATTGCCATAGCATAAAAGCATTGAAGTCTAACTAGCATGCCTTAATCTAAAGCTTGAATTGACCATACACATCTTAAAACTAGATAAAAAGGAAACAATTCAAACATATAAGAATATGAGCCAGTTAGAAAATACAACTTCCAAAAAATTTGAAAAGAATCTTAGATATAAATATACTTTTTAAATCAAGACCGATCCCAACCCTTATAAGTAAAGGTTAAGACTTTTTATATGTTTCATCATCCTACAACCATTGTACTAACTTACATATTGGAATGGTCAAGCTAAAGAAACGTTTAACACTCCCATAACCTTTTCTTTTTCCTTTTTTTCTAGGTGATTTAACGACTCGAAAAATCTTAATACAATATTTGGCTAACGTTTTCTTGAATTGGAAAATTGGTGCAAAATGTTGGTTGCATAGAATGAGGTGGTACAAAATGATAATGCCAAGTTGCAAGGTTAAGTAGCAGAACTTGAACAACTAAATAACATGTTGGAACTAGAAAATGTGTGAACACATCCTCCAGAACCTATGCGCAACAACTCTCCATCACTACCACTAGTGATGATGCCCTACAACTAAGTCAATAAGCTTAGTTTTTCCGTCACCAAGCTCTTACTAAACCAATTTTGCCAACAACATCACTAGGACGAGCTCATTCTCCTCTAGCCTTACTAGCTGCATCGCGCAACCACAACAATTTTGTACTTTGAGTCAATTGACTCGGGCCCTCTAACACTCACACTCGAGCTAATTGTTAGGTTAATAACATGGACATTGACCAAATTGATGACTATAACAAACACCTCTTTGACTTGAAGGAAGGCAAAAGAGTTAATCCCTTTGTTAGGTTTTCCATCAACAAGACTTCTTTTATGCAAGCGATATAAGAGGAGGTCTTTCTACCAAATGTGTGCTTGCCAAAGCTTGACACTTACAATGGAACTATCAATTTAGATGAACATTTGTGCCACTTCCAAATAATGATGATCTTGTGCAGCTTTAGTGATGTGGTTTCCTATAGGGCCTTTCCAAGCACTTTACATAAAGTTGCTTAGACTTGGTACAACAACCTTCATGCTAACTTTATTTCTTCCTTTGACAAGTTACTAATTAATTCTAACAACCAAGGTTGTCAAAATCGCGTTTCAACTCGTATGATTCCACGTTTTTACGAGTTTACATATACAATCCCAGTTAACTCGCATACAAAATCGGAAATGATCAAAATCGGAGTAAAATCGTGATTTTGAATAGTAAAATCGTTCAAAATCGCGATTATGCACGTTTCTACTGATTCCACACAATTATCCAATTGCAGGCTTAAATCCATTCGGATCGAATCCAAGCCCAACCTAGCCTAACCCAATCGGCAACCCAGCACATCCTTTGCAATTTCCGGCTTGCTGCTACTGCTGTTCCTGTACGTTGAAGAGAGACAGTGAGAGAGAGACAGTGAAAAGCGATGAGAGAGGAGAAGCGAGCCAGCGATCCTTCGTTCCACATCCACTTCCACACTGAGCAGTGAGCTGAGAGACGAGTGACCGATCCTTCAAAGCCGTGCCTTCAACCGTATACTCAACCGTGTGTACTTCTGTTTTGTGTATTTTTCAAGCTCAACACACGACCGTGCTTTCAACTGTGTGTACTTCTGTGTATTTTCCAAGCTTAACACATGGTCGTGCTTTCAACCGTGTGTTCAACCGTATGTACTTCTGTGTATTTTCCAAGCTTAACACACGGTCGTGCCTTCAACCGTATGTTAAACTGTGTGCTTCTGTGGGCGTGTTTCCTTGACACACGGCCGTGCTCTTCCCTTATTCCTTCCAAAAACATTTTTCTTCGTGTTTTCTTATCCAAGCCTAAACTTTTAATAAACAACTGTGGGCCCACGTGCTTTCCTGTCGTAGCGGAAGTATGAGTCATACCCCGACATGTTTGTCGGTCATCACTTCTTTCTTGTCAGTGTGTTACGTTGTATTGAAGTCTTTATGTTTGTGTTCGTTTCCTATTTGTGATTATGTTCGTAATAAAGCACTTGTGTTTGATTGCTGCAACTTTCCTTATTTTAACTAATATTTTTGTAATAGTAAATAAAATAAATTGTAGATAACTTTACCTAGTAATATATAATTTTGAAGGTTTTCTTGTTATAGTATCTTCTTTATTATGTACTTTTAGTCATTTTTTAATATTACTCATTTCTAATGGTATATCTTTATTATCAATTTTTATTTATTAGTAATTTCTTAAAGTCACAATTGATTTTTAAATTTTATTTATTATCTTTTAGTTTTTGTATATAGAACTAGGTGAAACTAGTTTTATACATGATTTATCATTTTAGAAATAAAATATCTATATTATACAACTTATGCTCGATTATCTATATTATGACTTTTATTGCAAATTTGTAATTTATGGCTAAAATAAATACTTAATTTCCTTATTTATATTATTAATTATATTTTTTAATGACTATTGTAAGTAAATTTATAGTATTTGAAAGTTATTTTACATAGATTGTAGAAACTTACGTTTCTACGTTCTGATTCTACGGACCCCTTCGCGATTCTACATAAAATCGCGATTTTGACAACCATGCTAAAAACATTTCTTGACAAGCAAGCTTTCAGTTAAGGATTAGTCAACCCTATACCTGATCAAATAGGGTCATGATGATTACCTTGCTTGTTTCAATGCTACAATGTTGGAAATTCCCAATATTGATAAAGAGTTGCCTTAAACACAATAATTCAAGGTGTTAAGCTTTCTAATGACTTATTTGAATCCCTAGCAAAATATAAACTAACATACTTCAAAGAATTCAAGGAGAAAGCTAGGAAGTACATCTAGAAAGAAGATTTCCTTCTAGCATGAAGAGATTCTAACCAAAGCAGGTTGGATAAGAAAATAGAAAACAAAGAATCTATCAATGGTTGTCTTGGCCCTAAGAATGACCAAAGATCATTTTGAGATAACAATGTTAGAGACGGAAAGTGCATTATCCTAAGCTTCACCATTTACAACCCATTAAACCATCCATTAGGAGATATATTCATGGACGTATGTAGCATAGGCATCTTGCCCAAGCCAACAAGACTACAAAGTAATCCAAACAAGAAAAACTCCAACAAATAATGTGACTTCCATAGAGATCAAGGTCATAATATTTATTACTGTCATCAACTTAAAAGTGCTATAGAAGATCTCGTTCAATGTGGGTATCTTTGGGAGTACATTGCTATAGTATCCGGTAGGTTATGAGCCTACATGGCAAAAGACCAAGAATTGACACTTCTATCTCTTTCTCGAATGAAGGCCTAGAAGAAGTGTCAACCCCTCATGATGATACCTTAGTGATTCGTGTAAAGATTGCCAAGTTTGAAGTGAAGAAGATCTTAGTTGACATAAACAACTTAGCTAATACCATTTTCAAGCTACCTATAACCCAATGTAGCCTAAGCTAAAAACAAAAATGAAGCTCTAAAACCACAATCTGTATAGGTTCAATAATTAACTAGTTAAGGCTATAGGCATTGTCACCCCTTCTTATGGAACTTGAGGAAGATGGCATCATTGTCTAGTAACATATTGACTTCTTGATAGTAGGCTACTGGTTACCTTACAACATGATTTTAGGGTGACCAAGCCAGAATACCTTTAAGATGATCTCTTAATTGTCAGACCTAAAGGCAAAGTTTCCAACCCCAACAGAGTTGGTGTGTGCTAAGGGCTTTAAAACAATAAGAGGTCTTTAGTGTGGAGACTAGACCTAAAGAGAAGCTAAGATCTAGGGGGGGATTGGCTAAGGAGATTGAGGATATCTAACTCAATAGTAGCATCAAGTAAACCAAGTGGGTAGGGAAGTTAATGCCTATAGAGCTCAAACAACACCTCATCAACTTCCTTAAGTCCAATTGTGACATATATGCCTTATCACTATTAGATGTGCTAAGCATCTCCCTAAAGATAATGATGTACCACCTTAACATTGATAACAATGCTAACGTTATTATGATGTTGTATTAGTACTTTCTATTTTTTACAAATAAGATGTTGTAAATATATATAAAAATCATAAAATATTTTATGAATATAGAAACTTTTTCTACTGACACTCTTTAATATAGTTAAAACTTATAATGATTGTTCAATTGAATGGCTTATACCCAAATTTTGATATCGATATTGATATTGATCTTGCTCTTAAAAATTTGATGTATATGAGTGAAGATCTGGTCTTTGCTAATTCTCTAGGATATCATCAGAATCCTTCTTAATCCTTTACGAGATATCTTAATCTACGTCTCCTCCTTCAACCCTTTCACCATAAACCTTATCTATCCTCAAAGCAAACCTTTTATTCTAGTATAAAGCCCTTTGATGACTTTCCATAATGTGCCATCAAGGAGCTCAGTCTTTTCCTAGTTTTGATCTATCTCTTCATTCGGTGACTTAATCATTATTCCTTCAACCAATTACGCTAAGGTGACATGATAGTCTGCAAGTGTTACCTTGAACAAGTGTGTTTATTGATAATAGGATGAAATCGTTTAACTATGTGGAGTATTATAAGAAAATGCAATCATTAAATATAATTATTATTATAGTTATTAACTTATAGGGGAGTTTATCCTGATTTCCCAATAGTTGATAATTTCTTAAAAGTAACTCATTTCACATTTTGTAGAAAGACTTCTAATGCCAAGATTGTTTTCTAAGGAAATTATTTGTTTACATGAAATTCTAAAGACAATTATTTATGATCAAGATAGTAAGTTCAAAAGTTATTTTTGGAGGACTTTATGGAAAATGTTTGATCGTTTCTTAAATTTTAACAACATAACTCATACGCAAATTGATGGGTAAATTAAAATTGTGAATAGAACCTTAGGAAACTTAATCAAAATTATTTGTGGAGATAAGCCGAAGAAGTGGGATATTGCTTTATCACAAACAAAATTTGCATATAACAATGTTGTTAATAGTGTAAGTTGCAAATCATCATTTTTTGTTGTATATACCAAGGTCATTTAGCATGCTCTTGATGTGATTAAGCTGCCTAAAGGTAAAGGAACCAATGTCTTAGCCAAACATATGATAAAAGTTGTTAAAGTCCATAAGGAAGTAAAGTAGAAACTAAAGGCTATAAATTAAAAGTATAAATCCACAACAAATAAACACAAAAGACTTGAGAATTTTCATGTGGGTGATTAGGTGATGATATATCTTTAGAAGGAGAGATTTCTAGTAAGTACTTATGGCAAACTACAATCGAGGAAGTATGATTTATATGAAGTGCTTTAGAAGAATGCTTATGTAGTTAATCTTCCTAATAGTTTAGGCATTTCAAAAACATTTAATATAGCATATTTGTCTTTATTTCATGATTCTTTAGTACCTTTATATCTAAACTCAAGGTCAAGGTTTTATCAAGTGGCAGATATTGACGTGGATGAGATATATAGGACTGCAATTTATGGAATAATATGATCATCACTTCATCATAAGCATTAGAAGCAACAAAATTGATAGAATTAGAAACAATGGAAGAAACAGGTAAGTTTAAAAGCTGGTAGTCAGGAGATGTTGGTCAGGGTCAAGTTTTGAAACAATCGAAAGCCATCAGAAGTTGCTAGCAAAGGTCAAAAGCTATTAGTTTAGTAGAAGATGCTTGATTTCATATGCTCAACTTTAAAAACTCATAACTTTTGTTTATATGGAGAAATGGAGGTTATAATATACCAATAAAAACTTTTAGGTCTACTTTGAGCTAATGTAAATGGCTTTTCCATTTAAGGTCATTTTTGAAGGCAAATTCACATGTTTTAATTATATGCCAGAGTGTCCAAGAATTTCTATTTAGATTGAAAAAGTCTATTTTGATTAATTAAGCTTCCTATTACATGTTATTCAATTTCCTTAATAGTTTTTGGACTTTTAGATTACAAATACTTTTAAGTCATTGATAAGTAGTTCCAATTTAAAAGTATTGAAAATACAACAATAGCAAAATATATTTTATATTATTGGTCTTGATAAGTGTCTTTAATGTATAAGTTATAATTATAATAAATTACTATAATAGATATTTACTAATAATAAAAAGACCATTGTAAGTTGATTAATTGTTAACTTATTTTACTGTTAATGATCTTATTTTAAGTGTTATTTGGAGGTGGTTATGATAAAATGAATTTATTGATGGTTTTCATGAAACTGCCAGTAGCCTTCATGAATTCTTGTCGATAGTTTTTGTAATAGTGAATTACTCTTAAAATACAGTAAAAATGAGATTCATTAAAAGTAAAATATGTTGTTATAGTGATAGTACATTAAAATTCCCCACTGGTCAATATTTTCTTGTAGTGTTACTAGCCTACCAAGTGGTTTGCAAATGTGTTACTAGCTTATGTTCCTTGTATTTATCAAAAATAACAAAATGTAAACTTGAGGAAGACTTCAAGAAAAAGTGCTTTGAGTTCATATAATTAAGTCAATTCCTATTTTGATGCAATTATGATAGTCAAGTTAATTAAGCCTAATTAATCCAACTATATTTAATTATATAAGTCACCTAAGGAAAGGGTAAAAAGATGGTCCTTAGACCTAAATGGTTAGGCCAATTTAGGATTGGGCTAGCTTTGATCGAAGTTAAAAGATTGGGCTAGCCTTGATCGAAGTTAAAAAGCCTATTATTGTTTAATTCCAATTTGTCATTTTTATAATTCTAAATTTTAAAAAGCCATAACTTATTCAATTTAAGCTCAAATGAAGTGAAACTAAAGCCATTTATCACTTCCACTACCTATTTTAACAATAAAACACTATTTTATTCATTTTAGAACCCTTGGACTACCAATTTACACAAAGTTACAAATTATCAATTTTACAAGCCCCTATCCTATCTAATTTAGGTTCAAATCACTCTAAACTAAAGCTCACTTATTTTTGTTTATTTTTAGAATCCAAATCATCATTTATTTTTCATTTTTAAGTCCTTAAAATATGTCCAAAATAGATCACCAAGAATATAGCATGCCCTAAATATATCACAATTCCACAAAACTTACTCAAAATAAACATAATAATTCACATTTTTTTCATAATTAAATATATTACTAAATCATGTAAGAAAATCATAATTTCAAGTTCATACATTCCTTTAATTCAACATAATTCATCCTTAAACTTTGTCAAACTCAACATCTATCTTGTAACTTCAATTTTGTCAAATTTAACATTTTAAGAACATTATAACATGCTAGAAATTCACAATTTAAAAATTAAATCAACTTATTTATGTACTAGTTGAATCATACTATCCATTCCAACTCCTAACATGCCATCTATACTCAATTAATCACCTAAATCATTCCAAAACTCACGTGTTCATATTCCAATCATCAATTTATCATCACTCATCATCCAAATTAGATTTAGCAAAAAAATCAAATCTTAATTCCATCATCTTTAGTGGTGGCAACAACAACATCCAAACATATCCTCAATTATCATGCATCAAAATTGATTTCTACTACTAAAGCCAACAACCAACAACACATAAAGCATGTCACCACGTAGATCTATTTCTTAATCATCAATTAACACTTAATAATCAACAACACAAGTGGCATCAATATGGATTTATCACATTACACACTTAACATTCAAGAAATGACTAAATTCTCAAGTTCAATAATTTTTAATCATCTTAAATCATCATTTTAACTAAGATTTTGGACTTAAGTTATTGAAGATCTAATTAACACACAAAGCTTCGCAAACGCCATCCCTAACAAAGCTCTAAATTGTGTTTTCTCAACTCCTAATTGATTTTTCTTCACATGAAATATCATATCCTACTTAGAGATATAATGAACAAGCTTAAGTTTACTTAAATCAAACTCATTTCACTTACCTTTGAAACCTAAATTTACATGTAGAGAACCCCCTTTATCTTGGATTTCCACTTGATTCTTAAGCTAAAATCACAAGAGAAAGAAATAGAATTAGTAGTTAGATAGGATGGGTTGTAATCTAGGAGATGTGTTTAAGATTTAAGCTTAAATTTGTGGGTTTTTCTTACCTTCAATTTTTGTAAAAAGGGAGGAAGGGGGCTACTGATTTCTATCACTAAAAGAGATTATATAGTAGGGTTTGGTAGGGGCTTAAGAGAAGAGGCAATTGGGACCACAAGAGTTAATGAATTGTACTATTTGGTGACATATGTGTCCTCCCATTTAATCTAATTTAGCATTTTATTTATCCTTAATTCTCTTGCTTATTCCAGCTGAAATACGTTGCTTCCTTTTTCCCTAAAATGCCTTTGAAAACTCAATTAATTGGTCACCCTTCAATAAAATAAGCTTAGGGGCATTTTGGTCATTTTATCCAATTAATCTTTGAATTATTTTTTTTTCCCAATTGTCTCTAAGATTTTTTTTTGAATTAATTTTATTAACTTAATTAAGGTCTTAGAGCTATATTTAAGGTCACTAAGCCATGTTGAATCCAAATTCGGTAAAACCAATTTCAAGAGCAAAAAATGTCAGTTTTAGTGAATTATTTCTAAATTTCAGGAGATTACTCCCAATAATTTAAAACGACTCCAAATGACTTCAATAAAGTTGTTTAGTGATTTTGGCAAACTTCAAAGACTCCAAATTGGGGGGCAAAATGCTTATTTTGCAAAATTGATCTCTAAACTTAATTATCTCTTTTCTAATTGTCTCCAAATTTTTTTTAATAATTTTATTCACTTTATTAGGGTTTTGGAATTTTATTTAGAGACACTAGGCTATTTCAAATAATTCTAGCATGCAATGGAATATTTTTTTAATTAGGTTATGGCTTTGTGATTAAATTTGAAATTCCCAACAAAGAATAGAAAATTGATGATCCCCTTTTGTGCTAATTATGGGTGGTTGATGCCCATTTGATAGTGGATATATAGACACTTTGATATAGTGGTTGAATTATTTCATATTCTTTGAGTTATGTCTTTAGTTATAATCAACTTGCTCATGTAACACGTTTTTTTTTTTTTTAATGAGTCGATTCAACTAAAATGTGTCTTTTAACACCTTTGAGCTTTGGGCTAAACCTCATGGATTCTAAATAGTACAAATTTTTTTTTTTGATAGTACCAAATCAAAATGTATTAACAACTAGAGATTTAAGAATTTGGATCAAACTTGAAAAGTTTCCTTGGTTGATCTTAAGAGTAACTAATCTTATAATAGTAAATCAACCCGAAAAGTCATAAAAATAGACTCATTAATAATAAAATAAACCATCAACATAACAGTATTGTAGAATTCTCCATTGCTCAATACACATATTGATTCTATTTCCATAACAATACACATATAAATGAGAGGGATAGACGTTGGATTGGCGTCTTATATTTTCCATGTTGGGTATTCTTTTACCATAACATTGACAAGAGGTTTGGAAAAAGCATTCTTAATTGACATTTGACGGTTGACATGGTCTACGTTCCTTGTATCTATCAAAAAAACAAAATGTGAAGTCGAGGAGGACTTCAAGAAAAAGCGCTTTTCATTAAGGACCACCTAAAAATTTATACGATACATGAGATTACGTACGTACTTGACGATTTAGATAGACGAGGACCATTACCTCATCTTCCTTTGTTCCAAGGCTTTTAGACATAAGAATCTAGGTTAATGATTTCTATGTAGAGATCATTACGGAATAAGGGGCAGGTTTTTGGAGAGGGATCGGTCTTCAGCTAATGTTTCTACTCTGCCTATATAACTTTTGTTTGTTGGTTAAAGAAAAAGAAGAAGAAAAATAAAAATAGGGTCCATCATATGGGATTCCAAAAAATAAAACTGAAAGGTTTTTAAGGATGATAAATATCTTAAATTTATTGATATGACAAATTGTCTTAGTTGATACTTGCATGTTTATGCTTTCATTGAAATGTTAAATAAAAAGAAAAAAAGTATATATTTAGTTATTATTATTTATCTAATTTTCTCTTTGAGTTTCAACTTTTTTTTTTTCCTTTTGAATTCTTATTTTTTTTTAACTTTTACAAAAATAGCACTTTTGTCAACTCCGTTAAAATCTTCCATCCATCTTAACATGTTTCAATTTCTAATAAGCCTTGAGGAAGCCAACCAAGGTAGTTAAGGTTCGTACAATTTTTTGTAACTATTTTTTACTTTTTCTATATTATGTGTGAGCATTAAGTAAATCTATAGGACTTTGGATTTTAAGCCTAGTAGCAACTTAGGCTAATGATAGTGTTTAGAGAGTCAAATTCATAGATTTTTGGATGATTTAAAGATAATTGATATGGTGGGGCTTGAAATAAGGTTGAACTAGTCTATTCACTTTCAACCTTTTTGAGGTAACCTCATGCTCTTAGGGAAGTTCTTCATGAGTCTGAATTCAAGAGGAACTCTAAACTGATGTCAACTATTAACCACCAACACAATCCAAGAGGTGTTATCGGCAACCAAACTCTATAAAAACTAAAAAATTCTTTCTCATTTGAGACAATTCATATATTAGAGAAATTATGTTGTACTATCTGGCTTCCACACTTAAAGATCAAACAAGTCTCATATGAAGAGCAAGTGATTTCTATTCAAGAATAGTGAAGTTGAAGAATTAACTCCTCCACCTTTCAATTTGCATTTTAGCTCTTAAATTTGTCTAGTCCTCTTTCCTCTCTGATGTTGCCTTCACATCACTTTTTTAATGCCATGCGAGGCACGACATTCATGTTGTATGCATATGACACCATCAACCAAATCCTTGCATCTACATTATGTAATTAAATATATTTAATATTAGTTTTGATTATATTATGTAATTAAACATATGGGATATATCATTAGATTAATTATTATGAATTAATTAGAAATTGATATGTGTAAAGGATAAACAGAAAAATAACAGTATTGACATAAATCTATTTTTTAAAGAAAACTGGAATACATTAAGACTCAAATATAATAGGAAAATAATTATAAAGAATTTAAATAGATAAGTAATTAAATATTAAAAAGTAAATATATAATTTTCCATTAGAAAAAGGGGATCGTTAGTGTACTTTTGGCTCATAATTGTCTACATCCGACATGGTTGCATGTTATCAGAATCTTAGAAAACGAGAATACTCCTATAGTAGGCTTCTCAAGAATTAAGTAAAAGTAGATAAAATATCACTTTTCAAATGTAGCATTTTAGTAAGGCATCTCAATTAGCAATTTGCCGAATCTTGGAACTGATGCTAATTCTACCAATTTTTTCAAATTTAGTGCCCCATAAATAAGGATTAATTAGCAGTGAATTTTGAAAAAAAAAAAATGCAAATAACCTTCCTAAACTCTAACTTAACAATAAATATATCTCTTAAACTTTTAAGTGTTGTAAATCAATTTCTAAAGTTTGATAAATTAACAAATAACTTTCAAAAGATGTAAATAATTCTCTTAAAATTTGATATTAATAGGAAAATATCTCCTTAAACTTATAAAAATATATTTTAATACTTTGTAAACTTTGAATTTAGTATATTTTTTTAATCAAAAAGATAAATATCATATATGTTGCTAAATTATTAAAATTTAAAGATTATTTATAATATTTAAAAATTCTGAAAGCAAATCTGCACTTAGATCAAAGTTGAATGAGTTATTTGTAATTTCCTCACAATTTTTCTTTCTTTGTTTTTTTTTTTTTTTAATTAGCTGAAAGTATTTTGCTTCGAGCAGCATCTTATCAGTAGAGAAATTTTTTTAGAGTAAAAATTGCAAAATGTCATGATTCTCCACATGAACAACAGTAGAGATGGTAGTTAGTAAGGATACACGGATTGGGTGATCTAGGTGGTGCTAGTTGGTATAGGTTAGGTTAGTACTCCCAAGGGTACGTTTGACATCATGGGATGAGGTCAAGACGATACTATAAACATATTAGTAAAGACCAGTTGAACTTAGGGAGGACATCATCAGAGAAAGCCACACTTGCTTATAATTTAAGGGGCAATGTCACAGGTGCTATTTGAACCTTGAGTATCATTTTAATTTTATATGTAAAGTTTAACGTTATTAGATATTATACTTTTTTTTTTCTTGTTGTAAAATTTACTATTTTATCTATAATCATCTTTTAGACTAATCATTATTTACTATTTTTTTTTTAAGATAATAGAGTTAGTAAATTTGATAAATAAAATTTTACTTAAAAATAATATTTAATTTTTAAATATTAAATTTAATAAGAATAAGTTTGATTTGATATAATATTTAACAAATTCTTTACACACAAGTTCTCTTTAAGTCCTTGTCTAATTTGACTCGTGAAAATTTGATTGGTTATGTTATTAATAAACTTCAATTGTAAAATTAATAAAAATACTAACATAGTGAATTTGATATTGTCACATGGTTTAATGGGACTACATTAGCATCATTAGTGGGTAAGATGTTAGTCATAAAGGGTTGTTGGGTGGGGGGAGTATGGGATGATGTGGCATGGATGAGAAGAGAGATGGTGGGAAATTGTGTGAAGGATGTGGTGAAGGGATGGTGTGGGCAGGGAGGATATGGGCAAGTGCAGTGGTGATGGTCAAAGGCGCCAGTTCCTGTGATGTGAAAGGTGGGTTGATGACGAGTGGTAGAGTGTCTATGGTGGTTGTAGGGGACAGCGAGCTGACGGTGAGGAAGGTTAAATTGGAGTTATTGGGTTGATTTAGTGATGTCAAGAGTGATTTTTTTCGGCTTGTGTTCGAGTTGAAGTGGGTGTAAGCTGCGTAAGTGGTATGGGTGTGCAGAGCTATCTAAGTGAAGGTCGAGTTAGCGCTGAAGTTTAATGGCAAAGTTTGGGACTCGCCAGAGAAGAAAGGGTGAAATGTTGGTGCCGAAGATTTGAGGCCTGTGGTGGGACAAATTTGATTGGACATCTCGGTGGTCTAGAGATTCTTTTGTTTCGAGTTTGGTTCAATCAGATCTAGGTGTGTCAGCCTTGGTGGGTGGTTGAGGTCGTGTAACTAGAGGGACGTCACTGGTTCGTTGGTGATTTTGGCTAACACAGTGATTTTGGCCGGACAAGAAGGAAAAAGGGATGGCAAGGGCATGGAGAAAAAAAAAATTTGGTTAGGGCGTTGATGGAATCTTGACTAAATTGACCAGTTTCGACTTTCCAATCGTTAATAATAATTTAATTGTTTATAGGAATGTAGTGTAAAAGGAGTCATGCATAGATGTGCAGGGTTCATAACCTTAATGTTGCTTTAAAGAAAAAAAACTATTTTACCCTCAGTACAAGAATAACAGAAATTGAGGAAGATATAATAATACTCCATTGCATAGACAAGTGAATTATAAGAGAGAAATTTAATGCCTAATACTATATTTATGCTGTGAATCTTACAAATTTTTATCACCATTTTAAATCATCATGTTGAGCAAATTACACTTCAAAATATCATTTCTCTGCATTCTTTTATGAATTTGCACTTACTCTCTTCATTTTAAAAAATTAGTACAACAACTATTTCCAAGGCTCAAAGAGGTAATGGCTAGAACTTATCATAACATTAATCTCTATGCAAAAGATAATCAGAATCCAAATTAATTGGATATAGATCATTTGCTGATGTTGAAGAAGCAGTTTGTGGACCCCTCATATACAAGCTATGATTGACTTTCTCATTCACCTCTTCACTTGAAGTGCCCCTAAAATGTTTTCTCATAGCTATAAGCTTCGCCTCATCAATAGTAACTGCAGCATGTGGAGGTGGTGCATCAACTGTGATCTTGCCTTCAAGCATGCTCACCACAGAAGACATGGTAGGCCTCACTACTGGAGACACATTTGTGCACAATAATGCTGCATTGATCATTGTCATTGCTTCGTCTTTGTTGAAGTCAGAGCCCAGTTTTGGATCAACTAGTTCTATCAGATCACCCTTTTCTTTCAACACATTTGCCTGGAAAACAAAAGTTATAATAAAAGAGAAAATGTTAGGAATTATCTTTATCTAGGTCAAAAAAATTTTAGCGGCTATTTCTGAATCTAAAATAAAATAGTGATGACATTCCAGTCCAATGTCAAGTCAACATGCAAAGCATATAACAAGTGAGCAATTTTCAAATCCATCTTATTTAGGTAATAATTTCACTTTATGCAAGATATTCAACATTCAAATTATGCAATAATACATGTTAAAATTCCATCTTGAAAATATGATATCATTGGAGTTGTCTATTTTATTAATCTTCCTGGTGCTATCCACAAGTTAATGAAATATGAGATAAATGACGGGACCATGACTTAAAATCTAAAATCAATCACCCAGTCAAGAAGGTAAAAATATTCATCTTTTTGCTTGTAACTAGTGTTGCTCTTGCCGCAGACAATTTCTAAGGCAACGATTCCAAAACTGTAAACATCTGCTTTGTCGGTTAGATAACCTCGCATTGCATATTCAGGGGCCATATATCCACTGCAATAGCATAGATATACAATTAGCTTATGTAGATCATAATTATGTTTTGAGAAGTTATTTCATGAGACTTACAATGTTCCAGCAATCCTGGTACTAATATGTGTATTATCTTCCTCATAAAGCTTTGCCAAACCAAAATCTGATATTTTTGGGATGAGATCTTTATCAAGCAAAATGTTAGTAGCTTTGATATCTCTGTGCACAATCTTCAATCGTGATTCCTCATGAAGATATGCCAAACCCCTTGCTATACCTATACAGATCCCATGTCTTGTTGGCCAATCCATTTTCAATCGGTGCTCCTCTGGGCCTTTAAGTTAATATAAGAAGTATCAATATTGATTATTGCACTTATGAGAAATAAAAAATAAAGCATTATAAAACCACGTCAATTGTGAGAGCTCACCAAATAATGCACGAGCAAGACTATTATTCTCCATATACTCGTAAACCAATAGCAATTGGTTTCCTTCAATGCAACATCCATAAAGCTTCACGAGGTGAGGATGCTGAAGAGCCGAGATCATCCCTATCTCATTCACAAACTCACGGTTACCTTGATTTGATCTGGAAGACAATTGCTTTACTGCAATTATAGTGCCATCTGATAGAAGGCCCTGCAATAAAATTACACTGAATTTAATTCGAAGCGGTTTCTATTTATGCATTTTGAACCTTATTTCCTTCTTTTCTTTGAAACCCTAACATTGAATCATATAATACCTTATATACTGATCCAAAACCACCCTCTCCAATCTTATTAGTAGAGTCAAAATTGTTTGTGGCAGCTTTAATTTGCCTTAGAGTGAAAGAGCCGGTTTTGAGGTCTAGACCCTTGAGATCTACGTAAAACATTGGTTAGGATAGCTTATCTACTAAAGATATGTGCAACAATACCAACAGTATTTGGTTGAGACATACCTTGCTCCATTGTCTCTTTGTGTCCTAGACATCCTTGCCACCAAAGAATACTTACGACCAGGAAAACAAAACACACGACTGCAATAGCTATGCCAACCTCAATGCTAGTAGATATTTTATTGCCCGATGAAACTTTAAAATCTGCAAAATAATTGAATTATGTGCCGGGCAGACATTAAGATAATATTATTTGGCAGACCACAAGGAAGACGAACGTAGAAAAAGATGGTCATGAAGTGACTAAACAAAAACATATGCCATGAAATTAAGCAATTATACTACGATTTCTATATCAAAAGGTTACCATTAATTCTCACTTAACATTTCCTGAGAGAGATTAAAATCATTATCGAGTTATATATCATTTTAATATTTAGAAAGGAGACCACATTCAAGTGGACCAACTTTAGGAGAAAAGCATCAAATGAAAAAAACTTGTCAATTCTCAATTTTGCCATGATAAAAAGCTATGTTCGGATGTCTCTATCTCTTCAACAAGAAACAAACTAGCAAATTTACTTGTTGCACATGTACCACGGACATTCCTCATGATTAATGTTGAAAATAGAAGTCCGCAACATACTGGGGGTTAATGATATTGCAGATATAAGAGGACCATAAACACTTCTCTGCGGGATAGCGGGAGTCCCTTTTCCAGCCCAATATAAACGTATGTCAAGAGTATGATCAGTCACCACCAGTGTAAAATTTTTCACAATTTCCTTTCCTACGCCACCTGCTTCAGCCGCAATGTCAAAATCCTTTAACTTAACCTTTCCCTGAGATAGTCAACCAACAAGTCATCTTCTCATGTCGAAAACAAATCTTTCTAATCCCAAAACATGTATAACTTTTGAATATGTTTCAGGGGTCAGGAATATAAGAAATAAAGGGGGGGAAAATAAAGCAGCATGATAATACAAAATTACCTGAATATTAACATAAAAAATACGCCTTCCAAGACTGCTATAGTTTTTATCATTACCGAACATTATCTCCGCAAAATGAAGGCTTAATGTGTAGCTCCCATTAATTAGACAAAAAGCATAATAAGTTAGGGAGATAGGAGAAATTCTTGCACTCATGTATAGCGGTGAATTGTTGATGGAAAGCTTGTTTTCACTGGACCAAATATATACATTAGTGTCATGAATGGTATCAGGGAAGTATCCAGTGTTACTATAACCCCAGTGATATGAAGTATTGGAAAAGAATTTTGAAGGTGCTCCAGCATCTGAATCATCGTCGTATGTTATGTCTCCAATAGTTACACTTTTTCCACCACAATTTATGTAGAGGTTATGATAAGTAGCTGACAAGTAAAATGAAGATGAATAAGTTAATTACAAAAGTAAATATATGGACTAAAGATTTAAGCCATAGAATTGACTCTTTGAATTCCGAACTACACCATAAAATAAATAACTTACGTTTAGAGCAGCGATCACTTAAACATGCAACAATTTCACTACAATGAAACAAAAAAAGGGGTACCCAACAAGTTAATATCATTACCAACAACATTACAAACAAATCAAATTCAACATGTAAAAACAATTCTTCGAGTTCCCAAGAGCCAAATTCTAGAGTAAAAGATAAGGTTAAGCATACGATGTATTGCCGTTTGACGAGCTTGCAAACATGTTCCTGTAGAAGCATGAAAATTAGACATAAACTAAAGGCTAGCTAGGGGGAGCTAAAGACTATAAACATATTGATTTTGCAAATGCAAATTTTTCGATAGAATTAATACGTACACATTCTTGACTTGGCAGTCTGCACTCTCCACTTCGGTGAAGTTGTTGTATGAAATATCACTAGATAACAAAATTTAAAAGAAATATTAACAAAAAATTTGCTTATCAAATTATAAATAGATCATTTGCTTTGATATAAGAGTACATATGAATGAGGCAAAACAGGTAATGTGGCCACATCCCAAGATACAGTGAAACTAATGACAATAAAATAAAATATGATAAATAAATAAATAAATAAGAAAGGAATACATAAAAATATTTAAAAAGAGATACACTAATTGTAATGTCCTAAAAATTTTGAAAAACTATACTAAAATTAAAGAAAATAAACAGAATAATACGTACTTCTAAGCTAAGATAGCAAGGATAACATTTTTATGATTCTAAAATTTTGAAAAAATTAATAATGAAAAAAATTAAATCACTATAATATCTCAATACTATTTTAATAATTTATGTATAATGGAAATCTTAAAATAAATAATAATATATTTTAAAATGAAAAAATAGGAAAGAAATGAGATCTATTAAATAATTATAACAAAATAATAAGTAAGAATTGAAATTTTAGATTTATAATAGTTAAATAAAATTTTTAAATATATATTTATACACAAAATATTTTATTTAATGTATACATAATTTTTTATATAAAAATATTATAATTTAAATAATTTAATAAAATATTAATATATGTACTAATTAAATCCTTAATTAGATATTTATCTATTGAAAGTTGAAACCTCTTTTCCTACAAATTTCACCCTCTTTTCTCTCTCCACATTTCTTTTCTTCTCTTCTCTTAGTTAGACTCTCTCGCTTTCCTTTCTTTTCTTTCTTTCTTTCTTCTTCCTGATTACGAATTGTGACTTTTCCCAAAGATTCATAACTTTCTCATACAAGCTCCAAATAAAAAACCTAAGCACCATTATGATCATTGAAAGGAATACTTCACGTCATGACCTTACTTACTAGTTAAATTTCGAACTCCAAATCTAAGCTTAAATCCATATGAGTTAAAAAAATAAATAAATTATAGATTTGATTTTTATTTTAAAATTTAGTAAGTTTTACTACTAGAATTAACTCTAAGTTTGTTATTCATTTGTTTAAGTGAGAAACCCTAATTTACGTGACTTCTTAAGGATTATTTTGAGTTTTCAAGCTAAAGGATCAAGGTGAGTGGAAAACTCCATGATATATTATAATATTTGCATATTCCTTATAATATAATTGTATATATATATGCAATCTCTTGTGATGTGATATTATGATTTTTTTTCCTTCTTCTATTTCCTTTTTCTTCCTATGATTTCCTTTCTTTTCTTTTCTTCTTCTTCTTTCTTTTTCTGTCTTCTCACATGACCTTTTCTATTCAGTTTCCTTTTCCAACAATACATGTATGTATGTGCAATATATATATACTTAATAATAGCTTACGTAAGAAAAATTTAAGCATAATATAAAATATACAAATGTATCTAAAATATAAATACATATACATAGATATATTAATCATAAGCCACATGAATATATATGTATTTATATACATTTACATTTATGATTATGAAATTTATTATTTTTATATTATTGACCATTATATGTATATATATGTGTTAGGAGCCAGTCTATTGCTAGATTAACCATTGTCCAACTGGCAGTATAAAACCCACATTATGAAAAAAAAAAAATTACAATGTCCCTTTTTCACTCCTTTATTGTCTCATCTTATATATAATTATATATGACCAACTAAAGTAATCTAGCATGTCTTTTGCTCAATGTGAACGTGTTTTAACATATACAATGACATGCCCCTATCAAGCATTAATTGAAGTATGTACATAGTTAATTATTATTTTCTTATCCTCTTCCTGTATCGATTATTAACTGTTGGTCTCATATATATATATACGCTAACATTTTCCACACCATGGTTGCCATGCATATTATATATTATATAATGTATAATAGTTGCAAATAATATTGCATATCATATATATATATATATATATATATATATAAATGCAAATAGTATTTCATGATAATAGCAAATAATTTTATATATTATATAATAATTGCAAATGATAGTATATATATTATTAATACATGTAAATATTGAAATCTAAATACAAATAGTTACTTATTATTTTATAAAGATAGATGAAAATAACCTTATTAGCATATACAAATATTGTTAGACAATATCTATGTATAAATATGGATATTTATATGTGTACATTATAAAGTGAAAGATGAAATAGAATTGTGAATGAATGAATAAATTAAAGTATGCTTGATGAGTGGTGATCTATTGGTTGAGTAAAGGGGATGATTTTGCCATTGCCGATGGGTGTGAACAATTGATATTTCATAGCTGCCATTGCCGATGGTAGGTTTGGTCTACTTTGCTTTATTCATGACGTGTAATGCTTGATTTTTCTTATTGTAGTGAATGTAAATATAAAGTGTAGATTGGATTTGGCATTTGTGATGGATAATTATGTGGTGTATATGGGTGGTCATGTATTGAAGTGCTGATTAATTGAATTATGGCGAACTGAGAATGTTTTGAAGCTGGTGATATTTGATTGTTTGCATTTTGATGCGAAAGTAGATACTTGATGTCCGATAGCCTAAGTGATAGAATGGTTGATGAAATTAGGTTATAATATTATTATTGATTTGGTCTTATATGTTGATCTATTGTGAAATTTTATTTTCTTGTGATTTGGTTGCTTAATTTGATTTGTTTTATCTAATTGGCTACCTTAATCTAAATTAATATAATGATATTCGATCAATATAAAATTTGATATGCATTGCATGAGACACATTGCATTGTATTGAAGGCCATCGCTACTATAGGGCATACCGAAAGTAATTGACTAGGATTACTATTCTACTAAGGGCAAACTAAGTGATTAGGGGATTGTCACGCCTTTGACAATTTCTAGTCTGGTTTGTCCTTAAGAGTGTTTATGTTTGGTGTTCTAAATCACACTTGAAGCTTATGGGATTAAATTTAAAAGACCAATTCTAATGAAGAGATAAAATTAAAATAATTAGGTTGTGAGACTTGGGCATTGATGGTAGTGATGCAAATCTCCAGCCCAAGGTTAAGAGGAGGTGTAAACCCTAGACTTCACGTTGGTTGCCGGAAGACCACATGCAATGTTGCATTGCATATGGGTGCCCATATATAACATATGATTGAGAACTTGTTTGAAATTGCTTGTACATGTGTAGTATTGATGGTATTGCACTCTCATCTCATTGAGCCATGGTGTGCTTACCTCTCCATAGACTATTTTACAAGAAAATTTTAAAATCTTGGGATAGGATAAGAGATGATGTGATAAGAGCTACTAGAATCAAGAATGATATAATAAGATGTGTTTTAATAGATTATTTAGATGTAATCTTAATCTTAGGAATTCGATGTGAAAATCAAAATTATGAAATTTAGATGTGTTTTTCTATTTTATTATTTTGGTAAGGGATTCCAATTTTCTATTATCTTAGTCGACAATTCAACATTGGAATTTATAGTTATAATCTTATAATATGATTATATGTAATATAATTAGTTGTAATTGATTAAATATTTAATTAGATTTTTATGATTTTTGACTTACAAGACTGTTATCATATAACAGGTTCACACGTAACATGATAGTTTTTAGTGAAAACTTTAAAACCCTTTTTTAGGGCATGACACTAATGGGTATAAGGATCCTAGGCTAAGGCAAGTGGAGGCTCAAGACATTGGAATTGCAAAAGGGCAATGTAGGCAAAGCCTTCTAAGGTGAGGCTGCCTTAAAGGATAGATAGGAAAGGACTGACCATGATTGACTGGAACAATGATTAGGTCATATGCATCATTGACTTAGGTTGGCTTCTTAAGATGGAATGGGCTTAGTTAATTTTCTTTTGTTATTTTAAGTTATTTGTTTTTATTTAGATTGTTTAGTTATTTAGTTATTTTATTTTAATATTACTTTATTTATAGCTATGTCCTTAGCTCCTCTACAATTATCTTATATATGTTGTTCTTTTCATTTGCAAGACATTAGACATTATTTAGCAAAAATTCTCTCTTTAACAAACTTTAATGTTTCAATATTGAAAGCGATTTCACTAATTTTATTAATCAAATTACATTTAATCGTGGCAATGTTTAATTGAAATCAACCGTGAGTTATATCAATTATCTTAATCAAATTGATTTGATTCTTACAAATTGTAAGTTATATTTGTTGTGGGACTTTAAACAAAAACCTAGATTTCATATTCTTATTATCCTTAAACACATAAAATTTGTTCTTTTTGATATTAAAAGAACTTTAAAAGAAAAAAAAAACATATATAATGCATCATCCTTTCAAATCACTGTGTTTTCAAGATCATGCTTAGGTTCATTTAGGTACATCATCTTTTTGGTATTAGAGTTGAGGTTTTGGTATTGAGAAGTCATTAGTAAGTTTCAAATCTCCTAATCTTATTGAGTTTCTGGTGTATTGAAATTAAGGTTTGGTGTTTTTGGAGAATTATTGAATTGTGTTGGAGGATTTAGGTGGTAATTCTAGATTAGGGTTTGAGTGTGCTGCATGTGACTAAGTCTATCTACGAGTAGGGTTGTAATGTGTGGGTATGGTGATTAGTCCTTGTGAGTGGATTCATTTGTTAATTTGAAAATGTTTAGAAAGCGTGTTTGTGGAGAGATGAATGCTGCTAGGGGTGTTAACAATCAACAAGCATTGTTGAAATGTTTCATACCTTCTTAAAGGGGTAAAAAACCTAGAAACAGAACCTAAGAATGAATTTAACTCATGGAGATATTCGTAAAGAGGCACTTAGGCTTGGAAGATGTGGTGTTAGGGGTAGCTGATGAGGGTAGATGATAACAATAGTAGTTTATGATGGAAATTAAATTGATAGGAAATTTTCTCTTAAAATGAGGAAATGGAAGCTTTTCTAGGTTAAATAACTTCCACCATTGGATGACAGCGTGCTATTGTTACCTTTCAACATATTTTTTTCTATGACTAAAAATGTAAGAGAGGTTTGAACATTTGTTTCAAAGAACAATTCACATTCAATTTTATTATGTTTCAGAAAAACTATATGACACATGCACATCCTATTCCTATCATCTGACTAATTGCAACTAAAAAAGAATCATTGACCTGTAATATAATGGAACGAAGGCTTTGTATAGACTTGCGTTTTTACTTCTCATTAGGAGGCATTACAAGCTATACATTTTAAGGTGTGTCTTTAAAGCAGTTGTTGATGAAAACACTAATAGGAAAATTCACTTTTTAACTTGTAGCTAAATGAAAATTGAGTTTGAATGCAATTCTAGCGATTGATCATGGATAAAATTTAAGTAGCCAAATTGCATTTATGCTAAGTGTAACAATACATGTAATGGAGAAAATGTGTAATAATTAATATCATGGAACTAAGGATATTGCACTAAGTTCTTACACATTTGCTGTTGCACTTAAAATCCAGTCGGGCACTCTTCCTGTTAGTTGATTTCCTGTTAGAAATCTAAATTGAAGAATAAAGTATCATTGAATTGTTGTTAGGTAAATAATGATTGTTGCCACAATATAACTCTACTTTATAGACCCCAAATCAAAATGATAGAAAAGTTGAATCATTCGAAAGAAAGACATCTTGATCGTTCGTAGTGTGGAGGTTGAGAAGTATCCAATAGTCAAAGGAAATGGTTGATATTAAAGAATAACACACAAAGCATAAAAGTCAAGATGGAAATTTTTTATATGCTCCAATCAGGTTCCTCCTTTGAAGGGAGTTAATCATGTTATTAGGGCTAATTTTTCATACCACTCAGAGTAGAATGAAACAGCATACAAGTTTAGTATTTAATAATTGTGAGCTTAATTTTTCATTCAATGTACAAGAAAAGTATGTACAAATAATTAGTGTGTGTAATCCTAATATATATGTGAAATTCATTTTATCTTATAGTATAGAAAATACGCTAATATGCTTCCAAATCTCATGATGTAAGTATCAGCATAGGATTGGAGCATTACTTAATGAATATTACTATAAACAAGTTTTCAATGAGAATGCTCGTGCGCCAATGATGAGTAGGGATACATTGAACAAAAATCTGGTCGTTAGCAACTTTTCATGTGTAAAATAATAGTCAACAACAATATGTTCGGTGTGACTCATCAAAGCATCATCCTAATTTAAAATCCTCTAAGATTATCGACTCATTACAGTATTATCATATTTTAACAATCTCTTAGAATTATTAGCTTATTAGAGCACTGTCTTACTTTTAAAATTGCCCCTAGAATTGCCGACTCATTAGAGATCATCCCATTTTTAAAATTCATCATAAGATTGTTAGCTCATTAGAGCACCATCTTATTATTGAGATTCATCCTAGGATCTCGTTGGATTATAAAAGTACCATCCTATTTTTCAAAACCCCCTAAGATCAATCAACTCATCCATGGTCTTGCCTTCCTCCCTTTTTTCCCCTTTTTTATGCCTTTTTTTCCCATTAAATCGCACGAATAAGGCAAGGAAAAGGTCCAGAATGCGATTATATCTTTTTAATTGAATCAAAACTCAATAAATTATGTTAAAATTTGCCGAAAAATTGGACTAAAAAGAAACCGTGCATAAAATATTAAAATTCAATTTTTATTGAAATTTGGGTTTCCTATCTTCAAATTAAACATAGATCACTGGTTGATCAATCACAAAGACAAAAAAACAATTGAATTACTCAAATTCGTGCAAAACTCAAGCACTCTCACAATCCTAATCTTCTAGCTAAAATTCTCTTTTACGATTGGTTGAGATTGAACCTAGAAACCAATTCTTTTCCATCTAATTTACAAACTACGTCATTCAATTTCACAAAAACCACTCAGGATCAGCTCAAATTTGAGTCAACTTCATAGTATTTCAAGTTTCGTATCGAGTTTACCGTTTTTCTTCGGCAACTAACTAATAAATTGAAGGTATCCATTAAGCCACCACTATCTAAACAGGTAGTCAGATACACTCCTAGCGATCAACTACTACTAGAGGTTGTCCAATTAGAGTTCCTTGTGCCCACATTAGGGTTTGTTTTTCCCTAACTTTTTTTTCTTTTTTTTTTTTTAATTTTTGAAATATTAAAAAATTATGAAATCTAAAAAATAATAATAGCAAGATTAATTTTTACTGTTTGGAGTTGAGTAATTTGTCTTGTCATAACTTGTGTGCTTGCTTTAGATTAAAGTTTTCTCTTTAGATTTTTTTTTTAAGAAATAAATAAGTTAAAGTTTTCTTTGCATGATTTAGTGTTTTGATTAAATAAATTAGTTATGTTTGCTTGATTGAATAGTGTTTTCTTTGCATTATTTAATGTGTTGATTGGATAAATTAGTGTTTTTTGTATGGTTGAATAAATTTGTCTTAATTGCATAGATAAGTGTTTCTTACATGATATAGTGTCTTAATTAAATAATTAACTTCCTGCGTGATGTTGTGTTTTTATCCCTTTCTTTACTTTTCGCTTTTTAAGCTTGTTTAGGATTTTTAATGAAATACTAAGCTTTTCTTGAAAATTGGGCTTAGGATATTTAATGAAAAATTAGGCTTTTCCTGAAACTTAATATTAGGCTTTTTGATTGAAAAATTAGGTTTATCTTGAACATAGGTAAAAAAAATTCCCTTCTTTAACAAAAAACTTCCCTTATATCTATATATATATATGAATAATAAGTCTTCTCTTTATGTTGAATGAATAGTTAATTTTTAACTAGGCTAGTCAAAATATTTTAGAAAATAAAACATCTTTTTAAGCAAATTTTACTTTGTAGTCTTTGTGCTTTAAAATTTCAGCATCCTCGGCCTCGAATCTCTGTCTTTAACTCTAACCAGAGTCCCAGCTAGAACTTAATCCATCCAGTTGATTCTAGCATTTTTATTTTTCCTACCTCACTTACAATTATATAAAAGCATTTCTTTAGAAGATTTTTTGGTGAAGAAAAAAGTTTTTTCCTTAATTTTTGTTAAGTAGTTTATATTAAGTGAGTTAGGTTTAATATTAACTAAAATTAAGAAAAAAGATATATTTTCAGGCTTGATAAATGATTGTAATTTTTTTTTTTTGTGAAGATAATGGAGGCGCTAGGAGAGTTAATGTTATTGTTTATGTTGATAATGTAATATTTATAAGGGATGCTAATGAGGAAATTGAGAAGTAGAAAGGGAAGATCAAATCGAAATTTGAAGTGAAAAAGCTTAGTGAGATAAAATTCTTCGTTAGAATGGAAATTGCCTAAATTGCTCAATCACCACGGAGAAGTTGATCCTTCTTTACCGTCGATATTCAAAATACAGAAGGAAGACAAACATAGCAGAGATATTCCAAAAGTCATCACAGTATTTTAACTACAGTAATTTTTAGAACTCTTCTGAAGGTAATTTACTTTGAGATTTTAGATTCACTTACATGTAATCTGTCTTTGATGATAAGCTTATATAACTTTCTGGGATGCTTCCGTTCAATTTGTTGAAGCTGACATCTCTGCAATGAGATCTATAATATTAGATATTTATCTATAACAAGTTTTAATCTTGTCTTCATTATGAGTTTATATACAGCTTAAAATAGGATAATAACAAAGCCTTCAATAAAGCAGTGATTAATTTAAGGAATTAACTTTTGTAATTCTGAGTTAAAAGCAAACGATAAGTCTAAAAGGGAATGCACTCTACTGACAGTGTCTTCAAATTTGTCATGTTCGCCAAATACTCTGGTAGCTTTCCAGAAAGACTGCAATTTCTCAACATCCTACAGAATGGAAATAGTGTCTGCTCAATTCACTTGTCCATATACTAATATCCTTTTTGCGAAATGATTTTTGCAAATGAGCCTTTGTCTTACAGTTTTGTTATGCTCGAACTGTTAAGCTGGGGAAACTGCTTTTCAGATCCATTTATGTCACTGATTCTCCTGCACATTGAAAAAATATAAATAGGTTGACCTTCCCATATATGTGACAACCCGGCCAAATATACTTAAGGAAGAACAATCAAAACGTAGTACTAACAAGTCAATTAAATTTTCCAAAAGCTTAATGCCGTCTGGTATTGGCCCTTGCAAGCCGCTCGCTTGAATAAATCTATAGACATCAAATTATAAAATTAGTTTAAGAATGGAACAACGTATGCACAACTTAAAAAAAAGCAATCAACAGAAAAGCTCACAGTTTTTCAAGACGTGTATAGTTTTGTATGAAATCAGGTATCTGTCCTGTGAAGTTGTTATCACCAATCCACCTATAATGTACGACAGACAAATTACAAGAAATAGTCAAAGCACAAATGATGGCAGAAACTAAAAATGGAATAAGTTTTGTTCACTGGATCAAGAACTCACAAGTCTCTCAAAGCTATTAATTTTGCAAATGATGAAGGCAGCTCTCCTGTAAAACTATTTGACGTGAAATGCCTAATAAACAAAACAAAAAAGAATAAGCCAATTAATCGGGTGCATTAATAACCTGACATTTTTACCACAACTATTGTTCTTACAATCTCTCTATCTGGGTCAACTTTCCTAGTTCCGGAGGAAGAGGTCCAGAAAGCCGATTCATTTCCACAATTCTGTATATGACAATTGCACACCATCAAAAAAGGAATTAAACGACAAGCAAAGATTCATTAATATATCAAAAATCAAGATAATTAGAATGAGAATACAAGGAATATGCAAATAGGATTTGGAGAACGCTTACAAACTTGATAGTGTGGATAAATTCCCCAGCTGTTTTGGGATTGAACCCGTTAAGCGATTTCCAAGAACAGAACTGCGTCAAATACGATAATTTGCATGAATTACTGGATCCTTAAAACATCACTATATGGATATTCCACAAGGAATTACAATTAATATTCATGCGGCTACTGCCAAGGCCATTTTGCCCAAACGAATCTACATTAAATTGCCGTCAATGTATTGGGAATTTAAATTCTTGCTGTGCAAATAGCGTTCTCTGGACCATCTAGTTCTTACCACTGCTATGTCAACATACTTTTTGTATGATACAGATGCATTCTGAATGTAGCTTAGTGAGAGTAATGATGCATGACATGAAACGTTGTCGTGAAATTTGACATGCATGTGCCGCAATGCAATTGTAATTGATTTACAATAGCATGGTATGGATACTTACTATACATCAAATTCAAGAAAACTATTCATAAACGTAAACACAGAGTGTCTGTGAGAGAGAGAGAGAGAGCGCATACATATTGACAATACTGGGCATGGCGCCCCATTCGGGAGGGATGGTGCCTTCGAGGTAGTTTCGACTGACGTCACTACATGGGAAATGTAATCATTAACTGATTATGTAAAAATGTAAGGATCAAAAGGGATATATAGGAGTATAATTGAAAAATTGCAATAAAATTAGAAGGCATCTTCAGAGTAACGAAGAAGTTTAGTTTACTCACAAATTTGCGAGCATGGGGAGCTTCGCTAATTCCTTAGGGAGAATGCCCGGAAGAGACTGCTTCTTCAAAGATCTGCGTTTAATTTCCCTACCATTATGTATTCTCATACAACAAAGTTTGATGCGCACTCGCACACAAATTCTTCTCTACATTTGTAAGCATATTCCACACGTTTTTTATTTTTTTTTCACCTTTTCTACGTCAAGTAGTTAACTTATATATATATATATATTATACATAATATTAAAGGAGATGAGGTGGTTTTTATGTCTTCTAAATATATTATAGTATTAAATAAATAAAAATATGAAAGTTACTACTAAAATACTTAACTACTTATCACTTTTTGCGCACCCATAATATGGATACAACATTTGCTAGCATTAATTTATATACCAAAGTAAGATAAATATGTATTCATTTTTTACTTTAATAGATGTTTAGATTACGTTTTCTTATATAGTTAGTATTAATAATGCTATATTACATATTAAAAAAAATAATCTAATAAAAAAAAAGCTCAATATACATAACTTATTCAATGATTATGTATACTACTGTTTTATATATTAAACAACATATTATTAAAAGAGATTATTTTCAGTATACATTTTTTTATATAGTTATTATGTATAATGTTATTTTACATATTAAACAACATATCAATAATCTAATATCACAAAAATAATTCTTAATGTACATTTTCCATGTAGTTATTAGGTAGCTTGTAATCTAACATCATAAAGAATAATTCAAATATACTTTCTCTTATATAGTTACTACATATACCACAAACATATTACACAACATATTGATAATCTAATGTTACAAAAAATTATTTTAGTATCTTTCTTCTGTAAAATCTGAAAAAGAAGAAGAAGAAGAAAAAAAAAAAGAATATATAAGGCAAATAATAATAATAATAAAAATAAATACCTAATGCTAGTTTTGTAAATTTCAAAAACACCCTAATAACAGTCTAACTTATTAAAATTAACGTATCTTTTTTTTTTTTCTCTTTTCTTCCTCTTCTCCCTTCGCTCATGTTTTCTTTCTTCCCTAACAATTTCCTCTCCTTCCTCACTAGATGCATCAACAACAAGAAGTAAGCTAATCTTTCTTTGATCTTTCCTAAATTTTCTTGCATTTTGAAGTGCCCTATGTGGGTCAAAATGTGAAAAATTAAATCTTTGACAAATTCTTAAAAAGGGCTAGTTTTAAGGATGACTTTTTAAAGAGTTTTCTTGATAAGTTATTATATTTTGAGCAATTTATTATTATTATTATTATTATTATTATTATTATTATTATTATTATTATTATTTACATTCTTGTGTCTAATGTGAATAAAAATGGGATATCTAGAGGGTTTTGAGAGAAAGGTGACAACTAGGAAAATTTCTTAAGGCATTATCTCGGTAAGTTCAAATATTTTTAATATGAATAAATTGTGCTTTGTTGAGAGTTGACATTTGACATGTGTTGAGGGGCCTTGAATTGTAGATTTGTTGATGTTTTGGTGATGGGTAGTGATTGATTACGGAAAAATAAAGTAAGTTTTTGTGTTTGTTTGTGTTTTGATTATTTATGGATTAAAGATTGTTGTTTCTCACATTTATGTGGTTAAAGTCGAAGTAGATATACCTATTTTGAGTTAAGATTTCTTAGTATGAAATGGGTAGAAATTAGGTGAAGTTTTGATGATGTTGTGGGGGGATTGAAGGGAATTTTTTTTTTAAAGAAAATTGCAAGGATCACATTGCAGGTACTTAGAGGGTAACTTAGAGGATGAGTGAAAATATAAAGTAATAGTTTCTAGTGCTTAGAGAGTGAGCAAAACTACAAAATGATAGATTTGTTTTTTTTTTTTTAGCATAGTGTAAGGTAAAGAGTAGTAGAAAAGAGTAAGCTTAAGTTATCTTAGATTCTTATTAAAGCTCCACTATTTGTGGTTAACACTAGGTTCTATGAGTGAAGACAACTCAAGTCTTGTGAGTCTTTTGATCTAAGTACATGTTTACTTTATTTGTTGAATGTGCATGCTAGGATAGAGATAAAGTAAATATGAATAATATCTGACCTATAAATTTTTTCTATTGCTTATGCATGGCTAGGCCTAAAGAGCGAAGGTGGTAGACTTTAGGGTGGTATCCTGATGATTGGTTTGTAGCGTTGCACCCATGTAGAGTTGCATATCAAAACAACCTAGGTAGATTTACAATGATTCATGGACCCATAGGTGTTAGGATTGGAGGTGCTAGTACCCAATGTAATATAACTATAGACACATGGACTCATAGGTGTTAGGGTTGGAGGTGACAATTTCTAATACCATATATGTATATGTATATGTATATGATCAAGATCATGAGTTACTCTAAGTCTTGGGACACCAAAATTGTGTTTCTTGATTGGGTTAAATAAAAGATAATTAACATATGGTTTATGATACCTTGTGGCATATATATGCTTGTGAGATTTGAATGTATGGCATGCATGTGTGGTTATAATACTCACGTATTGAGCTTTAGCTCACCTCAGATGAGACCTTTCTTTTTCAATTGCAGGTACATCTAATGACTTTATAGTATATGACAAGTTAGGCTCAAACTATTATTAGGTTGTGGATGATGGTAGTAACCGTGAGTACTACTACAAGGATTAGTGAATTGTATGGACATAGACTCTAGTTGACTTATGTTTATATTGACTCATGTATATGTTAACTGTTTTGCAAGAGTGATGGTCTCCACTTATAATTCTTATGAATTTTTGTTTAGACTTAGTGATTAGATTAACTACAAAAGGAAAGTAGATTCCTATTGGACATGTTTAGTGGATTACTATAGTTGCAGAGTGAGTCTCCTATGAACCACTCAATGTTGATATGTGGAGTATTACATTGTGTGTGTTTGGAAATTATTACAAATTCTTGAATATTATAGTTGAATTTGAACTTTCGCATGTCAACACCCCATGATGGTATGTGATAGGTTGTGACATCCTAAATTATAAGACGTTACATCTTCTCTTATAGTTATTAAGTATACTACTATTTTACATATTAAACAATATATCAATAATCCAATGCCATAAAGAAAACTTTTAATATACATTTCTTATATAGTTATTATGTGTAATACTACTTCACATGTTAAACAATATATTGGTAATCTAATATTATAAAAAATAATTTTTAGTATACGTTTTCTTAATCAGTCATTATGTATACTGCCATGGTATATATTACACAACATATTAATAATATAATATCAAAAGATTATTTTTAGTATATGTTTTCTCAAATAATTATCACATACACTACTACTTTACGTATTAAACGACATATTGGTAATTTAATGCCAACAAAAATAAATTTCAACTTTTGTTTTGTTATATAATTTTTTATACATATTACTATATTATATATTAAACAATATCCATAATCTAATATGGTAAAAGTAATTTTCAGCATATGTTTTTATATAAAGTTATTGCGTATACTATTATGCTACATATTAAACAATATACTAGTAATCCAATAATGCAAAAAATAATTTTTAATATATGTTTACTTATAGAGTTATTGGATGTAATACTATATTACATATTAAATAACATATCAAAAATCTTCTATGAAGAAAAATAATTTTTAATGTATGTTTTTTTATATAGTCATTATGTATTCTATTACATTACGTTTAAAGCAACATATCGGAAGTCTAGTATAAAGAAAAATAATTTTTAATATGTGATTTTTCACATAGCTACTATGCATACTACATATTACATATTAGATAATAGATTGGTAATACTTTATTAAATTTTGTGTATAATAACATATATAGTAATACGTGTAGAGTGGAATTGTATTAAAAAGTTATATGTGGCGAAAACTTATTTTTATATTGAAAAGAAGAGTATCAATCACGATACGTACTACTATATATACATAATAATATTATGGTTGTATGCTCATAATTTATACAAAAAAAAAAAAGTTTCTTCATCATCATTTGTATATTGGTATAATAGGCCATTGATATCATTTATTAGAAGGAGGGAGTTAAATTATGTTATGAATCAACGTTTGATATTATATATTTAATAGCATATACATTTCGATTATTATATTACCAAAAAATAACTTTTAGTATATATTTTGTTATGTAGTTATTATATATACTATTCTATATCGCATTAAATAACAAATTATAATCATTAAGTATAAAATGGGCAACAAATTAATAAATTGTTGTGTATATTAACATTCAATACTTAAGATGAACTGATTTTGAGAAGTTGTATGCCAATGCTATTAACTAATATTTTGTGAGATCAATTACTTATGTATGTTATAAAACCAATGTTACTTTTATTGTAATGCAATCTAGTTACTTGAAAATATATGTTTTATTACATAATTATTATGTAGACTACTCTATTACATATTATGTTAGACAACATACTAGTATTATATCATAAATTGTTATAATATCAATTAGTATTCATGTAATCAAGCATTATATATGATATTTTATCAGTGTTTTTTTTTAATTTATTATATAATTCAATTAATTTTTAGCATTTTTTTCTCATTTAGTTTTCATTTTATACTACTACATTATATATTAGACAATACATGGTTAATTTGATGTAAATTATTCAAAAATAGAATCTAGTTATTTATTAACAATGTACATCGTTTACTATTAATGGCCACATGAACTATTAAAAGATGCTAATTTAATATTATGTAATGTGATAGCCCTCAAACAAAAAGTGACGGAAATTTAATCACCGTGGTGCATTCTCCTGTAAAATCCTTAAGTTTATTGAAACTCAAAGATTAAGCATGCTCAAAAGAGAGAAGATGGATAACATTTTAAGAAGTAATTGAACTAAATGACAAAACCATGAGACATAATATGTCGAAGTGGACAATATATCGATATACAGAGTTCTAGGTTATTACAGGTAGGACTTAAAGTAGTATACCAACTAGAAAGAAAGAGTCTATACTTAGTGTGATGTTACACTAATATAACGAAATTGATAAGGACTTAATTTTATAAGTGAGGAAAGGTTGTGATATTCCTTAAATAAAAAGTAATAAAAATCTAATCATCAAGGCATCTTTTACTATATTTACTAAGGTTAGTTGATGCAGGATTATATTTACTAAGGCTAGGCAACTTTTATTGTTGATGGGCACATTGACCGTTAAAGGATACTAGTGTACTGTTGGGAAATAACCGGTAAAGGGAATTGACGATTGATTGTGATATTTTAATAATCTTAACAGAAATTAATGATAGCTTTATAAAAAATGTTAACAACTTAATAAAAACTGTCGACTCTTTCATGAAAACCAATAACGGTTTTATGGAAATCGACAAACAACTTGATTAAACTTTCAACAACAACTAAATAATTTAATTTATTAAATGAATGATTATCATATAATCACTTTCAGTGACCACATGGTAGAAATCCATATAAAAGAATGGTACGAGAATTATTTAGCAATTGGAAAATTCAATGCTTGATGAAAGCCTAAAGAGCAAAAATTTATACTTTTAAATATTTATTACAAATTTTATAAAAATATAGTACCTTGGATGATTATAATATTCTTATTTAGTATTGAATAAATACTGGGTTTCCATTACTATTTTCTGTACGATAAAATCAATGAAAAGTTTTTAAGTGTACTTTATATAGTTATTTACCTATTAAAATATCTTTATTTATTTCGCATCTAGAAAGTAAATCGCTTCTGTTGCTACAATGTTTCGTAATAACTTGTAAGTGTACCTTTAGTTCCTTTTTAATTATTATTTTTATATATGATTAAGTATTGTTTTATCTTTCAGTATCACAGATTTTTATTTTTATCACCAGCATGTAAATACATGTGCTAGTTTTTTTTTTCTTTTTTTTTTTTCGTGGTACTAATAGATTGAAATGTTAATTGATGCTTGAGGACATTTATCAAAATTATTAAATAAAAAATTTTACACTTCTAATGCATTTATTACTTGATTAAGTCTATAATCAACGTAAACTTTCAATACATTTGACATGCTAATGGGAGTCTTGGGGTGTCCCACAGAGAGAGAGAGTTACATGCTAATGACGTGGCAGACGGAGTTACCGGAGTAGGAGCAATCGCAATAGACGGCGTCGTCAGCTGACGTTAACCATCCGTACTGTCTACTGCAGGGATCCGCACTGGAGTTCCACACCTTCCCCAGCTTCTTTCCAATAACGAGCAAAGCTTGCTCTGCACACGTGGAATATTCATCTTCCGTATACATCGACGATAGTGTGCAGCTATGTAACTTGATTATATAATATTTTACTTAAAATAAGTATTTTGTCTTTTTTTCAAAACTTTTTAATACTAATTTCTATCAATATTAGTATTTCTTTTCTCTCACTTTCTTCTTTCTCCTTTTTTATCAAGAAATTCAAGAAGAATATTTAAGGTAAGTGAATCTTATAGCGTATTCTCCTCTTTACTTTCTCTTTCTACTATTAAATAAGAGTTGTTTGTGAAAACTTTATGTTCTAGCAGCTTAGTTGTGTAGAGGCTATAGAGGGCAAAAAGGCAGTGTATGTTCGTGCATTATCATGCCTTTATGGGTGATAAAGGATGTTACAGAGCGTAAAGGAGGTTTTTATTCCAAGAAATTCAAATAAGCTTACCCAATATTAATGGTTTGATTTTTATTTAAAATTTTAAGTTTATTAAGCAAGATCAAATTTTGGATGGTTTGAAGTGGGCTACAAATACTACTAGATGGAGTTTAAAGTGTTTCAATGATTCAACTGTAAAAGAAGCTTAGTGGATTGTTTGGGTTTGAAGTATGTGATTCTTGTAACATTTTGAAACTGTTGATTCCATATGGTTTATTTTATAATTTTTTTAATATAAAAAATAGTTCAATTTAATTTGATATATGATTCGAACCATTATTATACGTGTTATTAATTATTTTCTATGTATAAATTAATAAGTTATAAAGAATTATATTAAAAATAAAAAAAGATATAATTTGTTATTATTTTTGTAGTATCATTCAATATTTTCAATGCTTATTCAATATATTTAAGCAGATTTTATTATCTCTTTCTAATTAATTCTAGTTTTTCTATTATTTAATAAGAAAAAATACAAAAAAAAAAAGAAAAATAGTGAGTTACTTAATAAAACCAAATAAAAGGAGAAAATGAATAAGTGATATGGAGCCTTCTTTTTTTGTTATACATTTTCTAAAATTTTACCGCTTTTTTCTTTTCTTTTTTAGTTTCTCACTATTCGATTTAGCTTACAATTTTTAAAATCTAAAAGAAAACATTTTGGTTCAGTTCGTAATTTTTTAAACCTAAAAGTTTAGTTTCAATCTAATTTACACTTTGGTTTGGTCTAGTCCAGTTTATAACTTGATCATGTTTTTGCCCAACCCTAACTTTTTTAGCATAGACATGCTCAAAAGCTTTTCTACATAAGAGGTCTGGACTCCTTATAAATAAAAGATTTGGAGCTTGTATAGATAATGGTCCCAACTCTTGCTCCTGGCTCTTTATAAAGAATCTTGATTCTTTTTAATAGAATAACTATTCTCTTTTTTAAATCTTACTCAATTTGCTTTCTAGTAGTATTTTAGCCATATTAATTACACTTTTAACCTTTTTTACACCTAATTTACATGTCTAAATATATTTTACCCATTTCAAAGATTTTTAAAAATACTTTATTTTAACTATCTTAATTATATTTTTAACCATATTTTCACACTAATTTCTTTATTATTCTAAGTAATGACCTTTTTTAAATCTTATTCAAATCTTTCACCTTATATTGAGTTGTTATTATTTTTTAGATATCATGTTTAGTTGTCTAATAACTAGTTTAATTAAATTACATATCAATATATAATAATATCATCCCTTGATCAACGTTTTTCTCGAAGTACTTTTAGGGAGTTTAGTGATTCTAATGAAGACTTATTCGAAGGTTAAGTAAGAATAATTGCAAGTTACAAGCTAATAAAAATGGATAGGTTAATGTATTTTAAGGTTCTTATTTAGAGTTAGGGTCAATTTTGTACAAAAAAAAAAAACTAAAATAATTGTATTTATTTTATTATATTGGGATTGAAAATCAAGAATATTCAAGAATTGTTGGTTAAGCCTATTCTAGATATGTGACTACCGTACTTATTGCTTGTGCTTGTTAGGATTAGAATAATGAACTTAACAAATATTCAACTTTAAATTATATGTTGTTGTGCTTGGCTATGGTCGGTGGATCAAGTGTATCAATAATGTTGATGTGGAATCTTGATGATTGTTATGAGTGAAGTTGTATTTTGAAATAATCTAGATATGTTTAAGTGGAACAACTCAAAAGTCTTGGCAGCCAAAATTGTATTATGTAACACCTAAATAAAAGGATAATAAATTAGTGTCTAAGCATTAGATATTTTATCTATGCATACTTGATTGGTTGTGTGACATTTGTATGTGTTTGTAGTGGTTAGATAATGGGCTTTGGCTAATTCCTTGTGGAAATTCCTTTTCAAGACAAAAGTTTGTTCCAGAGCCTAGTGGAATGACTTGGAAAGTATAGACATCACCGGACTTATTTTCACATGCAAGAGCAAAGTAAACACTGATCTCCATATACTTCTTTGGTAGGTTGGTTCGAGTTATATAAAGAAACTATCATTATTCCTTAGTACCATGCCAGTAGTTTCTATAGTCTAGCTTTCAAATTTCGTACGATGAGTTTGGTATATTTTAACTTGATATAATAATATAGATTTACCTTCGTATTGGGGCAAACGTGCGACACCATGAACAAAACTTGAGATGCAGATCAGAGCAACGGCGAAGAAAGTAGTTACTCGAACATCTGAAACTGACCGCAAAAACATGCCTCAAGTCTTCTTCCTTTCAGAGAACTTACACGTATGTATTGTGAGGTGTCTGACTCTTTCATGCAATATCAGTGGGAGTTTCTTTCAATTTATAGAAGAATGGGGAACGAGATAGAGATGTCGAGAGAGAATTCTATGAACGAACGGTAGATCAAATAACTGACAATGTAAACGTAGACTTTTGGCGGTCTTCAAAGCCTATGCACTATGCGGAGTGCTTAGGACCCACATAGATCGCAACAAGTTAACTGAAATTTCTTATTGCAAATTTTCTTTTAAATTATTTATTCCAGTTAAAATTTTATACTTGCAAGATCTTGCAGTAATATATGATGATGAAAGAGGTACTTATAGTTAAGAAATTTATGGGATAGAAAATAAGGAAAATGATTTATGCTATGTTTAATAAATAAGAATGGATATAAAATGAAATTGTAATTTCGAGTTTTATTTTATTTTTTATATTTGGATGGTTTTAAGAAGTTGGAATTGCGATTCCATTATGACTTTATCAATATACAATTACTTAAATATCTCTAAACCTAACCCTAATTAATATCTAATAGAAAAAAAAAGCTCCTTTAATATATGTATACATACCGATATTATGTTCGATATATCTATAACAAATATATATATTATACAATTATTATATATGTTATATACATATTTACATAAAATATATATACACATATACATGTGTGTATAAATATATAGAATATATATTTGATATATATATACATATATGTGACATTTGTACATGATTACTATGATATATATATATAACAAATATATGTATGATGTGTATATACATTATATATTTGTTGTCACATTTGGTATATATAACATTTATACACGATTAATATTATGTATATATAACAAATTAAAATGCATATTTAATATACGTATATTGATTATATGTTTAGTGTATATATATACATATATCTAACAAATACATGCATTATACAATTATTATATATGTTTAGTGTATATATAGAGTGTATACAAATATACTCTCTCTGTTTATATATATATATATATATATATATATATTTAATATTTGTACATGATTACTATTATATAGATGTGACAAATATATGTAAAATATGTATATACATCATATATTTGTTGATTCATCAAGAAGAGGACCTATGTCAACTATCAACCACCAATGCAATCCAACATGCATCATCAACAATTAAACTTTATACATATTTGCGAATTCCTTCTCATTTGAGATAATTTAGATATTAAATAAACTATGTTATACGATAAAGCTTTTGCTCTTGAAGATCAAACAAGGTTCATATGAAGAACAAGCTATTTCTACTCAAGAATAGTGGAGTTGATGTAATAAACTTATCCACTTATCAATTGTGTATTTGAGCTCCTAAAATTATCTAATCCTCCTTCTAATGTCATCTTCACCTCACTCTTCTAATGCCATGTGAAGTGTGACATTAACGCCATATGCACGTGATACCATCAATTGGATCCCTATATCCATATTATATAATTAAATATATTTAATATTATTTTAATTATATTATATAATCATATATATGTGATATATCATTAGATTAATTATTGTAAACTAATTAGAAGCCAATATATGTTAAGGATAAATGGAAAAATAATGGTATTGATGAAAGTCTAATTAGAAAAAAAAAATGGAATCTGTTAGGAATAAAAAAGAAAGGAAACAAATCTATAAAAAAATTAAATATAAAAGCAGATAAATATTAAATATTTAATATATGTTTTCCATTGAAAAATCCGAATGCATGGTTACTGCACTTTTGGCTCATAATCGTCTTCATCCGACATGGTAACATGTTAACAGAATCCCAAAAAACGAGAATAACCCTTTAGTAAGCTTCTAAAGAATTAGTTCGCCTGCTAGAATTTCAAAAGCCAAATTCCAACTTAATATTACCCTCTATAACTAGAATTGTGGGGCCTGACTTACTCTTAAGAGAAGAATGGGAAGCGGGGCTAGAAGTAGCATTAAATTGTAAAAAGAAAAAAAGAAAAGATAAACAAAAGATCACTTTTCAAATGTAGCATTTTAGTAAGGCATCTCAATCAGCTATTTGCGGAAACTTGGAATTGCATGCTAGTTCTAACAAATCTTGCAAAGTCAGTGCCCCATAAATAAGAATTAAGTAGCAATAATTTTTTTAATCAGTTTCCAGCGTAAAAATTAAAGTATTCTGCTCCGAGCAACCGCTTATCAGTGGAGAAATTATTTTTCAGTAAAAACTGCAAGATTTGATGAATCTCCACGTGAATATCAATATAGATGGTGGCCAGCTGGATAGACAGACTGACTATTCTAGGTGGGGCTAAGTGGAACAGGCCAGGTTAGGAAGCAGAGCACTACCAGGGATATGTTAACATTCCGTTTGGAAAATATGCTATCATAGGAGTTGTACATTTTATTAATTTTCCTAGTGCTACTCATAAGTTATTGAAATACAAGGTAATGATGGGACCATGACTTGAAATCCAAAATCAATTAGCCAATCAAGAAGGTGAGACCATTTATCTTTCTGCTTGCAACTAGTGTTATTATCGTAAATAATTTTCAAGGCAACAATTCTAAAAATATAAACAACTTCTTGGCGCCATATATCCATTACAATAACATAAATATACAATTAGCATGTGTCAGTCATAATTATGTTTTGAGAAGTAATTTCATGAGACTCACAATGTTTTGGATCAACTAGCTCAATCAATTTTCCTCACTTTCAAAACTTAGGCCTAGAGAATAGGGAGATGGTAAACATTTGTTATATGTGAATTACAAATCAAATTCTCTGAGTTTGTCATACATTTGATGCCATAAACCAACTCACTATAGGAAGGGAAAGGATAATAATAAGGATGGTGCATTAATGGCAGTTCATAAATTAATGTTATTATTAAGCTAGAGTAGTAAGTTTTGTTTAATTTTTGCAGTAGCTTGTCTAATAGGGACATATTTTAAAATTTATAAGATGAATACGACTATAGAGTATATCTTACTACTACAATATACTTGTAGGGTGATAGTACAAAATATGTGCTAGGATGATGTAGTAAGACTACATTTTGCAATAGATTTTTGTTTTGCAAATTATAGAAAAAAAATATCCCCAAACTATTGCTACAATGACACAAAAATTGCTTAGGTTATAAATGGTAAATTTTATGTACTTTTGAAGTGTTGAATACATAATTTTTAAAATAGTAAATATACAAAAAGGAAAAAAAAAAAGGATTTTATTCGGTGTCTTAATAAGTACTCCAAAGCATTTATTAGTATCTTCCAACTAATTCATTGAATAATAACGACAACAAAATGGAAATGATTCTACATTTAAGTGTTGTCGAAACACTTGATAAAAACTAAACCAAACTACTTTATTTTCATTAAAAAGAAGAAGAAGAAGCTAATAGTAGTTACATGAAACTACAAAATATTGGAAAATTTTAGGAAATAATATCTTTATAACTAAATCATTGAATAAAAATAAAAACAAAATGAAAATGATTCTATTTTTAAGTGTTGTGGAAACGCTTGATTAGAACCAAACTAAACAAGTTTATTTTCATTAAAAAAAAATAAAAATAAAAGAAGCTAATAGTAGTCACATGAAAGTATAAAATATTAAGAATTTTTAGGAAATAATATCTTTCTATGATAGATTTTACCGATTCAAAGTTTTTAGATGATGTTGACCTTCATTTGCACTTACATCGTGATGTAATAATAAACATATATCTAATAATAGAAACGTTACAATTATTCAATTATTTTTCTTGTTATTGGCCAATTAGGTTATTTCCCAAGTTTTCCTTCTATAATATGGGACAACATACGATGGACCCATAACATGGAAAGTGAAAGGGAAAGCCTTTTAATTTATGTTGATAAAATAAATTTAATTTATCGATCTGTTTGGCTACTTGGTCTAGCTTTACCTGTATTTTTCACATATAATTGTAAACAAATAAATGCATGAAGAAATGGTATTTATAAAATTAATTTATTAAGGGCCCAGCCTTGACTTTTTATTTATTTTATTTTTTTTAAGCTTAAACTTATCTCACATATTACGTTTTATGGCCATGAATGGGTAATTCGTTACTCCAAGTTCCATCATATGGGCCATGGCTTGCCTCTTATGCCATTAATGCATTTCTATCATTGACTCTAATAGTACAAAAGTAGTTTGACACATTTACACAACGTTGATAGTCAATTTTGGATGTAAACCTTAAGGCCCAACATGACTAGGCTTATTAGCTTAACACAGTTGAGTCTAGTTGCCTAGAAAGTGAAAGCCTTGTCAACTAAGTGTCCATGGCCATCTCATGAAGTGGCGTGGCACCGAAAAGACATGTGCTTAAGGTCCATAGCACTCATGGTGCATTAAAAGCTAATCATACCCTACTTTATTAAAAGATCATGCCAATCTCTTATCTTAAGGGATTGACAAATGATATCATAAGTAGCCGGCTATTAGCTAATCAAAATTCAGCAACCTATTTGCATATGGTAAGATTAAATTTTATGTGCAAGGTTCCGACTTCTACTCTCATATATTTTAACTAATTCCTCTATTGATTTATTTTTTCTCTTGCACTAATTTAAGTATCAAAGTTGCCACATTAAAGGAAACTCTAGGACCTATTCTAATTGTTTCTTGTTGTTGTAGATCATCTGAAATCTATTTCCTATCTAGACGAGTATCCCCAATCAACTCATATTTAGGTATTAGCACTTAGTATAAATTTTTCTATGCAGGTATTAGCACTTGATATAAATTGTTGATTGCGGGTGTTGTTTTCTCATATCAAGAAATCAAATTAATCTTTCCATAGCAATTTATGATTAATGTCTAAGAAGTAGCAAATAAAGTTTGATGTAAACTTTGGCCATGAAAAAAAAAATGACAGCTATGATAGTCATGAAGATGGTTGTTTGTTGTAAGGTTACACAAATGGTAGCATAACGGTGATGATTGTACAAGTGTTAGCATGGTAATAATGATGTTGAGGTGGTGGTAGTAGCAAACGTGGTTGTGGTGATGAGTTGGTTGTGAGGCGATGCATTTAAAGTACAATGGTTGCAATGGTTGTTATGAGGTAGACCTCGTGGTGATGGTCCAATTGCGATGATATTAATAGAAATGATGATGAAAGGATCTAATTAAGGTTTATTGTTGGAAGGGTAGTTAAATAATTGGCTAAATTTTTGAAAGGTTCATGACCATTTCACGTACTTACTAAGTAAAGGAGTATTAGTTTTTATAGCAATGATTGTGGTCTATCATAAAATGAATAGGGTACAAATAGAGTTGTCCATTGTCATCCCTCAAGTTCTTGCAACACTAGTAGGCCCTTACGGATCTACATATCTAAAAAGAAACTAAAAAGTTAGTCTATTTAATTGCTATTTTGTTAAAAGAGCAATTCTGCATGAACTCACTAGCTCTTGGTTCTAACAAATTTCGTACAATAATTACTTAAGCTTGTTATCGCACATGTGCCCACTTCCTCTCTTCTCTCCCCCATGTACTTACATACATAGATTCGTGTAATAGAGGTTATAAGGGTTTAAAATTTTGTTGCTTTATGTTACTGCCACTTAGCCAAACTAGGAATGATGATGAGTTTGGAAAAGACGAAATTCAGTCGAACTTTTCCAATAAGCGAAAAGCCTCCGACAGGAATTGGAATGTTCGAGAATAAAATTTAACATTCTAATAAAGCATGAGACGGGTCTGAGTTCGATAAGCTGATTTAAACCCATCTCAATCCCTTTCCTTGAAAGAATAGAGAAAAGGATATAAAGGGAGCAAGGAAAAATATGGAAGAAGAGGTAGACGTAAAGAGTGATTAAGATTTAAGAACAAGAGACTTTCAAATTCAAGCTGTTGAAGAGATACATAATGAATTCATGAAATTAGGTGTTATATTTTTATAAAAATTTAAATTAGCTTTTGTTTTTAGAAATAAGCACACTTGCTTTAAAGATTTTAGAAAATAAAATCATATTTTAAAAACTTAAGGATATATAACAATCAAATTACTTTTTGCCTTCGTAATTATGGCTGATATGGATACTTACCATTTCACCTTAAAAGCAAGCTTATAACTAGGAAGGCTTTGGAGATTGTCATTCAACTTTTGCTTAAAAGTCAATTGCATCAAAATCGAGCAAAATTAGTCTAGAAATTTCAACTAAATGATGTTCCACATAATTGAACATAAAAGCAATCAAAACTATGGACTCGGTTTGCCTATATGCCGATTTGTGTCTTTTTCATGTCCTGATCAATTTAAATGCATCCTTATAATTTTCTACATTGATTTATCAAACAACAACTAATATTAATGTTCATTTTGAAATAGTAAAAAAGCATTTCAGTGTTTGCATGTAAATTGAAATTTGCAAAAGGGTCCTATGGGATCAAAACCTAAGCATTTGTGTAAAACGTGTTAGATGAATACTAAGTGGAAACATCTACTTTTGTGGATCATCTAATATTATCAAATAACCCTTTTGTGAAATACCAATCATGGAAGTTTTTGAATAGTTTTATAGTTTAAATATTAAAAACGTTCTTATTTATTTATTTATTTTTTATTTCAAGAATTTATATAATAGACTTTTACTACATGATTATTTAATGGCTTTTGGCACCCATATTGAGGATGTGTTAACTAATATGAAAACTTTAAACCATTATAGAATGATGCAATAAGAAATCCATCCGAAAATACCCAAGATTATTATTATAAAGCACAATCCGTAAATCCTCCAAAATCCATCCAATTAAAGAGACTTTATTGTAAGTAATATTGATTGTGGAACTTCAAAATCCATCCAATTCAATTATTGAATCTAATTTGATAATTGTTCAAATATTTTATTCTCACAATTCATACACACATAAAAACTAAAAAAAGAATAATTCCTTTTGTTATTAAAACCCTAAAAATATAAAAATATTTAGTCATTCAAATTCATTGTACTTTACATTCATACTAGGGATCTATATATAAACCTTAGGTACATCAATACCGCTCATTCACTATTTTGGTAGTTGAAAACATGAGTGTTAAGGGATGGAGATCACCTACAAATGCAAATGAACTAGTCCATGGTGTATTGCTTTGACTTTATGCACTTGTTGTGCTCTCATTGGTTTGGTCACTCTTCATCATGTTCTCATTCATTTTTTCTTGTTCATTAGTTTTATTTCCTCCAAAATGCTTCCTCATAAACTCAATCTTCGTAGCATCAGCTATAACCTCTATTGAATCTAGAACTAATCTAGGAGCATCTATGTTGCCTTCAAGCATGGTTGTCAAAATTGCAAATTAACTTGTACGTTTGTACAAATTTACGAGTTTGTGACCATATTTATTGTTAACTCGCATACAAAATCGATTTGTTGGTAAAATTGCATTAAAATCGTGATTTTGTGGATGGAATCATTAAAATCGTGAGTTACATTGTGTTTTAACCGATTCTAGTTAAATTGCAAGTCTAGAGCCATTTTGGTCAAAGTCCAAGACTACAATGGGTCGCCACCAAGTTTAAAATAAGCCCATTGCCTAGCCTAGGTCGTGGTCACGTGTTCATTTCTGTTCAGCGTGGCTCTAGCTATAATTTGGTATGTTCTTCATCTTCTCTTCATTCCTACCTTTGGCCTTTGCAACTCTATTCCCTTCTCAGTTGTTTCACAAGTCATAACAATCTCAACTTAGTTGCATCGATTTTTGTCACATCTTTGATTCTCCATTGTTCATTCACTTCATAGTCACAAGACAACCGATCTTCAAGGTGAAAGAGTTGCAGTAAACTGCCATTCACCATTGCATCGTGGTTCGCACCACATCACATCGGCCTTTTTTTAGGTAATCAATCACTTCCACGTTCCAGGGTTGTTATATTATGTTATTATCGTTATGGGTTATGGGTATTTTCTATTTGACTTGTCTTGATTTGTGATTCCATTTCTTGATCTTGATTCCTTTTTCCATGCAAGGGTTTCTTTGTTTGGTTGTTATAAAACTCATCGACTAGCTAAACCCATTGTTCAATCAATCAAACTAGGTAAATCTTGATTTGATGATAGTTCAACCAATTGAATTACTAAGATGGTTGACTAAACCTACCGAGCTAGATAAACTCCACAATAGAGACCATAAATATAGTAGCAACCTAAGCATTTCTATTTATAAGCTGGTTGTTTCTAACCTTCAAAATGGGAATGGACACGGTGGCGAAGGTACTTCAAGAATTCCTTCAAGCATTTTTGTAAACTTCCTCATCGAAGGCCTTATTGAAGGTTCTTCTTGAATAGACCATATAGCAATCATAACCATCTTATGGCAGTGTAAGTGTGAGTGTATGACTCTAATTTATCTTATTCCTTTGGTGGCAGTGTAAGTGTGACTCTGATTTATAGTTTGAATTGATAGAAGCTTACCCAATTTTTGAATTACAATCTATTTAGTTTCTAGTTTGCTTTTTGCAAATTGTAGATTTTGATTAATATAGCTAGAGTTTAACCAAACCTTTCATTTTTGCACTTACAATGTGTAACCAATTAATTGAGCTGTTTGAACTTAGGTAGAGGGGGTAGCTGGCAACTCACTGGCTAAGAGAACATACTATGAAGGGGCTAATGATGGTGGAATATGTGAAATTAGGGAAGATGGAAGTAATATGACTTAGAGTATGTTTTTTGATGGAGATATAAGAGACACGGGCTGACACACGGCTTGTCACACGGCCGTGTAGTGGCTGAAAGGAACTCACAGAAGCATACATGGCCTCTACACACGGGTTAAAGCACGACCGTGTACTCGACCAGAATATTTCACAGAAACATACACGGCCGTGTATCACGGCCGTGTATTTGATCAGGGTATCCTACAGAAGCAGGCACGGCTTCCATACACGGCCAGGGACATGGCCATGTATTCGATCAGGAACATTCACAGAATCATACACGGCTTAGAGACACGGCCGTGTATGCGACCGTATACTGTGCTCGTCGCATGTCTAGAAACATACACGGCCTAGAGGCACGGCCGTGTATGCGACAGGTTATAGACGTGTATTTTTTTTATTATCAAATACATTTCGTGAGAGAATTTCTCCCTTTTTCGGGTTGTGCGTAACCAGATTTGCATCAAAGAGTGTTTCTTTGTTATGTGAAACCAATCCATATTCGGATTTGTTTCGTTTCGCTTTCCGCGCTGCATCAGTTAGTATCAGAGCAAGGCTATTTCCTATGGAGATGTCAACTCATCAAGGCGATGATAGTGGTCGTGTTCTTGACGGTGTTCAAGATGCGAGGTTTCAAGGGAACTATCAATGGGTTCCAAGGGCAGAGTTCGACGCAATGCATCAGAAGGTCGGGCGTATGGAACGGCGCCTTGATGAACTAATCGAGCGTTTCGATGCTCTAGTGGTAGACCCCAATAGGGTTGGAGGCGCTGGCAGGAATCCACCACGTGCGGTAAAGGAATTCGGGGGACGCGTAATCCGACCTGTCGTTGAGAACAGGTGGAGACGTGTGGAGAGTGAGGAGTCTAGTGAAGAGAGTGATGATACGTACGGGAGTAGGCTGCGGCGAAGGCGTGGTGGAAGAGGTGGTGGTCATCGGATGGCTCATCATGGAAACCACCCTATGATCAAGGGGATGGCGGAGACTACCGTTTGAAGGTCGACATTCCATGGTTCGATGGCAGCCTCAACATCGAAGGCTTCCTTGATTGGCTTGCGGAAGTAGACCGGTTCTTTGACTACATGGAAATCCCTGAGGACCGTCGTGTAAGGCTAGTGGCATGCAGGTTGAAGAGTGGTGCCTCGGCATGGTGGGAGAGGCTACAAAGTAGGAGGCAGAGGGAAGGAAAACACCCAATGAGATCATGGTATCACATGAAGCAGTTGCTGCAACATGATTTCCTCTCGCCAGACTACGAGCAGATATTGTTCCAACAATATCAGCGGTGCTGCCAGGGACAACGTTCCGTGCATGAGTATTGATGGGTGTCGAATCCAACAAAAATAAAACCTACTCCTAGACAATTATATGATTTGCATATAGTGGTGAGTAGGGTCGAATCCACAGGGATTAGTAAAGATATTTCTATTCAATGAGAACAAAGAGGAAAAGAAAAATGGGGGGTTTTGTTTGTGAATCAAAATAGAATAGGACAAGGTAAGAAAATCGGATATTAATAAAAACTTAGCCAAAGGAATCAAGATAGTTTAATTCTATGAATTGATCATCGATGCAAATATCTTCTATTCTTAGTTCTAGATAAACTGGTTATGGTTATTAACAAGCTCTAACAACCTATCTCTCCTTACTTCCTCGATAACCTCCAACAAGCGCTTTGAATTATTTCCCTTATTGATTAGACAACCCTAGACAAGCGCTTAGGATTTAATCTATCAATAGCATTAAAATCTAGAGAGACCACCAATTCATGCCAGTAGATTATAAGATAACCTATTTAAACATGATCATACACCTCCATAACATGAATTCGATCATCTATTCTTATAACCAAACATGTTATCGTGTCACTAAGACTGGAACAATCAAATAATTACGGATTTGACGTGCTAGTTGACAATATATTATCTTGCTAATTAAGTAGAAGAGCTCTATTCATACCGATCAACAAAATAATAATGACAAAACGATCAGAAGATATATGAATACCCAAAAACAAAGAATGGAACAAATACAAGTCAATTAGACCTCACAATTTGTGGAGAATTAAACATCTATGACCCTTTGGCTAGAAAAGTAGCTTAGCTACACATGTTCACACGAAAAACGAAAATAAAAGATAAAAACATAATGAAACCCGAATTGCTGCTCTGCCTCCGGCCTTCCTTCTTGTTTCCCAGATTAAAGATTGAAAGATCTCGATTCCAAAATCTCCCTAACCCTCTAGGGTTGGTTCTATTTATAATGTTTGAGGGATGGCATGTAATCTTTTACTAGCAAGATACGAAAATATCTTTCCTTTTTCAAGTAGATTTCGACAAGTGAAGATTCGTCCGCTTGGCACGCCCCACCACACGGCCGTAGGTCAAGCCGTGCCATCCTTTGTGCATATTTCGCGTATCAACTTCCGTGTCCAGTGTGTAGCACGGCTCCACACACGGCTAGATGTCCAACCGTGTCTTCCTCTGTGAATAATCAACAAGTCTTCATCCTTGTCTAGTGTGTAGCACGGCTCCACACACGGCTAAATCCTAGACCGTGCCTTCCTCTGTCAAAATTCCACAAGTTTTTCTCCTTGGCTCGTCTAGCTTCCACCACGGCTCCAACCATGGTTTAGCCCACGGCTTCCACCACGGCCGTGCCCTAGGCCGTGTCTCTCCTTCTCTTCATGCAGTGTGTGGCACGGTTCACAACATGGCTAGATCTCAAACCGTGCCTCCTTCTGGTGGTGTAATTCCTTGTCTTGATCCAAGTTGTAAATGACTTCTCTAATTTACTTGAATTAGCATCCTTGACTCCATTTTACCTGATTTATCACCATGATTAGAATTAAGTACCATTTCCTTATGATTTCTATAAAATCAATAATAATTTAACACAATTTATACTATAAAGATTGAGTATAAAATGGCTCTATTAAGTATACGGCGGAGTTCATGAGGTTGGCGGAGCGGAATGATTTGAGGGAGAGTGAAGGCCAGCAAGTTGCAAGGTATGTGGAAGGATTGAAACTCCAAATTAAAGACAAGATTAGGGTTACGATGGTGAGAACTCTTGTAGAGGCAAAGAATTTGGCTTTCCGAGCCGAACTTGTGTTGCAGGAACAAGGGAGTAGATATAGAGGGGGACGGAAGGGATATGTAGGAGAAGCTGTGGGTAGTGGTAGTAGATCGGCATTTGAGAAAAGTAGAACTACACCATATAAACCGACTGAGGACATGTCCAGGAGGGAAGAGAAAAGTGAGGGGAAGAAGCCGATGGAGCAGAAGGGAGCTCAAAAACAGCACAATCCCTATGCCAAACCTATATTGGGCAAATGTTTCCGATGCAATCAACCGGGTCATCGGTCAAACGAATGTCCAACGAGGAAGAGCGTAAACATCCTTGATAGGGAAGATGATGAGGAGATTTGCTGTGAGCCTGATGGAGAGGGAGAATATTATGAGGAAGAAGAAGAAGCAGCAGAACCAACTTATGTAATTCGGCGCATGATGCTCACCCCAAAGCAAGAAGAGATCACGTAGAGGCACCAGTTGTTTCGTACACAGTGTACTATCATGGGGAAGTTGTTTGAGCTAATAGTAGATAGTGGCAGTTGCGAAAACATCATAGGAAGGGAGGTTGTGAAACAACTGCAGTTGCCCATCGAGAAGCACCCGAATCCGTACACCATTGGTTGGATTAAGGCAGCCGAGAAGATTGAAGTCAAGGAGAGATGCAGGGTACCTTTCTCAATAGGGAAGTACCGCGATGAAGCATTCTGCGACATTGTAGACATGGATGCTTGCCACATCTTGTTCGGGAGGCCATGGCAATTTGATGTGGACGCGCAACATGCGGGCAAGGAGAATGTCTATGGATTGGAGAAGGAGGGTGCGAGATACACCTTATTACCGTTGAAGAGGGAAGAACGCGCTAAGGGAAAAAAGGTTGAGAGTCGTTCGTTCCTAACCGTCACTCAATCTGAGAAGGAAGTGATGGAAGACTTGAGGGAGTCGCGGGTGGTACACGCCTTCATTGTGAAAGGTGTGATAGAAGGAGAGGAGGAGGTTGATGGAGAGGCGCCAGGGGCAGTGAAGGATCTACTTGAGGAGTTTAAGGAGGTGGTTCTAGATGATTTACCCGAGGGGTTATCCCCTCTGAGAGACATTCAACACCAGATAGACCTGGTGCCCGGAGCTAGTCTCCCAAACCTCTCGCATTACAGGATGAGTCCCAAGGAAGCCGGGATTCTACAAGAGAAGGTCCAAGATCTTTTGGATAAAGGGTTTATCCGGGACAGCTTAAGTTCATGTGCGGTTCCAGCCTTGTTAACCCCCAAGAAAGATGGGAGCTGGAGGATGTGTGTTGATAGCCGAGCTATCAATAAGATTACCATAGGGTATAAATTCCCTATACCACGCATCGAGGATATGTTGGATCGTTTGAGTGGCGCTACTATCTTCTCCAAGATAGACTTGCAGAGTGGGTACCACCAGATTCGGATCCGTCTCGGAGACGAATGGAAGACGACGTTTAAGACCAAGGAGGGGTTGTATGAGTGGCTAGTGATGCCATTTAGGTTGAGTAACACACCGGGCACCTTCATGAGGGTAATGAACCAGGTATTAAAACCTTTCAATGGTCGTTTCCTTGTTGTGTACTTTGACGATATTCTAGTATTCAGTAAATCTGAAGAAGAACATTTAGAACATCTAAAGTGTGTGTTATCTGTACTAAAGGTGAACAAACTGTTCGCTAATCTTAAAAAGTGCACATTTATGTCAAGGCGACTGTTGTTCCTTGGGTTTGTGGTCAATAGTGAAGGAGTCATGGTGGATGACGAAAAAGTGAAGGCAATTAGAGAATGGCCTGTTCCAAGAACTGTTACAAAATTGAGAAGTTTCCTCGGCCTAGCTAGTTTCTACAGAAGATTCATTAGGAATTTTAGTACCGTTGCTGCCCCCTTAACTAAATGCTTGAAGAAGGGAAAGTTCCAATGGGGCGAAGAATCTGAATCGAGCTTCATGAACTTGAAGCAGAGATTGTGTAGCGCTCCTATACTAGCGCTACCGGACTTTGAGAAGTTGTTCGAAGTGGATTGCGACGCCAGTGGGGTTGGAGTTGGTGTAGTACTATCACAAGAGAGAAGACCAATAGCCTTTTACGGTGAAAAATTGTGCGAAGCAAGGAGGACTTGGTCTACATATGATAAGGAATTCTACGTCGTGGTAAGGGCCCTTAAAGTATGGGAGCACTATTTGATCAGGAAAGAGTTCATTTTGTACTCGGATTGTGGGGCTCTTAAACACTTGAGTGGTCAAACCCGAATTAGTAAGGACATGCACGTCGGATGGATTGAGTTCTTGCAGAGGTTTCCTTTTAGGTTAATGCACAAGTCGGGTGTGCAAAACAAGGTCGCGGACGCCCTGAGTAGAAGAGCGAATGTCTTACTTACTTTAAGTGCGGACATTGTCGGTTTTGAGAGGCTAAAGGAACTATATGAAAATGATAGCGACTTTAAGGACACTTGGATTAAGTGTGCCAACAGAAAACCGTGTGACGACTATCATATCCATGAGGGGTACTTGATGAAAGGGAATCAGCTGTGCATTCCTGAATCTTCCTTACGGGAAACGCTTATTCGAAATCTGCATGGTGGAGGACTGGCGGGACATATGGGTAGAGATAAGACCCTAGCCGCAATTACTGAAAGATACTTTTGGCTTCGGTTAAGGAGGGATGTGTATCGGATTGTGGAGAGGTGCTACATTTGCCAGGTGTTTAAGGGGCAATCCCAAAACACTGGCCTATATACTCCTCTTCCCGTGCCATCAAACATTTGGGAGGACTTATCGATGGACTTTATACTTGGTTTGCCTCGTACCCAACGAGGTGCTGACTCCGTGTTTGTTATAGTTGATATGTTTTCCAAGATGACTCATTTCATTCCTTGCAGGAAGACCGCCGATGCACGGGTTATTGCGCGGCTGTTCTTCAAGGAAGTGGTGCGGTTGCATGGAGTCCCAAAGTCCATTACTTCCGAAAGGGATAGCAAATTCCTCAGTCACTTTTGGAAGACTCTCTAGTATATGTTTGATTCGTCACTGAATTACAGCAGTACCGCTCATCCTCAAACTGAGGTGACTAACAGGACCCTCGGAAACCTTATCAGAAGCATCTGCTGTGAGAAGCCGGGACAATGGGATCAAGCATTGGCTCAGGCGGAATTCACTTACAATAGTTCCATCCACTGAACTATTGGGAGGTCACCATTCTCGGTGGTATACACCAAAACACCACAACATGCGCTAGACTTGATCAAATTACCCAATGATATGGTGGGTGATGTGGCTGCTAAACATATGGTGGAACAACACCAAACCACTGCTGAGGAAGTTAAACGAAAGATAGAGGAGTCCAATACCCGATACAAATGGGCTGCAGATAAGCATAGACGGAAGAAACTTTTTGCCGTGGGCAATCAAGTAATGGTTTACCTCCGATGAGAGCGTTTTCCTGTAGGTAAATATGAGAAACTTCAACCTAAGAAGTACAGACCTTATGAAGTTGTGCATAAGATAAACGACAACGCGTATGTCGTACAACTCCCGGAAGATATGAATATCTCTTGTACTTTTAATATTGTGGACTTATCACCTTTTCACTCTGATGATACGCCTTTATATCCTGACGAGAACTCGGGGTCGAGTTCTCCATTGGTGGGAGAGAATGATGGAGATACAAGAGACACAGGCTGACACACGGCTTGTCACACGACCGTGTAGTGGCTGGAAGGAACTCACAGAAGCATACACGGCCTCTACACACGGGCTGAAGCACGGCCGTGTACTCGACCAGAATATTTCACAGAAACATACACGGCTTCCATACACGGCCATGTATCATGGCCGTGTATTCGATCAGGGTATCCTACAGAAGCAGGCACGGCTTCCATACACGGCCAGGGACATGGCTGTGTATTCGGTCAGGAACATTCACAGAATCATACACGGCTTAGAGACACGGCCGTGTATGCGACCATGTACTGTACTCGTCGCATGTCCAGAAACATACACGGCCTAGAGGCACGACCATGTATGCGACAGGTTATAGACGTGTATTTCATTATTTATTTCCACGTGTACGCTTAGATATTTTCCTTTTAGATATTTTACGGGGAAGTATAAATACTCTTTTGTCAGATATGTTAGGGTTACGTTTTGTTTTTATTATCAAATACATTTCGTGAGGGAATTTCTCCTTTTTCTGGGTTGTGCGCAACCAGATTTGCATCAAAGAGTGTTTCTTTGTTGTGTGAAACCAATCCATATTCGGATTTGTTTCGTTTCGCTTTCCGCGCTGCGTCATTTTTAAATAGTAACTGATAAGTAATTGAAACAATGATATAGGAATACGAACTTAGGAAGCTGCCTTCTTATAACATGGCTAAGCTTTGGAACAAAAAAATAAATAAATAAATAAATTGATAGATAGAAAAAGAAAAGAAAGAAACTATATGCTATTTACAATTTACATATTGCAAATATGACATTGGAACAAGGTTTCTATTGATACAAGTAATTGATAGATTCTTTTGGATTTTATCATCTAAATAACTCTCTCCATGTGTTCAACTCCATTAACTCTATATTGGATCTAATTTAGGTCATAAATTGGCTACATTTTTAGATGAGTTTAGTAATAGGCTAATAGCTATATGTTTGTTTACACAAGAGTGTTCCTTACATGGATTTCTTTTCAAAGAAAAAAAAATTACAAATTGGTGGAAGTGGAACACGGGTAAGCTAAGGTACAATTAATCAATTTATGAATAAAGATTTGAGAGAAGAATGTTGCTAACAAATTGCTCGTTTTTTCTGCACTAGTGCAATTCCATTTAGTTGTGTAAAAAATACAATGTTTGCTAAGATGCTTCAGGTGGTTGGTAGATATGGTTGTGGTCTTAAACTTCTTTCCTATCTTGAGCTAACAGTCACTTATTTGAAGAAAGAAATAGCTCAAACAATGAAATTACTTGAAGACTACAAAGCAGAATGGAAAAAAAAAAAACCCGATTATTCCAATATATCTAATGCATGGACTGATAGAAAGAGGTGTTCTATATGCAATTTCATGGTGAATAGCCCTAAAGGAACAATGTTCTTGTCGTCTATAATTTCTTTTGATATATCTAAGACAATCAACAAAGTTTTTGCAATGTTAGATGATATTGTGGAGAAGGTTAAAGAGGAGAATGTTGTACAAGGAACAAGATAATTTAAAAATTTTTCATTTATATTCCTAATCCGATTTACATTAGATCCTATGCTCATCTACTATAAATCCTCGATTTGAACTAGGAATTTTATTATTTATTTAGAATCGCCACCCAACTAAAGTTGGGAAAAATGATTGAATTAGAACTAATTAAGCGGATTAATTCTAATTTAAACAACTAGTTGACGAAATATCCTCTTTTTATTTTTATAAATGAAAAAGAAGAAGGAAAAAACTAGAGATTCTTGACTCGGGGGCTATCCTATTAAAACCCTAAAGTTACCACCTTATCTTTCTGAAATTTGGATCATGTTCCGATATCTTTTATCATTATATATATATATATATATATATATATATATATTTATAAAAGAAGAAGATGTTAAAAATTACACTAATGATTTGGAAAATGATTTTTTTTTTCTTTTTAGAGTTATCTCGTAATGGTGCTTACGTACTCGCTATTTAGGATCAAATAAGTCGTAGTTCACTTTTTATAAAAAAGTTTTAGTGGATTTGTTTAAGTTTTAATTATGAAAACACGTTTGGTTTATGTTTATTATTAGTTTTTTTTTTAAGATTTAAAAAAACCTAAGCCTAAGCTTTATTATTTTGTTTTCTAAAAAAATTTGATTTAAGAAAAACCAATTTTTAATTTAAAAAAGATTTTTCTAAGTGATAAAATAATTTATTATTAATTTTAATTCATATTATTAATCTATCTTTACCTAATTCTAATTAAAATTTTTTATTTTATTTTATTTTTTCATTATTATATTATTATATTATTATTTTTTATTATTTTTATATTAAACTAAACATATCTATTTATTAAAATTCTAAAACCTAATTAAAATCCTAACATTTTTTTAATTTTTGAATTGTAAAAAATTTATTTCTAATAAGTATCTAAATAAAATAAATAAATAAATAAATAAAATTGACTAACTTAGATGTCGGTCGGTCGGGTTAGGTTGAATCACGTCGATTGGAGGGTCTTTGTCGACGACGTTTCAGCAGCTTTCGAGGGCAGTTGAAGGCTGTTTCCAAGCTTTTCAAGGGTGGATAATCTAACCATGGTGGTGGATTTCTTAAGAAATACCTCCTGGTGGTGGTTCTTAGCTTGGTCGACAGTCGCAGCAAAGAGGGAACTCCGACGAGCTTCAAAACCTCTGATTTTTTACTCTTTTCTCACTTTTGATCTGTAATCTATCTTCCCCACGTTTTTCTCTATTTATAGGCACTAGAAATCGAGTTGGATAAGCTCGGATTTCCCTCCAATAGGCATAAATCGTATCTTTAGTTGAAACCTAAATCCGATTTGCTTTAGATTCGTCTAAATATTTGATTTTATTACGATTTGTGTTAATTGGATGATGTTTATCTTATTTTTGTTAAAGATTTGTGTAAAAAATCACATTAAAACGGTCGAATTTCATTTTTCCCACAATCGGTGAGCATTTCGGACGGAGGTTGAAGATGATCACGCACTTGATGTGTACACTCCCTTCGACCAATCACAAGCTGACACATGTCCTATGTAAAGAAAAAAATTTGCAAAACTCGAATTACTTCCCCTACGATTCAAACCCCTGACAAAGCCTTCCTCCCCCGCACGCAAGGTCGGAGCCCGGACCAGTTGGGCTAACCCAATTCTTGGTTTTATTTTACATGCATATATTATACATAAGCATGGCAATATATATTAATTTTATATTATTTTGAAATTCTAAAATTTTTTAAAAGTTATTTAACTTCTTTTATTATTATTTCTATCATTATTTCCCAAAATTGGGATATTTTTCCTATTTATTTTATTTTTTCAATATTTATCCTTTATTTTTTTGCTAAATAGAAGAAAAATTAAAAAAAAAATGAAAAATTACAAAATTGATCACTATTTGTAATTAAAGGGCAAAAATGAGGTATTTATAGCTACCCTTCTTTGTAGTAAAGTTTGAAAATCGTATCATTCCCTCCATGTTGAAAAAGATTCGACCTCGAATCTGTATCGTCCATCCTGCTAGACCACATAAATAAACTCCTCTTTCCCTTGGGCTTCTTAAGGCAAATCAGTCTTGTTTGTTGTACCTCAATTGGACTCATAGGAAGAAGCTTGTATGCCTTGTCCTGTTGCTGAATGGTATACTCATTGGTGTATCCATCATACTTAGCTCTGAGGTCATACTGCTAAGGTCTTCCAAGGATTAAATGTGTAGCTTCCATGGGAGCTACATCACAAACAATCTCGTTAGTATAATCACCAATAAGTAATGGAACACGAACCTGTTTGTGTACATGAACAGCTCCCTATGGACTCAACCAATGAAGTGCATAAGGTCTTGGATGCTGCTCTACCTGTAAACCCAACTTAGTAACCCAGCTTGCTGAAGCAACATTAGTGCAACTGCCGGTGTCAACCACAATCAAACAAGTCTTCCCCTGCACCATGCCTTGGATATGAAATAAATTCTGATTAGGAACAACTTCATCCTACTAAACCATTAACAAGTCTCCCTGTACCGGTTTCGCTATAATGTCTTCATCTTCCTCTTCTGCCTCAGTACTCTTCTGTTCTTCTTCCTCACTTTCAACTTTCCCCCCTTTATGACCATAACCCTTTTATTAGGACATTGAGAATATGACCAAGTCCTAAACACTTAAAACATTTTATATCCCTACTCTTCTTCTGTTGTGTTTGGTCAACAGCCTCACTAGCGACTGCCTTTCCTTTTTTCCTTCCTTTCCTTCTCCCTCTCACCATCATCTGACTTATGGTGGTGATATGATTTTTGATCCCGCCTGCGCTGATACCGCTCAACCCGACTGGCTAATTTAATCACATCCTCAAGAGTCTGATAATGCTGGAGTTCCACTACATTGACAATGTCCATCTTTAACCCATTGATGAAACAAGCTATGGATTCATCTGATGATTCCCTAATATCACACCTTGCCATTAGTGTCTCAAACTCTTTCACATACTCTTCTATGCTTTTCTTACCCTGCCTCAAGGATTGCAACTCCATCAGCATCTCTTGTTTATAGTAATTTGACACAAATCTACGTCTCATCAACTTTTTCATCAAAGCCCATGAACACACTTTCTCCTCATCCGCCCTATGTCTTTCAGTTTGTAGTTTATCCCACCACAGATTAGCATATTCAGAAAATGCTAGAGACGCCAATTTCACCTTCATACGCTCATCCCACTCATAACAGTCAAACACCTTCTCAACCCTTGGCACCCAGTCTAGGAATTCCTCTAGTTTACTACTACTAGTGAAAGGTGGAATTTTTAGCTTAATGTTTTCAATCCCCTTACGCCTGTCATCATTGTTTCCTCTCCTACTCCTTTCACTACCAGCATCAGATTCACCACTAGAATGTCTCCTCCTAATTCTTACACCACTATGGCTCCTTCTATCCCTAACCTCAAATCTCTCCATAATCAATTTAATATTTTCTTGGATTTGATTGAACTCAGCCCTAGTCACAACCTCACCCCCATTATCAGCACTATTCCCATTGTTGTTGTTATTAACACTTCCATGCGACGACATCTCTACCACTTAAAATTGTCAGCAATAGAAATTCACAAAATCCCCAATTCTCACCAACAGCCCAAACACCAATTCACACCAATTCAACACCCAATAATTGAATTCAGCAAAGATATTCACAAAACCCCAATTCTCAACAACAGCCTTAAACACCAATTCAACACCCAACAATCGAATTCATAGCAACACTTATCAAAATAAATTCCCAAATTTTCCAACCAAAGGTAGTATTGAATTAAAACTATAAATGAGTTGAGATTCAACAGCCTTACCGATTTGACATTAGGTTACCTTAGTGAGTTGAAAGGTTCATTGATGACGATGTTCACTTCAAGTCACTGGAAATCATGTAAGTACTTAACCACAAGTGATGGAAAGCGGATCCAACAAGTGGTTTTGGATAGTAGGATTTGGAAGAATGTTATCGCTTGCCTTAAAGCAGCATTTCCCCTTATTAAGTTCTTAGATTAGTAGATTCTGATGATCAACCAGCTACGGGTTTCATTTATCCAAAAATGGACTGTGCTAAGGAAAAAATTAAATCAAATTTCAACAATGTGAAAAAAGGTAATATTTCAACTTATTAGATATATATATATATATATATATATATATATATATATATATTACGTTAGTGTTCATTTTAATGTTTCATTTGTAAATTGAAATCATATTTATTAAATGTATTTATGGGCCTATTTTCAAGATTATTAACAAGAGATGAGAGCTTCAACTTCATAGACCATTGCATGCTGTAACTTATTATTTGAATCCCCATTACCATTATAGTCCTGATTTTAAAGTTGATACTAATGTCAAGATTTCATTATATGGTTGCATAGAACATATGGTTTCTAATCCAACTGAAAGGTCTAAGAGTGATACATAAGTTGAAAGATTTAAAGATGCTAATGGACTATTTGGTATTGAAGCTGCAAAGTTAGCAAGAGATAAAAAAGCTCCAGCTAATTGGTGGGATTCATATGGAGATGAATGCTTAAAACTACAAAAGTTTGTTATTCGTGTTTTAAGTTTAATTTGTAGTTCTTTAGGTTATGAGTGTAACTAGAGTGCATTTGAAATGGTACGATACATATAGTTCTTTTATTTGATTTTATATGTTATTATTAGGATTATGAATCTTATAAAATTATATTTATATATAATCTTTTTCATTTTTAGGTCCATACTAAAAAAAGGAATAGGTTGCATCAACAAAAGATGAATGATTTAGTGTTTGTAATGCATAACTTGAAATTAAGAAATAGGAAAAAAAGGTGCATTGCTAACACTTCTACTTTCACTATTGAAGATCTCTCGTCTGATGATGAATAGATAGTTGAAGAAGAAAATGTGGTTAACTCATCAAATGAGAATGAGGGTGTGTTGCATATCCTTCCAAGTGCAAGGGGTGAAGAAAAATATGATAAAGAGGAGGAGAAAATTGATGCTTATGTGAATTTGGAGAGTCTTAGAAGTAAGTCCCCAATCCTAGATGATTTAGACATTCATGATATTGATGATGTTGAACGTGAAGCTGAAATGCAAATAAGAACTTCAAAAGATTTGGAATTAGAAGATATGGAAATCATTGGTAGTAGTACACCTCATGATGACGTTGACATTAGTGAAGAAGAAGATGATGAAGATGCAGATAATGATGGTGATATAGATGAGAGAGATGGTGGAAATTATGATGATTTACTTTAGTTGTTTTGTATTATGATTTATGAATTCATAACTTTTATTAGGACTTATGATTGATTATCTTTATAGTTGATTATCTATATTGCACAACTTATGCTTGATTATCTATGTTATGACTTTTATTACGATTTATAACCAAAATATATGTTAGTTTTTTTTTTTATTTCTCTTATCCGTTATATTTTTTAGTGACTATTTCAGGTAAATTTACAATATTTGAAATTTATTTTACAAAGGTTATAAAAACTTACGTTTCTATGTTCCATTTCTACGGATCCCCTAGCGATTCTACGTAAAATCACGATTTTGACAGCCTTGCCTTCAAGCATGCTTAGCACTAAAGACATTGCTGGCCTAGCTAATGGAGATCCACTAGTACATTGCAAAGCTACACTGATCATCATTGTCACTTGTCCTTTGTTGACATCTAAACCTAATCTTAGATTAACTAGCTCAATTAATTTTCCTCTCACTTTCAGAACTCGGGCCTAGAGAATAGAGAGATGGTAAACATTTGTTATATGTAAATTACAAATCAAATTTTCTATGAGTTTGTGATACGTGTGATGCCATAAACCAATGTGCTATAGGGGTGAAAAATAACAAGAAGAATGGTAAATTAGTGGTAGTTCATAAATTAATGTTGTTGTTAAGCTAGGGTAGTAATTTCTATTTAATTTTTGCAGTAGCTTGTCTATTAGGGACATATTTTAAATTTTATAAGATGAAAAACATTGTAGAATATATCTTACTACTACAATATACTTGTAGGATAATAGTACAAAAAGAAAGTACTAGGATGATATAGTAACACCACATTTTGCAATAGATTTTTGTTTTGCAAATTATGGAAACAAATATCCACAATATATAGACTATTGCTGCAATGACATAAAAATTTCTTAGGTTATCAACAATAACATTATTTATAAACACACTCATTTGTGCATCATTTCATTTTTTTTTAATTTTTAGTTATTTATACTATAACTTAACCTTACATGTATTATCAATGTATGTCTATGTATGGATAATTAGTATCAACACATTACACATTCAATGATTAGATGTGGTTACCTTTAGGTAAAGGTGTACAGTTGCACCAAGAACATTCTATTCCTTTTTAAGTGTCCTATTTTTTAAGCTTGCAAAAACTTCAAGCTTCAAATATGATGACCACACAAAAGCTAGTATTCAATTACCTAGTCTAAAAGAAGAAAGCACTCATTATTTTGTCAAGTAATGTTGCTTTAGCCACTAACAATTTCTAAGGCAACAATTCCAAAACCTTAAATATTTTCCTTTTCTGTTAGGTGACTATATAGTGCATATTTCGGGACTATATATCCACTGTGATATGAAAAAAAGAGTTAAAAAAGTATACAAACCCAATCCTTTACTTAAGTACGATAGGAACTCAAGCAATGTAGTGTAGGAATTAAAGACAAAAGCTTTCATAAATTGCCTTATATAGAAACTAGCCATCCTAAAAAGCTGGAAAAAGCCATTGATTTTAGATCACATAAAGTGTTCTGTCAATGATGCTTCACTTCTCAATTTATTTCTTCTGATCTTATGTACAGGCAAATAAATTGCTTATAAGAACAACATTTCATTGAAATACAGACCATATATGATTTTTTTTCTCCATCTTCTTATATTCCTCTAATTTCACATGTTCATTTTAATCTTCTTGCATTAAAAGATTTGATTGACCACAAGGAAATGTCAAGGTTATATGGCAAAGGCTCACTGGTAAGAAATTTAATTTTGTTTTAATCATTTCCTTGTGTGGTAATTTTAAACAATTATAGAATGCAATTTAATTAACAAAAGAATTTAATGTAAAAATTGAAAAATAATGATGGACTTTAATAAGCATGTAGATTTTTTATATTTAGAAATTTATTTATTACTTGCTCACTTGGCCAAGCATGCTTAATAAATTTTATTTGGGATATATGCATAGGAAGGCCTATCCCTTCATATTTTTTTTCTTTTTTTTTTTTCAAACCTTTTAAAAGTATCAACTGAGTCTTAAAATTCTTGTTTGAGGATAAGGTGGTTTCAATTGAACAAGGCATGTGATATATTGACTAAAAAGGACTAAAGACTTAATTGAAAAATATATAGAGGTTGCAATATATTTTTCTCTCTCTGAAACTATTGCAATTAAACATGAAAATGTTGCGTAATATTCATAATTTTTCTTTTTAAATCCACACTGACCTATGGGACTAGAATAATTTTTTAACTTTGTCATAAGGTTTCTCAATGATTGACATTACTCTATCCTTTACGGTGTGGAGCATCGTCACAAAGTTGTGGCAGCAATTAATAAAATTCCACGCAAGTCTAAAGATGAGCAAAGAAGGCGTTTTTACTAAGCTCCAGCAACCCGACTGCATATTAGAGCTTGCACACGGTAAGTGGAATGAGATAGATATAGAGATTGAGAGAGAGATTCAGCGAGTGAACTGTACATCAAATCATTGTGAAGGTGGTAACCGTAGACTTGTGGTCTTGCGCCTTTGTCTATGCAAAGACTAGGATATGAACTCTTGTTAGGACCCACAAAGATAGCAACATGTAAACCGAAAGTATATATTGCAATTTTTTTCTTTTACACTATTTATTCCGGTTAAAATTTATAGTTGTAAGATATTTATAATTTGTAGTAATATATAATGATGAAAGACTGTAGCTAGAGCTAAGGAAATTGGTAAATAGAAAATAAAGGAAATGATTTACTTTTTTTTTTTTAAAAAAAAGAAAGAATTAAACTTTTAATTTTTAATATTTTCTTGTTTTTCTATTTGAATTCTCAATATTTTTAAAACCTTATAAGAAATTAGTTTCATTAAATCTATTAAGTTTCTCATCAATCCGTAACATGCATTAATTTTAAATTGATTTATAATAATTAAATTGATAAAATAGTGATATTAAATATGTTTATTTACATAATATTATAAAAATAATATTAAATATATTTAATTATACAATATAATAAAAAATAGTAAAATAATAATTAAAATTAAGAAAATGGCTGAAAAAATTAATGTGTATCTTAAGCATCTTAGCCAACTAGCTTAAGAATAATCAGAAATCAGTACATACTCAAAATTGATAAATATTAAAAATTAAAAATATTTTTTTCTTAAAAAAATAAATATTATATTTTTATTATATTATATTAACATTTTTTATAATAGTTAACTACCATAAATATGAAATGAGCTGCAACTTTAACATCCTCTGTTAGCCGCCGCTGAAAATCGTTAATAACAGCAAACCTTTAGAACTATTAAGGTAATATTTTAGATCATAAACCTGGTGCTTTTAAAAAGTCGAAAAGGAAAGAGAGAACTTCTATTAAATAATCTTGACTTTTTAGAGAGATGTCGCCTTCACTAGCTACAGTGCTACACGAATTAATAGTCGATGCAACTTGCAATAGACACAGAGGATTAAATACAACTACCACGGGCCATATCTCATTATATATGGATGATATCTATGTAATGTAAAAGAAAAAAAAAAATCTTTAAAGTTGTTAAAAGTTATAATTAATTCTCTTTTGACTTGATTGTTATTTCTTATTATTTTAACTCTTGTAAGTATTTATCTGTTAACATATCATTTAATTAATCATATTTATACAAATGAGTCTGAACTTGTTCACGTAAATGGCCTAATTTAACTCCTATGACATGGATTTAATAGTTTTCAGGTATATATTTGAATCATCAACCATATAATGTTTTGTTGATGGCTACGAGATTTAATCTATCCTTTGGCTTCGCAATTACGACGGGCGTCAGTCTCTCTCCATCACTTTCTCTTGCAATCAAGTAAGCTTTCGCACTATTTTTTATTTTGACATTTTTGGCCATAGATGCATCTTTGTTGAAACATTTTACTGATTTCAACGTCACTTAATGCTTTTGAAAGGGCATATCTCTTTATACTGTGTTAATTTTTCATTGCTTTACTATGATTTTCATTTTATTTTTAGAATCTTTATGTCTCCTTCATAAATTGTGTTCATATTTTATTTCCTTTATCCATCAACTAGATCATACATCTCTATCTTTCTTTCACACATATTCTTTCGAATCGAATCTATAGTCGCATAACTTGCTATATGAAAAAAAGAAAAAAAGAAAAGAAAAACAAGGAAAGCACAAAAGTTGATTGTACACCGAATTTTTTGCCAAAACGTCTTTTATTAAAAAAAGTTGTCGTCTATTAACATTTGCACATCAATTTTCTCTCCACTCATTTTATATTTTTAGATTTTAGTGATATAAATCAAATCTCACTGTTACTATGGCTTTAATTTACCATGTTACTTTAATTACATGTCTTCATGCATATAACGTCATTAATATTCAATCATTTACTTGGTTAATGGAATAAATTATACTCAATAAAACTCGTTATAGCTGCTAACTTATGAGTAACTTTTATTTCAACTAAGTGGCCCATGAATATTGACTCCCTAATCTAAGAGAGTAATGAATTTTATCTTAAATTATCACCATCATCTTTATATTTCATGTTGTGCTTAATAATTATATTATTTACAATATAAAATTCAAATTGTATTTAGTGGCATCAAAGCACATGTATATAGAATATATGAAAGTCTCAAGTTTAAAGATTTTTTTTATGTTCATTTATACGGAGGAGGGACCAATAATGTTAAACATGTGTTATCCTCTATTAGAAAGTTGCGTACAATGTATCCACTTAATTTTAAGCACCTACTTATATAACTTAAAGGTGTTTAGATTGTCTTTTTTCTTTCCCTTTTTTTGTGTATCTTATTTGAATTTGATATGAAATTTAATATTTGAAAAATTATTTTACCTGAATCTTATCTTAATAATTATGATAAAAATAGTAATTGGAAAATGAGTATTGGGAAATAAAAGTTCAGGTACTTTTAAGAGGAAAGGATTTAAAAGACATATTTTATGAAATGGAAAAAAAAAATGATATTAGTTGGTATTTTTGTAAAAATGAATAAAGTAATAGATAAATGAATCAAAATTTTTAGGGACACGTATGATTTCAACGTCATTTAATGCTTTTGAAAGGGCATATCTCTTTATCGACTCATATTGTGCCAATTTTTTATTGCTTTACTATGATTTTCATTTTATTTTTAGAATCTTTTTATCTCCTTCATTAATCGTGTTCACATTTTATTTACTTTATCCATCAACCAGATGATAGATCTCTATCTCTCTTTCACATATTTTTTTCAAATTGAATCTCTAGTCACATGCCTTGCTATATGACAAAAAAAGAAAAGAAAAAGAAAGAAATCACACAAAAGTTGAATGTACACCAATTTTTTTGCCAAAATATCTTTTATTCAAAATTTGTCATCTATTAACATTTGCACATCAATTTTCCCCCATTCATTTTATATTTTCAGATTTTAGAGATATAAATTGGTATAACATAGGAGATTTAAGTAAGTATTACAATTTTCCATCAAATGTTCTCAAATCCCACTGTTACTATGGCTTTAATTTGCCTTGTTACTTTAACTACATGTCTTCATGCATATAATGTCAATAATATTAAATGATTTACTTGGTTAATGGGATAAATTACACCCAATAAAACTCATCATATGGCTAACTTATGAGTCACTTGCAACCAAGTGGCAATATCGACTCCCTAATTTAATAGAGTAATGAATTTTATCTTAAATCATCACCATCATCTCTATAATTCATGTTGTGTCTAATAATTATATTATTTACAATTTAAGAATCAAATTGCATTTAATGGCATTAAAATGTGTATATAGAATATATGAAAGTCTAAGTTTAAAGATTCTTTTATGTTCATTCATATAGATGAGGGACCGATAATGTTAAACATGTGTTATCCTCTATTAGAAAGTTGTATACATAATATCCACTTAATTTTAAGGACCTACTTATATAACCTAAGGGTGTTTGGATTGTCTTTTTTCTTTTTCTTTTTTTTTTCTATATATCTTATCCAAATTTGATATGAAATTTAATATTTGGGAAATTATCTTATATGAACCTTATCTTAGCAATTATGATAAAATTACTGATTGGGAAATGAGTATTGTAAAATAAAAGTTCATGTACTTTTAAGAAGAAAGGATTTAAAAAACAAATTTTATGAATAAAAAAAAAATAAATATTAGTTGGTATTTTTGTTAAAAAAATAAAATAATGGATAAATAAATCAAAACTTTTAGGAATATGTATGATTTCAACGTCATTTAATGCTTTTGAAAGGGCATATCTCTTTATTGAATCATATTGTGTTAATTTTTTTATTCCTTTACTGTGATTTTCATTTTATTTTTAGAATCTTTCTATCTCCGTCATAAATTGTGTTCACACTTTATTTCCTTTATCCATCAAGTAGATGATACGTCTCTATCTTTCTTTCATATAATTTTTTCAAATCGAATCTCTAGTCGCATGCCTTGCTATATGAAAAATAAAGAGGAAAAGAAAAAGAAAGAACGCACTAAAGTTGAATGTACACCACATTTTTTGCCAGAATGTTTTATATTCAAAATTTTGTCGTCGATTAACATTTGTTCATCAATTTTCACTTCATTCATTTTATATTTTTGGATTTTAGTGATATAAATCGGTATAGCATAGGAGATTTAAGTAAGTATTGCAATTTTCCTTGAAATGTTCTCAAATCCCACTGTTTGTTGCTATGGCTTTAATTTGCCTTGTTACTTTAATTACATTTCTTCATGCACATAATGTCATTATTATTCAATCATTTATTTGGTTAATGAAATAAATTACACTCAATAAAACTCGTTATAGCTGCTAACTTATGAATCACTTTTATTTCAACTAAGTAGCCCATGAATATCAACTCCCTAATTTACAATATTAATGAATATTGTTCATGATTTTTAATGATTTATATTCTTATTCTTATATTTTTTAATAAATTTTTAATTATACTAGTGTTATTTTTATATTATATTTTTTAACATATTATGATTTTCAATATAATATGTTAGATTGCAAATTTGTTTACTAATAATATAAACGAGCTTACTATCGAGTGGGCTCACAAGATTAAATTGGATATTGAGCTTGGCTTACTTAAATAAATGAGCTTTATAGAGATTGCTTATAAACTATTAAACATATTATTTAAGTATATGTTGATGGAAGTTTTCAATGGTATTTGGATTAAAGTTTGATGTACCTTTTCTTAACTAATAGTGGTTAGAATAATTCACTTGTGAGTTATTCATTTATATTTTTGGAGTTATTGTTATATTAATATATAGTAGAGATGAACAGGTTGAACTTGCAAGGAAGATAAAGAACCTTAACGTATTGCTACTTAGTAGGGACATATGGTGGGCTATAACATTCCAAGTTTTAGAATGTTGCCGCTTAGGTAGTATCAGAGCTTAGGTTTTAATCTATAGAGTATAGGTTGTGTAAAATATACGTCATTTATATATTATAATTTAAAAGCTAAGGATAAGAAATGTAAATATTATCATTTTTTTTTGGGGGGGGGGGGTGTTCGGATTGGTCTTTTCGTGGTTGTAGATACCTTATTTTTGTCCTTATCTAAAATTTTTTGTAATAATAAATAAATAATTAAAAATGATAAAAAATAATAGTAATATAAAGGTCTGATTTATGAATTAGTAAAAAATAATAATAACAAGTATTATTATGAAGGAAAAAAAGTAGAAAACATAAGAAAAAAAATTGATTTTCAAAGGATTTATATAAAGAATGCTTGGAATGTTATAGCCCACAATATGTGGGATTTATTCCAAGTTTTAGGTGTATTCAAAGGATTTATATAAAGATTTAGATAAAAACAAATCTATTTTTTTTTAACAAACTAATGGATTTAGGTATATCCAAAGGATTTATATAAAGATTTATATAAAAACAAATCTAAATCAGTTAAATCGGAGGGTATTCCTTCTCATCTAAATCGGATTCGAATCAGATTAGATACTTATTGGGATTGATTTAATGAGTCTATAAATAGAACTCAGCCTCATAATACAAAAAGGGAAGGAAAATCTCATCTCTGATTGCACAAAAATTAAATCTACACCCACTTTCTCTCTCTAAACCTCCATGGTCGAACTGCATTATCTAGCTTCTTGTGACATCTTCCACGTAAACACCAACCGTGAGCAGGATAGGAGAGAGCTTATGGTTGTGTTCGATGCCACTGCTGTTCCCAAACCTGCAAATCTACAATCTCCAATGGCAGTTTCAAACCAACCCACAACCACCATGATCGAAGTTCGACACAGATCTAACCTACATTGACCTGTATCTAGGTAAGTATTATTATTCTTATTATTATTAATTTAGAGAAATTAGTTTATTTATTTTTGTTGACATCTCATTGATAAAAAAATGAAAATAAATCCGAAAAAATAATAAAAATAATGATAGTATGAATATAATTAGGTTAGTAACTATATCCTAATTAATTTAATTTAGAAAAAATAGTAAATCGAATAAATAGGAGGAACCATCGTGTAGGCCTTAAGTGTTGCGGTGTAACCATCACCTAAGGACGATTAGGTTCCAAACGTTTTTTTTAATATTTAGTAATACTTAATTTATAAACATAAAGATATAAAAATTGAAAAATTAAAAGAAAACCTAAAGATTCTATATTATCTTGAACATGGCTTTATTATGAAAAATTAAAAAAAAAATGCTTTCTTACTTATAAAAATGATTTTTATGAAATAAAAACACTCTAATTGGCATTTTCAAAAGTTAGGTCTTTAGTCTTTCAAAATTGGGAAGTTTAGGTTTAGAATTTTTTCTTTAAAAAAAATTTAAATGATAATAAATGTAAACCTGACCTGTTTTCTTAATTAAAATTAATTAATCCATTAAAGATTTATGAAAAGTGAACTACGACCTATTTCATCTCGAATAGTGGGATATAGGCATCCTTATGGGGTAACTCTAAAATAAATAAATAAATAAAATATTTTCAAATCATCATATCATTTTTTTCTAGTATTTTCTTTTTATGTTTAAAAAAAGAAGAAGATATCTTAACATAATTTAGATTTTAGAAGGATAATGTGATAACTTTAGGGTTTTAATAGGATAGTCCCCAAGTCAAGAATATCTGTTTTTTCTTTCTTCTTCTTTTTCTTTTCTAAAAATAAAAAGAGGAGATTTCGTCGACCAGTTGTTTAGATTAGAATTAATCTTCTCAATTAATTCTAATTCAATAACTTTTCCCAACTTTAGTTGGGTGGCGACTCCAAATAAATAATAAAATTCCTAGTTCAAGTTGAGGATTTATATTGCATGAGTATAGGATTTAATAAATTAGACTTGATAGTGGTTAAGGTATTTAAGCTTCACTTGACCTATTATCTTCCCTTTTCCCTCATTTGCACAATTGTGACCATAGAGGCACTCTTAGAGACCCATAAGGTGATCTAATAGAAGCTACATGATGAACCCACTTTTATTAGGTAAGGGTTTTGATCATTAAGTTGCACTTTTCTGATTGATTATTCATAGGTTTAAGTGAAATCGGTGACATGTTGATAGAGCTTAGAATAAGGAGTGAGACGAAACAAGTGTATGATCAAGCAATTAGAGGATTTCGATCACAAATTGAAACAAGTAAATGCATAAGATCCATATAATGTATTAGAATTAATAGGTTAATTGAACTAATTAGACTTAGATTCATAGAAATTAGGTTAGGGGATAATTGGAGAAGAGGAAAAAGGGATTTGTGATGGAACAGTGGAGTATACACCCAGGTGCACACCCATGTACCTACTCATGTCAAATGTTGAATGTATACAAAAAGGTACATAGTTATAGGACATGCTCATGTACTTGGGCATGCCAAATTATAAAAATTCACAAAAAGGTATGCAATCATAATATACACTCGTATACTCTACTGTGTCAAAGTACACGGCCAAATACTCAATTGCGTACTTAGGTGTGCTAGAAAACTATTATACATTGAAAGGTAAATGGCCACTAGCATGGTCGTGTTCTCTCCCATATTCCTTTACACAGCCACTTACACAACCGTATGGTTTTAAAACACTCACTATTCAATTATATTTTGTTTCCTTGCAATTCTCAATTAAGATTTATACACAATAAGACAATGGGGAAGGGAATTATGCAATTAGGATATAATTAACTAGCTAGTGAACCTAGATTAAGTTATAGGATAGAACTGGATTCAACCTTTGGAATTTGATAGGTTAATATCCTTTTCATAGTGATACAGGAGCAACCATGAGACTGCTTCTCCAGATACATGTTTACCATGTTTGATGTTTGTGATCGTTAATGTAGATATACAAATGAATGTAATAGGATATTGGACTTAAATGTAAGTGCTATTTTTGCTTGGCTTGGCGTAGGGGTTAAAGGTAGTAGATTCTTAGGGGGCATCCTGATGATCAGTATGTCGTGTTTTTCGTAGTGAAGATATATATTGAAATGACCTATGGTAGATTAGGGTTAGACAAGGCCCATAGTAGTAATTCCCACTCTAGGAATATATATATGTAAATTTTATATGGTATGACGGGGTCATGAATATCTCTATGTTATATGTTGATTAATTGAAGATAATAATCTAATGATTGTGATGAGCACTTCCACTACATTTACATGTGTTGTTATTATTGTTTGTATAGCACACACATGTTTGTGTAGTACTCACATACTACGCTTAGGCTTATCCTACTTATTTTTCAACTGCAGGTGAATATGATGAATATGTTAATTATGATGAGAACGGGAATTTAGTGTGTTATTATCATGATGAAAATGGAAGAAAGCATCACTATTATTATGGTGAAGAGTAATGTTGAAGTTGATGAAGATTTCCTTAATAGAACTTGAGGATGTTGATTAGAGAATTTAAAGATAGTTGTTAGACTTTTAATTATGTTGTTTATTATATGTGGATAGATATTTGTCCTGGTTTTAGGACTGTAATTCAATATATTTGGCTTAGGTAATGATGATTGGAATGATTCACATGAGAGTCATTCGTTTTTGTTATTTTTTGTTGTGTTTTTGTTTATTGGTTAAAGACAACTTATTCTAGCTATGAAAATGATTTTTTTTTAATCTTTTTTAGAGTTGAACCCAAATGGGTGCCTATGTAGCTGCTATTCAGGATCAAATGGGTCGTAGTTCACTTTTCATAAAAAAATTTAGTGTGTTTGTTAATTTTAATTATGAAATTACTTCTGGTTTAAGTTTTTATCATTTTAGTATTTTTTCAGGAAAAATTAAGCCTAAGTTTAATTATTTGATTTTTGGAAAATAATAATTTTAAGGAAAAAAAAAAACAATTTTGGATTTATTTAAGAAAAGCATTTTTCTAAGTGATAAAAAGTTTTTATCTCCCTATTTTTAACCTACCTCTAATATTATTATTATTATTATTTTTTATTAATTTAATTTTTTTTTATTTTTTAATTAATTAATTTTTTTTTCTTTTCTTTTTATTATTTTATCTATCCTAAAGTAAAAATCTAAATTCTATCATTTTTTCTAATATCTCTTTATTATTATTATTATTTACGATTTTATTATTTTATATTTTTTATTATATTATTATTTTTATTTTTTATAATTTTCTATTATTTATCCTAAACTAAACCCTAAAAAAAAACTAATCTAAATTCTAATATTTTTCTATTATTATTATTTTTTGAATTATAAATAACAGATAAATAAATAAATAACTAAATAAATAATAAAAAATACAAAAAAATCGAAAAATCTGACTTACCTGGATCCAGGTCGGTGCATGGGTCGGGTCGGTCGGGTCGAACGATTACTGCGATTGGGAGTACTCGTTGATGGCGTTCCGGCAGCCTTTTGAGGAGGTTGAGGGGTCGTTTCCTAGGTTTTAGAGGGTGAGGAACTCAACCGTGGTGCTGGATTTCTCCAAAAATGCCTCCTAGTGACAGTTTGAAGCTTGGTCTGCGGTTGCGGCTTAAGGAACTCTGGCGAGGCTTCAATTTCTCTGACTTTCTCTCTTTTTTCACTTCTGATTCGTGCTTTTGCTTCCTGCCTTCGCCCTCTATTTATAGAAGTTAGAAGACTCCTCCGGATAAGCCTAAATCTTTGATTCGGTTAAACCAAAATTTTTTCGTTTTTTAGATTCGTTTTTATCTTAGAGATTTGATGTCGATTCATTATTATCTTGTGTTTTATCTAGTTGAATCAGCTTTAAATTGATCGAAATCCAAAAGATTTGAAGAAATAAGGCGATTCCAGCTCTGTTGGACTCGCGCCGGCCTCTTCTCACATCTGTTCAGCCAATCTGGGCTCGAGGAAGGGGATGATCACGTGCGAGGCACGTGACTCCTCCTGGCCAATCACACGCTACCACGTGGCAGCTCGAGGAAAAAGAAGGAAAAATTGCACAGAGTGCCTACGGGGGGATTTGAACTCTTAACCTCGGTCCTCTCTCGCATGCTCTAGGTGCACACACGAGCTAGCTAAGCTAGCCCATATCTCAATTTTATTTAACATGCAAATTATATATACATATTGTATTTTTTTATTATTTTTTATATTATTTTGAAATTCTAAAAATTTGTAAAAATTATTCAACTCTTTTTCTTATTATTTCTAAAATTATTTTCCAAAATTGATATATTTTCCCTATTTATTTTATTTTTTTATGTTTTTCCTATTTTTGCTAGATTAGAAGAAAAAAAATTGTAAAAATAAAAAAAATTGAAAATTGACCATTATTGATCATTAGGGGCAAAAATGAGGTATTTATAGCTACCCCTCTTTGTAGTAAAGTTTGAAAAACTTAACTACAAAGATAAGAAAGACGCTATTTTTTGCCTCTTGACTGAATGGATAACACCGTGGTTTGGCTAGTTATCTAGAATTTGGGTCTTTAGTAGGAAAATGCTCTATAAGCTAATAATCCCACGAGTGCTTTGTGATGATTGGTATTACTTAGGGAATGGTCTTAAACAACCTAACAACCTGACATAATGTATTCTCCCGAAAAGTGCTCTATAGGCTGACTAATCGGCAATGAGAAACATCTCAAGGATTGTGTAAGAATGTGTTATTGTGAGTGGAATAGCTGATGATAGGAAGCGTCTTGTCGAACTAGAAACCTTAAAGAGAAAATTGTCTCAGGAAGCGCTCTTATGAGCTGGCAACCTGTCAATAGAAGCGTCTGGCTAAACTAGCAAATATTTAAGGAGAATTACTTCTAAAGAGTGCTCTTATGAGCTGACTAATCAATTATTGACAAATTCGAAAAGTGCTTTCATGAGCTAACTAATCAATGGATTCGAAAAGTGCTCCTATGAGCTAATTAATAGATAGATTCAAAAAGTGCTCCTCTGAGCTAACTAATCGATAGATTCGAAAAGTGCTCCTCTGAGTTAACTAATTGATAGATTTGAAAAGCGCTCCTCTGAGCTAACTAATTAATAGATTCAAAAAGTGCTCATCTGAGCTAATAATCCCACGAGTGCTTTGTGATGATTGGTATTACTTAGGGAATGGTCATAAACAACCTAACAACCTGACATAATGTATTCTCCCGAAAAGTGCTCTATGGGCTGACTAATCGGCAATGAGAAACATCTCAAGGATTGTATAAGAATGTGTTATTGTGAGTGAATAGCTAATGATAGGAAGCGTCTTGTCAGAATAGCAACCTTAAAGAGAAAATTGTCTTAGGAAGCGTTCTTATGAGCTGGCAACCTGTTAACAGAAGCGTCTGGCTAGATTAGCCACTGTTTAGGGAGAAATACTTCTGAAGAGTGCTCTTATGAGCTAACTAATCGGTTATTGATAGATTCAAAAAGTGCTCTCATGAGCTGACTAATCAATGGATTCGAAAAGTGCTCCTACGAGCCAATTAATCGACAGATTTGAAAAGTACTCCTCTGAGCTAACTAATCGATAGATTCGAAAAGTGCTCATCTAAGCTAACTAATCGATAGATTCGAAAAGCGCTCCTCTGAGCTAGCTAATCGATAGATCAAAAAGTACTCCTCTGAGCTAACTAATCGATAGATTCGAAAAGTGTTCCTATGAGCTAACTAATCGATAGATTCAAAAAGTACTCCTATGAGCTAACCTTAAAAAAGGGTGTTTAGGAAAGTGCCCTTCCGTAGGCTAACTAACCTATAGCGAGAAGGAATGTCTCGAAAGGTGCCCCTATGGGCTGACCTTGAGAAGAGATATTTAGGAAAGTGCCCCATTGTGGGCTGACTAACCTATGGTAAGAAGGAATGTCTTGAAAGGTGCCCCTATGGGCTGACCTTGAGAAGAGATATTTAGGAAAGTGCCCCATTGTGGGCTGACTAACCTAGGGTGAGAAGGAATGTCTTGAAAGGTGCCCCTATAGGCTAACCTTGAGAAGAGATATTTAGGAAAGTGCCCTATTGTGGGCTGACTAACCTATGCTTTTGAAAATGCTTCTAACAAATGGGTCAAATGACTTGATAAGAGATGTCTTATAATATGTGAATGATGGTTATTTATTCTAAGATACTTACCAATTTATCGTGGATAGCAATCAAACAACCGAACCTTCATGCTGGTTTGCTTCTCCTTTGCTTACTCTTGCTTCAAAACAAGACTGAGGGTCTTGATGTGCTTCCTTTCTTATTCGCATGGCTCTTGTGATTGCAGTATTATCCTATTAATGTACCAGGTTTAATGCTCAAAAGTAGGTAGAATTATATCACAAAATTTATCGAGATTCATTGTCATTTCAATGTTTATTACTTATTGGTGAAGTGATGGGTAATGTGTTTAGGAATGTTTGTTTTAATGAGAATTGATTGGAATCATTGATCATTCATAGACATTAACTTTGCTTGTAAGAAAAATAAAAACTAGACTCAACGAAATTTGTATTGAATATTGTCATTCATAAACATTGGCAAAACTTCAATTTTCTTGCCTAAGGATAGCATATCTTAACAGCATCTGTATTAATGGGGTCTCTCAATTCTGAACTGTCCATTTAAGTTAATATCAGAGCACCTCCTAATAATACCTTCTTTACAACATATGGACCCTCGTAGTTTAGGGTAAACTTCCCTCTAAAATCTTAAGCATTCGGAAGAACTTTCTTTAGCACCAAATCTCCCTCTTTGAAACATCGAGGCCTCATTTTCTTGTTAAATGCTTGGGCCATTCTTTGTTGGTAACACTGGCCGTAACATAACGTAGTGAGTCTTTTTTCGTCGATCAAATTCAACTAATCAAGCCTTTTCTTTACCCAATCTGATTCCTCTAACTGCGCTTCTGACAGAATTCTGAAGGATGGTATTTCGACCTCGACTGGTAAGACTGCCTCAGTGCCATATACCAGTGAATATGGGGTAACTCCAGTAGATGTTCTAATTGAGGTTCTGTAAGCCATGAGGGCGAATAGAAGCATCTTGTGCCAATCTTTGTAAGTGATTGTCATCTTTTCGATGATTCTTTTGATATTCTTGTTGGCTGCTTCCATTGCCCCCATTCATCTGAGGTCGGTAAGGAGATGAATTTCTATGGTTTATATGGAACTGTTGACACAAATCTGTCATCGACTTGTTGTTGAGATTGGTACCGTTATTGGTGATGATTGACTCAGGAACTCCATATCGGGCTATTATGTCCCTCTTCAAGAAATTAACTATCACTCCTTTTGTGACATTGGCATATGATAAAGCTTCCACCCACTTAGTGAAGTAATCAATGGCTACCGATATAAATCTATGGCCGTTGGATACTGTTGGAGTGATTGGGCCGATGATGTCAATTCCCCACATGGAGAAAGGCCATGGTGCAAACAACGAATGCAGCTCTTTGGGCGAAGTATTTATTCGGTTTGTGTAAACTTGACACAAGTGATAGTGCTTGACATATTTGATGCAATCTAATTCCATGGTTAGCCAATAGTAGCCCACTCTCATGATTTTTCGGGCCAACATGTAGCCATTCATGCACTTCTTTCACTAGTTCACATGCTTCATTGCTATCCACACATCTTAGCAAGGTGGTATCAAATGATCTTTTGTAAAGCACAGGCCCATTTAATAAGAAACGACTTGCTAACCTTTTGACTGTTCTTTGATCATTTTTGCTAGCCATTTCGGGGTATTTGCTTTCTTGGAGAAAAGTTTTGATGTCGTGATACCAGGGCTTATCATCTTATGCTTTTTCAATTACCAAACAGTAGGGGGACGATTTTCGATCTCTATTTTCAATGGTTGGACTTCGACTCCCGCTGTTATCTGAATTATAGATGCTAGTGTGGCGAGTACATCCGCAAACTGATTCTAGGTTCTCGGGATGTATGTGAAGGTAATTGCCTCAAATTCATCGATTAGCTCTATCAAATGCTGATGGTATGGTACTAATTTGGGGTCTTTAGTTTTGTATTCCCCTGTTGTCTGTAATATGATGAGTGAAGAATCTCCGTACACTTCTAATTCACGGATTTCCATGTGGTAAGCCATTTTGAGGCTGAGGATGCATGCCTCATATTCTGCGATATTATTAGTATATGAAAACGTAAGCTTTGTTGCTAAAGGGAATTGTGTTCCTTTTGGGGATATCAACCAAATGCATTAACAGCTCCGTCAAAGAACATCTTCCACTTAGGGTCTGGGCTATCCTACAGTCTCTTACCGGTGCACTTCCCACTGTTAATATATTTTCATTAGGGAATTGGGTTTGTGATTCTTAGGAATCTCCCTCAACTGAGTGTTCTGCCAATTGGTCGGCTAAAGATTGCCCTTTTATTGAATTTTGATTTATGTACGTGATGTCAAATTCTGATAAAAGCATTTGCCATTTAGGGATTCTCCTTAACAAAACAAGCTTCTCTGTCAAGTACTTCAGAGGATCGTGTCTTGTCAGCAACTCAATGTGATAGTAAAGGGTGTATTGCCTCAATTGGTGCATGACCCAAATCAGAGCATAGTAAGTTCTCTCTACTTCTGAATACCTTTGTTCCCTTTTGTGAATTTCTTACTTAGATAATATATAGAATGCTCTCTTCCCTCTTCATCTTTCTGTCCCAGCACGTATCCCATGGATTCATAGAGTATCATTAGGTATAAGAATAAGGGTTTCCCCTACTTTAGAACTATCAAGACTGGAGGATTTATGAGATAGTCTTTGATTGTCCCGAATGCTTCTTCACATTCATGGTCCCATTCTACTGCAGCATTCTTTTTTAGCAGACGGAATAGTGGACGGCATTTGTCTGTGAGCTATGAGATAAAATGAGCTATGTAATTCAATCTTCCCAACAAACCTCTTACCTCTTTGACAGTACATGGAGAAGGCAGCTTCAGTATGGCCTTTACTTTGTCAGGGTCGATTTTAATGCCTTCCCAACTTATGATAAACCCTAACAACTTGCTTGTTGTGACCTCATGTCGAGTCTAATTTTTGAATTCCCATTCCTAATCCGATCTAAACTAGACCCTATGCTCATCTAATATAGATCATTGACTTGAGTTAGGAATTTCATTTGATTTTTGGAGTTGCCACCTAACTGTTGTTGGGAAAAATTGAATTAAGACTAAAGGAGCGGATTAGTCTTAATTTGGACTACTAGTCGTCGTTCTTTCCTCTTCTCGTTTTTGTGAAAAGAGGAAAAGGGAAAACCAGAGTTTCTAAGTCCGGAGGCTAACCTATTAAAACCTATACGGTTACCACCTAATCTCCTAAAATTGTTCCTCTTTAGAAATGTGTTTCATTGTGTTTCTGTCACTTTTTATTATATTTTTTACTTATTTTAAGAAAATGATTTTTCATTCATTTTATAGGTTGACCCGAATGGGTGCCTACGTACCTGCTACTCAGGATCAAACAAGCCGTAGTTTGCTTTTTTGAAAACCTTAAATTTGTTTGTGGATTTTAATTTTGAAATTTCTTTTGATTTAGGTTCTTATCATTTTTGGGATTTCTAAAAAACTCTAAGCCTAAGCTTTGATTTCATTTTGAAAATGATTTTTTTTTAGGGGAAAACACCAATTTTGATTTATTTGATGAAAATGATTTTTCTAAGTTCTAAAACTTATTTTTTATGATTCTTTTATAATTTTTGAATTTTTTTATTAATTTTTATGATTTTTATGATTTTTGGGAATTTTGTTGAAAATTTTATCCTAAGTTTATTATCTATCTTATTTTGAAATCTAAAATTTTATTATTAATTTCCTAATATTTTTATTATTTTTCTGCATTTTATTATTTTTTTTCATTTATTATTTATTTTTTCTATATTTTTTAATTCTAGAAAAATCTAATTTCTACATTTTCCTATTTATTGAAAATATAACAAAAACAAATAACTAAACAAATAATGAATAACTAATAAATAAATAACTAAACAAATAACAAATAACAACAAATAATAAATAATAAATTAATTCGGAACAAATAAATAAACAAAATAAGTAAATTAAATAAAATAAAAAAAATCCGGAAAATCCGACTTACCTGGATCCGGGTCGGTGCGCGGGTCGGGTCGGTCGGGTCGGATCGGTCGGACGCGGCGGCAGAGAAGGCTCGTTCACGGCGTTCCGGTGGCCTTTTGCGACGAGTGAGGTATTGAATCCTAGCTTCTCGAGGGTGCTGAGTCCAATGGTGGCGGTGGTTTGCTCCCAGATCGCCTCCTGATGGTGGTTCAACTCCGGTCGGCACTCGCGGTTTTGGGTCTCCTCCGATTGGCACTCTTTCTTCACTTTCTCTCAATTCTGATTCTCTCCTCCGGCTTCCTCACCTCCTCCTCTATTTATAGGCACTTGAAACCGAGCTAGATAAGCTCGGATTTCCTCCGATTGAAGCTGATCGGATTTTCGGTTGAAAAACCAACTCCGATTTGTGTCAATCCCTCGATTTGTTGTGATTTGATTCCAATTAGATAATGTTTATCTTATTTCTGTTGAAGATCTGTTGGATTTGTGCAAAAAATCGAATCGAAACGGCTGAAATACGAATTTTTCCTTCCACCGGCGATCTCGGGCTCGAGGTAGGAGACGATCACGCGCCCGGCGCGTGCGCTTCCTCCAGCCAATCAAATGGTGCCACGTGTCCTGGGTAAATGAAAAATTCGCAAAACGCGGAAACTGCTTCCCCCGCGTTTTGAACCTGCGACCTCGCACCCGCACCGCGTGCCTTAACCCATGGTCCGGACCAGCTGAGCTAGCCCACTTTCCTGATTTTTCTAATTTAGCAAATTCCATATTTTTCCATTTTTTGTATTTTTTTTAAATTTCAAAAATTTGTAAAAATTATTTATTATTCATTATTGCCATTTCTGAAATCATTTTTCAAAATTGATGTGTTTTCCTATTTATTTTTTATTTTTTTGAATATTTTTATTATTTTTGCTAAATTAGAGAAAAATTGAAAAAAATTGGAAAAATTTGAAAATTGATTATTATTGAGAATTATTTATTCCTAAGGCAAAAATGGGGTGTTTACACCCCAAAAGTGCACTTTTCTGGATTTAACATGAGCTGAAACTTTCTCAACCGCTTGAACAACTTGCTCAGAATAACTGCACGACTTTCTTCTTGTTTAGACTTGGCTATCATATCGTCGATGTCGAGTCTAATTTTTGGATTTGCCATTCCTAATCCGATCTAGACTAGACCCTATGCTTATCTAATATAGATCCTCGACTTGAGTTAGGAACTTCGTTTAATTTTGGAGTCGCCACCCAACTGTTGTTGGGAAAGATTAAATTAAGACTAATGGAGCGGATTAGTCTTAATTTAGACCACTAGTTGTCGTGATTTCCTCTTCTCGTTTTTTGTGGAAAGAGGAAAAGGAAAAACCAGAGTTTCTAAGTTCGGAGACTAACTTATTAAAACCCTAAGGTTACCACATAATCTCCTAAAATTTACTCCATCTCTAGAAATGTCTTCTATTTTGTTTCTGTTGCTTTTTATTGTGTTTTTGAGTGAATTATTCTAGAAAAATGATTCTTTTTATTCATTTTTATGGTTGCCCCAAATGGGTGCCTACGTACCTGCTATTCAGGATCAAACAAGTCGTAGTTCGCTTTTCCTGAAAAGATTTAGTGTGTTAGTGAATTTTAATTGTGAAATCTCTTTTGATTTATGTTTTTACCATTTTAGGATTTTTTCTAAAAAAGCTAAACCTAAGCTTTAATTTGATTTTTCAAAATGATTTTAAGGGAAAACATCAATTTTGGATTTATTTGAGAAAATGATTTTTCTAAGTGATAAAACTCATTTTTTCTATTTTTTGACTTATTTATGCTATTATAAATTTTTATTGATTTTTATTAATTTTTATAATTTTTTATTAATTTTTTTTACTTTTTATTAATTTTTTATTATTATTTATAATCTTTATGAGTTTTCATGATTTTTATAATTTTTTATTATTTTTATAATTTTTATGAATTTTTTTTTATTAAAAATTTTCCTCGATTTTTATCTATCTTATTTTAACACCTAAACTTTTATTATCATTTTTCTAATATTTTTATTTTTTATTATTATGATTATATTTTTGTTTTTATTTTTTTTATTAAATCCTAAAAAAAATCTAATTTCTAACATTTTTCTATTTATTAAAATATAAATAACATATAAGTAAATAAATAAATAACTAAATAACAAGTAAGAAATAAATTAATTCGGAATAAATAAAATAAACCAAATAAATAAATAAACAAAAATATTAAAAAAATCAAAAAATCCGACTTACCTGGATTCGGGTCGGTCGGGTCAAATCGGGTCGAAGCGGGTCGGGTCGGATTGGTCAGACACGGTGGCGGGGAGTGCTCGTTAACAGCGTTCCGGCGGCCTTCTTCAGCAGTTGAGGTGTCAAAACCTAGGTTATTGAGGGTGAAGAATCCAATGGTGGCGGTGGTTTGCTCCATAAACACCTTCTGGTGGTTGCCCAACTCCTGATCGGCGGTCGCGACTTCGAACTCCTCCGGTGGACTTTGATTCTCTCTTTTCCCTCACGTTCTCTCGCTTTTGATATGTGATTTAGCTTCCTCACTTCATCCTCTATTTATAGGCTTCCGAAATGGAGCTAGATAAGCTCGGATTTCCACCGGTCGAGGCAAATCGGATTTGCGGTTAAACGAACCAACTCTGATTCGTGTAAATCCGTCGATTTGTTGAGATTTGATTCCAATTGGATGATGTTTATCTTAATTCTGTTGAAGATCTGTTAGATTTGTACAAAAAAATCGAATCGAAACGACAGAAATTTGAATTTTTCCCCTCACCGGCGGTCTCGGACCGAGGTTGAAGACGATCACGGGCTTGGCGCGTGCGTTCACTCCAGCCAATCAGATACTACCACGTGTCCTGGGTAAATGAAAAATTTGCAAAATGCGGAATCTGCTTCCCCTGCGTTTCGAACCCCTGACGTCGCACCCGTGTGCGCCTGCCTGACCGTGGCTCGGACTAGCTGAGCTAGCCCATTTTCCTGATTTTGTTTATTTTGCAAATTGCATATATGCAATGCGATTTTTTTTATTTTTTTATATTTTTTGAAATTTCAAAAATTTGTAAAAATTATTTATTCTTTATTATTGCCATTTCTGAAATTAGTTTTCAAAATTGATGTGTTTTCCTATTTATTTTTATTTTTTGAATATTTTTATTATTTTTGCTAAATTAGAGAAAAATTGAAAAAATTGGAAATTGATTATTATTGATTCTTAGGGAAATAATGGAGTGTTTACAGCTGTCCCTCTTTGTAGTAAAGTTTGAAAAACTTAACTACAAAGACAAGAAAGACGCCATTTTTTGCTTCTTCATTTGAATAGATAATGCCTTGGTTTGGCTGGTTATCTGGAAATTGGTTTCTGGTAGGAAAATGCTCCAAGAGCTAATAATCCCACAACTCTGAAATAGTCCTAACAATCTAGAGTAATGTATCCTCCCAAAAAGTGCTCCATAGGCTGACTAATTGGTGATAGGAAACATCTCAAGCATTGTTTAGGAGTGTAGAATAATTGATGATAGGAAGCGTCTTATCAGACTAGCAACCTTGAAGAGAAGATTATCTTAGGAAGCGCCCTTATGAGTTGGCCACCTATCAACAGAAGCGTCTAATTAGACTAGCGACTGTTTGGAAAAATACTTCCGAAAAGTGCTCTTACGAGCTGACTAATCGATCATCAAAAGTTTGAAAAAGTGCTCTTATGAGCTGATTAATTGATAGATTCGAAAAGTGCTCCTTTGAGCTAACTAATCGAGAAATTCGAAAAGTGCTCCTTTGAGCTAACTAATCGAGGGATTTGAAAAGTGCTCCTTTGAGTTAACTAATCGAGGGATTCAAAAAGTGCTCATTTGAGCTAACTAATCAAGGGATTCGAAAAGTGCTCCTCTGAGCTAACTAATCGAGGGATTCGAAAAGTGCTCCTTTGAGCTAACTAATCGAAGGATTCGAAAAGTGCTCCTTTGAGCTAATCGAGGGATTCGAAAAGTGCTCCTTTGAGCTAACTAATCGATAGTGTCAAGGAAAGTGCCCCTTCTTTGGGCTGACTGACCTATAGCGGGAAGTGTCTTCTTAGACTAACGACCCTGGGGGAAATGTCTCAAAAAGTGCCCCTATAGGCTGACCTTGAGAAAAGATATTTAGGAAAGTGCCCCATTGTGGGCTGACTAACCTATAGCGGGAAGTGTCTTCTTAGACAAACGACCCTGGGGGGAAATGTCTCAAAAAGTGCCCCTATGGGCTGACCTTGAGACAAGATATTTAGGAGAGTGCCCCATTGTGGGCTGACTAACCTATAGCATAGAGAAATGTTTTCAAAAAGGTACCCTTGTGGGCTGACCTTAAAAAGAGGAAATCTAGGAATGTGCCCCTCTATGGGCTAACTAACTTATGATAAAAATGTCTCAAAAAGGTGCCCCTATGGGCTGACCTTAAGAGAGGATGTTCAGGAAAATGGCCTAATGCGGGCTGACTAACCTATGGCAGGAATAAATGTCTTGAAAGGTGCCTTTATAGGCTGACCTTAGAAGGAGATCTAGGGAAGTGCCCCTCTTTGGGCTGACTACCCTATTTGATGAGATCCATGATGAGAGTCAAGCCGGAATAAGGAATGTGGATCCTCTTGAAGTGCCGCCTGGATTGATCACAAGAAATCGAGCGAAATGATTCAAGGAAGCACTTAACGGGTTGATAAAGGATGTCCATGAAGTCGAAAAGGATTGGAGCAATCATGAAGTTGGAACGGATTGGAACAACCATGGGAAGACCCTTGCTCTTATATAAGTCACACCGGACACGGGTTGAAGAGGGCATGTATTTTCAAGGCACGGCCGTGTAGGAATCTCAAGATTACACAGAATCATACACGGCCAGACACACAGCTAAAAGGCACGGCCGTGTATGGAGTCAAGCAAATCCACAGAAAGATACACGACCAGAAGTACACGGTTGTGTATGTTGCTAGAATGTGCACAAAAAAGTACATGGCCAAAGTATACGGTCGTGTATACGGCCGTGTATCCCCTGCCGACCAACATGTTATGTTTTGTTATTTTTACGCACTTATTGAAGTGACGTCATTTTGGGCTTGTATTTTCACGAATTGTAACCCTAGTATAAAAGCTCTTAAGGTTTAGAACAACAAACAACATACATCTTAGAACATTAAACATCTTTGAGAGGTACCTCTCTTGGTTCTTCAAGAATTAAATCGAACTTATCGGATTAATTTTCCGTGGCATTCATCCCGACTTATCAATCGGTCTTTCATCCCAATTGTGGTGTCTTCATTTTTATACCAAGGTTCTTGTCTCGCTTATAGACAACAGGTCGCGGTTTCCACTTTAGGTGTTTGGGTGTCTTAGGCAACGAATTCCGAACGTATTGGTATTGGGTTTCGTCACGGGTTGGCGTGGTTCATATCAGTTTGGTATCAGAGCTTAGGTTTGTCAAAACATTAAGTTCGGTTTGAGGAAGGTAACATCAAAACCCTAACTCCAATCGTTCATATCCATTGTTAGCATTCAATTTTGTAATATTAATTGTCTTTTGATAGTGTAGTATCTACTAGTTGATTGTTACAAAAAAAAAAAAGGAAGAATCACGACAAAAAAAAAGGGAAAAGAAAAGAAAAACGTGATCAAGAGCAACAACAAAGACCAAAAAAAAAAAAAAAAAATCGGATAGAAAAATAGAGGAAAATTTACGAATCCTAGAGTTGTTTTGAATTCTACGGAAGGGAATTGGTGTAGTTCGGGTTAGTTCCAAGAGAATTGAGAAGAGGAATTGGCGAGTGATATCATCATTATTTGTGAGAATACACGAGTGACTATGTGATATCATCATTTGAGCGAAACGGGTAAGGGAGTGTATTGTGAGGTTTAATCATATATATATTTGTGTTAGTACTAATCTTTTCTGTAGGGACAATGTCGAAACAACATTCTCCTGAAGGTGAGAGGGGAAGGTTTGATGCTAGGTTAGTAATTGAGGCATTGAGGGGAGAAATGAAGAGGATGTTCCAAGAGGGAATGGAACAAATTCATGAGACGGTAGAGCAAAGACTAGAGCAATCCACAAACGTATTCCAAGGGCGTAAGAGGGAGAGTCGTTCTAGGAGAGTACCGAGGGGTGGAGATGAAATGTCGGATGATGATTTTGATGAGCCTTCTGTCGGGAGTTATAGAGGATATAGTGGTCAGAATAGAGGAACTAGGGATTAGGAAGATAGAGGAGATAGGAATAGAGAGGATGATCAATTAAGTAGCATAAAGATGAAGATTCCTCCTTTCCAAGGGAAGAATGATCCCAAAGCGTACTTAGAGTGGGAAAAAAAGATGGAGATGGTGTTTGATTGTCATAACTATAGTGGGAGAAAGAAAGTAAAACTTGCTGCCATTGAGTTTTAGGATTATGCTATAGTGTGGTGGGATCAATTAATGTTGAATAGAAGAAGGAGTGGCGAGCCACCTATTGAGTCTTGCGAAGAGATAAAAAGAGTGATGAAGAAGCGGTTTGTGCCTGCGTATTACTATCGTGAATTGCATAACAAGTTGCAAACTCTGAGGTAGGGAAGTCGAAGTGTAGATGAGTATTTCAAGGAGATGGAAGTCACTATGATTAGGGCGAATGTAGAGAAGGATAGAGAGGCTATAATGGCTAGGTTTCTTGCGGGGTTGAATAGAGAAATCCAAAATGTGGTTGAATTGTAGCATTATGTAGAATTGGAGGATATGGTTCACATGGCTATAAAGGTTGAGAACCAGCATAAGAGGAGAGGTAGTAGTAATGCACGGTTGCAATAGGGTAATGGTTCATCCACTTGGAAGACTAATCAATGGAAGAAGGAAGAAAAGCCTTTACCCACCAAACTAAAAGGAGAGCTGAGGCAAGCGGGTTCTACTCCTAGTAACCCAGGTAACCCTGATTCTTCTACTTCTAGAAATCGTGACATTAGATATTTTAAATGTCAAGGTAGAGGCCATATTGCTAGTCAATGTCCAAATAGGCATGTGATGATTTTGCGTGATGATGGTGAGTATGAGACTGAGGGGGATAGTGAAGAAGATGATATGCCTCCATTAGAGGATGCTAGTGATGATGAGGAGCCTGCAATGGGAAGGCTAGTGGCAATAGTGAAGCGAGCGTTGAATGTGCATGTGAAGGAAGAAAAGGAGGTGCAAAGAGAGAATATATTTCATACTAGATGTTATCTAGGAGATCACATTTGTAGTTTGATCATTGATGGAGGGAGTTGCACCAATGTAGTGAGTAATTTTATTATTGAGAAGCTGGGGCTCAAAACTGTTAGACACCCTAGTTTATATAAATTGCAGTGGTTGAATGATAGTGGTGAGACTAAGGTGAGTAAGCAAGCATTGATTGGTTTTCGCATTGGTAGGTATGAGGATGAGGTGTTATGCGATGTAGTGCCAATGCAAGCATGTCATGTATTGTTGGGGAGGCCATGGCAATTTGATAGGAAGGTTGTTCATGATGCTTTTCTAACAAGTATACGCTTGTTCACCAAGGGAAAAGCTTTAATCTTAAACCGTTAACACCCAAACAAGTATATGAGGACCAGTTGCAGCTACAACAGTCTTTTGCAAAACATAAGGTGAGTGAAAAGTAGAGTGAGAGTGAGAGAGTAAAAGACAATGAGAAGAAAAAGGAATATAAAAGTCAAGATCAAAAGGAAAAGGAGAGGAAGGCTGGAAAGAGTGTGAGAGGCCAAGTTGAAGGGGGATCAACTTTGGTGGTGAGTGAAAAGGAGAGGGCAGCCTTGCAAAAGGAGAGTTGTGTGGCAAAAGCGAGTGTAGTGAGGAGAGCGTTAGTGATGAGGCAACCTATGTTGTTGCTGGTTTTTAAAGAAACATGTTTGACTACTAACGAATTATCTAACTCTTTGCCTAGTGTGGTTGTGTCTCTTGTGTAGGACTTTGAAGATGTCTTCCCTGAGGAGATTCCAAAGGGATTACCACCTATTCGTGGTATTGAGCACCAGATTGACCTTGTACCCGGAGCATCGATTCCAAACAAGCTAGCTTATAAGAGCAATCTGGAGGAGACAAAGGAACTCCAAAGGCAGGTCGATGAATTAATGGAGAAAGGGTATGTGAGAGAGAGCATGAGTCCATGTGTAGTGCCTGTGATTTTGGTGCCTAAGAAGGATGGGACATGGAGAATGTGTGTTGACTGCCGTGCCATCAACAACATCACGGTAAAGTATCGTCATCCCATTCCTCGCTTAGATGACATGTTAGATGAGTTACATGGGTCTAGTGTCTTTTCTAAAATTGATCTGAAAAGTGGATATCACCAAATTAGAATGAAAGAAGGTGATGAATGGAAAACTGCATTCAAAACAAAATATGGATTGTATGAGTGGTTAGTAATGCCTTTCGGTTTAACTAATGCACCTAGTACTTTTATGAGACTTATGAACCATGTTTTGAGGACTTTTATTAGAAAATTTGTGGTTGTCTATTTTGATGATATCCTCATTTACAGCAAGAGTTTGGAAGATCATATGTCTCACTTGAGGGATGTTTTAGAAGTGCTTCGAAAGGAACAATTATATGCTAACCTCAAGAAGTGCACTTTTTGCACAGACAAACTTGTGTTTCTTGGTTTTGTTGTTAGTTCACAGGGAATACAGGTTGATGAAGAAAAGGTTCGTGCGATCCAAGAATGGCCTAGTCTAACCAATGTAAGTAATGTGCGGAGTTTCCATGGACTAGCGAGTTTTTACAGGAGATTTGTGAAGGATTTCAGCACCATTGTAGCACCATTTACTGAGGTAATTAAGAAGAACGTGGGGTTCAGCTGGGGAGAGCAACAAGAGAAGGCCTTTCAGATGCTTAAAAATAAGTTGACCCAAGCGCCATTACTTACTTTACCTAACTTTACTAAAACATTTGAAATTGAGTGTGATGCTTCAGGATTAGGTATTGGAGCAGTGCTTATGCAGGAGAGAAGACCGATTGCATTCTTTAGCGAGAAGCTAAGTGGGGCAACCTTGAATTACCCTACTTACGACAAGGAGCTATATGCATTGGTTCGAGCCCTGGAGACGTGGCAACACTACCTATGGCCAAAAGAGTTCGTGATCCACACTAATCATGAATCCTTGAAGTATTTGAAGGGGCAACACAAGCTGAACAAAAGGCATGCTCGTTGGGTAGAGTTCATCAAAACATTTCCATATGTCATCCACTACAAGCAAGGTAAAGAGAATATCGTTGCTGATGCACTTTCTAGAAGGTATACTCTTATCTCTACTCTTAGTTCTAGACTGCTTGGTTTTGAGCACATTAAGGAATTATATGCTGCTGATCGAGATTTTTGTGAGGAGTATGTGCATTGTGAGAAGAGTGGGCATGGTAAATTTTATAAGCTTGAAGGATTCTTGTTTAGGGAAAATAAACTATGCATTCCCGAATTGTTCTTTAAGAGAATTATTAGTGAGGGAGTCTCATGGAGGAGGTTTAATGGGGCATTTTGGAGTAGCTAAAACCTTAGGGGTATTGCAGGAACACTTCTATTGGCCTCACATGAAAAGAGATGTTGAGAGGATTTGTGAGCGATGTGTCACATGTAAGCAAGTGAAATCTAGAGTCCAACCTCAAGGGCTTTACACCCCACTTCCCATTCTTCATGAGCCTTGGGTAGATATTTCTATGGATTTTGTGTTAGGATTACCCAGGTCTAGACATGGTCGGGATTCTATTTTTGTAGTTGTTGATAGATTCTCTAAGATGGCACATTTCATTTCTTGTCACAAAACGGATGATGCTTATAATATTGCTAATTTATTCTTTAGGGAAGTTGTGAGATTACATGGTATGCCTAGAACAATCGTATCTGATAGAGATGCTAAGTTCTTAAGCTACTTCTGGAAGACCTTGTAGGCTAAGTTAGGAACTAAGTTATTGTTTTCTACTACTTGTCACCTACAGACTGATGGTCAAACTGAGGTAGTGAATCGAACTTTATCTACTTTGTTGAGGGCTGTAATTAAAAAGAATATTAAAAGTTGGGAGTATTGTTTGCCGCATGTTGAATTTGCTTATAACCGTACAGTGCATTCTACTACTAAATTTACTCCTTTTGAGATTGTGTATGGTTTTAATCCACTAACTCCTTTGGATTTATCACCTTTGCCTATTTCTGAGTATGTTAATCTAGATGGCAAGAAAAAAGCTGAATTTGTTAAACAGATCCATGAGAAGGCAAGGCTGAACATTGAGCGACGAACAGAGCAATATGTGAAACAAAACAACAAGGGTCGTCGACAAGCTGTTTTTGAACCTGGAGATTGGGTTTGGGTTCACATGCGTAAAGAGCGGTTTCCGGTGCAGCGTCGATCTAAACTACTTCCTAGAGGCGATGGACCATTTCAAATCCTTGAGCGCATCAACGACAATGCATACAAGATAGATTTGCCTGGTGAGTATCAAGTAAGTGCCACATTTAATATTATTGATCCGAGTCCTTTTGATGTAGGTGATGATTTGAGGACAAATCCTTATCAAGAGGAGGGGAATGATGAGAGTCAAGTCGGAAGAAGGAATGTGGATCCTCTTGAAGTACCGCTTGGGCCGATCACAAGAAATCGAGCAAAACGATTCAAGGAAGCACTTAACGGGTTGATAAAGGATGTCCATGAAGCCGGAAAGGATTGGAGTAATCGTGAAGTTGGAACGGATTGGAACAACCATGGGAAAACCCTTGCTCTTATATAAGTCACTCCGGACACGGGTTGAAGAGGGCGTGTATTTTCAAGGCACGGCCGTGTAGGAATCTCAAGATTGCACAGAATCATACACGGCCAGACATACGGTTAAAAGGCACGGCCGTGTATGGAGTCAAGCAAATCCATAGAAAGATATACGACCAGAAGTACACAGTCATGTATGTTGCCAAAATGTGCACAGAAAGGTACACGGCCGTGTATCCCCTGCCGGCCAACATGTTCTGTTTTGTTATTTTTACGCACTTATTGAAGTGACGTCGTTTTGGGCTTGTATTTTCACGAATTGTAACCTTAGTATAAAAGCTCCTAAGGTTTAGAACAACAAACAACATACATCTTAGAACATTAAACATCTTTGAGAGGCACCTCTCTTGGTTCTTCAAGAACTAAATCGAACTTATCGGATTAATTTTTCGTAGCGTTCATCCCGACTTATCAATCGGTCTTTCATCCCGATTGTGGCGTCTTCATTTTTATACCAAGGTTCTTGTCTCGCTTATAGACAATGGGTCGCGGTTTCCACTTTAGGTGTTTGGGTGTCTTAGGCAACGAATTCCGAACGTATTGGTATTGGGTTTCGTCACGGGTTGGCGTGGTTCATATCACTATTAAATGGGATGTTTAGACAAGTGCCCCACTATGGGCTGACTCATCTTATACTTTTGAATATGCTTCTACTGACTGAGCTAAATGATGTGATGCTTTTCATGATATGCGGATGATAGTCATTTATTTTTTTATGTTTACCAATTCATCGTGGATAGCAACCAAACAGCCGAACCTTCGTGCTGGTTTGCTTCTGCTTCACTTTTTGTTATCTTGACATGGGGTTGAAAGTCTTGATGTGCTTCCTTTCTTATGCGCATGGCTCTTTTGACGGTAATGCTATCCTACTAATGCACTAAGTTCTAATGCTCAAAAGTAGATAGAATTATATTACAAAACATATTGAGATTCATTATCATTTTAGTGTTTATCTTTCATTGGTGAAGTGACGGGTAATGTGTTTAAGAATGTTTGTGATGAGAATTGATTCGGATTATTGACCATTCAGGGATATTAACTTTGCTTGTAACAAAAAATAAAAACTATACTCAACGAAATTTGTATCGAACATTGGCTTTCATAAACATTGGCAAAATTTCAATTCCCTTGCCTAAGGATAGTACATCTTTACAACATCTGTGTTAATGGGGTCTCTCAATTCTGGACCATCCATTTGAGTCAGTATTAGAGTCCCTCCTGACAGAACCTTTTTCACCACATAGGGACCTTCATAGCTTGGGGTGAATTTTCCTTTGGAGTCTTGGGCATTCGAGAGAACCTTCTTTAGCACCAGATCTCCTTCTTTGAAGTATCGGGGCCTCATTTTCTTGTTAAATGCTCGGGCCATCCTTTGTTGGTAACACTGGCCATGACATAGTGTGGTGAGTCTTTTTTCATCAATCAGATTTAGCTGATTAAGCCTCTTCTTTACCCAGTCTAATTCAGTTAGCTGAGTTTCTGATAGAATTTTGAATGATGGTATTTCAACTTCTACCGGTAGCACTGCTTCCGTACCATATACCAATGAATATGGGGTAGCTCCAGTAGATGTTCTTATTGAAGTCCTATAAGCCATGAGAGCAAACGACAACATCTCATGCCAATCTTTGTAAGTTGTTGTCATTTTCTCAATGATCTTTTTGATATTTTTGTTAGCTGCTTCTACTGCCCCGTTCATCTAAGGTCGGTAGGGAGTTGAATTTCTATGGTTTATGTGGAATTGTTGACATAAACCTGTCATTGATTTGTTGTTAAGATTGGTACCGTTGACGGTGATGATAGACTCAGGAACTCCATATTGAGCTATTATAGCTCTTTTCAAGAAGCGGACTATTACCCCTTTTGTGACATTGGCATATGATGAAGCTTCTACCCATTTGGTGAAGTAATCAATCGCTACCAGTATAAACCTGTAGCCATTGGACGCTGTCGGAGTGATCGAGCCTATTATGTCGATTCCCCACATGGAGAAGGCCATGGTGCTGATAACAAGTGTAGCTCATTGGGCGGAGCATTTATCAAGTTTGCGTAGACTTGACACAAATGACAGTGCTTGACATATTTTATGCAATCCAATTCCATGGTTAACCAATAGTATCCTAACCTCATAATTTTTCGGGCCAACATGTAGCCGTTCATATGAGGTCCACATACTCCTTCATGTACCTCTTTCATCAGTTCACAGGCTTCATTTTTGTCCACACATCTTAACAAGGTGGTATCAGATGATCTTTTGTAAATTATAGACCCACTTAAGAAGAAATGACTTGCTAACCTTCTGAGGGTTCTTTGGTCATTCTTGCTAGCCGTTTCAGGGTATTTACTTTCTTGGAGAAAGGTCTTGATGTCGTGATACCAGGGCTTGTCATCTTGTGCTTTTTCAATTGTTAAACAGTAGGCGGGCCGGTTCTCGATGTCTATTTTCATCGGTTGGACTTCGGCGCCCCCCTGTTATCTAGATCATAGATGCTAGTGTGGCTAGTGCATCTGCGAACTGATTCTGAGTTCTCGGGATATATGTGAAAGTGATTGCTTTGAATTCTTTAATCAGCTTTGTCAAATGTTGATGATATGGTACCAGTTTAGGGTCTTTAGTCTTGTATTCCCCTCTTGTCTGTAATATGATGAGCAACGAATCCCCGTATACTTCTAATTCACGGACTTCCATTTAGCAGGCCATTTTGAGGCCGAGAATACACGCCTCATATTCCGCGATATTATTAATATATGGAAATGTGAGTCTTGTTGCTGCACGAAATTGTGTACCGTCTAGGGATATCAATATTGCCCCAATCCCGCAACCGAATACATTGGCAGCTCCGTCGAAAAACAGTTTCCACTTTGGGTTCTGCTCTATCCCATAGTCTTCTATATCTTCCACTGTTAATATATTTTCATTCGGGAATTGGGCTTATATTTCTTGGGAATCTGTCTCGACAGGGTGTTCTGCCAATTGGTCGGCTAAGGCTTGCCCTTTTATTGAGTTTTGATTTATGTATGTGATGTCAAACTCAGATAGGAGCATTTGCCATTTAGAGATTCTCCCTATCAAAGCTGGTTTCTCTGCCAAGTATTTTAAGGGATCATGTCTTGTCAGTAGGTCAATATGATAGCAGAGGGTGTATTGCCTTAGTCGATGCATGACCCAAATTAGAGCACAACAAGTCTTCTCCACCTCTGAGTACCTCTATTCCCCATCTGTGAATTTCTTGCTCAAATAATATATAGAACGATCCCTTCCTTCTTCATCTTTCTGCCCCAGCACACAACCTATGGATTCAGGGAGTACAGTGAGGTATAAGAATAAAGGCTTCCCTTGCTTTGGGACTATCAAGACTGGAGGTTTTATAAGGTAGTCTTTGATCGTCCTGAATGCTTCTTCGCATTCGTCGTCCCATTCTATTGTGGCGTTCTTTTTCAACAGACGGAATAGTGGTTGGCATTTGTCAGTGAGCTGTGAGATAAAACGAGCTATGTAATTTAATCTTCCCAGCAAGCTTCTTACTTCATTAACGGAGCGTGGGGAAGGTAACTCTAATATAGACTTTACTTTGTCAGGGTTGATTTTGATGCCTTCCCAGCTTATGACAAACCATAACAATTTCCCCGTTGTGATCCCGAAAGTACATTTTTCTGGATTTAACTTGAGCTGGAATTTTCTCAGTTGTTTAAACAATTTCCTCAGGATACCTATATGGCTTTCTCCTTCTTTAGATTTGGCTATCATGTCGTCAACATATACTTCAACCTCTCGATGCATCATGTCGTGAAGTATTGCGACCATGGCTCTCTGATACGTTGCCCCGGTGTTTTTCAAACAGAAGGGCATGACTTTGTAACAGAAAGTTCCCTATGTTGTGATGAAAGTCGTTTTGGTTTTATCTTCTTCTGCCATTTTTATTTGATTATATCCTGAGAAACCGTCCATGAATGAGAAAAGATGGTTTCCCGCAGTGTTGTCCGCTAGAACATCAATGTGAGGTAGGGGAAGTTATCCTTTGGCGTAGCTTGGTTTAAGTTCTGGAAGTCTACGCATACGCGTACCTTTCCATTCTTTTTCATAACGGGGACTATATTTGCTACCCATTCTGGGTAATCGGATACTTCGATGAACCCTACTTCTAGCAGTTTCTTGACTTCTTCTTTGATCTTTAGTAAGATGTCAGGCCCAAATCTTCTCAATTTTTTGTTTTTTAGGTTTGACATCTTCCCTTGTGGGAAGCCTATGAACCACTATTGATTGGTCTAGTCCTGACATGTCGCCATATGACCAGGCGAACACATCTGCATATTCTATTAATAGCTCGGTTATCTCACATCTTTGCTTGGCACTTAAACTGGTCCCGATTTTGAGGTTTTTAGGTTTTTCCATGCTTCTTAGATTTACTGTCTCCACCGGCTCATTGATCGAAATTCCGCTTTGTTCATGTTTTTGCCAATTTTCTTGTATCATTTCGTGGTCAAGGATATCGTCTTCAACAACTGACCCAGCAGCGTTGGAAAAGATATCAGCGTTTTTATTTTCTACCTGCGCGAAATATCCCTGATGTTCGATGGTAGGAAATCTGGGTAAAGTAAAAATGAAAGCATATATATAAGAAAAAACAGACTGTAATTGAATTGATAAAGAGTCTCAATAAAATTTGTTCAATAATTGTTCTCTATTTTTGAGCTAACCTAGAGCTATTGATAGGATAACAAAACCAATTATTCAGAGCCGGATGCTGATTGGACGTACGGGGGGTTGGGCTCCCATTGCTGACGTCACTTTTGCTTATCCGAGGCTCTTGAATGATATTTGCTTTTCGAAAAGATTGTTGGAGGGGTGGAATACGTATGGGGGTGTTGCTTGGCTTTTCCTTCATTCTGCCTTTGACACCTCTGGCTTGTGCTTCTTCTCGAGCTGTGGGAACGTAGTCAATGCTGGTCTTATTGCGATTGTTACTGTTGTTGCCACTGTTTGCCACTTTTGCTCTTGAACGTGTGCAAATTGGGCTTCTGAGAGGGTTCGGTTGCTTGGGAGCTATTTTGATACCTGGCGCGTATTTTTTCTTTTTTAGTATAATGTATGCAAATGCTATGCATGTGTTACACGGATGCTAAAAATAAAAAAGGGTCAACAATTGATTGATGATGTAATATTGAGACTTTACTTTTATTAATATTTGAAAATTTTGGAGTTCGATACTTGCATAAAACAAATAAAAGATTACAATGATAATCTATTTCCTACCTCTTTTGGTCTTCTGTTGTGGAGACTTAGGCTTTGATGACGGCTTCTAGTTCTTCGACTCTGGCTTTAGTCTTCTCCAATTGAGCTTAAGTAGGAGTGATCTCATGTGGCCCGATGAAGAAAGCTGCGGGCTCGATTTCCCATAAATGGAGCATGGCCCGTACCAAAGGCAAATTCACCTCCATTTTTGTTAGTGAGAGGATGGGCCCTATTTTCTGCTGGATGAAGGCCTGCTCCTCTAGATTGTATAAGGTAAACCAGTGGTCTAGCACCAATTTTGGGTCCAAAGGTTTGTATACCCGAATCTCTTTGTGGAGGAGGTGGTTAACTGCGGTACTAGCCATTTGTTATAACAAGAAATTTCCTAATTACAACAAGAACTATGAAAATATTACAAGGAAATAGATCCCAACTCCATGAACAAAAACAACAAATATTACATCATCGTCAATTGTCAACCCATGATGTTATGTATGCAAATAGGTTGGTTCTAACTGGTCCCCAAGCTCTATGGCCTCCCGCATTCTCGAAGAAATGGATCTCAAGCCATATCGAAGCATTGGGTAGGGTAGCCTAATCGATCCCGAACGCTGATCAACTTACTTCGCCTGAAACCTACACAATGGCTCCCCATCTTAGGGTCCTAGGACGGTCCGGGTTCGACCGCATCTATTCACACAAACATATGCATGCATGCAGACTCAAAATCGAATCATAAATCTAGCTAATTCCTGAAAATTTAGCAACAAAATAATGATTGAAAGACATTTCTCAAAAAGGAACAATTTGAGGAGATTCAGGTGGCTAGCCTACTGGAATGAGTCCCCAGTGGAGTCGTCATCCTGTCGAGTCTAATTTTTGGATTTCCCATTCCTAATTCGATCTAGACTAGACCCTATGCTCATCTAATATAGATCCTTGACTTGAGTTAGGAACTTCGTTTAATTTTGGAGTCGCCACCCAACTGTTGTTGGGAAAGATTGAATTAAGACTAATGGAGCGGATTAGTCTTAATTTAGACTACTAGTTGTCATGATTTCCTCTTCTCGTTTTTTGTGGAAAGAGGAAAAGGGAAAAACCAGAGTTTCTAAGTTCGGAGGCTAACTTATTAAAACCCTAAGGTTACCACCTAATCTCCTAAAATTTACTCCATCTCTAGAAATGTCTTTTATTTTGTTTCTGTTACTTTTTATTGTGTTTTTGAGTGAATTATTCTAGAAAAATGATTCTTTTTATTCATTTTTATGGTTGCCCCAAATGGGTGCCTATGTACCTGCTATTCAGGATCAAACAAGCCATAGTTCGCTTTTCCTGAAAAGATTTAGTATGTTTGTGAATTTTAATTGTGAAATCTCTTTTGATTTATGTTTTTATCATTTTAGGATTTTTTCTAAAAAAATCTAAACCTAAGCTTTAATTTGATTTTTCAAAATGATTTTAAGGGAAAACATCAATTTTGGATTTATTTGAGAAAATGATTTTTCTAAGTGATAAAACTCATTTTTTCTATTTTCTTTTTACTTATTTATGCTATTATAAATTTTTATTGATTTTTATTAATTTTTATAATCTTTTATTAATTTTTTTTACTTTTTATTAATTTTTTATTATTTTTTATAATCTTTATGAGTTTTCATGATTTTTATAATTTTTATTAATTTTTCATAATTTTTATGAATTTTTGTTTTATTAAAAATTTTCCTCTTAGATTCTTATCTATCTTATTTTAACACCTAAACTTTTATTATCATTTTTCTAATATTTTATTATTTTCTACATTTTTATTTTTTATTATTATGATTATATTTTTTTTTATTTTTTTATTATTAAATCCTAAAAAAAAATCTAATTTCTAACATTTTTCTATTTATTAAAATATAAATAACATATAAGTAAATAAATAAATAACTAAATAAGAAATAAGAAATAAGTTAATTCGGAATAAATAAAATAAACCAAATAAATAAATAAACAAAAATATTAAAAAAATCGAAAAATCCGACTTACTTGGATCCGGGTTGGTCGGGTCGAATCGGGTCGAGTCGAATCGGTCGGACATGGCGGCAGGGAGTGCTCGTTGACAGCGTTCCGGCGGCCTTCTTCAGCGGTTGAGGTGTCGAAACCTAGGTTATCGAGGGTGAAGAATCCAATGGTGGCGGTGGTTTGCTCCATAAATGCCTTCTGGTGGTTGCCCAACTCCTGATCGGCGGTCGCGACTTTGAACTCCTCCGGTGGACTTTGATTCTCTCTTTTCTCTCACGTTCTCTCGCTTTTTGATCACTCGTAAAATGTATATGTGAAACCGCTAGCAAGTATACTAGGTCGCAATCAAGTAATATATGATGAGTAGAGTATCGTTCCCTCGAGGACTAAAAATATTACCAAACCTATAATAACTTATATTGATATTTAGGTAATTCAAACAGGAATTTTTTATATATTTGACTAAAGAGATTAAATTAAGTTCTATGCTAATGAGAATTATAAGATTCTTAATAATACTTCCAATTAAATAGTAGGAATTTAGAATTCACCCTAGTCATGCTAATCAAACTACCGTTAAGTTATTGAAATCAACTTATATGTGGTTATTCACGTGAGTTCAATATTTTAAACCTTAAATCAATTAGTCCACTTTCGTATCTCTTATTAACAGGGGATTCTAATATACTCTCATACATTTTTCAATGCTATGATCGCCTTATGCCCTTAATACAATTATCCCTAATCTCTTAGTGAATAATTAATTAGAACATAGTTTTAATCTCTATATGAACCCTAATTAAACCAATTAACGCCGCTTTCGCATTGTCTCATTAGTCTAATTAAGAATTCCTAACAAATCCTATCTCCACTTTCGTATTGACTGGATTTCTAATAATCTAATCTTATTACAATTAAATTGAAATTATAGAAATTCACAACATGAATATCCCACATATATGTCAATCTCATAACAAAACTACACTGATCATTTTAGTAAACTAGGGCTTCATCCACTATTCCCACAAATGAAATTAGCCAGCCATACAATAGATAACAACAAGACAAAATTCAATGAAAAATGTTAAAGAATCCATTGAAGACATAAAAACCAATTCACAGAAATGCAAAATATGATTAAGATAAGAAGTCACCAATATGCAGAAAATCTGGAAATAAGATCCTAGAACAACTCTTTAGAGATTTCTGACTTGATCTCCATTGATGGAAGTACAATTGAATTCGATCTTCAATTCCCTTGTAAAAAACTAAAATTTCTCAAAACAAAGTTCTAAAAGTCTAAAGTCTACTCTCCTCTCCCCCCGGTCATTCTCCTCTTTTTTCTCCTCCCTGGTTTTATGCTTTCAAAAACGTACAAATTGCATAAGAATATGAAAAGTCGGCAGTCCACCACATGAGGCACGGCCGTGTGTAATGTGGTTGTTACTGTCACCACATAAACCACGGCCGTGGGCTATCCCCCTAAGCTTCTCGGCATTTTCTTCTTTCATTAAGTCGGCAGTCCACCACATGAGGCACGGCCGTGTGTAATGTGGTTGTTACTGCCACCACATAAACCATGGCCGTGGGACAACTCCATAAGCTTCTCGGCATTTTCTTCTTTCCTTCTTCTTTTAGGCATGGCCGTGTCTCATGGGGTAAACACACCCACCACATGAAGCACGGCCGTGGGCTATCCCCTTAAGCATCTCGTCCTTTATTTTTCTTTAATCATCGTGGAAAGGAAAAACACTACTTAAAGCACGACCGTGTCTCATCTCTTGCTTGTGATTTCTTCATGTTTTGCATCATGTACATCTTCAAGTCCATTAATCCCTAAGATATTAACATAAATGCAATTTAAGTATCTTTTTATTGGAAATTTCTAATAATTGACAATAATATATATACCAATCACAAAATACAACATGATAAAATATGCCTTTATCACTTTTGATCTATGATTTAGCTTCCTCACTTCATCCTCTATTTATAGGCTTCCAAAATCGAGCTGGATAAGCTCGGATTTCCACTGATCGAGGCAAATCGGATTTGCGGTTAAACAAACCAACTCTAATTCGTGTAAATTCGTCGATTTGTTGAGATTTGATTCCAATTGGATGATGTTTATCTCAATTCTGTTGAAGATCTATTGGATTTGTGCACAAAATCGAATCGAAACGGCCGAAATTCGAATTTTTCCCCTCGCCGGCGATCTCGGACCGAGGTTGAAGACAATCACGCACCCAGCGCGTACGTTCTCTCCAGCCAATCAGATGCTGCCATGTGTCCCAGGTAAATGAAAAATTTGCAAAACGCGGAATCTGCTTCTCCCGTGTTTCAAACCCCTGACCTCGCACCCACGCGCGCCCGCCTAATCGTGGCTCGAACCAGCTGAGCTAGCCCATTTTCCTGATTTTGTTTATTTCGCAAATTGCATATATGCAATGTGATTTTTTTATTTTTTTGTATTTTTTGAAATTTCAAAAATTTGTAAAAATTATTTATTCCTTATTATTGCCATTTCTGAAATTAGTTTTCAAAATTGATGTGTTTTCCTATTTATTTTTATTTTTTGAATATTTTTATTATTTTTGCTAAATTAGAGAAAAATTGAAAAAATTGGAAATTGATTATTATTGATTCTTAGGGCAAAAATGGAGTGTTTACAGTCGACATATACTTGGACTTCTCGATGCATCATGTCATGAAGTATTGCGACCATGGCTCTCTAATACGTTGCCCCGGCGTTTTTCAAACCAAAGGGCACGACTTTGTAACAGAAAGTTCCCATGTTGTGATGAAAGTCGTCTTAGTTTTATCTTCTTCAGCCATTTTTATTTGATTACATCCTGAGAAATCGTCCATAAATGAGAAAAGATGGTTTCCTACAGTGTTGTCTATCAGGACATCGATGTGAGGTAAAGGGAAGTTATCTTTTGGCGTGACTTGGTTTAAGTCTTAGAAGTCTACGCATACATGTATTTTCCATTCTTTTTTGGAATGGGGACTATATTCGCTACCCATTCTGAATAGTCAGATACTTCGATGAACCTCACTTCTAGTAATTTCTTGACTTCCTCTTTAATTTTTAGTAAGATGTTAGCCCTAAATCTTCTCAATTTCTGTTTTTTAGGTTTGACATCTTCCATTGTGGGAACTTGTGAACTACTATTGATTGGTCTAATCTTGGCATGTCGCCATATGACCGGGTGAACACATCTGCTTACTCGGTTAATAGCTCGATTATCTCGCGTTTTTGCTCGGTACTTAAACTGGCCCCGATCTTAAGGTTTTTAGGTTGCTTAGTGCTTCATAGATTTACTGTCTCCACTGGCTCGTCAATTGAAATTCCACTTTGTTTATGTTTTTTCCAATTTTCTTGTATTATTTCGTAGTCAAAGACATCGCCTCCAACGACTGACCCAACAATGTTGGAAACGATATCAGTGTTTTCATTTTTTACCTACGCGAAATGTCCCTGACGTTCGATGGTAGGGAATCTGAGTGAATTGAAACAAGAGTACATATATAAGCAAGAAACAAACGAATTGCAATTTATTGAATTATGAAAAGAAATCACAATAAAAATTTGTTTAATAATTGTTCCCTATCCTTGAGCTGACCTAGTACTATCAATAGGATAATAGAACCAATTGTTGAGTGCTAGATGCTGCTTGGATGTGCGAGGGGTCGGGCTCCCATTGCTGACATCAACTTCGCTAATCCTTGGTTCTTGAATGGTAGTTGCTTGTTTGAATGATTTTTGGAGGGGTGGAAAACACCTCTGAGTATCGCTTGGCTACTTAGTCTTTCTGCCTCTGATACCTCTGGCTTGTGCCTCTTCCTAGGCTGTAGGAACATACCCTAGTCTAAACGTCCCTTGCTGTACCTCTTTAAATTGATGGCCCTCCTTGTTGGTTACCACACTCACCTCATTGAATATTTGGAGACCAAAATCTTCAGAGCCGTCTTCCCCAATGTAGGGTATGGCGGTCTCTCTATAAATGGCGTAATCTTACTCCCCCAGCACGGTGATGATCTGTCCGTTCATTATGAACTTGACCTTCTGATGGAGGCTTGAGGGTGTGGCTTCAGCGGTATGTATCTACAGCCTTCCCAAAAGTAGATTAAAAGACCTCGGAATGTCGAGGACCTTGAAGGAGATGTGGAATATCTGCGAGCCAATCTCTACTGGCAAGCTTATTTCCCCTACTATGTCTCTCTTCGACCCATCGAAAGCCCTAACCACTATTGAGCTTGGTTTGATGTTTCTTAGATCAACTCCTGGCAGGTCGAGGGTAGCTAATGGGCACACGTTGAGAGAAGATCCATTGTCAATGAGTACTCGGGAGACGATTGTGTCGTTGCATTTTACCACTATGAACAGCGGTTTTGTATGTTGGTCTCCGTCTTCTCCCAGCTCTTCGGGAGAGAAAGATATTTGGTCCATGGCGAAGATCAAATCTGCCACATGGCTCAATTTTTCTATTGCGATGCCCTCTAGTACCTTGATCTGTTTAAGCACTTTGAAGAGTGCTTCTCTATGGGGCTCAAAGGTGGTGAGGAGACCTATAAGTGATATTTGGGTTGGAACCTTGTTCAGTTGTTCCATGATCTTATATTCGCTTACCTTGACCATCTTTGTAAATGCATAGAGCCCCTCTTCTTCTTCTTTTCCTACCTCAGTGTTGGGCTCTTCAGTTGAGACCTTGTATTTTGGGTTATAAATTCTCCTAAAACGGGTGATTTCACCCACGATAGGGGGTCTTTCTTGATCAAGAGCCCGATAGTCAAATGGTGTCGCCTTATACCTCTCTGCGGGTATTGGGACATTGAATACATACCTCTTCTTTAGAATTTGCACCTCAGTAGATTATCCCCCGTAGCACTTTATAACTATCGGCTTCTGGTCAGATTTAAGCATGTTCACAAACTTCTCCTCCTCTTTTGGTGAGTTATCTTCTTTCTCAAACTCGGGCCCCCATCCGCTAGGCGGCCTATACTCAGTTGGAGTGAAGGAGTAATTTACCAGATACTTAAATCTCCCGTGTGATTCGCTTAAGGTACCGATTGTTGGGTCTCCAACTAACCATCTCTTCTTGATCTGTGATTTAAGGGTTTCCTCTAGGGTTTGGCGTAGGTGACTTTATCGCTGCACTGTTGCTTTTTACTATTTTGGGGACTCTTTGGAATCCGGCTCTTCGGATGTGATCATATTGACAGTGGGCTTATGGTTGGGCAGCGAATTAGTGTTGACATTGGGTGCCGGTGTGTTAACAAAGTCCAACTGCACAATTCCGGTGTCAATCAGATCTTGGATTTTGTTTCAAAGCCTCTAGCATCTATCTGTAGAATGCCCCTCTTGGCCCATATGATAATCACATTTGAGGCTTGAGTCAAAATTTCTAGGCTTGTACAGGTCAATCGGGATCTCGAAACTGATCAAATTATCCACTCGCAGCCGAGCGAAGACCTGGCTGAGCGGGATCAGGATTGGAGTGAACTATCTCAAGACTCTGCTGGCCTAAGTGTGGTTTGTCGGGGACTGCTGGATTAGGGTACTTGTGGTCTGGAATGTTATGCGGGTCCTAACCTTGTCTGCTTTGCTAGAATTAACTGTACTGACGGTAAACTCCTTAGCTTTGTTACCTCCTAAGGGCCTTTGTGATGATGTGACCCTGAGAGAATCTATTGTTTAGAATCTGCTTGATGTGATGGCATTCTCGATTCGACACCCTGCTGCCACTACCTCTGTGAAGCTGGATGACGTCTGGCCTACCAGATGTGAGAAGTAGGTCTTATCTAGAGTGTTGACAAAGATGAATGTCAACTCTTTTTCAAAAATTGAGGTCACTACCTTATCAGCCTGAGCTCTCCAACGCTGAGCATACTCCTTGAAAGACTTAGTGTGTCTCTTCGGAAGACTTCCTAAGTCGATTATCGAAGGGTTAACTTCAATGTTGAATTTGTATTGGTCATAAAATGCCCGAGCAAGTCTTTCCCAAGTATTGACCTGGTTGAAGTCTAGGTGTGCATACCCGATGAGGGCAGGGCCTGTAAGGCTATCTTAGAAGGTTTGGATCATAAGTTGGTCATATTAGGCATACTTGCTCATTTTCCGTACATGCAGCCTTATATGCATCTTGGGGTATCCAGTACCATCATATTTTTCAAATTCCGGGGTCTTGAACTTCTTTGGGTATACCTCCTCCCCATATACCGGTAAGCTAGTGATCCCTGCCTGTTCAAAACCGTCAGGACCTTCTATTGTCTTCATCCTATCAGCCAGCTGTTGAAAAAGTCTCCTTTCCATCTCCTTTTGCCTGTCCTCCATTTCCCTCTTTACGTCGTCAAAGGTTGGACATAGTTTGACTTTCGCTTCATACTCGAAAGCCGGGTTGAGGTGGGAATTGATCTCTTCATATTCTGGAGGTTGACCTTCCACTGCTTTCCCCTTTCTGGCCCTTAAGTGTTCTTCTTGAGTTGGTTGGGTGGTGTGAAGGAGACTAATACTCTCGGTCAGGAGGTGGACTTATGCAACCACTTGCTGGACCGTTTGTTCCAGGGATATGATCTTAGGATCTGAGGTGGCATCAGCACTTGTGTTGTTGCGGTTGTCGCTGTTGTTGCCACTATTTGCCATTTTGGTCTTTGAGCGGGTGTAGATTGGGCTTCTTGGAGGGTTCGATAGTTTAGGAGCTATCTTTAATACCTGGCACGCATTTTCCTTAGTATGATGCATGTATGTAAATATGATGCATGTATTACACAGATGCTAAAATAAAGGGGGCCAACAATCGATTAATGATATAATATTGAAACTTTATTTTTATTAATATTAGAAACTCGGAGTTTGATGCTTGAAAAAAATGAAAAAGTACATAGTAATCTATTTCCTAATTCTCTTGGCCTTTTGTTGTGTAGGCGCCGGTTTTCCGCTGATGATAGCTTCCAACTCTCTGACTCTAGCTTGGGTCTTTTCCAATTGAGCTTCTAAGGCCTTGTTCCTTTGATCAGACTCCTTGAATCGACCCTTCCAGATATCCTTCTTGAAGTCTACAACTTCGAAGTATACTTCCATTCGAGCCCTGACTTGCTCCAAATAGGTTCTCAACTCTGGGTTTACCTTGTCTGGCTCAGGTTGGGTGATATCTGGGACTTAGTATGCCCTTTCCCCTGTTTGATATAGCTGGTGGATTATGAAATCCCTGGTGGCTCGGTGCTTGCCTACTTCACCATCCAGTTCTCCGAGGTCTACATTAGGGCTCTCGATTCGGGCTTCCCATAAGGCTTTGACCTTTGCCAGCTTAGAAAACTTCTCGACTACTAGCAAGTTTAGGTCTTGATACTCAAATGTGATTGCTTGTATCGAAGGCTGATAAACTATGTCTTGAATGGTACCGAATTAGCAGACCACCGAGTTTGGATGATAACCTATACATCCGCTGATACCGATTAAAGGTACAGCCTAAAGGTTTCTGCAAGTTAAGATGACTTTGTTACAACAACTCCATCTAGCCGTCCATAGGATGTCATCAGCATTGAAACCCTTAAGCACTTCCACCCAACTATGGCTAGTAAGGTCGTCGGGCAGCTTTATCTTTTCTATGCATGAGTCCACAAGGTCCACTTGTTGGGCCAAAGTTTTCCGGACCAGGTTCAACCTGAAACATTTGAGGTGGCTCGCAAACTAGATCAAGATGAGGTTAATGTTTGAGTGGAGGATCTCGTGGCCCTTTTTGTTGACAAAGTTCAAGTTACGGATCTGTTCAGCCAGTAGAGCCAAGATGTAAGATTTCCCTTCCAAGAATTGGGCAACCAGTTCTGCAACTCTGTAATGGACATAAAAAGTTCTAATGGGGAAGAGTATGGTGGTGAAGGCTATCAGGATGAAAGCACTCACCCTCCTCTGTTTGTAGCTCTTGGGGTCCCCATATAATACGTCTTTCCTATCCTCGTCATCTTCCTAGGCTATAAACTAGGATTTTAACTCATCACAATATCCGTTACCATTTACTAAGGCTTTGTTGATTACTGTCTTGCGAATACCTAGAAGTCTGCTGAAGATACTGGCTGGCCCAGCCTCAAGATCTAGCACATACACTTCGCCGGTTAGTGATGAAGCCTGTAGAAGTTGGGTGCACTCTTCCAGAGTGGGAGTGATCTCATGTGGCCCAATGAAGAAAGCTGCAAGCTCTACTTCCCATAGATGGAGGATGACTCGTATCAAAGGTAAGTTCATTTTCATCTTCATCAGTGAGAGGATGGGTCCTATCTTCTGTTAAATAAAGGCATGTTCTTCCGGGTTGTATAGAGTAAACCAATGGTCCAACACCAACTTTGGGTCCAGAGGTTTGCAAACTCGGATCTCTTTGCGGAGGAGGCAATCAACTGTGGAACTAGCCATCTATTAGAACAGAAATTTCTAATTACAAAAACTATATTACAATGATAGCATTACAGGGAAATGTATCTGAACTCCATGAACAGAACAAAAGTATTACATCATTAATCGATTGTCATCCCATGACTTTACGTATGTAGATAGGTGGGTTCTAACAGGTTCCCAAGCTTTATGGCCTCCCGAATTCTTAAAGAAATGGATCTTAGGCCATATTAAAGCATTGGGTGGGGTAGCCTAATCAATCCTGAACGGTGATCATATCACTTCACCTGAAACCTACACAATGGCCCCCTGTCTTAGGGTCTTAAGATGGCTCGAGTTTAACCGTATCTATTCACACAATTACATGCATGCAGACTCAACAGTAAAAGTAAATAATTGAACCCTAAATCTAGTTAAATCCTTGAAAGGTTAGCAATAGCATATCAATTAAAAGACATTTCTTGGAAAAGTGATTTGAAGAGATTTAGTTGGTTAGCCTACTAGAGAGCATTCCTTCCCCAGTGGAGTCGCCATCCTATCAAGTCTAATTTTTATTTTTTTTTTCATTCCTAATCCAACTTATACTAGACCCTATGCTCGTCTAATATAGATCCTCGACTTGAATTAGGAATTTCATTTTATTTTGGAGTTGCTATCTAACTGTGGTTGGGAAAGATCGAATTAGGACTAATTGAGCAGGTTAATCCTAATTTGGATAACTAGTCAGTGAGATTTCCTCTTTTCGTTTTTGTGAAAGAGGAAATGGAAAACCAGAGTTTTTGGATTTGGAGGCTAACCTATTAAAACCTTAAAGTTACCACCTTATTCTCCTGAAATCTGAACCTTATCCTAATGTCTTTTGTTGTTATTTATTTTGATTTTTTTTATTTTTGTTATTTTTTTTGTTGTGTTTTTGTTTATTGGTTAATGACAATTTATTCTAGCAATGGAAAATGATTTTTTATCTTTTTTTAGAGTTGCCCCAAACGAGTGCCTACGTACCTGCTATTTAGGATCAAACGGGCCGTAGTTCACTTTTCATGAAAAACTTTAGTGCGTTTGTTAATTTTAATTATGAAATTATTTCCGATTTAAGTTTTTATCATTTAAGTATTTTTTGGAAAAAAAATTAAGCCTAAGCTTGATTATTTGATTTTTGGAAAATAATAATTTTAAAGAAAAAAAAACCAATTTTGGATTTATTTAAGAAAAGCATTTTTCTAAGTGATTAAAAGTTTTTATCTCCCTATTTTTAAACTACCTCTAATATTATTATTATTATTATTATTAATTTAATTTCTTATTTTTAATTAATTTTTATTAATTAATTAATTAAAGTTTTTTTCTTTTATTTTTATTATTTTATCTACTCTAAACTGAAAATCTAAATTCTATAATTTTTTCTAATATCTCTTTATTATTATTATTATTATTATTATTATTATTATTATTATTATTATTTTACGATTTTATTATTTTATAATTTTTTATTATATTATTATTTTTATTTTTTTTATAATTTTCTATTATTTATCCTAAACTAAACCCTAAAAAAAATTAAATTCTAATATTTTCCATTATTATTTTTTTAGAATTATAAATAACTGATAAATAAATAAATAAATAAATTCGATAAATAATAAAAAGTACAAAAAAATCAGAAAATCTGACTTACCTAGATCCAGGTCGATGCACGGGTCGAGTCAGTCGGGTCGAATGATCACGGCGGCTGGGAATGCTCGTTGTTTTTGAGGGTGAGGAACTCAACTGTAGTGGTGGATTTCTCCAAAAATGCCTCCTATTGGTGGTTTGAAGCTTGGTCAACGGTCGCAACTTGAAGAACTTTGGCGAGGCTTCGATTTCTCCGACTTTCTCTCTTTTTTCACTTCCGATCCGTGCTTTTGCTTCTTACCTTCGCTCTCTATTTATAGAAGTCAGAAGACTCCTCAGAATAAGCTTAAATCTTTGATTCAGTTAAACCCAAATTTTTTCGTTTTTTAGATTCGATTTTATCTTAGAGATTTGATGCCGATTTGCTAGTATCTTGTGATTTATCTAGTTGAATCGGCTTTAGATTGATCGAAATCCAAAAGATTTAAAGAAATAAGGCGATTTTAGCTCCGTTGGACTCGCGCCGGCCTCTTCTCGCATCTGTTCGGCCGATTTAAGCTCGAGGAAGGGGATTATCACGTGCGAGGTACGTGACTCCTCTTAGCCAATCACACGCTACCACGTAGCAGCTCGAGGAATAAGAAGGAAAAATTACACAGAGTGCCTGCGGGGGGATTCGAACTCCTGACCTCAGTCTTCTCTCGCACGTTCCAAGCATATACACGAGCCAGCTGAGCTGGCCCGGATCTTAGTTTTATTTAACATGCAAATTATATATACGTATTGTATTTTTTATTATTTTTTATATTATTTTGAAATTCTAAAAATTTGTAAAAATTATTCACTCCTTTTCTTATTATTTCTACAATTATTTATCAAAATTGATATATTTTCCCTATCTATTTTTTTTATGTTTTTCCTATTTTTGCTAGATTAGAAGAAAAAAAATTGTAAAAATGAAAAAAATTGAAAATTGACCATTATTGATCATTAGGGGCAAAAATGGGGTGTTTACACATATGATCCCTTCTAACCAATTGTATTTTTCCACACACATGCACTAAGTGAAAACACAAACTAGCTAGGTGAGTTATTTTCTTGATTCTTTTTCTTTTATTGCCATTAAATTGCATTTTAATTGACTTGCTGGATTAATCCTCTACTAATTGAAGTGTTCGGGTTTGATTTAGAGACCCTCTTTTTCTAGTTTTTCTTTAAAAATAATATATAGATTATATATATATTTTATTTGTTATTTTATTATTGTTTTTTCTATTTTGTTCAGTTATATTTTTTTTACTACGTAAACCATGTTCTTAGGCAGTTTGGGGGTTTCTAGTATATTTTGCATGGATGTTAATACATAACCTAAGCTCCATCAAATCAATTAGTGTGGCAAGGTTGACATAGATTGATCGGTATAATATACACTTTTATAGCCTTATGGGACGAGTGTCTAGCTTAGTTGGTTTACTTATAAGGCCCTTATAGGGTCCAATAAGGATACATGAGATGATATAGATTTATCAGTCGTTGGTATATAAGACGTATAGGAGTAGTTTTTTGGACATCTAGTAAGTAAAACATCTACACTAATTGGGTGATGCATTGCGTATCTAATACTAATTCATTTTACTATACTTTGTTCATGTAAGTTGAAACGTTCCAAAAAATCCACTTTATCCCTAGATCATGCTACAACTGTTTCTCCAACTAATCATGGTCTTTAGTTTATACATGATCATGGAGGGCGAAGCTATACCCGTAGGCTCACCAAGACCAAGGCTTAGTGGTTGAGGTAAAAGTGCAACATGTTGACATTTGGCAATTGGAATAGCCGATTCCTACATGTCGTAGGATCGAGGGACTTAAGCGATCCCATAACTAAGCTTAGCTATAGGAAAATGCAGCACATGCCTAATAGCTCTCACTCAATGCTAATGAGATAGATGATAGCTTAGCCCCACTGCTTAGCACTTATGTCACACTACATTGTCATTCTATTAGTGGTCCTTTCTCTACATCACTTGCTCTATAGAAGAAATGCTTAAGTAAGCAAATAATGTATGAGGTGAATTTTCATAGCTTGCTGCAAATTGGAGTTTAGTGTCTCACTATGACTTCGATGATGCCCCTTAACACCAAACAACATAGGAGTTATAGGCTTTTGCTACTTTAGATCCAAGGTCGGGTAGAGAGCATATAAACGCATTTTTATGGTTTGCTTGACAGTTTAGTAGGAGAAGGAACAATAGGGGATAGAATATTATTTTATCTCATTTGACATGTAAATTTTTATGGCCTGCACGATAGTTTAGTAAGAGAAAGAACAATAGGGGATAGAATCTTATTTTATCTCATTTGACATGTAAATTTTTTATCAATATTTATGACTCACTGCCGAGTCTAATTTTTAAATCTCCCATTCCTAAACCGATCTAGACTAGACCCTATGCTCATCTAATATAGATCATCGACTTGATTTAGGAACTTCGTTTAATTTTTGGAGTCGCCACCCAACTGTTGTTGGAAAAGATTGAATTAAGACTAAAGGAGCGGATTAGTCTTAATTTGGACCACTAGTCGTCGTGATTTCCTCTTCTCGTTTTTGTGAAAAGAGGACAAGGAAAAACCAGAGTTTCTGAGTCCGGAGGCTAACCTATTAAAATCTTATAGTTACCACCAAATCTCCTAAAATTATCTCTTTTTAGAAATGTCTTTTATTTTGTTTCTGTTGCCATTTATTATGTTTTTGGATAATTCTAAGAAAATGATTTTTCATTCTTTTTATGGGTTGCCCCCAATGGGTGCCTACGTACCTGCTATTCAGGATCAAACAAGCCGTAGTTCGCTTTTCCTGAAAACCTTAAGTGTGCTTGTGAATTTTAATTTTGAAATCTCTTTTGATTTATGTTTTTATCATTTTTGGGATTTTTCTAAAAATTCTAAGCCTAAGCTTTTAATTTTGATTTTGAAAATGATTTTTAGGGAAAAACATCAATTTTGGATTTATTTGAAGAAAATGATTTTTCTAAGTGCTAAAACTCATTTTTATAATCTTTGAATTTTTTATTAATTTTTTGTTAATTTTTATTATTTTTTAAGTTTTATGATTTTTTTTTCCTTATTTTTCTACAATTTTTATAATTTTTATGAGTTTTCATGATTTTTATAGTTTTTTATTATTTTTATTATTTTTCTATGATTCTTATTAATTTTTTCATAACTTTTGTGAATTTTTGTTAAAAAATTTATCCTAAGTTATTATCTATCCTATTTTAAAATCTAAAGCTTTATTATTATTTTTCTAATATTTTTGTTATTTTTCTACATTTTTATTATTTATTATTTTTTTTACATTATTAAATCCTAAAAAAATCTAATTTCTAACATTTTCCTCTTTATGGAAATATAAATAAAACATAAATAAATAAATACATAAATAACAAATTAATAAATAAATAACAAAATACTGAATCAATACGGAATAAAAATAAATAAAATAAATAAAAATTGGAAAATCCGGAAAATCCGACTTACCTGGATTCGGGTCGGTGCGCGGGTCGGGTTGGTTGGGTCGAATCAGGTCGAAGCAGGTCGGGTCGGATCGGTCGGACACGGCGGCGGGGAGTGCTCGTTGATGGCGTTCCGGCGGCCTTTTGCAGCGGGTGCGGTGTCGAATCCTAGGTTATCAAGGGTGAGGAATCCAATTGTGGCGGTGGTTTGCTCCATAAATGCCTCCTGGTGGTTGCTTAGCTTCGATCGGCAGTCGCGGCTTCGATTTCCTCCGGTGCTCTCCGATTCACTCTTTTCTCTCACTTTCTCTCGCTTGTGATCTGTGTTCTGGCTTCCTCACTTCCTCTATTTATAGGCTCTCGAAATCGAGCTAGATAAGCTCGGATTTCCCCCGATCGAGGCAAATCGAATCGACGGTTAAATAAACCAACTCTGATTCGTGTAAATCCTTCAATTTGTTGAGATTTGATTTCAATTGGATGATGTTTATCTCAATTCTATTGAAGATCTGTTGGATTTGTGCAAAAAAATCGAATCGAAACGGCCGAAATTCGAATTTTTCCCCTCACCGGCGATATTGGACCAAGGTTGAAGACGATCACGCACCCAGCGCGTGCATTCCCTCCAGCCAATCAGATGTTCCCACGTGTCTTGGGTAATTGAAAAAAATCGCAAAACGCGGAAACTGCTTCCCCCGCGTTTCGAACCCCCAACCTCGCACGCACTTGACCACGGCTCGGACCAGCTGAGCTAGCCCATTTTCCTGATTTTGTTTATTTCGCAAATTGCATATATGCAATGCGATTTTTTTATTTTTTTGTATTTTTTGAAATTTTAAAAATTTGTAAAAATTATTTATCCCTTATTATTGCCATTTCTGAAATCATTTTTCAAAATTGATGTGTTTTCCTATTTATTTTTATTTTTTTGAATATTTTTATTATTTTTGCTAAATTAGAGAAAAATTGAAAAAAATTAAAAATTGATTATTATTTATTCTTAGGGCAAAAATGGGGTGTTTACAGCTGCCCCTCTTTGTAGTAAAGTTTGAAAAACATAACTACAAAGACAAGAAAGACGCTATTTTTGGCCTCTTAAATAGATAACGCCTCAGTTTGGCTGGTTATCTAGAATTTGTTTTTTTGGTAGGAAAATGCTCTAAGAGCTAATAATCCCACGATTTAAAATGGTCCTGACAATTTAGAGTAATGTTCCCTCCCCAAAAGTGCTTTATGGGCTGACTAAACGGCGATAGGAAACATCTCAAGCATTGTTTAGGAGTGTAGAATAAATGATGATAGGAAGCGTCTTATCAGACTAGCAACCTTGAAAAGAAGATTATCTTAGGAAGCGCCCTTATGAGCTGGCTACCTGTCAACAGAAGTGTCTGGCTAGACTAGCAACTGTCTAGAAAAATACCCCCGAAAAGTGCTCCATTGAGCTGACTAATCGGTTATCAAAAGTTTGAAAAAGTTCTCTTATGAGTTGATTACTTGATAGATTCGAAAAGTGCTCCTTTGAGCTAACTAATCGATGGGTTCGAAAAGTGCTCCTCTGAGCTAACTAATCGAGGGAGTCTAGGAAAGTGCCCCTTTTGGGCTGACTAACCTATGATATAATGTCTCAAAAATTGCCCCCTATGGGCTGACCTTGAGATCAGATATTTAGGAAAGTGCCCCTTTTGGGCTGACTAACCTATGATAGAATATCTCAAAAAGTGCCCCCTATGGGCTAACCTTAAGATCAGATATTTAGGAAAGTGCCCCTTTTGGGCTGACTAACCTATGATAAAATGTCTCAAAAAGTGCCCCCTATGGGCTGACCTTGAGAACAGATATTTAGGAAAGTCCCCCCTATGGGCTGACTAACCTATGATAAATGTTTCAAAAAGTGCTCCCTATGGGCTGACTTTGAGAACAGATGTTTTAAGAAATTGCCCCCTATGGGCTGACTAACCTATGATAGAATGTCTCAAAAAGTGCCCCCTATGGGCTGACCTTGAGATAAGATATTTAGGAAAGTGCCCCTCTTGGGCTAACTAACCTATGATAGAATGTCTCAAAAAGTGCCCCCTATGGGATGACTAACATATGATAGAAATGATATCTCAAAAAGGTGCCCCCTATGGGCTGACCTTGAGAACAGATGTTTTAGGAAAGTGCCCCCTATGGGCAGACTAACCTATGATAGAATGTCTCAAAAAGTGCTCCCTATGGGCTGACCTTAAGAACAAATGTTTTAGGAAAGTGCCCCCTATGGGCTGACTAACCTATGATAAAATGTCTCAAAAAGTGCCCCCTATGGGCTGACCTTGAGAACATATATTTAGGAAAGTACCCCCTGTGGGCTGACTAACCCATGATAGAATGTCTCAAAAAGTGCCCCTTATAGGCTGACCTTGAGAACAGATGTTTTAGGAAAGTGCCCCCTATGGGCTGACTAACCTATGATAGAATGTCTCAAAAAGTGCCCCCTATGGGCTGACCTTGAGAACAGATGTTTTAAGACAGTGCCCGTTATGGGCTGACTAACCTATGATAGAATGTCTCAAAAAATGCCCCCTATGGGCTGACCTTGAGAATAGATATTTAGGAAAGTGCCCCTCTTGGGCTGACTAACCTATGATATCTCAAAAAGGTGCCTCCTATGGGCTAACCTTAAGAGAGGAGGTTTAGGAAAGTGCCCCTCTTGGGCTGACTAACCTAAGATAAAAATGATATCTAGAAAGGTGCCTTTATAGGCTGACCTTAGAAGAGATCTAGGGAAGTGCCCCTTTTTGGGCTGACTACCTTATTAAAGGGAATGTTTAAACAAGTGCCCCACTATGGGCTGACTCAACTTATGCTTTTGAATATGCTTTCTACTGACTGAGCTAAATGATGTGATGCCTTTCATGATATGATGATAGTTATTTATTTTAATATGCTTGCCAGTTTATCGTGGATAGCAACCAAACAACCGAACCTTTGTGCTAGTTTGCTTCTGCTTCACTTTTTCTTATCTTGACCCGGGGTCGAAAATCTTGATGTGCTTCCTTTCTTATGCACAAGGCTCTTTTGACGGTAATGTTATCCTACTAATGCGCTAAGTTTTAGTGCTCAAAAGTAGATAGAATTATATTACCAAATATGTTGAGATTCATTATCATTTTAGTATTTATCTTTCACTGGCGAAGTGGTGGGTAATGTGTTTAGGAGTATTTGTTGTGGTGCGAATTGATTTGGATTATTGACCATTCAGGGATATTAACTTTTCTTGTAAAAAGTAAAAACTCGACTCAACGAAATTTGTATCGAACATTGGCTTTCATGAACATTGGCAAAATTTCAATTCCCTTGCCTAAGGATAGTACATCTTTACAGCATCTGTATTAATGAGGTCTCTCAATTCCGGACCATCCATCTAAGTCAGTATCAGAGCACCTCCTGACAAAACCTTTTTCACTACATATGGGCCTTCATAGTTTGGGGTGAATTTTCCTCTGGAGTCTTGAGCATTCGGGAGAACCTTCCTTAGCACCAGATCCCCTTGTTTGAAGTACCAAGGCCTCATTTTCTTGTTAAATGCTCGGGCCATCCTTTGTTGATAACACTGGCCATGACATAGTGCGGTAAGTCTTCTTTCATCAATTAGATTCAGCTGATCAAGCCTCTTCTTTACCCAGTCTGATTCGGCTAGCTGAGTTTCTAACAGAATTCTGAACGATGGTATTTCGACTTCGACTGGTAACACTACTTCTGTACCATATACCAATGAATATGGGGTGGCCTCTGTAGATGTTCTTATTGAAGTTCTATAAGCCATGAGAGCAAACGGTAACATTTCGTGCCAATCTTTGTAAGTTGTTGTCATTTTCTCGATGATCTTTTTGATATTCTTATTGGCTGCTTCTACTACCCCGTTCATTTGAGGTCAGTAGGGAGTTGAATTTCTGTGGTTTATGTGGAATTGTTGACATAAACCTATCATCGATTTGTTGTTAAGATTGGTACCGTTGCCGGTGATGATAGACTTAGGAACTCCGTATCGGGCTATTATGTCCCTTTTTAAGAAGTGGACTATTACCCCTTTTGTGACATTGGTATATGACGACGCTTCTACCCATTTGGTGAAGTAATCAATCGCTACCAGTATAAACCTGTGGTCGTTAGATGCTGTTGGAGTGATTGGGCCAATTATGTTGATTCCCCACATAGAGAAAGGCCATGGTGCTGATAATAGGTTTAGCTCGTTGGGCGGAGCATTTATCCGGTTTGCGTAGACCTGACGCAAATGAAAATGCTTAACATATTTGATGCAATCCGATTCCATGGTTAGCCAATAGTACCCTAACCTCATGATTTTTCGGGCCAACGTGTAGCCATTCATATGAGGTCCACATACTCCTTCATGTACTTCTTTCATCAGTTCGCATGCTTCACTTTTGTCCACGCATCTCAACAAGGTGGTATCAGATGATCTTTTGTAAAGTATAGACCCACTTAATAGGAAATGGGTCGCTAACCTTCTGAGTGTTCTTTGGTCATTCTTGCTAGCCATTTCGGGGTATTTACTTTCTTGGAGGAAGGTCTTGATGTCGTGATACCAAGGCTTGTCATCTTGTATTTTTTCAATGGTTAAACAGTAGGCGAGCCGACTTTCGATGTCTATTTTCATCGGTTGAACTTCGGCTCCCCCTGTTATCTGGATCATAGATGCTAGTGTGGCTAGTGCATCTGTAAATTGATTCTGAGTTCTCGGGATATATGTGAAAGTGATTGCTTTGAATTCTTCAATTAGCTCTGTTAAGTGTTGATGATACGGTACCAATTTGAGGTCTTTAGTCTTGTATTCCCCTCTTGTCTGTAGTATGATGAGCGACGAATCTCCATATACTTCTAATTCGTGGATTTCCATTTGGCAGGCCATTTTGAGGCCGAGAATACATGCTTCATATTCCGCGATATTATTGGTATAGGGAAATGTAAGTCTAGTCGCTGCAGGGAATTGAGTGCCGTCTAGGGATATCAATACTGCCCCAACCTCGCAACCGAATACGTTGGCGGCTCCATCGAAAAACAGTTTCCATTTCGGGTTCTGCTCTATCCCAAAGTCTTCCACCGGTATATCTTCCACTGTTAATATATTTTCGTTTGGGAATTGGGCTTGTAGTTCTTAGGAATCTGTCTTGACAGGGTGTTCTGCCAATTGGTCGGCTAAGGCTTGCCCTTTCATTGAGTTCTGATTTATGTATGTGATGTCAAACTCGGATAGGAGCATTTGCCATTTAGAGATTCTCCCTATCAAAGCTGGTTTCTCTGCCAAGTATTTTAAGGGATCATGTCTTGTCAGCAGCTCAACATGATAGTAAAGGGTGTATTGCTTTAGTCGATGCATGACCCAAATTAGAGCACAATAAGTCTTCTCCACCTCTGAGTACCTCTGTTCCCCATCTGTGAACTTCTTGCTCAGATAATATATGGAACGCTCTCTTCCCTCGTCATCTTTTTGCCCCAGCACACATCCTATGGATTCGGGGAGTATAGTGAGGTATAAGAATAAGGGCTTTCCTTGCTTCGGGACTATCAAGACTGGAGGTTTTATAAGGTAGTCTTTGATTGTCCTGAATGCTTCTTCGCATTCGTCGTCTCATTCTATTGTGGCATTCTTCTTCAACAAACGGAATAGTGGTCGGCATTTGTCGGTGAGTTGTAAGATAAAACGAGCTATATAATTTAATCTTTCCAGCAAGCTTCTTACTTCTTTAACAGAGCGTGGGGAAGGTAACTCTAATATAGATTTTACCTTGTCAGGGTTGATTTTAATGCCTTCCTGGCTTATGACAAACCCTAACAATTTCCCAGTTGTGACCCCGAAAGTACATTTCTCTGGGTTTAACTTGAGCTGGAATTTTCTCAGTCGTCTAAAAAATTTCCTCAGGATATCTATATGGCATTCTCCTTCTTTAGACTTGGCTATCATGTCGTTGATGTATACTTCTACCTCTCAATGCATCATGTCATGAAGTATTGCGACCATGGCTCTCTGATATGTTGCCCTAGCGTTTTTCAAACCGAAGGGCATGACTTTGTAACAGAAAGTTCCCCATGCTGTGATGAAAGTTGTTTTGGTTTTATCTTCTTCAGCCATTTTTATTTGATTATATCCTGAGGAACCGTCCATGAATGAGAAAAGATGGTTTCCCACAGTGTTGTCCACTAGAACATCAATGTGAGGTAGGGGGAAGTTATCCTTTGGCGTAGCTTGGTTTAAGTCCCAGAAGTCTACGCATACGCGTACTTTTCCATTCTTTTTCATAACGGGGACTATATTTGCTACCCATTCCGAGTAATCGGATACTTCAATGAACCCTACTTCTAGCAGTTTTTTGACTTCTTCTTTGATCTTTAACAAGATGCTAGGCCTAAATCTTCTCAGTTTTTGTTTTTTAGGTTTGACATCTTCCCTTGTGGGAAGCCTATGAACCACTATTGATTGGTCTAGACTTGGCATGTCGCCATATGACTAGGCAAACACATCCGCATATTCTGTTAATAGCTCGGTTATCTCACTTTTTTGCTCGGCACTCATACTGGTCCCGATTTTGAGGTTTTTAGGGTTTTCCATGCTTCCTAGATTTACTGTCTCCACTGGCTCGTCGATCGAAATTCCGCTTTGTTCATGTTTTTGCCAATTGTCTTGTATTATTTCATGGTCAAGGATATCGCCTTCAACAACTGACCCAGTAGCGTTGGAAACGATATCAGCGTTTTTATTTTCTACCTGCGCGAAATATCCCTGATGTTTGATGGTAGGAGATTTGAGTAAAGTAAAATGAAAGCATATATATAAGAAAAACAAACTGTAATTGAATTTGATAAAGAGTCTCAATAAAATCTATTCAATAATTATTCTCTACTTTTGAGCTAACCTAGGGTTATTGATAGGATAACAAAACCAATCATTCAGAGCTGGATGCTGGTTGGACGTGCGGGGGGTTAGTTTCCCTTTGCTGGCGTCACCTTCGTTTATCCGAAGCTCTTGAACGATATTTGCCTTTCGAAAATAAATTTGGAGAGGTGGGATGCACATCTGGGTGTCGATCGGCTTCCCCTTCATTCTGCCTTTGACACCTCTTGCTTGTGCTTCTTCTTCGGCTGTAGGAACGTACCCTAGTCCAAACGTCCCTTGCTGCCCCTCCTTAAACTGATAGCCCTCCTTGCTGGTCACCACGTTCACTTCGTTGAAAATTTGCAGTCCCAGGTCTTCTGAACCTTCCTCCCCGATATATGGTATGGCAGTCTCTTTGTATATGGCGTAATCCTACTCGCCGAGTACAGTGACTATCTGTCTGTTTGCAATGAATTTGACCCTTTGGTGGAGACTAGAGGGGATGGCTCCAGCGACATGTATCCAGGGTCGTCCCAAAAGCAGGTTGAAAGATCTTGGAATGTCGAGGACCTGGAAAGAGATGTGGAATACTTGTGGACCAATTTCCACTGGTAGGTTCATCTCCCCTACTATGTCTCTTTTTGACCCATCAAAAGCTCTGACCACCGTCGAGCTAGGTTTTATGTTGCTTGGATCGACCCCTAATAAGTCGAGAGTTGCCAATAGGCAAACGTTGAGGGACGATCCGTTGTCGATGAGTACCCAGGAGACAATGGTGTCATTGCACCTGACCATTATGAATAGCGGTTTGGTATGTTGGTCTCCCTCTTCTCCTAGCTCTTCTGGAGAGAAAGATATCTAATCCATTGTAAAAATAGAGTCCGCTACGTGACTTATCTTGTCTGTAGCGATGCCTTCTAGGACCTGAATCTGTTTGAGCACTTTAAAGAGTGCTTCCCTGTGGGGCTCGGATGCTGTAAGAAGGCCCATGAGTGATATCTATGCTGGAACTTTATTTAGTTGTTCCATTATCTTATATTCACTCTCATTGACCATCTTTGTAAACGTAGCGAGTCCCTCTTCCTCTTCCTCTCCTTTCTTCACGTTGGGCTCTTCAGTCGGGGCTTTATACTTTGGATCGTACATTCTCCCAGAGCGGGTGATTCCTCCCACCATAGGAGGTTGCTCTCGTTCGAGGGCCCGATAGTCGAACGGTGCAGCCTTGTAACTTTCTGCCGATATCGGGACATTGAATACATATCTTTTCCTTAGGATTTGTATCTCAGCTAGTTGTCCCTCATAGCACTTTATAACCCTAGGCTTCTGACGAGAATTGATCATGTTTATAGTCTTCCCCTCTTCCTTTGGCGGGTTGTCTTCCTTCTCAAATTCTAGCCCTCATCCGCTAGGTGGCCCATACTCAGTTGGGGTGAAAGAATAGTTTACCAAGTATTCGAACCTCCCGTGTGATTCTCCTAAAGTGCCGACTATTGGGTCTCCGGCTAACCACCTTCTTTTAACGTGTGCCTTCGGTGCTTCTTCTGGAGCTTGATGGGATTGCTTCTTCTGTTGCTCCGTCGTATTCTGCTTAGGGGCTTCTTTGGGAGCTAACTCCTCAGATGTGATCATGTTAATGGTGGGCTTGTGATTAGGCAGTGGGTTGGTGTTGACATTAGGTGCTGGGGTGTTCACAAAATCCAGCTGTATGATTCCTACATCAATTAAGTCTTGGATCTTGTGCCGGAGCCTCCAACACCTATCTGTAGAATGCCCCTCTTGACCCATATGGTAGTCACACTTGAGGCTTGAGTCGAAATTCTTAGGCTTGTACCGGTCGTTAGGGATCTCGAAGCTGATCAAGTTGTCTGCCCTCAACCGAGCAAAGACCTGACTGAGCGGTATGGGGATTGGAGTGAACTGCCTTGGGACCCTGACACCCTGGGTATGACCTGTCGTGGATTGTAGGGTTAGGGTACTCATGGTCTGGAATGTCACACGAGTTTCAGCTTTTTTTGCCTTACCGGTATAGACTGTGCTGACGGTGAACTCCTTAGCTCTATTACCTCCTAAGGGCCTTTGTGTTGGCGTGACCCTAGGAGGATCCATTGTTTGGAGTCTGCCGATGGTGATGGCATTTTCAATCCTACATCCTGCAGCTACTACCTCTGCAAAACTGGATGAGGTCTGGCCTACCAGGTGTGAAAAGTAGGTCTTGTCCAGGGTGTTGACAAATATAGATGTCAACTCCTTCTCGGAGATCGGGATTGCTACTCTGGCGGCCTGAGCTCTCCAGCGCTGAGCATACTCCTTAAATGGCTCAGTATGTCTTTTCCGGAGACTCCCCAGATCAATCACAGATGGGGTGACTTCAATATTGAACTTATACTGGTTATAGAATGCCCGAGCTAACTTTTCCCAAGTGTTGACAATGTTGAAGTCCAGGTGGGCGTACCAGACCAATGCAGGGCCTGTGAGGTTATCTTGGAATGTCTAGAGCATGAGTTGGTCGTATTGAGCATACTTGCTCATTTTCTGGGCATATAGCCTGGTATGCATTTTGGGGCACCCGGTCCCATCATACTTTTCAAACTCTGGGGTCTTGAACTTCTCAGGGTATACCTCTTCCCCGTATGCTAGGGGAATGGTGATTCCGACCTGTTCGAAACCATCAGGACCCTCAATTGTTTTCATCTTATCATGGAGCTGCTGGAAGAGTCTCTTCTCCATCTCCTTCTGTCTCTCTTTTCAGGTCATCAGAGGTTGGCCCCTAGTTGATCTTCAGCTCATATTCAAAGGCCGGGTTGAGGTGGGAATTGATTTCTTCATACTCCGGAGGCTGTCCCTCCACTACTTTCCCCTTCCTGGCCCCTGAATGTTCTTCCTAGGTTAGCTAAGTGGTGCGAAGGAGGTCGATACTCTCAGTTAAGAGGTGGACCTAGGCAGCCAATTGTTGGACTGTTTGTTCTAGGGACATGATCCTGGAGTCTGAGGCAGCTTCAACATTTGTGTTGTTGCGGTTGTCGCTACTATTGGCCATTCTTGTTCTTGAACGTGTGCGAATTGGGCTTCTGGGAGGGTTCGGTTGCTTCGGAGCTATTTTGATACCTGGCGCGCATTTGTTTTTTCTTTAGTGTAATGTATGCAAAATGCTATGCATGTGTCACACAGATGCTAAAAATAAAAAGGGTTGACAATTGATTGATGATGTAATATTGAAACTTTTACTTTTATTAATATCGAAAATTTTGGAGTTCAATAATCAAAATAAAAGATTACAAATGATGATCTATTTCCTAGCTCTTTTGGTCTTCTGTTGTGGAGGCTCAGACTTCCTGTTGATGACGGCTTCCAGTTCTTCAACTTTGGCTTTAGTCTTTTCTAACTAGGCTTCCAAGGCTTTGTTCCTTTGGTCAGATTCCTTGAAACGTCCCTTCCAGATGTCTTTCTTATAATCTGCAGCTTCAAAGTATACCTCCATCCAGGCCTTGACTTGCTCTAGGTAGATTTTTAGCTCTAGATTGATCTTGTCTGACCTTAGTTGGGTAACGTCTGGAACCCGGTATGCTCTCTCCCCTGTCTGGTATAGCTGGCGGATTACAAACTCTCTGGTGGCTTGGTGTTTTCCCACTTCCCCATCTAGCTCCCCGAGGTCCACATTCGGGCTTTCAATTCTAGCTTCCCAAAGTGCTTTGACCTCTGCCAGCTTAGCAAACTTTTCAGCCACCAACAGGTTCGGATCTTAATACTCAAAGGTGACCGCTTCCAACGAGGGCCGATAAACTATGTCTTGGATAGTACCAAATAGGCGGACCACTGAGTTGGGGTGATATCCAATACATCCACTGATTCCGATTAAAGGTACGACTTGGAAGTTACTGTAGGTCAAAATAATTTTGTTACAGCAACTCCACCTGGCTGTCTATAGAATATCTTCGGCACTAAAGCTTCTAAGCACTTCTACCTAACTATGGCTGGTAAGGTCGTCGGGTAGCTTTATCTTTTCTATGCATGAATCCACAAGGTCCACCTGCTGGGCTAAGGTTTTCCGGACCATGTTCAGCTTAAAGCACTTAAGGTGGCTTACAAACCATATCAGCATAAGGTTGAGGCTTAAGCGGAGGATCCCATGACCTTTCTTCTTGAGGAAATTCAAGTTCCGAATCTGTTCAGCTAATAGAGTCGGGATGTAAGATCTTCCTTCCAGGAATCGGGTCACCAGCTCTACAACCCGGTAGTGAACATAGAAAGTGCCGGTAGGGAACAGTATGGTGGCGAAAGCTGTCAAGATGAAAGCATTCACCCTTCTCTGTCTGTAAATTTTGGGGGCCCCACACAGTATGTCCTTTCTATTCCCATTATCTTCTCGAGAAATGAACCAGGCTTCCAAATCGTCCATCCGTATGCAGTACCCATAACAGTCTGCTAGGGCTTTGTTGACTGCTAATTTGCGGATGCCTAGTAGTCTGCTGAAGGTACCGGCTGGCCTGGCCTCGAGATCTGGCGCATAGATTTGATCAGTCAGTGCTAGAGCCTGTAGCAGCTGGGTGTACTCTTCCAGGGTAGGGGTGATTTCATGCAGCCCAATAAAGAAAGCTGCGGGCTCGATTTCCCATAACTGGAGCATGGCCCATACCAAAGGCAAATTCACCTCTATCTTTGTTAGTGAGAGGATGGGGCCTATCTTTTGCTGGATGAAGGCCTGCTCCTCTGAGTTGTACAAGGTAAACCAATGGTCCAATACCAACTTTGGGTCCAAAGGTTTGTACACCCGAATTTCTTTGTGGAGGAGGCGGCCGACTGCGGTGCTAGCCATCTATTACAACAAGAAATTTCCTAATTACAACCAGAACTATGAAAACATTACAGGGAAATAGATCCGAACTCCATGAACAAAGCAACAAATTATTACATCCTCATCAATTGTCAACCCTATGATGTTATGTATGCAAATAGGTTGGTTTTAACTGGTCCCCAACTCTATGGCCTCCCGCATTCTCGGAGAAATGGATCTCAGGCCATATCGAAGCATTGGGTGGGGTAGCCTAATCGGTCCCGAACGGTGATCAACTCACTTCGCCCGAAACCTACACAATGGCTCCCCATCTTAGGGTTCTAGGACGGTCCGAGTTCGACCGCATCTATTCATACGAACATATGCATGCAGACCCCACAGTAAAGAAAGCTAAACCTAGCTAATCCCTGAAAAGTTAGCAACAAGATAATAACTGAAAGACATTTCTTTAAGAGAACAATTCGAAGAGATTCAGGTGGCTAGCCTACTAACATGAGTCCCCAATGGAGTCGTTATCCTGTTGAGTCTAATTTTTAAATCTCCCATTCCTAATCCGATCTAGACTAAACCCTATGCTCATCTAATATAGATCCTCGACTTGATTTAGGAACTTCGTTTAATTTTTGGAGTCGCCACCCAACTGTTGTTGGGAAAGATTGAATTAAGACTAAAGGAGCGAATTAGTCTTAATTTGGACCACTAGTCGTCGTGATTTCCTCTTCTTGTTTTTGTGAAAAGAGGAAAAGGGAAAACCAGAGTTTTTGAGTCCGGAGGCTAACATATTAAAACCTTACGGTTACCACCCAATCTCCTAAAATTATCTCTTTTTAGAAATGTCTTTTATTTTGTTTCTATTGCCTTTTATCATGTTTTTGGATAATTCTAAGAAAATGATTTTTCATTCTTTTTATGGGTTGCCCCGAATGGGTGCCTACGTACCTGCTATTCAAGATCAAACAAGTCGTAGTTCGCTTTTCCTGAAAACCTTAAGTGTGTTTGTGAATTTTAATTTTGAAATCTCTTTTGATTTATGCTTTTATCATTTTTGGGATTTTTCTAAAAAATCTAAGCCTAAGCTTTTAATTTTGATATTGAAAATGATTTTTAGGGAAAAACATCAATTTTTGATTTATTTGAAGAAAATGATTTTTCTAAGTGCTAAAACTCATTTTTATAATTTTTGAATTTTTTATTAATTTTTATTATTTTTGTAATTTTTATGATTTTTTTTTATTTTTTTCCTTATTTTTCTACAATTTTTATAATTTTTCTGAGTTTTCATGATTTTTATAGTTTTTTATTATTTTTTCTATGATTCTTATTAATTTTTTCATAATTTTTGTGAAAAATTTTATCCTAAGTTATTATCTATCCTATTTTAAAATCTAAAGCTTTATTATTATTTTTCTAATATTTTTGTTATTTTTCTATATTTTTATTATTTATTTTTATTTTTATTATTTTTTTTACATTATTAAATCTTAAAAAAATCTAATTTCTAACATTTTCCTATTTATGGAAATATAAATAAAACATAAAACATAAATACATAAATAACAAATTAATAAATAAATAACAAAATACTAAATCAATTCTGAATAAAAATAAATAAAATAAATAAAAATTGGAAAATACGGAAAATTCAACTTACCTGGATCCAGGTCGATGCGTGGGTCGGGTCGGTGGGGTCAAAGCAGGTCGGGTCCGATCGGTCGGACACGGCGGCGGGGAGTGCTCGTTAACGGCGTTCCGGCAGCCTTTTTGCAGCGGGTAAGATGTCGAATCTTAGGTTATCGAGGGTGATGAATCCAATGGTGGCGGTGGTTTGCTCCAAAAATGCCTCCTGGTGGTTGCTCAGCTTCGATCGGCGGTCGCGGCTTCGATTTCCTCTGGTGCTCTCCGATTCACTCTTTTCTCTCGCTTGTGATCTGTGTTCTGGCTTCCTCACTTCCTCCTCTATTTATAGGCTCTCGAAATCGAGTTGGATAAGCTCGGATTTCCCCCGATCGTGGAAAATCGGATCAACGGTTAAATGAAGTAACTCTGATTCGTGTAAATCCTTCGATTTGTTGAGATTTGATTCCAATTGGATGATGTTTATCTCAATTATGTTGAAGATCTGTTGGATTTGTGCAAAAAAATCGAATCGAAACGGCCGAAATTCGAATTTTTCCCCTTGTCGGCGATCTTAGACCGAGGTTGAAGACGATCACGCGCCCGACGCGTGCATTCCCTCCAGCCAATCAGATGCTGCCACGTGTCCTAAGTAATTGAAAAAAATCGCAAAACGCGAAAACTGCTTCCCCCGCGTTTCGAACCCCCAACCTCACACCCGCATGCACCCACTTGACCACGGCTCGGACCAGCTGAGCTAGCCCATTTTCCTGATTTTGTTTATTTCGCAAATTGCATATATGCAATGCGATTTTTTTATTTTTTTGTATTTTTTGAAATTTCAAAAATTTGTAAAAATTATTTATCCCTTATTATTGCCATTTTTGAAATCATTTTTCAAAATTGATGTGTTTTCCTATTTATTTTTATTTTTTTGAATATTTTTATTATTTTTGCTAAATTAGAGAAAAATTGGAAAAATTAAAAATTGATTATTATTAATTATTATTTATTCTTAGGGTAAAAATGGGGTGTTTACACTCATGTATATATAAGTTTTCAATTTTTCTTCCATTGAATGTTGGGTACTTGATTTTTATTACTCTTCACTATTTCGCATATGTTTTCTCCATAATCACATAGTTTCTTTTTTCTTTTCTTTTTTTTTTCTTTTTTGGAATTATACAACTTTCGATGGAGATTCCAATTCACATGTGAAATTGTGATTTATATGGAGTTTGAGATTACAAAGTTTAGCAATTATTATAGTATACAACTCGAGTTTATAGTTTTCAATCTTACCATGAATAATTCTTGCTCATTTCAATTGCTAAATAATTTAATCAAAACATAATTATTTTACCATGAATAATTCTTTCTTATTTCAATTACTAAATAATTTAATCAAAACATAATTATCTCAAAGATAAAAAATAGTTTATTATACTTAATATCTTTGTTTTCATTTGTATCTATATTATTATAAGTAATTTCTTCTTAGTGATAATTAAAGAGAGAGAAGCTTCAATTTTTTTCCCCTAAAAAAACCATTAATGCCATTTTTTTAACAAATTTTTTAAAATAAGAGGTTGAATTTTCTTAAATTTATATTTTTATTACTAAATTTTTAAATTTTTTTCGAAATTTTAAAATTTAATTTATTTAAAAAAAATCAAATTTAATTTTTCCAAATTTTATTGAATTTATATTAATTCTTTCATAATTTCTTTAGACTTTCTCTTTTTTTTTCTTATTTAAAAAATATTATTATTATTTCTAAATTATGATTTAAAATTTTTTAATTTATTAACATTTTTTAGTAAATTATTTTTTTCTATTTTACCTTTACATTTATTAACAATTTCTTCTATTTTTTCATTTTTTTTTCACAAAAGTTTTCATAAAATTTCCTTATAATTTTTCACAAAATTTATTTTCAACAATAAAATTTCTCAAATTAATTTTTTTTTTAAAGTTTAAAAGTTTAGATGAGAATAGCAAAAAATTAATAATTCATTAAATAATTTTCATAAATTTAAATTTTATAAAAAAACTTTTCATTTTTTAAAAAATTTAGATAGTTTGTATTGAGGGCTCATACGTAAAATGTGTCTTAAGGTAGGTCAATTTTAGCTCAACTAAAGGTGCATTCTAGGTTGACACTTTGGCAGTTTATGTTTGTAATATTTTCTTTGGGTTATCTTATTTTGTGATTATTTTTATTAAAATATTATTTTAGTAGATTCCTCTGAACATTTGAGATGAAGTACAAAAACATCATTTTGGTTTTTGTTTTTTTAATTTTCACTCAATTTTCCTTCTCATAATTACCTTTAATTTACAGATCAATAGTCAATAGTGTCTATATTCTTAAAATATCTTGACATTGTGATAATATATATATATATATATATTTAATCACAACCATTGCTTAAAAACACTTCTGTAAGCCACTATCCCACTATGCTTCCTTATCATAAATTAAAAAAAAAAAAACTAAATTCTTACTTTCTACAAAGACCTCTTAATACTATTACTTGTGTGTAAAAAATTAATTAATTAATTTTAATTTTAATTGCCAATAGGACACTGCGATTGCGAAATAAATATAAGCGATTAACTTATCAACGCTTTAGCTAAAATAAAATAAGATAAAATATTACTTATCCACAGTTGGACGTATATCTGTGGGCAAGAATAATTAATCGAATGTCCGTTATAGGGTTTGTCAGCCGCCAAGAACCATTCTGCAAATTATTGCTAAGGAACCTTGTTCCTCCACAATATTATTATTACACATGAAGCATTTCATATTGGGAAAGCTAAACGTTCGGAAAAGCATGTGAGTGTGCCATTAAAGTTGCAAATTGAGTGGGATTATCTTATTTTATTTTATTTTATTTATTGTAGCTATTAAACTGACTAAGGGGTTTTAAGAAATAATAGCTTATGTTAAATCAGTTCAATATTGCAATTTAATCAATGGTGAGAGGCGAGAGATGCACACCGTGTAAGGGCATAGGATAAGGGGATGCTTGTCACCTCCAGTAGGATAATATATACCCTTAACAATAGTTTTTGAGTATTAACCAAAATAGACTTATGATAGTTGTTATGAACTTGAAGGCTTCATACAGGGACGGATGTATAACTATATGATTTGAGAGGGATTGGACTTATTTTATATGAACTGATATTAAAATGACTTTGTATGGAGTATTAGTAATAAATAAAAATCAGAATAATTTATTTAGGTAATTATATTTTATAATTAATGAAATTTAATGTTATTAGTTATTATGAAGAAAAAGTAAAAAAAAAAAAAAAAGTCATAAAAGAATATTTTTTGAATAACATAAAAATAAATATAATTTAAAAGGGAGAGAATGAGAGAGAACACTCCTTACAAGATTTCAATCCCTTACTTTTAAGCTTAATCACTTAACCACTCAAATATATTTACTATCTCTTTGATAGGTGATCTTCAAAAAATACATATAATATATATTCTTTTTCTTTTTTAAATAACTGTAAAAATTAATTTTTTTCTAAACTTAAGAGACTAAAGCCACCTCCGTGCCCACCACCCAATGGCATCATAGTTCATTGCATACCTCCAAAGGACACGTCAGACCTGATCAATCCGCTCTCCAGTGTTCTCTATATCCTATCTATAATTACCTGATCACCATGAATGAAGCTTTGATGGAATTCATTAAATTTTATATAGAACTATAACAGTTAATTATATAGAGATTAGGGTTTCTTCCTTTTATTTATCTATTTATTTTAGAAGTTCAATGCTTTATTGCTACTTTATTCCAAGAAAAATTCTAGGTGTACTTTTGATTCTCATTTAACAATTAGTTTTATGTATTAACATGTCGTGGGAGTCGGTTAGATTTCATTTTTCTATCTCGTGGGGAATACATAATCTGTTAGTATACACTTTAGATAGAATGGAAATGGGAACGCATCAATAATAGAAAAGTCAAGTCATGACTATTCTATTAATTATTGTTTACAATAATTGCGTGTGGAAGTAGCCAAGTAGGTTGATGATGTGAACTTATTTTACCAACATCGACATCCCAATTAAAGCTGTCCCTTTCTTTTTTTATGTTATGGACCATCATACATTGTCCTGTATTGAACAATCATCAGAAATAGACACCGTCTGAAAAGGGAAAAAAAAAAAAAAAAGGACAAGAAGAAGAAGACAGAAAGAAGAAAGAGAGTATGATAGAAAAGTTGGAAAACAACCAAATCGACGTATGAGAAAAAAAATGAATAATAGTGACGTTTCTATTATTAGATATATGTTTAATAATCATACAAAAAGAAAAAACCTAAAAGCGCTGAATTGAATAAGATTTATTATAGATGATGAGATTAAAATTAATTTTTATTTCAATTTTCATAATAAGTGTTTACCGTGCTTATAATAACTCAATAAGATATTATTTCATAATTATTTTCAATTTTTTATACTTTCATGTGATTGTTATTAACTATTTTTATTATTTCAAGATAAAAGTGTTATATTTTGTTTTTATCAAAGTTTTTATGTGACACTTAAATACAGAGTCATTTTCGTTTGTCATTTTCATTTTCATCCATTTATTTAATTGAAAATGGTTAATAAATGCTTTAGAATATTTGTTAAAATGCTAAATTGTTTTTTCATATATTTACTATTTTAAAAATTATGAATTCATTACTTTAAAAGTACGGATAACTCACTATTTGACACCCTTTTAAAAATAATGTCATGTGATATTGTTATGGATAGTACCTATAGGCATGTAAAGAAGTCAATATGGCTTAAAGCTCTCTGTGATATATATAATTCATTTGGCAAGTAAAATTTCCTATGAAATTAATATAGTATGCTTTCACTTAATAATTTAAAAATTATCTTCTTCATCGAGAAAATGTGTTGAGTCCACAAGCAAAACTTCAAAGTTCAAAGTACAATATTAAACCTAGTGTTCTTCCTCAAAAAGAACCTATACATGTGGATTACGTTGTGTTGACTCTTTTATCAAATGGAGTATCGCTCAATGTATAGAAGAGTGGGGAAAGGGATATTAGAGAGGGATCCAACAAAATCTTGTCGGTTGAAAACACGATTGTATTGTATTTTTTATCGGACACGACAACTTCGCACCATAATTTGTTTAAATCATATTGACGATATTTTTAAATGCTTGTCTGGATTTTGGTTCCATTGTAGGTGCAAGTGCATCGTTTGCTACCCTCCTACGGCCATCATCTCCGAGACGACTTTCATCCACTCGATCCACGCCATTGCATTATGTGAAAAATCGTTCGTCATAAACACACTAGTTTTTTTTTTTTTTTTTTGCCATAATTCATTCGTCGTAAATATGACATTGCCACAATTTGATTTCTTGAAAAATTTACACAATTGATTTCTCCTATACATTGCAACAATTTGATTCCTCACAAATGCCTAATTGCCACAATTTCATTCCTCATAATTGCCTTATTGCCACAATTTTATTTCTTGTAATTGCTTTATTACTACAATTTTATTCTCGTAATTATTTTATTGCCACAATTTTATTCCTTGCAATTACCTTATTGGGACAATTTTTTTGCAGAAAATTTTCATAAATGATTTGTCATAAATGCTTTATTGCGACAATTTAAATCCTTGCAACTGTCTCTTTACTTTTTTTCCAACTGTCAACTTTTTTCTGAAAACTTTTTTTCTCGCAAGTGCTATTACTGCTCCTCCTCGCAAATACTTTCTCCAAGTGTGAGAATGTCTTCCTCACAATATCTCAAAGTTGGCAGGCCTATTGTGACAATTTCTTTACGAAAATATAAATTCTCGCAATAGATTTATTGCCACGATTTTTTAAGATTTTGCATCAAAAAAATTTCCTCACATTTCCTAATAATTATTGTAGTGCATACACACTTTCGAACATCTCGAAGTCACACGAAGCAAAACATCACTTTCCTATTCTTTGTTTTTTTTTTTTATTGAACATTAGGGCAATTGACTTCCTTTAATATGCCAATGCAAGTTATTTGACCTTCTTTAGCCTCTAACCAACTAACAAAAGGCAACTATAATACAATTACACTATCACAACACCCTAGCAGCACAATCACTACATTCACATATACACTATATGCTTTCATAAGGAACGCACTCTCCAACTCGCATCTCAAGCTCTTATACCAAATAAATATAACATAATCAAGTTGAAACCAATCCTAACTACAATGTTATCTAGATTGGAGTTACTCTATATATGTATATTTTTTTTTTGTGTATTAGTGTTTTGGGTCCTCTCTCCTCCTTTCGATATTACTTACCAAGTAAGATAATTAGCCTAAGAATTAACTACATCTGACACTACTCACAAAATTAGCCAATTCTATTTTCACCATAATAAGAATGGCCAAGAATATTATCTTAGGATTTGACTTGACAAATAGTGTTGAGGGTGTATAATAAGCTAAGTTTAAATGCTAAAAAACAACCCCAATATGTATATATATATCACAACATAAATTAAGGGAAAAAATAGTTAAAGAAAATAAATAAAAATACAAAATGAAAATAAATAAAAACACAAATTTTACGTGATGTCATTAGAAGGCTAGCCCAATGGCATTAAGGCTAGTTGAATGGACATACAAAGCCTAATTCATAGATTGGAATTTGTTGCTAGTCATTTAGATGGGTTAAGGTGATCAATCGAATGGGAAAGTGACTCTCAATGCAGAAAATGGGTCTAACCCCAAGTCATCCAGATGGACTAAGGTGATCGGTTGTATAGAAATGTGACTCTTGATGTACAAAATGTGTTTTGCCCTTAGTCATCTTGTGAGGACCTAGGCTTAAGCAAAATGTTGAAATTGAAATAGTGTACATATACATGTAATGTAAAATAAATGTATATATATGTTATATGCTATTTTTTTAAATGTGAAATATGTGAATATATATATATATATATACATGTAAAAATATTATATTATATTATATTATATTATATATATAAGAAAGGTACATTTACACACATACACATAAAAATAATTATTTATATTTACTTAAGTATAATATGTGAATTGTATACATATTATATATATATATATATATATATATATATATATATATATATTATATGTTATATATATGGCTAGGAAAAAAAACGTGTATAACGAACCTAAACCTAAACTAAGTATAAGTAATATATTATATATACATTATGGAATAGAGAGAGAGGGAGATCAAAATTCCATAGTTACGAATCCATAACTTTCCCCATTTCATTCGAATTTTCTAGGCAAATTACAATTGAAAATTTCAACATGTAATTATCAGGGGAGGATGAAGAACAAGATTGAAGTAGGGTGCAACAAGAATTTGAAGAAATTAAAGAAAAATCATAATTAAACAAGGAAGGACTTAGTCTGTTCTGTCAAAAGGGTTAGAGTGAAGTTGCTATTAGGCCAAGATAGGGTTAAGGTTTTGGGTGGAGAAGGATTCTCTGGACTGCTAGATGGAGCTGCTATGATAAAGTCATCCTAGCATGCAAGAACTTTCAGGCTATTATGTTGATCGGTATCAGTGGGTGTATAGGTTATCATCCAAACTCGGAGGTCCGTCAGTTTTGTACTATCCAAGATATAGTCTATAGGCCGTTGTTGGAGGGAATCTCATTTGAATACCAAGATCCAAGTCTACTAGTAGTTGAGAAGATCGCTAAGCTAGCGAAGGTCAAAGTCTTATAGGAAGCTCGGATTGAGAGCCCCAACATAGACCTCGGAGACCTGGATGGTGAAGTAGGCAAACATCGAGCCACAAGATATTTCGTAATCCATCAACTGTACCAAACTGAAGAAAGGGCATACCGAGTCCCGAATGTCACTCAACCTACACCAAGCAATATAGGTCCAAAACTGAAAACCTACATGGAACAGGTCAAAGCTTCGATGGAAGTCTACTTTGAAGATGTAGACTACAAGAACAATGTCTAGAAAAGCAGGTTCAAAGAGTCTGACCAAAGGAACAAAGCCTTGGAAGCTCAGTTGGAAAAGACCCAGGCAAGAATCAGAGAATTGGAAGCCATCATTGGCGAAGAACTGGCGCCTATACAGTCGAAGAAGAAGAAGACTAAAAGACTAGGAACTAGGAAATAGACCAATATTGTATCTTTCCTTTTTCGTGCTTTTAAAGTATCGACCTCCAAGTTTACAATATTAATAAAAATAAAGTTTCAATATTATATCATTCATCAATTATTGGCCCCTTGTTCTTTTAAGCATCTGTGTGATACATGCATCATATTTACATACATACATTAAAACCAAAAAATGCAAATCCAGGTATCAAAGATAGCTCCCAAACAACCAAAACCTCCAAGGAGTCCAATCTACACCCACTCCAAGACCAAGATGGCAAGTAGTGGCAATAACAATGACAATCGTGACAACACCAGCGCGGATGCCGCCTTAGACCCAAGGATCATATCCCTAAAGCAAACGGTCCAACAACTGGTTGCACAAGTCCACCTCCTGACTAAGAGCATTGGCCTCCTTCACACCACCCAACTGACTCATGAAGAACATTCAGGAGCTAGAAAGGGAAGGGTAGTAGAGAATTAGTGTCCAGAATATGAGAAGATTAACTCCCACCTCAACTCAGCATTCGAGTATGAACCAAGAGTCAACCTCGCCCCAACCTCAAATGACATAAAAAAGGAAATGGAGGACAGGCAAAAGGGAATAGAGAATAAGCTTTTCTAGCAACTGACTAACAAGATGAGGACCTTAGAAGGGCTTGACAGCTTTGAGCAAACCGGTATCACCAGTCTACCAGTTTATGGGGAAGAAGCTTATTTAGAAAAGTTCAAAATCCTAGAGTTTGAAAAGTATGACAACACTAGATGTCCTAAGATGCATATGAGGTTGTATATGCGTAAGATGAGAAAATATGCCCAATATGACCAACTCATGGTCCAAACCTTTCAAGATAGCCTCACAGGTCCTACTCTCATTTAGTATGCACACTTGGATTTCAGCCAAGTCAGCACTTGGGAAAGACTCGCTCGGGCATTCTATGAGCAATACAAATTCAACATCGAAGTTGCCCATTCGGTAATAGATTTGGGAAGCCTCCGAAAGAAACACAATGAATCCTTCAAAGAGTACACCCAGCGCTGGAGGGCTCCAATTAGTAGAGTAACAACCCCGATTTCGAAAAAGAGTTAACATTCATCTTTGTCAACACTCTAGAGAAGACTTATTTCACACATCTGATGGGATAGACATCATCTAGTTTCATAGAGGTAGTGGCAGTAAGGTGTCGAATAGAGAATACCATTACATCAAGGAGACTTTAGGTAATCGACCATCCCAGAGTTACATCATCTCCAAGGCCCGTAGGAGGTAACAAAGACAAGGAATCTACCGTTAACACGGTTAATTCTAGTAGGGTTGATAAAGTCCAGTCTCGTGTGACATTCCAGGCTACGAATGCCCCGATCCAGTAGTCACCGATGAATCAAACCCAAGCTACTAAGGTCATAAGACAATTCACTCCCATATCGATCCTACTCAGCCAGTTCTTTACTCGATTATAAGTAGACAATGATATTAGCTTTGAGATCCCCAATGATTAGTACAGGCCAAGAAACTTTAACTCGAACCTAAAATGCGATTAACATATGGGACAAGAGGGGCATTCCACTAACAGATGTTGGAGGCTTCGAAACAAAATCTAAGATCTTATTGATGCCGGGATAGTGCAGTTGGATTTTGTCAATGCGCTGACACCCATTATTAACACTAACCCACTACCCAACCACAAGCCTACCATCAACATGATTACATCCAAAAAGCTGGACTCCAAATCAAAGGAGTCCCCAAAACAGGTGAAGACAACAATGCAACAAGCAAGTCGCCTGTGCCAAGTCTCAAATAAAGCCCATAAATCACAGATGAAGAAGAGGTGGCTAGCTGAGGATCCAACGGTCGGTACCTTAGGTGAGTCATATGGGAGGTTCGAGTACTTAATGAACTACTCATTCACTGCAACTGTTTATGGGCCACCTAGGGGGTAGGGACCTAAGTTTAAAAAGGAAGACAACCTACCAAAGGAGAAGGATGAGTCCATGAACATGATCAAATCAGACCCGAAGCCAATAGTTATAAAGTGCTATGAGGGGCAAGCTACTAAGGTGAAAATTCTGAAGAAGAAATACGTATTCAATGTCCCAATACCTTCAGAGAAGTATAAGGTGGCACCGTTTGACTATCAGGCTATTGATAAGGAAAAGTCTCCTATTATAGGAGGAATCACTTGTTCGGGAAGGATTTATGATCCCAAGTACAAGACCTCAGCTGAAGAGCCTAGCACCGAAGTAGAGAAAGAAGAAGGAGAAGGGCTTCCTACATTCACGAAAATGATCAAGGCAAGTGAATACAAAATCATGGAACAACTCAATAAAGTTCCAACCCAAATATCACTTACGGGCCTCCTCACAATATCTGAACCTCACCGGGAAGCACTTTTCAAAGTGCTCAAACACGTTAGGGTACTAGAAGGCATTACAACAGAGAAGCTAAGCCATGTAGCAAATTTGATCTTCACTATAGATCAAATATCATTCTCCCCCAAGGAACTTAGAGAGGATGGAGACTAACACATAAAACCACTGTTTATAGTGGTAAAATGCAATGACACAATCATCTCCAAAGTACTCATAGACAATGGGTCTTCCTTCAACGTATGCCCTTTGGCCACCCTTGACCTGCTGGGAGTTAATATGAGCAATATCAAGCCAAACTTGACAATGGTTAGGGCCTTCAATGGATCCAAGAGAGAGATGGTGGGGGAAATTAGCCTACTAGTGGAGATTGGTCTACAAATGTTCCATATCTTGTTCTAAGTCCTCGACATTCCAAGGCCTTTTAATCTACTATTAGGAAGGTTATTGATACACACTATTGAAGCCATACCCTTAAGCATCCACCAAAAGGTCAAGTTCATAGCAAATGGATAGATCATCATTGTATTGGGAGAATAGGACTATGCTATTTACAAAGAAACCGCTAAACCCTACATCGGGGAAGAAGGTCCCGAAGATTTGGGGCTCCAAATGTTCAATGAAGTGAGCTTGGTCATGAGCAAGGAAGGGCATCAATTCAAGGAGGGACAGCAAGGGACATTTGGACTAGGGTATGTTCCTACATCCTAAGAAGAGGTGCAAGTAAGAGGTATCAGAAGCAGAAGGAAAGAGAAGTTGAATGATACCCAAATACATTTTCCACCCCTCCAACAATCTTTCCTATGAGCAGCTACTGTTCAAGAGCCAAAGATGAGCTAAGTCAACATCAACAATGGGGGCTCAGCTTCTCGTACATCTAATCAGCATCCAACTCTTAACAATTGGTTTTGTTATCCTATTAATAGCGCTAGGTCAGCTTAAAGATAAGGAAAAATTATTAAACAAATTTCCATTGTGATTCTTCAAATAAAATGCCAATAAATTGCAATTTATTTCTTTTACTTATGTATATACTCTCGCTTCACTTTCCCCACAGATTCCCTACTGTCGAATGTTAGGGACATTTCGCGTAGGTAAGTAATGAAAACATCGATATCATTTCTGACACTACTGGGTCAATCGTTGGAAGCGATGTCCTTAACCATGAAGTAATACAAGAAAATTGGAAAAAACATGAACAAAATAAAATCTCAATTGACAAGCTAATGGAGATAGTTGATCAAGGAAGCATAGAGGAACCCAAAAACCTCAAAATTGGGGCTAACTTAAGTGGGAGCAAAAGCACGAGATAACCAAGTTGTTGACTAAATATGTGGATGTATTCTCTTGGTTATATGGGGACATGCCAAGACTCAACCAGTCAATAGAAGTTGACAAGCTTCCCACGAGAGAAGATGTCAAACCTAAAAAACAAAAATTGAGAAGATTTAAGCCTAACATCTTGTTAAAGATCAAAGAGGAAGTCAAGAAACTACTAGAAGTGGGGTTCATTGAAGTTTCAAACTACCCAAAATGGGTAGAAAATATAGTCCCCATTCTAAAGAAGAATGGGAAAGTATGAGTGTGCGTAGACTTTTGAGACTTAAATTAAGCTACGCCTAAAGACAATTTCCCTTTGCCTCATATTGATGTCCTGGTAAATAATATCGTAAGGGGACTATCTCTACTCATTTATGAATGGTTTCTCACGATATAATCAGATAAAAATGGTGGAAGAAGATAAGACTAAAACAACCTTTATCACAACATGGGGAACTTTCTGTTATAAAGTTATGCCCTTTAGTTTGAAGAATGCTGGAGTGACATATCAGAGAGCCATGGTCGCAATACTTCATGACATAATGCATCAAGAAGTTGAAGTATACGTCGATGATATGATAGCCAAATCTAAGGGAGAAGAAAGTCGTGTGGTTATCCTAAGGAAATTGTTTAAGCAATTGAGAAAGTTTCAGCTTAAGTTAAATCCTAAAAAATGTACTTTTTAGGTCACAACAAGCAAGCTATTAGGGTTTGTCATAAGTTGAGAAGGTAATAAAATTGACCTTAACAAAGTAAAGGCCATATTGGAACTACCCTCTCCGTGTACTATCAAGGAGGTGAGAGGTCTATTAGGAAGGTTAAACTACATAGCCCGCTTTATCTCACAACTCATAGATAAATGTCATCCACTATTCCGCCTACTGAAAAAGAACGCCACAGTAGAATGAGACGATAAATGTGAAAGAGCATTCAAAACAATCAAGGACTATCTCATAAACCCCGCAATCTTAGTAGTCCCAAAATAAGGAAAACCCTTATTCTTGTACCTTACGATACTCCTTAAATCCACGGGAAGCATACTAAGGCCAAAAGATGAAGAGGGGAGGGAACGTTCCATACACTATTTGAGTAAGAAGTTCATAGACGAGGAATAGAGGTATTCTGAAATAGAGAGAACTTGTTGTGCTTGATTTGGGTCATGCACCGGTTAAGGTAGTACACCCTTTACTACCCTATTGAGTTGCTAACAAGACACAATCCTTTGAAATACTTAGTAGAGAAAGCCATTTTATTAAGGAGAATCTCCAAATGGCAAATGTTTTTATCAAAATTTGATATCACATACATAAATCAAAATTTGATAAAAGGGCAATCGTTAGCTGATTAGTTGGTAGAACACCTAATTGAGGGAGCTCTCCAAGAATCAAAAGCCCAATTCCCTGATGAAAATATATTAACAGCGGAAGGCAAACCGGCAGAAGAATACAAGACAGAGCAAAGCCCTAAATGGAAGATGTTCTTTGATGGAGCTACCAGTGTATTCGGTTGTGGGATCGGGGCAGTGCTAATATCACCAGAAGGAACACAATTCCCCTCAGCAACGAGACTCACATTTCTACAAAATATGAGGTGTGCATCCTTAGCCTCAAAATGGCTTGCCACGTGGAAATCCGGAAATTGGATGTATACGAAGATTCTTCACTCATCATACTACAAACACGAAGGGAATACAAAACTAAGGACCCAAAATTGGTGCTATACCATCAACATTTAACAGATCCAATCAATAAATTCAAGGTAGTCACCTTCATGTACATCCCGAGGACTCAAAATCAGTTTACAGATGCCCTCGCTACACTAGCATCCATGATTCAGATAACAGGGGGAGCCGAAGTCCAACCATTGAAAATAGAAATTGAAAATCGACCCGCCTACTGTTTGGTAATCGAGAAAGCACAAGATGATAAGACTTGGTATTATGACATCTAAACTTTCCTCCAAGAAAGCAAATACCTTGAAATGGCTAGCAAAAATGACTAAAGAACACTCAGAAGGTTAGCAAGTCATTTATTACTAAATGGGCCTGTGCTTTATAAAAGATCACCTAACACCACATTGCTAAGATGTGTGGATAAAAGAGAGGCATATAAACTAATGAAAGAAGTGCATGAAGGAGTATGTGGACCTCACATGAACGGATACATGCTTGCTCGAAAAATCATGAGAATAGGCTACTATTGGCTAACAATGAAATCAAACTGCATCAAATATATCAAGCACTATCACTTATGTCAGGTCTATGCAAATCGAATAAATGCCTTACCTAAAGAACTTCATTTGTTGTCTACACCATGAACTTTCTCCATGTGGGGAATCGACATCATAGGGCCAATCACCCTAAAGGCTTCCAATGGTCACAGATTCATACTAGTAGCCATCGATTATTTCACCAAGTGGATAGAAGCTTCATCATATGCCAACGTCACAAAAGGGGTAATAGTTTGATTCCTAAAAAGGGACATAATAGACCGATATAGAGTTTCTGAATCAATTATCACCAACAATAGCACCAACCTCAACAACAAATTGATGACAGATTTGTGCCAATAGTTTCATATAAACCACAGAAATTCAATTCCTTACCGACCTCAGATGAATGGGGCAATGGAAGCGGCCAACAAGAACATCAAAGGAATTATTGAGAAGATGACCATCACTTACAAAGATTAGCATGAGATGCTACCATTCGCCCTCATAGCTTACAAAACCTCAATTTGAACATCTATTGGAGTTACCCCATACTCTTTGGTATATGGCATTGAGGTAGTTTTGCCAATTGAAGTCGAAATACCATCCTTCAAGATCCTATCAGAAGCGCAATTAGATGAATCAGAGTAGGTAAAGAAGAGGCTTGATCAATTGAATTTGATCGACAAAAAAAGACTCGTTGCGTTATGTCACGACCAATGCTACCAATAAAGAATGGCCCAAGCATTCAACAAGAAAATGAGACCTCAATGTTTCAAAGAAACAGATCTGGTGCTAAAGAAAGTTCTCCTAAATGCTCGAGATTCAAGGGGCAAGTTCACCCAAAACTATGAAGGCCCATATGTTTAAAAAAAGGTGTTATCAGGAGGGGCCTTAATATTAGCCCAAATGGATGGTCCAGAATTGAGAGACTCCATTAATATGGATGCTGTTAAGATGTATTATCCTTAGGCAAGAAATTTGAAATTTTGCCAAGGTTCATGAATGCCAATATTCAGTATAAATTTCATTGAGTTTAGTTTTCATTCCTTCTACAAGCAAAGTTAATGTCTCTAAATGATCGATTATCTTGACCAATTTTCATTAAACAAACTTTCGTATACACACACTACCTATTGCCTCACAATGAATAATGAACATTGAAATAATGATAAATCTCAATGGATTTTTCTCTTTTATATAATTCCACCTATTTTGAACATTAAACTTGATGCATTAATAGGATAACACCACAATCACAAGAGCCATGCTCACGAGAAAGAAAATACATCAAGGACCTCAGCCTTATTAGAAGCAAGAGTAGGCAAAGAAGGAGCAAACCATCGCGAAGGTACGGTTGTTTTGTTGCTATCTGCGATAAACCGATAAACATTTAGAGTAAATAATCATCATGAGTCATGAGTCATATGTTTTAATTTAGGTAGTCTAAAAGATGCCTTTCATCATTATTGGACCAGTTCACCATAAGCATTTTTAGAAATGCTAGGTTAATAAGATATAACCCGACATCACTATCAGTTAGTCAGCCTATAATGGGGCACTTTCCCAGATGCAATAACCTAAAGTCAGCCCACAATGGGGCACTTTCCTAGATATACTTTTTTAGAGTTAGCCCATAATGGAGCACTTTCCCAGATACAATAACCTAAAGTCAGCTCACAATAGGGCACTTTCCTAGATATACTTTCTTAGAGTTAGCCCATAATACGACACTTTCTTAAACTTTCTTAGGGTTATAAGTCCGAAGATACACTTCCCACTGTCAATTGGTTAGCCCACAATGGAGCACTTTCCTAGATATACTTTCTTAGAGTTAGCCCATAATGGGACACTTTCCTAAACTTTTTTAAGGTTGTAATTCTGAAGATATACTTCCCACTATCAATTGGTTAACCCACAGTGGGGAACTTTCCTAGATATCATCTCTTAGGGTTAGCCTATAGGGGCACTCTCCTAAAATTTCTTTTTAGGGTTACGAGTCTAAATGAGCTGCTTCCTATCATCAATTAGTTAGCTCATAAGAGCACTTTTCTAGAAACTCTCTTTTAAAGGTTGTTAGTCTCCTAAGACATTTCCTACTATTGATTAGTTAGCTCGTAAAAGCACTTTTCTAGAAAATTTCCTTCTCTAAGGTTATTAGTCCTATAAGACACTTTCTAATATCAATTAGTCAGCTCATGAGAGCACTCTTCTAGAACATTTCTTCTTCAACAGTCACTATTCTAGTAAGACGCTTTTTATTATCAAGTAGCTAGCTCATAAGAGCGCTTCCATAAACAATCTCTTCTTTATAGTTGCTAGTATTGTAGGATGCTTCCTATTATCAATTAGTTTGCTCGCAATAACACATTCCTAAACAATTTTTGAAATGTTTCCTATCATCGATTAGTTAGCCTATAGAGCACTTTTCCAGATGATATCTTACTCCAGGTTGTTAGATGTTCCTTGTTTAAGATCACTTCCCAAGCAGTATTAATCATCACAAAGCATTTGTGGGATCATTAGCTCATGGAGCATTTTTCCTACTAGAACCAGGTTCAGATAGCCAACCAACTATAACGTTGTCCATTCGGTCTATCAACCAAAAATGGCATCTTTGTTGTCTTTGTAGTTAAGTTTTTTAAACTTTACTATATGGAGGAGCAGTTGTAAACATCCCATTTTTGCCCTTTAATCACAAATAGTGTTCAATTTCTCAATTTTTCATTTTATTTTTATTTTTCTTCTATTTAGTAGAAATAAAGGAAAAATATTGAAAAAATAAAAAATAGGAAAAATATACCAATTTTGGAATATAATGGTAGAAATAATAATAAAAGAGGTTAAATAATTTTTACAAATTTTTAAAATTTCAAAATAATATAAAATAAATAAAATTTGCTATGCTTATGTATAATATTTGTATAATACAAAACCAAGAAATGGGCTATCCTAGTAGGTCCGAGCTTCAACCTAAGCAGGCGCAGGGGAAGGCTTGGTTAGGGGTTTGAAATGCGGGAGAAGAAAATTCGCATTTTGCAATTTTTTCTTACCCATAACACATGTCAGCTTTTGATTAGATGGAGGGAACGCACGAGTCGGGCACGTAATCATCTTCAACCTTCGTTCAAAACGATCGTCGGCTGCGGGAGAAGTGAAATCCGGCCATTTTGATGCAATTTTTTACACAAATCCAACAAATCTTTAACAAAAATAAGATAAACATCATCCAAATAACAAAATCAAATATTTACACAAATCTAGAGCAAATCGAAAATGGGTTTGAACCGTGGATACGATTTGAGCCTATCAAAGGGAAACCCGAGCTTATCCAGCTCGATTTCTGGTACCTATAAATAGAGCATGATGGGGGGAAGCTAAATCACGGATCAAAAGAGAGAAAAGAGTGAGAATCAGAGGTTTTCGAAGCTCACCGAAGTTCCTCCTTAGCCGCGACTGCCAACCAAGCTCTGAACCACTACTTAGAGAAGTTTTTGAAGAAATCCACCACCATAGTTGGATTGCCCACCCTTGGAAAGCTTAAAAGCAGCCCTCAACCACATTCGAAAGCCACCAGAATGCAGCTGATGAAGATCTTTCGACCGTCGTGATCCGACTCAACCTAACCTAACCAACCTGATCCGACCTGCAATCTACATCCAAGTTAGTTAAGTTTTTTATTTTTTATTTATATTATTCATTTTTATTTATTTACTTTAATTATCCATTTATTTAATTATTTTATTAGAAATAAATAAATTTTTTTAATAATTCAAAAAATTAAAAAAAAAAGAATTTTTTTAAGGATTTTAATTAGGTTTTAGAGTTTTGATAAATAAATATGTCTAATATAATATAAAAATAATAAAAAATAAAAATGAAAAATAATGAAAATTAGGATTAAATAAAGGTAGATTAATAATATGGATTAAAAAATAATGAGTTATTTTATCACTTAGAAAATTCTTTTTTTCAAAATAAATCCAAAATTGCCTTTCCTTAAATTAGAAATTTTTAAAATAGGAAATATTAAAGTTTAAGTTTAGAATTTTTTAAAAAAATCTTAGAAATGATAATAAACGTAAACCCAATGTGTTTTTGTAATTAAAACTTAAACAAGCCTACTAAAGCTTTTCATAAAAAGCAAACTATGACTTATTTTATCCTGAATAGCAGGTACGTAGGCACCCTTATAAAGTAACTCTAAAAAGAAATAAAAAATCATTATATCATTTTTTTAATATCTTCTTTTTATAAGAAAAAATAAATAAATAATAAAAAAATCAGAACATGACCTAGATTTCAGAAGGATAGGGTGGTAACTTTAGAGTTTTAATAGGATAACCTTCGAATCGAGAATCTCTAGTTTTTCTTTCTTCTTTTTCATTTATAAAAATAAAAAGAGGAGATTTCGTTGACTAGTTGTCTAAATTAGAACCAATCCACTCAATTAGTTCTAATTCAATAATTTTTCCCAACTTCTGTTGGGTGGTGACTCCAAACAAATAATAAAATTCTTAGTTCGAGTTGATGATTTATATTAGATGAGCATAGAATCTAATACGAATCGAATTAGGAATATAATAAAAATTTTAAAATTATACTCGACAATTATCTTCTTTAAAATCAAAACCCCAACCTCTTAGGTAGGTTCTTCATAGATTAGCAATTGGATGGAATAGTTAATAAAATAATCAAACTTCCCTAAATGTTGTCCTGATAAACCAATTGTGGGATCATCTACATGCCATCTTTTCTCTAACTCCTTTTGAGTGGTTGACTTGTAAGGCTTAAGAATTAGCATTTTCCAAATGTAGGATGATTGAATCTTGCCTTACAATAATAATTGACAAATGGTTGACTTAGCTTGTGTTCTGCTGTTTGGGTTAACTAATAGTAGGAAGTCGACTTGTTGCAAGTTCCATGCGACTTGCTCTATCAATAACTTGTCTAAATCAATTTCTAGTTTAGGTGTTTCCAAAGTGATCATGTTAATGGCAGGACCATGATTGGGAAGTGGGTTATTATTGACATTGGGAGTAGGTAGTTTAATGAAGTCTAGCTGCACTACTCTTGTATCGATTAGATCTTGGATTTTATTCTTAAGTCTCCAACATTTGTCTATAGAATGTCCTATTTGTCCTATATGGTATTCGCATTTGAGATTGGGGGCATAGGTTCTTAGCTTGTATTTCTCATTGGGAATTTCAAAACTAATTAGATTATCAGCCTTGAGGCTAGCATAGACTTGTTTAGGGGCAATTGAGATTTAGGTAAACTGTTTAGGAGGTTTGTTGATCTAGGGTTGATTGTTTGGATGTGTTTGGATTGAAGTGTTTATGGTTAGGTTTAGTGTTTAGAAGGAAAGGTGAGGGGTTGGCTTGTTGTTTCTATTGAAATTAACCATGCCGATTGTGGTTTCTTTACCTTTGATATTATTTAGTGGTTTGGATGATGTTGTCCCAGGGATTTCATTGACTAGCAATTTTCTAGAGGTGATGGCATTTTCAACCCTACATCTTGGAGCTACCACCTCTGCAAAACTTAAATAAGTTTGCCCAATCAAATGGGTGAATTAGGGTTTCTCCAATGTATTGATAAATAAGGATATAAGCTCTTTCTCAAAGATTGAGGTAATGACCCTTGTAACCTAAGCCCTCTAACGCTGAGCATATTCTTTGGCGGATCCATTGTGTTTCTTGTAGATACTCCTTAAGTCTTATACTAAAAGAGTAACTTCAATGTTGAATTTATATTGCTTATAGAAAGCCAAAGCCAACTTTTCCCAGTTATTGATTTGATTGAGGTCCAATTGTGCATACTAAGTTAGAGCAAGTCCAATGAGACTATCTTGGAAAGTTTGCTCTATTAATTGGTTATACTGTACATATTTCCCATCTTTCAAATATACAGTCTAGTGTGCATTTTTGGACATCTAATTCCATCATATTTCTCAAATTCTGGTACCTTAAATTTTTCAAGATAAGCAATGGTATAAAAAATTGTTAAGTTAGTGATACTAGTTTGCTCATATCCATTTGATCCTTCTACAACCTTCATCTTATCAACTAATTATTGGAAAAGTTTCTTTCTGTCTTTCCTGAAATTTCCTTTGTAGATCTTCAAGACTAAATGAGGTCTATGCCCCTAGTTTTAACTCCAAAAATTTTAGATTGAACTTGGAGTTAATTTCCTCATTTTTGAGGGGTGAAATCTCAACTACTTTTCCCTTTTGCCCCCTTGAATAGCCTTCTTGAATTGGTTGGGTTGATTGAAAAAGAGTTAAACTTTCCACCAGGAATTCCACTTGATCATTGAGATTTTGCACAGCTTACTCCAACGAAACCATTCTTTGATCAGCAGTGTTGTCACTAGTGTTGCTATCATTGTTACTTGACATTTTGGCTCTAAAACGAGTATAGTATAGACTTCTTGTGGGGTTCGATTGTCTACATGATATCTTGAAACCTGGGTTTTCAAATCAACACTTGAAATTGTTAGATGTATATATATATATAATAAGAATAAATGAATGCATGTATGATTCAAGTAGATGTAAATATGAAAATAGAAAATAATTGTTGAAGCAAAAATTATTGGAATTTCTTTTTATTAAACTTGCAAATTTAAAATTTTTTTATTACATTATAAAATAAATTAAAAAAAAAACTCTTATGTCTATTTCTTCCATTCTTAACAGCAGGTTCTCACAAAAGCTTCCTTTTTTTCTAATGATTTGGCACTAGCTCCTTCTTCTTTTCCTTCCCTTAATGGATTGGGGCTTCTAACTTCTTAATCCTCTGTTAAGCTATCCTTAGTTAGGCTTCTAGAGCTTTGTTCTTTTGGTGGGATTCTTTAAATCTATTTCTCTAAGTATTTGCTTTGACTTCTACACAATCAAAATAAACTACCATTTGAGCTTACACTTGTTAAACATAGGTTTTCATCTTAGAGCATGAATTACTTAGTGCTGAATATGTGATATCAGGAGCTCGGTAGATCCTTTTATCGATCTTGTATAACTGATTGATGATGAAATCTCTAGTGGCTCGATATTTTCCCACTTCACCATCAAATTTGCCCAAATCAATATTAATGCTTTCAATTCAAGACTCCCACAAAGCTTTTATTCCCAATAACTTAGCTACTTTATTAGCTATTATCATGTTAGGGTCTTGGTACCTAAATGTGATTGATTATAGTGATGGTTTATGAACTATATCTTGAATAATGCCGAATTGATGAACTATTGAATGTAGATGGTAGCCTGTACACCATTTGTGTCCAATTAATGGGATTGCTTGAAAGTTTTTGCACCTCCATGTGGTAATCCATAAGATGATATCTATACTAAAGCTTTTAAGTAGCTCAACCCAAGAGTAGCTAAGAATGTCATTAGATAATTTCATTTTTTCTCCACAAGATTTATTAAGATCAATTTAGTGGGCCAATGATCATCTAATCATATTCAACCTAAAGCATTTAATGTGGCTTACAAGCTAGATTAGGATAAGGTTGATGTTACTTTTGAAGGTGGTATGTCTTTTCCTTTTTACAAAATTCAGGTTATGAATTTTTTTAGCTAAGAAAGTAGGAACATAAGATTTTTCTTCTAGAAACTAGGTCACTAACTTACCCACCCTATAATGAATGCAAAGGACCCCAATAGGAAAAAGAAGAGTTCTAAATGCTAATATTATATAAGCATGAACTCAATTCTATCTATAATTTTTAGGGTCCCCACATAGGAATTTCTTTTTATTTTTAGAATCATATCAAGCTCCAAACCATGTTTACAAGTCTATTAGATTAATATAATGCCCATTACATTTTCCTAGTGCTTTATTGATTATTGATTTATAGACCCCCAATAACTTGCTAAAAATGCTTGTTAGCCCCAATTCCAAATTTGGTATGTATACTTAGTTAGCCAATGGAGAGGCTTAAAGAAGTTGAGTGTATTCTTCTATTGTTGGTGTGATTTCATGTGGACTAAAGAAAAATACCATAGACTCTAGTTTCCGGAAATGCACCATAGCCTGGATTAGGGAAATGTTGACCTTAACCCAATATCAACTTTGGGTCTAAAGGCCTCTCAACACTAGCCATGTGGGATATTACAAGAAAAGATTTAAATTAAAACTCAAATCCTATGTTATGAAAAACAAAAGTTCCTAATTTACATTTTTATATTTACAAGATGTAAAAAAGAAAAAAACATAAATTACATCACTAATTACAACATAACTTTTACAAGGAAAATTAATTCAAAACTCTAACTTGCAACTTTTCATGATGCCATTTTAGCAATTATTTACCGATTCAAAATTTCATGCATGTAAGGAAGGTTCTAATGGTTCCTAAACTCTATGGTATCTTGCATTTTCAAGGAAACGGATCTCGAGCCACATCGAAGTTCAAGTGGGGTAGCTTAATTAGCCTCGAGTAGTGGTCATTCCACTACACTTGAAGATAACACAATGGCTCCCCCCCTAGGATTCTATTATGGCTTACGTTTGGCCGTATCTAACATGCATTTGATAACCTCAAATTTACCTAAAGAAAATGCTGCACGAAATCAAGGTTAGTACTACTATTTATATATAAAAAAAGGATACATGTATATTTGCAAGTAAAAAAAAAAAAGATAATAAACATCTCAAAAAAATTAAAAAAAGATATTTTTAGAAAGTTTAAGTGGTTAGCCTACTTGGCAATCCTTAGTGGAGTCATCATCTTGTTGAGCTTGATTTTCCCTTTTTTTTTTTTCTAATTCAATTTACATTAAAACCCACGCTCATTTAATATAAATCCTCGACTAAGATTAGAAAAAAGAAAATTTGAAAAAAGAAAAGGGGTCACCATTTGATTGAAATAAGGAAGTGTTAAATTAATATTAATTGAGCTTATCAATCTTAATTTGACCACTAATCTACGGATTTTTTTTAATACTAGAAATTTTGGAATTTAGGGTCTATCTTATTAAAACCTTGTAGTTATTACTTTTTAACCTTTTAAGTTAAATTTATTATTTAAAAAAAATGAAGAAGAAGAAAAGGAAAGAAAAAAAAACTATAAAAAAAATTATTACTCGCTTGGAGGGTGCCTACATATCTAATATCTAGGATTAAACCAATCGTAGTTCACAAGGGTTGTTTTCCTAAAGTTGTTAAAAAAACAAAAATTATGAAAAAAAAATCTTTTTATTTTAAAAAATTATATCTAAAATATATATTTTTAGATAAAAAATAGATTTTTTTTAATTCTCTAATTTCTTAAAAATATATGAAATAATTAAGAAAAATAAAAAATTTTAAAACACAAAAAAGAAAATGTTTTAATATATAAAATAACTAAAAAAAATCTAAATGCCTTTTAAAAACAATTAAAACAACTAAAAAGATTTATGAATTATATATATATATAAATAATATAAGATGTCTTAAATATATATATATATATAATAAGAAAAAAAATCTAAATGTCTTAAAACTATAAAATAACAAAAAAAAAATTCTTTTAGGATTTTTTTTTACTTTAAAGTGTATTAAAAATATACAATAACTAAAAGAAACTCTTTTAAGAATTTTTTTTTTAATTTTAAAATGTCTTAATATATATATATGTACATATATATATATAATAACTAAAGAAAAAAAATTAATTGTTTATGAAAATAATAATATAATAAATAGAAATGAAAAAATAAAATTAAAAAAAGATGAACTTGGGTTGGTCGTTTGATCTGATGATGATGGTGGAGGATGGCAAAAAGCAATGGATGACGGTGGAGAGTAGTGGAGGATGTGGTGGTGTCGATTGAAGCTCCCAAAAGTGGAGAATGTGACCCAATCGTTGAAGTAGGATGATCGAAAAAAGTAAAAAGAAAAAAAAAAAAAGAGGAGAGAGAGAAAGAGGACATTGCTAGAGGAAGAAAAAAAAAACGAATGGAAAAGTTTAAGCTTTTTTTAGGAAAACTTCCAAAATGCCTTCAAGCAAAGTGAGACTTCTATTTATAGGTGAATGTGGGTTTGAAATGCATGGGGAAGAAGAAAGACCAAAGATCAAAATTTTTTATTATAGATGCTTTTGTGATTTTAATTTATGATTTAAGATCTTTTATTGCACTTTTAATTTGATTCCAAAAGCATTTGCTTCATCGTTTGATCTTCCGAAACATCAAAAGAAAAATTTTCGAGTTCAATGTGTTCTTCCATGGCAAATAGCTGAAGGTAAAAGATAGTGAAAACATGGGTTTAATCCACGTTTTTTATTATAATAAAAATACAAAAAAAGAAAAATGTGAGTTGAATACACTTTCTATTGTGTGCATAAAGAAGAAAACATGAGTTGAACACATTTTTTTTCTTTTCCAGTAAAAAGGAAGGGATCAAAATCGTAAGTTAAACCTACATTTTTACTAGAGAGAGAGAGAAAAAAAAAAGCATCCACACAAGCAAGATTCGAACTTGTTTTTATGGGATTTGCATGCATGTACTTTTTGTTAAGCCATTGGTCTATACCTCAATATATTATGCAACTAAATTATATTTATTCCCACTTTTATTTAAATAAAAAAATTGCACATGTTTTGCACAAATGGGGAATCCAACTCTAGTCTTTTGCAAATGCATGTATGTGTTTTCCAATAGGCTATTAACTTGTGCCTTAATTATATAATGTAAATAAATTGCATTTATCCTAAAAAAAAATATTATTTTATAATAAAAACTAATAATAAAAAAAAAATAATAATAAAAAGAACAAAAATGCTGGTGTGTCTACATTATGCTTATGTTAACCCAGCTTTCAGATTGCAGAAGAAGAAGACAGGTCCTATAAACTATAGTGGAGGCTAAGAAATAGAAGTTCTAGTAAAAGGTGTCACAAAACCCAAAAGCAACAACTAGATCAAAGAGCATTTCAGATATTTAATTAGCTATAAAGCTCACATTATGCTTCAATCAAGACAGGGCAGTTGATCCTTATTTGCCATTTATTCTCAAATTACAAAAATAGACAAACATAAAGTGGATATTCTGGTCATCATTGTAATTTAACTTAAGTAATTTCTGCAACTCTTACCAAGATAATTTATTTTGAGATTTTATAATCACTTACATATAGTCTGTTTTTGATAAGCATAAATGATTGTGTGGGATGACTCCAGCCAATTTATCGAAGCTGACATCTCTGCAAGAAAATCCATAACAATATATATTCAAGTATGATCTCCATCATGGCCATGTATATCACTTAAAATAGGGTTATTACTAAACCTTTCAGTAAAGCAAATACTACTTTAAGGAATCAAATTCCTTTGTATTTTTGAGTTAAAATCAAATAACAAATCAATAATGGAATGCACTGTACTAACAATGTCTTCAAATTTGTCTTTTCAGCTAAATAATCTGGTAGATTTCTAGAAAGATTGCAACTTTTCAATATCCTACAAAATGGAAACAGCGTTTGCTCAATTCATTAGGTCCAAAAAGTATTTGATGTGAAAAGCCCGATAAACCAAAATAAAAAAAGAATAAACCAATTAATTCAGTGCATTAATAATCTAACATTTGCAAGAACAACTTGATTATGCTGGAAGCAAATATTAAAATTATATAGCTCTTACATTCTTTTTATCCGGATGAAGTTTCCAAGCTCCGGAGGAAGAGGTCCAGAAAGCCAATTCATTTTCACAACTCTGTATATGACAATTGCAAACCACGCCAGAAAAAAAAAAATAACAAGTTAACATTTATCAATATATGGACTCAATTTCCCTATATAACTATTTTGTGTCTTTTTCATGTCTTGATCAACTTAAATGCAAATGGGATTTGGAGAACACTTACAATCTTGCTAGTGTGGATAAATTCCCCAACTCTTTTGGGATTGGACCGGTTAAACGATTTGCAAGAAGAGAACTGCACCCCGTGCCGGAGGGATTGTGCCATTAAGGTAGTTACGACTGACGTCATTGCATAGGAAATGTAGCCGTTAACTTGTTATGTAAAAATGTGAAGATCCAAAGTGATAGGAATTAAAAAAAGAAAAAGAAAAAGAAAAGAAAAGAATGAAATGAAGGGGGGCATATTAGGAATAAAGTAGTTAAAAATTTTGGAGGAAAGGGAGATTTACCAACTCCGGAGGGAGAACGCCTAGAAGGGACTGGCTCTTCAAAGATCTGCGTTAAAATTTCCACGTCCACTTTATTTTCGATTAACAAAGTTTGTTGTTCATTTGTAAATTAGAAATAAACTGATTAAAATACCCATGTGACTGCTGGCGGAGGTACCCAACTCCGTATTTTATAATATTAATTATATATTTTATAAAAACGTATAAATACTGAAAAGATGAAATACTATTTATTTGACATTTTAGTAGTTATATTAGGATTTCCATTAATATTTTCAATATTTATTAGCTTGATTGTAAAAAGGTTAATAACATGCGAAATAAAATTTTTAAGTTTTATGGAAAAAGATTATTTGATTTTCTAATTCTCCTCTAACTTTCTTCGTATTTTTAATAAAGTGCAAGTTCAATGTTTAAATAACTAGAGAATATTTAATTGGGTAAATTTAATTTCATTCACTTAATTTCCATCCATTTATCATATCTAAATGCTGTTTCATGTAATCAACAATCAAGCATACAAGAAAAAAATATGATATCATAGTGATGTCACAAGATGATTAAAAATTTTAATAATCTTAATTATTAATTTTTAATTAAGGTAATTTAAGATGATAAAAATTGAGAGATCCATTTTCACATTACTTATTTATATTTTATCTATAATTTTATTGTATTGAAATTTAATATTTTAAGAAACATATTAATAAGTATCAAATATATTATCTGGGATATATGATAAAAGAACTTAGTTTTTTCAAAAACAAAAAAAAAAAAAAAGTAGAATCAATTTAAAAAATTATCAAAAGTTCTCCTCTTTTTTTTTCACTATTACAAAATGTCCAAGAGTATCTATTGAAAGGATCCATATCTAAATTCCTGTCTACTATATATTTGATTTATTTTAAAGATAAAATAAATTCTACTTGCATTTTCGAAAGCTTTATGATTAAATTATTATTTAATATTCGAGGAAATTGGAAGCTCGCAAGTGGCTCAATTGATGGGTCGTGCTCGGCGTTCAAAAGAGACGAGCCTGTTCTGTTCACACCAAAAGTTAGACCAGTCAAACTTGGAGCAATGAACTTATCCTTTTTGTGGGCCATGAAAAGTAGTATATTAAATAAGTCAATGAGCCATAGCAACTAGTAGGGCCCATGACAACCTATACTATGTGACCACATTCTGTCCTCACACGGGAAAACCCCACTTGCAGACTACCAAGTAACCAAGTGGGGTGCACCAAGTTGATAGAAGCCTTTTTTTTTTCTTTTTCATTTTTTTTTTAGGTTACAGAACTATCATAAGAAAAAAGGAGGAATCATATCGTAGAAGTGTAACGAGGAAGATAAATGAATGATCATCAACGTTTGTGTTATTAGATATATTTATAATAAAAAGAAAATGAAAGTAATAACAATTGGACCATAATGGCAATACAAATGGAAATGAAGGTTAGCATATCATAAATAATGAAAACTAAACTGATTCTTATTTGAATTCTCAGATACACTTGCTCATAATGTAATATGATACTGTTTCCAAATTTTTTTTTAACATTTTACACACTCATGCAATTTGGTGTTTTTGTAGAATAAAATGCAAATAAACTTACTTTATTTGGTTTTTGCCATATTGTCTTGTCACACACTAGTAAAATTGTATTTGACGTATATTCCTTTAATAATAAGAAAAAAAATTAATAATCTTTGAGGCACTTATTAAAATATATAAAAAAAAAACCTTTATATATATATAAATCTATAAGCAATATTAAACATATTAAATTTTTCAATTTTGAATATTTAATAAATATTAGGTGACACCTACATTACCTATAAATGGTTTATATTTATTTTCCTTCGAGAGAAGAATTACAAGCTAACGATGTGGCAGACGGTGTTATTGGAGTAGGAGCAACTGCAATTGACAAAGTCATCATCCGGTGATTTACTCCAACCGTATTGTTTGCTGCAAAGATCTGCGTTGAAATTCCACTCCTTTCCCAACCTATTTCCAATGTCCTGCAAAGCTTTCACTACATACGCACTTGCAATATTCATAATCACCATCTTATAAGAAGAGCATGCTCTATGAATAAAAATGTGTTGTATATAAGAAAGATCAAAAAATGCTCTTCCACTATATCTCAAAACCTTAGTACACATTTACATATTAAATAAATTAGTTACAATGATTAACATGTGCCCGGAATGTGCGATTATGTAACTTGATTATTCATCATAATAAATAAGGATAAATGATGCAAGGATGAAGGTTTGTTCCGAAGTCTTATTAGTCGAATGACTTGGAAAGTGTATAAAAATCACTAACTTGTGTTCACATGCAACAGCCAAGTTGAACACTTTTTCCCATATATTTACTTGTTTGGTGAATGGCATGTTTTAATCTAATAATATAGAGATTACCTTCGTCATTAGGCAAAAGTGTAGCTCCAAGTGCAAAACTTAAAATGTAGATAAGAGCAACCGCGAAGAAAGTAGTTACTCGAACAACTATGGCTGACTGCAAAAGCATCTTTTTGGTCTTCTTCCTTTCAGAGATCTTACAGGGGTGTATTTTAGAGATCTTCAGGCTCAAAAAGGTAACAGACATATCATATCAAATCATTCATCTCTACACAAAAGGTAATCAGAATCTAAATTTATTGGATATAAATCATTTGTTAATGTTGAAGAAGCTACTTGTGGACCCTCTATTGAAATGCTTTGAACAACTTTCTCGCCCACCATTTCATCTGAAGAGCCTCTAAAACGCTTTCTCATAGGAGCAAGTTTCACCTCATCAGTTGTAACAGCAGCATTTGGAGGTGGTGCTTCACCTTTAATCTTGCCTTCAAGCATGCTTACCATGGAAGACATGGTACGCTTAATTTCTAGAGACACATTAGTGCATAACAATGCTACATTGATCATTGTCATTGCCTCCTTCTTGTTGAAGTCACAACCCAATCTTAGATCAACTAGTTCTATCAAATTACCCTTTTCTTTCAACACATTTACCTAGAAATTAAAATAAAATAAAATATAATAATATAAAAGATAGCTTTTAGATTCCTCTCTACTTAGGTTGAAAAGGTTGGGAAGGCTTTATGCAAATCATAAAATAAAAATGCTAATGGCATTTCAATTTTGTGTCAAGCCAATGTGCAAAGTCATAGAATAAGTAAACAGCATATTATAATCATGTTATGAAAATATGATATCATGATAATTGTATATTTTATTAATGTTCTTTATAATCTCAAAAGTTAACAAAATATTATGATATAAAATCCAATATTAATTACCCAATCAAGAAGGTAAAAACATTCATCTTTCTGCTTGTAACTAGTGTTCCACTTGCCATAGATAATTTCTAAGGCAACGATTCCAAAACTGTAAACATCTGCTTTGTCAATTAGATAACCTCACATTGCATATTCAAGAGCCATATATCCACTGCAATATTATAAATATATAATCAGCATGCTTCAATCATATTTATAATTTGAGAAGTTAGTTCAAGAGACCCATAATGTCCGACAATCCTAGTACTAATATGTGTATTTTCTTCCTCATCAAGCTTTGCCAAACCAAAATCTAATATTTTTGGGGTAAGATCTTTATCAAGCAACACATTAGTAGCTTTGATGTCTCTATGCAAAATCTTTAATCGCGATTTCTCATAAAGATATGCCAAGCCTCTTGCTATACCTACATAAATCTTATGTCTTGTTGGCCAATCTAACTTTAATTGATGTTCATATTTATTTCACTAGAAATAAATAAAACACAAAGCAACTATAAAACTACATAGCTCACCAAATAATGCACGAGCAAGACTATTATTCTCCATATACTCATAAACCAATAGCAATTGATTTTCTTCAATGCAACATCCATAGAGCTTTACAAGATGAGGATGTTGAAGAGCTGAAATCATCCTTATCTCATTCACAAACTCTCAATTCCCTTGTTTTGATTTGGAAGACGATTGTTTTATTGCAACTATGGTGCCATCTAATAGAACGCCCGGCATTAAGATTACCGTATATCTAATCACAAGCGGGTTCCTATTCATACAATTTGAACCCTTTTTCCTTCTTTTCTTGGAAACCTTGACATTCAATTATATATTACCTTATATACTGATCCAAAACCACCTTCTCCGATCTTATTAGTAGGATCGAAATTGTTTGCGACAGCTTTAATTTGCCTTAGAGTGAAGGAACCGATTTTGAGGTCTAGACCCTTGAGATCTACATAAAGCATTAGTTAGGACAATTTATCTACTTAAGAGATAGGCAATCATACAAATTGTAGTTGGTTGAGAGGCACCTTGCTCCATTGTGTCTTTATGTCTCAAACATCCTTGCCAAAAAAGAATACCCACAATGAGGAAAACAAAGCATACAGCTGCAATTACTATACCAACCATAGCACCAGAAGATATTTTACTGCCATATGGAAGTGGGAAATCTGCAAAATAATAGTTATGTACCAAGTCGACAGTAAGATAAAATTATTTGATGATCCATGAAGAAACTGAGATGTAGAAAAGAAGTCAGTAAAGTTACTAAACAAAAACATATGCCATGAGATTAACAAAGATACAACAATTTCTCTTTGTGAAGGGTACTGTGATTCTAGCCTAACATTTCTTGAGAGAGAGAGATCATTATCAAGTTTAGACTATTTTTAAACTTAGAAAAGTAACCATGTTTTAGTGGACCAACTATAGCGTAAAGGCATCACATGAAGAAAACTTGTCAATTCTTGATTTTGCCAGTGTTACGCTGGGTTCAGTCTCTTCAACAATAAAGATGTATCAAGGAATAAATAACATTCTAAATTATAAATATTCTGAAAATATTATAATAACATAATAAAAACATTATATAGATATATTAGAATCTTGAGATTTCAAAACATATTTATCAATTTATTGTAAACCCTAATAGATATACCTGCTTTTAATATAAATCCCATTATTATAAGGAATAGCATGAGTAATGCAAGTGACTCTTGAATCATCAATAAGAAAATATGTGATAAATAAAATGGCGTGCACTGTTCTGGATTGGAGGTAGTTGTGTGTCCATATAGAGTAGAAAGTAGTTTGAACTACACATTAAATCTAGACCTAATCTTTTAAACCCTTTATCTCTTTCATTTTTAGTACATTATTTATTATTCATTATTTCATTTATTGGATTAGTTTGGGATGAATTTATTAACTTGCAGTAATCTAGCCTAATATTTCAACTAGGTCATGCAATTAACTCTTTAAATTTAAAACTATGCCATGAAATAAATGAAGAATAACTTACACTTGGAGCAGTTGCGATTTAAACATGTGATGATTCTGCTGCAATGAAATAAATAAGGGTTCTCAACAGGTTAGCATCAAGACCGACGACGTTACAAACAATTATTATTTACTTATGTAAAAACAATACTTAAAGTTCTAAGAATCAAATTGTAAACTAAAAGATGAAGGTTAAGCATACTTTGTATTGCCCTTTGATGAGCTTGCAAACATGTTCCTGTAGAAGCACGAAAATTAGACATAAATTAAAAGCTAGCAAAGGACAACTAAAAGCTATAAACTTGCTTGCAAATGCGATATATTTTGATGGATTTATTACGTAGACACTCTTTTCCTGGCATCCTAAGTGCGAATGCGAACTCTTAATGGTGAAGTTGTTGTATGAAATATCACTGCGCAACAAAAATCAAAAGAAAGTGTTGATAAATTATGTACTTTTGATATGAAAATATGTGTGAACAAGGCACAAAAGATAATGTAGCCACAATCCTAAGATATAGACATTAGACATTCAAGTTTTTGAGAGTCTCGTAAGAGGATATAGCATTCACTAGGTCGCACTGATTTCATCGAAATTATCTTCCGTACTTATTAGTTTTTGCAAGTGCTCTAGTATTTACAACCGTCAAATATCACCAGACCAACCAAAAGCAAAAGTGTTGTGTTATATAGTAGTTCTTACAAACAACGGTTCATGATGGAAATTGAATCGATAGGAAATTTTTCTTTCAAACATGAGGAATACATGAGCTATTTTGGTTTAAATAACCACCAACACCTAATGACAGCTGCTATTGTTGTCTTCCAACATGACATACCATTCACCATTACCAATCAAAGTAATTGTTTTCAATTACCATCAAAGCATTGATGACTATACACACTAGACAATAGTGGATATTGAAGAAAAGCTACTCAGAAAAGTTATGGTCAAATAAGTGAAAAATAAAATATGGTGGATGAAAAGAAAAATACATTGACTTTGCACAGCTAAAAATGTTGGATAGGTTTGAAAAATTGCTTAAATGAGAAATTTGGATTCAAATTTATCATTATGTTTTAGCAAAGCTATATAACACATGTTTGTTCTATTTTTGTCATCCAACTAATGGCAATGAGAAAACAAACGATTGCTTTGGAATATGATAAAACAACAAGTTCTACTAAGTAATTCATATAAGACTTGCTTTTCCACTTCTCATCTTTAGGCATTACAAGTCTGATTTACAAATGTATCCTTAAGACAACCATCGATGGTAAAACTATGACGGAAAAACAAAAAAAAGTTTCCTTGTAGCTAAATTGGAAATTGAGTTTAAATGCATTTCTAGCAATTGATTATAGAGAAAATACTACCAAATAGCATTTGTGTTAAGCGTAACATAGAATGTAATGGAGAAAATGTGTGATCATCAATATTGTGGAACATAAGATATTGTAATAAGTCCTTACACATTCTTTCCTTTCAATAAAGTCCAATCAGGCACTATTTTCATTAGTTGATTTCCTGTTAGAAATCTAAAAAGAAGGGGGGAAAAAAAGTAATATTACAACGTTGTTAGGTATGTAATGGTTTTTGCCACAATGAAATTCTACTCTAAAAACTCCAACTCAAAATGATAAAAAAAAAAAAAAAAGTTGAATCAACTAAATAAAGATAAAGAGGACTAAGAATCATTTTACTTTCTAAATAATTGGTAGTGTGGGGGGTAAATGAGTCACACGGATTAAAAAAAAAAAAAACAATGAACATTGCAAAATACAAAAATACAAAAGTCTTAATGAAAAAATATAACGTGCGCCAATCAGGTTCCCCCTTTTCAAGGGGAATTAGTCATATTATTGGTGTTAGTTTTTTATACCACTTGGAATGGAATGAAATAGATGTACAAGTTTAGCATTTGATAAATGTAAGCTTAATTTTCGGTAACTATATATTATGAGTAATTAGTGTGTAAACCTAATATATGTACAAAAAGACTATTTTACACTTAAAAAGATACAAAATACACTAAAATATGCCCTGTTAGGTTAGTGGTATTAATGTCGCTAGTATCAATAATGCTATAGCTTACTAAGGAGCCCAAATGAGTACAATGAAATGCTATTACGTGGCATGTATGCAGTATAGTAGTTAAGTTATTGTGTATTTTCTCTATTGGAGGGTCTGTAAGGAGCTCTATCTATATTTAGAAGCATTTTCACTTCGCAGCATGTAATTTTATCTTATAGTCAAAATAACCATTATTTAACTCTTTTTTCTTTCTTTTTTCTAATGAAACCATTAGATTATTAATGAGTTAGATTAGTTGGTCCAACGTCTTGGATTTGAAAGCCAAGGAAAATATAATAATAATAATAATAATAGTTGTGAAGCATGAAATAATAAGGATTTGGATTTTTAAGTTATTTTTCTTAAATTTTACTAATGTTATAAATTAATATAAAAATTGTTAAAATTTTTGAAATATTTCATAATATAATTATAATGCCACTTTCTTTATTGCAGTCTTAACTAATATCATTTCTAAAAATATTTGAGAAAAGCAATTTTAGAAATTCTTGTCTTATTGGTTCAAAGGGAAAAGAGAGAGAGAGAGAGAGAGATAGCGGAGGCGAAGGAGATAGAAAACTATTGATCGGCGAAGGTCGAGTGGAGCAATGGAACATAGTGGCATGACTAATGAAGGTTGGTCAGGTCCAGGTCGCACGTAGCTAGGTCGCATGTGTATGGATCATTTGAGGACCGGCAAAGGTTGAAGAGGGCTATGGAGCATGGTGGCGCACTTGGGAGGAATGTCTTAAGTCTAGGTTTAGTGTGTAGGATTTTCAATTGACAGTGATTAGGTGGAGAGAGGTGATTACTGGTTAGTGTTCAAGTGGAGTTAGATATTGTGGATTCAATTTGAAAGAATATAAAATAGTACTTGTTGGATTATTTTTATCCTTGTCTAAAAAGTTAAATTAGTTAAGATAAGGTTGTAATTACTATAAATAGCATATTTTGAAAAGTAGTTTAGTTAGTTGGAGTTTTAGAATTTAGATTTCACAATTCTATATCTCTAGTAATTATTTTTCAAGACTCGAATTAGGATAAACATAGAAATAAAATCATTTTCTTTTTCATTCATTTGCTGAAATATTACTACTCAGATTGAACAACACATCAACACAGTTTCAACACTCTGAGACAATATTACTATTCACTTTTACGTTCTGCATCAACACAGTTTCTTCTTCTTTGGTTTGTCGTGCCTTAATAACTATTTGTTGCTACATTGTTTCTTTATCATTTGATCAATTACTTTATGAATCTCTCATGGTATTGGAGTAGGTTGAATCATAATGTCAAACAATATTGGAAATCATAATGAGGAACAATTATTCTTTGATCTGTATCATATTTCTAGATTAGATAATCCTAATATGGTAATTGGGAACATCATTTTTAATGGTAAGAACTACCTATTTTAGAGTAGGTTGATCAAGATTTGACTTGAGGCAAAGCTTAAATAGGGATTCATTGACAGAGCAATAAAGAAATCTGATGAAACTTCAATCGATATGATCCGATGGACATGCTAAGACTATATGATCAAGAGCTAGATTTTAAATTCCATTGTTGTAGAGTTTTCATAGAACTTTTTATATACACAATTTGCGAAAGAGTTGTGGTGTGAAGTCAAGAAAAAATATGGACATTCTAATGAGCCTTTAGAAATCCAAATTCAACAAGAAATATGAAATCTTATATAGGGAATTTCAACAATAGGAATTTACTTTAACAAGCTAAAGAAATTATGGGATAAACTACACATGCTTAAAACTAGCCCTTTTTGTACTTGTGGAGTAATGAGTCATTGTACGTGTGAACTAAAAGAGAGGCTTGTTGAGTTTGAATCATGATTCAAATTAATACAATTCTTAATGGGATTATCAAATTCATATGAATATTGATCAAAAGCCAAATTTTAAGCAACATGACTATTTTATTCTTGATAAAAATACAAAAAGTTCTACTAAATTTAAAAGAATCATCTAAAATCATATAAAAGAGAATTGTCATTTTTATTTTTATTAGTTACGTATTTTGCTATCATCAATGTTACTTTTTTTTTTCTTTGTTTTTGTTAATTTAAGTAAGACATAATGATCATGGAAGGATTTGAAAGTACTTTTTTATTTTATTAGAGTGCAGGGTCTATACATTCTTAATATGTGTACTTCATTGAATATAATAGGGATAAGATAGTTACTTTATTATCAGAAATAAAAGATAGTTACTTTATTATCCCTATGGCTTGTCCAAATAGGGAAAAGAATTAATAGTAATCCCAAGCCATAGCCACTGCCTGCTACTAAACACTAACACCAACCAGCCAAACACATTGTGTCACGCGCCACTAGGATGAGCCACACACTTTAACCGCCAAACACTACACAAGCACTACACGGCAATGCCCACACCGTACAACACATAAATAAACTATCAAACTGTGTGGAGATGAAGAAGTTGATCGTGAAGTCATAATGGCACGTGGGAAAAGAAAGGGATAATAAGCAGCGAACATGGTTGAATGAAACAATATTAGTAATTACATTCACATATATTAACAACAATACTCTAGGATACCTACTGAAACATAAAATGGGCACTATTTTAGCAACCCAAATTGTTTTTCCCCCTCTAAAATGGGCACTATTTTAGCAACCCAAATTGTTTTCCCCCCTCACTTACCCAAAGATATCAAGGAAATGCTGCTTATTCGCTATTTTGCCAATTGTAGGAATGCAAAATGAACGGGTAGAGATCACTTACAGATGCAGATGCAGATGAATCAGTCCATGGGGCATCACTTTGACTTTGCGCACTATTTACCATATTCTCATTTACTCTATCTTGTTCATCAGTTTTGCTTCCGCATAGACTCAATCTTCACAGGGTCAACAATGATCTCCGCTGAATCTAACACTAAGCCAGGAACATCTATGTTGCCTTCAAGCATGCTCAGCACTGAAGACATTGCCGGCCTAGCTGATGGAGATACACTAGTACATTGTAGAGCTACACTGATCATCACTGTCACTTGTTCTTCGTTGAAATCTGAACCCAGTCTTGCATCAACTAGCTCCATATGTTTTCCTCTCATTTTCAGAATCCAGGCCTAGAAAATATAATTTATGATGCATTTGAAGCTACACAAACCAACTCAATGCAAGAAAAAGAAAATAAAAGAATAGAAGGGATGGTGCATTAGTGGCAGTTCATAAATTAATGTCATTATTAATCTAGAGCAGCAATTACTATTTGATTGTTGCAGTAGCTTGCATGTTAGGGATATATTTTAAAATAAATAAGACGAAATCCACTGCAAATATACATTACTAATATAATACCTGTGGGGTAGTAGTTGAACAAAAGTGCTAGGATAATGCAAAAACACTACATTTTGCAAACAGATTCTCATTTTGCAAATTATAAATGAATATCCCTAATATATATATAAGCTATTGGTAAAATGACGTAAAAATTGCTATTATAGGTTATCAACTATGACATTAATTTATAATGCCATTAGTGTGCCATCTCCATTGGCACATCACCACATTCTATTCCTTTTTAAGCGTCCTGTTTTTTACGCTTGCAAAAACTCCAACCCTTAATCTACATATGGAATGCAATTGTTTTTCCCTATCTAATAACTCTTCCTGAAGTACAGAAAGGAATTCAGATATGATGACTGCATGAAGGCTAAGATGCAATTACCCAGTCTAAAAGAAGAAAGCACTCATCCTGTTGCCTAGTAATGTTACTCCAGCCACTAACAATTTCCAAGGCAACAATCCCAAAACTGTAAACATCTGCTTTTTCTGTAAGGTGACCATGTAGCGCATATTCGGGGGCTATATATCCACTGCAATATCAAACATAAGTTAGAGCATACAAATCAAATTCTTACTTAAGTAAGATAGGAAACTAAGGATCATAGTGCAGGAATTAAAGTCAAAGGGCTTTCACAAATTGCATTAAATAGACAATATCCATTCTATAAAGCTTGAAAAAAAACTAGTGTTCATTACTAGGTAGTTTCAGATCACATAAATTATTCCATCAATGATGTTTTACTTCTCAATTTGTTTGTTCCCATCTTATCTAGAGGCAAGAGTGCATATAAGAACAATATTTCGTTGAAATATAGGAGATATGTGATTTTCTTTCTCCATCTTCCTGTATTACACTATTGCTGAATGTTCATTTTAACTTTTTGCATTAGAAGATTTGATTAACTGCATCAAGGAAATGTCAAGGTTAAGGGCAAAGGCTCACTAGCAAGATGCTTAATTTCATGTTTCATTCATTCCCTTATGGTTCTTTTAAACCAATTCTCAATGCAATTTAATTAGAAAAAGAAATTGACTTACACACCATTAATGTTGTGCAACTAAAAGAACTATGATAGATTATAATGAGCAAGTATTTATATGTAAAAATTTGTTTACTACTTGCTCACCTGCCCAAGAGTGCTTGATGGATTTATTTGGGATAAATGCATTGGAAAGCCTAACCCTTCACAATATTATTTTGATTTAGTTCTAAGCCATTTAAAAGTATCAATTGAGTCTTAAATCTTGTATGAGGATAAGGTGGCTACATCCGCTGAACATGGCATGTGGCATGCCCTGTCAAAAAAAAGGACTAGGACCCAAGCCTACATCTATAAATTCTCAACACAGGTTTAGCAATCCTTGGAATCGTATCAATATGTTTCCCTCTTTTTCTTTTAAAACATTGCACTTAAACATGAAAATGTTGCATGACAATCAGAATTTCTCTTTTTAAACCCACGGTTTGCTGCAGGACTAGATTGATTTCCATCGATGCAACACCCAATAAGCTTGACAAGGTGAGGATGTTGAAGTGCAGAAATCATTCCAATCTCATTCACAAACTCCCGGTTCCCTTGCTTTGATTTTGAAGACAATTGCTTTACAGCAATAGTTGTCCCATCTGACAAGACACCCTGCAATTAGATGCTCTTAGGACCTTCTTTTTATTTGATCAACGGGGACTTTCCTTATCTTTTTAGGACAATGAAGTACTAGTCTCTTTCTTACCTTGTAAACAGGACCAAATCCACCTTCTCCAATCTTATTGGCATTGTTGAAATTGTCTGTGGCATCTTTTATTTGTCACAGTGAAAATGAACCGGTTTGCAAGTCAACACCCTTTAATTCTGGATAGTGACATGTAAAAAGTAAGCTGTTGCTGCTTCTGATATTTTGTTACGAACAAGTTCGATGTTTGACTTCATTAACAACTTCTTTATGAAGCCAATACAACAATTGGACAACACTTATATATAGTACACAAGAGTGAAAATCACATTGACCCTACACTAATAAATTCTAAAATATACAAAACTAGGAGATTGCAAGCCTAACTAACAATATTAGTCTTTTAGTTAGACAAGTGCACTCAACAAAAGAAGAGCAAGTTGATTGACTGATACCTTGTTCCAATGTAGATTCACGTCCCAGATATCCTCTCCAGTACAAAACTCCTAATATCAGGAAAATAATAGATGCTGTAAGACCAACAATAACACCAGCAGGGAATGAATTTCCTTTTATAGCATTTTCTTGAGGTCTAGAATCTTCTTGAGGAGTAGAATCTGCACGACATGACTAGAGATTAGAATTTCTTATGGCATAGTGTACTATTTATTTATTTCTATGGCTGTCATTTAGTTGTAAGCTCCTCATGATTATATATATATATATTTTTTTAATCATATGAGGTGGGTGATTAGTGTAGACATTGCATTTGAAGAAGCCAATAATATGATATAGTCAAATTGTATAATTAGGAGTCTGTCATTTAATTTGAGGAGAAGACTTCTCTATACATGATTATTGTCAAGTTGAAAAGGGAAGAGCATTGTGTACCAGAAACTATAGAAATAGCAGATATTAGAGGACCATAAACTCCTCCAACAGGTAGGGCCCGAGTCCCTTTACCAGACCAAATTAGACGTATTTCGAGAGTTCTATTTGTCACAGCAATACCCGTGAAATTTTTTATAATCAGTTTTCCAGCTCCATTTGCTTCATCTACAATATTGAAGTCCTGCCGTAACAGCTTTCCCTGATATTATCAAAAGAATGAATCTTGTCAAAATAAATAACCAATACATTGAAGGCCTCAAAAAGAAAAATTCCACGTCAATTTAAAGCATAAAGCTATGTAATTTACCTGGATATAAACATAAAAAATGCGCCTACCAAGACTATGATAGTCTTGACCATTAGTGAACATTATCTCCATGAGGTGAAGGCTGACTGTATAGGTTCCATTAACCAAACGGTGGGCATAGTAGGTGAGGGTGATGGGAGAAATACGTGCATTCATATAGAGTTTTGGATTCTTCACTGATAGTGTTGATGTATTTGGACACCATCATCAGAAACATAAACTGCTGGACCTCCACCGTTTATGTGTAGACTAGATGAATCTGGAATGTAAATAGACATACACCATAAGAAAAATATTAACAAGCATAGTGACATAACGCATCGGTAAGAGTTTAAAAAATTCAATAAATTTTGGCTTTTGAACTCACTTTCTTGACATTGCATGCCATCCCAACATGGATTATCTCCACTAGTTTAAAAGTAAAAATACCAGACAAGTCAGCATCGCCACAACAATTGTTAGCTTTATTCTAAACAAAAGATATCATAGTTTTGAAATATTGAAGAAACAACGAGTCTGAGACATACACATTGTTGCTCTCCGAAGCGCTTTTGAATAAATTCCTGAAAATGAATAAGGAACCCAAAAGTCAGCTTGACAAGTGCTGTAGTTATTGGCTTATCCATAGAGCATTACCATTAATTTTAGTGACAAGTGTCTAATACATACACGGACTTTCCTAGGCATGAGCTTCCATTGATTGTGAAGTTGTTATATGAAAGATCACTGCATGACAACAGATGCAATTGATTTCATCATCATCCAGTGAAATGAAACTGCAGAAAATATGCTTAAAACAACATAACAGAATGGTCTAAAATGGATTATTAAATTACTTCGTTGTGTCTACATCATTTGATGGTTAAAAGTAGTATTACAATTTTAATATCTAGAGTGTATATATATGAATATACAAGTTTATCCAGATATGCCAACTTCAATTGATTTGTTCTCCGATGTAGTCATCTCCCCATAGGAGATCTTTTGTAATCTCAAGAAACAAAAAGCTCATGGTGACAGCGGGAGTCAAAGGCCGTAATTGTTAGTTTGTTTAATTTTATTGGCCCATTGAATATGATTTTACAATTACTTATCTTGGTCGGAGATTGGCACTTATTCTGCTAGTTTCTCTAGGGATAATTGTGCCACTTGGCTAGCTTCTATTGGAGAATATAAAATGGGTTCAACAGTTTGACTCACCATATTAACACTATGAGTGAAATAAATTAAGTATCTAACAAAAGCATCATTTTTGCTTTCTCTTTTTGGTTATATGACAGCATCGAAATCAGAATTGATTAATTTCTTTTTGGGATAATGGCAAAATCACTACCTATAATTCATGTAATTTTTTAATTTTACATCTAAAGTTTCACGTTATTAAATATCATTTATCCAATTGAATTTTATTTATAAATTTTACTATCCCATCATCCATAAAATGATAACCTGGCAAATACTCATTGGTTAAAGAGTCTAAATGCAACAAAATGAGAGGTAAAATATTAAATCTAATAAGTGAGAGCTAGGGTAAGTATGAATTTAACAACTTTAAACTTCAATTGGTTAAAAAGAAAAAAACAAACAAACAAACTTGAGGTAGTGATATATGGTCCCTTTTCTTCAAGGATAAAGTTGCTGCTTTGCTAGATATCAAGGGTACATCAATTAACAAGTGCAATTTTAGTAAATTTTAAACAGCATTACAAAGACAAATGTAAAGTAGCAGGTGATGAAGCTTACATGTATTTCCTTGTGGTAAAAAACCAATCACGCATTGGACCCGTGAACTTATTATCAGTCAAGTACCTGAATAAAAAATGTGAAATTGGGAATGATAAGAAAAATGAGATAGAAAGCATCATCATATGAACTGATGAATAATAAAAAGTATCAAAACTATTAGTTTAAGTCACTAAACTCTTTTGAGATCATTATTTCTTAAAAAGTCTCATAACACACCTTGCCTCTGGATAAAATAACAATAACTTTATTCTCTCGGAATTGTCAGAAAAACCAAGAAGCTGGGAATTACAAAATGTTTTCAAAAAGATAACAAATAACAATAGTTTGGGTAAAAAGTATTTTGAGAAAAATATATAATACATATATTATTAAAAATTATGAAATAAAAACACACATTGAGAGTTTCCATAGTCTATTCACACTTGGACAAAAATTTTGATAGTGAAGCTTCAAATTTTCTAGAGGAAAATTGACGGTATGCTACTTTATATTAATTTATTTTTTCAATATAATTTTGAAAGGTTAAACAAAACTAGTTGTAATAAACCTTGTCTCTTTCATAGTAGCTTTGATATTACCTAGATCTAGCCATGTGTGCTTTTAAGTTGGCCGTAGCGTCAAGGGTTGGTCTCAATTTTTTTTTTCTTTTCTTTTACTTGAAAAAGAGTTTTAGTAAGGTCTAATATGGTTTAATTTTTATTATATGTATCAAATTAAATTATATCTACATATATAATAATAATATTATATAGCCTAGCATACAGTATTCTGTAAATATTAAAAATTACAAAAAAATTAAGATTGAAACATACAAAATATAAGTTTCAAACAACACATTTAAAGTAAAAAAATGTAACCATTCTTTTATTATGTGTTTTTTAATCTTATCTTGTAATTTAAAAAAAAAAAAAAAGAAGAAGAAAACTTCATAACCGAAACAAAACCAGACAATACATATCTCCCCACGTCAATCGAGTAATACGCGGTCTGTCATCACTGTCAAATCAAACTAAATGTAAAGAGTAAATACGTGCGTATTTACATGCTAACCACATGGCACAAGTTATCACCGGAAATGGTGCAGTTGCATGCGACGGCGTCGTCACTTCCAGCCGTTCCCCAGTCGGTGCAAGGATCCGCAGTGTAATTCCATCCTGTCGTCTTATTGAGCGAAACTGCTATGTCCATCAAAGCTTGCACTGCACATTAATTATTGCACCAAACATGTAAATACACACCAAATTAAATCAAACATGTCATACGTAAAAATAAATAAATAAAAAAAATGATGGGAAATAATTGAAATATCGGACAAATCAAAAGATTTGGTTGATAAATTAATAATACTACGAACATTCGTCATCGGGCACAGCTCCATGAGCACAGCTACATGTGCAGTAGAGAAGGACAATAATGAAAAATAATTTTCCAGACAGAACAGCATCAGTTGCCTTCAATGAAAAGAACATGGTTTCTGTGATTATTTTCTACCTCTCCCACCTTTCTATGCAGTGATAGTGATATTGTATTAAAAAACGAGTGTGGTTTCTCTGTGCACACTCGCGCGGGATGGAGGAGATCCTTATGCTAAATGATCTTCAAAAATTAAAAATCCTTATGGGCCATGACCTTCAGCAGCTAGCAGGGCCCATGATGAATTAATTTTGTAGATATCTATACCTAAACTGATAAACTGATGTATCGTGATAGGCGTTCAAAAGAGACGAGCCTGTTCTGTCCACACCAAAAGTTGGACCGGTCGAACTTGGAGATAAGAACTTATTCTCTTTGTGGCCACGACAACCAGCTAGCAGGGCCCATGACAACCTATACTTCATGCCAATCCATATGGAATTGTGACCACACTTTGTCCTCACATGGGAAAACCCCACTTGCAACACCAAGTAGCCAAGTGGGTGGACCATAGTTATGCACCAAGTCGATAGAAGTTTTTTTTTTTTTTGGGTTACAGGACTGTCATAAGAAAAAAAGGAAAACCATATACTAAATGTGTAACGAGGAAGCTAAATGAATAATCATCAATGTTTGTGCTATTAGATATATTTATAATAAAAAGAAATAATAATTGGAGCATAATGGCAATGCAGATGGAAACGAAGGTTAGCATATCATAAATAATGAAAACTAAATTGTTTCTTATTTCGGTTTTTAGATACACTTGCTGAGAATATAATAACATATTATTTTTAATTTTTTTTTAACATTTTACACACTCATGTGATTTGGTGTTTTTGTAAAATAAAATGCAAAAACATCTTTTTGGTCTTCTTCCTCTCATAGATCGTACGGGTGTGTATTGTGTTTGTGTCGACTCTTTAATTCATTCAATGGAGTCTCCCTCAATTTAAATACGAGAAGGGAAACACACAGAGTTTCTCTCAATGCAATGGCACGGTATGGAAATGTCACCTGGGTCTTATTTTAATTGCCAATTAAATATTGGTATTGCGAAATAAACGTAACCAATTGACTTATCAATGCTCTAGCCCAAAATAATAATTAGAATAATAATAAAATAACTTAACTGCAAGTAGACTTGGACATATATCTACAGGCCAGTAGAATGATAGTCAAACGGCCGTGATTGGTTTAGTCAGCTGCCAAGAACCATACTGTAAATAATTGCTACTGGATTGATGAATAAAAGAGTGTGTGGAAAGATTAATATAAATAAAATTAAAGGCTAGGTAAGGAACTTTGTTAAGAAGGATCCTCAACAATATTGTAATTGTACATAGATAAACAAATAAGTGTGTTGTCAAAGTTGTGAATTGGGTGGGATACTTTTATTATAGCATAGCAGAATTTTAGCGCCAAATATTCTCTCTATGGTGTATATCTCATAAAGTTTTGCCATATTTTAAATCACCCTTCTTGAACAGTTCTCTAATGAGTTATGAAGCTGCATGCTCTCTTAATTGAAAAAAAAAAAAGAAAGAAAGAAAAGGAAAAGGAAAAGGAAAGTACAACAATTGTTTCCAAAGCTGAAAAAGGTAACGATTATATCATATCAAATCATTCATCTCTATGCAAAAGGTAATCAGAATCCAAATTTATTGGATATAAATCATTTGCAGATGTTGAAGAAGCAGTTTGTGGGACCCTGTGTTGAAAAGCTTTGAGCAGCTTTGTTGCTCACCATTTCACTCGAAGTTCCTCTAAAATGCTTTCTCATAGCTGCAAGTTTCACCTCATCAATTGTAACAGCAGCATATGGAGGTGGTGCTTCAACTTTGATCTTGCCTTCAAGCATGCTTAATACGGAAGACATGGTAGGCCTAACTGCTGGAGACACATTAGTGCATAACAATGCTACATTGATCATTGTCATTGCTTCCTTCTTGTTGAAGTCATAACCCAATCTTGAATCAACTGATTCCATCAAATTACCCTTTTCTTTCAACATATTTTTCTAGAAATTAAAACAAAAAAAATAATATAAGAGGCAATTTTTAAAGTCCTCTCTACCTAGGTTGAAAAAGCTAGAGTGGCTTTATGTGAATCATAAAACAAAAGTGCTTATGGCGTTTTAGTTCTATGTCAAGTCAATATGCAAAGCCATAGAACAAGCAAACAGCACAAGTGATATTTTCAATTCACATAAGATCTTCAAATTTCAAATCATGCAAAAAAAAAAAATGTTTTAATATTATGTTCCGAAAATATGATATCATGATAGTTGTATATTCTATTAATCTTCTTTATAATCTCAAAAGTTAAGAGAATATTATGATATAAAATCCAAGGTCAATTACCCAGTCAAGAAGGTAAAAACATTCATTTTTTTGTTTGTAACTAGTGTTGCTCTTGCCACAGATAATTTCCAAGGCAACAATTCCAAAACTATAGACATTCGCTTTGTTAGTTGGATAACCTCGCATTGCATATTTAGGAGCCATATATCCACTGCAATATTATAAATATACAGTCAGTATGTTTCGGTCATAATTATATTTTGAGAAGTTAGTTCAAGAGACTTACAATGTTCCAGCAATCCTAATACTAATATGCATATTTTCTTCCTCATCGAGCTTTGCCAAACCAAAATCCGATATTTTTGGGTTAAGATGTTTATCAAGCAACACATTAGTAGCTTTGATGTCTCTATGCACAATCTTCATTTGTGATTCCTCATGAAGATATGCCAAGCCTCTTGCTATACCTACACAAATCCTATGTCTTGTTGGCCAATCCAACTTCAATTGATTCTCCTCTGGACCTTTGAGTTTACATAAGAAGTAACAATACTATTTATTGCACTAAAAGTAAATAAAACACAAAGAAACTATAAAACCACATTGATTGTTAGAGCTCACCAAATAATGCAATAGCAAGACTATTATTTTCCATATACTCATAAACTAATAGCAATTGATTTCCTTCAATTGAGCATCCATAGAGCTTTACAAGATGAGGGTACTGAAGAGCCGAAATCATCCCTATCTCATTCACAAACTCACGATTCCCTTGTTTTGATTTAGAAGACAGTTGCTTAACTACAATTGTGGTGCCATCTAACAGAAAGCCCTGCATTAAGATTACCATATATCTAATCACAAGCAGGTTCCTATTCATAAATTTGAAAACTTTTCCCTTCTTTTTTTGGAAATCCTGACATTAAATTACATATTACCTTATATACTGATTCAAAACCACCTTCTCCAATCTTATTTGTAGGATCGAAATTGTTTGTGGTAGCTCTAATTTGCCTTAAAGTGAAGGAACCAATTTTGAGGTCTAGACCCTTGAGATCTACATAAAGCATCAGTTAGGACGGTCTATCCACTTAAGAGATGGCAATCATACTCATACCAATTGTAGTTGGTAGAGACGTACCTTGGTCCATTGTGTCTTTGTGTCTCAGGCATCCTTTCCACAAAAGAATACCCATAATTAGGAAAACAAAGCATACGGCTGCAATAACTATACCAACCAAAGCACTAGAAGGTATTTTACTGCCTGATGATTCTTTTGGAGGTTTGAAGTCTGAAAAATAATAGAATCATGTACCGGGTAGAAAGTAAGATAACATTATTTGGCGATCTGCGAAGAACGTGAAAAGTAGAAAAGATGCCGTAAAATCACTAAACAAATACATATGACATGGGATTAACAAAGATACAGTACTTTCTCTTCTGAAGGTTACTGCTGATTCTTAGCTTAATATTTGCTGAGAGAGAAAAATTATTATCAAGTTTAGATTATTTTTAAACTTAGAAAAGTAACCACATTTTAGTGGACCAACTATAGCAGCAAGGCATCATATGAAGAAAACTTGTCAATTCTCGATTTTGACACAGTATTAAGTAGGTTCAGATTTCTTAGTCTCTTTAACAATAAACAAACTAGCAAATATGCTTAGAGCGTATATGTTTCAGGGACAGTTCCCATGATTAGTGTTGAAAATAAGTCAAACACAGAAACCAACAACATACTTGGGTTTAGAGAGATTGCAGATATGAGAGGACCATAGATGCTTCTCTGAGGAATTGCATTAGTCCCTTTTCCAGCCCAATAGAAACGTATTTCAAGAGTTTTATTAGTCACAGTCACTGAAAAATCTATCACAATTTGTTTCTTGCACGACCTGCTTCAGCCACAATGTCAAAATCCTTCCATTTGACTTCTCCCTGAGATAGTTAACCAACAAGTTAACTTCTCATGTCGAAAACAAGCTATAAATATGGTTTAATAAATAGGACACTAGGAAGTACTGAACATTAGATCAATCTTTCATATCCCAAAACGTTAAAAAAATAAAGCAATGCGATAAACGTGTAAAATCACCTGGATATAAATATAAAAAATTCGCCTCCCAAGACTAGTATAGTTGTTATCATTGGTGAAACTTATCTCTGCAAAATGAAGGCTTAATGTGTAGTTCCTGTTCATTAGACAAGAAACATAATAGGTTAGGGAGATAGGAGAAAGTCATGCATTCACGTATAGCAAAGAATTGTTGTTAGAGATGTTGGATGGATTATCGAACACAGTATATTCATCAATTGCTTTATGGTCATCAGGAAAGTAGCCAGTGGTACTATAACCCCAGTGGGATTTACTCGAGGAAGAGAATTTCGAAGCTGCTCCAGGATCTAAATCACCTTCATATTTTTTTCTCTCCAATGTATACTTCTTTTCCACCACAATTAATGTAGAGGTTGTAATAATCTGACAAGTAAAATGAAGATAAATAAGTCACACGTACGGAATCAATGCAATCTCTGTCAAAATACATACAACAGTTCTTAGGCACCTCATTCCTGTTTGTAACTGTAGAAATCATGTGTATCTATACAACTATTTCATATACTTGACTTCCTTTATACTGTAAAAAGTCTCCTTCTTTATTAATGTCACATTCATATTGTCGAATCTAAAAACATCATAGATAGAAGACTAATTTCTTATATTATTTACGAGCCAATTGATATTGGAGATGAAGAAGTAATTCCATAAAGAAAGTACAAAGATGCATCAAGTAATAAATAACATTCTAAATTATAAATATTCTGAAAATATATAATAACATAGTAAAAGCATTGTACAAATATATTAAAATCTTGAGTTTTCTGAACATATTTATCAATTTATTGTATATCCTAATAGTTATGCCTGTTTTCAATGTAAGTCCCATTATCACAAAAAATATCATGAGTAATGCAAGTGACTCTTGAATCATCAATAAGTAAATATGTGATAAATAAAATGGTGTGCGAAGTTCTCGATTGAAGGTAGTTGTGCGTTCATAAAGAGTAAAAAATAGTTTAAACTACATAATAAATCTGAATTTAATCTTTTAAACTCTTTCTCTCTTTCATTTTTAGTACATTATTTATTATTCGTTATTTCATTTATTTGATTAGTTTGGGGTAAATTTGTTAACTTGCAATAATCTAGCCTAATATTTCAACTACGTCATGCAATTAACTCTTAAAATTCAAAACTACACCATAAAATAAATAGAGAATAACTTACCCTTGGAGCAGTGGCGTCGACCATTTAAACATGTAACGATTCCGCTGCAATGCAACAAATAAGGTTTCTCAACAGGTTAGCATCATGACCGACGAAGTTACAAACAATTATGATTTAGTTATGTAAAAATAATATTTAACGTTTCTAAGAATCAAATTGTAGACTAAAAGATGAAGTTTAAGCATACGATGTATTGCCCTTTGATGAGCTTGCAAACATGTTCCTGTAGAAGCACGAAAATTAGACATAAATTAAAAGCTAGCAAAGGATAATCAAAAGCTATAAACTTGCATGCAAATGCGATATATTTTGATGAATTTATTACGTACACACTCCTTTCCTGGCATCCTGAGTGCCAGCTCTTAATGGTGAAGTCGTTTTATGAAATATCACTAGGCAACAAAAATCAAAAGAAAGTGTTAATAAATTATGTACTTTTGATATGAAAATACGTGTGAACAAGGCACAAAAGATAATCTAGCCACAATCCTAAGATATAGACATTAGACATACAAGTTTTTGAGAGTCTCGCAAGAGGGTATAGCATTCACTAGGGCGCATTGATTTCATAGAAATTATCTTCCATACTAATTAGTTTTTGCAAGTGTTCTAGTATTTACAGCTGTCAAATATTACCGGACCAACCAAAAGCAAGTGTTATGTTATATAGTAGTCCTTATTGGTGGGTGGTGGGCGGTGAGTGGTGGGGTTAGACAATCACAAACAGCAGTTCATGATGGAAATTAAATCAATAGGAAATTTTCCTTTCAAAAATGAGGAAAACATGAGCTTTTTTTGTTTAAATGACCACCACCACCTAATGACAGCTGCTATTGTTGTCTTCCAACATGAGATACCATTAAGCATTACCAATCGAAGTAATTGCTTTCAATTACCATCGAAGCATTGATTACTGTACATACTAGACAATAGTGGATATTGAAGAAAAGCAAATCGGAAAAGTTATGGTCAAATAAGTGCAAAATAAAATATGGTGGATGAAAAGAAAAATATATTGACTTTGCACAGCTAACAATGTTGGATAGGTTTGAAAAATTGCTTGAACGAGTAATTTGGAATCAAATTTATCCTATCATCAAACTAATGGCAATGAGAAAACGAATGATTGATTTGCAATATGATAAAACAAGGAGTTCTACTAAGTAGTTCGTATAAGACTTGCTTTTCCACTTCTCATCTTAAGGCATTATAGGTACGATTTACAGATGTATCTTTAAGACAGCCATCGATGATAAAACTATGATGGAAAAAATCGGTTTTTACCCTGTAGCTAAATTGAAAATTGAGTTTGAATGCATTTCTAGCAATTGATGATAGAGAAAATACTACTAAATAGCATTTGTGTTAAGTGTAACATAGAGTATAATGGAGAAAACATGTGATCATTAATATTGTGGAACATAAAATATTGTAATAAGTCCTTATACATTCTTTCCTTCCTCTAAAATCCAGTAAGGCACTGTTCCCATTAATTGATTTCCTATTAGAAATTTGAAAAGGAGGGGAAAAAAACGTAATATTGCGGCGTTGTTAGATATGTAATGGTTTTTACCACAATATAATTCTACTATATGGTCTCCAAATCAAAATGATAATAAAAAAGTTGAAAATGTGAGCATAATTTTTAGTAACTATATATATTATTAGAGTCGAGAATGCCGCTGACCCATGAAGCCCATAAGAATTTTGCAAGGTGAGTCGAAAATTTTGGTCTGTGCCCATGTGGCTCACGGGTTGGGTGAGCCGACTCGCCATGAGAGCGAGTTGGCCAGCACGGTCCATTAAAAAAAAAAAACTAAAATTAGCTTACTAAGTTGTTTAATATCAATAGTAAAACTAAAAGTAAAGTAAATAAATAAACTAAAAGAAAAAACAACTAAAAAGGAGATGCAACATACAAACATAAAACAAAACTTCTATACTCAAATAGTAATTTGGTACTCAATCACCTCTACTAAAATATAAAAGAAGAAAAAAAAGTTTAATATTACCTTAAAGTTAAACAAATTAAATGGTTACAAAAAAAAAGAAACAATAAATAAAAAAAGAGTCGATAATGAAAATAATTTTTTAATTTTGTAAAAGAAAAATTCTATGTGGGGCAAGGCGGGCCAAATTTTTTGACCCGCAACATGTGCAAGCCAATGCGAGCTGGCCTGCTTCGACCCGCGAGCCGGTGTGGGTCAAGGAGGGTCGACCCATTCGACCCACTTTCTCGACTCTATATATTATATGAGTAATTAGTGTGTAAACCAAATATGTGTACAAAAAGACTTTTACGCTTACAAAAATACAAAATACACTAAAATATGCTCTATTTGGTTAGTGGTATTAATGTAGCTAGTGTTAGTTATACTATAGCTTACCAAGGAGCCCAAATGAGTACAATGAAACACTTTCACGTGGCATGTATGGAGTATAGTAGTTAAGCTATCGTGTATTTTCTCTATTAGAGGGTCTATAAGGAGCTCTATCTATATTTAGAAGAATTTTTATTTTGAAGTATGTAATTTTATCTTATATTCAAAATAACCATTATTTAACTCCTTTTTTTCTTTTTCTTTTTCTTTTCTAATGAAACCATTAGATTATTAACGGGTTAGATCAATTGGTCCAACGTCATAGATTTGAAGGCCAATGAAAATATAATTATAATAATTGTGAAACGTGAAATAATATGGATTTGGATTTTTAAGTTATTTTCCTTAACTTTTACTAATATTATAAATTAATGTAAAAATTGTTTAAATACTTTATAATATAATTAGGATATTACCTTCATTATTGCAATCTTAAATGATATCATTTCAAAAAAAAATCAGGAAAAGCAATTTTAGATATTATTTTCTTATTGGTTCTCGTGAAAGGGAAAAGATAGAGAGAAAGTTGAGGCGAAGGAGAGAGAAAGCTAGAGGATTAGTGAAGATCGAGTGGGGCAATGGAACATAGTGGCGTGACGAATGAGGGTGGGCCAAATCCAGGTCACACGTATATAGAGCATTTGAGGACTAGCAAAGGTTGAAGAGGGCTATAGAGCATGGTTTCGCACTTTGGAAGAATAGCTCGAGTCTGGGTTTATCGTGTAGGGTTTTCAACCGACAGTGATTGGGTGGAGAGAGGTGATTACTGGTTAGGGTTCGACTGGAGTTAGATATTGTGGGTTCAGCTATTAGGTTGGTACTAACGATGCTCCTGGTGGTGGCTACTACTTCATTAGCCACCTGAATGGTGGAAGAGAAAATGGCTAGTGTGTTCTCCATTATGGTCTGTTTAATTTGAGTTTATTTTTCTATTTTTTTTTTCATCTCTAATGCCATTTATAGGTTTAGTATTTTATAACTTTGAGCTTAATTTTCATTAATTGTATGAGTACATGCATAGAGAATATTCTACCCTTACAATAGAGAGGATGTTTGCTCCAATAAAATTCTTCTCTTGTTTTGTTTGGAGATACATAATATGAAGTAGCTTGCAGCAGCCCCTATTCCTTTTAGAGCTCTCTAACCATATTCTACAAACCGGTTTCTTGGATAGCTAATTTGACAGAACTAAAATATAGAACTAATTTGTGACCTAAGATAACAAGTTTATCCATTATTCCATCATATTTATCCAATCCTACAATGTAGGATTTATATCTAACTAATAACCGAATAATAAAAAGAAAAAAGAAAATCAGAATTAGCATAACCAACATCCTCCCCTAATTCTGATTTAGAGGATTCTTCATTCCAAGTAGGTTCCTCAGCTTGATTAATGAATCAATCTTCGATGGTTTGGTGAGGATGTCTGCAACTTGATCTTCAGTCTTGCAATGTTCCAGCTTGATCACGCCTTTTGCAACTTAATCTCTTAGGAAATGATATCAAATGTTAATGTGTTTACTCCTTCCATGGAAGACTAGTTTCTTAGCTAAATTAATGGCAAATATATTATCTACATTAATCTTTAAAGGAACTTGCAGCTCACATCTAATTTGACTCCTTATGTTGCTAAGCCAAATCACTTGACATACACATGATGCTACTGCTATATACTCAGCTTCGCATATTGATAAAGTAATAACAGATTGCTTCTTCGATGTCTATGAGCATGCAGTCTTCCTAAACAAGGAGCAATAGCCACTTGTGCTCTTTCTTTTGTCCAAGTCTCCACCCCAATCACTATCGGAGTATCCCATAAGCTCGCATTCTTCATATGATGAGTAGAACAAACCAAGATCTTGTGTGACTTTAATGTATCTCATGATTCGTTTTACTGCTTGTAAATGTAGCTGACAAGGAGATTCCATAAATCTACTGACTAGTCTTACTACATAACAGATATTAAGTCTTGTGCAAGTGAGATATCTGAGACTTCCAACAATTTGCTTGAAGTGTGTCGAATCAACAGTTCGATCATTTCCATCCTTAACCAGCTTTATACCTGTTTCAATTAGAGTTTGAACTGGTCTTAAGTCTTCCATCTTGTACTTTATCAACAACTCACTCGCATACTTCTTCTAGGTGATGAAGATCATCTCAAACTCATTCATCATGGTCTACTTAAACTCATTCATCATGTGGAGATTTCTTCTTGTGAAAACTATATCTCAACATACAAACATAAGATTAGCGAATCTCTATAGTTATTAACTTTCACATATAAACTATGATCGGAGGGACATTTTTGAAAGCCTGCTTCATGAAGGAACAAATCAATTCGCTTATTCCATGCTCTTGATGCCTGCTTAAGACCATACAATGCCTTGTTGAGTTTGTACACCTTTTCTTCTTTTCCACATTGTACGAATCCAAGTGCCTGCTTTACATACACTTCCTCATCAAGCAAACCATTAAGGAAAGTTGACTTAACATCCATTTGGTGAATTTTCCATTGCTTTTGAGCAGCCAAGGAAATTATTAGTCGTATTGTCTCCATTCTAGCAACAGGTGCAAAAGTTTCCTCATAGTCATAGCCTTGTCTCTACTCAAAACCTTTGCCACCAACCTTGCTTTATACCTTTCAACTTCACCATTTGCCTTTACCTTGATCTTGTAAACCCATTTAACATCAATTGCTTTGTAACCTTGTGGAAGATCAGTGAGCTCCTATATATTGTTCTTCTCAATTGCCATCATCTCCTCATTCATCCATTTGGGATTTCAAATTGCTTCTTCAAGCACTATTGGTTCAGCATCTACAAGGAAGGCAGGATGTACAAACTCTCCATCATCAATCTCCCCACTGAAGCTTGTTTCAAAATCCTATAGATATGCAGGTGGTCGATGTTCCCTTCTTGGTCTTCCTGTGTCAAAAGATTGAATGGTACTCTCATTTGTAGCTGGTTCTTTTGGATCTTCTTCTATAACATGGATGATACGCTTATGGGAATCCTCATGAATGTCAACACTCCACTTCCACATTTCATCTTCAACAAAAGTTACATCATGGCTGACTTTAACCCTTTTGGTCATTGTATTATACAACTTATAACTACCTTACTTGTATCCAACGAGAATTTTTTTTTCAGCTCTATCATCTAGCTTGGTTCTTATTGCTGCTCTATCATAGGCGACAAAGCCAAAAACCTTAGATGTTGTACATTTGGTTTGAAACCACTCCAAGCTTCTATAGGAGTTGTATTAGGGACACTCCTAGTAGGTGATCTATTTAATAAGTACATCGCACATGAAACCGCTTCTGCTTAAAAATAGTTGGGCATTCCTTTTGCTTTCAACATGCTTCTTGCCATTTCCAATATAGTTCGATTCTTCCTTTCGGCCACTCCATTGTGTTAGGGAGTGTAAGGAAATGTAATATTATGCTCCACTCCATGTTGTTCACAGTAATTCCTAAACTCATTGAGATATATTCACCTCCTCTATCATTTTGTATTGCTTTGAGTGTTTGACCACTTTGGTTTTCAACAAACACTTTAAATTTCTTAAAGTAATCAAATACCTCAGCCTTACTTTTCAACAAATGAATCCAAGTTTTTTTGTGAAAAATCATCAGTGAATGTTAAGAAGTGCCTATTTCCTCCAATCGAATTAGTGTTCATGGGACCACAAACATCAGTATGGACCAGCTCTAAAGGAGATTTTGCCCGCTCCACAGCTTTTGAGAATGGCAACCTATGATTCTTTCCAATGATACAGGCTTCATACAGTTAGTTAGGGTGTTTGATTCAAGGTAGCCCTTTCATCAAGTTTTGTTTTGCAAGAGCTTCTAAACTTTGGAAGTTTAGATGTCCAAAACAAAGATGCCATAGCCACCACTCATCACTCCTAATTGCATTCAAGCATTTGAATTCTCTCTTACTGATGTCAACTGAAAACATGCGATTCTTAAATAAACAAGTTTTTAGGATTATAGAACCTTATTTGTCACAAATCATAAATTGATTTCAAGAGACATTCACTACATAGACTTTCTCGGCTAGTTAGCCCATGCTCCACAGATTGCTCTTCATGGTTAGTACATAGAACACATTTGAGATGTACCTATGATCTCTATTTTTTAATGTAATGAAGATTCTACCTTTCCCCATCACTGGAACACATCTGCCATCTCCAAACTTTACTCTTGCTTGAAATGACTCATCAAGCTCACCAAACAACTCCTTCCGACCACATATATGATTTGTACAGCCAATGTCTAAGTACCAAATACGGCAATTAAATGTCTCATTTGATGAAGAGACCATTAAGAGAGCATGATCACTCTCAGCTAGTTCTTAATTGCACATGTCTTGTGCATAGTTAGCAACCGGGGTCTTATCCTTGAGTCTACACTCATTTGCATAATGTCCTCGTTTGTGATAGTTGAAACATTTTACATTCGATTTATCAAACCTTCCTCTACTGTGTCCATGGCCACGTCCATGCTTAGCATTGTGAATCGTATTGTATTGGTCTACAGCACCACGACTCAGATCACTCCGGCTTTTGTTGAAGTGATTACTACTTCGTCCTCTTCCTCTACCACGAAAGTTTCCATATCTTTGGTAGGAGTTACCAATGGAGATTTGAGATTGGAAGGCCTGCTTAATTGGTTTATCAATCTTGTTTTCATTCATCCTTTACTCATGTGCATGTAATGAACCAAATAGCAGCTTGATTGTCATAGTTGACAAATCATGGCTTTCCTCTATTGCTGTTACAACATGCTCAAACCTTGGAAGTAAGGATCTCACGATTTTCTCAACCTTGCTTTATTTGAACAAAATTTCACCATTAGTTTTCATGTTGTTTGTCAACACAAGAATTCTATTAATGTACACATTAATTGATTTGTTGGAATCCATTTGCAGCAACTCGTATTGTCACCTCAAGGTTTGGAGATGTACCCTTTTGATTTTTTTCATCACCTTTGTATGAAGTGGACAAGATATTCCACGCCTCATTGGATGTGGTGGCTTCTTTAATCTGTTCAAACGTTTCATCATTCATTCCTTGATGAATGAAGTATAGTGTCTTCTTGTCTTCTTTCACAAGTCGCGATTTGCTGCCCTTTGTGCATCGTTTGCATTATTTGCCAATGCAAGTACTCCATTCTCCACAACTTCCTACAAGTCATGATACTCGAATAGGATCTTCATTTGAATATACCAACGATTGTAATTTTTCCCATCTAGGATAGGAACTGATAGTTGAGTAGTGTTGTTCATTGTAGCTCTAATACCAATGGAAGAAAAGCAAAAATGCTAGAACTGTAATGTAAAACCAAAACGAAACAAAGCAACAAAACAAGCAAGAACCAAAAACGTTAAGCCACACAAAAATCCAATTATTCCATTCAATCAAATAACTCAAGATTATAATCTGATTTGATAGCTGAAATGTAGAACTAATTTGTGATCTACGATAACAAATTTATCCATTATTCCATCATACTTATCCAATCCTACAATGTAGGATTTATGTCTAACTAATAACTAAATAATCAAAACAAAAGAAAACAAATCAGAATTAGCATAACCAACAATATTAAATATGGATTAGGAACTCACAAGTCTGTCAACGTTCTTAATTTTGCAAAAGGATAAAGGCAGCTCCCCCGTAAAATTATTTGATGTGAAATGTCTAATAAGCAAAACAAAAGAGAATAACCAATTAAATTGTGCATTAATAATCTAATATTTTCATGAATAACTTGATTAAGCTATAAGAAAAAAAATTGCAACCATTGTTCTTACAATCTTTTTATCCGGGTCTAGTCTCCTAGTTCTGGAGGAAGAGGTCTAGAAAGCCTATTCATTTCCACAACCCTGCATATGATAATTGCAGACCACAAAAAAAAAGTAAAATAAAATGGCAAGCTGAGATCTATTGATATATTAAAAATCAAGATTATCACAATAAGAGAGTAAGGAATATGCGAATGGGATTCGGAGAACACTTACAAACTTGCTAGTGTGGATAAATTCCCCAGCTCTTTTGGGATTGGAGCGGTTAAACGATTTGCAAGAAGAGAACTGCGTCAAATTAAATATCATCAAAACCGAAGCAACGTACATGAATTTACCACATGGAATTACAGTCAATACTCACGCCCCAAGTGCCATGGTGATTGTCGAAACAATTCTACATTAAATTCTATCTATGCGAACATGTTCTCCAAAAAAATTAAATACACTTTCACAAACCAAAGATATTAAATTAAGGCCCTAGACAATGCTTTTCCTTCTAAGAATTAGAATTGATTTTTTTGGAGAGTAACTGCCGTTTACTGCTAGCCACTACTATGTCATCAAACATTTCCCACAAAATGATGCATTCTAGTAAGAGCAATGATGCGCGGCACAAAACTTATCATGAAGTTTGACACAAATGTGTAGTAATAGTATTGTACGGATGCTTTATAACACATTGGGATCAAATTCATGATAACTTTTAGAGTGTTTTATTATTTTCAAGCAAAGTATTTAAAGGGTATTTACCAATAGATTTATATGTAATCAAGTTATACCTACTTACAAGCTGCTCAATTCGCCTAGTTATCTACTTAAGGTTAACTTGATAATAATCAAGTGAAATTGAAGGCGTGACTTAAAGCTACTTAAGTCATTCATCCATGAAAGCTTAAAGTTTAGAATTGAGTTTGAGTTAAAACTTAAATATCAAGCATTATCTTAATTAGAAGAAAAATATTTAGTAATAGTCTCCAAACATGAATAAAAAGCGGTGAAAGAGAGCTAGCGGAAGCGTACATTTGTTTGACATTGGGCATGGCTGGGGGTAGTAATTGCGGGGTGCGTTCATGGGTTGACCTGCCCCTCCCGCAAAAGTATGCGGGGCGGGCAAAAAAAATTTGACTCGTAGAGGTGTGGACCATTTTGGCCCTCGCCCGCTTGACCCGCAGGGTAGAGCGGACAATTCCCACGGGCAGTGGGTCAACCTGCTAGAAAAACGCAACCTACGTTGACTGACGTGGACGACTCATGGGGACATGACGAGACGACTGATGAGGCAGACAAGTGACAAGGACGATGTGGGGACATGACGAGACGACTGACGACGCTGTCCGCACTCCGCCACTACCGACCGAAATGACGCCGCCGACCGCAACCGCAAGCAATTAAGTCGGACCGCACCTTCTCCTTCGCAGAAATTAAACATACTCCATAGCCCACATGGCCAGTCGTAGTCGCCACACTTACAAGTTACATCGCAGCTGGCAAGCGGCAGTAGCCCACCGTCCATGCACCTCCTATACTCTGCTCTGCAACTCAACGTCGTCCGCACCGTCCGTGCTGTGCACCTCGTCTGCATGCAGCTGGCAGCAACCCACACAGCCATACCCCCGCACACCACACCTTCTCCTTCGCACTCCGCAGCTCGACCTCATCCGCACCGTGCACCTCCTGTACTCCACAGCTCGATATCGCGCTACCACCGTCGACTGCCTGTTTTACATAATACACAAAAAAAAAAAAAAAATTATTGCGGGTTGTTGCAGGCCAGCCCGTATTGGTCCGCAGGGCGGGTGGGCCGACTTTTCTGACCAGCCAAACTTGCGAGCCACTGTAGGCTGGTGCGAATCGGGGCAAGTCAGTCCATTTGACCCACATTATCGGCCCTAGGCATGGTGCCCCACTGTAGAGGGATTGTGCCGACTGACGTCACTGCATGGGAAATATAGCTTGGTATGTAAAATTTGCGATAAAATGAAGGGGGGCAAATTCGGAATAAAGAAGAATTTTGAGTTTACTCACAAATTCTGGAGGTAAGAAAGATTCACCAACTGCGGAGGGAGACCGCCGTGAAGAGACAGGCTCTTCAATGATCTGCAGTTAATACCCATGAACGGTACCGAGGTCCCAAATGGTGTGCTATTTCCTTTCAATACTCGGCGTGCCCGTGGCATCTATCATGTTTAAAATGGATGGTGATGTTTTGGTGGTTTAGAAAAATTAAATCGGAAAGAAATGGTTTCGGAGAAGAGTCATGAAAACCATATTTATTTTTATCCATGTTCTCATAAGTGATTTGTTTATTTATTTATCATTCTTTTAAAACCTGTAATGTCATACAACATCCGTTAATATGACTAAAAAATGCAAAGATAGGATATGTAATATATATTTTTTTATTAGAGAGATGAGAGCAGAAGCTATTTATTAACTAGAAAACTTAGTAATTATTTTGATATTTGTAATGATTATATTGAGGAAGAAAATATTTAAACTCAATCCATCTCACTTAGGAGGTTAATATCTATACCATCAAATTATAAAAATCTTAGCAAAAATTTAAATAATTGTTAAAAGCCTAAATAAAAATCACAGTTTTTAATGTTGAGCCCAGGCTTTACAAAATTATAAATATTCATTCTTGAGTATTGCATAAATATAAAGAAATTGATGTCAAGTCATTAGTCTAGTACTAAAGAGACTAATATCATGGCGGATGAAATATTCATTGCTATTAAAATTGTGAATCAACTCCATTTGATTTTATGATTTTTTTTTTAGTTAAAACAAATATAAAATCATTTTTTAATGAAATTATAATTTTAGATATATAATTATATATATATATGTGATTTTATTAGTTTTATACAATTCTATCAATTTACACTTTTCAATATCAGATAGAACTATATCTTTAAATATATTTAAATTTTATGGAAGAGATTATTAACTTTGCGGATTTCTTTCGCTTTTCTTTTTTCTTTTTTTTCCAAACTCTTTTAATTAATTTTCTTTATCATTCAATGTTTCTGCCCTCCATTTCCGCAATTTGTTTTACATATTTATATGTGATCCGTTGTTCTATAGTTTTAAATTTTAATATTATTTAATGAAGAGTGTTAATAGACATTCGACGCATTTATTAAGATATCAGAGAAAGAATTTTTCGCACTTTTTACATTTTTTTCATTAAATTAAGTGCTTGAAATTTTCCTAACCCATCCAATATGTATTCAATGTTTGCATAAATTGCATTATATATATTTATTTCTAAAAGTAAGAATAAATTGAGTTATTTGTATAAGAATATATAAAGTTCTTTAGAAAATATATATGCACTTATTAGAGAATATAATCAATAATTATTTATTGAAAGTATAATTGTTCATTATTTAAACTTTTTATTTCCTATAAAGAGAGAATAAAATTTACTACTTTATAAAAAGTAATCATTATTCCTTATAGAGAGAAGATAAAAAATACTTATAGCATGGTTAGTCTATGAAATGGAATAAGGTAAAAATGGAATTGTGATTCTTAATGAATTGAATAGAGAAGAAATATATATTCTTTATGGTTTATTTGAGATCTTATGAGTAGATATGAAAGTAAGTTAAGAAAAAAAATAGTTATTCCCTTATGGCATGTTTGATATGCTCAAAAATAAAATTGTAATTCTGAGTTCCATTCATTTTCTTATTTTTAGATGGGCTTTAAAAAGTCGGAATCACAATTCTTAATAATGCAATTCCACCTTCAATGGGTCGAAATCATGATTTCATGGTAGCTTCTTAAATGTATAATTACTCAAATATCTTAAACCTAACCTTAATTAATGTCTAATAAAAAAAAAAAAACTCCTTCTAATGATACCGATCCTCTAGCAAAGCAAAAAAAAAAAAAAAAAAAACAATGTACCAAGTAACCGTGTATGAATAGCAAAATATTCCTAGGGCTATAAAGTTTATGTGTACATAATTATATAAAATATATATACAAATATATGTTTGTGTGTACAAATATACATAGATCTCTCCAGATGTATAATTTGCCGATGATTACTATTAAATAGACATATATCATATATTTACAATACATATATAGATTATATATACATATTTTATATGTATATGTCACATATTAAAATACATATATATCGATTATACGTTATATATATATAACAAATATATAGATTATACAATTATAGTATATGTTATATACATATTTATATATATGCATATATATACATATATGTGTGTATAAATATATAGGATGTACATTTGTTACATCTATGCATAACATTTGTACATGATTACTATTATGTATATATATAATAAATATATAGATAAAATATGTATATACATATGTATATATATATATACCAAGTACGCTTACAACTAATCGAATCTGTTGTTTTCTCTTTACAAGGTCATTATTTGTCTTCCTTTATTTTGTACATATATACAATTATTTATTTATATACATGTATATGACAAATATGTATAACATTTATACATGTATATAAAATAAATATATATAACATACATAAGTAAACCATATTTTCATTGCTATATATAAATATTTATATATAATAACATATGTACTTATAATTTAACTATATATAGATACATATGCATATCCACGAGTTGAGAGCATTTGTATCAAATGTTACTGTATGCACACGTCATTTCTTCCCAAATATAGCACAATCAAACATAAAAATGGAATAGATTTATTGTTTCCCTTGATATTTCTAAATACGGGAATGAATTAATCATTATGTTTTTTATTCCATTCCAACATACAAACACAACATTAGTCTTGTAAAGAATTCAAATTTCTCATTTTACAATAATAACATTTTCATATAATAACTATTTTACCAACTAAATATAAGAATAGATAAGGAATTATTATTTTATTCCATTCTTATAAAGTTAACCAAATATACCATTAATGTTTACTCACCCATATTAATTGCAATATTAAATTAAAAATATTAATATGTCCTTATTTGGTCATTAAGAAATATAATTTATAGTTATTTATTGAGTATATAATTATCCATTATGTAAACTTCTTATTTCATGAAAAAAGGGATAAAAATTACTACCTTACAAAAAGTGATTGACTATATCCTATAAACAGGGAATGGAAAAGTTATATAATATAAAAATTTTAGTATCAACTTGCAAATAAATAAGATAATAAAATAATATTGAATGAATAATTATTTTATTTTATTTTTTATTACCTTTAGGTGAATAGACCCTAAAAATCTGTATAAATCGACGGTGAAATAAGCTCAACTTGAGATCACGTTTAGATTAACCACCAAATGACCAAATTCTCTCATCTTAATATTTTTACCAAAACAAAAATATATATGAAAAAGAGAGAGAAAAGTAATTGTTGGATATAGATAAGATGAGGGGTAAGTTTTAATTAATGCCAATTGCATTCAATTGTGTGACTCGTGTAATTGTTTTGGCTGTGTAATTCTTTTGGGCCAATCCATGTAATCTTAATATCCTAATTAGCCAATCTTAATGCCCGCCGTGTGATCCTTCCAATAACGGTGTGGTAGCCATAATTAGGGATAGACTCTAAAATTGTCAAACCGGTCATTCTATTTAAAATTGTCAAAAGGTTTATAAAATTAAAATTTTGAAATGTAAATTTCTATAATTTATATAAAATAATTTTAAAAAAAAACTATAGATATATTGATTATAGTTATAAAAAAATATGAAATATAATATAAAAATAAATAAATTTAATATAAATTTTACTCTCAACTCATAATAAAAGTTATAGACTTATAGTATAAATAAATTAGCATAATTTAGTATGCTAACATATAAAATTATAATATGAATAATAGTGTTAATGTAAAACACATTACGATATAAATTATAATAATAAAATACAATGCTAAAAGAAATATCAATTCTTTTTTATCATTAAAAGTAAAAACTATCACTAAGTCTCTCTTTGTGAGTAAAAACTATCACTAAGTCTCTCTTTGTGATAACCATCATTTCTACCAAGCCAATATCGTTATTGGTTTTACTATCAATGATATTTTTATATTGTAATTATAAGTCTTTTAAAGAACCAATAGTATTCATATCTTGTGTAAGCCAAATTATATGTTTCAATCTTTAACTCATCTGACTTTAATAACTAAAATTGATAGACTCGATTAAAAATATAAGATTTTACTAATTTTACATGTAGAATCATGATTCTACTATAAGTTTGTATAAAAGCGATTTTATACCCAAGTCAACTTGAAAATGAATACTAAAATTGTAATGTTGTAGATTTGTATTGGTAGAATTGCAATTTTGACAACTATCATGATCATAGTTTGCTTTGTTTTTTTTTTCCCTAAATCGAACCTAATCATACGATTCAGTTCACAATTTTTTCGAACTCAAAAAAAAGAAAAAAAAATAGTTTGATTTGGTTCAATCTAGTTTGGTTTGGTTTATAGTTCGATCCATTTTTACACATTTTTTTATTTTTATTTTTTTTCTATATACAAGTTTATAAGTTATGAAAAATTGTATTTTATGTAAAAAAATATTTAATTTATTATCATCTCCTCAATATCACTCATTGTTTTCAACATTTATTTAATATATTTAAGGAGATTTTCTTATCTCTCAAAATAATTATAGTTTCTATATTAATTAATAAGCAAAAATATGAAATAAAAAAAATAATAAGTTGCTTGATAAAAATTTAATAAGATGAAGAATTGAGTAAGTAACATAGAATCCTCTTTTTTTAGTTATATATTTCTAAATTTTCACCCTTTTTTTTCATAGTTTGATTTGGTTTTTAAAATTTTTTAACTTAAAAAAGGGCTTAGTTTAGTTCATAATTTTTTCAAACCTAATTTATGGTTTAGTTCGATTCAATTTGTGATTCAATGGATTTGTTTTGTGTAGCCCTAGATATAATTTGCCTAAAAGTCAACATATGAATATGTATTCATATTCATAGTACTACTAAAAAAAAGGGTTGGGGGAAAGAAAAATTCTCTACTTGCAAAAATGTGGCAATGACACGGTAGGCAAATGTCATATGGTAATTTGTCAAAATCTTTATAATCTAATGACATAAACGTTGATCTTTAGGTTAAATGAATCAAGTTCAAATTCTCCCTCTCTCTTGTAATAAAAAAAAAAAAAGAAAAAGAAAAAGAAAACTTATGAATCTTCTAGCCAACAAAATAAAATAACTTATCTAAAGTTAGACATATGTCTATTGAGTTGCAAAATAATAAGCAAATTAATGCTACCGGATTGGTGAGTGCAATGTGTAAAAAGATTAACTAAATAAAGGCTAGCTAAGGGACTTTGTAAAGAAGGATCCTCAATAATATTATTATACGTGAAGAATTTCATTTGTTAAAAGGTAAACAATGAGTGGGATTTTTTCTTTTTCTTTTTTTTTTCCCTATTGCAGCTATTGAATAGACCAAGTGATTTTAAGGAACGGGACTTAAACGGTAGCTTGTGTGTTAATTTGGTTCAATGTGGCATGTTAATCAACTGCAAGATGTTAGAGAAGGGATTGGATAAAGGGTCCTTTCTCTCATACTTTTATATCTAACATGCTTTTACCTATTGTGGCATATGCTGCAAAAAAAAAAAAAAAAAAAAGAAAGAGTGGATGTATATATATTTCCTTTAAATCAAATCAAAATATGGATTGATTTTTTGTTATTTTGCATCTAACTACATGTTTGATTTAGGATTTTTTTTTCCAACCATAAAACATAGGTTTGCTTATAAATTGAGTCATAATTTATGATTTGATGGCATGACATAAAATCTCTAATTGCAATAATAAAAATCTGTATCATACAAGAGATTAATAAAATTTATATTTATACTACTATAGAATATTAAATGTGTTTTAAGGACAATTTTATTCATAAAGTTAGCAAATACAAGCAAACTATAAATCAATGGAAATGCACAACCTAATAACTTATGATATCATAAAAGCTATATATATATATAGCAAAGGAATTTTTGTAATCACAAGGATAATACTGCTTTGGATTTTTTTAAAACAATTTGGTTCAATTTATCTTTTAAAATTAATCATAAATTTTCAGTTTAACTTAACTTTAAGAATTTTTCAAACCAAATTGAAAAAAAAACTATGGTTTTAATTTTTTTCAAATAGGTTTTATTGAAGATTATTAAACACATTTAACCATTTTTATAGCATTACAATATTGAAATTAGTATAAACAAATTTAGAATCTCCAAAACAATCTCGTAGATAACACATAGCTAAAATTAATATAACTTGCCAAAATTTTTTATACTTCAAACCACTTAAATATCAGCAGCCAAAAAAAAAACAAGAAAAAAAAAAGAAAAAAGAAAAAGCTTTAGAAGTCCAAGTACAATAGAAAGTCAGACATGAGAGAGGGTGCATCCATGTTATCGGTTTTCCTTTAGGACCAATAGGCCATACTTATGTATTTCATGTGGGGCTATGTCATTGGATATTGAAATTGTCATTCAACTTTTGCATAAAAGTCAATTGCGTCTAAACCATGCAAAATTAGACTAGAAATTCCAACTAAATGATGTTCCGTATGATTGAACATTAATGGAGTTGTAACTATAGACTCGATTTTTCTACATATTGATGTTATATCTTTTTTATGGCTAATATAGGAATTTATAACTATAGAGATATCTTTCTTTAAGAGTTGTTATAGCGACCCACCTACTAGGTCTGATTCTTGAACCTGTTCCAAAATTCTTATAACTATCCTTAGTACCTGTAGGTAGGTTGCTATGCCGTCTCTGAATTAGAGATAAGGCAAATTCTGCTAATATTAAACCTGTAACTCCAACCTGTATGAAATTTTATAAACGTCATGTAAAATGGCGCTAACAACGCTATCATTTCATATCCACATCATATCTAAACACATGTACTTATAATCTCCTGTCACATCATACATCATATATATATATCATCGGGATCTGCATTCCCGGTAAGTAAGCATAGCCTATGATTAATCATGTAGCCTTAAGTGGCTCAAAAGATTACAAATCCAACCTTATACACACAAATATTTACATTGCAATCTGAAGATTAACACCTATAGATCTTATTACAAATAACAGATGTTCCAAAATGAAACTAAGGGCTTCTTTGCCTCCATTGATGCTCTCCAAAAACCCGAGTCTCCAATAACTTATTCTTCAGTACTTGTACCTAAGGTTAGCAAAAACACTAACCCCTCAACTTCTTAAGAAGTAAAGTGGGTATAAAATCAAGCAACAAAATCACATAATAGTAATCAGCAATATTATCAAATACCTCGAAGTGATTACTCAAGCAAGTAAGTTTTCAACTCAAGTTTTCAACTCAAGTTATACTCGCAAGAAACCTAATTCAATTTATTACATTTTAATATCACCATGATCTTACTTAGTGATATTTTCCATGTAATTCCATTTTTGCTAAACTCATAACCTTTTCATTGGAGACCATTTCAATCACTCATGTTTACTCATAGGTCACAAATATTTTTCAGTTAATCCAGGCAAAGCCTGTCAACTGGTAGATAAACTACCCTCATGTACTTTTCAAAACTTAACGTTTTCTCAACCAATTAAGACATACTTATATACTCTTTTTAGTTAGAAACATTTAGCTCGCCTTTCACCTGCCTCGAACAAAAGGGGTGACCAGATCCCCATAGGTCACTGAACTGGGCCGGTCCGTCGACCGTGCCTCAAACCCATCCGGGTCGACTTAAAGGTCGTATCACAAACTTACTAGGCAGGGAACAGAACTTTTCTTACATTAAGTGTTTTAGGTTAGTAGGTACTTATAACCTAAATCTCATTTTATTATCCATTTAGATATTTCATCGTTACCAAGACAATAATAGTATGAACTCAACCAGTCATATAAACCCTATCTAATAAGCTAAAAATAACCCAGCATTACATCACAATCATTAAGCATTCGATAATTTAAGTTCATTACATCACATACAATCAGGAATAGTATAATCAAATCCCGTACCCAACTCTCATTCTAAGATTTTCTAGAATGTTCCCTTCTTTTTTTCTCATAATCTAATCATATCATGACACACAACCAGCCATCAATAAACCAATATAATTCAATAATCCTCATGCATTGATCACAGTAAGTGATCATACAAGGTAATTTCAGCTAATAACAAATAGTCTACATTATCAACTACTTGTACCCAAGAGAAAAGTTAAAAGGGTACTCACCTGAAATAATATATGCCAATCCAAACAGTCGCACCAGCCAAGTTCCTTTGTCCTCCTTACTCAACAGAAATACCTGAATCATCAGTATACCAATCAATGTTACCTCATTCGCTCTATTGAACCCTAAATTGCTAATTTAGTATTCCAAACCCTTAAATTCCATCCTAACCTCATATAATCCACCATTTTCCTAAAATTTCTAATTCATATACATACAGGTATACTACGCTCTATTATATATTAATGTAATTAAATTTCGGCATGATTTTATATTGAATCGTATGGTTCTAAATTATCACGATCTTGCACCGAACACTCCTGTTTTTGTTTCATAACTAACCCAAGCTTCTCAAAATCATATTATGCTTCAATGAACCTCAACTGAACATCAAATTCAACTAATCAAATCAAATTCTCTAATTTTGCTAAGGATTTAATTCGGCCAGAACAGGGTAATTAGCTTGAAAAATTCACTAAAAATAGAAAACGACTCCAATATGAAAAATTATTGATTTGGTGATCTAATAAATCATATGAGGATCTTGTATACTAAAAAATACATCAAAACTACATCCTTTGACCTATTTAGTTTCCAATTTAATTTACGACCAGAACAGAGCATTTCTTAAGGAGCACATATTTTTGAATCAAATTTCAGAAAAATAAAATTACCACATTAATATTCATACAAAATTATGCCACAATACCAAAAATAATAATTTTTCATCAACATTTGATATTTTTAAAAAAAATAGGAAGTTTCGAACGTTACTGGGGGCTGCTCCGTTCACCGGCCTCCGGCTACCAACGCCGGCAACCACTATGTCGGCCGGAATCCTCTCCCACCCAAAACCTTAACCCTAGCTTGGCCTAGCAGCAGATTTACCCTACCCCCTTCGAACGAATAGACAAAATTCTCCCTACTTAATTTGATTTTTTATTCTTCAATTTCTTCAAATTCTTGTTACATCCTACTTCAATCTTGTTCTTCTTCCTATCTTGATGATTGCATGTTGGAAATTCCAATTTCAATTTGCCTAGAAAATTCGGATGAAATGGAGAGTGTTTTGGGTTTCTTTTTTATCTAATTTTTTATGATTTGATTTTTTTCTCTCTCTATTCTATATATATATATAATATTACTTAATTTTGCTGACATTGAGGGTGTTGTTCTGTATTTTTTTTTTCCTTCCTCTTTTATTTATTTTCTTTTTAGTTATAATATAATATGTACATTTTTTTACATATATATATATATGCCCATATAATTCATATTATTATTATTATTATTATTATTATTATTATTATTATTATTATTATATTTTATTTTTAGCATATAACATATATATACATATATATATATTATTTTAATTTTAACATTATTGCTTAAGTTTAGGTCCTCACAGTAGTACTTATTTTTAGCCTTACATCTTGTATAGTCTTATATAGCTTCCAAAATCTTCCTATGTACATGTATATATTAGATACACACTATGAATAAAGATATACAAGAAAGAAAAATTCTGATTTTTATATTCAACATGGTATCAAAGCTAAGTTAGGTTTCCTATGAATTGATTTGGAAAGGAACTCAAATTGCTGAAAGCTATAGAAGACCATACAAAACCACTATTATCATAAAGATCCGGAACTGGATCTATTCTTGAAAATTTGACAACCATGATACCTAAACCTCATCCCTCTTTGAATCCTCAATAGTACCAATAAACATCAAGCTAAATGCCTCTAGCTATGGCTTATGGTCTTAGGTTGTTGAGATGTACATCTCAAGCAAAGACAAACTAGGATATATTAATGGAGACCTCCCATAACCACCAAAGATGGACCCATCCTTCTGGAAATGGCGAACAGAGAATGCCATTGTGAAAAGGTGGTTAATCAACTCAATGGAACCATCCTTAGTTAGGAATTTCATTAGATTCTCTACAACCAAACAGGTTTGGGATTCTATTGCTACTACATACTTTGATGGATCTGACTCATCACAGGTTTATGACCTTCGATGCGGGGTATCTCGAATATGACAAGCAGGTGGATCCATTGAGAAATACTATAATGATCTACAAGGGTTATGGCATGAAATTGATTTTCGTCGTCTTAATCCAATGGAATGTGCTACGGATATACAGAAATACAATTCTCTTCTCCAAGAAGAAAGAGTTTATATTTACCTAAATGGATTAGATGACAAACTTGATAACATTAGAAGTGAAGTTCTCCAACTAAAGGCATTCCCTACCATTAAGCAAGCATACGCATATGTTCGAAGAGAGGATACTCGCCAAACTGTGATGGTATCTAATATGGAGAATATTTCTAATGGTGCTACCATGGTTGCCAAAGGAGTCAAATCAAGTCAGTCACCACTAACAAAGAGTGGATCATTAACCAGATCGAAGGGTCAATTTGGTGATGGAAAGTGTACCCATTGTGGCAACATAAAGCACACCAGAGACACTTGCTTTAAATTAAATGGGTACCCAAATTGGTGGCATGAATTACAAGCAAAGAAGAAGCAAGATAATGCAAATATGACTAGAAACATGGGCTACACTGCTATTGCCACCATTAAACCTCAGTTATCTCTTATTCCTATTACAGATGCTACACCTTTAGACAATGATGGAGGTAAATATGTCAAAGCTCTTTTTCCATCTATTGCTTCTAATGATGATAACTAGATTATCGACTCCATGGCTACATACCACATGACTTTTGACACCGATGACTTCTCTAAAATGACACCACCACGACGAACTTGTATTACTAATGCTAATGGAGCTTCACATCCAATCACTAAGGCTGGGGTTTTACCTATATCATCATCTCTATCCCTATCTCATACTCTTTTGGTTCCATCATTATCAAATAAATTGATATCGATGAGTCAAATTACTAAAGAACTAAATTGTGTGGTACTAATATACCCAAAATTTTGTCTTATATAGGATATTCTCAACAAGGAGATAATTGGGCATGGTACTAAGAGAGGGGGGTTGTATTACTTAATGACTTCAGTCTGGGTCAAGCCAATAATGCCAGTTGTAGAGAAGGAAAAATATGGCTTTGGCATCGTTGGTTGGGGTACCCATCATTTGGTTATTAGCAACATTTGTTTCTAGAGTTGTTTTCCCATTTACAGAATAAAGACTTGAGATGTGAAACATGCATTTTGGTAAGGAATCATAGAATTTGCTATCCACCAAGTTTAAATAAAAGTAGTATCCCTTTCTCCTTGATAGATTTGATGTTTGAGGACCTTCCCCAATAACTACTCCCTTAAATTGTCATTGTTTTGTAATTTTTGTTGATGATTGTATATGCATGACATGGCTTTACCTAATGAAAACTAAAGATGAAGTGTTTTCTTTTTTTCAAGCTTTTCATACTATGGTACAAACCCAATTTTCAACCAACATACAGGTTCTTCAATTAGGCAATGGAGGAGAGTTTATCAATATCAAATTTCAAACTTATTTTCAACAACGTGGCCTTCTCTATGAAACATCATGCCCACAAACTCCACAACAAAATGGTGTTGCAGAGAGGAAAAATCGCCATATATTAGAGACTACAAGAGCACGACTTCTTGGCACAAATGTACCTAATCACCATTGGGATGATGCAGTCACAACTGTTGTTTATTTGTTCAATTGAATGCCTTCTAAAGTCTTAAATTTTAAGACTCCCTTACAAGTTTTGTCCACCCATGTATCTTTGCCTTCAATTCTTATGCTTCCTCCTCGAATTTTTGGTTGTGTTGCTTTTGTCCATCTTCATAAAAACTAAAGAACTAAGCTAAATCCTTGTGCCATTCGATGCATGTTTTTGGGCTATGGATTACATAAAAAAGGATATAGGTGCTTTGATCCTATCACAAATCGTACCTATATATCCATAGAAGTGACACTTTTAGAGTCTGATCCATTCTACCAAAATACAATATCTAACTCAACTCTTCAAGAGGAGTCTATGGTTAAAGAGTTGAGTTGGTTCCCAAGAGGTGAGACAATAACAAGAGTTGAAATTGATGGTGGTAGGGAAATAGCACAAGACATTGAGAAACTTGGAAATGCATCTAATAGAGAAGAATTAGACAATAGAGACAGTGATGAACAACATGATAAAGGAGACCATGCCACATCAATTACACTCCAATCTAGTGATGAAGGAAATACTACCCCCTCCTTTCAGTCCAATACCCGAAAGATCTTCTCCTACTGAGAATACTCCTAAGGTAAGCTCTCCTACTAGTCATCCTCATACTAACAACTTGGAAACTCCTATCTATGCTTTGCCTTTTAGACATAACTGTGGAAAACCACCAAAGAGGTACGCCCCTGATGAACAAGAAAGGAAAACCAAGTATCCAATTGCAAATTATGTGTCCACTTAAAAGGTACCTGAGTCTATCAAGGGGTTTATTCAAACATTGTCCTCTCACAAAATTCCAAGTAATATTAAAGAAGCTTTAATTGACCCAAACTAAGTACAAGCAATTGAGGAGGAGTTGGAGGCTTTGCAGAAAAACAAAACCTGGAAACTAGTTCCATTACCAGGAAAAAAAAAAAAACCAGTGGGATGTAAGTGGGTGTTTTCTATAAAATACAAGGCTGATGGATCTACTGATAGGTACAAGGAAAGACTTGTGGCTAAGGGGTTCACACAAACATATGGTGTTGATTACTCGGAGGCATTCTCCCTAGTTGTGAAATTGAATACTATTAGAATATTATTATCTCTTACAACAAATTTGGACTGGCCTTTACACCAACTTGACGTGAAGAATGCCTTTCTTCGTGGTGATCTTGAAGAAGAAGTCTACATGGATATTCCACCAGGATATGCAGTCCCTCTAGAAACCAAATTCGTATGCAAATTGGAAAGGGCACTATATGGACTAAAACAGTCCCCTCGAGCATGGTTTGGTCGATTCAGCTCTACTATGAAAAAAATGGCTATTATCAAAGCAATTCTGACCACACACTTTTCCTGAAGCATCAAAAAGGAAAAATGACCACTTTACTTGTCTACGTTAATGACATGATAGTCACTGGAGAAGATATTGATGAAATTTCTAAACTACAAATGCAGTTGTCTATTGAATTCAAAATGAAGGACTTAGGTGGATTTAAATATTTTTTGGGAATAGAGGTGGCAAGATTGAAAAGAGGCATATTTCTTTCTCAAAGAAAATATGTGCTAGATTTGTTAGTAGAAGTTGGATTATTGGATTGCAAACCAGTAGACACTCCAATTGTTCAAAATCATAGGCTTGGGTTATGTTCAAATCAAGCACCAGCTGATAAAGGAAGATACTAAAGGCTAGTAGGTAAGCTGATTTATTTGTTGCATATTCGCCCAAACATTACATATGTTGTGAGCATAGTAGGTTAGTTTATGCACTGTCTAAGAAAAAAACATATGAATGTAGTTCTTCGGATTCTCCACTATCTAAAAGGCTCACCAGGAAAAGGGTTGATATTTACCAAGAACGGTCATCTAAATATCAAAGGATATACAAATGCTGATTGGGCAAGGAATATTATGGATTGAAAATCAACCTCAGGATATTTCACTTTTGTAGGAGGAAATTTAGTTACATGGGGAAGCAAGAAACAAAAGGTCGTGGCATTTTCAAGTGTTGAAGCTAAATTCAGAGGTATAGCTAAAGGATTGTGCAAGTTTCTTTAGCTTCGAAGGCTACTAACAAAAATTGGTTTTTGTCCTGGTTTTGAAATGAGTTTATTTTGTGATAACAAGGCTGCAATTGATATATCTCATAACCTGGTCCAACATGATCGCACAAGAAAATCATTTGATTTCCATTTGTTATATCCAAATACCAACTAGCAAATATACTCACCAAGGCAGTATCTAGTAAAAAATTTTATGACTCACTTGACAAGTTAAGTGTTAGAGATATCTTTGCACCAACTTGAGGAGAAATATTGGCATGTGTCAAAAGAATTAACTAGTATAGGAATCTATAGTTGTAAAGATTTCTTTCCTTAAGAGTTGTACTAATTTTTAGTCTTATATCTTGTATAGCCATATATAGCTTCCGAAATCTTCTTGTGTACATGTATACATTGGATACACACTATGAATAAAGATATACAAGAAAGAAAAATTCTAATTATTATGTTCAACATTTTCGTCAACCGTAGCAGTTAGCCATCTCGACTCTTGCAAAGGTCCATCCAATTAAGAATGTTAAGAACGTCATGATATACACATTTTGCATGAACGCTGGAGAGCAATAATTAAAATAATAATTTATTCTCCCGATTGGGGGTACACGATTAGTGTTTGTGAACCGGTGTGAAAGCGACCAACTAGAATGTTCCTATGGGGTTAAAACCTAAGCATTTATGTAAAACATGTTAGATGAATACTAAGTGGAAACATCTACTTTTGTGGATCATCTAATATTATCAAATTAACCCTTTTCTAAAATACCAATCCCATCCTAGAAGTTTTTGAATAGTTTTATAATTTAAATATTAAAAAATCTTTTCTTTTTTTTTCTTTTATTTCAAGAATTTATATAGTAGACTTTTAATATATGATTATTTAACGACTTTTAGGTATCCATAGTGAGATTGTGTTAGCTAATATATAAATTCTAAACCATTTTAGAATGATTCAATAAGAAATCCATGTATAAATATCCAAGGCATATTATTATAAAATCTAATCCATAAATCCTCCAAAATCTTTTAATTGCTTTTGTTAATACTTTAGGGTTATTAGAGAGACTATACTATGAGTAATTTTGATTGTGGAACTTTAAAATCCATCCAATTCAATTATTGAATCTAATTTGATAATTGTTCAAAACTTTTATTCTCCCAATTCATGCGCACATAAAAACCAAAAAAAGAATCATTTCTTTTACTATTAAAACCCTAAAAATATAAAAATATTCGATCATAAATTTGTTGTACTTTACAATCATGCTAAGGATCTATATATAGATTTTAGGTACATCAATACTACTCATTCACTATTTTGATAATTGAAAGAATGCAACATCAAGGGATAGAGATCACTTGTAGACGTAAATGAACTAGTCCACGGAGTATTGCTTTGACTTTGTGTACTTCTTGTGCTCTCATTAGTTGGGTTGCTCTTTGTCATGTTCTCATTCACCTTCTCTTGTTCATCAGCTTTACTTCCTCCAAAATACTTCCTCATAGACTCGATCTTTGCAGCATCATCTATAACCTCTGTTGAATCTAAAACTAATCTAGGAACGTCTATGTTGCCTTCAAGCATGCTTACCACTGAAGACATTGCTGGCCTAACTGATGGAGATCCACTAGTACATTGCAAAGCTACACTAATCATCACCATCACTTGTTCCATATTGATATCTAAACCCAATCTTGGATCAACTAGCTCAATCAGTTTTCCTCTCACTTTCAAAACTCGAGCCTAGAGAATAGAGAAATGGTAAACATGTGTTATATGTGAATTACAAATTAAATTCTCTATGAGTTTGTAATACATTTGATACCATAAACTAGCTCACTATGGGGTAGGGGGGAGGGAAAGATAACAATAAGGATGGAGCATTGGTGGTAGTTCATAAATTAATGTTGTTATTAAGTTAGTGGTAATTTCTATTTAATTTTTGTAGTAGCTTGTCTATTAAGAACATATTTTAAAATCTATAAGATGAATACCATTGTAGAATATAGCTTACTACTACAATATACTCGTAGGGTAATAGTACAAAATATGTGCTAGGATAATGTGGTAACACTAAATTGTGCAATAGATTTTTCTTGCAAATTATAGAAAAAAAAAAATATATTCCCAATGTATAGACTATTGCTACAATGACATAAAAATTGCTTAGGTTATCAATAATAACATTATTTATAAACGTGTTCATTTGTGTACAATCTCTCTCTCTTGCTCTTATTTTATTTTATTTTATTTATATTATAACTTAACCTTGCATGTACTATCTATGTATATCCATGTACTATTAAGTTAGTATTAACACATTACACATTCAATTATTAGATGGGGTTACTTTTGGGTAAAGATGTACGATTGCCCCAAGAACATTCTATTATGTTTTTAAGTGTCCTATTTTTGAAGCTTGCAAAAACTTCAAGCTTCAAACTACTTATGGAAGAAAACTACTTTTCCCTATCTAATAACTTGTCTTAAAGTAAAGAAAGAAACTTCAAATATGATGACCACATGAAAGCTAAGATTTAATTACCCAGTCTAAAAGAAGAAAGCACCCATCCTTTTCTCGAGTAATGTTGCTATGGCCATTGACAATTTCTAAGGCAACAATCCCAAAACTATAAACATCTGCCTTTTCTGTTAGGCGACCATATAGTGCATATTCAGGGGCTATATATCCACTGCAATACGAAACAAAGAGTTAAAAGTATACAAACCCAACTCCTTACTTAAGTAAGATAGGAACTCAAGCAATATAATGTAGGAATTAAAGATATGTAGAGTTTTTAATGCTTCCTCTAGTCTTTATAATGGCAATGCTTCACACTACTGAAAAGATATGTAGAGTTTTTAATGAGCATGTAGAGTTTTGGGATATATGCATTGGAAAGCCTAGCCTTTCATAATTTTTCTTTTCTTTTTTTTTTTTTATTTCTCTATTTAGTTATGAACTTTTTAATAGTATCAATTGAGTCTTAAAGATCTTGTTTGAGGATAAGGTGGTTTCAATTGAACAAGGCTTGTAGTATGTTAACTAAAAAGCACATAAGACTCAATTTATAAAAGTTTAGTACTTGCAATCTCTCTCTCTCTCTCTCTCTATCTAAAAAACCATTGTAATTAAACAAGAAAATTCTGCATAATATTCATAATTTTCTTTTTAAATCCACATTAACCTATGGGACTAGAAATTGTTTTTGACATTGTCATAAGGTCCCTAAACAATTGGCATTCCTCTAGTCTTTATAGTGTGAAGCATTGCCAAAAAGTTATAATAGCAATTAATAAAATTCCATGCAGGTATAAAGATGAGCAGAGAAAGAGTTCTTACTAAGTTCCAGCAACCCGAGTGCTTATATGTGTGTTATCTTCCTCATCTAGTTTTGCCAAACCAAAATCTGATATTTTGGGGTTAAGATTTTTATCAAGCAACACATTGGTAGCTTTAATATCTCTATGCACTATCTTGAGTCTTGATTCTTCATGAAGATAGGCCAAGCCTCTTGCTAGTCCTACACATATTTTGTATCTTGTTGGCCAATCTAATTTTAACTGATGTTCTTTGTGACCTGCAAAGCAATATAGAAAAAAGAAGTCTGATCTTTTTTACCTTATGTCAAAACTTATAAAACATAATAAGTAGTTGGTATTACCAAACAGCGCACGAGCAAGACTATTATTTTCCATGTATTCATAGACAAGCAATAGTTGATTTCTATCTATGCAACACCCAAAAAGCTTCACAAGATGAGGATGTTGAAGAGCAGAAATCATTCCAATTTCATTCACAAACTCCCGATTCCCTTGGTTCGATTTTGACGACAATTGCTTCACTGCAATAGCTGTCCCATCTGACAAGACACCCTACAATTGAGATGCTCTTAAGATCCTGGTTTTCTTTGATTAAAATGATTTTCTTTATCTTTTTAAGGCTAATAAGGTATTAGTCTTTTTCTTACCTTGTACACAGGCCCGAATCCACCTTCTCCAATTTTATTAGCAGCATCAAAATTGCTTGTGGCATCTTTTACTTGCTGCAGTGAGAATGAACTAGTTTGCAACTCAACACCCTTTAATTCTGTACAAAGACATGTAAAAAGTAAATCATTGATGTTTCCAATATTTTGTTAATAAAAAGTTCAATGTTTGACTTCGTTATCAACTTCTTTATGAGTCATACAACATCTAGACAACACCTATATATCTAGCATGCAACTGTGAAAATCACATTGACCTTGCCCTAACAACTTTTAAAAGATGCAAGACTAGGAGACTACAATAATAACTAACATAATGGCATCTATGTTAGTCAAATGTACTCAACTAAAGGACAAGTTGATTGATTGACTGATACCTTGTTCCGACGTAGATTCACGTCCTATACATCCTCTCCAATACAAAACTCCTAATATCAGAAAAATAATAGAAGCTGTTGCCGCCACTATACTAGCAATGAAAGCAGCAGATAATGAATTTCCATTTCCAGAATCTTCTGTTGGTATATAATCTGCATACATTAAGTGGAAATTAATTTCTAATGGCATAATTTACTGTTTATTCTACTTTTATGGAAATCATTTATTTGTAAGCTCTCATAATTAATCTTTAAAAAAAAATCAAATGAGAAGGTGAGTAACATCTGTGTAGACACCATTTGAAGAATCTTATAGTATCATGTACTCAAAATATGAAATAAGGAATCTTCGTTATTTATTTTTAAGGGAGGACTTTTCTATAAATGATAATTGCCAAGTTGAGAAGGGGAGAGCTTTACATACCAGAAACTATAGATATAGCAGATATTAGCGGTCCATGAACTCCTTTAAAAGGAAGAGCTCGAGTCCCTTTACCGGCCCAAATTAGACGTATTTCAAGACTTCTATTTGTCACAGCAATACCAGTGAAATTTTTTATAATTAGCTTCCCAGCTCCCTTTGCTTCGACTACAATATTGAAATCTTGTAGCACTAGCTTTCCCTAAAATTATCAAAGGTATTGAATCTTCTTGTTAACACAAAAAACCAATACACTGAAGGCCTCAAAAAGAAAATATCGAATCAATTCAAGTATAAAGTTGCATAATCTACCTGGATATAAACATCAAAAATGCGCCTACCAAGACTACGATAGTCTTCACCATTGGTGAACATTACTTCCACAAAGTGAAGGCTAACCGTATAGGTTCCATTGACCAAACAATAGGCATAATAGGTGAGGGTGATGGGAGAAATACGTGCATTCATATAGAGTTGTGGATTCTCCACTGATAGTATTGATGTGTTTAACGTGATGTAAGTTGTTTTAGTGCCATTATCTAGGAATCGACCGGTGCTACTATAGGCCCAGTTGAGCGTTTCATCATTAGAAAATTTTGATGGAGACCCTGGATTATTATCAGAAACATATCGACTACCGTTAATAGTCATTGCCGAACCTCCACAGTTTATGTGCAGAGCATATGAATCTGGAATGTAAGTTCATAAACACCATAAGGAAGAAATTATCAAGCGAAATAGCATAATGCATCAGTAAGAGTTTTTTAAATCCATTGAAATTTGGCTTTTAAACTTACTGTTTTTACATCGCCTGCCTCCCAAACATGAAACTTCTCCACTAGTTTAAAAGACAAAATACCAGACAAGTTAACATCGTTGCAACAATCGTCAACTTTATTTTAAATATAAGATGTCATAATTTTTAACCATAGAAGAAACAATTAATTCGAGACATACGCATTGTTGCCCTCAGGTGCACTTTTGAATAAATTCCTGAAAATGAATAAGAAACCTAAAAGTCAACTCGACATGTTGTGTACTTATTAGCTTATCTAGGGAGTATTGCCATTAAATTAAGAGACAAGTGTCTCACACGTAAACAGAATCTCCTGGACAGCGTTCATTGATTGTGAAGTTGTTGTATGAAAGATCACTGCATGATAAAAGGTGAAATTGTTTACATCATCATCCAGTAAAATGGTACTATTGAAAGTACGTGTAAGATAGCATAACAAAATGGCTAAAGTGGACTACCTAGTTATTTCATAATTTTCTGTCTACAATATACGATGGTTAGGAGTTATATTACAATTTCAGTACCTACATGATAAGTATGCATACACAAGTTTATCTAGATATGCCAACTTCAATTTTTTTTTTTTTTTAATCCACAAAAATCTCTTACATGATACCAAGTAGGAGATCCTTTTGCAATCTCAAGTAATAAAAAGCTCATGATAATGAAAGTCAAAGGACATAACTGCCAGATTGTCTGCTATAATATTATCTGCTCAATAGATATAATTTTACAATTTGTCGTCATGGTCATAATTCTAGTGTTGGAAATGTCACTTATTCCGTTAGTTTCTTTAAGGAAAATTCGGCAAGAACCTCAAGAAGCATGTTATCTAGGAACCAAAATGTGATGGTTGTCTTGTATAACATACCTCACATTTTCGTCACAATTTTAAGAGGAATATGACATCTACCTCCAACTAAAACAGTACTTTTCTACGTTAATTATAACCTTATCTACTCATCTAGCTCTTGAAATAGATGGTAGAGAATTTGGAGAGATGGGCTAATAACCACTCCAACCTTCTTTCTGAATATTAACTCCTTATTTCTAGTGGAATGTTGAACTTTTTTAAACTCTTGTCATGGCCCAAACCTAAAATTGATAGAGACCAAAAGTAATTTTATTGGTTGAATTTGAAAAATTGAGTGATTATGGGCCCTAATGAGATGCAAAAACTCCAACCAGAACACAAAGGCATGTAGATTAGAGCAATAGTGCTCCCTAATTCGAAAAAATCAGCTCATCACTAACCTAACCACAAGGGAAGTAACTGTTGGGATAGATCACTAACTTCCTAACTTGACTCTTTTATACTACCAATATCACTTGATAATTGTGTCTTATGGCTACCTTCTATTGTACAATACTAGAAGGATTCCTTAAGTTGACTCACCATACTTACACTAAGAGAGAATTATATCAGACAAAACATGTTCTTTGCTTCTCCTTTTCTCTATATCATAACATCATAATCAAAATTGATCATTTATTTTTATGAAGAAAGGTACTATCATGTTAGATATCAAGGGTGCATCAGTCAACAAGAGAAATTTTAGAGATTTTAAGCGATATTACATAGATAAACATAAAGCAATTGGAGATGAAGCTTACATGTATTTCCTTGTAGTTAAAAACCAATCACCAATTGGCCCTGTGAACTGATTGTTAGTCAAGTACCTATATGAAAAATGTAAAACTGGCTATAATTAGAGAAATGAGGTAGAAAAAGCCATCATATAAACTCATAAATAATAAAGGAACCAAAATTATTAGTTTAAGTCACTACACTCTTTAAGATTAACATAGCTCAAAATGTCACATAACACACCTTGCTTTTGGACAAAATAATAATAAGTAAAGAAAATTTATTGGTGGAAGAGATGTGGGATCTATGCTTTCCTTTTGGTTTCTACTCAATATCTCAATCAACTACTACTTTCTAATTCTATATTTCTCTTTTTATATTATGTATCTTTTATCATCAAGAGACCATACATATAAGCTACATCAAAGATAGCATTAATTTTTCAAATAGTTCTTGCATTCATTACACTTAACTACGACTTAAGGATGCCACCTCAAGAGTAACCAACTATTAGATTAATATAAAGCGTTTGAAAAGAGTCCTTTTGAACAACTTAAACTTTAGCCATTGCACCATAAAACAATGTATTGAAGCATTTGCATCACTTACATGTAATTGACTTTTGTTAGTTTGTCAAAGGTGCTTGGAAGTTCACCAGTTAGTTTGTTAAAGCCAATGTCTCTGCAAGAAAGGTTAAAAATATGTTAGAATTCTCTTTGCATTCTTTTTCCCTAGATAAAATCTATTAAGTGACTTGAGGAAAATTATAGTTGCCTTTGTCCCTCTTAAATTACCTAGCAACATCCTATGAATCAAACACAAGAAGAGCTATTCCTTGATAGTAGCTATTTATGTGAACCAAGCAATTATTATTAGGTAATTGTTATTCCCTAGTAATACATTCCCTATAATAACTATTCCTTGTACTAACCAAACAACATCCAAATTTTCATGCTTCTTTCCTTTGCTCTTCTACTAACTCGAATACATTTTTTTTAATATAAAAAAAGAAAGAGAAATAGACTAGAAAAAGGAGTACAATTGAAAAAATTCGTAAAAATGCTACAAGTATTTAGTTAGCATCAAATCAATAGACTATAAAGTTTTCAACAAAGTTCATGTCGATAAGTTCACTTTTAACTTGCTCTTGCACCATCTTTTTTCTTTACAAGTCCACAAAAAGTTGAATATTTACATTTTCAATCCTCCTAAGTAAAAAAATATTTAGAAATGGAAAAAAGAAAGAACCATTGCTTACTTACAATGTCTGTAAGTTTGTCATTGTGCCCAAATAATCAGGAAACTCACCGATAAGATTGCAATTTCTTAGAACCCTACAAAAGAAATAATTCATCTATCAAACCAAGAAAAGTAACGTGGTTATTTTCTAGCAAATTTGAGATCGGCATTGTGTAGTCTCACAAATTCTTCATTTCTATATTACTGAGTTGAGGAAACCTTGCTTCAATTCCACCTAGGTCACTAATCCTCCTGAGAGTAGAAAGTTCCATGAAACATGTATTTTAGTGTTAATGAAAAAACTTAAATCATAACGAGAATTAATTAGAAACCATACTAACAAGTCGGTTAGATTCTTCAATTTTGCAATTCCAGTGGGAATTGGCCCTTGTAGACCACTTCCTTGTACCGCTCTATTAATTTATAACCAATGTCAACTCAAAGAAGGAACTTAAATAATTTTGCACTTGCTCACAAAATAATATGTAGAGATTCCCTTACAGTGCGACAAGATTTGTCCAATTCTGGATGAAATTGGGTATGGTCCCATTGAATTGGTTATCACTAAGCCACCTTTAAAATTTTCCATTACATTATAATTAGTATAAATATACTAACACATGAACCAAAAAAAAAAAAAATCAATCTTGAAAGATCAAAAACTTACAATTCAGTTAGATTTATTAAATTTGCAAATGATTCAGGCAGTGGCCCCGTAAAATTATTTGAGTTGAGGAATCTATAACAATAAAGGCAAACACATTAAAAGAATAAACCACAGCATTTTCATTCAATATTTCAAGTTTTTCCTCTCATTTGGTAAAAAGGTCTTACAATCTCTGTAACTGCTTTAAATTTCCCAATTCCGGTGGAACAACACCTGAGAGCCCATTACTTTCGACAACACTACAAATTATGGATTAAATGAACATGTTATATGATAAATTTTAAAAGATGCATTTAATTCAAATGGTAATTCTAGGTTGACTCACAAGCTTTGGAGTGTAGATATATTTCCAATCTCTTTTGGGATTATACCAGTTAATCGGTTTGCCAAGACTGAACTGCATCAACACATAAAAATAAATAAATAAAAGAGAATAAAATAAAATAAAAAGGACTAGACTTGCATACATTTAACATAATATTGCTTATGTTACATCTAAGTCTTTCTAAGTGGCATTTGTAATTTTACTTCAAAAATTATTCATCATGTTTTAATACAGCTCCAAACTCCTTCAAAAAGTGCATTTGCCTCCCAAACCATCACTAAAAGATGATGAGAGTAAATTTACATTTTCAAAAGATTTGGAAAAATAAAGGCACCCTTTTTACAAATTGGGGTATGCTTGCAACTAACCAATTACACCATCAACGTCCTTTTACAAATTGAAGTGTAAGTATTTATTCCTTTTAAATAGAATGACAAAAAAAAAAAAAGATTTAGTGATACTTATATTTCACATGTATTGATGTTTTGCAAAAATTGTCGTACATTGAAACTTCTACTATTACTTATCCACTACTAATTAATTTACATAACATGTCAATTTTGTAAGATGGTGACAAGATTCGGAAACTGATTTCTTTGTTTTTCTACCCTCCTTTATTTCTTCTACATGTTGAATATATACAGAAGAATGTTATCCAATCCTTCCTAAACTGACTCCTACAAACTACCTAATCCAACCAATCTACTTCCTAAAAAAATAACAAGAATATCTCCAATATCTATCTACCAAAATTACAAAGATCACAGAGATATTTATCTACCAAAATTACAAAGATCATAGATATCACAATCATATACAATACTCCCCCTCAAGTTGGAGCATGAAGATCTCGAATGCCTAACTTGCGAAGAACATATTCATATTGCTTTGTACCCAATCCCTTGGTAAAAATATGAGCAAGTTGTTCACGAGACGGCACAAATTGCATTTGGATATCACCATTGAATAGTGAATCACGCACAAAGTAATAGTCAACTTCAATGTGCTTCGTTCGTTCATGAAACACTGGATTCTGAGAAATGTGAAGAGTGGCTTAGCTGTCACAATGCAATGTCATGGGTATGGTATGAAGTACACCGAGACCAGACAAGATTCCTTTCAACCATTTTAACTCACAAGTAGTGGTAGCCAAAGAACGATATTCCGCTTCAGCAGACGAACGAGACACCGTTTGTTGCTTTTTCGTTTTCCAAGAAACAAGGGATGCGCCAAGAAACACCAACCATCCCGTAAGCGATCTCCTCGTCAATGGACAACCGGCCCAGTCAGCATCACACCATCCATGCAAGCAGAGCTCAGATTTACTACTCAACAGTATACCTCGTCCCAGACTACGCTTTAGGAAACGAACCACTTGCAACGCAGCTTGCCAATGATCTTCACGTGGTTGCTACATAAATTGAGATAAGACGTGAACACTACAGGAAAGTTCAAGTCTTGTGAAACACAGGTAAATCAATCTCCTAACCAGACGACAATATGATTCCAGATCATTTAGCAAGGGGCTAGTTGAAAGTGCCAAACGATGATTTTGTTCTAAAGGAACCTTTGCAGGTCGAGCTCCTAACAGTCCAACTTCAGAAATAATGTCCAACGCATATTTCCTTTAACACAGAAAAAATCCGTCAGGCCCCTGCGTAACTTCAATACCAAGAAAATACTTCAAAACTCCCAGATCTTTCATATGAAAACAAGCACTGAGATAATTTTTAAACTTTTTTATGGCAGCACTATTGTTCCCAGATACAATAAGATCATCCACATATACAAGAACATTAAGCTGTATAGTATCACTTTTCATAGAGAACAAGGAATAGTCAGAAAGAGACTGTTTAAACCCATAAGCTTTCAAAGTAGTAGATAGCTTGGCAAACCAACATCGCGGAGCTTGTTTTAGACCATAGAGTGACTTACGTAATTTGTAGACCTTGCCAAAATTTGAAACTTGAAAACCAAGAGGCAACTTCATGTAGACTTCCTCTTGAAGATCTCCATGAAGAAATGCATTATGTATATCCATCTGATGCACTTCCCAAGTTTTTGCCGCTGCTACTGTTAAAAACATTCAAACAGTAGTCACCTTGGCAACTAGGGAAAAAGTCTCAGTATAATCGATCCCCTCCACTTGACGATTTCCTAAAACCACGAGCCAAGCCTTATAACGTTCTACAATGCCATCTGAATTATATTTGATCTTGTATACCCACTTATAGCCTAGAGCTTTCTTGTTGGAAGGCAAAAAAGCGATATCCCAAGTTTCATTATTTTCCAATGCCTGTATTTCTTGTTGCATTGCCTCGCACCACCGTTTATCTTTCACAAATTCAGAGAAAGTGATTGGCTCACGTTCAGCACTTATTACTGCAAGGAAAGTGCGATGTCGTAAAGAAAAATGATCACAATTCACATAATGTGCAATAGGATAAGCCGTACCTGAGAGATGCTGCGGTGTGGATGGCTATGAGGATGGACTCAATTTCTGGATTGTATGAGTAACATAATCACGCAACAACATTGAAGTTTGTTTTTGCCTATGTCCACGACCCAACAGTTCTCCTTCAACAACCTCAACACCCTGTTCCAGTGTACCAACCTGACTACCCTGTGCCTCTTCCTGTTCCAATTCCCTTTCTTGTTCTATTTCCGATTGTGACACGTTATCAATATGTCTCCCCCTTGCTACCAAGCTATCCTCATCTGGTGAGTCAATATCAGCAATCTTACAACTAGAGGACAAAGCAAACGGGAATTCTGTCTCGAAAAAATTCACATCGTGTGAAACAAAGAATTCACTTGTTTCTAAATCATATAGCCGCCATCCCTTTTTCCCAAAAGGATATCCAACGAAAATATATCGTCTACTTCTACTCTCAAATTTGTCTCCCGATCTCCCTTGTTTATGAGCATAGCATAATGACCCAAGAATTCTCAGATGATCATACGCAGGTTCCCGTCCATAAAGGATACTATAAGGAGTTTTTCCATTCAGAACTGATGAAGGTGTGCGATTTATTAAGTAACCAGCAGTTAAAACACATTCACCCCAAAAAGAAATAGGGAGACAACCTTGAAAGCGTAGAGCTCGAGCCACGTTTAATATGTGTTGATGTTTTCTTTCTACCCGACCGTTTTGTTGTGATGTCCCAACACAAGACGTTTGAAAAATAATTCCATTTTCAAGAAAATAATTTTTCATGCAAGTAAATTCCATTCCATTATCGCTTCTCTCGATTTTCACTTATTTATTAAACTGTCGTTCAATAATGGAAAAGAACATTTTCATGGCTTTAGGTACCTCCTTATCAACAAGCAGATATATCCACACAGCTCTACAGTAGTCATCAACAATAGATAAAAAATATGATGCTCCACAAGAAGAGATTGTTCTATAGGGACCCCACAAATCATAATGTATCAATTCAAACATATCAGACGCTCTAAAATCACTAAGAGGAAATTTTTCTCTAGTCTATTTTGCTCTTTGACAAACCTCACAGCATTTATTCAAACTACTATTCTTATTAGAATCCACAACTGGAATTAACTTGGTAACCTTCATAGACGGATGGCCTAAACGTTGATGCCAAAAATCTAGTGATCCCACCTTATCTGCTTTCATTGCTTTAATTCTCGGTATCCCCTTGAAGTAATAGAGTCCATCCCGACGTTCACCCGCACCAATCAGCATCCTCGAGGATTGGTCCTGTATCACACAAATATTGTCAATGATTTTAATTATACAATGGGAGTGACCTATGAGTTGCGACACAGAAATCAGATTGCAGGTCAATCCAGGAACATATAAAACATTTTCAAGGACAAAATTTTCATCAAGATAGATTGACCCTTCTTTGGTGGCAAGAGCACTGCTCCCATTTGGCAACCCCATAGGACACTGCAGAATTGTCTGCAAGTTATACAAGCAACTTAAATTTCCCGTCATATGGTTCGTTGCTCCCGTGTCAATTATCCAAGACATGTGCTTACCAGTCATTTTTTCAGCTCCAAATGTTTTGTTATTTACCAGCTTTACAAGTGCCTCCCATTGCTCGTTACTCAGACCAAGCGATCCAGGTCCATCTCCTTCGGCGTTGTTCGTTGAAGAAGAACTTCCTCCTGTGGTTTGAGCAGCGTTGGCACGCACCAAACCAGACCCCCGTCCAGCTCCTTATCCTGTTCTTTGTTGAGGTATTTGTTGGCCTTTGCCACGTCCTTCGCTTTTCCCTTCATTACGAGATCTGTCGCCCCACCATTCCGGATATCCGATTAGAGCAAAGCAGTTGTCGGCCTCATGGCCTTTACGTTTGCAATCTGAACACACCATGTTCTTATCCTTCCTATCTCCTCAAGTGCGAACTGCAAAAGCCATCACTTCCCCAGGTTCATCACTCGTTCTTCTTGGATAAGCATCAAGTACACTTTATTCAAGTTAGGCAGCGGATCTTGAGCCAAAATATTGGAACGAACAGTCCCATGCATTGTTTCTTCTAATCCCATGAGAAAAATGTGCACCCTTTCCTCTTCTCAATTTTTTTCAAACACAGTCCTAAGATCACATGTGCATCCTCCACACTTGCACGCCGGCAGCTATTCGTAGTTGGCTAATTCATCCTACAGTTGTTTGAGTTTGCCATAGTAATTGACAATACTCATTCCTTTTTGCTTGCACTCGACAAGATCTGATTTCAACTGCTATATTCTAGGTCCATTCACCAACGAGACACGCTCCCATATGTCATTCCAGAGGTCTTGCGCAATCTCTACATGTGAGATTGTTGATCTAAGGTTAGGCTCGATGGTATTTCGGATCCAAGACACCAACAACGAGTTGATTGTCCACCAATCTTCAAGGTCTGCAGAATTTTCATTAGGTCTTGTGATTGTTCCATCAACAAATCCGAATTTCTTCCTCGCTCTCAAGGCCGTTCTCAATGAGCGAGACCATTCGTCATAATTCTCTCCCTTCAACTGGACTTGAGTGATTAAAAGCCTAGGATTATCAAGTGACGTGATGTCATATGGCGATATGGTTTTTCGTTTAGAGTTTCCATCATCGCTAGTATTCATCTTTTCTGTGTTTGATTTTTTTCAGTTATGTTTCAAACAAATCAAGATGTGATTTGCTTGCTCTGATACCATGGCAAGATTCGGAAACTGATTTCTTTGTTTTTCTACCCTCCTTTATTTCTTCCACATGCTGAATATATACAGAAGAATGTTATCCAATCCTTCCTAAACTGACTCCTACAAACTAGCTAATCCAACCAATCTACTTCCTAAAGAAATAACAAGAATATCTCCAATATCTATCTAACAAAATTACAAAGACCACATATATCACAATCATACACATACGTTTCCTCGAAAGTTGCCACTGGAATTGAATTCAACAAATATGTAAAATCATGACGCCAGCGTGGTTCGAGTTTAGATCACAAACGGTATTTCATATTGTTATGTAATAGAAGAGAGAAAGAGATAAAAGGAAGAGATTACATTTTCTCAAGGTATGCCATGGAACCCCATTCAGATGGAATAGAGCCATTGAGATAGTTACCGGTGACATCGCTGCATGAAAAATTACCACAAGATATTCAAACAAATATAATTATGGTAAATTGCAAATGTTTGCTTCATATGGTTAAAATTGTCCATTGAATCTAAATATTTTAAAAATGTGCATTTAGTACCTATTTTAGTATTTTAACCTTATATGAAATATTTAAAATCACTAAAATTAAAATTAATGAAAAAAAGTATGAAATAAAATAATCATATAGCACTTTATTAAAAACTTTAGGGTTTAAATGATAATTTAAAAGATAAAAGTTAAGTGTATATAAAGTAAATACTGCGGGTGTTTTTGCAATTCCGCCCAAAAGTTAAAAGGAAAAGTTCAGTGAACTTACAATTCTTGCAAGTGTGGAAGTCGCAACAGCGCAGTGCTTGGAAGTGTGCCAGGAAGAGACTGACGTTTCAATACTCTGTTTATATGTGTGTTACACAGCAGGTTTTCAACTATCACAAAAATATATAGTGCTTCATTTTCAATTATCACAAAATGATTTCTCATTGTTAAAATGCTTTCTCATTGTTAAAATGCTTTTTATAGAAAAAAAATATATATATATATATATATATATAATCACATTTCACATTCCAAAACTATTGATTGGATTTTTTTCCCCCGTCTTTTCTTTTCTTTCGTTTGAAGTTTGTTGTTGTTCGTCAATTGAATTGGTTCCCATTATTTGTATCTATTTATAAGCTATATATAAATATATATAGTACATAAATTCACATTTTTTAAGAAATTTTTTGGCATAATAAAAAGACAATTTTTTTTTGGGTATATGTTAAGCGTTTTTCCTAATTTTTTCTTATAGCGTTGTACTTTTCCACTTCATCCAGTTCTTTCTGCTATATAGATTATTTGCTGAATATATTTAATCAACATAAAACTCAATATATAGAGATTTTTATGCGCAACACATTTGTTAGAAGTTGATATACATAGAAATATAGCAGTTTATTATTTAATGATTACCTTTATTGTATAATGCTTCTCCCTTTTATTTATTATTTATTATTTATTTATTTTAGAAGTTCAACACTTCTATTGCTACTATATTCATTACAATTCTCATATGTACTTTTTATTCTCTTTTAATAGTTAGTTTTATGTATAACCATGTCATGTAGGTATGAAAATTTCATTTTTTCAATATCATATCTGTGTCGCTCCTATAACTAGGCCGGGGCATGACAAATTAATTTCTTGAAAATCTATACTTCACGCATTGTATTTGTATATAATTATTTGAAAAAATTAAGGTTGCCAATTCGTGTTAACATGTCATATCTCATATTCGTGTGTAAATAAGTTTGTGCTTAAAAAACCTTAATATGTAATTCGAACGGTTTAATAAATGCATTTTATATTTAGGTTGAATTCATGTTTTGATAAAAAAAAAATCAAAAATAATCTTACTACAATTGTAAGGTCTATTAAAATAATCAAAACAATTTTTTTTATAAAGCTAAAGTTTAAAAGAATAACTTACTTAAACTTTTAATAAATTACATAAGAATAAATCTTCAGTAAATTATTCATTTGCTACATAATATCAATGTGTCAAATTAAACCACAGTCTAATAGGGTATTAATGTTAATGTTCAAATTAGCCATATTCTTTATTAACTCTTAAGAGAGATTTTCAAATAGTATATATTGAAAAGAAAAAAAAAAGTTACTAATATAATACTAAAGATATTAATGAGAACGATTTATCTATTCATCATTTTCTTAGTTTTATATCATCGAATCTTAATAAACATACTAAAAGATCATCAAAATTCAAAATATACATTTGAATTATATAAATTTCCATACCAATCAAAGACAAGTTTATTTGCATAGCACATGTTCAAAAAAAATTTTTTTTTTTTTTTTGGCCACTACTTTTGTAACTAAAAGATTGAGGATTCGAGCATGCTCTATCTCACAAGAAGACTAATGTTCTTGCCACTTAGCTACAAGGGCCTTATTCATGTTTGAATATCTCAAATGCTAAAAATTTTGTGAAATAGAATTCTATGATATAAACTTATTGAAAAAAATATGCTTAACATGATGAAAAAGTTAAAACAACATCCTAATATAACTATTACAAATAATTCGTATATTTATCAAAGAATAAACTGTAAATTAAACTCATAATATATAAAAATCAATCGTTACAATCCATGATTATGTGATGCTATAAGTTAAATAAACTTCCTATCATAAGGATAACCATTGAAATTCTTAAATTTTCACTTAAAAACATTGCTAGAAGTATAAAACTAAAACAAAGATGTAAAATAAGGTACCAAATTATCAATTATACAAGATTTCTATTAGAATTAGGTTAAAACTAAGGTAGAATTTCAGCTAAATACTAAGAAAAAATATTAACAACCTTAGTCTTAAACATGTTAAGTGTGGTTTTGGTACTAAATCTAAGACTAGACATAATTATAAATAAGTTTAAATAGATTCGACTCATTTTTTAGTTATATTAAATTTTTTATATATATAAATTTATTTATAATCATGTTCTGTCATGTCTAAGTTGATAAATTACACCTCAAATTGCCAACCGTAGAAAAACTAAGGGTGAAGACCAAGTAGCAAAGTAGACACACGATGCTAATTTATTTTATTAAAATAGTCATATGGCAATTTGGATAAAGTAAACGGTTTGCCATTTTTATTGCTTTTTGGGACTATCATATGCTGTCCTGTGTTATAGAAAATATTGAACAATCATAAAAAGTTGACACCGTTATTAAAAACAAAAAAAAAAAAGGTCCGGTGCTGGAGGTTGGAAAACAACCTATTAGACATGTAACGAGGAAAATAAATGAATAATCGTGACATTTCTATTATTAGATATATATTTTAAAATAATTAGAGAATGACACAAATGGAAATTAGAGTCGTCTAAAAATATTGAACCGGATAAATCTATCATAGATAATGGCATTAAAACCAATTCTTATTTCTCGGTTTTCATAATCTGTGCTTGCTGCCTTTCAGAAAATAATAAGATATTATCACCAAAAAAAATTTCAATATTTTATACTTTCATGTAACTGCTGTTAGTGTTTTTCTATTATTTTTTAAAGGCAAGTAAGCTTGCCTTATTAAGTTTTTATCAGTATTTTCACAACACTCTAATTGAATCATTTTCATTTTTATTTTCATTCATTTATTAAATTGGAAAAAATCAATAGACAATTAAAGGTATTTATAAAGATCCTAAATAAAATCTTTTTGTCTTTTCGTAGATTTATTATTTTATAAATTATGCATTCAATACTTAAAAGTTAGGAAAATTCACCGTTTAAAACTTTTTTTTTAAAATATAATGTCAAGAAACATCCATTCATATCAATATTAAATTAATTGTTAGGGTATACCCTGCACAACGCTGGCATGGGAGTGGCCGAGAAAGGGGAAGAGTGAGAATTACATGCTAACGACGTGGCAGACGGTGTTGTTGGCGTAGGAACAGTCGCAAGTGACGACGTCCTCTGACGACGTATTCCAACCGTAGAGTCCGCTGCACGGATCTACACTGAAATTCCACTCCTTTTTCAACTTAGTTCCGATAGCCTGTAAAGCTTGCACTGCACACGTACGGCATCCATCATCGAGAGTTTTTAGAGCATGCATTTCATAAATAAAAATGTGCGGTGTGTAAAAGAGATCCAAAAGAGTAGATAATGAATTAAAAAATTAATCTTCATAAATATCTTATTAATTATATATTAATTTAAAAATATAAACAAAAATATCAATATACTTTTATTTAGCAATTATAAAATATAGTTAATAGTTATTTATTAAAAATATGATTATTTCAATATTTAAATATATTTTTTTATTTTTATAGTCTAATAACATAAATACTGATATTTAAATTGGATAAATTAAATTTAAATCTCTCCTTTATCTTTATAATTATCAAAAAAATAATAAAAATTACCACCCTATATAAGATAATAACTATTTACTATGAAAAGGAAATGGATTAATTACCTAAAATAAAAATTCTTACATGCATTTGTAAATAAATAAAATATAGAAAATATTTCAATAATATTTATTTTATTTTTTTTTCTATTATCTCTAATTAAAAAGATTGTTGGTATACAAGTTACCTAATATGCAGTTATATAACATGACTCTAAATAAGAAAATGATGTAAGGATAAAAGGTTTATTCTGAAACCTTAGTCGAATGATTTGGAAACTGTAAAAATCACTAACTTGTTTTCACATCCAAGGGCAAACTACACACTTTCTTCTTTTTTCTTTTCTTTTTTCATGTTACTTGTTTGGTTTATTGATTTAGAGCAGTACAAAGAAACTATGGTGATTCTTCACTATTCTATGTAGATCTGCTGTTACAAATTATGGATTTGAGTGAAATGTTTTGATTTAATGATATAAGATTTACCTTCATCATCCGGCAAAAGTGTGGCTTCAAGAACAGAATTTGAGATGAAGATCAGAGCAACGGTGAATAAAGTAGCCACTCGAGCAATCGAGGTTGAGTGCAAAAACATCATCTTGGTCTTCTTCTTTTAGGGACCTTACAGGTATACTTGGTGTTGAGACGACTCTTTCATTAAATGGGTGTCTCTCGATTAATAGAAGAGAGAGAGAGAGAGACTCAACGAGGTGAAAGATCAAAGAATTGCAGAAAGTAAACGCAGACTTTTAGCCTTGGGCTTATGAAAGGACAAGATTACGACACGTATCGCTTTTAATTAATTTTTTCTAATTGGAAACGTTTATCAGAAAGACTACAAATGCCAGGGGCCATGATTTAGATTTGCATTCATACGGCGCCCTGTCTTAACGTACACGAAATGGGTCAGCCCCCCCTGTTGATGCGATCAACACACATTGATGTTCTTTTCGTAATGATTTCACGAATATATATATATATATATATATATATATATACATATATACATAATATTAAAGCTCCAAAGGCGTCTTCTGTATCTTAATTATATGATGAGTTGGAAAAGAAAATACATGATTTAAAGAAGGGTCTGGATCCACTTCATTTTCTTTCTCATAATTACCTTTAATTTACTAATTAATAATTAAGAGTATTTAAATTCTTAAAATATTTTATAATATTATGATAACATCTTTTTTTTTAATTTAAATCGTCGCTTAAAAATTAATACTTCTATAAGCCGACATCCCACTATGTTTTCTTATCATAAATTCAAAAAACTAAATTCTTACTTTCTACAAAGACCTCTTAATACTATTACTTGTGTGCAAAAAAATAAATTAATTAATCAATTAATGTCACTTTTTTTTTAAATTAACATTCATTTGTCTTTTTTAAAAAAAAAAAATCGAGCATACGTGTCACTAGTGTATGTCCTTCAAATTACTTTGTGTTTCTTTTTATGATTATACAAGTCTTAAATTTACGAGCAAATGAATTTTTGTAGGATGTTAACATTGTTGATTCAAATCATTTTTGGTTTAGACAAGAGCCCGCTGTTTGTGATCTTTCCACTAGAATAAAACCGTGGTAGTAACGTGCAATGATAGGTATAATTTGCCTGAAATGTCATCATGTGTTTATTTTAACTTATCAACGCTTTAGCTAAAATAAAATAAGATAAAATATTACTTATCCACAGTTGGACGTATATCTGTGGGCAAGAATAATTAATTGAATGTCCACGATTGGGTTTGTTAGCCTCCAAGAACCCTACTACAAATTATTGCTAAGGAACTTTGTTAAGAAGGATCCTCCACAATATTATTATTACACATGAAGCATTTCATATTGAAAAAGGTAAACGACCGGAAAAGCATATGAGTGTGCCATTGTAGTTGTAAATTGAGTGGGATTTTTTTTTTTTTATTGTAGCTATTAAACTGACTAAGGGTTTTTAAGAAAGAGGACAACTATGAAAAATGGCTTATGTTAACTCAGCTCGATATCGCAATTTAATCAACGGTAAGAGGCGAGAGATGCACACTGCGTAAGGGCATAGGATAAGGGGTTGCTTGCCACGTCCTGCCGTAACAGCACAAGTGAAGGGAGAGCACTCCTTACGAGATTTCAACTTCTTATTTTTAAGCTTAAGCATTTAACCACGTAAACATGTTTAATATCTTTTCAATAGATGATCTTTAAAATATACGTAAAAAATATAATCTTTTTTTCCTTTTTTTAAATAATTTTAAAAATTATTTTTTTTCTGAACTTAAGAGATTAAGACCACCTTCGTGCCCACCACCCAGTGGCATCATAGCTCGTTGCATACCCCCAAAGGACACGTAAGACTTGATCGAGTTCTCCAAATCCACTCTGTAATTACCTGAAATTTTTCCCCCAAACGGATTAGGTAAAATCCAGCAAGTAACGATCTCCATACAAACACATATCAGTATATCACATCTCCACTAAAAAATGTATTTTCTTTTTCTTTTTTACCTTCGTTTCCATAATATGTTTTTTAGCTGATCTATTTGATAAACATCACCAACCAACAAATCCAACAACACACAACCGCTGCAATATCAGATTTGGAACAACAACAGCAGCGGCAGCAATCCAGATTAACTACAGCAACCGCAGACCAAATCAACCACAGCAACAGCAATAAAAAATAGATTAGGATCAATAACAGCTAAAGGAATTCGGATTAACTCAAATCACTTACAAGATCAAAACAATAAATTTGTAACACAACAAACTCAACATGTATATATATGTACAACAACAGCAAATTATGAATTAATAAAAATGATTACTTTGTTAACTTTACATGGTATCAGAGCCTCTCCACAGCACCTAAGATCAAACCAAAACCCTCTACAATCAACCTCACGATCATGACTTCAGAAGACACCTCAACCATCATCCAAAACAACATGGAACCAACCCAACCCCTCATCATGATCACCATCCACAACTCTATTAAACTTAACAAGTCCAACTATCTCTCATGGAAAACCTAAATTAAAGCCATACTCATAAGATATGATCTGTCCAAGTTCATTGATGGCTCCCATCCACCACCACCAGCCACTATCATAATAGATGACAGCGTCACACCAAATCCAGCCTATGTCACCTGAAGACGCCAAGACAAGCTGCTTTTCGAAGCACTTGTGGGCACCCTCTCCTCCAACATTGTTCCTTTAATCACTCAAGTTGACACCTCTCTCCAAGCATGGAAAATTCTTGCCAACACCTATGCCAAACCTACCCATGGACACATCAAACGGCTGAAAGACAATCTGAAACATATCAACAAAGGCTCCAACTCGATCATTGAGTATATGCAATCCATCAAAATCCGTGCAGACGAACTTGCAGCCCTTGGGAAACCCTTGGATCATGAAGACCTCATCGATAAAGTTCTTGATGGCTTAGAGGAGTCTTATCAATCGGTCATTGATGCAGTTAACAACCGCGACACCCTTATCACCTTTGAAGAACTACATGAAAAACTCCTCAACAAAGAGCTCTCCCTTCACACCACCTCCCTCCCAGCCTCCACTCTCCCTGCCTCAACTCACACCTCCCAAGCACGCTCTAACCGCTAGTCCCACCACCAACGTTTACCTCGGTCATTTCCCATAGTTCCTCCCTCCCCGTCTCCACCTTCCATCCCTCCTCGCTCGTTTCCCCCCACCACACCTCGCTCCCCCCGCCCTTTCCTTGGTCGTTGCCAATGGTGTCGTCAACACGGGCATGTAGTTGCTCACTATCCATTATTTCGCCAACAACACCCCCATGCACGACCTCCCACCCCTTTCACCCTGTCCACACAGTCATATACACCACAGCAACCTCATACTCAGCAGCCCTCATCACAGTAGATGCAGGCCAACACCGCAGCATCCACCTCTATCCCTTCTTCCTGGCTGCTGGACAGTAGCACCACTCACCATGCCACTACTGATCTTAACAATCTTGCTCTCCACAGTCCCTACGACGGCACGAATGAAATTATCATTGGTGACGGCTCCGGACTTCCCATCACTCATACCGGTTCCATTTCTCTACCCTCCTCATCTCACTCCTTTACATTAAATAATGTTCTGTGTGTTCCATCCATGCATTGCAACCTCATTTCTATCTCCCAATTTTGCAAATCCAATCACGCCTCTATTGAATTCTTACCTTCTTCGTTTTATGTAAAGGATCTCCGTACAGGCACCATTCTCCTCCAAGGTCGCACTAAGGATGGTATTAATATCTGGCCCCCCACATCTCCACCACTACTGGCCTTCTCCAGCACTGCCACCTCTCTTCCCACTTGGCATCACTGTCTTGGACATCCCTCTTTGCCCATCCTCAAGCACCTCCTTCACACTAGGAATTTAGCTGCATCTAACTTAGAGCAATCCTCATTTACTTGTACTTCTTGTCATTGTAATAAAAGTCATAAATTACCTTTCAATGCATCAACATTAACCTTATCTTCTCCTCTTGAAATTCTCTTTACAGATGTATGGACATCTCCCATTACGTCAGTCAATAACTTCAAATATTATGTAATCTTCGTTGATCATTTCACCAAATACGTCTGGCTTTTTCCTCTTAAGCGCAAATCTGACGTCCTCCATGTCTTCATAAGGTTCAAGACATTGGTTGAAAATCGCTTCACCCGTACCATTAAGACTCTTTACTCGGACAATGGCGGCGAATACCAGGCACTTGCTCCTTACTTGGCCACTCACGACATCACTCACCTCACCACTCCTCCCCATACACCTAAACATAATGGATACTCCGAACGCCGTCATCGTCACATTATAGAAACCGGCCTTACACTCCTCTCCCACGCCTCTATGCTGCTCACCCACTGGACTTATGCCTTCCTCACAGCTGTCTACCTCATCAATCGTCTCCCAACTCCAACACTTCATCACCTCTCTCCGGCCTTCCAACTCTTTGCAACAACACCCAACTATACAAAGCTCCGTAGCTTCGGTTGCCTGTGCTATCCTTGGCTACATCCCTACACTAAACACAAGCTTGAACCTCGCTCCCTGCCATGTGTGTTCGTGGGTTATTCCTCCACCCAGAGTGCATACCACTGTCTTCATACTCCCACTAATCGACTCTATGTCTTACGTCATGTTCGTTTTGTTGAATCAGTCTTTCCCTTTCGGCAATTCCCCCTTGTCAACACCACTCCTTTGATGCCCACGGACTGGTGCTCACTTCATCTTCCTATTATTCCACCATCACCTCCTCACTCTCCATCCCCACCCACTACTGCTCTTCCCACTCCCGTAGGTAATGCGCCCACTGTCAACTCCCCAACACCTGCTCCTCCTCGCACCATTATCACCCGCTCCAAACACAACATCCACAAACCAATTCACAAACTCAATCTTCTTGCCACAACTCCACCTCCTTCCTCATTCACTGAACCTCGCACCATTACTCAGGCGCTCAAAGACTCCAATTGGTAGGCGACCATGTCTGATGAATTTAATGCCCTCATCCGCAATGGCACGTGGGAACTCACAGCCCCCCAACCTCATCATAATATCATTGGTTGTAAATGGATTTTTCGAACTAAATTTCTTCCTAACGGCTCGCTTGACAGGTACAAAGTCCGCTTAGTTGCCAAAGGGTTCCACCAACGCCCTGGGGTGGACTACACCGAAACCTTCAGTCCAGTAATCAAGCCAATCACAGTCCGTCTCATCCTCAGCTTAGCAGTAAACCATGCCTGGCACTTCATTATCTTGACATCAACAATGCCTTTCTCCAAGGCACTCTCAACGACGAAGTTTATATGGCCCAACCTCCTGGCTTCATTGATCCCGATGGTCCTCATCATGTGTGCAAACTCCGTAAAGCAATCTACGGTCTTAAACAAGCTCCCCGTGCCTGGTGTCATGAACTCCGTCAACACTTACTTCACTCTGACTTTCGCAACTCCCTGGTAGACTCCTCTCTGTTCATCCTTCGGTTACCCACCATAACTCTCTTTCTCCTTGTTTATGTTGACGACATCATCATTACTGGAACTCCCACCTCAGCTGTCCACAACTGCATACAATCCCTGGCTGCTCGATTCTCCATCAAAGACATGGGCTTCCTCCATTACTTTCTTGGTGTTGAAGTCCTACCGACCACCACTGGCCTGTTTCTCAATCAACGGAAATACATTGAAGATCTCCTTCTTCGGACAAACATGACTACTGCCAAACCGGTCACTACACCACTAGTGGTTTCTCCTCCATTAATTCTCCATGATGGCTCGTCTCTAACTGATCCGAAGGAATTTTGTCATGTGGTCGGAAGCCTTCAATATCTCTCCCTCACTCGCCCAGACATTGCCTATACTGTCAACAAACTATCCCAGTTCATGCACCAACCGACTACTACACACTGGCAAGCTGCAAAACGTCTACTCAGGTATCTTCGTGGCACCACAGCTCATGGCATTTCTCTTCGCAAATCGCCTGCTCAGCATCTTCATGCCTTCTCGAACGCTGACTGGGCTGGTGACAAAGATGACTATACATCCACTAGTGCTTACTTTGTCTACCTCGGTAGCAATCCCATCTCATGGAGCTCCAAGAAACAACGCACTGTTGCTCGTTCGTCCACTGAAGCAGAATACAAAGCAGTTGCCTCTACAGCAGCTAAACTACGATGGATCTCCTCTTTACTTCAAGAACTCAGTTTCTCTAATCGCCTCCCTCCGGTAATCTACTGTGATAATGTTGGGGCAATGAATCTCTGCTCCAATCCTATCTTCCACACACGAATGAAACATGTTGCCCTTGATTATCACTTCATCCGTGAACAAGTTCAACAGGGTCTTCTTCGTATCTCACATATCTCGTCATCTGATCAACTAGCTGATGCACTCACAAAACCACTTCCTCGTTCTCAATTTCAACACCTCATCAACAAGATTGGATTTATTGTACCATCGTCTATCTTGCGGGGGCATGATAAACATCACCAACCAACAAATCCAACAACTCAACAACACACAACCGCTGCAGCACTAGATTTAGAACAACAACAACAGCAGCAGTAATCCAGATTAACTATAGCAACCGCAGACCAGATCAACCACAGCAACAGCAATCTAGAACAGCAACAACAAATAGATTAGGATCAATAATAGCTAAAGGAATTCGGATTAACTCAAATCACCTACAAGATCAAAACAATAGATTTGTAACACAACATACTCAACATGTATATATATGTACAACAACAGCAAATTACGAATTAATAAAAAGAATTACTTTGTTAACTTTACACTATTCTCATCAGGTGTTACTTTAGTTATTGGACAATGAGTCTAGAATGTATAAAAAATTTTCTAAAATTGTTAGTCTGTAGCTTCTTCGATGGAATGTAGATAAGTTTCATTGCTTGAGATTAAGAGATCCGTATTTAAAACTCTTTCCTGGCCTCATGCTGATATTAATTGCATTTACTATCTTTATATTTACAAAGTTAGTCAAAGAAGGAAAGATTATTTGAAATCCACAGTTGTTTGTCAATTGAATCGATTCCTAGTACGTGCTATATATATTCTTTTTAATGTTGTGCATAAATTCACATTTTCTTAACAAATTTTAGGAATTATAAAAAAGATAAAAACAACAATAGAAAATCATTTTTATAATTGGTTTTAACCCAATTTAACCTTATGAACCGGTTTAATAAGTTAGTAATTGGGTCCAATTTTAAACCCTACTTAGGAATGTTTTAGAAATATCTAACTTGATAAAATTGGAACAAAAATCACTTGATCAATTTCTAGCTCTCGACCTTTCTTAGAGTAATGTTAGGTAGAAGAAGTAAACTTAAAAACCAAAAAATAATAATAATTAAACAAAAGATTTTTTTAGCTTCATTTGGGTTTCTTTGGCCTTAGTTGGCCTTTGGACTTATTTTAAAAGAGAGTGGACTTCTTTTATGTTAAAGATAGGTTTACGTTATAAATAACTAAGTTTGACCTAACACAAAATTAAGCTCAAAACTTACGTACTAAAAAATAAAGATTTTTATATAGACCATCAATTGTCAAAAATCAATCCATTGACTCTCAACAATGGTTCACCTAGCTAGTCCATCTCAAAAATCAGGGCAAAATTCTATATATATTAGCATTCTTCTCCTTAATTATAGCATTCAAATTATTGACAAGTTTCACAGAAATATTATTACTTTGTCATAATCAAACATCAAAATTATTCAAGAATAAGATACATCCATACTTTAAAAATCTAACTTATTTGTCCCTCTTTTCATACCTCTCTCCATATATCATCAAATTAAAGACACCTTTTTAAATCGTTCAGCATGCTCGCTGCACATGAGCAGCTAAATACAGCAAACTCTATTTGAAGATTAATATTTTTATCCGTTTCGATTTTTTCTTAAAACGTTATATATACTTTCTTACACCCTCCAATCCCTTCTTCTGTATAGATTGTTTGTCGAATAGCATAGAACTCAAGATATGGTGGTTTCAGTAACATATCAAGACGCTAAAAAAATAGGGCCATCATGAAGGGATTGTTGATAGACGATGTTAAATTTTGCATAGGAATAAAACAGTTGATTATTTAATGATTATCTTTAGTCTGTAATGCTTCCCCCTTGTATTTGCCAGTTCGTTTCCTCGAAGAAGTTCATCGCTTTTTAATAATCAGCTTTATCTATAACCATATTATGTAAGTATGGTAAATTTCATCTTTCATTATCATATCTGGATCGCAAATCCGTAATATGTTATTATCCTTTACACTAATGTATGGAAAGGGAGAATTAATTAGAAGGGAAGAAAAGTGGGGGGAAAGAATTAGAAGAGAACAGAAATAAAAGAAAAAAATTAGTGAATTTTCTTAGTTAGGTTGAGAGAAAAAGAAATGAATGAATATGATAGAAATGTTTTCCATAAATTTTTTTTAAACTGTTTAATTACTATATTATACTACAAAATGTGACAAGAATTTAAAAAATAAGATTATAGTTGGAATTTCAATAATTCTCTCTTTTAAATTATTCCAATTTGAAGGGGAAAAATTTATGGGCCAATAGGGAATTTTTTTTGTCAAAAATCCATCCTCTATCATTTTTCTTCCTTTTCTTCAAATTCACATCTTCATTCCAACTTTTTCCCTCCTAATTCTTGTCCTCATTTCCAAATATATTGCTAATGGGTTTGAAACGCATCGATCCAGTAAAATTTAGCCATGGCTCGTTTAGGGTGGAACTTGGAGTAATATAACTCATCCCTAAGTTGGAAAAAGTTAATAGATGCTCCAGAGTATTTATTAAGAACTTAAATAAAATATTTTGTCTTTTTCTATATTTATTATTTTATAAATTATGTAAAAAGTAGGGAAATTTTACCATTTAGAATTTTTCAAAAATAATATCACTTGATATCCAATAACATTTATATCAAATTAATTTTTAAGGTATACCCTACTACTAGCATAAGGTGGCCAAGAGAGAGATTGTGGTATATGAATATGTTAAAATTGATCTATTTTAGCTCATTTCTTAACCTAAGTCTATTTCACCATCCACATTCTAGAAGATATATTAAATACAATTTACAAAATTGTTAATTGAGATATTTTCATGAGATATTCTAGATGGTAATTGTAACATTTTATACAATGCATGTTGGATTAAATTAATCCATGCCATCCATTAAGGAGCAGGAAGCTTATACCACTCATTTATAGTCAAGCCAAAAACAAACAAATATACAAAAGCCTCCCCAATTCTAAATACTCTATTATATTCTATCATATTTTACTATTTTTTACTTCAATACTTTCTTAAACAAATACCATTTTCACCTTTCTATTTTAATGTAATAACCTTCCACATATCTACAAAGTCTATTGTTTTCTGCTCACTATGTTTTTTGTCCCAATCTATAAAAGACAGCTCATCAACTATGCCCAAGTGATTCTTAGGTGTTTCCAAACTTCTTCAAGTCAAGGACATAGTCGTAGCTAAAGTATTGAGAAATACCATTTCGATATTTCTATACAAATTGAGTTATGCAAAAGGGTCTCCATAATTTAGGCTTTAAATTCATTTGTTTAAAGTAATTTTCTTCTTTTTTTTCTTTTTTTTTCATATTCTTAACATTAGTCAAACATTCTAGAAAAGAGAATATGTATAAAAATGTAAAAGATTTTTCTTTTTATTTTTTTACCTTATAAGCTAATAATTGTGTTTAAAATATTTATTAACATTTTAGATCATGGAAGCTTTCCTTTTTTCCCATAGCTAAAATAATGGAAGTTCTTTATTCTTTTTTCCAACAATTTTTAAACGTCTCATGTTTCACTAACTTCAATTTCCATTATTTTAGCATATCAAGCACCCCACTTTTGTTTCTAGAATAGAAGCACCTACTAGGGGTGGTGAGCTAAGCACCAACGCTTAGCTCTCTCTTTCCTTACTTTTGTCTAACAAAAGTCAAACCATTAATGAATTTAGCTTATGCCAAATTCAATCGATGGGACTTTTTTTTTTTACTTTTTTTTTATTTTTATTGTTTATTTTCATTTTTTTTCGCAATAGTAAATACAATAATACTATTATAATATTTAATATTAATAAAATATTTTTTCACACTTTAAAAAATCTTCAAAATATAATTTATGTATTTTTTGAAAAGTAGTGATAATATAATTTTTGTGAAGTAAATCTTAATAAAGTGGAGAATTGCTTACAAAGAGCTGTTTAGAATGTTGATGTAGCATCCTAAGCAAGTCCTTGAGTAACCAATTAATAAGCGTGACCTTAGTCATAAATTGCTATGGAAGGATTAGTTACATTTCTTTATATGAGAAAACAACATGGGCATATAATGATTTTTCACTAAGAGCTAATACTTAAAAAAGGGGGAGTGGATTAGTTAACCTGCTTGTCAATTATTAGAATTAAATTTGATATATACTCAAGTTCAACTTAGAAATAGTCAAGTCAAACTTAAGAGCTACTTGCATAGTTAATCGAGCTTGAGTTGCTCAAATAGTTAGTCAAGATTGAATTTTGTAATGTTTAACTCAACTAACTCCTAAACTTAATCTAATCAAGTTTGGATACTTATATTATTATAATTACAAAAAAAAAAGAGTCAAACTTAAACAAGCTTAATCAAATCATGATCTAGCTTATTAAGTACCATTTTGAATGGAGCTTGGGTTCAATATTCTAAACTCAAGTTTTAATATTGTGCATTAAGCTAAACTTCAATATTGTTGTATCAACTCATTTTATTTATAGTTCTATTAATATCAATTGTTAGGTGTGAGATAAATGTGAAAAATTGTTATGATAAGGTCACATAGGTAGACTAAGGCTCCAACATGGCATGTAAATTACATTACAAATTAGTGTCACATATGTAATTTTGTAAAAATAGTTGTATACAATAGTAATAGCAATGTATTTCTGATAGATAAGTGGGAAGTAGTAATAAAAAAACTGAAAACAATTGTACAACGGCAAGTATAAAAAGTAAGGAATAATAGAAAAAAAAAAAGGACATCCTATATTCCTTAAAGTTCTGGCATTTTGGAGTTAGAGGCTCACTCGAAGTAACCTTATCCTCTTCTTCTTCTTGCATAAGCATACACAAAAGAAAGATTAGAGAAACCCTAAATAAAGTAAAAGAAACCCTAATTGAAAGTATCCAAAGAAAGTAAAGAAAGGAAAGAGAACATACCTTCAAGAGGAGCAAATAGTATGTTCATGAAAGGAAAAGAAATAACCTAGTTTCTTAATAATAGTTGACTAAGCCTATTCTCAATAGTTGGACCTTATGAATTTGGTGTTCTCATTCTTCATTCATGACGCTAGAGATTCTCTCTTTCAAATAAAATTACAGCGGCTCCCAAATTTGTTCTAACTAGTTGTTTTGTTTCAAGCTTAAAATCTACTATTTAAAGAGATGTTCAAATTACTAAACCTTCTTCTTTAATGTTTGTTGTATAGCTAAGTAAACAGTATGAAGTAAAATACCTAAATCAATTTTCTTTCAAAAAATCTTTACCATTTCCTTCTACGTCTCTTATTTCTAAACTAACTACTTCTTCTTTACAATTTTCTAAACCACCATCATCTTCTTTACACCCTTCTACTTCTCCTTCACTTACAAATACTTCTAAATCTATACTAATTGAGAAACAACACAAGAAATGTAAACAAAAAGAGACAAACAATTATGCTTTAAATGTGATGAAAAGTTTCACTGAAATCATATATGTAAAGCCCAATTTTTAACTCTATTATGTGGTGAAAGAAAGGATGCAAACAAGAAAATTAATGAGTAAATGGACTTACTTGTGATGGAATATGAGCGGAATATGAATGATAATGTTGATAAATATGTAGCAATTAGCTATTTGCCCTAGCTTGTGCTATAGCTCCTTATACTATTTGTTTCTAAGGCATGATTAATAATAGTGAAGTTTCTATCATAGTAGATTTAGGTAGCACTCATAATTTTGTGCAAATCAAATTGGTCAAATACTTGGGATTAACCATTCTTTCTCCTCCTGGTTTTCAAGTAATGATTTGTAATGGCAACAAATTAGTTTGTGTAAGGTAGTGTGTGAAAGTTCTATTATATGAGCAAGGGGTTAAATGTTGTGAAACTTTTTTATGTAATTTTGATGCAAGGGGCAAAGGTATTATTAAAAGTGCAATGGTTGTAAGTTTAAGACCCATTACTATTGATTGCATTTAACTTCAAATGCAATTTATGAGGAATGGTGTTGCTATTACTTTGCATGTAATAAGATTGGTGAAAGAAGTCAAATTTCACATCATCAGTTTTAATGCCTTGTTCAAACGAATGTGATAGCCTCATATTATCACATGGTGGCTCAGGAAGTGAGCAATTGTACATCTAAAGGGGAAACTGCCAGCAATCCTACATTATCACAATTATTGGGTAGATTCCATCATGTTTTTGAGACACCCTCATCCTTACCACCACTTTGAAACATTTAACATCGCATTCATTTAATCAATGGGACTTCCCCTATTAATGTAAATCCATACCAACATCCTCATTTTCAAAGAACTAAAAAAAAAAAAGAAAAGAGATTGAGAAACAAGTTCAAGACATGTTGTCTTTAGGGATTATTTAACCTAGCAATAGTCTATTTTCATCACTAATTTTGTTGGTGAAGAAAAAAGATGGTAGTTGGCCTTTTTGTGTTGATTATTAGACCCTTAATTAAGTAAAAGTGAAGGATGAGTTTCCTATACTCACTATTGATGAACTTTTAGAAGAATTGTTAAGGGCATGTGTTTTTTCTAAGCTTGACTTATGATATGGATATCTCCAGATCAAAATACATGGAGACAACGTGGAAAAGACTATGTTTTGCACACATGAGGGTCATTATGAATTCTTGACCATGCCTTTTGAGCTTAGTAATTCCTCAACTACTTTCCAAGCTACAATGAACAAGATATTCAAGCTATTTCTTAGGAAGTTTGTCATTGTTTTCTTTAATGACATCTTAGTTTATAGTAAAACTATGGATTTACATATAGAGCATCTTATAAGGGTGTTACAAGTTCTAGCTAATAACTTTATTTATTTATTTATTTATTTTGGAAGGAAAGTCAATTCTTGTTAAGACGTGACTCTATTAATTATCTTAGTCACATTGTTTAGAAAGATAAGGTATGGCCGAATCTAGTTAAGGTGGAGGTTGTCAACAATTGACCTTTGCCCACTAATTTGAAACTATTTTAGGCATTTTTAGGTCTTTCAAGATACTATCATCTCTTTGTTAAAGGGTATGCTCATATTGCATCACCTTTAACTAACTTACTAAAGAAAGACAACTTTGAGTGGACAAAGAGAGCTACTATTGCTTTTAATCAGTTAAAGACCATTGATTTCAACCCTTATATTAGTTTTACTAGACTTTTCTAAGTAATTTATCATTGAGATAGATGCTTTTAGTGTGGGGATAGGTGTTGTTACTATCTAAAAGAGTCTTCCAGTTGCTTTTTTTTTTTTAGTGAAAAGTTACCTAAATATTTATGTAAAGCCTCAATTTATGTGCAAGAACCACATGCAACAATAGAATCAATTTGCAAGAGGAGACAATATCTTTTGGGTGCTCATGTTATGATTTAAACTAATCATAACAATATTAAGGGGCTATTAAATCAAGTTATTCATACTCTCAAACAACAAAAATATTTTACTAAACTCCTTAGCTACAATTACTCTATTTTATACAAGAGTTAAAGAGACAATGTGGTAGCTAATGCACTTTCAAGGCAACATGAGAATGATTCCACTTATTTTGGCATTTTGACTTTGAGTTTTTCCCTAGTTGGGTGTAGGAAGGTATGCAAACACAAGTTGACTAATATGTTCACTCTTATCAAGAACACCAACATATTAAGCATTTGACTAGAGCTCCAACTAGTTTATTAGCCTCTTTATTAGTCCTAGAAAGAGTGTAGGAAGATATTAGTATGGATTTCATCACATGTTTACCTAAATCTCAAGGGTATACTATGATATTTGTGGTTAATAGGCTGTCCAAATGTTACTGTCTTAGTGCAATGGGACTGTCCAAATGCTACCGTCTTAGTGCAATGGAAACACATTTCACAACCTCAAAGGTTGCTTCATTTTTTTTACACATGGTTGTCAAATTACATGGGTTTCCTATGATAATTGTTTTCAATAGGGGTCCTATGTTTTTTTAGTTGTTTTTAGAAGAATTTGTTTCCACGTAATGGGACTTATTTAGCTCACAATATTGCTCATCATCCTTAGTCAAATGGGCAAACTGAGGTGCTAGATCGAACTATTTAACATTACATATGAAGCTATATAATGAAGCATCCAAAGGATTGGATAAAGATTTTACCATGGGCTAAGTTAGCTTATAACACATATTTTCATGAGGATGCCAACATGATTCCATTTGAGATTGTCTATAGAAGATTACTTCCTACTATTTCTTCATATGTTAGAGGTACTTCCAAGATTGATGTTATGGAAATTAAGTGTGAGCTAGAGATGAAGTTTTGCAACTATTAAGGAATAGGTTACCAATTGCTTAGTAACAGATGAAGACTTTTGTTGACAAGCATAGGACAAATATCAAATTTCAACCAAGTGACATGGTTTTTTTGTCAAGTTATAACCTTGAAAGCAATTTTTTTTTTTTTGGTCACAAATGGGGTTTCATAAATTGTCTAAACAATTTTATAGACCTTATAAGGTGTTATAGAAGGTAAACTCCTATGCTTGTGAAGTAGGGTTACCAGATTATAGTAAGACTCACAATGTCTTTCATGTCTTGATAATTTTTTAATCTGGATTTACCAAAACCCAAATTTCATGTCAAACTTAGATAATACCTCAGCACTATGTATTCTACTAAGCAAGTCTTTCTTATTATAGATATCGAATACCTAATCCATTTTAATATATTATTGAGAAGCTTATAGTTAATAACTCCAAGGTGATTTGGACTTGCAAATTAACCTTTTAGTTAACAAATCATTAATTTCATTTTGGCAATGTCTTAAGACATCACTATTCATTTGCGAAGGTATAGCTTTCGTTGGGATATTTTTCTCATTAAAATTATCTTTATAAGGTAATTTCACTACATGAGTTTCCTATCCCAAAATGCATTGGGTAAGGTCGAACAAATTGTTCTTCTAATTTTATTTTCTAATTTGGAAATTTTTTTCTTTCATTAGACTCCTAGTGATTTAGACTTCAATCTTGTGAAGGACCAAGTCATCACATAAGAATGATAATTGTCTTTCTTTACATTGAATTAAACAATTTATCTCAGAAATTGAGTTCTGTTTGAGTTCATTAATCATTTTAATCAATGGCTTTGGGATAAAATTAAAATAGATTTTCTTCTTGACGTAATTTGTCTTAATGCCTTCATTGTTAACCCTAAAAGGTTGAATAAGATTAATTAAAGGGGTTCCTAATATGACTTTCTGCTTTAAATTCTTTACAAGAATAAAAACAATTTTATAGAAAACATTATCTTTTATTATCTTAGCATTAGATAACTTAAAATCAATACGTAATTTATTACTAGAACTTAGAGAATGGGTTGTTTTTTCAAAATATTTTGTAGGAATTAACCTTTCTTTAATGCAATTCAAATCTGCACCAATATCAAATAATACAGTGGTTTCTAGGATAAACTCATTGTTAATCATAATTGTTACATTAATTATCCATTTCCTAATAGTTACTTCTACTAGTTGTATTAAATATTCTGAGTTAATTGAATCATTATTAGAATTATCTTTAATAGAATTCTCATGTTCAGAATCATTTGAATACTTATTATTAAACATTTTTTGTTTAATTTCAAAAAATTCATTTTGCAATTTGTTATGCATTAATTTTAATTTTTTGATTTCTTGTTTTTGGATTTTAATTTCATTATGGAGATCATTTCTCAATATGTTGAGAATATCGTTAAGATTATATGATAGGTTATTTGTAATTGAAGTAGTTGGCCTAATATTTTCCAACCATTTCAATTTTTCATTATTGTTAGGCATTTGATCTGACTTAAGAAGAAATTCTTCTAAATCCTTAGTTAGAACATTCAATTCATTATTGGAAGATGATGATGATTCAATGTCATTGACTTGAATCCCATCTTCTTTAGAAGATGAAATATTATTGAAAGAATATCCTTCTTCTACAAATATTTACAGAATATCTTTTATAACATTTTCATCTAAATTTAATTCATTAAGATTTTTGCCAATCCTACATTTATCAGCAATATGACCTATTTTTGTACATTTATAACATCTTAATCTCTTCTAAGACTTACTCTCTTTTTTTTTTTTTTTTGGAAGGTTCTTTATTAAATTTTTTAGAGAAATTTTTCTTTTTTCTTTTAAAGTTCCTCTTAGGTTTTTTAGAACATTATGAACATTTTCTAGAATTTTCATAAACAAAGGATGAATTATATTAAGAATAGAAATCACCAAGGTTTTGTTTCTTCATTTTCTTTTCATTCTTAAGTTACTTCTACAACTTAATTGTGGTGTATAAATGGGTTCCTATCTTATAAACATAGGAAGTTAATTCTCTATAAGATAGAGCATTATAAGGAATTTCTCTATTGAATTCCTCTCTGATTCATTGCGGGCCATTGGATGTGAGTTCGATGATATTCCCAATTTGATCAATAGTATAAGTTATTTGGCATCCTGTAAAAACTAATCATTGTACCTGCTACAATGCAATTCAAACATTATTAGATAAGGAAATAAACACATGTGAGTAATTTGGATCATACATCCAAATCAGGTTTCCTGACTATTGGGATCGCATGGTAGATTCCCATCAATAGGATGAGATAATGTTTCACAATTTCACAATTTTTGCTGGTGGAAAATACTTTGCAAGGAATTTCTCTACCATCTAGTTCTATGTAGTGATTAAATCCCTAGGAAGAGAATTCAACCATTATCTAGCTCTATTTCTTAAAGAAAAGGGAAAAGTCATAACCTGATGGTGTTGTTTGTGGCCCCATTGATTTTAAAGGTGTCATAAATTTCCAAAAAGCTTGCAATGTATGTGTTTGGATCTTTATCTTGCAGCTCATCAAATTGAATGAATTGTTAGACCATCTATATAATGTTAGGTTTGGTTTCAAAGTTATCGGCTACAATTGTAGGCATAACAATATTTGAATTAGCTCCTGTAAGTGATGGCCTTACATAATCAAACATTGTTCTCTCATCTTGTTTGTTAGTCATGTTGACTAATTGGTTATCATTAGAGTTTTGAGCTAAAACTTAATATCTTTGACTTGCTTTATTGCATCCTCTTTGCATAAAAAATAGAAGGAAATCATAAACTATGGAAAATAGAGACTAATGAAAAGTAAGCAATAAAAGAAATAATGATTAGATTAACAAGATACAAGTGTTCTTAATATCTTAATCCTTAGCAACAATGCAAAAAACTTGGTATTAGTTTATCATACTACTTTAGATTTATAGGCAAGTACACTTATTAATTCTATAGTACTATGATATAAATAACAAGTGTCGATCCCATAAGGATTACGATTATTGGTAACTACCTCTTTTTATCTAATCTAAAAAAATTAAGTGGAGTGAGAAATCATGTGATGAGTAAACCAAAAAAAAAAAAAAAACAACAATCATTGAAAGTGTACTCAGATATTGAATTTTCCTATAACTATTAATATAATTAACTAATTGTTATTTAATTTTATTATTATATTCTTGGACTATAAAAATTTCTAAATTAAACTAGCAACTCTCTTGAGCCTACTAATTCATAATTCTATATTGATTAATTGCAAACTCTTTTTAATTAAAATCCTTAAAATCGCATTATATTCAATCTATGAACTCTACCATTAGATTTGACTATAATTTGGAAGATTTACATCATTCTATCTCTATGATTATATGCAACCCCTTTAAATCATACTAGATCTATTTTAATATAGGCTCATTTGATCTCTATATAAGAAATTGGACTACAATTAATGCACCAGCAATATTAAATTAAGAACAATGAAAAGCACATAATTGGATCACAAGAATACCAAATAATTAATTGAATAACAAATTAGAAAATTACATATTCATTTTAGGGTTTATCATAATTGAGTAATAGATAAAATTTAAGCTAACATATTTAATCGAAAGGTGATAATATGAAAAGAGTGCATAAAGAAAAACATTAATAAAACAATAATATTGAAATCTATCACTACAATAATATTGAAATCTATCACTATGCTACTATCAATCTAAAACTCCCCTCTCTGCAAGAAATTCATACTCCTTATATAGCCATTAATTACTCCCCTTCTAGGAAAGTTACAGTTTCCTAGATTAATCTTAAGAGTTTTCATAAATTAGGAAATATTATTTTAATAGACAATAATGAATTCTCTGGATTTTAGGAAACTTGGCTACTTTTGAAAGGAAATCAAATCTGCATGGTGAATTGCACTTTTGGGAAATGAAATTGAGCTTAGAAATCAAATTTGGGAAGTTGAATTTTGACTTGACACGATCATATCATGGTCATGCTATTACCTATGTACCATTCTGTTTCAAAGATATTCAAAGATTCCCTTTGACACACCCTTTGACACGAGTGTGTTCTTGCTCGTGTACTTTTATACGGTTGCTTGCATAGCTAATTCAAAATGATTTGCCTTGTCTTGTTCTACATATCCTTAGACACAGTTGTGCTCTTCACTGCATCATACTATCTAATATTGTAAAATTAATATTTTTGCTTTAAATTTCACGTAATTCTTCTATTAAATCATAAATTATATTTTAAAGCTCCGAAATCAAGATAAATAATGATTAAGTGCAATATTCAACCAAAATGTAAAAGAATTAAACAAAATGTTATAAATAATAAGTATTATAAAATACTTATCATGCATAATATGAATGACTTTAGTCTTTAGTTTGTTTCTACACGTGACTATTAGTTTTGACAATCGTCCAATTTAAAATGATGTAACAAACACTTAAGAGGGAAAAATAGTTACATTGTAAAGAACCAATCATATAAATACAAGAAAGAGAAAAGGAAAAGGGTATTCACCCCCTTGAAATATTTGTGTGCTATCTTGCAAAAATTCACGAATTGATTAGGTTAAAGTGTTTTTCATGATTGATTGCTTTAAAACAAAGAGGAAATCATGAGTTAGGGTTTAAGAGGACTTAATTGATGAGAAGAGAGGCAGAAAGGACTAAAGTAATCTACTAGGGTTTTTTTTCTTTACTAGAAGATTTAGGCTTTGGGCTTTGGTTGTTTTATAAGCCTAACATGATCAGTGGGGGGATCATCTTGTCCGCTAAAAGTAAAGTCGTTGGCACTCAAAGATCGGCAAATCTTGCAACAAATAGAGAGTTAGATACATTTTAGATCTAAAAGATTTACTAAAAAAATAGTAACACAATAATTTATATAATTAGACTAATAGAAATAAATCAAATCTAGTTTGATCCATCTTAACAATAAACTGAAAGGATGGGGTTTGACTCTCTCGCTCTTAATCTTTTTCTTCTCTTTACATGGACAATTTTATGATGCAACTATTAAAAATGAATATATAATATAATCACTTTTACTATTAATGGCGCTTGTTTTATTTTTTGAAGTAATTCACTGTTAAAAAAATGTGGGCATGATTGCTAAAATCGTGATTTTATTTAGAATTAAATTGTATAGATTTATTAAAATCATATAAAATTGATAGAATCGTACATCTAAACTTATAATTATATCAAAATTTATACTTAAATAATTTTTTTTTCTATTTTGATTATGAAAAATTTTATAAAATTATAAACTTATAAAATTATATAATTAACTCGTGATTTTAATAATTATGATTGTAGGTAGCTTTGGCAATTTATTATAATTAAAAAAATAATTATAAATATAATTAATTTTACTATTTTAGGTCTTAGATCCGGAGAAACCGTATAATTATTCCCAAATATAAAGCAAGACAGAGGTACAGCATTCACGTCCCACGTGATAAGAAAGCCGAATATTTCCGAGTCCATGTCTGAGATACAGGGGCCGGCGGCAACGGTGCACTAAATTAATTGGACTTCCAGTAGTCTTGTCCTGACCTTTACTATTATATTATATTACCCTTTGAGGCAATCGTCAAACATCCAAGGTTGAGCACCGGCTCAGCATTAGCCTTCTCTACTTAGCTGTTTACTTTTCTCCCCTTTCATTTCGAAGTCCGTAGAGATTTCAAAACATCTTCAAACTTCAACTCTTGATCGTGATATTTGTCTAGTGCTTTGAGAGGGATTTTTTTTTTAAATGTCACTGTCAGCCATTTCTATCCATTCTGTTGTCGTGATGCCGGTCTTCCTGTGTTTCATCGTGCTAGTTTGTTTCGCATTTACCTTCGCCTCTGGAGCCACAGACTTACCCGACTATGAAGGTAATCTTTATTATTTGGTTGATTAACCAGTTTAATCGATTATTTAACCTTGAAATCAATTTATTAAATTTTAATAGCTGCTTTTGACATTCAAAATGATTAGCCGAGCTGTCTGGTGAACTGGAATGCGTTAGTGCCTCGACTGATGACAGTTCCTGAAAGAAGAATTATTCGGCTGTTATCGAACTAAAGCTGTGTTACAATTTCGTTAGTCTATTTTTTTTTTTTAAATTATACTATAAAAGATATTTTAAAATCGAGTGGCGAAATCTGAAATGTTTTCAGCTGCTGAATTGAGAAACTTGTACATAAAAAAGTTTTCATGTTCTAATTTAGCCGTGTCCTTCTGATTTCTTTATTGTATAGTGCAAGCTTTGAGGGACATAGCTAACACACTGAAGAAGACGACGGGTTGGGATTTCAATGCGGATCCGTGCAAGGATTGGGGTACCGACAGAGAGAACAACGCCGTCGCCTGCGACGACTCTATCTCCGGCGACAACGTCACGCACGTGGTTGCCATGTAATGTCCCTCTTCTCTCTTTCCCTTTTGATCTAAATGAAGTCTAACCTTATTGATAAGATAATACAAGTGATGTTGTACTGTATTGGTACGGCTAAAAATGTTATTTGTTATATTTTATATATTATTATTATTATTGTTATTATTATTTCCCCGCTTTTAAGCTAAAATTGGCTATTCGAAAGCTTAAGTGAGGGTTTGATTTAATATGTAGTTCTTTTTAACCTCCATCGAGTTTCTCTAGCATAAATGTTAGGGAAATACTAAGGGATGTTCTGATACTTGTTGTTAACCTAAATGGAAAAACTTTTTGTGATTTCATGAATTTGTTTTCCTATAATGTATATAAATAATATCAGAAAAATTAAAATTTTTCCCTAATGTGTATTATCTCCATGTTAATGCTATTTATGTGCCAGAAAACAAATTTGACAACCAGTACCATTTCCTTTGTATAAATGTTTCACATTTATACGGGATATTGTGTATTTTAAATGAATCATGGATATAGATTTTTTTTTTCAACTATTATATGTATTACAACTTTTGGAAAGTAGAATTAAATCTGTTCTATCCCATCTAGAAGCCAGTATTCCTATCAACAACAGCTTGGCAAGATAAAAGGGTTTCGGGGGTGGGGGGCGGGGAGGGGGAGGGGGGAGAAGGAGAGAAAGAAATAGCCAAGGGTAAGTATATAATATAATACGATAAATTTCTACATTGGAAGGCGTGAAGGTCAAATTGCAAGGTCAGAATATTAAACTTGTTTCTAAGCAAGATGTGGTTTTAAGAATAAATAGTCCATCTGACCCTTTTGTTAGCTTCAATTTGATCTAGATTATTGGTTACGCAACACGATATACTAGCAATGCATCACATATTTTTATTCTAATAATTTAGAAAATGTAACGAATGCTTATGTCTTTATTAAGTAATCAAAGAATGAATTTTTATTTTTCAAGACCGTTAGTGTGTGTTTAGTGCACCGTCAAAGGGACCTCATATTTAAAATGCCACCAGGCTTGGCTTAGATATTTAGGACATGATTTTCTGAGGCCCGGATTATTTGAAGGAAAATATCCATCTCTTTTTTGGTAGAACTGCAAAGCTTTCCCTTTGGTGGGGTTTTTTCCTTGGTATGGGGGTCCATTCAAGTCTATGTTAAATTTTTCCAAATGACCTGTTTCCATAAAGAAATTCGGAAAAGTGTGGCAATCCACCTTAAAGCTTAATGGCTAAGAGATATGAAGAAACTCATCTCTGTTGAGTGGTATTCAGCTCAATTCAATTCCTATTGGCATATATGGTAGGTTCGTTCTACAACCACGTAAAAGTTAGGTTAGTATCTTGAATAAAGCCCATCAAGTGGTCTATTCAATTAAATACGAATGAAATGATGGTGCAGAGATTCAAACTCTTCATATGATATCTTGATGATACGTGATGATGTGATGTCGATTTATTAATTAATGATCAATACTTAAAATATAAATAGTAGATTAGATATTACATTATTGATTCTTGTACAGCTGTGTTAATCTGTATTACATTGAAGTCATAGACTAATTAAACATCTTGAATTAGAAAATGCAATGTTTAGACTGTAGACAATAACTGTATATAAGATCATTGTTAGAGAAAAGAATTCACAGCTGTTTGTTTGAACATAAACTGTGAAGTACAGAGTGATAAAGCGTCAGTCTCTCCCGGGCACTCTCCCAACAGAGCTGGTTCGACTTCCATACCTGCAAGAATTGTATGTATTCCATTGTTTTGTCTAGAAACATTTCTAATTCTGAAATCTCGCACTCTTGTTTCATTGCATATACTAAACTTAGAGTGATTTTTGATGTAGTGATGTTACTGGTAACTATCTTAATGGCACAGTCCCAAGGGAATGGGGTTCCATGGCTCATCTTGAGAAGCTGTACTATTCTCTGCCTCTCTTACGTTGATTTATGAAAAGAGAAACAATTTAAGGTGCTTTTGTTGCAGGGAAAATAATTTTCTAATTTCTTTTTATGATCATAACATTTTTAGGATCTTTTTACCGACATAACATTAGGAGTTTTAAGGTTTTTTCAGTTACATGACATATGTTTTGTCATGCGTCACCTGTATAATCTGTTTAAACTCTAAGCTGAAACTTAACTCGCCGATAACTTAGCACATGATGTGCACTTATGTGAACAAAATGCTAAAATCATCGTTAAATTTCCATTTAGACTAATAGTTATTGACTTGAAAAACGATAAAGCTATAACAATACCTTGGAAATTAAGGTACTTCTATGTTATTTTACATCCTAAATACATGATGCCGCGAGTGCACTGGTTTGTCTTGGGGTATTAGGCACTGCATAATTAAAGCTAATGAAAAGTAAATAATGTTAGGATTGATGATTAGTGGGGTGTATAAGTGATGCCAAAGAAGACGCAAATTATGTTTTCTGTAGATCAAATGCACCCTGCTTTCTTTAGACTTTGACTAACATAAAGAATTGTGCTAAACATTTGATAGTCTCATTCTAATTGCTATTTCTTCTTGTTGAGGCAGTTCTGTGATGGAAAATCGATTAACTGGTCTGATCCCAAAGGAGATTGGAAATATATCTACTCTCCAAAGCTTGTGAGTCAACATTAATGACTCATTTGAAGTAATTGCTCTTTAGAAATTTTGCCTCATAATATGTCAAATTAATCCTTAATTTGCAGTGTTGTTGAAAGCAACCAGCTTTCTGGAGATCTTCCATCAGAATTGGGCAATCTAACTCAACTACAAAGACTGTGAGAACCTTTCTACCGCAGTTTCGATATAATAGGGAAGAAGATTTGAATACTGAAGCAATGATTAGTTTGCTTTGATACATGTGATTTTATTGATATAGGTTTCTCAACACAAATAAGTTTACTGGGGAACTGCCTGCATCGTTTGCAAAACTGACAAACCTAACTGACTTGTTAGTTCTTGATTTTCTATGAATTTCTTATTTCTTTGTTATTTATATTGGTTTATCTATATATACTACATTGTGATCAAAACATGTTTCAGATGGCTTAGTGATAACCGATTCAATGGGACAATACCTGCTTTCATCCAGAATTTAACGAATCTCAACAGACTGTGAGACCTTTTTTTGCTTTCTCTTTATATAAAAGTGTGCTAAATTATCCCTGTTTGAGTTGACATGCAATTATTTTGACAGAGTGATACAGGGAAGTGGCCTGCGAGGGCCAATTCCTCCTGGAATTGCAGCTCTGCAGAACCTGATTGAATTGTTAGTATAGACTCATTTAGTTTTCATTAATGTCAATTAAGTTTCTTCCATGACAGTTTTTTTAATGAGTTAAGCACATGTAAAGAAATTACAAGAAGAAATTTAAATATTTTGTTGCACTAGTCATGAAATAGATAATCATGTATATTTCCTTCTCAGATACTCTTAACAAGTGCTTGAAGAATACTCATTAACAAATCCTAGTTAAGTTTTATCCAAAATATTTCTAATACAATTCAACTCTCAGGAGAATTAGTGACCTGGGTGGAGAGGAAGCAGAGTTTCCACAAATTGGCAACAATATTAACATGACAACAATGTCAGGAAGAGACAAATGCTTGCCCTTAATTATTAGTCAAATTAATCATGCCATTTATGCCAATTTGATAGATGAATCATTGCAGGATCCTAAGAAATTGCAGCCTTATCGGAGAGGTTCCTGATTTTCTGGGGACAATGACAAACTTGCGAACCTTGTCAGTGAGCAATGCATCTTTCTCCTTGTTTTCTGTATTTTAAGCTAGTGTATTGACTGAGATTTGATCTTCCTGACATCTAATAGAGTAACTTAAAAAATTTTAGCAGAATGTAGCTTCATTAATTTATCTTTATGCTTATATTGATGGATCTTTTCTTTTCTGTTCTTAGTTTATAACGAAGGATTGAAAGTGTTAATAACCAGTATTAGGACCTGGATCAACAAAAATAATAATGTTAAATGTCAATCAAGTTGAAAAATAAGTTGCTCATAGGATGAGACTGAATGCAGTAATGAACATGACAACTATAGAAGCAAAGTGACATTTAAGTTATTTTAATGAGTGGGACTAGCTAAACACATTTATGTCATTGCCATATATCCATCATGCTATTCAATCTGTTCAATGTTGAGATCACACAATGTTTTGGTTTTCCCTTCTTTCATCGACTAGCATCCCTGAGTATTTGCAAATTCAGGCAACACAGAGATTGTTCTTTTGGCTGCTAGTTGCTGCCATCTATCTACTGATAGTCCAATAATTTTCTCTTTGATGTTGAGCTTATTCATTTAGTTTTCTAATTTATAAATAAACATCACAATGTGTTCTTTTTGTGATAGATGTTTGCATCGTCTTTCTTTTGGTTGGGAGTTATTTTGATGCTGATTAATGTCCAGTTCTTATTTTTGGAGGCTGCCTACTAGTGCTGAACCTATATTCCTCAAGTGGTCATAATTAAGAAGAGTATTGTCTTACTTATTTTTACCTGTACCTATTTTTATACCTTCCATCCATATACATTACAGTCGAATTCTACTCCTGTATCTTCCTCTGTGTTTATGTAAGCAAAAAGGAGAACTTAGGTAATAAGCGAACAAAAAAAAAGAAAAAAAAAAAAAAGAAGCATGCTAGATTTTCTTTTTTTCTTTTCTTTGTTTTATTTTATTTTTTATCTTTTTTATTATGTCTATACCAAATTCTAGCATGTTTGGTCAGTTCCTTGATTAGGTTTGAAGATGTATACTTAACAAAACATTTGCAAGATGTCTTCATAATGAATTGGGTTTGTGATAGCTTTGGTCTTTTGATGTGCCTGGATAATCCATACACATGAACACAATCCAATAGGAGAATTCAATAAGACAAAATCTCTAAATTGGCATGAACACAATCTCAATGGTGTGAACTCAAATTAGATGTATTACAAAGGAATTCCAATACCAATCAAATTACATATAAAATGCAATTTCAATATCTAAAATTGGTTTGTAATCCTAGCAATATGAACCATAAATTGATGTGAAACAACAAATAGAAAAATCAACCAATTATCACTAGATATTAAACACTAGCAATAAAAGGATGCAACTTAGAAGATATTAATATTACTTACAAGAAATTCCAAGCCAAACTCACCACAATTTTCTAGAAATTGATAACAGTGGATGCTTAGCAAGAGGGACTTTCTCTCTCATAACAACAAAAGTGTTTGTTCTTCAATTTGACAAAAGCTCCCTAAAGACCTTAGTTAACAAGTATTTATACTTACTCTAATTAGGTAAAATATACTAAAAAATTACAAAGTTGCCATTTAAGTGGTTGGTTCCTTAATCACAAATTATAAGTACAAAATAAAAATGACTGATTCCCATAAGTAACAATTACATATACAAATGGTCTTCAAGTAGCCGATTATTCGATTCAAGTGAACAATTTGTTGGATAAATTCTTCTTTGGTTTATGTTGACCCATGAATGACCCGCAAGTTGAACTTTAGCAAGTTTATCGATCACTCTATAAAAACCCATAAGTATATTTACTGGAATACATAACCAATAACTAATGGAAAAGAAATTAGTATACAAATATTTTTGGGATCAATTTGTTCAAAGAGGACCCTCATTACCAAATTTTGTAACTCTTTGGCTCTTGTCCTAGTGATAAGTCCTGTAGGATTTTGATTCCTATTATCTCCTCGAGCCTTAAGAAAATTTATCCTCAAATCTGATAGGTCAAATGCAGTAGAGACTCTGTATCCTCTTAGCATGTTATCTGTGAAAATATCATAGTAGTTTCCCCATACTTGAGATACCATAGGGTGTAGTTGCACTTGTCCCTCCATCTCTAGAATATATCTCATCTGCAATACATACAAGAGTCTATCATCTGTTATGACCTCTCCTAACTCAAACTACCCCACCGATAATGTTTTCTTTTTTCCTATTTCATTAGTATGTCTTTAAACCTTTTGGCCCTTTGGTGGTTTATTCATTTGCCCCTGAACCTTTCGGACCTCTGATGGTTGACACATTTGCTTTTAAATTGCTTGGTTCTCTAAAGGTTGACTCATCTGACTATGAATCTCAGGAACCTCTAATGGTTGACTTATCTGTCTTTGCACCTCTTAGACTTTTGATGGTAACATAGGGTTCAATATTATACGTTTACCATCCTGTTAGAACATATAAGTATTTTTATAGCCATCATGTAGAACCTTTTTATCATACAACCACGGCTTACCAAGCAATATATGGGATGCACACATAGGAAGAATATCACATTCAATCTCATCATAGTATTTATCCCCTATACTGAAAGGTACCTTACCCTTTGGGTCACATGGAGACTCCCCTGCTCACTCAACTAATGTAATATGTAAGGTTCTAGATGTAGGGTAGTTACAAGTTGTAATTTAGATATTAATGAGGCAGCTACAACATTAGTACAACTACCACCATCAATAATAATAATACATAAATTACCTTGCACCCTACAAGAAGTGTGAAATAAATTCTCTTTGCCCATCATCAATGGTTGGAAAAGAAGTCAAGGCTTAGTGTAGTACATTAGTAGACAAATACAAATCATTTGACATGGTTACTTACTAATTTTAACAAGCCAACAACACACTTCACTATACACCACGTCACAACCAACACACCTCAACCTTACACCACACTTACACTCACGGTGCAATACACACAATAGCACTTCCATGGTCCTCACACACCCATTGTGCACTACACAACCAAATGCAACACATACCTCTACAACAACTTCACACACACTCTCCCACAATCACGCAACACACACTTCAACACCTACGGTTCACTTTACTTTACACCACATCACACACACGTCCATTACAACAACACTCTAATGCTACACAACAACCACTACAAAAGAAAAAAAAAACAAAACTTCACTTAACTTCACACACTTCTACACTTTAATTATGGCAACAACAAACTGAAGCATTAATTAAACACTTCCAAATAGTAGGTTAATGAATTCAACTAAGCAAGTGTTTAAGCAATCAATACATAATAACTTCCATACTTTAATATTTGTTTTGAAATTCAAATTTTAGACCACTATGATTTCTTTTCTACTCATGCTACAAACATACACCTATTTCCATGTGCAGCACTTTCTTTACACAACACAACTCCACAACAATTTACAACTTTTTTCACTACACACTCACACCACCACACATATAACACAAACACGGTACAATTCACTTTCAAACCTTAACATCACTTTACGTGCAGCACTTTCTTACCTCAACACACACAACACCACACATGCAACACCCCTTTACTACGTAACTCCACTTCGACATACACACAACACAATCACTATACCACATGGCAACAAATTCAAAAACACTCTTAATGTAACCTTCTCCACAAATGGTAAGAGACAAATTTAAATTCAAATAATACTCAATCAATGCTACTCAATAAATTGCTTTAAACTTAAAGAAGGTGTTTGAATTTCAAATATTTTCCTTATCTGCACAAGGCAAATTTGGAATTTACAAATGACAAATGCAATTTCTGAAAATTACCAACACACAATTCACTTTTCTTGTTTCAAATTTACACTTTCCGAATGATCACCAAGGATACTTTTTACTCACGGCAAACTCAAGGAAGGCAAGCTACCACAAGTTTTCCACGTCTACTTCAATCAATAACAACAAGAATGCAATAGATTGCACAAGCACTACTACAATTCAATTCAACAATTTCAGATCAAGAATCAACTTCAAGAACCCTAATTACCAAATGATGATCACGCAAATCCCTTCCTCAATTCCTATACTTTGATACTAAATTATAATGTGCTTAAAAGTGCAAGCACATATACACAATAGCAATTGTAGAATCAATGAAACAAATCCACAAAATGGACTCACAAATGGCATGATGCCTAGTGTAATACAACCTAAATTGCGTGAATCAATTTATAAGCAACACAAAGGATAATTTGGTATCGGAGCATAGGAATTGAGGAAGGGATTTGTGTGATCATCATTTGACAATTAAGGTTTTGGAAGTGATTCTTGATCTGAAATTGTTGAAGTAATTTGAAGTAGTGCTTGTGGAGTTTATTTCATTCTTCTTGTTGTTGATTGAAGTAGACGTGGAAAACTTGTGATAGCTTGTGTTCCTTGAGTTTGCCGTGAGTAAGAAGTGGAGATCTTGTAGTAGTCCCTTTGTTCTTGAACTTGCCGTGAAGAAAAGGGAAGTAGAAGAGCAATTTGTTTCATGCAAATTAGGGTCACATGGCAATAGGAATCACCCCATATTTGTGGATTTGTTTAGTTGATTCTTCAATTGCAATATTGTGCTTATAATTGGAATTTTAGGCACATCATCTTTAAAGTATAGCATTTAGCTTCTCAGGTGTTTTCTTTCTGTATGCCTCTCTCAGTTTTTTCTCCCCTTTTAACAGAAGATAGAAAATTATACACTGAATCCCCACTGGAGAAAATCTTCTCATTTATTTTGTATTTTTCTTGCAGGGACATTAGCTTCAATAAACTAAGTGGACAACTCTCCAGCACCTTTGACAGTTTAACATCAGTCAGTTTTATGTAAGCGTTATGATGTTTCAGTACATCACTTTGCAGTAATCACAAGGTTTATGTTGTCTCAATATCTCAATCCACGAGAACAAAACAAAAGTGATCATTCTTCCTATATTACAGATCGACATAACCTTAGTCACTTGAGATAGCTACACTGGTTACAGCTTTAGTCTCCAATGTAACTTAAGATAGTTTCACCAGTTATGCCTCAACTTTGCAAAAACTGTTTCAAAGAAACTATACAGTATATGGGCTTGGTATAGTTTATTGCTTTTGGTAGTTTGTCTGTAAATAGACTTAGACTTTTCATCCTTTTAAAAGATAAGAGAAAAGATAGAAAATGAATAGAATAATACATTTTTATCAAACTATTTTGATCTCAAGCAGAGATACTAAGTTCATTTGTAGTGTAATCAGTGAATTTGTCACATATGAACCACTGTCATAGAAAGCAATTCTTTTTTTTTTTTAAAAAAAAAATGTCCATTGGTTAGAAAAAATTGCAAGAACTTTGTGTCTTATCCAGCTTGTGACTCCATTTATCTAAGGCATCATTAGGTTTATTACATAGAATATAGGACAGGAATCTATGCTATCTGATTTACTAATGTTTTAATGAGACTTTTCTTAAGGGTGATAATTCAAAAATGATAGTTCATGGCTGTTGAATTCTTGTAATTCTAATAACAAGTGGAGGAAAGAAATCAACTTATTAAGGATTTGGAAGCCATTGGTTCGTATTCTCTTCTTAGTCATCTTTTTGATTCTGATTCAATGGAGTCCTATTCCATGGAATAAACCAAAAGAAAATCCTAATAGTGTTGATCACTTTGGATGTTAGTGAGTATAGTAATTCAAGCAATAATTTCAGTATTATCTTTAACCCATCATATAATGGCTGTCTTCCCACTATCTTCTTTCCATATCTAGGTACTTGACTAGTAACCAGTTCACAGGACCATTACGTGATGGGTTTTTGACTGCAAGGAACAATATGTAAGCTTATCTCCAATCATTATTGATATCTATATTTCAAACATCTCTGATAGTGCCCGTCTTTCAGGAGATGATCTTTCTTGTGGCATGTTTATTTCCTACAAAAAATTTATGTTTCCTTCAATGGTGGTCACTCTAGACATTAGACAGGATATACTTCTATTTTGTTTGTCTGGAACAATTTTTTTTTTGGGTAATATGTCAGTTTTTTTTTTTTTTCATTAAAAGGATAGAATATATAACTAAAAGCAAAGCTAAAAGATAGAAAAAAGCAAAGAAGATCCTAAAGTGGCCTAAGAGATTGATCCTAGTACCCACAAATTTTTTTTAAGTGGCACAAGGATTGAGATTTTGGCAATACAATAAGCTAGAGCTAATGCTTGTAAACAAACAAAAAAGAATAGTATGAGAAACATCTTTAATTGATCGAGTGCTCAATCCCAATCTCTTCTCATTTCTCTCTCTATATGTAGTAGATGACAAAACCACAGATTAACTTCCATTGAGCTGTTAATTTAGATCCCACTATGTTAACTAGCTCTTGAATATTTGTAGCTTGGTATGGTAGCATTGGAATCCTAGGTAAAATTTCCTTTATCTTAGCCCATATTTGTCTTACAAAAGAACATTTGAGGAACAAATGGCAATGTGCCTCCATTTCTTCTTTGCATAAAAAACATACATTTTGGTTTGAAAGGTCCCAATGAACAAACTTGTTCAATGTTGTAAGTTTCTATTGGGCTACCAACCATAGGAAGAAGGAGAATTTGGGTAGTAGGCTCTTATTCCATACAAAATAAAACCAACTAACCTTACTACTCTATGGAATGAGGGAACTATAAGCCAATTCGATGGAAATTTTTTTGGATGGCCTTCTTTCCATATGAATTTATCCTCAGACTCCACTCTAGAGGTAATTTCATTTCTTAACTTATTTTTAATTTGCTACCAAAGTTCACTTGATGGCCACTCCCAGTTTCTACCATTTATAATGGTACATAATCTCACTTCTTTTAAAATGCCCGATGCATGGATAGCCTTTTCACTCAACCATGAAACTAGCATTTCCTTCGGATACCAATCATCATACCATAAGGAGATGGAGTCACCTTTCCCTCCTTCTCACTTGAATAGGTTTCTTGCAAGAGATCTAAGTTGCAATATCTTGTGCCAAGACCAAAATGCATTAGTCGGAATTTTAATTGCCTTAAAACTCCTTTCCTTTAGTAACTTAGATTTAACCTAATAGGGCCAAAGGCTGTCATTTAGATTTGTACACAAATACTAGATATGCCTTAATTGAGTCGCCTTGTTTCACACACACAAATCTTTGATACCTAAACTGCCTTGAGATCTCGGTTTGCAAATTTTATCCCAATCAACCTTTGCTTTTGCTCTAGATGTATCCGACCCATTTCAAATGAACCTCTTCATCTTCATAGTTAAAGTTTTGAGTATGCTTTTTGGTAAGATGAACATAGTTGATTAATATACTTGTGGTGAGAAAAGGACACATTTAACCAATTGTATGTGACCAACATATGATAAGAATTTGTAGGTCCAATGGTTAATCCTATTTGAATACTTTTCTACCAAAAAGTGATAAGTCAACTTATTGGGTTTTATCAATGATAAAGGAATACCAAGATATCGAACCAGTAACTCACCTAGCGGAAAACCCAAGCATTGATATATTTCTTCTTTGCTATCTGGATCCACACCACTTAAAAGCACCTGACTTTTGTTTGGATTTGCTTTAAGCCCTATTAAGAAGAAAAAATCTTCCAAACCTTCCTTTATCAATGAAACTAACCTCACATCCCCTTTGGAGAAAATCTGGAACAATTTGATTCCATGAAAAATATCTTCCATCAACCACTGTATATTTTATTTTTTCAAGAAACATATAATGAAAACAATTAAATGTTCGTTAAAATTTTTATCCAGGATCCACTATATTGGAATCTAATTATGAGAAGTGCTACAGTTCATTTCAGTTTCTAAAAAGCTCTCTGGTTTCTGTAGCGTGATTTTTATTTCAATACGTACAGTAACAAACTTTACTTTTGTGCTTCCTTGGAGGATAATGCATCCATTCTCCTTCTCTTGTCCAGTGATCTCTCATACAACAACTTGACAATTGAAAGCTCAAATTGTCCAGTGTCGAATGTGTACGTACCAGCTAGCTAGCTTATCACAAATTTTAATGGAAATGCTCCATTCTCAGCAAGTATTCTACTTATCAGTCTGACTTTTGATTTCTTTATTTTTTCATTTCATTTTTCAGGAACATATTTAAGAGTTCACCAGAGAGCAACAACTCGTATGTTTAAGATTAAATCTCATCTCCAAAATTTTCGTTTTATCATCAACTTAAATTTACAAAAAATGTTAATGATAGCTGTTACGATGCTAACTTTTCTGAGATGTCTTTTTATTGTTTAACTAGTGGAGAAGTTTCATGTTTGGAAGGCCTGCAATGTTCACAAAGTAAGTCCAAAGGCCAAATTTTCACTGGATGTCATCTATTCTCACAAATGGCAATATTCTTTTTTCACAATGTTAACTTTTTATGCTTTGGATTTTTGCGGTTCGTTTAAAATCCAGGATCAGGCAATCTGTTCATAAATTGTGGGGGACCAGCAGTTAACATTAAAGGAATACAATATGCTGCTGATGATGATCCAGGATCACCATCAAAATTCTTTGATGACAAGTACAGCTGGGCCTATAGTAACACTGGTCATTTCATAAATAATCCTAATCCTATTGTTTATATCTCTTCAAATAAGACCAAACTCTCTATGGAAAATCTGCAACTTTATACACATGCACGTATTTCTCCCATCTCTCTTACCTACTATGCCTATTGTCTGCTTAATGGAACCTATAAGGTTAGCCTTCATTTTGTGGAGATAATTTTCACCAATGGTATAGACTATCAAAGCCTTGGTAGGCGCATTTTCGATGTGTATATACAGGTAATTTGACAATTTCATGCTTTGGTCATTCTCAAATTATTTTGCTTAGAAGACATGAATGTATTGTTCAATGCTATGCATGATACTTTTGAAAACCCGATTGAGTTAATAATATAGTTAGTAACTTATTCTATGAAAAGGTGATGATTGATTCATTGCTATCAGGGTAAGCTGGTGCTTCAAGACTTCAATATTGTAGATGAAGCCAAGGGAGCTGGAAAGTTGATTATAAGAGAATTTAAAGATATTACTGTAACAAATGGTACTCTTGAGATACGCTTTTATTGGGCAGGGAAAGGGACTCGTTATATCCCCAATGCAGGGGTATATGGTCCTCTAATATCTGCTATCTCTATTGATTCTCGTATGTAATGCTCTTCAATCTTTTCTCTCAAATAGTATATGACCTAATGTTCTGCATTGAGAAATATGTCACATTTTGAACAAATTAGATGATCATTGTCCTTGTTTAGAAGCTGGTACTCTGCTTACCATAATTGCAAGTCCCTTTCTGATATCTTTTTGTTGTGTCCTGTTAATATCATGTTGTTTGCGCTGATTGTATTTTTTTTTTCTTTTTGCCATTATAAAGAGATTAAATAAAGGAGGCTGTAAAGTCCCATGAACTTATGATCAATCTGTCATGCAGGCTCTGATGAGAATAAGATATCCACTGTTGCTATTGCTGGTATAGTGGCTGCAGTAGCATTTGTTATTATCCTAATCTCAGTATTTTGGTACTGGAGACGTTTTAAACATGAACCTACGTTGGAAGAAGGTATTACCTAAGCAACTTCATGTTTTTTAATGTAAATGCAAATGACATTTTTTTAAAAAGTTTACTGTTGATCAATTGCGTTGTGTAGCTAAATCTAACATGTTACTTTGTTTTTTTAAAAAAATTAATATGGTATTCAAGTTGGAGGTTCTATGTCTGAATTCTAGCATCATTGTCTGGATTTCCATATTAAGGGGATTTAAATTTCAACAAGCCTAAACTTTTATATAAGTCTGTTGTGAATTTGATCAAATGTCAAGATTTATCTTTTCCACTAAACTGGTTATTTATATCTTAGTTGGTGCCATATGTTAAGGCTAGTATCATAACTATCTTATCTACAAGCTTAAACTTTTAGATGAGATGGTTGTGGTGCTAGTTATAACAACATAGGCACTTGGATGGGAGATATGGATAAACTCAAGTTTGTTCATACCAATATATGGTAAATGTTACTTTTCATGGTTTATATTTGCTTCATGTTGATGCAGATTTAAAGGGTGTCAACCTGCATACTGGCACATTCACACTGCGGAGAATAAAAGCTGCCACAAATAACTTTGATGATGCTAATAAGATTGGAGAAGGTGGATTTGGTCCTGTTTATAAGGTAAGCAACAATTCATAGGCCTCAATGGCCCCCTATCAAGAAAAAAGAGGAAAAGAAAGAATGACTTCCACTGAATCTTGAAATAGGAAATATTATGGTCTGGTGTCCAATTGGACCGATTCTAACTATATCTCAATTGCAGGGTCTCTTGTCGGATGGTGGAACAATTGCAGTGAAGCAACTGTCTTCAAAATCGAGGCAAGGGAACCGTGAGTTTGTGAATGAGATTGGCATGATTTCTGCTCTTCAACATCCTAATCTTGTCAAGCTTTATGGATGCTGTGTTAATGGGAATCACCTGCTGCTGGTCTATGAGTACATGGAAAATAATAGTCTTTCTCGTGCACTGTTTGGTAATCACAAGTTTTTGATATGATTCACAATGACTTCACTAAGAAATGACTAAATTTTTGTTCAATTGTGGAATCAGGCACAAATGAGCATCGGTTGAAATTGGATTGGAGGACAAGAAACAAGATCTGCATAGGTATAGCAAGAGGCTTAGCATACCTTCATGAAGAATCAAGGCTGAAGATAGTGCATAGAGATATTAAAGCTAGTAATGTGCTCCTTGACGGAAGCCTTAACCCTAAGATATCGGACTTTGGCTTGGCAAAATTGGATGAGGAAGATAACACACATATTAGCACCCGCATAGCTGGAACCTAGTAAGATCACTGACCCAGTTCACTTTAAAATGCTGTTATGCATGGATGCACAAACTATGCTGAATGCACTAATGCATGTAATATTACTCATGCAATCATCATTAAGATAGATTATGTTCATGTCATCTATGTTTGAAAATCACACTCACCTTGGAACACTTCACTTCTTTTGCTTCTTTTTGCTCTTGATCCATAATTAGTAAACACGAGCCCAGATCAGGAAAATGTTTAGGCCATGCCTATTCCTGTGAGTTCGCCTGCACACAGGAGTGTGTTATCCTGCTGTGAATTATCTTGATGATCATTCTACAATTCAAAGATTTTCAGTGTCTTATACACTCGATTACAAGACAACTTCTTCTTCTTCTTCTTCTTCTTCTTCTTCTTAACTTTTGGATAGGTTATATAATTTATTTGATTATTTGTAATCAATTTAAGGAAATCACTTTACATCAGGTGTTGCATATTTATTGCCAGTACGCTCATCAATAGATTAAAGTGTTAGTGTTATTTTTTACATGACAGTGGATACATGGCACCTGAATATGCAATGCAAGGTATTCTAACTGAAAAGGCAGATGTTTATAGTTTTGGAATTCTTGCACTGGAAATTGTTAGTGGTCGAAGCAACACTGCTGGCATCCTGCGAAGAGATGGTTTCTTTGTTCTTCTTGACTGGGTAATTGGATCTTGTCCTTGGTGCATCCTTTTTTAAGTGTTCATAATCTTAATTTGGTTCAAATTCCATCCTAAATCATGATGCTTAATTTTTTGATATGCAACTGATGAAGAGAGTCAAGAGATTGGCGAATCATGGTTGCACTAGAGGCATTACTAAATGCCTAAAGATTCAACATGAAATAAAAACTTACTCTTGTACTGAATAATTTCTTCTAACTACTTCAACATCAAACTCTTTTCATGTGAATAACCAAGTGAACAAGTAAAGAGATGCAACTACTATTTTCAAAATTTTTGGACAAACTCATCTTTTTGTGCTAATAATGTGATTGATTTATAAAAATTCAAATCCATTTGTTTCTAGGCCCGAGCTTTGAAAGCGAGTGGTGATTTGATGGAACTAGTAGATCCTATATTGGGTTTTGATTACAATGAAGAAGAAGTGATGGTGATGATAGATATCGCTCTACTATGCTCTTGTGCCTCCCCAGCGGATAGACCAAATATGTCTTCAGTAGTGAGCATGCTTGAAGGCAAGATAGTTGTTCCTCGTTTTGTTATAGATTTCAGAGAGTTCATCATTAATGCAGATGAAATGGAGGCTATAAGAAAACACTTTAGAGGTGTAGAAACTTATGTAGATGTGGTGGATGAGGAGACGAGCCAGAGCAGCCAGACTAATGCGAAGATAGTAGGAAGTATACAAAATGAGGGTGATCTCTATCCATTCAATTCAAATTCTTTTACATGGCCAAGTAGTGATTGACCAACAGAGCGGTGTGCTATATTTTCTTAGATGATAAAAAAACTGAGACTAGGATCTGCATAATCGAATACAATGTGTGCATATTTAATGATGGGGAAACATGCTGGAGTGTGTGCAGATTGCCAAGAAAGCACAAGTTTATAGTCTAAAACTGCATTCATATTTGTTTTGGTTTAAAAATGGTCTTGTAGAACGAACAAAGAATGATGATGTGACAATTCATTGCATTGAAAACTCTATAACAGTACATAGATCTCATAATAGGTGCTTTAGAAGGTTGTTTTTGTATATGACCAAAGGAGTTTCTCGAGGTCTAATTCTTATTACTTTTGCTGGATTATTTATGACTGCACATAATATTTACCGTACAGATGTGGCGATCAATTAGAACTTTGATTAACTAATATCTTTTGTGTTGAAGTGTAATTTTTTGGCTTCATGTTTACCTTGACAAAAGGTTTTTGGTGACAACCGGAGATATCAAAAGTGAAGAAAGCTAAAATGGTTAATATGAAATTGTCTGAAAAACTTTGATTGCCTGCCAGTGGAAAGCTCCACATTATTGTTTCATAAAAGTTTTGCTAGGCATCACATTTGGAATCCCAAATAAATTGCAAATTCAACCCCAAATGATTAAAAAAATAGAGGATACATTGAAAAGAAGCTGTTTGCGGGACTTCATGGATGTGTTGGACATCAATCACTTCCTATGTTTGTTTGAGGTTGGTGAAGCTCGATATGTACACCCAGAGCCTAATCATTTTTTATTTACTCTGCCGAATCCAATATTAATGGATAATGATCACTTTTAAATGTGGATGAAATTATTTGAGTACCATCAGTTGACATATTTTTTTGTCATAGGCTTTGTTGTCTAGATGCCTTCATATGGTTCAATATGTTCCCACACACTTTTACCAGTTCTAATATTTGCAACTGAAATTGATAATGGAACAACAATCATCCCTTCAAGCATTAAAGCTGGAGACAATACAGTGCTCAAAAAAGTCATCTTGATCATTGTGGCCACCTCTTGTTCATTGAAATTGGAATCCAATGTAGTGTTGAAGACTAATTCTGTTTTTTATTGCTTTATAAGTGTTAGTTAATAAGTGATTAGATAAATCCTACAATATAGGATTTGGATAAGTACAAATTGAATAAAGGATAAATATGTTATCCTAAAATCATTAAGTTTGTTCTAAGTTTTTGCTACTTAAATCAGATTGTATTCTTTATGAATTTGGGATTTGATCCAAAAATAGATGATCTGATTTTATGTTTTGGCTATCCAAAACTTTCAGTTGCTGCATATGTGTGTGTGTGAAACCTTGTGAAATGTATTCGAATAATTTTTTTACGTGATGTTGATGTGTGCTGCAACATTGCTGTTGTATTTGCTTGATGTTGCTATAGATTTCTGCTCTGTTCCAAATTTAAACCTGTCACTATTGTTGCTCTGTTTTTGTTTTGGTTATATAGAGTAGAATTAAGAGTAGTTACGTTTTCAACAATTGGTATCAGAGCCACCATGAACAACATAACCCAACTATTAGTCCCTATCCTAGATGGGAAGAATTACAACCGGTGGTGTGTTTAAATGAAGGTCTTATTCGAGTATCATGATTTACTCAAAGTGGTAGAGAATGGAGTGAGTGCATTAGGGGAAAATGTGAGTGATTCGCAAAGGGCATCAAATCGTGATTTAAGGAAGAAAGATAAGAAGGCGTTATACTTCATTCATCAAGGAATGAATGATGAAATATTCGAACAAATTGAGGCAGCAACCACATCCAACGAGGTATGGAAGATCTTGTCTACATCATATAAAGGTGATGAGAGAATTAAGAGGGTACGTCTTCAAATGTTAAGGTGACAATATGAACTACTACAGATGGACTCAAATGAATCGATTGATGCATACATCAATAGGATTCATGTGTTGACAAACAACATGAAAACGAATGGAGAAACTCTATCCAAACAAAGCAAGGTTGAGAAGATCTTGCGAACTTTACTTCCAAGATTCGAACGTGTTGTGACAGCAATAGAGGAGAGCCATGATCTATCAACAATGATAGTAAAATTGTTGTCAGGCTCACTACGTGCACACGAACAGAGGATGAACAAAACCAAATTGGATAAACCAATTGAATAGGCCTTTCAATCGAAAGTCTCCATAGGAAACTCCTACTAGCGACATAGCAACTTTCGTAGTAGAGGAAGAGGTCGAAGTGGCAACCAATTTAACAGAATCAAGAGTGAGTTGAGTCGTGGTGTTGCAGATTAATACAACACTTTCCATCACACCAAGCAAAGCATTAGTCGTGGACGCAATAGAAGACGATTCGACAAATCCAATGTTGAATGTTTTAACTGTCACAAACGAGGACACTTTGCAAGTGAGTGTAGACTTAAGGATAGAACTTTAGCTGCGAACTATGCAAAAGAAATATGCAATCAAGAAGTGGGTGACAGTGATCATGCACTCCTAATGGTCTCTTCATCAAGCGAGACGTCTAATAGTCACACTCAATATTTGGACACCGGCTGCACGAATCACATGTGTAGTCAGAAGGACTTGTTCACTGAGCTTGATGAAACATTCCAAACAAAGGTGAAGTTTGGAGATGGAAGATATGTTCCAGTAACAGGGAAGGGAAGAATCCTTATTACGCTAAAGAATGGAGATCATAGGTACATTTCTAATGTGTTCTATGTACCTGATATGAAAACTAATTTGCTGAGTATGGGCCAGTTAGCCGAGGGAGGCTATAAGATGCATATTTCTGGAGATGAATTCATAATTCAAGATAAACAAGGGGTATTGATCCTAAGAACTTGTTTGTAGAAAAATCGTATGTTCTCTGTAGACATAAGCAAGGGAGGATTTAAGTGCTTGAATGCAATCGAAGATGATGTATCATGGTTGTGGTATCTTCGATTCGATCATCTAAATTTCCAGAGTCTAGAGGCATTGGCAAAACAAGGAATGGTGAAAGGACTACCAAGAATCCAAAATCCAAACCAGCTGTGTGAAGCGTGCGTTATTGGAAAGAACCACCTACTGCCATTCACAAAGCCAGCAGAACAAGCTAAATCTATCTTGGAGCTAGTTCATACGGATGTATGTGGTCCAATGCACACCACCTCAATTAGAGGAAACAGGTACTTCCTAACCTTTATTGATGATTTCTCGAGGAAAACTTGGATTTACTTGTTGAAAGGTAAGGATGAGGTATTAGATTGCTTTAAGAAGTTTAAGGCATTTGTTGAAAAACAAAGTGGAAAAATGCTTAAAGCAATATGAAGTGATGGAGGAGGCGAATACATCTCAAACGAATTCAGAATGTACTGTGAACAACATAGGGTACAACACAATACTACATTCCCTTACAATCCTCAACACAATGGTGTAGTTGAAAGAAAGAATCGTACTATCTTGGACATGGCAAAACGTATGCTGAAAGCAAAGGGAATGCCTAATAATTTTTTGGCTGAAGCAGTCTCGTGTGCAGTATATCTATTGAACATGTCTCCTACTAGAAGTGTTTCTAACTCAACCCCTATAGAAGCGTAGAGTGGATTTAAGCCAAATGTTCAGCATCTAAAGGTTTTTGGTTCCATTGGTTATGTTCACGTTCTAGCAGCAACAAGAACGAAGTTGGATGATAGAGCTGAGAAAACCATTCTTATTGGATATAAGCAAGGGGGCTATAAGCTATATAATCTAATAACTAAGAAAGTTAAGGTAAGCCGTGATGTTACATTTGTTGAAGATGAAATGTGGAAGTGGAATTCTGATGATCAAGAGGCTTCTCATAAGCGAATTGTGAGTGCTGTTGAAGAAGTTGTACCGAAATTAACATCAGATAGAGATGTGACTGAATTGAATGAAACAAGGAGACCAAGAAGAGAGCATAGACCACCAGCATATTTACAAGACTATGAAACAAGCTTTAGTGGTGAAATTGATGATGGAAAGTTAGTACATCTTGCCTTCCTTGTTGATGTAGAACCGATGGTACTTGAGGATGCAATTAGAGATCCTAAGTGGATGGCTACTATGAATGACGAGTTGGTGGCAATTGAGAAGAATAATACATGGAAGCTTACTGATCTTCCTCAAGGATACAAAGCCATTGATGTGAAATGGGTTTATAAAATCAAAGAAAAGGCAAATGGTGAAGTTGAGAGGTATAAAGCCAAATTAGTTGCAAAGGGTTTTGAGCAAAGACAAGGCTATGATTGTGAGGAGATCTTTACACCTATTGCAAGAATGGAAACTGTGAGAGTGATGATAGCATTTGCTGCCCAAAGAAAGTGGACGATTTACCAAATGGATGTGAAGTCAGCATTCCTTAATGGTATACTAGATGAGGAAGTATATGTGAAACAACCACCCGATTTTGTACTAAGTGGTAAAGAAGACAAGTGTACAAACTTAACAAAGCTTTGTATGGTCTCAAGCAAGCACCTAGAGCATGGAACAAATGAATTGATATGTTCCTTAATGGAGCGGGGTTTCAAAAATGTCCTTCTGATCATGGATTATATGTGAAAGTTAACAATTTTGGAGATATACTAATTTTATGCCTTTATGTTGATGATATAGTGTTCATAGGAAACAACTGTCAGATGATCAACGAATTCAAGCAATCTATGAAAAATGAATTTGAGATGATAGATCTCGGTCCTATGTCCTATTTCCTTAGCATTGAAGTTAATCAAGATGATGATGGAATCTTCATAAGCCAAAAGAAGTATGCAAAGGAGCTGCTGATAAGGTACAAAATGGAAGATTCAAAACCGGTTCAAACACCAATTGAAACAAGCTCAAAGCTAGTCAGAGATGGTGATGAGCAATGTATTGATCCGACATATTTCAAGCAAATGATTGGAAGCCTTAGATATTTAACTTACACAAGGCCTGATATATGCTATGCTATAAGTTTGATCAGTAGATTTATGGAGAATCCTCACCAGCAACACTTGCAAACAGCAAAGATAATCATGAGATATGTCAAAGGAACGCAAGACCTTGGTTTGTATTTCACATCAGTTGAAGAATGTAAACTAGTGGGATACTCGAATAGTGATTGGGGAGGAGATTTAGATGAAAGAAAGAGCACAAGTGGCTATTTTTTTCTATTCGAACAAATAGCATGTTCATGGACGACAAAGAAACAATCTATTATTGCTCTATCAACATGTGAAGCTGAATACATAGCAGTAGCATCTTGTGTTTGTCAAGGAATTTAGCTCAACAACATAACAAGTCAAATTGGTTGTGAACTGCAAATGCCGTTGAAAATCTGTGTGGACAACATATCAGAAATTAATTTAGCCAAGAATCTGGTTTTTCATGGAAGAAGCAAGAATATTGATAAAAGATATCATTTCCTTAGAGATCAAGTTGCAAAAGGAGTGATTGAGCTGGAATATTGTAAAATTGAAGATCAAATTGTTGATATATTCACCAAACCATTGAAGATGGATTCATTCATCAAGCTAAGAAACTTACTTAGAATGAAGAAATCCACAAATCATAATTAACGGAGGACGTTGAAGAAGACTAATTCTGATTTTTATTGCTTTATAAGTGTTAGTTAATAAGTGATTAGACAAATCCTACAATGTAAGATTTGGATAAATGCAAATTGAATAAAGGATAAACATGTTATCCTAAGATCATTTAAGTTTGTTATAAGTTTTTGTTACTTAAATCAGATTGTATTCTTTATAGATTTGGGATTTGATCCAAAAATAGATTATTTGATTTTATGTTTTGGCTATCCAAAACTTTCGGTTGCTGTATATGTGTGTGTGTGAAACCTTGAGAAATGTATTCGAATAATTTTTTTACGTGATTTTGATGTGTGCTGCAAGATTGCTGCTGTATTAGCTTGCTTTTGCTAATTGTTGTTGCTGCAGATTTTTGCTTTGTTCTGAATTTGAACCTGTCGCTATTGCTGCTCTGTTTTGGTTTGGTTATATAGAGTAGAATTAAGAGTAGTTACGTTTTCAACATGTAGGATCCATTAGCTCCATCAATGTACCTTTTTCTCTTCAATCCTCAAGCCTAAAGCATAAGCATGAAAATATTATTGTTGAAATTAGATTTCTTAACCGTCTACATATGCATAATTAAATTGAATCATAAGAAAAATATAGAATAACTCCATCAATTGATTAGCAGTTTGGAAAGCAGGGATGATATTGGAGAGAGAAATAACATGAGCATCATGTGCTTCATGAATGGAGTGATAATCCCCTTCAATGTGCTTGATGTGCTAATGATTGGCACTAGTATAAAGCCAAACAATTTTAGAACATGCAAAGGAGATTCCATTAATATGACTCTAAAGCACTTTCCCCTTTTAGAAACATCTAATTTGAAATTCCTAAGCAGCATAATTTTTTCCTGAATATTTGATTCTCAAAAAAATCAAATGCAGAAATCTCAATTGGACAAATGTTTCAAAGCAAATTTTTTTATTAAAAAATTCATTAACCCAAATAAGAAAAGAAATGAAATTAGACCCAAAAAAATTTTAAAAGACAGTTACAAATTCAAGAGAAAGGCTCTACTACCATAACAAAATTTAATTAAATGACTAAATGAATGCCCATTCTTTAGGGTCCTTTCTATTAAATAGAGAATTTTGTGCAAGGAAAATATACACAATTAACTATTGACATTGCGTAAAAGACAAGATAGTAAATATATATAGTATAATAATATACAATAATTATATTCTAGCTATAATAAAATCTGCTATATAATCTCTGTAATTAATGTCCATAATTTATGCCATTGATAATTCCATCATAAATCTTGATGCTTAATTTTTTTTATATGTAACCGATGAAGAGTCATGAGATTGGCAAATCATGGTTGCACTATAGGCATTACCATTCTAATAATCTCACCAGGAGTTCTTTTCATGTGAATAACCAAATGAACCAAGTATAGAGATGCAATTACTATTTTCGAAATTTCATGAAAAACTTATTGATTTGTACTAATAATGTGCTTAATTTATAACCATCCAAATCAACCTGTTTCTAGGCAAGTGGCAATTTGATGCAACTAATTGACCCAAGATTTGTTCCATTTGCAATGAAGAAGTGATAGTGATGATAGATACTACTCTACTATGCACTAGTGCCCCACAGCAAATAGGCCAAAAATGTCTTCAATAGTGAGCATGCTTGAAGGCAAGACAATTGTTCCTCGTTTCGTTATGAATTCTAGAGAGTTCGCCATTAATACGGCTGAAATGAAGGCTACAAGAAAGCATTTTAGAGGCATTAGAACTTATGTAGATTAGATGTAGTGGATGAGACGATTGGACAGTGCAGCCAAACTAGTGCGAACAGAACATGAAGTAAACAAAATGAGGGTGACCTGTATCCATTTAATTCAAATTCTTTTACATGGCCAACTAGTGATTAACAAACAGTGGTGTGCTATCATTGGATTTCTTAGATGAACAAAAAAATGGAGATGAGGACGCGCTTGGTTGATTATATTTTGTATTAAAGCATATGTATATTTGATGATGGGAAAATGTGCCATGCCCTATAGGATACCCTATTTGGTTACTCAACTTCTAATAAGTAATCATGAAGCATCTCAAGCATAAGATCATTCAACTCGTAAGAATACAATGATTCACAAAATTTAATGCTTCTAGCATTCTACTATTTCATCCCAACTACTTCGTATTCATTGGAATAGTCTACAACTCTTTCTCAAAGACAAGCCTCATCCAAGTCCCATAATAATAAAAATCGGAGATTTCAATAAACCAGATAAAATATTTACAAGTATCTATCTACTAATATTTACACAAATCTATAAAAAATGGTCCTAACTCTCAACCTGAACCTTATCTTAGAATTTTCGCAATAGGAATTACTTACCCCGGTTCTAAGTTTGCCTAGTAAGTTCACATAGTCACAACTTGTTTTATACAATCTATAATAATGTGAGTTAAATTGCCTAGTGGGATAGGAGTGCAATACTCTCAATACTACATGCGCACAAACAATTTACGCAAGTTCCAATCATATGCTATATATGAGCAATCATATGAAATGCAGCATTATATAATATTTCGATAATCAGCATGAAATCTAATGTTTACACCCTTTCTTAACCTTGGGTTAAGGATTTGCATCACTACCATCAGTGCCTAGATCTCACAATCTATTTATTTTCATTTTATCTCTTTATTAGGGATTTTCTTTTAATTTTAATCCCTTAAGCTCCAGGTGTAATTTAGTACACTAAGCATGCACACCTTTAAGGACAAAATGGATTTGGAACCATCGAAGCCGTAACAATCCCCTAATCACTTAGTTTGCCAATGGTGGAGCAGTAATCCTACTCAATTACTTCTAATGCGCCCTATAGCAGTGATGACCTTCAATCATGGTGCAATGTATTATGCAATGCATGTCGAATTATAATGATTAAACAAGTATCATTGCAACCAAATAGCAAAATCCACAACACCATAGATATTTAAAGCCATAGAAAATCACACTTAGAATCACCATTTAAAAATCTAAATTAACTAATATAGGTAACTTGTTTAATAATCACAATATATCCCTATTTCCCCACATACACCCAAGGTAGCATACTTCGCAATGCATACACAACATGCCTAGCACATGCGCTTTACATGCCTACACACATACACCCAGCGCGCCTAGCACACTCACATTGCACACCCATGCTACACCCTCATGCACACTTGCCCTAAACGTCTAACACACTCCCTCTGCACACCCCGTGTACACTACACTATACACCCCTACACTCCCACTTTGCATGCTCATGTACACATTGCATGCTCACTCACAATAGCACACACTCCACATTATACCATTTTTGTACACTCACACACAGCAGTAGCACTCATCCACATAATCAAACATAGCATACACATCACACACACACACATGCACACACATGGTCACGCATAACAACACTCACACACAATCAAACACTACACACACACACACACATACATGCACTCGATCATCAAAGCACACATACTCATGCACTAACATTGCTTGCAACATACACACACACACATGAGCATGCACAACACACAACATACTCTTGCACACAACAACACACACACATGAGCATGCACAACACACAACACACACTTGCACACAACAACATACACACAGTCACACACAATGCATACACACACCTACACATACACATATATGGCCACACATAGCACACATGCACACACCCATACAGCATGCAGCACACACCAATCCATCAACACACACACGTACGCCTCGCTTCGGCACACCTTCCATGATCACACATAACCACACTTAGCACACAACACATAAGCACAACACACAATCCACTAGCACTTCTAGCACACACGCATGCACCAGCATTCCAGCACAAACACGCATAGTATATAACACACACTTGCACCAGCATTCTAGTGCACACATATGGTACATAACACACTTGCACCAACATTCTAGCACACACACAACACATTCACTTGCTACATCCAACACACACACTCTCACAATCCCCTATACACACACCACGCATAATAGCACACTACATAATTCCCCTATTTGCATAGCCACCTTCATCATAGCCACATTCAATATGATTCTCACTCTTCCAACATGCACACAACACCTAATCTTAGCGCACACACAATCCACACTAAGAAAGATATATATATATATATATATATATATAACAATACACCATAATACCAATTATAGTATAGAGTTCTTACTCACCTAGGTTTTATTTTCTTAATTGCTTGTAATAGTCTTTAAGCATAAATATTTACTCAAAATTTTTATTTAATTATCTTAAATTTATGGTTTTAATTTATTTTATCGTTTATTTTGAATTTTTGTGCAGTTCACAATGTGTTTAAGATCACCACAAATCTTTATTGTTTTTTTTTGTATATGCGAAAACAAATTTAATAATACAGCACTAAATTTATAATTTGATAAAATTGCACTTCCATTCGTTTTAATTTAAAACAGCTCGTTGAATAGACAAAGATGTTTATAATGAATGGGCCAATTCATTGCGTCGAGAACTCCTTAACATTATATAGATCTTACAATGTCATTTGTCGGCGTAATTTCCTGACCGGATATAAGACAATTGCAAACCAAAACATAACGGCAATAACACATAACATTTGATACATTTTAAGAAGTCGGCGACTTTCGATATGTATACCCATGACCCAACCATCTATCATTTACTATGTGCCATATGAAAGTCTGAATCCAAAACTGATGGATAAAGATTACTTGTAGATGTAGATGAAACTGTAATAGTATCACCAGTTGACATGCTTTTTGTCATAGGCTCACTTGCCGAGGCGTCTTCAGATAGTTCAATATGCTCTGGCACACTTTTCTCGATGCTGATATTTGCAATAGAAGCTGATAATGGAACGGCGATCCTGCCTTCGAGCATGCTTACAACTGAAGACATGGTTGGCCTTGAAGCTAGAGACACTTCTGTGCACAAGAGAGCCACATTGATCATTGTGAACACCTCTTTTTCTTTGAAATTAGAACCCAATCTTGGATCCACGAGCTTTAGCATTGCGCCCTTTCTCTTCAATTCTCGAGCCTAAAGCATAAACATGAAAATATTATCGTTGAGATTACATCTCTTAATGGTTTACTTATGCATAATTGATTCGAAGCATACAAAATAATATTGGACAAAAAGTTTAGAAGTTACATTTAGACTTGATTAATAGTTTTGGGTAAATCTACAATTTTCCTAAAACATGAGTCTGTTACCGAATCAAGAAGTATGAAGCACTCCATTCTATTCTGGGAGGCAATATTTCTTCGACCACTGACAATTTCTAGAGCAACGACTCCAAAACTGTAAACATCGGCCTTATCAGTTAAATAGCCCTTCATTGCATATTCGGGTGCCATATATCCACTGCAAAATTAAGAATCTAATTAAGCTTACAAAACTTCAATGGCACAAAATTCGAAGTATGTCTTTCGATCAAAATCAGTCAACCTGTTTTGGATAAGTAAAGCCAAAGAATTCTATCTTGTTTACATAGAAAATTTTAGATATAAGTGGCTAAGATGTTTTAGAACTTGACTGACCCAAGGAATGACAATATTTTTCATTCCTTCTCATTATCTAACTCCATGTTCGTTTTTCCTGTCAGGTTCAATAGAAGGATAAGAAATACTCACTATGTTCCGGCAATCTTTGTGCTAATATGTGTATTGTCCTCCTCAGTCAGTTTTGCCAAACCGAAATCCGATATTTTAGGGTTGAGATTTTTATCAAGCAGTACATTTGTAGATTTAATGTCTCTATGTACAATCTTCAACCTTGATTCTTCATGAAGATAAGCCAAGCCTTTTGCAATGCCCAAACATATCCTTTGTCTTGTTGACCAATCCAAGTTGAATAGATTCCCAGGACCTTTTAATTCAAAATAGCACGATGTGGTTCTGAATCATTTATTCCAGTTGAACAAGAATTGAAGAAGTATATCAAGAAACTGCTTATTACCGAACAATGCATGAGCAAGGCTGTTGTTTTCCATGTATTCATATACCAACAGTAACTGATTTCCTTCAACACAGCATCCATATAGCTTTACAAGATGAGGATGTTCAAGAGCAAACATCATCCCAATTTCATTTAAAAACTCACGGTTTCCTTGCTTTGAACTTGAAGAAAGTTGCTTGACGGCAACCACAGTACCATCTGACAGAAAGCCCTGCAATCAATTTTTGCTGAAATGATTAGCTGCATTAATTCAATATATTTGCAAGTTCCAAGGACCCCTCCACCTTTCTATGGAATGAAGGATGCAGGATTTGTTCCTTTTATTACCTTATAAACTGGGCCAAATCCACCTTCTCCAATTTTGTTGGCAGCAGCAAAATTGTTGGTGGCATTTTTTATTTGCTCCAAAGTGAATGAACTAACTTGTAGGTCGGTACCTTTGAGATCTGCATAGAAACTTCAGTAAGGACCTTTAATATGATTGAGAATCATCACAATTTTTACAAAGTTGTAATGGACATAGTTGCAATAAAGTTCACGCGTTACCTTCTTGAAATGTACCTCTCCGTCTTAAACATCTTCTTCCATAGTAAGTACCAAGGATTAAAAAAATAACAAATGCTACTGCAGCTATAATACCAACGGTGGCATAAGAAGATAGCTCAGTACCCTTTGGCCTCTGTGGTGGTGCAAAATCTGCGGAATGGGAGAAGAACAAGCAACTATGAAACCTAAGAGGGATCCGTAAGAGTCCACGTGGAAACTTCAGAAAACGCAGCTCTAATAATGGAATGACAGCGTTAACTGCTATATCTGGTTTAGTATGAAGCATTGATAGATGAAGCTAGCCGTTTACAAGAGGATATAGATTACGAGCCATATTATTTTTAGCCAAAAGAAGTCAACATAGATTTATGCACACGATATAGCATAAAAATGACTGAAACAAATGAAAGTGGCTAAGTGCATACCTGGATTAACAACAGAGATAGCAGATATTAAAGGACCATAGTATCCTCTCTCGGGGATATTAAGAGTGCCTTTGCCAGCCCAATACAATCGTATCTCAAGCGTGCCATCAGTTACAGGGACAGTGAAGGTTTTAATAATTGGCTTTTCGATGCCCCTTGCTTCTTGTGCGATATTAAAGTCCTTCAGCATCCTCTTATCCTAGAATTATTCAACCGATCAAAAACTCGTAGAACAAATGTGATCTCCTCATTACAAGATATTCATATAAATTACATACTCCATCTTCTTGGGTAGTTGCTTAGCTGACTACAGAAAATCAAAGCTCATAAATAAAAACTTTGATACAAAGAGAAAAATAAGTGATGATAAGACTATACACGGAAATTTTACCTGGATATAAACATCAAATATGCGCCTGCCAATGCTAGTATGATTCCCGTCACTAGTAAAAACAATCTCTGCAAAGTGAAGGTTGACGGTGTAGTTTCCATTCATCAAACAGTAGCCATAATATGTAAGAGAGAGGGGAGAAAGGCGTGCAGTCATATAAAGTTCTCGATTCTTCATGGAGAGTGTAGATTTACTTGACCAGATGTATGGATGAGTACCATGCCCGTCCAGGAAGTCACCAGTGCTACCGTATCCCCAATATTGATCACTCGAAAAGAATCTTACAGGTGATGCTCCATCGGTATCTCCATAGTATCTATTGTTTTCTATGTCTTTTTCCGTTCCACCACAATTTATATAGAGACTGGATAAATCTAGATAACGAGAGAAAAGATTATCATCTTTATTAAAAAAAAATGGATAATATTTTCATTTTCCTTTTACGAAAAACTTACTTTCTCGACATGGACGATTCGCTAAACACGAAACACCTCTGGCATTAGAAAAGAAATCAATAATATTCCAAAAAAAAAAAGATCAATGTTGTTCTTTAAGAGTACCAAGAAGGTAACATGTGATACAGTACTATAATGAAAGTTATTGAGAACTAGGATAACATGGCAAAAGATTTGAGGAATACACGTACGAATGATTGCCCTTGGACGAGCTTGCAAACAAGTTCCTAAAGAACATAAGAGAGAGAGTAAATCTCTAAAATATACTAGCCTTCGTTTGTGAAGTCTAATAAAGGAAGTACATACACGCTCCCAATACTGCAGCTTAATCCCTCAGTTGTGAAGTTGTTGTACGAGAGATCGCTGAAATTACAAACAACATGAATTTGTCATTTACAGTCACAAAATTGCCTAATGTTAATCTCTTACATAATGTGGTATGATATCCCATTTAATTTTATCATGTCGTTGAAAGAACCACAAGCTACAAATTGGAATATGCAGGATTTTCGATGAGCTTACATATTTTTTCCTGTACTTAGAACCCAATCTGGCACTCGTCCTGTGAATAGGTTTCCAGCCAAATACCTACACAACAAACATAGTAGTATATTAAGAATGATAGTAAACATTTTGAGACCCATCATCTTACCAGTTACTTCTTTAATCATCAATTCGAAGGAAGGTCGTGTATTTTTATCCAAAACTCGTTCAGTTTAGCCTTAATTTCTCCTTTACATTCTTTCAGTGAAAGTTTTCCCATCTTGCAAATTTTGTTTGTTTGCAATAAGTAAGCAGTTTCTTTATAGTATAATCTACAAAACGTGATGATGGTGGCATCTAATCCAATGCATGTTTAATTGAGGACTCTTGACATACATCAGAGGCTACTTTCTGAGCTTGAGTAAGGTGGTTTACCAAAATCACCAGAACAGTTTAAATTGTCAGTTCAGGAGAAATATTATTATCTGTGTTACATACTTGCGTGTGTCTTCTGCTGCCAGATGTTCAAGGCTAATTGGAAGTTTTCCCGTCAGTTTGTTGAAGCTAACGTCTCTGGAAAAGAAAAAAAAAAATTAGATCCTTTCTGGTATATATTTTCTCTCCGCATTGTCAATCATGAGCTATTGAATTTTGGAAATTGAGGAATTTGTTATTTTATAAACACTCAACAAATGACACCTCTTCAAAGGGATGTGAGTTTCCATTTGGACACAACTCTTTAAATCATGTATTTAACATCTATATACGCAACATTAGAGTTGTGACTATTAGAATTACTGAACGTATCTGTATTACTTGAATCATCATGATAGTTAAGTCAAAATTTGCATATCACAATAGATACAACTTTTCATGCGGATGAAACCTCGTTTGAATCTCATGCAATTCTTGAATGAAGTGTCACACTTTCGATAAATTTTGTACTCTCCATGGGACTTTATTTGAATCTCATGACCCCCGATTTGACTGAAGTCTCCATTCATAGGACATGGGAATCATAATTCAAACATTTACTAGACACAAGAAAATAGAGCATCCAACGAACAAAGTGGCCGAGGGGGTGTTGGAATCTCACAAAGAAGATTGGTGTAATAACTCAAAAATTTTGAAAAGTTATTCCAAAAATATATATAAATAAATAGTAAAAAATAAAGAGGCGAATATAGGAGCATTTCTAAGTTAGGTTTGTTAGGATATCATTTTCATGATTTTAATTTTTCTAAAACTTTACAGAGGTTAATAATACAAAATTTGGATACATTAAGAAACTCACCATAAAGAAAAGTATAGAAGAAAATTTCAATAAATACTAAATGTAATCAATAAATGTATGATTAATTTATTATCTCCACTAATTATGTAAATGGCTATAAATCAATATTAAAAGTTGATATGATCCAGTGCAAGTATTTATAATTGGAAATTATACACCCTCTAAGGATTCCACATTGATATTTTGTTATTTATACACATAGGTGCTTGTTTATTAATTAGTATGTTTCTTATATTATAAATCCTAAACCTATATGCTATTATAGAAAAACTTGCTTAACAAAACTTTACGGAGAATTTTATAAATATATATATCTTCAATAAATAATGACAAAGTTGTATATATAAAGACTTGTCCAAAAATATGAGAAAAAGTAAATTTAATAGAGTAACTCCCCACTTGCTAGTTGGATGGGAAATTTTGGAATCCCATTCAATACCTCGTCTGAGTCATCTTTATCCACATATTCCTCCTTATAAACACAGAGTACGATTGAGTTTTCCTTTTTTTTTTCCCCCTATTTTTAGCGACCTCATCCTACAGCATTAGGACACCAGGCAAAAAGAGATTGTTATTGTTTTGACATGGGCTGTGGATGTGTACATTGGTAAGGGAAGGGACTTCATACAAATGAAGTGAAGCGTGGATTTGTTGTTTCACTGATTCTGGGTATGAAACAAAACCGCAGGGACTGCATCTTCAGCTGGCGGCCGGACGCCAGCTGTCTCTCCCGTCCGGCCAGTAAGGCGTGAACCGGCCTGGCTTCGTCATTTTGATCTGTTCTGATGCTTATTCCATGGCGTACTTACATAGCCTCTTATACTACTACTTCAAGCATTAGTGAATCATCCGTTAAGTTGAGCTAAAAACTATCTTCAAAGGTCGTCGTCCATTCGAGTTCTAGCGCATGTTTACTTTTTTCTCATCATATCGTCGAACTCCAACCAAAAGTTCCACTCCATGAACTAGTCCTATCACATGATTCATCATGTAACTTCACTTCTTACAACAAGATTGAAGCGAGATTTAAGCTTTATCCTCTCCGTAAGTTTTAAAACATGGCTCACACGAAATTTAAGCAGTAATCTTAAGACGTAGGAATTCCAAAAAAGTTAGGTGTGTTGAAATCACGGGAGGAGTCAATCAAGCACATAAGGGTATAACAATTAGCCAAACATGGTATAAATCAACTTCCTCGACTCCAAAGTCTTTTCAAATAAGTATAGAAAATGCTCATGCCCCATGATTCATCTCTCTTTACAATCTATCTAATCAGAATCTTCAACAAAAAGGCATGATTTTAAATGTATGGTTGAACACTTGTGTGCTTCTAAACATATGATTGAATGAGTTAAATGATCCTTGGGCGGTGACTTATTTGTGCCTTTCAGTGCCTTATGAAATGATGATCGTAAATATCTTGTTTGGTCACTTTTAAATGAACTACTAAATAAAATTGGTTTAGTTTAAAACTTGTATGCTATTACATATTAGAAGATAAACAATGATTTGAAAATTTAATTAAAAAATTAGTTACTTTTTAGTTAGTTAGATAGAAACATTTAGAGTAGAATTAGAAATATAAATAGGAATCTTATTGTATAAGTTTAGTAAAATACAAACCCCTCCCCCCCCCCAAAAAAAAAAAAGATAAAACCAACAATGAGAAATTATATTAATATAACATAACGATAAAAATCTTATAACAAATAATAATAGACTTTAAAATATAAAAGTAAAAAAGAAACGTGATCCATTAGGTAATTATAATAAATAAAAAGGTAAGGATTAAAATTTTAGATTTAGGATATTTAAATAGAATTTTTATATAAATAATTAACTCAGAATATTTGATTTAGTATCAATATAAATTTTTGTATAAAATATCATAATTTAGATAATTTAATAAAATACTAATACACGCTAAGTGGATAATTCTTTATCCTTGTCTGGATTTTTTTTTCTTCTACCCAAGGTCAACTGCTCTCCTAATTTTCATCACATCAGTCACTATTATCCCTTCCTCCTTTCTCTTTTCCCTCCTTTTTCTTTTCCTTCCTTCTTCTTTCCTTTCTTTTTCTCATCATCTTCTCCTCTAATTACTGATAGAACTCCCCCTCTCCATTCCCAGTCGTCTCTTATTCTATTTCTTCCTTCCTTTGTTTCCCTTTCCAATCATCCCATTCACATTTTAACAACCCACTCACTACACTTCATCACACTATCCACCGCTACCGCTTATGAGCCATCGATGACCATTGCTCTTACTCTCTTTCCTTCTTCATTTTCTTTTCCCTTTACCCTTGTTTTCCAACATAGAAACAGAGTAGTCATCATAGCTCCTCTCAACAACGGCAACAACCTCTTCTTCTTCTTCCACTCTCAACATCTCCTTGCTTCTCCTCGGTTACCCCTATTCACAGCGCCAAAAACATGGTATGTTTGGTTGCCATCAACATCACAACAGCTAGTCAAGTTGAGTCATCGTAGTCTCTATGGCTAATCTTGATGACTTCAATGCCACTCCGACTACTCCATCCACCTCTCTTTCCTCTTTCTCTAACTTTAGCTTTACTTCTTTAGGGACAATAAAGAGAAACAGGGTAAACAAAACAAGGAAAGATAGAGAGAGAAGAGACTGAATCGAAAAGATGAGCTTTCAAGACATATAGCATGGGGCTTGACCTTTGCCCTTGTGATCGCAATCTCCATCATAGGTAGTAGCCACTGGAATCTTCCAAATTAAAACCACCATCATCAATTACTATCGTCTCATCGCTCTTCTTGTCACTGTAAAGGACACTCTCGATCACCACCAAAATTTTCATAATACGAGGCAGAGGATATTAAAGTTAGTTAAAGAGACTTCTACTAAACTCAACAACTTGAGTGAGTGGGATCATGACTCATTTGTCAATCCAAATAAGAAGATGAAGTTTGTAATACATGTCAAGGAAGCAAAGCATGGAAATCCATCACAAGGACCTGTTTATTGCAGTGTCTTCGCTAATGATGGATTCCCTTCTCCTGTTCTAGGCATTGACTCTTGTTAGGATATTTTCCATGTTGCCATGGAGAAATATCCTGCTTATCGGATGCTTAGCAGTCATGAGATAGTGAATGGAAAGACTAGTAAATATGTATGGTGTACTTCTAGAGAAGTGTATGAGGATGTAATCAAAATTGGTAATTTTATCCACAATTATGGGGTTAAGCAAGGTGGAAGATGTGGAATTTATGGTGTCAATTGCCTAGAGTGGATCATAAGTAGGGAGACATGTAATGCTCATGGGCTCTATTTTTTACCCTTATATAACACTTTAGGTGTTGGAGCTATCGAATATATCAAATGTCATATAGAATTTTCAAGTGCTTTTACGGAAGAGAAGGAAATTTCTAAGGTGATGAAAAATTTTCCAAACACAATGAAGTACTTGAAGACTCTTGTAAGCTTTGGCAACATCATACCCAAACAATGGGGAGAAGTTTAAAAGTTTAGATTAGCGATATTTTCTTCAGAAGATTTTTTGCATTTGGGAGGAAACAACTTTGAACTTCCTGTGAAAAAAAAAAAAAAAGAAAGAAAGATATATGTACAATAATGTACACAAGTAGTACTGCCAATAATCCAAAAGGTGTTTTGATATCCAATGGAAATATTATTACTCTCATAGTTAGTGTGAACCACCAACTGGAATGTTTAAATGAATAGCTAAATAATGAGAGCAAAGTGTGCCTTTCATATCTTCCCTTGGTGCATATGTTTGATAGGATACTTGAGGAGTATTTTATATGGTTTTGTGCACCCACAAGATTTTGGTGTAGTGATGTCAAACTATCGGTTGAGGATATCATAGAGCTAAAGCCAACTGTAGTTTGTGTTGTTCCTTGTGTATTAGATAAAGTTTACTCAAACATGATGCAAAAGATAACTTCAAGAGGTTTCTTAAGACACAAATTGCTCAATCTTGCATATTCATACAAGCACAAGAATATGCTAAAGGGATATAAGCATGAAGCAGCAGCTCCACTACATGACAAGTTGTTTTTAGTAAGGAGAAGATTATTACAAGTAATAAAAAACGAAACCCAGGTGAGTGGGAAACTCTATAATATGCTACAATGTTTTGTTTAATTGTGATATGTTGTGTATGTGTGTATTTTCTTACCTGGTTGCTACTATAGTTGTTGAGGTTGTTATTATTATTAAGTTGGAAGTGGTGTAAAATGGGCTGGAAATGAATTTTATAAAGAAAATAAAAGTTAGACAATATGGATAAATATCATCCTGGTAGTACAACAATACTGTCCTAATGGTATAAGGAATAAAAGGGTCTAAAAAAAATTAGAGGTCACCATCTAAACGATGGTGGTTAACACTATTAAGCCAATGTCGCCACTACTAGCTTGATACTGTGATTTTAACCTGGTTTTCTTCAAACTAAATTAATATATAGATCTAACTTTTCTCTTATATAAGTTAGTATATGTGTATACATATTATGAGACAAACTATGTCATTTTACACATCGATGGGAATCTAATTATGAATGTATATATATATATATATATGTTTGAACAAAACTATTTTCATCCCATATGTATAGTTACATTTATACATATAATTATATAAAATCACAAGTATAAATTTCTGTCTTTTCAAGCTAATAAATATTTTCTTTCGCTCCTTACACATTTGTAAGGGAACATATTTTGTAAACTTACCTCTCTAGCTAAATTAAACATATATATATATATATTATTCACACTTATATATTTATGATTGTGAAATTATTATTTATAAATTGTTAACTGCTATAAATTAATAATAATAGAAAAATTGTTAGATTAAGACAATAAAATCATGAATGGGAGTGTAGATTATAACAATGTGGATTTAGCATTTGTGATTGATAATTATGTTATGTATATTGGTAGTCTTATTTTTACAAATTTTGGGGTTTTGATGATTGAGTAATGGAATGACTTGGTTGTTGTTTAGGAATAAGAATTGTATATCAATCCTAATTAATTGGATTATGATGAATCGAGAATTTCTCAAAGTAGAATAATATTTGATTTGTTTCCATTTTGATATGGAAATAGAAACTTGATGTTTGATAGCCTAAGTGGCAAAGTGATTGATGAAATTGGGTCTAATATGTTACTATTGAGTTGGTTTTACATGTTGCCTTATTGTGAAATTTTATTTCCTTATGAATTGTTTGTCTTATCTGATTCTTTTTATCTAGTTGGTCACCTAAATCTAAATTGATATAATGATATTCAGCTAATAAAAATCCGACATACATTACATGAAATTTAAGGTCATCACTGTTATAGGGCACATTAGAAGTAATCGGAGGATTACTATTCTGCCAAGTGTGAACTAAGTGATTAAGGGATTATAGCACCTTGATGATTCCAAGTCTGGTTTGTCCTTGAATGTGTTTATTGCTTAATGTGTGAGTAACACTTAAGCTTATAACATTAACATTAAGAGACAATCTCTAATAAAGAGATAAGAGTAATTAACTGAGTTAAGACTCGACCACTGATGATATGATCCAAATCTCTAACCCAAGGTTAAGAGAGGCATAAACCCTAAATGTCACACTGGTTACCAAAAAACTATATGCGATGTTGCATTGCATATGGTTACTCATGCATAGCATATGATTAAGAACTTGCGTAAATTTTTTGTACATGCATAATATTGAGGATATTGCCTTCCCATCTCACTTAGTCGTAGTGTACTCATCCCTATATAGACTGTTTTGCAAAAAACAATACTAAAGCTTAGGATGGGACAAGATATGATATGACGAGAGCTTTAGGAACTAAGAACGATAGTGTAAGACTCGTGATTGATAGATATTTTTTATGCACTATTATTCTTAGGAACTTGATGTGGAAATTGGAATTATTAGACTTAGAATTATTTTTCCATTTTACTATTTTAGTAGGGAATTTTGATTCTCTGCAATCTTGATTGACCGTAGCATATAGGAATCCATAGTTATATTCTTATTATATGATTATACATAATACGATTAGTTGTAATGATTTAAATAATTATTTAAAGTCTCATAACATCTAACTCACAAAGTAGTTATCATATAACAGGTGCACATGTGATGTGATAGCTTTTAGTAGAAACTTACAAGCCCCCCTTTAGGCCGTAACATTTAGCATCCAATTTCATATAAAAATAATAACATGTCTTTTTTAATAAGCTTCTAAGAGATCTCTTCATTTTGAATTGAGGGAAAAAAAATAGTAATAAGGTATCATTATGATATCGAACAACAATCGTAACAATTTGGTACTCTCATGAATTGAGTTGCACTCATGTTAAACAATGATTTGATAACTAATGAATCGAATCTATAAGCAAATTTGTGGAGATTTGATTAGTCTAACAACTACTATGGAGGAATTTTCAAAACATTACTCTATATTTTCATGAAATTTCTCCATATTTTTGCAACATGTCTTTGCCTTTCTTGATAATATGGCTATTAACCTTGAAAAAGGCAATGTAACCACAATTGAAGATGAACAATGCACTTTTTCAATCAAAGGAATAGATGTTATCAATGTTAGTGAACCAATGGAAGCCTAAGCTAACATCAACATTGATGAAAAGTAACATCCTATTAATCTTGCCAACAACGATGGGCAAGACTTCAAGATAACAAGGTTATTTGTCAAATGCTTTAAAGATGGGTGTAGACATCATAGCAATGGACCTTAGTGTATGGTTTCCATGATTAGCAAGAAAGAACAAAACAAATGTTTAAGATCTCACAAAAGGACTGCATAGCATGTAATGGGTACATTCAATCGGAAGAAACCATTATGTTTTGAGAAACAAAACTTAGATGGGCTCCTTTTCAACATAGAATAGGGGAAAATAATGATTTTCTTTATATCTCCTCAATCAAGAGTTTTCCTTACAATTCATTTTGGCCTCATCTCCATGGATGGTAAGGTTGATCTTATTCATATAAAGATAGCATTGTAGTTTAATGATTTTAATTTAATTCGAATTAGCTAATTCTTGATTTTTTTTTCCCTTTTTCCTTAGAACCTTGCAAACAAGGTTCTCGTCAAACACTGGTGTCATATTAAGAGAAATAAAAAATGATTAGAAATTTAGTTAGAAAATTAGTTAAAAGGATTTAGAATAGAATTAGAAGTAACTAGGAGTCTTATTATACAAGTTTGGCATCCAATTTCATAATCAAGAAATAACATTTCTTCTTTAAGAATCCTTTAGAAGACCAATTACGGTATCGATAATGATCAATTATAACACATGCATAGCATGAGACATTTGCATTGATTTAAAGATCACCACTGCTACATGATACATGTGAAGTAGTCATTTAAGGATCCTACTTTTTTATCTAGAAACTTAGTGACTTAAAGGTCATTACATTTTTTACGGAGCTCATTTGTGGGTCTTAAAGGTCATTTTGGGTTATTTATGCTTAAGGAGCACATTAAAGGTGCCTTAAGCTTTTTAAGAGAGTAGGCATAAGTTTAAATATATCAAACACTAATGGTAATTTGTGAATTCCCGACCCAAGGTTAGGGGAGTGCTTATGCCCTAAAGTTTATGCTGTTTATTGGAAGATTGTGCAATATTTGTATAACATATAATTATTCATATATAGCATATAGTTAATAATTTACCTATAATTACTTATGCTTCTATAGTAATGAGAATATTGCACTCCTATTTTTTTGAGTTGTGATGTGTGTTTATTCCTCAATAAATTGTTTTACTAGTATCACCATGGAAGCTTGGAACAAGATATGACTAAGTGTAAATGAAAGCTATCCAATTTGAAATTGATAATATAAAACTTACAATCGAAGTAGAAGAAAATATATTATATTAGTTACAAAACTATAGAATATATTTATAGTAACCTAAACAAAAAAATTAGTCTTTGTTTATCTATTTGAATCTTAAATTTTTCCTTTAGTGCTTGCCCATTTTACTACTTGGTAGGGTTTGATTCATTATGGTTCTAGTAGATTGTGGAATATTAGATTTTGTAATTATTTTCTCAATTACATAATTATATGTAATATTAATTAGATATAATAATTAAATATTTATATGAAATCTTGTAATATCTTATTTATAAGGTGGTTATTATGTAATAGATGTATAAGTAATATGATAGTTTTTAGTCAATTTTACCAAGCTCCTATAGGATTGTTACAATTTAATTAATATCCATCTTTATACAAAAATTCAAATTTACCTCAATACTTGATTTTGATACCATTATAGATTAAGCGATGAGTTCCTATGAGCACTAAAAATTTATTTAAACACTTGATTGAATGATTTTAAGCTCGAGACGGTGCTCAATACAATAAATACTCTCTTCATTTATAGGCTAGCACTTTGATTGAGACTAAATGAAAAACATGGACAATATAGGATTCAAAATTTTGATCATCTTCTCAAAATTAAACTAACATATCGTACATGAGTTTCTTATCTTTGAACAGTTAGTGATATATATCCCTTTGAAATTAGATTAAACATGACAATCAGATGACGGAGTACTCACAAGATACGTAAGTGTGTCATGTGTCCTAAATAATCTGGTAGGTCTCCAATGAGATTGCAGCTTCTTAAAATCCTATGGAAGATGACATATCATCAATATACATTCAATCGACCAAAGAATGATCATTCTGATAATATTTTCAAAAAGAAAAATAAATTGTCTTACAATGTTGTCATGCTTAGGTTACCAACTTTGGGAAAAGGGCCTCCAGGTCCATTCAAGTCGCTGATTCGCCTGCATATTAAGGTTGAATTATGAAACTTGTAATTAAGACCTACATAAGTAAACTTAGTGAAAGTAACTGAAACGACATACTTACAGGTCATAAAAGTGCTTCAAAGCTCCAATGCTAGAAGGAATAGGCCCTTGCAAACCGCTTCCTTGTATCACTCTATCAAGTATCAACATTAATTTTTTTTATCAACTTGAAGATCTAAGGGAAGATATGGATAAATATAGATAATAACCTAGAGAAACTCTTACAGTCTTTCAATGTTTGTCCAGTTCGCTATAAAATCCGGTATCTTTCCCGTAAATTGGTTATCAGAAAGCCACCTGTTAGTGTGGTGTTGAGTTTAAACCATAGAAACATAATCACACCCATACTCGGTAGCTTATTTACAGATTACAGCATGGTATTAGAATTGTAAACTCTAATCTCGAGTCAACATATTTTATTGTTTCACAGGATCAAATTTAACCTATGAAAATATAAAATATAAAAGCCCTTACCGATCTAAATTTAAAGGTGATAAGATATGGTGTAGATTTTGTACTTACTGTTTGAGTAATAAATATAAACACTATAGTATATCTAAAAGTTTAAGATTACAGATTGATATTATGTACTCTTATATTTTACATTTAACATAACCAATGTTAAGCCTGCACGTAAGAGGAGTACTAGAATATAAATGCATATGTGTTTAATAGGTTAACCGTTTAGATGAGTTTGGTTGTGGGGGACCAAAGTCTAACAAATACAAAATGCATGTATCAGTAACTAACAGCTCTCTCAATGACGTTAAATTTGCCAACGTCAGGGGCAGATCACCGGTAAAATTATTCGAGTTTAGAACCCTGAAACAATAGAAGAAAAAGATAAAAATGTTCTCATGTTAATTGCAATTATAAAAATAAAATGACCATAAAGGTTGCGTGCGATGTGTAGTTAATTGCAAGTTGACACAACGTTAAAATACCTCTTAATAGTCGCCAAAGAACTTAGAACTGTGAGCAAATAAACTTACACTTTTTGTAAGTTGCGCCATTTTCCGAGTTCTGGAGGAAGAACTCCCGAAAGTTGATTATCTTCAACACCACTGTGTATAGGAAGTCAGAGTTCATATCTTTGTAACATGGTGTAAGAGGAAACGCAAAGAGTAGATCAGATTGGGGCATACAAGCCTGTTAGTGTGGATAAATTTCCCAACTCCTTTGGTATTGTACCGGATAATCGATTCGCGGAAAGGCTCCTGCATCAGCACTCTAGTGTAAGATATACAATTGCACAATTATTCCGTAGACTTGATCAAAAAATGGGAGGTAAGAGAAAGAATAATACAAAAGCTGGAGCCTTCGCATCGAACCCCACTCTGTCGGAATTGTACCTTCAAGGTAGTTGGACTGGACAACGCTGTTTACAACTGTAACCGTTAAATTTTATTTTTTTATTTTTATAAATAACTGTAACATTAATTTGGTTACAAGAAACTGAATATGACTAATTAATATGACCATTTGTATCTCCTTATTTACACAGTGATGTATTCGTAATAGCATATAAAAGCAAGAAATATGGACTGCAGCACAGTATGAGAGAGCATAGCTTTCCTATTCCATTATATAGCGGATGCGATCAGCATCAGCAGCCAGCTCCAATTATAAATTAATTCAGCTTTTATCAACTACTCTGATTGCACATAAACGAAGTTGAAGGCATATAAGGAGTTTTGAACCACTCACAAAGTTTCGAGGAAAGGGAGTTGAATCAACTCCGGTGGGAGGGTGCCTTGTAGGGATTGCCCCTTCAAAAATCTGGAGTTGGATTGCACATTCAATTATAAAAAGGGAAAGTAGTTACAAATTAATAGGCAAATGAAAAGACCCAACCAATTTTCTTGATGTAATATTAATTATCTATGTTGTGTATGTAATCAAAGACGGAAATAAAATTATCGTAACTACAATAATTTACAGCCAATTACACATGAATCATTAAGAGGTAAAGCTTCCCTTCATCACTTTCAAAAATATGCTCACTCACAAGCCCTGCTGAAAACCCTCAAAACTAACACTATTACTAATCCTTTTAGTAACTATTTAATGGTTATAAACATATTTTCAGAAGTTATAAAGAGGATATACTCTCAAATAAAGATAGATTTCCACTGCAGACAACATTAACGTTGCAATCGGTAGAATATATGAATCGTGAGGGTTCAATCCATGTAATGCCATGCCATGTTGGTACGTATCCCATTGCAACATAATCATGTATTAATAGATACTAACAGGACATATACCCGCAATATAATATGTATATCCAGCATAAAAAGGTTGAAGCTGCTCGATATATGGAACAAAATTATATACGATATTGATTACAAAAAATTGTGAATCTAATTTTCTCAGCCATGTTAAATAGATCAATATGACTTCACAACAAAAGAAAAAATGTGAGCCATGGAATCAATTAACATATAAATTGTGGGCTTTTATTGAGTACCGAAAAAAAAAAAAAAAATCTTCAAGAAAATTCTACAATTCTTGGGGTAGCATATATTTTATTGCCCGTGAAACTTGGTAAGGAATAAGGATGATGAGCCGAAACTTATAAGGAATAATGACGGTAAATATGAATCAAGATATTTATAGTTTAATCGTATGAATATTAATTTTTAAATAAATCAAATTTGAATCCGCCTTCTTTCATTGTATTCACCGTTAAAAAGAAAAAAAAAAAGTAAAAATGAAGTAAAAGATCGAAGTTATGAGATGAGGGTAAATAAAAGAGGTGCATTCATGACATTGAAATTTACATAAATATCCAATTTCTTATAATTTATTTCTTTTGAAAATATGACATAATGATGCGGACATCGTGGAGGATACAGGTTGACACACGAGTACAGGCATGGCCAAAGACACGGCCATGTGTTCTAACAGGATCCTCACAGAAGCTTACACGAGTTAAGGCACGGCTAGAGACACGGTCGTGTATTCTATCAGGATTCTCACAAAAGCTTACACGGGTTCGGGCACGGCCTGGGACACGACCGTGTACTGCGCTCGTCACATGCCTAAAAATATGCACGACTTAGAGGCACGGCCATGTATACGATAGGGTATAGACGTGTATACCATTATTTATTTCCACGTGTACGCTTAGATTTTTCCCTTTTAGATATCTTACGGGAAAGTATATATACCTTTTGTCAGACATATTAGGATTACGTTTTTATTCATCTTTGAAATACACTTTGAGAGAGAATTATCTCCGTTTATCAGTTGTGCGCAACCAGAGTTTGCATCAAAGAGTTAATCTTTGTTGTTGTGAAACCAATCCATATTCGGATTCGTTTCGTTACGCTTTCCTCACTGCGTCAGTTGGTATCAGAGCAAGGAAATTTCCTGTAGAGATGTCGGCTAACGATGGTGTTGATGGCGGTCGCGTTCTCGACTTTGATCGAGATGCAGAAGTCCAAGGAGTCAATCAATGGGCTCCGAGGGCAATGGTTGAAACCATGGAGTAGAGGCTTGGGTGTGTAGAACAACGCCTGGAGGATCTGGTGGCGCGGTTCGACGCCATGGTGATGGACCACAACGGTCACAGGGGCGTTGTTGGGAATCGATCGGGGGTAGCAGTTGCTCGTGGCGGCCCTGTCAATGAATTTGTTGCCGGAAATTAATGGAACCGGAGAATTGATGAAAGCTCTTCTAAGGAAGAGAAGGGATTTATGCAGAGGAGGGAACAACCACCGAGAAGGGGTGGTGTTGTTGGTGGCGGTAGGTATCGTGGAGTGGATGACCGGAATGACCAAGCATATGGTGGTAGGTATCGACGAAACCACCAGGGGTTCGACCATACTGAAGGCGGAGACTTCCGTCTTAAGGTAGATATTCCTTCTTTTAATGGCAATTTCGATATAGAGGAATTTTTGGATTAGCTGGCGAAAGTCGATAGGTTTTTTTATTATATGGAGGTTCTTGAGGATAGAAGGGTAAGAATGGTTGCTTGTAGATTGAAAGGCGAGGCGTCTGCATGGTGGGATCGGTTGCAGCATCGTAGGCAAAGGGAAGGGCGGTAACCTATTAGAACATGGTACCGCATGAGAAATCCATTGCAGAGAGGTTTCTTACCACCCGACTACGAGCAAATTCTTTTCCAACAATATCAACGGTGCCGACAAGGGCAGAGGACGGTGCATGAGTACACCGCTGAATTCATGAGGTTAGCGGAGAGGAATGATCTGAGGGAGACTGAGGGTCAACAGGTGGCACAGTTTGTAAACAGGTTGAAGCCTCAGGTTAAAGATAAGATAGGAGTGACGGTATTCAGAACCGTGAATAAAGCCAAGAACTTGGCCCTCCGGGCAAAAATGATGATACAAGAGCAGAGCGTAAGGTTTGAAGGAGGCAAAAGAACTTACACTTACGATAATCCCGGTAATAGTAGTAGGGTGATTGGTGAGAGACCTAGAGGAGTGGTTGAAAAACCAACGGGAAGTATGGACAGGAAAAAAGACAAGGCGGAAGGAAAGAGACCGGTGGAGAGTAAAGAACCTCCAAGGCAAAACAATCCATATGCCAAGCCAATATTGGGAAAATGCTATATATGTAAATCAGTCGGGACATCGATCAAATGAGTGCCTAAATCGACGAACGGTAAACATTATCGAAAGGGAAGAGGAGGAAGAAGTGTGTTGTGAGCCCGACGATGACGAAGAGTACTATGAAGAGGTTGACGATGTGGTGGAGCCAAATTATGTAATTAGAAGGATGATGTTAGCACCGAAGCAAGAGGATAGTTCACAGCGACACCAATTGTTTCGTACTAGGTGCACGATTGGTGGGAGAGTGTTTGACTTAATTGTCGATAGTGGGAGCTGTGAGAACATCATCGGAAAGAAGGTCGTGAAGAAACTCCAATTACCGATAGAGAAACACCCGAGTCTTTACACCATCGGATGGATCAAAGCGGCAGAGCGAATAGAGGTGAAAGAGAGGTGTCAAGTTCCTTTTTCGATAGGCAAATATCGAGATGAGGTATACTGCGACATCGTCGATATGGACGCTTGTTATTTGTTGTTCGGACGGCCTTGGCAATTTGATGTAGATGCCTAACATGCCAGGAAGGAGAACAAATATAGGTTAGAGAAGGAGGGGGTGAAGTATACGCTATTGCCATTATTGGATAAGCGACCAAAAACCCATAAGGTGGAAGGAAAATCGTTTATTACGATCACTCAATCGGAAAAGAAGATGACCGAGGACATTAAGGAGTCCCGCTTGATGCATGCTCTAGTAGTGAAGAATGCGGGAGAGGACATGAGTAACGCAGAGATTCCGGAGGAAGTGAAGGGATTACTAGAGGAATTTAGAGAAGTAGTTCCGGAAGACTTACCAGAGGGACTACCTCCATTACGAGACATCCAGCATCACATCGACTTGGTGCCTGGAGCTAGTTTTCCTAACCTCCCTCACTACCAGATGAGTCCCAAAGAAACGGAGGTCTTACAAGAGAAGGTCTATGACTTACTCGACAAATGATTCATTCGAGATAGCTTGAGTCCATGTGCCGTACCAGCATTACTAACGCTTAAAAAGGATGGGAGTTGGAGGATGTGCGTGGACAGCCGAGCGATCAACAAGATTACAATTGGGTATAAATTCCCAATACCTCGCATTGAGGACATGTTGGATCGGTTGAGTGGGGCAGTAGTATTCTCCAAGATAGATCTTAGAAGCGGGTACCATCAAATTCGGGTCAGACCTAGGGATGAGTGGAAGACCGCCTTCAAGACGAAAGAGGGGTTGTACAAATGGATGGTTATGCCATTCGGACTCAGCAATGCACCGAGTACCTTCATGCGTGTGATGAATCAGGTACTTAAATCATTTATAGGTCGGTTCGTTGTTGTATATTTTGACGATATCCTAATATATAGCAAGACTTGGGAGGAACATCTAGTGCACTTAAAGGATGTTTTGACGGTACTGAAAGAGAATAAGCTTTATGCTAATCTCAAGAAATGTGTATTCCTGTCACCGAGGTTGTTGTTCTTAGGATTCATAGTGAGTGGAGAAGAGATCACGGTGGATGAGGATAAGGTGCGAGCCATTAGGGATTGGCCTACACCCATGACCATCACCGAGTTGAGGAGTTTCCTGGGGTTAGCAGGATTCTACAGGCATTTTATAGGGCACTTTAGCACGGTGGCGGCCCCCTTGACTGAGTGCTTAAAGAAAGGAAAGTTTCACTGGGACGAGGAAGCTGAGTCGGGATTCGCAATGCTCAAAGAGAGACTATGTAGTGTGCCGGTGCTGGCCTTACCGGACTTCGACAAACTATTCGAAGTTGACTGTGATGCCAATGGTGTAGGTATTGGTTTGGTACTCTCTCAAGAGAAGAGACCTGTTGCTTTCTATAGTGAGAAACTCTGCGAGGCCAGGAGAAAATTGTCCACGTACGACAAAGAATTTTATTCCGTGGTTAGAGCCTTGAGAATGTGGGAGCATTATTTGGTTGGCAAGGAGTTTGTATTATATTCAGATTGTGTCGCCTTGAAACACCTGAGCAATCAGACCCGTATTTGCAAAGACATGCACGCCAGATGGATACAGTTTTTGCAGAAGTTCCCATTTCGCCTGATGCATAAATCTAGGGTTCAAAACAAGGTGGTCGACACATTAAGCCGAAGAGCGGATCTGTTAGTGACTATGAGAGCTGAAGTGGTTGGGTTTGAATAGTTGAAGGAGTTGTATGAGACGGATGAAGATTTCGGGGTTACCTAGAGAAAATGCACCAATAAGGAACCTAATGACAGTTATTACATTTTGGAGGGTTATTTGATGAGGGGGAACCAACTGTGCATCCCTGCATCCTCCTTGAGAGAGAAGGTGATCAGAGATCTCCATGGAGGGGGATTAGCCGGCCATTTGGGGCGAGACAAAACACTGGCAGCAGTAGCTGCAAGATACCATTGGCCTCAGTTAAGAAGTGATGTAAGTCGGATAGTGCAACGATGCTACATCTGTCAGACATCAAAGGGACACTCTCAGAATATGGGGTTGTACACTTTGTTACCCGTACTTGAGAATATCTGGGAAGATCTATTCATGGATTTTGTGTTAGGTTTGCTTCGTACCCAACGAGGTGCTGACACTGTTTTTGTAGTTGTGGACAGGTTTTTCAAGATGGCTCACTGCATCCCATGTAGGAAGACGGCAGATGCCCAGAACGTGGCCAAGCTATTCTTTAAGGAGGTGGTCAGATTACATGGAATTCCCAAGTCCATCACTTCCGATAGGGACACCCGATTCCTTAGCCATTTCTGGAGAACGCTTTGGTACATGTTCAACTCGTCTCTTAACTTCAGCAGCACCGCCCACCCCCAAACTGATGAGCAAACCGAAGTGACGAACAAGACCCTTAGAAATCTGATAAGAAGCATCTGTGGAGAGAAGCCAAAGCAATGGGACCTGACATTGTCTCAAGTAGAGTTCGCCTACAATAATTCTATCCACAGAACTACTGGCAGATCACCTTTTTCAGTGGTCTATACTAAGGCACCTTCTCACGCTTTGGACCTAGTTTCCTTACCCAAAGGTGTGGAGACCAATATGGCGGCAAAGCACCTGGCGGAACAGTACCACACAGTGGCGTTGGAAGTAAAGGAACAAATTGAGAAAGTAAATGAGCGATATAAGAAAGCCCCCAACAAACATAAGAAGAAAAAGTTGTTCGAGGTGGGAAATCCAGTGATGGTGTTCTTAAGGAAAGAACGCTTTCCCGTGGGAACATATAGCAAGTGGCAGCCGAAGAAATATGAGCCCTACAATATCGTCGCCAAGATCAATGACAACACCTATGTGATTGGACTCCCGGAAAGCATGAGAATCTCCAAGACCTTCAACATGGCTGATTTGTCCCCATTCTACGAGGATGATGAACCCCTTTATCCAAAAGCGAACTCGGGGTCGAGTTCTTCATTGGTAGGAGAGAATGATGCGGACATCGTGGAGGACAAAGGTTGACACACGGGTACAGGCACGGCCAGAGACACGGCCATATGTTCTAACAGGATCCTCACAGAAGCTTACATGGGTTTAGGCACGGCTAGAGACACGATCGTGTGTTCTATTAGGATTCTCACAGAAGCTTACACGGGTTCGAGCACGGCCTAGGACACGGCCGTGTACTGCGCTCGTCACATGCCTAGAAACATACACGGCCGTGTATACGATAGCGTATAGACGTGTATATCATTATTTATTTCCATGTGTACGCTTAGATTTTTCCTTTTTAGATATCTTACGGGGAAGTATATATACCTTTTGTCAGACATATTAGGGTTACATTTTTATTTATCTTTGAAATACACTTTGAGAGAGAATTATCTCCGTTTATCGGTTGTGCGCAACCAGAGTTTGCATCAAAAAGTTAATCTTTGTTGTTGTGAAACCAATCCATATTCGGATTCGTTTCGTTACGCTTTCCTCGCTGCGTCACATAAGGTACCTTTTAGTAAAATCAATGATAAAAAAAAAAAAACTATAAAAATTATAAAAGATCAAAGGTAGCATTTTTTTTTGTTACAATCCCACATAAGATAGTAACATTAATCAAGTGTGGTACTTAAGTTCAAAGAATCGCCTCACCTATCAAATTGAGCCTTTTGGGTTAGACTCTTTCCTAAGATTTGAATAATAATACTTAGTACTCTAAACACAAAAAGAGTGATCCGAGAGTGCGCTACCTAATAAAATAAAATGAAAGCTACTTGGAGTGAGCAGTCTAGAGTTGGTTAATGTGGGCATTGGAGTTCAACTATTTTTTATTTTTGGCCTAGGTGAGGGATTGGTGATGTGGTACTTAAGTCTTAAGGATTCTCTTATCTATGGGACTACTTTTTTGGATTAGACTCTTTCCTTAAGCTTCAACCATAACATTTGATGCACTTTTTAAGGGCCAACCTTATGAAAGAGGCGACCTAGAAACAAAGCAACCTAAAAGAGGGTACACAAGAAAGGACTAATTGGTAAAGTAAAGTGAGACCTATTTAAAGTGGGTAGTCTAAAGTAGGTCATCGTAAGCGTTGGCTTTCAAAAGAGGCGTGGTAATGTTGCAATCTCATGTGAGAATGATATTATAAACCAAATGTAATAGTTAAATTGTAACATTTGCACTTTATTATAATTAGTAGAATTATCAACCATAATGCTTGTTTAATAAATATATATAGAGAGAGAGAGGGAGAGAGAAAGAGAGAGAGACGGAGCTATTCAAATTAAAAGTAAAATAAATTATATAAAGGTAACACACTAAATGTGATGTTTCTCACTTAAATAACATAGATATAGATAATAAATTTTGATGAAAATTCTTTTTCAAAATATTCATTTTTTTAAACAAATACAAAGTGTATACCTTAGATGAAAATGGGAATTTAACACTTGGCCATAAGCTTAGAAAAAAATCTAAGAGAACGTATGTGGAATATAAGGAGCTTTATTGGTATAATTAATAAGCAAGCTAGTGGCTAGACAATGTCTAGCTGACATACATTAGTTGCCTTAACTATAAAATATGGTATTTTGCTTTAAAGTTATAATAATTTATAAGTCATAGAGACAGATAGAAGGTCAATTTTGTGAAGAAAATATTAATTAGTGTTTTCAAACACTTATTAAAAAGATAAATATAAATTTAGTTTTTAATACTTTATACTTTTTTATTTGAGTTTTAAATCCTTTTTTTTTCTCTTTTATTTTAATCTTCAACATTTATATTAATTTACAAAAAAAGAAAAAGTCTTTTTCACAATGCTCTTAAATTATTAGTCAGCATATGATGTACGGTACTTTTTGATTGGTCTATATAATTATTTTAAATAAATAATATAATATTAATGATCTATACCATAGAAAGATATTAAAAAATTATAGAAACAATGAGAGACTATCCATAATTATCACTTTTAAAAAATAAATAAATAAAGGAAACCTAATCAGATTTTGCTCTCTTTTTTTTCCTTTTTTTATATATATTTGGTGGTTGTGGGTCGAATGCCCCACTCATTTAAGTGGCTGTGACTTAATAGTCTTGAAGTGGCCAGAGTTAATTTCTTTTTTCTTGTGAATTTTTGCAAACTTTTTTAATTTTCAAATGTTTATATTTTTTATAATTTAATTTATTAGTATTATATTATTTATTTAAAATAAGTTTGCTGTTGTCTGACATTTACAGTGCTGACCAATGGCAATTGCAAGAGCATATAATTGCAATCAACAGGACAGGACAGCGTTCATAGGAGTCATGGTCCATCTAGCATGACAACTGGTGCGTCAGGACCACATAAAAATGTGACAGCAATTGTTTTTAGCAATTATGAATATTCATGGTAATTTTTTGAAACAGTTTAGAAATGCCAAATATTTTATTACTTCATGTCTACCACTCTCTAAGCTTGCTGAGTGGCAGGCGGCCGTAGGAAGAGGGAGAGGAAGAGGGAGAGAATGTGTACATGTTAACGACATGGCAAATGGTGTTGTTGAGGGAATAAGAGCAGTTGCAGGTAACGGTATCGTCTGCCGACGCATTCCATCCATGATGTCCGCTGCATGGATCGACACTGAAATCCCACACTTTCCCCAGCTTTTTCCCTACCTTCTTCAATGCTTCCACTGTACATATATCATGCAATATTAACAATCTGAAGGGTCAAACGATGGAACCCTGGAATGGAATTGTACAAATCTTTAAAAAAAAAGGAAAAAGTATAGGGGGATTGGGTTTTACCTTCATCGTTCGGTAAACGCGTTAATCCAAAAGTGAAACTTGTGAGGGTGCAAATAAGCGTAAATGCGAAGAAAGTAGACTTCAATAAGCTTGAGAATGTAAACATCTCTCGGCTGGTTACTGCCAAGCGAAGAAGATGCCTTCTTGGCTTTTGTAAGAGGAAGCAAGCATTAGCCTTAGTATGTGTGAACACCGCATCAATCAACTTGGCCATTTAAAATTATTAGATGGGTTTGGTTACCATAATATGTGATAACGAACAGGATAAATTTTTTTGTCTTGCGTTTGGTTGCCATTCATAAAAAAAGTACTGGACAAAAATTCAATGTGGTACTGAACAAAATAATAAATTTTTGTACCACATATAATTAGGTACAAAAAATCTAGTATTGAACAAAAATTCATTTTTTTCGAAATCTCTAACTTGCCATTCATATTTTTCTTTTTATAAACAAACCCTACCTCCCCAAACCCTTTTCTTTCAAACATATACACGCCGCACTAGCTTGCCCTTCAAGTGCAGTAAAAAAACCCATTAGTGCTGCTTCGAATGTCGCTATCGTTACGCCAGAAGTCGTCGTCAAGTTCGTATCTTTCCATTTTTTCTCACATTCTTGCTTACTTTTTTATGTTCTCCGCATGTTTTACCTGTGATTGTCGTCGTCCGTTTAAATTTCTCTCGCTTGCTTTTCTATCTTCGTCGCCTGCTCTCCGTCTAGTTGTCGCCATGCTTTTAAATGTCTATTAAAATGGAACGGTGGTGGTGGATCAATCTTTCATATATAAATAGATCATCACGTGTCCCAACTTGATTTCAAACTCACATTTTGATTTTCAGTATGATAAGAACAAAGAAAATTACATAACATGAGAAAAATAATATAACATAAGTTTTTTTTTTTAAATCATGTTTATTGCTAATTTCAAGTCAAGATTATTTTATGTTGTATATTATTTATCATGTATATATATTATATCGAAACATCATTTTTAAGATAAAAGAAAAGTAAGTAATGTGTTATTTTATTAAATATAACATAAATTATTATGATTTATAATATGAATTATTAATTTTTTTAATCAATGTATTTATACGAATTATTTTATATAATTTATAATCTCTTCAAATTGTATTTCTTTTTATAATAATATCAAATATGTATAAATAACCATGATATAATTAAAAGGATATAATTGTCAAATTTACTATATTCAGTCCAGTACTTTGCAATTTCATACACTGGACAACACAAAAATCTTTGTCCAATACTGAACAAACCAAACGTGGTACAAATTTTTTTTTTTTTTGTCCAATCCTTCTTATTTTGTACTGTCCAGTATCAGTAACCAAATGCTACCTTAATCTCCTAATTTTATTTAGAACTACCAAAAAAATTGTAAAATTAAAATATAGAATCAACTTTTAAAAATATGAATTTTTATAATCTATGTAAATTAACAGTTAAAAACTATTAATATATTTATAGAAATCATGAAAACCTAAAATATATACAGTAAATAAATAAATTCAATATAAATTTTGGTTATAATATGAATTATAATGTAAATAATTAATTATAAATCATTATACTAATACATAAAACTAAAAATATATATTAGTGTTAACATAAATTATTTGATAACATAAATCATCATGATAAAAAAAAAAGCTAAATTAAAAACAAAATATTAATCATTTATTATCCAAAATTATCAAAATTCCCATAATGTCACCCAATTATAATCATAATCAACTTTATCATTATTATTATTAGCACTATCACCAATAATATCAATATTTTTTTACTCCAAGTCTTTTAAAGTATCTATTTGCATTTAATTTTCAATAGTATTAATATCATGAATCTCTAAAATTTATAAGTGTATCAATTTCATCCATAATATTACTTTCATTTTTTTTCTTACTCCTTTCACTTGAAATGACACCCAACCAATAATCATTCCATAAATTAAATGTCTTCTTTTTTAATTACCCATCCATCGTCAATGAAATGTCTTTAAAAATAAAACTAATAATGAAATCAATTTAAGTTAAAAAAAGCCAATAGTGTCGTTTCACTTATAATTTGATAATTTTACTTTAAATTTTAAAAACTTATTTCTTTTTCTTAGTTTTGATAACTTATTAGACTTAAATTAAGTAAAATTACATAAAATCGCATAGAATCATATGAAATCACATAGAATCAATAGAATTGTAAACTTGTAAAATTGTATATCTAAATTCATTATTCTACTATAAGTTTACAACAAAATGATTGTATACACAATTTAACTTGAAAAAATTTCATAAAAACATAAACTCGTAAAATTATACTAATATAATCGTAATTTTGACAATTATGGTCCAATTGTCCTGATGCATATACCTTGTCCTTGTAATTTTGATCACGAAAATATGTGATACATCTTTGGTAATCAAGATTAATTTAGATAATATGAATGTATTTTATTTAAAATAAAATAAATATAAACAAGTTTGATCATATGGAGCCATATCATTCTAAGTTTTTTTTTATTTATTTATTTAGTGACAAACCCTATATAGGGTAAGAGAGATGCCAACCCCAAATTTTATTAATAAAAGTACAAAAGGAGAGGGTGCATAGACTTGACTTCTCATAATTATATGGTACATGTTTATGTAGAAAAACATAAATATGGGAGTATTGCTCATCTTACAATTCAGACTTGCAAAAAGATGAAAAGTAAAAGAATAAAAGTACAATGAATACTACTCCTAATACAATATCTAGCCCAAAAATCTAAACATAAAGTATAGATTACCAAAGAAATAAATAAAAATCGACAAGTTGTAATTCTAAAATTCCAAAGCCTATCTTGTGCTACTGCAGAATTTTCTTTAGCTCCTTGTCAAACTAAGATTTATCCATTTGGGAAAAAAAATTAGATTAATCTATCCTAATCTTCTTTGCAAGCCAATAAACCATTGCATTTTTCTCTCTCCAAATGTGGCTAACTTGGCCCTTGATTTCTTCCAAGAGAGTTCTTACCCAAGAGATGTCATTCCAAATGTCCTTCCTAGTGATATTCACTGAAAGCCATCTAGATACTACCTTATAATCTATCTCAATCAAGGCCTTAGTAAAATTGAAGTGTTTACAATGTTCAAGGCCCTTAATCAAAGCTATCAGTTCAATAGAGGTTAATGAATTCAAGTATCCTTTTGGCCAATATATATATGCCAAATATTACGTATATTTGGTATAAAAATATTAATATTTTTTTATGTATAATAGAATTCTGCTACATAGATTATTGATTGAGTATATTCTATTAATGCAAAACTCAATATACGATAATTCATACGTGCAATAAACAAAATAGTGAAAAACAAGGCCACCATGAATGAAACTTTGATAGAAGTTATTAAATTTTATATAGAAATATAATAATTAATTATATAGTGATTAGCATTTCACCCTTATATTTATTTGTTTATGTAGAAGTTCAATGCTTTATTGCTACTTTATTCAATGAAAATTCAAGGTGTACCTTTTATTCTCATTTAACAATTAGTTTTATGTATAACCATGTCATGTGAGTCAGTTAGATTTCATTTTTCTGTCTCGTGGGGAATGCATAATCTATTAGTACACTTTAAATAGGATGGAAATGGAAACGCATCAATGGTAGAATAGTCAAGTTGTGACCTACACGATGGGATATGGAGTAATAATTTACCCTTTATGGGCTATGAAACGTGGTGTGTTGGAGGATAAGGTAGCATTTGGTTACTGGTACTGGACAAAACAAAAAGCATTGGACAGTACAAAACAAGAAGGACTAGACAAAAAAAAATTGTACCAGATTTGGCTTATTTAGTACTTGATAATGATTTTTGTGCTGTTCAATGTTTGGATTGCAAAATACTGAACTAAATATAGTAAATTTGACAATTTTGCCCTTTTTAATTACTAGAGAAGGATTTTTGTGCTGTACAGTATTTGAAATTGCAAAGTATTGGACTGAACATAGTAAATTTGATAGTTTTGTCCTTTTTAATTATATCATGGTTATTTATACATATTTGATATTATTATAAGAAAAATGATTTGAAGGTTTAATATATTATATTAAATAATTCATGTAAAAATTTATGTTATATTTAATAAAATAACACGTTACTTATCATTTTGAATAAGTTATTCAAGGACATGAACCACTTTTATATTGGAACATCCACAAACCTATCAACCACTTTGAATAAGTCACTCGAGGACTTAAAAATTCTAAAATCCATCCACACATCAGATCGATTAGATTGGAACATCAACCACTTTTATATTTCACAAGGACAAGATAGAAAGGGCATAGATAAGATAATAATCATATCAAGGAAGAGTCAAAGTAATTTCCATGATTATGACCTGCTAAGTACATCTGATAAAAAATCTAGCAACTCTGTTGCTGGAGATACATAAAGTTACAACTTCTACAAAATATGAAAACAAGTTTAACCATGCAAGGTACTAAACCAGGGTAGAGGTGTTGGATAATACAAAGCCAATAAAAGAAGTCTTAGTTACACAAATACTGCAAACATGTTTTCCATCAACCGATAATTCGCCTAACAAATGTTAGGCATTGTTCTCTTTGGAGCCTCCAAAAAACCTTTTTATACTATGAATTTGTCGCCATTTGCATAAGAACATCCAACTCTTCATTTTTTGATAATCCTAACGTTTTCAACTTTGCAACTTCATCCCTAGGAAGATTAGCAATTTTTCCGGCAAGTAAAGCAAAACCACTCCTAACATCATTTATGCTTTTTTGAAATGTAGATATAAATTATGCAGCATATTCTGCCATAGGATGCTTGCGAGTTGGTTGCATAGATGGATCACGTGAAGCATAGATAGAGCCTTCAGTAGACTGTAGCACTTTTCCTGACTCCATATCTTCATCAAAAGTATCTTCACCCTCATTTTGTAAGTCTTGCGTCACATCTGCTGGCGTCTCAACCCTTTTGCCATTTGCTCTATTTTTTCTAAAAATCCCTTGAAGCCTTTCAAAAATTTTAAACTCCTTCTCGGCATGATTACCAACCTTCGAATGTTTCTATAAGACAATAGAAATAGTTATTATAATAACAAAGAATTAACTTTAAAAAATGAGTATATTTCAAAATAAAGATAATGTTAAATATATCTCCATATATTCAACAAAGACCACATCATTGTCAACAATGACACATTTTTTAACATTATCCCAACCAAAACCACTAGTATTCATCATGTCAACAACCTCTGCCAGCTTAATTGACCACCTCTTCATTTTGTTAACAATTTGTCTAACATTGAGATTGATTTCTGGAATGTAACTTTTCATCCTTTTCTAAGCTTCTTCATGAGCCTCATTCTTAAAAGTGTCATTTTCTCCTTTGTATCCTTCAACAACTAACTCCTCCAGCACTATGAATAACGTTTCTTCCTCAACTTGGCTCCAAGAATGCCTAGTTTTTTTTATCTCTATTGTCCATGACTGTAAACCAATCTATATTGTAAGTCAAAAAGCAAACAAATAAAATGTAAGTCATACATACAAATAGTGGATAAAATATTTCAATTTACATCACAACATAAAATTGAAAATTCAACAACCAAATGATTTCAATAATATATAACTAACAAAAAATCAATGGTGACACTGATCCAAGATACATAATCAAAGAAAGTACAATAATTAGTAACATTCTAGTTCCTATCATGTGCCCTCCATTCATCATACATCTCTTGTACTAAGGTATTTCTCATCTCAGTCCATTCCTTAGTAGGTTTTATCGTTTCAATTGCATCAATTCCATTTTCTCCAATTGGAACTTCATCACCTTCTATTACAGCTTACTCCAACGGGTCTAGTGGCATGTACATTCAAATGAAGTTGTGTAGTAGACAACAAGCTAGAATCATTTGACATTGTATTTTGATGAGGCAATGATAAAAAAAAAAAACTATAAAAATTATAAAAGATCAAAGGTAGCATTTTTTTTTGTTACAATCCCACATAAGATAGTAACATTAATCAAGTGTGGTACTTAAGTTCAAGGAATCGCCTCACCTATCAAATTGAGCCTTTTGGGTTAGACTCTTTCCTAGGATTTGAATAATAATACTTAATACTCTAAACACGAAAAGAGTGATCCGAGAGTGCGCTACCTAGAAAAGGGCTACCTAATAAAATAAAATGAAATCTACTTGGAGTGAGAAGTCTAGAGTTGGTTAATGTGGGCATTGGAGTTCAACTGTTTTTTATTTTTGGCCTAGGTGAGGGATTGGTGGTGTGATACTTAAGTCTTAAGGATTCTCTTATCTATGGGACTACTTTTTTGGATTAGACTCTTTCCTTGAGCTTCAACCATAACATTTGATGCACTTTTTAAGAGCCAACCTTATGAAAGAGGCGACCTAGAAACAAAGCAACCTAAAAGAGGATACATAAGAAAGGACTAATTGGTAAAGTAAAGTGAGACCTACTTAAAGTGGGTAGTCTAAAGTAGGTCACCGTAAGCGCTAGCTTTCAAAAGAGGCGTGGTAATGTTGCAATCTCACATGAATGATATTATAAACTAAATGTAATAGTTAAATTGTAACATTTGCACTTTATTATAATTAGTAGAATTATCAACCATAATGCGTGTTTAATAAATATATATATATAGAGAGAGAGAGAGAGAGAGAGAAAGAGAGAGATGGAGCTATTCAAATTAAAAGTAAAATAAATTATATAAAGCTAACACACTAAATGTGATGTTTCTCTCTTAAATAACATAGATATAGATAATAAATTTTGATGAAAATCCTTTTTCAAAATATTCGTTTTTTAAACAAATACAAAGTGTATACCTTAGATAAAAATGGGAATTTAACACTTGGCCATAAGCTTAGAAAAAAAATCTTAGAGAAAGTATGTGGAATATAAGGAGCTTTATTGGTATAATTAATAAGCAAGCTAGTGGCTAGACAATGTCTAACTGACATACGTTAGTTGCCTTAACTATAAAATATGGTTTATTTTATTAAACACAGAGATAGAGAGAAGGTGGATTTCGTGAAGAAAATGTTAATTAGTGTTTTCAAACACTTATTAAAAAGATAAATATAAATTTAGTTTTTAATACTTTATACTTTTTTATTTGACTTTTAAATCCTTTTTTTTTCTCTTTTTTTTTAGTCTTCAACGCTTATAACAATTTACAAAAAAAAAAAAAAGTCCTTTTCATAATGCTCTTAAATTATTAGTTAGCATATGATGTGTGGCACTTTTTTATTGGTTTATATAATTATTTTAAATAAATAATATAATATTAATAATCTAAACCATAAAAAGTATTAAAAAATTATAGAAATAATGAGCGGCTACCCATAATAACCACTTTTTAAAAAATAAACAAATAAAGAAAAACCTAATCAGATTTTGCTCTCTTTTTTTTCCTTTTTTTTAATATATATTTGGTGGTTGTAGGTCGAATGACCCACACATTTAAGTGGTTGTGACTTAATAGTCTTGAAGTGGACAGAGTTAACTTCTTTTTTCTTGTGAATTTTTGCAAATTTTTATAATTTAACTTATTAATATTATATTATTTATTTAAAATAATTACATGAATCAATCAAAAGTGCAATTTATCATATGCTAATAGAAATGTTAACGGTATTAATAAAAGAATTAGCTTGTAAGTTTTTGCAAACTCTGAGGATTGAATTTTTAAAAAAAAAAAAGTTTAAGTTTTAAGTAAAAAAAAAGTGTGAAAATTTAAATACTAAATTTATATTTAGATCTATATATGGATCGAGTATGTATCTGTGCTACTAACTTTTTTTCTAACCGGATTCACATATATTTTTCTTACAATTTTTCTTTTTAATATTTTTAAGTTTGCTGTTGTCTGACATTTACAGTGCTGACCAATCGCAATTGCAAGAGCATATAATTGCAATCAACAAGACAGGACAGCGTTCATAGGAGTCATGGTCCATCTAGCATGACAAATGGTGCGTCAGGACCACATAAAAATGTGACAGCAATTGTTTTTAACAATCATGAATATTCATGGTAACATGACAACTAGTGCGTCAGGACCACATAAAAATGTGACAGCCATGGTTTTTAACAATTATGAATATTCATGGTAATTTTTTGAAACAGTTTAGAAATGCCAAGCATTTTATTACTTCATGTCTACCACTCTCTAAGCTTGCTGAGTGGCAGGCGGCCGTAGGAAGAGGGACAGGGAGAGGGAGAGAATGTGTACATGCCAACGACATGGCAAATGGTGTCGTTGGGGGAATAAGAGCAGTTGCCGCAGTTAACGTTATTGTCTGCCGTCGCATTCCATCCATGATGTCCGCTGCATGGATCGACACTGAAATCCCACACTTTCCCCAGCTTTTTCCCTACCTTCTTCAATGCTTCCACTGTACATATATCATGCAATATTAACAATCTGAAGGGTCAAACGATGGAACCCTGGAATGGTATTGTACAAATCTTAAAAAAAAAAAAAAGGAAAAAGTATAGGGAGATTGGTTTTTACCTTCATCGTTCGGTAAACGCTTTGATCCAAAAGTGAAACTTGTGAGGGTGCAAATAAGCGTAAATGCGAAGAAAGTAGACTTCAATAAGCTTGAGGATGTCAACATCTCTCGGCTGGTTAATGCCAAGCGAAGAAGATGCCTTCTTGGCTTTTGTAAGAGGAAGCAAGCACTAATTAGCACCGCATCAATCAACTTGGCCATTTAAAATTGTTAATCTCCTAATTTTATTTAGAATTGTCATAAAATTTGTAAAATTAAAATATAGAATCAAATCGTAAAAATATAAATTTTTATAATTTATGTAAATTAACAGTTAAAAACTATTAATATATTTATAAAAATCATGAAACCTAAAATATATGTAGTAAATAAATAAATTCAATATAAATTTTGATTATAATATAAATTATAGTACAAATAATTAATTATAAACCATTATACTATTACATAAAACTAAAAAATATATATTATTGTTAACATAAATTACTTGATAACATAAATCATCATGATAAAAAAAAAAGCTAAATTAAAAACAAAATATTAATCATTAACTGCCCAAAATTATCAAAATTGCCATGATATCACCCAATTATAATCATAATCAACTTTATCATTATTATTATTGGCACTATCATCAATAATATCAATATTTTTTTACTCCAAGTCTTTTGAAGTATCTATTTGCATTTAATTTTCAATAGTATTAATATCATGAATCTCTAAAACATCTTAATTCCAACTCTCCTAGGTCATGATTTTCCAAATCTATAAGTGTATCAATTTCATTCATAATATTACTTTAATTGTTTTTCTTACTCCTTTCACTTAAAATGACATGCAACCAATAATCATTCAATAAATTAAATATCTTCTTTTTTAATTATCCATTCATCATCAATGAAATGTCTTTAAAAATGAAGCTAATAATGAAATCAATTTAAGTTAAAAAAAGCCAATAGTGTCATTTCACTTATAATTTGATGAGTTTACTTTAAATTGTAAAAACTTATTTCTTTTTCTTAGTTTTGATAGCTTATTAGACTTAAATTAAGTAAAATTACATAAAATCGTATATAATCATATAAAATCACATAGAATCGGTAGAACTGTAAGCTTGTAAAATTATGTATCTAAATTTATTATTCTACTATAAGTTTACACCAAAATGATTTTATACGCAATTTAACTTGGAAAATTTCATAAAAACATAAACTCGTAAAATTATACGAATATAATCATAATTTTGACAACTATGGTCCCATTGTCCTAACGCATATACCATGTCTTTGTAAATTTGATCACAAAAATATGTGATACATCTTTGGTAATCAAGATTAATTTAGATAATATGAATGTATTTTATTTAAAATAAAATAAATATAAACAAGTTTGATCATATGGAGCCATATCATTCTAAGTTTTTTTATTTATTTATTTAGTGACAACCTCAAATTTTATTAATAAAAGTACAAAAGGAGAGGGTGCATAGACTCGACTTCTCATAATTATATGGTACATGTTTATGTAGAAACACATAAATATGGGAGTATTACTCATCCTACAATTCAAACCTGCGAAAAGATGAAAAGTAAAAGAATAAAATTACAATGAATACTACTCTTAATACAATATCCAGCTCAAAAATCTAAACATAAAGTATAGATTACCAAAGAAATAGATAAAAATCAACAAGTTGTAATTCTAAAATTCCAAAGCCTATCTAGTGATACTGCAGAATTTTCTTTAGCTCCTTGTCAAACTAAGATTTAACCATTTAGAAAAAAAAAATAGATTAATCTATCCTGGTCTTCTTTGCAAGCAAATCAACCATTGCATTTTTCTCTCTCCAAATGTGGCTAACTTGGCCCTTGATTCTTCCAAGAGAGTTCTTACCCAAGAGATGTCATTCCAAATGTCCTACCTAGTGATATTCATTGAAAGCCATCTAGATACTACCTTATAATCTATCTCAATCAAGGCCTTAGTAAAATTGAAGTGTCTACAATGTTTAAGGCCCTTAATCAAAGCTATCAGTTCAATAGAATCAATTGAGGCATAATTTGAGGAGAATCCAAAACACGGGATTACATCATCATTACAATCTCTAACAATACTACCACCTCCACCTTTGCCTTAGCCCAAACTACCATCAACATTTAACTTTACATATCCACGTTTGGGGTATTTCCAAGATAGAGAGTGAATATGCTTTTTCTTTGGGGGTTTCACAATAGAAGAAAAAAGATCGCTATCATACTTAACAAGTGATCCATAATGTGTTTCACCAAGATTTGAGGAGACTTGCAAGTGTTTTTGTGTTTTTTTATTGTTTATTTCACCTCATAGATGTCAAAGGGTAATAATTGATACAAATATTCTAATATGGTTCGATTTACTTTTTTTAGAATTTCAATAAGAAATCTATAGAGGAGATGTTTGAAGGCTGAATAAAACCAAAATGTGATGAAAGCTGCTTCCATACACTCCTAGCATATTCGTATGATAGAAAAACATGAACAGCCGCTTCACAATGTTTGAGATAGCAAATACATTGTGAGGCAAGAGCCCGATCCCGTACACATTGCTTATCTTCAGTTGGAACAAAGGAATGGACTACTTTTTACATAAAAAATGATATCTTTAAAGATATGAAATTGTTTTTAAAAACACTTATGTAAGAGATCATTTTCCGCCTTATTTCGGAATAAATCATTCTAAGTTGTGTTTGAATAACAACCCAATATAAGTCAGTAACGTTTCCAATTACCTCCAACGATACCCCTACTCATACCCGACACAATCACATTCTATCGCATTTCCAACAAGCTTATGTGATCTATATATACGTATAGATTTTCCTGAAGTATCCTCAAATTTGCATCTGAAAAAGCAAATTATACTAATTAGATCCCTTTAATTACCTTAAACCTTTACCAATAAATTATGGGAATCCTCTTTGCATAACTAATAAGAAAAGGTATTAACTAAATCCTCGTTCGATTGGGATTTTTTTTTTCTATCTCATTATATTAGTAGAAATATGTATACATTGACAATTCAATGCATGTTCAGTCATCATATAGGATAAATTTGAAGTATATTCATATAATCTGTAACATGCGAATTAGTTAAAAAAAAAGCTATTTCATTTGATTCTATAATTTCTTTACTACTTAATTACACTTGTACATATCCCTTAACGCGTACACTATTTCATTACCAGTGCTCAAGTTTTTATTAGTTATTGATCGAGCCGTTCATTTGATTAAATTTCCTTACGTCATATTGTTATTTTCTGTGCATATATTGACGACTCAAATAAGGCATCATCTCAAAATCGTCGAATCTTTCGGATTTAACTTATATAGGCCTATAACTAATAATAATAATAATGGAAAATAAAATAAAATTAAGTAATAAAAAAGAAAAGAAACCTACTCTATCATCAACAGACAAGCGTCCATATATACAATATTTGTTGGGGAAAAAAATGACAAAAGCATTGAGCAACCGGCGGCTGGAAATTTAGAAAGAAAAGGAAAATATAAAAGCACTTTTTGAAGAAAGTGCACACACGGTGATAGAGTAGAAGGCTAAATTTGCATTAGGCTAGATCCATTATGAAGTTAGGCTTAACTCTTTGGGTAAAATAACAAGATTTAAGAAGTCCAATTCGTAATAAGGATGACTTAAAAAAATTTGGCTTAGTGAGTTCGAAATAAGGATCATTGAACTGATTTATTTGCAAGACTTATGTGGTAATTTACATGACAATATCACGCAAACTCTCACATCTACAAACAAGTACAACTTTGGATCACAATCAAATGGTCTATTAATCTCGATTATGATGAAATGGTATTCGTGACATGGACTATTACATAGTAATCGGTTTTGAACTCTATCAATTATTTTCGATCATTTGTATTAAATTTGTATTTTCACGATTTTACCAATTGCTTAGTTTGCAATATATTTTATATGCATTTGATTATCTACAAACTTAATCGGTGAGGAGATATCAAATCGTCTAACTCGACTATTATCAAGTTAATCTTAAGAAATATCAGTAGCCAATCTTAGGAAATATTGGCTACGATGTTCCCATGGAATCAAAACTTAGAAATTGGGATTGCAGGGTACTTGGCCTTGCATTTAATGTTTTCAATCTTTTTTATAATATGTAGTAGAGATAAGTTTATTAGTTATTGAAGATCCTAACAATTTTATGTGAAAGTAAGATGAATTATGAATAGTTTCAAATAACTATATTGATAAAGTGAAAACATCTAAATTCATATAACATCTAATATTATCAAAATATAACTTTGAAAATTCCAATCCCATCTCAAAAGTTCTTAATACAATTTTATGGTTTAAATATTAAAAGCAATTTTTTAGATCTTGAACATCTAAATATTCAACCTTTTGTTTATTAGACTTTCCAAATACCAGTGTGACAGATGTATCAATAATAGTAAATGTAAGTTCTAAACCTTTTTGAAATAATGCAATAAAATATTCATGTATAAAATCCTATTGTATATATAAATCACTTATATATAACACGCAACGTATATCAATCAATAAATCTTTTCTCATTATAAAAAAATAAAAATCATTGATTTATCTATACTACATACGAGCGGAGTCTTGGGTTGAAAACTAGGTTAAAAACTTGGGAAGTTCTCTTAGAAAGGAGATGTTGGGGAAAAAAAAATTGTTTCGATATGTTGTTTAATCTAAAAGGAATGGTGCTATCGAGTCTAATTTTTGAATTCTCATTCCTAATCCGATCTAGACTAGACCCTATGCTCATCTAATGTAGATCCTCGACTTGAGTTAGGAATTTCGTTTGATTTTTGAAGTCGCCACCCAACTGTTGTTGGGAAAAATTGAATTAAGACTAAAGGAGCGGATTAGTTTTAATTTGGACCACCAGTCATCGTGATTTCCTCTTCTCGTTTTTTGTGAAAAGAGAAAAAGGGAAAACCAGAGTTTCTAAGTCCGGAGGCTAATCTATTAAAACATTTACGGTTACCACCTAATCTCCTAAAATTGTTCCTCTGTAGAGATGTGTTTTATTGTGTTTCTATTACTTTTCATTATGTTTTTGAATTATTTCAAGAAAAATGATTTTTCATTCATTTTAGGGGTTGACCCAAATGGGTGCCTACGTACCTGTTACTCAGGATCAAACAAGTCGTAGTTCGCTTTTTCTGAAAACCTTAAGTTGGTTTGGTGAATTTTAATTTATGAAATCTCTTTTGATTTATGTTCTTACCATTTTTTGGATTTTCTAAATATTTCTAAGCCTAAGCTTTGATTTCATTTTGAAAATGATTTTTTTAGAGGAAAACATCAATTTTATCCTAAGTTTATTATCTATCCTATTTTGAAATCTAAAATTTTATTATTATTTCCTAATATTTTTTATTATTTTTCTATATTTTATTATTTATTTATTTTTTATTATTATTATTTTACATTATTAAATCCTAAAAAAAAAACTAATTTCTACATTTTCCTATTTATTGAAAATATAAACAAATAAATAAATGGCTAACAAATAATAAATAATAACAATTAATAAATTCATAATAAATAAATAAACAAAATAAGTAAAAAAATAATAAAAAAAATAAAAAAATCCGAAAAATCCGACTTACCTGGATTTGGGTCGGTGCGCGGGTCGGGTCGGATCGGGTCGGATCGGTTGGACGCGGGGGAGGGGGGGGGTTGCTCGATCACGGCGTTCCGGTGGCCTTTTGCAGTGGGTGAGGTGTCAAATCCTAGCTTCTCGAGGGTGCTTAGTCCAATGGTAGCGGTGGTTTGCTCCTAGAATGCCTTCTGGTGGTGGTTCAACTCCGGTCGGTGCTCGCGGTTTTGGGTCTCCTCCAATTTGCACTCTTTCTCTCAATTCTGATTCATGCCCCGGCTTCCTTACCTCCTCCTCTATTTATAGGCACTTGAAACCGAGCTGGATAAGCTCGGATTTCCTCCGATTGAAGCTGATCGGATTTTCGGTTAGAAAAACCAACTCCGATTTGTGTCAATCCCTCGATTTGTTGCAATTTGATTCCAATTAGATAATGTTTATCTTATTTCTGTTGAAGATCTGTTGGATTTGTGCAAAAAATCGAATCGAAACGGCCGAAATACGAATTTTTCCTTCCGCCGGCGATCTCAGGCTTGAGGTAGGAGACGATCACGTGCCTGGCGCGTACGCTTCCTCCAACCAATCAGATGCTGCCACGTATCTTGGGTAAATGAAAAATTCGCAAAACGCGGAAACTGCTTCCCCCGCGTTTCGAACTTGCAACCTCGCACCCGCACCGCGCGCCTTAGCCCATGGTCCGGATCAGCTGAGCTAGCCCACTTTCCTGATTTTTCTAATTTCGCAAATTGCATATATGCAATGTGATTTTTCTATTTTTTTGTATTTTTTTGAAATTTCAAAAAATTGTAAAAATTGTTTATTGTTTATTATTTATTATTACTATTTCTGAAATCATTTTTCAAAATTGATGTGTTTTCCTATTTATTTTTATTTTTTGAATATTTTTATTATTTATGGTAAATTAGAGAAAAATCAGAAAAAATTGGAAAAAATTAAAAATTAATTATTATTGAAATTTATTGATTCCTAAGGCAAAAATGGAGTGTTTACAGCTGCACAGAAGTTTTTTAACATAAAAAAGGGGATCCAACTCTCTGTATCGATAAAACTAAAGGCTTCTGGCCAAAATGGAGCAAATGAAAGGAGAGGTGAAAGAGAAAGTCTTTGAGTAGTTAATGTACTAAGCAATTGGTTGTGTCTAGTGATAGATGGGTCCCATCCCTAGAAAATAAAGTAAAGACTAATTGAGATGGATCGTTGTCTACTAAAGACAACTTAGGTGGTATTAGCATTGTGGTATACAATTCTCAAAAAACAATGATCATCGAGGTATCAAAAAGAGTGTATGGCTTGCATGTAGAGAATGTGGAGTGTTTAAATTTAAAAAAAAAATGTGGAGATTGTTGTTGCTTTTAATGAACAAGATTATATTATTGAAATTGACTCAATAGTTGTTGCAAATGCTATGAACACAGATATCTTGGCTGTAAGCTTAAAAAATAGACTGTCTATAGAGGAAGCTAAAAGCTCTTTGCTTTCACTTTGTAATGTTGGTACTGCATTTGTGCCTAGAAGTGCCAATAGTTGGCAAATTGGGTAGCTTTACACGTTAGGAAAAGAATGTGCGCTTTGCACTGGTGTTACAACACCTCATCCTCACTTCTTAGGTTACTCTCTTTAAATTTTTCTATTGCTATTTTCAGTTCTCATGTCTCTCTGATGAAGTTTGGTTAATGAATTCAAGTATTCTTTTGGCCAATATATATATGTCAAATATTACATATATTTGGTATAAAAATATTAATAATTTTTTTTTATGTATAATAGAATTCTGCTACATAGATTATTGATTGAGTATATTCTGTTAATGCAAAACTCAATATACGATAATTCATATGTGCAACGAAACAAAATAGTGAAAAACAAGGCCACCATGAATGAAACTTTGATAGAAGTTATTAAATTTTATATAGAAATATAATAATTAATTATATAGTGATTAGCATTTCACCCTTATATTTATTTGTTTATTTAGAAGTTCAATGCTTTATTGCTACTTTATTCCATGAAAATTCAAGGTGTACCTTTTATTCTCATTTAACAATTAGTTTTATGTATAACCATGTCATGTGAGTGAGTTAGATTTCATTTTTCTGTCTCATAGAGAATGCATAATCTATTAGTACACTTTAAATAGGATGGAAATGGAAACACATCAATGGTAGAATAGTCAAGTTGTGACCTACACGATGGGATATGGAGTAATAATTTACCCTTATGGGCTATGAAATGTGGTGTGTTGGAGGATAAGGTAGCGTTTGGTTACTGGTACTGGACAAAACAATGAGTATTTAACAGTACAAAACAAGAAGTACTAGACAAAAAAAAAAATTGTACCACATTTGGCTTATTCAGTACTTGACAAGGATTTTTGTGTTGTCCAATGTTTGGATTGCAAAGTACTGAACTAAATATAGTAAATTTGACAATTTTGCCCTTTTTAATTATTGGAGAAAGATTTTTGTGCTGTGCAGTATTTGAAATTGCAAAGTATTGGACTGAACATAGTAAATTTGATAGTTTTGTCCTTTTTAATTATATCATAATTATTTATACATATTTGATATTATTATAAGAAAAATGATTTGAAGGTTTAATATATTATATTAAATAATTCGTGTAAAAATTTATATTATATTTAATAAAATAACACGTTACTTATTATTTTGAATAAGTCACTCAAGGACATGAACCACTTTTATATTGGAACATCCACAAATCTATCAACCACTTTGAATAAGTCACTCGAGGACTTGAAAATTCTAAAATCCATCCACACATCACATCGATTAGATTGGAACATCAACCACTTTTATATTTCACAAGGACAAGGTAGAAAGGGCATAGATAAGATAATAATCATATCAAGGAAGAGTCAAAGTAGTTTCCATGATTATGACCTGCTAAGTACATCTGATAAAAAATCTAGTAACTCTGTTGCTGGAGATACATGAAGTTACAACTTCTACAAAATATGAAAACAAGTTTAACCATGCAAGGTACTAAACCAGGGTAGAGAGGTTGGATAATACAAAGCCAATGAAAGAAGTCTCAGTTACACAAATATTGCAAACATGTTTTCCATCAACCGATAATTCGCCTAACAAATGCTAGGCATTGTTCTCCTTGGAGCCTCCAAAAAAACTTTTTATACTATGAATTTGTCACCATTTGCATAAGAACATCCAACTTTTCATTTTTCGATAATCCTAACATTTTCAACTCTGCAACAACTTCATCCCTAGGAGGATTAGCAATTTTCCATGCAAGCAAAGTAAAATCACTCCTAACATCATTTATGCTCTTTTGAAATGTAAATATAAATTATACAGCATATTCTGCCATATGATGCTTGCAAGTTGGTCGCATAGATGGATCACGTGAAGCATAGCTAGAGGCTTCAGTAAACTGTAGCACTTGTCCTGACTCCATATCTTCATCAAAGTATCTTCACCCTCATTTTGTAAGTCTTGCGTCACATCTGTTGGCGTCTCAACCCTTTTGCCATTTGCTCTATCTTTTCCAAAAATCCCTTGAAGCCTTTCAAACTCTTTAAACTCCTTATTGGCATGATTACCAACCTTCGGATGTTTCTACAAGACAATAGAAATAGTTATTATAATAACAAAGAATTAACTTTAAAAAATGAGTATATTTCAAAATAAAGATAATGTTAATTATATCTCCATATTCAACAAATACCGCATCACAGTCAACAATGACACATTTTTTAACATTATCCCAACCAAAACCACTAGTATTTTCATCATGTCAACAACCTCTGCCAGCTTAATTGACCACCTCTTCATTTTGTTAACAATTTGTCTAACATTGAGATTGATTTCTGGAATATGACTTTTCATCCTTTTCTAAGCTTCTTCATGAGCCTCATTCTTAAAAGTGTCATTTTCTCCTTTGTATCCTTCAACAACTAACTCCTCCAGCACTATTAATAACGTTTCTTCCTCAACTTGGCTCCAAGAATGCCTAGTTTTTTTTATCTCTATTTTCCATGACTGTAAACCAATCTATATTGTAAGTCAAAAAGCAAACAAATAAAATGTAAGTCATACATACAAATAGTGGATAAAATATTTCAATTTACATCACAACATAAAATTGAAAATTCAACAACCAAATGATTTCAATAATATATAACTAACAAAAAATCAATGGTGACACTGATCCAAGATACATAATCAAAGAACGTACAATAATTAGTAACATTCTAGTTCCTATCATGTGCCCTCCATTCATCATACATCTCTTGTGCTAAGGTATTCCTCATCTCAGCCCATTCCTTAGTAGGTTCTATCGTTTCAATTGCATCAATTCCATTTTCTCCAATTGGAACTTCATCACCTTCTATTACAGCTTGCTCCAATGGGTCTAGTGGCATGTACATTCAAATGAAGTTGTGTAGTAGACAACAAGCTAGAATCATTCGACATTATATTTTGATGAGGTAAAATGACAGACTCCTTAGAATACCCCATCGTTTCTTCAAAATTCCAAAACATCTCTCTACAACACTCCTTGCCCTTGCATGTCTATAGTTAAATAATTCATCACAATTTTGAGGCCTACGTTGACTTGTAACTCACTTTTGAATGTGATAATGCCTCCCTCTAAAAGGGAAAAGGAATCCCGGTGCATTGGAATATCCACCATCCACTAGATAATATGAACCTAAAACAAAATGTAACCACATAAATTTACATGAAAAGTTTCAATTGAATAGATAAAATGAAGAAAATTTTCTTTTTTAAAGTGCATACCAGGTGCAACTCTCAATCCATTGGATCAAATGACCGCATCACGTAATACTCTAGAATCTGATGCACACCCTTCCTAACCTGCTAATATGTAGATAAATTTCATGTCACGATCACATACACCCATGACATTCATTGCAAGATGCCATTTCCTTGTTCGATACCTAGGTAAATTTGTAAATTTGGTAATAGTGCAAGAATAGAAAGGTAGGTAGCAAAGGTATACTCTTTTTAGAATACTTTTATCAAGACTAGAGAATAGATGAATAAAAGTAATAATGCATGTGATGGTATATCTCAACCAAACATTATTAACCAAACAAAAAATGTAGGTAAAGGTACCTGTGAGGTTGTCTAAAAGATACACTTTACTTATTTAGACACAAGTAATTTGGTGTTTGCATTTTATCACTTTTTTTTTATAAAATGGTCGGACCTCAAAACCAAGAAACAATGACTACAGAAATAAGAACATATGTAGGTGGGTGTTGAGGTATTAGATGCTACTAGGGCTATGAAGGCACCAAATTTGCAAAAAAACGACATTGTTAAAACATTTGAAGGTTAGTAAAACATCTATGAGAAAAGTCCAAACTATGAAATGTGATCCTTTTAACAAGCTTGTCGGATGAATTGACATGCAAAAAGAGTAATTGAAAATCAAAAGCTAATAATGGTAAACACAAACTAAGAAAAGAACATCACACCAATCCACTAGTCGAAGACATTGGCTGTTATAAGAAATTAGACAAAAAAATGAGATGAAACCCCATTCCCAATATTCCTATTGCTTTCCTAATATCCTTTCCTTCTAATGCTACTACAAATCCTATCTTCGAAAATGTCTTCTTTAAATTCTTCCCTAACCTTGAAACCCAAAGAACCAAAATCATACTCATCTTAAACCTGAATTTCCCCTTCTTCCTCAGAATCGAAATCCCATCCTAATAAAAGCTACCCACCTTGCTTCAAAATACCCTCCACCAAATCCATCCTCCCGGCATCAATAAGTTGTTTTTTACTAGGAAAAACATCAGGATTCTCGGAATTCTTCATAAACTCCAAAATCTCACCTTCCAAACTCAAGCTTCCCTTACTTTCCCAATTCTTCTTACACCTCATCTCAAACCCAGAATAAGAAACCCCACAAAGCCAACACCCATAATTTCTTTTCTCTAGAGAACTTATACTAATTTCAAGACTACACCAATTACATGAAAGTAGGAAGCTATTTTTAATACCTAAGACTTGTCCTTTCCTCTAAGTGCTTGTGTTAAAAATGAAGAAAAAAGGTGGATAAGAGCAGCGTGTTGTGTTTACCAAGAAACCAGGTTCAAAGATATAATGGGTTGTTGCGATGATGATGGAGAGCATGGTTTAGGCATTTCGACGAACAGGTCGTGATCGAAGGAAAAAGACCAAAAGAAATGGAAAGAAATTAACTAGATGGGTGTGAGAAGCAAAGTGGTGGTGTCTTTATGTGGGTAAAGACTGGAGAGAGCTAAGCTTTCAACCAGACGAAGAGCAAGCAACGAAAGTAGAAAAGCAAGCTAGGGAAATCGGAAACAACCACCGTTGAGCATGCGATTAACATTGAAAAGCAATCAAGAATGTGGGAAGAAGAGGAAACATATGAACCTAACGGCGACTTCTGGCTTGACGACGACGACGTTCGAACTTGTGGCCAATTGCATGATGAATCTCGATGAAGGAGTGGCGCCAATGGCCTTTTGTACAGTAAGAAGCCAAGCTAGTGCAGCGCAGTTGAAAAAAAAAATACGAAAGGGTTTGGGGGAGCAGTAGGTAAACAAGAAAAGAGAATATGAAGGGCAGGTTGGGGATTTCAGAAAAAAATAATTTTTGTTTAGTACCACATTTTTTATACCGAATTACATGCGATATAAAAATTTGACATTTTATCCAGTACCACATTGATTTTTTGTCCAGTACTTTTTTCATGGATGGCAACCAAATAAAGAACAAAAAAACTTATCCTGTCCAAAACCGAATTTTAATGCTAACTAAACACAACCAAAGTTCATGAGCCGCAGTCGATAGGCAAGGGCCATGGTGAAATAACTTCATAAATATCATATTAATCCGTTTACTATATTTTTTTATAATAATTAGGTGTGGAAAATACAAGTTAAGCCGTCAAGACCAAGTAGCCAAGTGGGTCAATGATGTGAAATTATTTCATCAACATCAACATATAAATTAAAAGCTTTCCCTTTCTTTTTCTACGTTATGGGGTCATCATACATTGCCCTGTAATGAACAATTATTAGAAATTGACAACGTAAAATAAATAAGAAGAAAAGAAGAAGATAAAGAAGAAGAAAGAAAGAGAGAATGATTATATGCTAAACTGTTTTTTCAAGGGCTATAAGTGTAATAAATTAAAATTTTAAAGTGACAATTAACCTCATAATGAACCCATTGGAATCCGAATATGAAGCAAGAGGCGACGTTACACGCACGTTCCGTAGGGAAAAAGTAAATTAATATTATATTATTTTTTAAAAACTGAAAAATAGGATTTTTATTAAAATAATTCAAAAAAAATTAAAATAAGATTTTCTTTAAAATAATTCAAAAAACATAACCTTTAAAATTGTGCTTTCCAACACATAAAGGATCGCGACTAACGATTTCTGCTGACAACAAGCTGTCTAATTTAATAAACGAGACACGAGAGAGAGAGAGAGAGAGAGAAGGTGGTGGGGGAGGGCTGTGGGGTGAGACAAGGTGTCAGACGAGAGACAGAGGAGAGAGAAACAAAGTAATACAAAACAAGGTAGTTAAATCGAATCGGGCTTTGGGTCGGATAACAATAAGGTTCAAGAGTTGAAGGATATATTTAAGGTTCAGCCGGCTTAAATTGAAGTTATTAAATTCTATAAAAATCATTTATAATTTAGTTAAACATGTGTAATATTAAATTTAGCTAAATTATATATTCAAATATTTCAAAACTTGATAATTTAATAGTTTGGTTAGAATTCATTAAATTATCATCAACATCTCTCAATTTTAATTTTTATTAATTGTTTTTTTGCATTTCTAATAATAGTAAGTGGGAAGAGATGATTTAATTGTATAATGTAGAATTTTAATGTTTATAAATATGTAGTAAATAATATTTTACAAATTTTTATTTTATGTAATACTAATTTAATTTTATTTAATATTTTAAAAATTGTATGCATTATAATTCGCTCAACCCACATAAGTCGCTGAGGTTGAGGTTAGACTGTCCGAGTCAATTGAGTCTAAATGGATCTTCACCAATATGGTTTTTTTATATTGAAATCAATTCCTTAATCAAAGGTTATGGTTGGATCGATTTAATCGAATCAATCAAAATAAGTCTAACTACACTAATATAAATAAAAAGAGTGGAGAGAGAGTAAATAGACAAATGTTTAATTTAAAATCCACACGTATTAAAATTATTTTTATAAATACCTTATTTTTACCTAGTATTTTGAGATTTATGGTACCTTATGTGAAATATAATCCCACATAGCTTGTAAGAAAAAATTGGTATTGATTTATAAATCATGACAACACTAGTTGGAAACTTTTTGGCCAAGTGGTTGAAAAATATTTATTGGTGTTGACTTAATTATTGACTATATTCTTTATGAATTCACCAAACAAAGATGGTAGAGAACATAAATGAACGAATAAAATTTCTACTTCAACACTAATCTATTTGCAAGCGACTTGGTGACATACAAGTTTTTCAATCACTTAGGTTTGGGATGAGTTTAGTAAACCCAATTTCCAACCTATTATCACATAGATTTGCCAAGAACTCATCCCAAACCCTATAAGATTTTCTACTAAATACCTGAAATCTACTTGACAAGAAACCCAATTCCTAACTCATTACTTGCTATTTTTTTTTTTAATCAATACCTTTCATTACTCTTTTATACAATAGTTTGAAAATTATGGAACTAATTAATGTAATGATGCTAACAAATTGTTGTGTTGTATTTAGCAAACAAAACTTAAAAATGCTACAAAAATTAATTAGAAAATAGAAAACAGAGACATAAGGCAAACAAACTGTTATTAATGAAGTTACCAAAAACATATTACTAATTTGCCATGGTTCATGAACTATCAATCTGCACTTTCTGAGTGGAGATTTATCCCTTTTTCTATCATATATGAACAAGGGTTTCTTACATAATTAGAAAATAAAAAAAGTAACAAATTTCTCTCTCTTTTTTATATTAAAAGATCCCAAACAACTATAACTTCCCAAGCATAGCACTCTAGCAAGATTTAACCTAAAGAGAAAAAAAATCACACACACACACACAAAGAGCAAGTATATATATATATATATAGAGAGAGAGAGAGAGAGAACTTGATGAGAATGGCTTAAAATGTCTTAGAGGGATTAAGGGAGACGAGAGTCAAGAGGGACTAGGAGAGACACTGTCCAAAGAGATGAGAGTAAAGATAGAGTTGAGGTGATGAGATGGGAAGAAGAGCTGAGACATGTAGCTATGGGTTAGATGATGAGATGAGAGGAGAGTTAGATTAGATCTAAATGATGAGATGAAACTAAGTTTTTGTCATTTAAATTGTTTATTAAAAAACCTATATTTAATATTATAATATTATTATATATTTAATCGGGTTTAGGTTTCTCAATGCGTTTAAGATTTGTCCTAAAATTTGACCCAAAACCCTATAAGACTTTTAAAGAAATCTTAGAACCCATTTTACCTTATGGGGTTTTTATGGAATTAGGTGAGTTGGGTATCTTATAATGACTTACCCAGTTGTATCCCCATTTACATTTGCACTTGTCATAATACATGATTTGTGCAACTAGTAAACTTCTCAATGTAATACTTGGTGGTCATCTATTTAGCGTGTAAATAAAAAACTCTTAAAATCCCTAATTTCTAAACCTTGCTCTAATACTAGTTTCTTGGGATGAGATCTAAATTTTTTTGTTATCGATCACAAAAGAAACAAATATGAGAAACATAACAAGTAAAAAAAAAACAAATATACAAAATTTGTTGCGGTGATGATGGAGGGCATAGTTTAGGCATTTCGTCGAACAGGTCGTGATCGAAGGAAAAGAACCAAAAGAATTGGAAAGAAATTAACCAGATGGGCGTGAGAAGCAAAGTGGTTGTGTCTTTATGTGGGTAAAGATTGGAGAGAGCTAAGCTTTCAACCAGACGAAGAGTAAGCAACGAAAGTAGAAAAGCGAGCTAGGGAAATTGGAGACAACCACCATTAAGCATGCGATTAACATTGAAAAGCAAGCAAGAATGTGGGAAGAAGAGGAAACATACGAACCTGACGACGACTTCTAGCTTGACGATGACGACGTTCAAACTTGTGGCCAATTGCATGATGAATCCCGATGAAGGAGCGGCGCCAATGGCCTTTTGTACAGTAAGAAGCTAAGCTGGTGCAACGCGGTTGAAAAAAAAAATACGGAAGGGTTTGGGGGAGCAGTAGTTAAACAAGAAAAGAGAATATGAATGGCAAGTTGGGGATTTCAGAAAAAATAATTTTTGTTCAATACCATATTTTTTATACCGAATTACATGTGATATAAAAATTTGATATTTTATCCAGTACCACATTGATTTTTTTATCCAGTACTTTTTTCATAGATGGCAACCAAATAAAGAACAAAAAAACTTATCCTATCAAAAACCGAATTTTAATGCTAACTAAACACAACCAAAGTTCATGAGCCGCAGTCGATAGGCAAGGGCCATGGTGAAATAACTTCATAAATATTATATTAATCCGTTTATTATATTTTTTTTACAATAATTAGGTGTGGAAAATACAAGTTAAGCCGTCAAGACCAAGTAGCCAAGTGGGTCAATGATGTGAAATTATTTCATCAACATCAACATATAAATTAAAAGCTTTCCCTTTCTTTTTCTACGTTATGGGGCCATCATATATTGCCCTGTAATGAATAATTATTAGAAATTGACAACGTAAAATAAATAAGAAGAAGAAAGAAAGAGAGAATGATTATATGCTAAACTGTTTTTTCAAGGGCTATAAGTGTAATAAATTAAAATTTTAAAGTGACAATTAACCTCATAATGAACCCATTGGAATCCGAATATGAAGCAAGAGGCGACGTTACACACACGTTCCGTAGGGAAAAAGTAAATTAATATTATATTATTTTTTAAAAACTGAAAAATAGGATTTTTATTAAAATAATTCAAAAAAAAAATTAAAATAAGATTCTCTTTAAAATTGTGCTTTCCAACACATAAAGGATCGCGACTAACGATTTCTGCTGACAACAAGCTGTCTTTTTCCCAATATTTGTACTTGTACAGCTGTCTAATTTAATAAACGAGACACGAGAGAGAGAGAGAAGGTGGTGGGGGAGGGCTGTGGGGTGAGACAAGGTGTCAGACGAGAGACAGAGGAGAGAGAAACAAAGTAATACAAAACAAGGTAGTTAAATCGAATCGGGCTTTGGGTCGGATAACAATAAGGTTCAAGAGTTGAAGGATATATTTAAGGTTCAGCCGGTTTAAATTGAAGTTATTAAATTCTATAAAAATCATTTATAATTTAGTTAAACATGTGTAACATTAAATTTAGCTAAATTATATATTCAAATATTTCAAAACTTGATAAGTTAATAGTTTGTTTAGAATTCATTAAATTATCATCAACATCTCTCAATTTTAATTTTTATTAATTGTTTTTTTGTATTTCTAATAAAGTAAGTGGGAAAAGATGATTTAATTGTATAATGTAGAATTTTAATGTTTATAAATATGTAGTAAATAATATTTTACAAATTTTTATTTTATGTAATACTAATTTAATTTTATTTAATGTTTTAAAAATTGTATGCATTATAATTCACTCGACCCACATAAGTCGCTGAGGTTGAGGTTAGACTGTCCGAGTCAATTGAGTCTGAATGGATCTTCACCAATATGGTTTTTTTATATTGAAATCAATTCCTTAATCAAAGGTTATGGTTGGATCGATTTAATCGAATCAATCAAAATAAGTCTAACTACACTAATATAAATAAAAAGAGTTGAGAGAGAGTAAATAGACAAATGTTTAATTTAAAATCCACACGTATTAAAATTATTTTTATAAATACCTTATTTTTACCTAGTATTTTGAGATTTATGGTACCTTATGTGAAATATAATCCCACGTAGATTGTAGGAAAAAATTGGTATTGATTTATAAATGTGAAGTAGTCAATAACATGACAACACTAGTTGGAAACTTTTGGGTCAAGTGGTTGAAAAATATTTATTGGTGTTGACTTAATTATTGACTATATTCTTTATGAATTCACCAAACAAAGATGGTAGAGAACATAAATGAACGAATAAAATTTGTACTTCAACACTAATCTATTTGCAAGCGACTTGGTGACATACAAGTTTTTCAATCACTTAGGTTTGGGATGAGTTTAGTAAACCCAATTCCTAACTCATTACTTGCTATTTTTTTTTAATCAATACCTTTCATTACTCTTTTATACAATAGTTTGAAAATTATGGAACTAATTAATGTAATGATGCTAACAAATTGTTGTGTTGTATTTAGCAAACAAAACTTTAAAATGCTATAAAAATTAATTAGAAAATAGAAAACAGAGACATAAGGCAAACAAACTGTTATTAATGAAGTTACCAAAACCATATTACTAATTTGCCATGGTTCATGGACTATCAATCTGCACTTTCTGAGTGGAGATTTATCCCTTTTTCTATCATATATGAACAAGGGTTTCTTACATAAATAGAAAAAAAAAAGTAACAAATTTCTCTCTCTTTTTTATATTAAAAGATCCCAAACAACTATAACTTCCCAAGCATAACACTCTAGCAAGATTTAACCTAAAGAGAAAAAAAATCACACACACACACACACACACACAAAGAGCAAGTATATATATAGAGAGAGAGAGAGAGAGAACTTGATGAGAATGGCTTAGAATGTCTTAGAGGGATTAAGGGAGATGAGAGTCAAGAGGGACTAGGGGAGACACTGTCAAAAGAGATGAGAGTAAAGATAGAGTTGAGGTGATGAGATGGGAAGAAGAGCTGAGACATGTAGCTATGGGTTAGATGATGAGATGAGAGGAGAGTTAGATTAGATCTAAATGATGAGATGAAACTAAGGTTTTGTCATTTAAATTGTTTATTAAAAAACCTATATTTAATATTATAATATTATTATATATTTAATCAGGTTTAGGTTTCTCAATGCGTTTAAGATTTGTCCTAAAATTTGACCAAAAACCCTATAAGACTTTTAAAGAAATTTTAGAACCCATTTTACCTTATGGGGTTTTTATCGAGTTGGATGAGTTGAGTATCTTATAATGACTTGCCCAGTTGTATCCCCATTTACATTTGCACTTGTCATAACACATGATTTGTGCAACTAGTAAACTTCTCAATGTAATACTTGGTGGTCATCTATTTAGCGTGTAAATAAAAAACTCTTAAAATCCTTAATTTCTAAACCTTACTCTAATACCGGTTTCTTAGGATTGAGAGCTAAATTTTTTGTTATCAATCACAAAAGAAACGAATATGAGAAACATAACAAGTAAAAATATATATATATATATACAAAATTTATGTGGAAAAGTAAAAAAGAAAGGGGTTAAAAAAAAAGCATGAGTAAAATTAAATCAATCCACTTTCATGTAGTAGCTCACGATCCCAAGCACTAAAATAGGCTTTTTAACTTCTTACTTATTATACCTAATATATATAATAACATATATATAAATTAGCACAAATGCAAACTCTAATATAGATAATAAGAATTAGTCACCAAGAAAATACAAATAAGGAAAAAACTAATGAAATAATGAATGTAATTTAGCCCGTTGTCCATATTTCTTTGCCTAATGCTCTTTAGTTACAAAATTTAGTGTAAATTCAATACATAGATTAGATAATTTTCTTTCTTAATTATAATCTTGATATTCAAATTAAGGTGACATTTGGATTTCACTATGATATTGGACAAGGAGAATGATATAAGGTAGCATAGCAAGAACATGAGAACTTAAGGTTCTTTTACTATGTTTCATTTATTGTATGCACTTTGTTATATACAATTACTATGTTAGAATAAAAATCTCAATAATTTCAAATTTTATGTTATTCTATATTAACTTATTTATATTCTCTCACCACTATCACTATCATTGCTCCTGTTGCCACTATTGCTACCACTACAACCACCATTATAATTAATATTATTTTTTAATTAATTAATATGGATCAATTAAAACTTGATGTACATTAAGGATATGATAAAAAAATTCAACAAATTTATGTAAGTTGTTTCATTATAAAAGTTTGAAAATGCTGATGGCTGAAATAGAAAGAATTTTTTTTTTAAGTACTTAAGTAGAAAAATAAGTAAATATTATGGACTAAATGTGTACTTTTCTATAAAATCTACTATAAAACTTTTATGTGGTTGGTTCACCATGAATTTGAAAATAATTAAAAGTAAACTAAAGCTATATATTTGGAAACTATTAAATTCATGAAAAAAAACTTAAATTTGAAAAATATCATGTTGGTGTTCCATAAAAATATTGCCATCACAAAGTTTCTTTCTTAATGTAGTTGGTAATCAATAATTCATATTAATATACAATTATAATTAGGGATGAGTAGGCAGAAGATGAGTAGAATAAGAAACTCTACCTTGTAACACATTTGAACCACTTTGAAACTTGTACTTGTAATACTTATAGTTTACTTTAAGGTAATAGAGAGTGAATAAAATAGTTATTCCTTCTTAATTATCTATTACCTTATTTACTTTGAAAAATAAGAAAGAAATTTTAATTCTCAAGATTTTTTTATGCCCACTCTATTAGGAATAGATATTATTTAAGAAAATATAGAATTTTTTATTCTTTAGTGGGAATAAAAAGTATAAACATTATGTCAATTATACCTTTATTAATAATACAATTAATGACTAAATAGAGATAAATTGGTAATTTTAATCATATTTTCAATTTAATACTGAAATTAATGGGATGAAGTAAATACTATAATGAGTATTCCTTACAGTAAAAAATTGCATGAAGGAAACATTGGAATAAAATTCTTAATCTATCCCTAGTAATAGTTATTCTTAAGGCATAACATTTTCATTCCCTATCAATTTTATTTCAAAAAGTAAACAAGCCATTAGAGGATATAAGGTATTTTGGGAAACATATAAATTTTTTCTTTCTTCTTATATATTTCAAAGTTGTATGATATTAAAAAAAAACAATTTATATATGATATTATGAGTTTTTTATATGTGAAACTTGTAAAAACTTATAGCAAAACATGTGATATTAAAAAGGTAATAATCTTATATTTATTATTTCTAATTTATGTAATCTTACTACTTAGCAAATGTGAAAGAATAAATGAAAAGAATGGAAAATGTAAAATTATTGAGGCACCAAGAGCTTTAATCATTTAGAGCTAATAATTTATGGCTATAGGTTTTTTCCCTTTTTATTAAAATATTTATTTGCCTAAAATGATATAATATTATTATTTATTATTTATTCATTAATATTATTTAATAAATTTTCATGGATAGCTACATATAGAGAACCTTGGAACTTGTATCCTATAAACTTAAAATATAGATTTTAAGGTGATATAGAATAAAAGACTTCATATCTATATTTTACATTCTGAGAGCTGATTTTGAAAAATTTATATACAAAATGTATCATGTAACTTTTAATTATATTCATGGATCTACTCGATCAAATAAGATATTGATGGTACCTATATAGAATAAGTTACCTATTCATCCCTAATTATAACTATCTTTTATTGTTAATTAATTACTTGATTTGATATGTATTTATCACTATAGGTCAAATCATAATCAAGAAAAAACCCTAAATTAAATATTGAATATGTTTAAAAAATTATATTTATTGAAAAAAAATGATTATATACGAAATTATTTTTTTAAGAGATATAAATCTAACAACACTATATAAAATAAAAAGAGTGAGAGACAAAATAAGTAGACAAATGTTCATTTGAAATCCACATGTATTAAAATTATTTTTATAAAAGCGCCTTGTTTTTAATTTTTTTTCTAAAAAGGCAATAATTAATTTCCTTTTCCATAAAAAAGCCAAATATTTCTGTTAATTTCGTGAAATGGAAAGTCCATAATCATGGGGGAATCTACTTCTAAATAAACCGGTCTTCCAGTGGAGTCTTCGTCGTGGGCGTACTATTATATTACATTTCTCCTTCTGCCAATATTACGATAAAGTTTGAACGACGACATTTTGACACCGTTCTTCAAAGTCTGAGTCCCAGGTCTGAAGAGATTCCAAAACATCTTCGAGCTTCAACTCCGGAGCACGATATTTACCTAGTATTTGAGAGGTTTACTAATAAAAAATGCCGCTGTCAGCCAATCCTAACTTTGGTGGTGTGGTGAGGATTGGCTTTTCATGCTTTATCATCCTCCTTTGTTGCATCTTTAGCTTTGCCACTGGAGCCACAGATTTACCCGGCTATGAAGGTGACTTCCATTTTTTGATTAATTACACGATCCGGTCGATTACCTTTGTTTTAACAATTAAAAGATTCACTGAACTTTCTGGTCGATTAGACTGTAGAAGTATTCAATTAATGAAAGTTTGTGAAAGAAAAAACGGCAGCAGTTACATTTTGCGAATGCTGAAGCAAGAAATGATTCAGCTGCTGTCACTTCGTTACGATTCATAACTCAATTTAACATAGATTTCTATTATAAATGGCAATTTATATCGAGTAAGGAAATCTGAAAATTTTTCAGCTGCGGAAGGGAGAAATTTTTCATTTTTTAATTTAGCCGTATCATTGTTTCTAAAACAAATAAAAGTAAAGTTGTTATTTTAATTTATTTACTGTATAGTTCAAGCTTTGATGGACATAGCCAAAACACTGAAGAAGACAGGGTGGGGTTCCAATGAGGATCCATGCAAGGATTGGGGTAGTGGCATAGAAGATAGCGCCGTCACCTGCAACGACTCTATCTCCGGTGATAACGTCACGCACGTGGTTTCCATGTAATGTACCAGTACCGCTTGCCTCCTTTTCTTTCTACACGTACGGAATTGCAGAATCGCCAAGGGCTTTTTAATTGAATCGGTTCTATTCCACTTATTAATAAAAATTTATAAAATCGATTTTCTTTTTACTAAATGCCATTATAATTTATGAATGTAATTAAAGATTTCGTAAGCATTTTCGAATATAAAAATAAATTTATCATTTCATTCTTATTTTATTTCAAATGATTCTTACATACAAAACTTTAAAATTATGTCTAAACAAAGCCTAATTTAAAACATAGAATGATAAAAAAAAGGGATGTGTTATAAACTGTTAGAGAAAATAACTCACGGTTGTTTATGCACAAACCGTGTTGTCCAGAGTGCTAAAGCGTCAGTCTCTCTCGGGTACTCTTCCAACAGAGCTGGTTCGACTTCCGTACCTGCAAGAATTGTATGTATTTCATTGTTTTGTCTAGATATATTTCTACTTCAAATAAACCGTAAACTGTTGAATCTCTGAAAATTCCCTCTTTTTTTTTTTTTTTTAATTAACTGCATATTTAAACTAACCTAATAGTGATTCTCCGATGTAGCGATGTTACTGGTAACTATCTAAATGGCACGATCCCAAGGGAATGGGGTTCTATGGCGCATCTTGAGAACCTGTACTGTTCCTGTCTCTCTTGTATAGATGTATAAAAAGAAAAACCAATTAAAGGTACTTTTGTTCTAGGGAAAATAATTTTGTAAATTTTATTTTTTTTTATGGCATTCCACATCCTTAATGCATGGTGGGTGTGCTTGGGTTCGTTGTAGGGGTTTTGGTGACCTTAAGTGTGGCGCAACATGATTAAAGCTAACGAAAAGTATAATTTCAGGATTGTATGAGTGACACAAAAGAAAACACCAATATGTTTTCCGTAGATTAATATGTTTACCATTATCAAGATCCTAAAAAAAATTTTCCCTAGAGCAAATGCAGCCTGCTTTCTTCAGGCTTCAACTTAACGTAAAGAAATTGTGCTAAACATTTGATAGTCTCACTCTAATCGCTATGTCTTCTTGTTGAGGCAGTTTTGTAATGGATAATCAATTAACCGGTCCAATCCCAAAGGAGATTGGAAATATATCCACTCTCCAAAACCTGTGAGTCATCCTTAATGATCAGTTTAGGGCGATTGCCTCTTAGAAATTTTGTCTCATAACATGTCATTAATCCTCAATTTGCAGTAATGTTGAAAGTAATGAGCTTTCCGGAGAACTTCCTTCAGAATTGGGAAATCTGACTCAGCTACAAAGACTGTAAGAACCTTTCTACCATAGATTTGATATCATTGGGAAGAAGATTTGAACACTAAGGCAATGAACAGTTTCTTTGACACGGGTGATTGTATTAATATAGGTTTCTCAACACAAAATAGGTTTACTAGGGAACTGCCTATTCCATTTGCGAAGTCAACAAACCTAACTGACTTATTAGTTCTTGATCTTGATTCTTTTACAGATATCTTGTTTCTTTGTTATGTATGTTGGCATATCTGTAATTACTATGCGAGGATCGAAATATGTTTCAGGCGGCTTAGCGATAACCAATTCAGTGGGACAATAGGTGCTTTCATCCAGAATTTCAGGAATCTCAAAATATTGTGAGAACTATATTGCTTTTATTTATATAGAAGTGTGTAAATTTAATCCAATGTGAGTTGACATGACTTCATTTTGATAGAATGATTCAAGGAAGTGGTCTGCAAGGGCCGATTCCTCCTGGACTTGCAGCTCTGAAGAACCTGAATGACTTGTTAGTATATACTCTCATTCAGTTTTTGTTAATGTTAGTTGAGTTTCTTCTATGACAGTCTTTTTAACGAGTTAAGCACTTGTTAAGATATTAGAAGAAGAAATTTTACATATTTTATTGCACTAGTCATGAATTCCGTAATCATTGGTTTGATTTTTGTATTATTTCCTTACTGAGTATTCTTAACAACTGCTTGGAGAACATTCATTCATCAAATCTAGTTAAGTTTCACTGAGAATATTTCTAATCCAATTCAACCGTCAGGAGAATTAGTGACTTGGGTGGAGAGGAAGCAGAGTTTCCACGAATTGGCGATAATATAGACATGATGACAATGTGAGGGAGTGACAAATGCTTGTCTTGAATTATTAGTCAAATTAACCATGCCATTTGTGCCAGTTTGATGGACAAATCACGGTACTTGCAGGATCCTAAGAAATTGCAACCTTATTGGAGAGGTTCCTGATTTTCTAGCAACGATGACAAAATTGCAGACCCTGTTAGTAAGCGATGCACCTTCTCCCTATTCTCTGTATTTTAAGCTGGTGTATCAACTGAGACTCCATCTTCCTGACATTAAGTAGCTTACAGTATGGGACTAGGTGCAGTAATGGACACGCTAACTATAAAAGCAAAGTAACAATTATTCATTGTTTTTTTTTTCCGTCTCAATTGGCGGGATTAGCTATACACATTCTTTTACATCATTGCCATATGTTCACCATGCTATTCAATTTGTTCAATCTTCAGATCACATAATGCTGTGGTTTGAGTATTTTCAAATTTGAGGCAACACAGAGAGTGTTCTTTTCTTTTGGATGCTAGTTGCTGCCATCTTTCTTCTCAGAGTCCACATTATTTTCTCTTTGATGTTAAGCTTAGCCACCTAGTTTTCTAATTGATAAGTAAATATCATTTGTGTTCTCTTTGTGATTGTATCACCTTTCTTTTGGTTTATAGCTGTACGGCTGTTGGGTGATGTCAGTCCTAATTTTTGGAGGTCTTCTAGCTGTGCCGAATCTATATTTCCTTGAGTGGTCATGATTAAGAAGTGTGCTGTCTTACTTAATATTGCCTTACCTATTTTTATACATTCCATCTGAGTACTTTACGGTTGTCTTGTCCTGTATTTTCTTCTCTTATTTTTAAGTAAAAGGGGAAATTCAGGTAATATGAGGACAAAGAAAAGAAATATGCTATACCAGAACTATAGAGAATCAATATCCTCTACCAAACAATAAGATTGGGTAAGCAACTTTTAAATGATATGATTTCCAAAGAATTAAAGATATAGTTTTCAGAGGAATAGACAAAATAAAGAAGCTATAGTCCTTTTAAGTTTGGATTCTACTAGGCTAATCCTACAAATCAACCTCTCTCAACAGACTTGGGTTGGAGAAGCATTCTTCACTCAGATCCTAGCTAGCACAATCCTAGCTTTTGAGTTACCTGCAAAAGAACCTATTGGGTAACCACCAGTACTTGGTGAGATTCTCTCCCATACCATAGAGCAGACAAAGTAAGCAAGTTATCAAATATTAATTTGTTATGCATATACAACTATATGAATCTAACAATATATATAGTCATCTAAAAACTGTTGTATAGTGTGGATTTTCACTCTTCGATATCCGAGGTTAGGGAATAAATTCTAACTTGTTAGCTTCAGGTGCCACCACTCTAAGCTAAATCAAGCAATCTTAGTTAATTAATTATAATATATCAAAATACTATGAGCTTGAATGCATGCTCCATCGCAAATATTTTGTTTATACGCTGATATTGAAAAAATATATAATAGTTTGATATCTAAAACTATAACCCCTTTTATGTTCAAAACTGTATAAATGAATTATGTTGACTTCTTTTGAAATATTAAAATGGTACCGTTTGTTGCTATGAAAGGGTATAAAAACTCTTAAAACTTGAAGTACGCTTTTAAAATTCTGTAGATGAATATGAAACCATAAGATTAGGTGTTAGGTGAGGGTTATCATTTTTATTATTACCACTATGTACAATCTCTTTATTGTATTCCTTATTATATTATAAAATTAAATGTTTATATAACTTATATATTAATGTTTCATTAAAAAATGTGTTCTAGTTTTAATAACACCATCACATCTAATTTCTTATGGTTACTTGTTAAAATTTTTACCATTCCACAGAATCTTTTTATTTTATATTTTTCTTGCAGGGACATTAGCTTCAATAAACTAACCGGACAACTATCTAGCACCTTTGGCGGATTAAAATCAGTTAAATATATGTAAGTATTGCAATGTTTCAATACACGTTAAGCAGTAATCTCAAGGTTCATGTTATGCCAATATCTCAATTCCCAATAAGAAACAAAAATAAATGTTCTTTATAGATTAAAAGTTGACATGAACACTGGCTATTGCTTAGTCTTCTACTCACTACTATGCCTCAACTTTACGAAAGTTGTTGCCAAGCAATCATCCGATATATGAGCTTGGTATAATTCATTGCTTTTGGTAGTTTATCCGTAAATAGTTTTAGACTGTATCCATTTAAAAGATAAGAGAAAAGATAAAAAAGGAATAGAATAATTCATATTTATCAAGTTATTATGATCTTAAGAGAATCCTTTTGAAAAGGTTTGATAATGAATTCTTTTAGTCATTGGTAAATTTGCCATGTATGAGGTATTGTGATAGATAGTAATTCTTTTATACTTTATGTATCTATTGGCTAGACAAATTGGTTTATTATGTAGAGTGTAGGATAGGAATCCATGGAATCCATTTCACTAATGTTGTTTTAATGAGTTTCATTATAATCTGAAGGTGATAGTTAAAAAATGAGGGCTGATGACTGTTAAATTCTTATAATCCTAATAACAAGGGGAGGTAAGGGATCGACTCAAAAGGAATTGGAAGCCATGGGTTTGTATTCTCTTCTTTCCACCATCCCTATGATTCTGATTGCATAGAGTCCTATTCATTGGAATAAACAAAATACAAAAAAAAAAAAAGAACCCCATAGTTGTGATTCTAAGCGATGATTTTGGTGTTGTCTTTGACCCATCGTATAATGGCTGTCTTCCTACTTTTTCTTTTTTCTAGGTACTTGACTAGCAATCAATTCAGAGGACCAATGCCCGACTGGTTTTGGAACACAGGCAACTATATGTAAGCTTATCTCTAATCGTTATTGATATCTGTATTGTAAACATCTCTGATGGTTCCCATCCATTAGGCAATGATCCTTCTTATGGCATACCTATTTCGCATAAAAATTTCTGGTTTCTTTCAATAATTGGCACCCTAGCTAGCCATTGGAAACAACATGCTTCTTTTATTTTTTGTTCAGGACGACTAGTTCCATGAAAAATATTTTTCATCAGCTACTCCATTTTTTATTTTTCCAAGAAAAATGTAATTCAAAGCAATATAATGTTTATTAAAATCTTTAACCCAGATCCAATATATTGAAATCTAAAATATTAGAAGTTCTAGACTTCACATTTCACTTTCTAAAATCAACTCTTTGGTTTCTGTTGTATGATTTTTTATTTTTGTTTAGTAATAAATATAAAAACTATACAAATTTTGTCATGTCCTAAAGGGATTTAGAAGTTTCCACTAAAACTATCACATCACGTGTATCCTTGTTACATGATAACTGTCTCGCAGGTTAGAAATCACAAGACTCTAATTAAATATTTAATCAATTACAACTAATTATATTACATATGATAAGAAATTAGCTATAGATTCCTATCTTCCAAGATCGACCAAAGTCGTAGAAAATCAAAATTCCCTACCAAAATAGTAAAATTGAAAAATACATTTAAGTTTTATAAATTTTATTCCTACATTGAGTTCATAAGAATAAATGAATATAAATCTTAACGAGATCAATTAACCTATTTAAATACAATAATTTATAAAAATGAATGCCTCTCGCATTCCAACATTTCATTTCATTTATTCCATATTCATTGGAATAGTTTACGACAGTATCTTAGAGGTAGGTCTCATCTAGGTCTTATCATAATACAAACTGAAAGTCTCATGTAATCAAAATTAAAATGTTTACAAACATTTGTCCACCAATATTCTAGTATAAATTTCAGAAAAGTTTATTCTAACTTTCAACCCTTACTTTTTATCCTTGAAACTTTGCAATAAAGTTTACTTATTTTAGCACTGTGCCTAAGTGGTAAGTTTTCGTAATCACATCTTGCATTATACAATTTGTAGGAGGGTGAGCTAAATATTCCAATTAGATAGAAGTATAATCTCTCAATATTGTACACATACAAATAATTCATGCAAGAAAGACCATTGGGGAGTGAGCAAAAACATGGCTTAGTGAGTGAACTCAATACTACACCAATACACACAAAAAGAAACAAGTGAGATTTTTCAGCTATATACTATGCATGATCGAGCATGTATAATGCAACATCATATGTGATCTTTTTGATAACTAAAATAAAGTCTGAGATATAATTCCTCTATAACCTTAGGTTAGGGAGTCAAATCCTCCACTAGTTCCCATGTCATCCAAAATAACTTGTGAATCCTTTAGTGTCAGCCTCCTCTAGGAACCACGCAAACAAGACCCTCAATGATAGCATAGACTCTACCACTGTCATATGTGTGACATTCACCAAAGTCACTTAGTTCGCATATGGCATTGCAAGTACTTTCCCAAGCCTCACCATGCTATCAGGTAGAAGCAAAGGTCTTCAAACAATGAAAATATTTCATATAATATATGTCAAGTTTTCATTAAAAACTCAAATTGTTAATTAATCAGTTTAATGGGGGTGACCAACCAATTTTGTAGTAAACACACCGAAAGCAAGAGTCAATACTCATCAAATTCTCACTCATAACCATATTCAAGAAGCAACACATTTCATAAGGACACTAGGTGCTCAAAGTATGGAATATGTTTATTAAAATATTTTCTATCATTTCCCATAATAAAAATATATGTCTACTTATTATAATATATTTTCCTTAGGCAATTTGCAAAAGCAAATCTGAGGCATGGAATGCAATATGTGTCTCCATTCATTTTTCTTTCATCGATTCCATCGATGGGAATTCTTCTCATATTATGTTAATATTATCATTATTATCTTCTTATAATTTTCCTTTCCCTCCCCAACGTATTTCATGCACCGGGATAAGCTTCTCCTTTTCTTTTCTTTTCTTTTTTTTTTTTTTTTTATCCATCTTTTATAGTCTGGCTTTTATATTGCTCTCTTTTTTGTCACTCAAATAGATTGTGTCTCTGAGCAACAAGATAGCTTAATATAATACTACTTTTATATATAGTTACATTATATAGGAGTGGCATCTGTATGTATTCTTATATGATTATTCTGATGTGAGAAATATGTATAGGTCTTATGACAATTATGAATATGAACACACACACATATATCCATTATATTATGTTTACATATATGATATGATTTTATAATAAACATATATACATGTTGCATTGTAATTTAGTCGGAGGAAATATATACATATGTATATGTGAAGTACTCAAAAAGAGTTTATATATATCTGAACCTTTCTCATACAGTGCAACAAAACTTTCAGTGGATTTCCATAAAGTTATGAAGTTCATCGAGTTTACACGATTTACGAGTTCACGTCATTGAAATATGTACTTATGTTTGGACATGTTGTACATGAGTTGGAATGTATATCACTTATGTAGTTAAATATATAAAGTAGAATATTTATATACGTATATATAAATGTGAGGCTGCATTTACGGCTTTGATATATATTTACATTAGCCAAGTATCAAAACATAATAATATAATATTTATCTCTTTAGCAAATGTACATATATATTACGTAGGCTATAAGAGTTACATCATATGAGTTTGTGTACATATAAATATACGTTACCAAGGAAATGTAACTTAACGCGTGTAGACACGGACACAACCACACATTCACACATGCTCCAAAATAAGGACACATATAGACGTATCCCATAATATTATATATATATACACATATATCTATATGTATGAGGATGACATAGATGCCTGTAGGAGAAACAACACACTCAGCGTACACTTGCAGCACTGATACACCATATTCACGCATGTACCTACAGGTTTGCAAAAGGATACTAATATATTCACCAATCAGCCCAATAACATACGTAATTCAGCAGCATATACATATTGACAGGCCAACCATTTATGCTATCACGTATCCATAATCTTACGTAACAAGCACACAAGGAGTAGTAATGATGGAACCCACTCGCCATGGCCCCATGGGCGCACTGTTCGTAATATTGCGGAGGCAACTCGAGAGGGTCGTAATCGCCTAAAACCAAAAGAAAAGATCAAGACTAGACTAACTCTTAACTAGACACATTTCATATATAATAGTCTACCTGGACCCTAACCCATTACATAACTTTGTTGTTGTCTTTATTATGCTATAGTTATGTTAATACAGTTTACTCATCTCCAATATCAGTCTCTATACTTGTATCGGAAGATATGACATTTCTCCAAGTTCGAGCTTTCGAGGCAGTTTCTCACGAAGTTTGGATTTAGTTACCTGTCATTGGATTGTAGTTTGGATGGGAGACAGAAGTGGTTGCTTTGGCGAGAGTTCCGTGTTGCGGTCACAAGAAAGGTCACGGTCTGTGTTTTAGTGCACTAAGGAGAGATACTGATATTAGAAGATAGAGATGCGAGGTAGCCCTTATGTCTAGAAAAATTCCCAAAGTTTTCTAGGACGTACTGATGGGTTAAACCTTGTCTGTTGTGCTTTGTTATTCCTTATTTTATCTTTTTTTTTTTTTTTCTTGTTCGCAAGCCAATTTCTAAATCAGTATCATTATTCATTAATGGTAATTTGAGTTGGAATTTGGAAATCTATTGTTTACATTGTAGGGATTATGATTATGATTAATTTATTAATTTAATTACTTTCTATTTTTCGGGATTTCACAAAGCCTCTGCATCTTCAGGCCTTATCTAACTAAAATGTCTGCTTGATGAGCCCTAGTCAAAGTCTAGATCATAAGTGAAGAGGAGTATCAAGTAAAGTACACACTATATTTATAAGTTTAAATTTTGGTGTTGACCTCAACAATTTGATATGCAAGTAATGAAACTTTCTTTTGTTGCTTCCTTGGAGGATAATGTGTCCAATTCTGCCTTTTCTTTTCCAGTGATCTCTCATACAACAACTTGACAATTGAAAGCTCAAAATGTCCAGCGAATAATGTGTACGTACCAGCAGCTTGCTTATAGTAAATTTTAACGGCAATGCTTCATTCTTGACAAGTATTCTACATATTAATCTGACTTTTGACTTCTTTCTTTTTTCATTTTTTTTTTTCAGGAACATATTTAAGAGTTCACCAGAGACCAACAACTCGTATGTTTAAGATTAACTCTTCTCCACAAGATTTTTCATTTGTCAACATCTCAAATTTACAAATAACGTTAATGATAGTTGACATGAAACTAACTTTTCTAATATATCTATTTCTTGTTTAATAGTGGAGAAGTTTCATGTTTGCGAGGCTGTCCACAAAGTAAGTCCAAAAGCCAAATTTTCACTGGACGTCATCTAATTCTCATAAATTTTGATATTCATTTTCACATTGCTATCTTTTTGTGCTTTGGATTGTTGCGGTTCATTTACAATCCAGGATCAGGCAGTCTGTTCATAAATTGTGGGGGATCGGAAGTTAAAATTGATGGAATACGATACTTTGCTGATGTTGATCCAGGATCCCCATCAAAATTCTTTGTTGATGATATGTACCAGTGGGCCTATAGTAGCACTGGTCATTTCATTGAGGATTCATCAAAGCCATATATCCCTTCAAATACGACTGAGCTCTCTGTTGAAAACCCGCAACTTTATAAACATGCACGTGTTGCTCCCATCTCTCTCACCTACTATGCCTATTGTCTGGTTGATGGAACATATATGGTTAGCCTTCATTTTGTGGAGATAATATTCCCCAATGGCACAGACTATCGAAGCCTAGGAAGGCGCATTTTTGATGTGTATATACAGGTAAATTAGCAACTTCATGCTTCGGTCATTCTCAAATTCTTTCGCTTGGAGGAAGTCAATGTATTTATCGATGCTATACTTTTGGAAAACTGAGTGAGTTAATAATGTAGGTAGTAACTTTATTCTTAGACAAAAGGTGATAATTTCATTCATTGCTATCAGGGTAAGCTGGTGCTGCAAGACTTCAATATTGTAGATGAAGCCAAGGGTGCTGGAAAGTTGATTATAAAAGAATTTAAAGATATTATTGTAACAAATGGCACTCTTGAAATACTCTTTTATTGGGCTGGGAAAGGAACTCGTAATATCCCTGAAAAAGGGGTATATGGTCCTCTAATATCTGCTATCTCTATAGATTCTCGTACGTAATACTTTTCAATCTTTTGCTCTTAAATAGTATATGACCTAATGTTTTGCACAAAGGAAAATGTCACATTTTGATCTAATTGGAGGAACATCATCCTTGTTCGGAAGCTGGTACTCTGCTTACAATCTTTGCAATTCTCCTTATGATATCTTTTTTGTTGCGTCCTGTTAATACCATGTTATTTACACCGATTGCTTTTCTATTTTTTTTATTCTTCGTGCACCCCCCACCACATTATAAAGAGTTTAAATAAAGGAGGTTACAAAGTACCATGAACTTACTTTCAACCTATGCCATGCAGGGCCTAATAAGATACCTGCTGGTGCTATTGCCCTTATAGTGGCTGCAGTAGCATTTGTTGTTGTCCTAATCTCAGTGCTTTGGTATTGGAGACGATGTTTTAAACAAGAATCTACGTTGGAAAAAGGTATGAGCCAATCAACTTCTTTTTTCCTAACGTACATGGATATTAAGTAAGATTAACTTTTGAAGGGTCTACTCAACTATGAATATGTAAATATAAATCACATCCATTTGTTTCCTAATGTACTTGGATTATTAAGTAAGATTATGGTGTATATTTGCCTAATTCTGACTCAGATTTAAAGGGTGTTGATTTGAGCACCAACACATTTTCATTGCGGAGGATAAAAGCTGCCACAAATGACTTTGATGATATTAATAAGATTGGAGAAGGTGGATATGGTCCTGTTTATAAGGTAAGTAACGATTGATAGGCCTTAATGTTTGCCTATATAGAGAAGAGAGGAAAAGAAAGAACAAGATCCACTGAATCCTATAATGGGAAATATTATGGTCTCTGACCAGCTGGACTGCTTCTAACTATATCTCAATTGCAGGGCATGTTGTCCAATGGCAGAGCAATTGCAGTGAAGCAACTGTCTTCAAAATCGAGGCAAGGGAACCGCGAGTTTGTAAATGAGATTGGGATGATTTCTGCTTTTCAACATCCTAATCTCGTCAAGCTTTATGGATGCTCTATTGATAGAAATCAATTGTTGCTGGTCTATGAGTACATGGAAAATAATAGTCTTTCTCGTGCACTATTTGGTAATTGCAATTGTTTGATATGCTCACAATGGCTTCACAAAGAAATGACTAAACTTTTGCTACAATTGTTGAATCAGGCTCAAATGAGCATCGCCTGAGATTGGATTGGAAGACAAGAAACAAGATTTGTATAGGTATAGCAAGAGGCTTAGCGTACCTTCATGGAGAATCAAGGCTAAAGATAGTGCATAGAGATATTAAAGCTAGTAATGTTCTCCTTGACGCAAGCCTTAACGCTAAAATATCGGACTTTGGTTTGGCAAAATTGGACGAGGAAGATAACACGCATATTAGCACTCGCATAGCTGGAACCTAGTAAGACCAGTGACCAACTCATGCATTCATCATTAAGATAGATTATGTTCATGTCATCTATGTGTGAAAATTGCATTCAACTTGGTACACTTCGCTTCTTACTGCTTCTTGCTGTTGGCCCATATTCAAGGGAGTGGCGGGGAAGGTAGCTTGACCCCTTCCCTCAAGCTCTAAAAAAATTAATTATAAAAATTTATTAAAAAATGAGAAAGTATATATATATATTAAGAGTAAAATATAACATAGTATAAAAGATGGTTAAATTGTAAGGTATATGGGTTCTTCATGGTTCAATTTCTATAAATGTTTTTTTACTTTTTTTTTCTCTAGTTCTGTTTATTCTTATCTTAATTAAATGATATTCTTTTTTATTTTTTTTACAATAATTAATAACATAAAATTTCAATTATTACAAAATTACTCGTTAACTAAATCAATTTTCTTGAGTTACTATTTGTTCATTAATAGCACACTATAAATAATAATTACATTGCCATTGCTATAGATATTTTAATCTTATCACAGTTACATTGCTAATGCTACAAATGCTTTAATCTTATCATAATTACATTCCCAATGCTATAAATGTTTTAATCCTATCACATAAAATATAAGTAAATGATAATAATCGTATAACTAGATGTATTTTCTTATAATTAATATTGTAAAAATAAATATGGATTATTGAGTAATTGAAGACTGATAATTTTTGTAGTATTACTAATATACAATCTTATAAAGTTATCCTTAAAAAAATTGAAGCATAATTACATCTATATAATTTTGCTTTTTTCACTTTACTTATAATTATCTATTTAGTTTTGTATATTAATTTTATTTCTTGTAATTAATCATTGTTGAGTGTCCTATCCTACTGTTAATTAACTGAATGATCATTCCACATTTCAAACATTTTCAGTGTCTTTCATACTCAGACTACAAAACTTCCCTTTTCTCTTTTACCTTTTTCTTTTTTTTTTTTTTTTTTGATCTTTTGGATTGGTCATTTAATTTAGTTGATCATTATTTAAGGAAATTGTTTTACATCAAGTGTTGCATATTTATAGCCAATACGCTCATCAATATATTGAAGTACTAATATTATTTTTTATATGGCAGTGGATACATTGCACCTGAATATGCATTGCAAGGTATTCTAACAGAAAAGGCAGATGTTTATAGTTTTGGAATTCTTGCACTGGAAATTGTTAGTGGCCGAAGCAACACAGCTGGCATACGACGAAGAGATGGTCTCTTTGTTCTTCTTGACTGGGTGATTGGATCTTGACCTTGGTGCATCTTTTTTGAGTGTTCATATCCTGATTTGGTTCAAATTCTGTTGAAAATCATGGTGCTTAATATGCAACCGATAAAGAGAGTCAAGACATTGGCAGATCACGGTTGCACTAAGGCATTACTAAAGCCTATTGATTTAACACGAAATAAAAACATAAATCTTACACTGAATAATTTCTTCTAATTACTTCAACAAAAAAACTCTCTTCTTGTGAATAACCAAGTGAACAAGTAGGGAGATGCAGTTAGCAAAATTTTGTGGCAAACTTATCTATTTGTACTAATGATATGCTTGATTTTTAATATTCAAATTCACTTGTTTCTAGGCCCGAACACTGAAAGCGAGTGGTGATTTGCTGCAACTAATAGATCCAAGATTGGATTCCGATTATAATGAAGAAGAAGTGATAGTGATGATAGATATTGCTCTGCTATGCTCTCGTGCCTTCCCAGCGGGTAGGCCAAATATGTCTTCAGTAGTGAGCATGCTCGAAGGCAAGATAGCTGTTCCTCGTTTTGTTATAGATTCTACAGAATTCACTATTAATCTGGATGAAATGGAGGCGATAAGAAAGCACTTTAGAGGCATTGAAGCTTACGTAGATGCGGTGGATGAGACGAGGAGACAAAGCAGCCAGACTGGTTCGAAGATAACAGCAAGTAGACAAAATGATTGACCAAAAGAGTGGTGTGCTATTATTCATTTTCTTAGATGACCAGAAAACTTAGACAAGGATATGCATGGTCGAACATACTTCGTACTGAAACGAATGCGAATTTGATGATGGTGGAATCTATTGAGTGTGTACAGATTGCCAATAATCATTTTGTATACGAGAAAACAATTTATTAAAAGTATATATATTTATGATCTAATGAATTTGCATTTATACTCATTTTTATTTAAAACAGTTCATAGAAGGAACAAATATGTTTAGAATGATAATAAGTCATTTCATTGCATTGAGAACTCTATGATATCTTATGAATGTTATATTAATCTTATAATGTTTTTGGCTAGGTAATTCGTTGAGGGAACATAGATCATTACAAAACAAAATATAACAATTCTTAAGTAATATATATAAAGCTCATGTTAAATTTATAAGTTCAAATTTTTTAAATAAAATGATTGTGATACTAACCTTAACATTGGATTAGAAAGTAGGAGGTCTTAAGTTTAAACCTCTGCATCATCAATCAATCCCATCTAATTAATGAGTTTTAATCAAAATCTTTAACTCAATGGAAATGTTAAATAATAAATACAAGCAAGGTTTTAGTTGAAGTTTTGGCTACCGAGGAAAAGTATTTAAGTAATAAATATGAAGTTTGTATGGTTGTACCTAATTTACATATTTAAATTCTTAAATAAAATAGTTATATTGCCAATTTCAACAACAATAACCACAACACCACATAAGCCATAGCACCACTAGGTGGGGGTCAGCTAAATAAATCCTACTTTGCCATTGTGATCTTTCTAGAACCATATCACTCCTTACATGTGAGTACCTCACATCATATTTAGTTGTTTTGCTCAATGACTATTCCCTCACACCCCCTTGCTCTCATCTAATACGAGTAGTCATTGCAATGCATAGTAACAAGTGCACCAAAAGGTTGCTTTTGCACATGATCAAACTATTTTTTTTATAAGAATTGTTAGTTTTTGCTTCCATGTCTACCTCAACAAAGGTTTTTTGGTAGCAACAACTAGAAAAATCAGGATTAAGAAAGCTAACATGAGTAATGAGTAAAAATCGTCCGAAAGCAACAACTATTATTTTGCTAGGTATCTAATGGGAATCAAATCATGTCCATTACAAATTCACTTGATGGAAAATCAAATCACAAAAACCGGTGGTGAACCCATTTAGGCTAGCCATAAAGGTCAGTGGTGTAGGATTTAGGTCGGCCTTTAAGGCTAGTGGCTTATGTATTTAGGTTGACCTTCAAGGCCGACGGTGTAAGTCTCTAAGGTTGGCAGCCTTTCCCTTTCAAAGTCGACAATGTACGTGTTCAAGGCCGACGGCATACTCCATTAGACCGATTGTTTTATGTAGTTTCAAGCTTGTTTATCCTTAGTACTATAAATACCTCTTTGTAATGGAAACGAGATATACTTTTGACATTTGAGAAATACATAAGTTTGAGTTTGCTCATTTTTCTTTACTCTTACCAATTTTGTGGATTATGGCGAGTGACGGTATTAGACCTGCTGTACATCATATCAACAAATCCGTATTAAGACTATTCTCTTGCTAGTGTATAATATCTTGTAAGGGTTTAAGGTTTTATCTTGTTTTATTATTTGTTTGATTATTGGAATTGTGTTTGTTGCGATTCATTAGCTTGGATTGGAATTGCTTGATTCTGTTTTAGAATTACGCATATCATATTTTATTATCAGAGCATTGGTTGAGAGAAGGGAATTGCAACATGGAAGTATTGATTTTGAATTGAGGAGGGTTTATGCCATGAACTTCTTCAATTGTGTGATTGTGAATTGAAGCTCAGTTTATTGCATGATTTATGTCATGATTCATTGGTCATTGTGAATTGAATTTGAGGAAAGGGCTAATTTAGGTTTATACTGTGGTTTGTTGTTATGGGTTGTGTGATTGTAATTTAGGAGATTGGGCAAAGGTTGAGAATTAGGGTTTAGGTTGTGTTGTTGTTTGTGTGTGATTGTAATTAGGGCTTGTGCCTTGGTTATTGACAATGAATTAAACTTAGGGTTTGTATTGTCAATTATGTTGGGTTTAACTGGAATTGAATTGGGGATTGAGCGAAGGTTGAAAATTAGGGATTGTGTCGTTGGGGATTATTGCGGTGTGTGATTGTAACTTGGGGATTCTTGTGTTGAGATTGCAATTTTGTGAAACATGTCAAACGATAGTGTGAATGGAAGAATTGGGAATGATACCAATAGTCAGGTTGGAGGAAGAGGAGGTTAGGGATGTCGTGTTGCAAGTGATAGGAGAACTTTGGAAGAACAATTGTAAGACTTAACCACTGTTGTTGCTAATTTAGCAATGTGGGTCGATTAAATGATGTTACCTCAATAACCAGTGGCAAATCCATAAGCAGCCCCACCTTAGGTAGCCTTTAATGTTATATGTAAGGAAGGAGCATTAAGAGGAAACATGGGTAGGCAAGTTGGAAGAGAGTATCATGCTTACCGGGAGGAAAGGGATGATAACTTTAAGGATGAAATTTATCCTAATCGTAAGTTTAAGCCACCTAGAGGTTTGGAATATGTGAAACTACAAATGCCTTCATTTGTTGGAAGGGGATCTGTAGAGGATTATCTTAATTGGGAAGATGAGGTAGAAGGATGCTTTGAGTGTTATGAGATCAATGACAACACTTAAGTATGTTTTGCAGTAGTTGAGTTTATGGGGTATGCTGCCTTATAGTGAAAGAACATTATAGACGGTCAAAGGAGAGATAGTAATGCTGAGATCAGTACTTGGCAAGAGATGAAGCAGGTTATGTGGAAGAGATTTTTTCCAAAGCATTACAAGCATGAACTATTCATGTACCTCCAAACCTTGAGGTAGGGATGTAAGACTGTGAACAAGTATGTCCAAGATTTTAAAGCACTCATGATTCGATGTGAGACCATTGAGACTCCTAAACAAACTATAGTGTGATTTGTGTCCGGTTTGAAATAGGAGATCGCCTATATAGTGGAGTTGCAGTGATATGACACCCTTGATGAGGCTATTTAGTTAGCTTTGAAAGTGGAGAGACAGAGGCGTTATAACCCTTATAGATCAATGAGTAACAGGTATGGATTATCTACTAAACTATATGGGTCAAATAATAAGCATGTTAACAAAGGGGGAGTTGATAATAATGTTGAATAGAATGCAACTGTTACTGACATTGGAGGGGAGAAAGAAATTTCTAAAAAAGGGAAAGCGGTTGGTGGGGCTGACATTAGGCAGATAGTGGTTAGGTCATCAAGTGAAAAGTCTCATCAAATCCAATGCTTCAAATGTTTGGGTTTTGAACATATGGCTGCTCAATATCCAAACAAAAGGGTGATGACTGCTATGGAGATGGAGAGTAAAGATAGCAAGAAAGAGATACATGAGCCAACAAATTTGTCAATTGTATTAGCTAAATATTATGGAAATGCGGATGCCGAGGTACATGAGGAAAAGGGGAATGATCAATATTTGTCCATCAACGTCTTGCACAGGGTGATGACTACCTTTCTTGCTAATGAAGAAGAATAAAGGGAAAACATATTCTATATTTCCTACAAGGTCTAAGGTAATCTTTGTGCTCTTCGTATTGATGGTGGTAGTTGCACAAATGCAGTAGCTGCTTTACCAGTGAATAAATTGAAACTAGTCACTACCCCACACCCTAAACCACATAAATTACACTGATTGAGTGAACAAGACAGCCTGCATGTCACTCAAAGGGCTAAGGTTCCATTCAGCATAGGGGAAAAGTACCATGATGAGATTGTTTGTGATATTCTTCCTACATGCGCATTACATATGCTACTTTGTAAATCGTGGTTATTTGATAGGAGAGTATTGTACGATGGGTTTAAGAACACCTATGTGTTTCAGAAGGATGGTGAACAAATTTTTTTTAATCCTATGTCACCAATTGAGGTGTAAGAAACCTAAGGGCAGATCAACAAAATCACTAGAAAGAAGTCTTTATTAGTAGGGTGGAAGGAACTGGAAGATAACTTGAGTAAAGTAGAACAGTCCCAGGAGATTTGGAAGCTTCATTAAAAGGCTTCTGAACATCTTAAGAAGACTCAAGGGTAGCTATAACTTCAAGGCAACAAACATACGTAGACCAAGATTTTCAATCTAGGTAACTCTTAGAAATTTTTATCTAAAACAGAAAAATCATTAGATTTGAAGGTAAATCTTCCACAAGTTCGATGAAATAATGGGAATCAAATTATGTCCATTACAAATTCACTTGATGGAAAATCAAATCACAAAGACTGATAATTAACTCATTTAGGCTAACCATAAAAGCCGGTGGTGTAAGCATTAAGGTTGGCCCTCAAGGCCGACGGTGTAGGATTTAGGCCAACTCTCAAGGTTGGCGGTGTAAGTCTCCAAAGTCAGTGGCCTTTCCCTTTCAAAGTCGATGATGCACATGTTCAAGTTCAAAGACCTAAGTGTCTTCAAGGCCAATGGCTTGCTCCATTAGACTGGTTGTTTTATGTAGTTTTAAGCTTGTTTATCCTTAACACTATACATACCTCTTTGTGATAGAAATGAGATAAACTTTTAAGATTTGAAAAATACACAAGTTTAAGTTTGCTCATTCTTTTTTACTCTTATCAATCCTATAGAATGTGACAAGTGACAATATTTAACTTATTGTGTATCATATCAACAAATCCATGATAAGACTATTCTCTTACTAGTGCGTAATATCTTGTAAGGGTTTAGGGTTTCATCTTGTTTTATTGTTCATTTGATTATTGAAATTGTGTTTGTTGAGATTCGTTGGCTTGGATTGGAATTGCTTGATTCTATTTTAAAATTAAGCATATAGGTATCAAGTTAGGAACCTTAAATAAATCTGGAATTCAACTCCAATGATTAAGAAAATATGATACATTGGAGAAGCTTTTAACACGGCTTCTTGCCGGTGTTGGCCATCAACCGTTTCCTAGGTTTGGTTTAAGGGTCAAAGAAGTTCAATATCTAGACCGATTTCTCAATCACTATGCCTTCCGAACATCCGAGTCTGAAATTAATGGATAATGATCACTTTCACGTGTAGATGAAACTGTCTTAAGTACCACCAATTAACATGCTTGTTGTCATAGTCTCATTCGCCGAGACATCTTCAAATGGTTCAATGTGCTCCCGCACTCTTCTATCAGTTATGGTATTTGCAACAGAAATTGATAATGGAACAACAACCCTGCCTTCAAGCATGCTTACAACTGAAGACATGGTAGGCCTTGAAACTAGAGACACTTCAGTGCACAAGAGAGCCACGTTGATCATTGTAACCACCTCTTTTTCTTTGAAATTAGAACCCAATCTTGGATCCACTAGTTCTAGCAATGTGCCCTTTCTCTTCAATTCTCGAGCCTGAAGCATAAACATGAAAATACTTAATGGTTTGCATATAAATAATTGAATCAAAGCATACAATATATATATGATAATCTCAAATTTATCCTCAAAAGGATAATATACAATATATATTATTCAAAGTATATGCACCACTAGACTTCCAAAACGACTTTTATCTTCTTGTAACTTTGAAAATACGCATCTAACAGCCAGTTCTCATATTGTTAGAAAAAGTTTTAAATCTTTACTAAAAGGCCTCTAGATGTAGACATTTCGGGGAGATTTGGAGATAGTTTGGGAGGCATGTGAATATTTTCAAAAGTTATTGAGAGGTGAAGTAATGCTTAAGAGTTCAGGGGGTGCATCCAAACTCAATTAATAGTTTTGGGTAATATGGTCCTGCTTACAAGAGCAATTGTACTGTTAACAACTTAATATTTATCATGAACTCATGAAGAATGAACCAGAAAGCGTAATATTCAAACCTTACTTCTACCCAATTAGTGCAAAAAATGTTGGTTGTGTGAGATGTTTTATGTGGGTGACTTCATTTTCAGACTACTCTAATCTACTTGCTGTCATATTCATCAAAAGAAATTAGATGAGTAAAATTGAAAGTACACAAGATCCAGTTACCCAATCAAGAAGGATGAAGTAGTCCATTCCATTACGGGAGGCAGTATTTCTTCGACCACTGACAATTTCTAGAGCAACGATTCCGAAACTATAAACATCAGCCTTATCACTTAAATAGCCCTTCATTGCATATTCAGGGGCCATATATCCACTGCAAAAGTAAGAATCTAATTAAGTCTGCAAAACTTCTATTGCACAAAATCTCATGTCTTTAGATCAAAATCAATCAACCTGGTACATAAAGCCAAAGAGTTCTTTCTTTCTTTCTTTTTTTTTTTTTTGATCAAAATCAAACAACTTCATTGACGTAAGGAAAGATATTATATTTCATTCCTTCTCATTGTCTGACCCCATGTTTGTTTTTCCTATTGAGCTCAATAAAAGGATAAGATATACTCACAGTGTACCAGCAACCTTCGTGCTAATATGTGTCTTGTCCTCCTCAGTCAGTTTTGCCAAACCGAAGTCCGATATTTTAGGGTTGAGATTTTTATCAAGCAGTACATTTGCAGATTTAATGTCTCTATGTACAATCTTTAACCTTGATTCTTCATGAAGATAAGCCAAGCCTTTTGCAATGCCCAAACATATCCTTTGTCTTGTTGACCAATCCAAGTTCACTGGATTCTTAGGACCTTTGAAATCAAAATAATACAATGTGGTGCTGAATAATTTATTCCAGTCGAACAAGAATTGAAGAAGCATATCAAGAAACTGGTTATTACCGAACAATGCATGAGCAAGGCTATTGTTTTCCAAGTATTCATATACCAATAGCAACTGATTTCCTTCAACACAGCTTCCATATAGCTTTACAAGATGAGAATGTTCAAGAGCAGAAATCATACCAATTTCATTCAAAAACTCACGGTTTCCTTGCTTTGAACTGGAAGAAAGTTGCTTGACTGCAACCACAGTGCCATCTGACAAAAGGCCCTGCCATCAAATTTAGCTGAAATGATTAGCAGCATTATTTGATGTATTTCCAAGTTCAACAACACCTCCAACTTTCTATGGGGTGAAGGAAACAAGATTTTTTCCTTCTATTACCTTATAAACTGGGCCAAATCCACCTTCTCCAAGTTTATTAGAAGCAGCAAAATTGTTGGTGGCATTTTTTATTTGCCCCAAAGTGAATGAACTATTTTGAAGGTTGATACCTTTAAGATATGCATAGAAAGTTGGTAAGGTCCTTTAGTATGATTGAAAAATCATCACAATTATAACAAAGTTGCATAGGACATAACTGCAATAAAGTTCACACACTACCTTCTTCAGATGTACCTCTCCGTCTTAAACATCCTCTTCCATAGTAAGTACCAAGGATTAATAAAATAACAAATGCTACTGCAGCTATAATACCAACAATGGCATAAGAAGATATCTTAGTTCCCTTTGACCTCCGTGGTGGTACAAAATCTGCAGAAGGGAGGAGAACAAGCAACTATGAAACTTAAGAGGGATTCATGAGAGTCCATGTGGAAACTTCAGAACACACAGCTTTAATAAAGGAAAGATAGTGCTAACTGCTATATCTACTTTAGTATGATTGATAGACAAGCAAGTTGTTTACAAGAGAATATAAATTATGAAACATATTGTTTTTAGCCAAAACAAGTCAACACTGCACACGGTACAGCATAAAAAAGACTGAAACATATGAAAGCGCCTACTTGCATACCAGCTGAATTAGCAGAGATAGCAGATATTAGAGGACCATAGAACCCTCTTTCAGGGACTGAAAGAGTGCCTTTGCCAGCCCAGTACAATCGTATCTCAAGCGTGCTATTGGTAACAGGGACAGTAAAGTTCTTAACAATTGGCCTTCTGCTGCCCCCTGCTTCTTGTGCGATGTTAAAATCCTTCAGCATCCGCTTATCCTAGAATTATTCAACTGATCAACAACTCACAGAACAAATGTGACCTCCCCATTACAAGATAGTCATATAAATTACATACTCCATGTACTTGGGTGGTTGCTTAGCTAAATACAGAAAATCAAAGCTCACAAACAAAAACTTTGATACTCTTATGATTAGTACCACAAATCTGATTTAAAAGTTTAAGTTGGTAGATATAATGTGGGTTTTATATTTATTATTTAACATGCTCCCTTACTTGTGAGGGGAAACTTTGACTAAAGCTCATTAAGTGAACAACGTAATTAAATGGAGGTAAAATGACTATGCAAAAGTTCAAACTCAAGACCTACTGCTTTGGTACTATGTTATAATTAGTACCACAATTGTCTGATTTAAAAACTCAAGTTTGTAAATATGGTGTAACCTTTACATTTATTACCTAACAGATACAAAGAGAATAGAGGTGATGATAAGAGTATACACCATAATTTTACCTGAATATAAACATCAAATATGCGCCTGCCTAGGCTAGTATAATTATTGTCACTAGTAAAAACAATCTCTGCAAAGTGAAGATTGATGGTATAGTTTCCATTCGTCAAACAGTAACTGTAATATGTAAGAGAGAGGGGAGAAAGGCGAGCAGTCATATAAAGTTCTGGATTCTCCATGGAGAGTGCAGATTCATTTGACCAGATGTATGCATGAGCACCATTCTGGAAGTCACCAGTGCTACTGTATGCCCAGTTATATTTACTTTGAAAGAATCTTGTAGGTGATGCTTCACTATTATCTTCATTGTACGCATTCTCACCAATCATTGTTTCTCTTCCACCACAATTTATATAGAGACTCTGTAGACCTGTATAACGAGAGAAATGATTATTAACCTGACTGAAAAATGAATAATCTTTTCATTTTCCTTTCATGAAAAACTTACTTTCTGGACATTGAAGATTTGCTAAACATGTAGCACCTCTGCCATTAGAAAAGAAATCACAGAAGAATCAGTTATGTTCCTTAAGAGTACCAGAAAGGTAACTTGTGGTACAGTACCATAATGCAAATTATTTAGAATTACGATAACATGGCCGCAAAAGGTTTGAATGAGACACGTACAAATGATTGCCCTTGGATGAGCTTGCAAACAAGTTCCTAAAGAACATACGAGAGTTAGTAAATATCTAAAATATACTAGCCTTCACTTGTGAAGTCTAACAAAGAAATTACATACACGCTCCTTTCCCTACATGTTGATCCCTCGGTTGTGAAGTTGTTGTAAGAGAGATCGCTGAAAAATACAAATAACATGAATTTATCATTTACAATCACAAAATTACCTGATGTTAACGTCTTAAATAATGTGGTATGATATCCCATTTAACTTTATTATTTGGTTTAAAGAATTACAGGCCACAAATTAGGTTATTTAGAATTTTTGGTAAGCTTACATATTTTCACCTTTACTCAGAATCCAATCTGGAACTGCTCCTGTGAATAAGTTTCCAGTCAGATACCTACATAACAACATAGTAGTATACCGAGGATGTTAGTAAACATTTTGAGACCATCATAATGAAGAAGGTATAAAACAGCTTGTCCAAGAAAGATGATAAATCCTTTTTTCAACTTCCTTTTGCTTTACTTTCCCTTTCCCACTTCATACTGTTACAAAATAAGATCCTAGATGCTCATATATGCAGCAATAGATAACTTCATGTCAATCGCTGCCAGCTCAAAATAACCTCTCCAACCATCTAGGTAACTTTAAAGCCACAACTAGCTTCGAGTTACCACTATCTAATTATTTCCACATCACTCTAAAACTGACAAGTGACAAATTAAACATTATATACAATGGTCCACCAATCCAAAAGTTACACTATGGAGCTGAAGTAATGGATAGGGTATTTAACAGCACTATACAAATCATTAGTTGAACTTCTAATCACTTGCTGAAGAATCAAAGTGACCATCGCTGATTTACTTAAAAGCTTAATTTGAATAATAAAGTCGTCTGCTCCCTTTATGCCAACTATAGATGTCCCCTACTTATCAGTCACAGCAATAACATACTTGCTATGAATAGTGTGTCATTAGTAAGTAAACTACAGTCATAATGAAATAACTACCATCCTTCTATATTTGATCTTTCAGTAAAGTTTTTTCTAGGCACCCATGTTCCCTTGTCAACATTAACTTCTAGCATCAGCCATTATATTTTATCTTCTTGCTAACTTCTTCAATCACCGATTCAAAAGAAAGTCATATTTTTTTTTCCAAAACCTAGTCGGTCTAACCTTAAAATATGCTCTTTTCCCCTTCACATTCTTTCAGCAAAAGTTTTTCTATCTTGCAAAATTTGTTTGTTCACAAGTCCTAAAATCATTTCCAGAGTTCCAAGCCTCTTTAATAATCCCACACTTGCAATAAGCATGAAGTTTCTTTATAGTATAATCTAGAAAACCATGATGATGGTAACATCTAATCCACTGTATGTTTAATTGAGGACTCTTGACATACATCAGAGGCTACTTTCTATGCTTGAGTGGGGTGGTTTACCGAAATTACTAGTAGATTAAATTGTCAGTTCAGAAGAAACGTTATTATGTCACATACTTATATGTTTTTGCTGCCAGATTTTCAAGGCTAACTGGAAGTTCTCCCTTCAGTTTGTTGAAGCTAACGTCTCTGGAAAAGAAAATAAAAAATAATTAGATCCCTTTTGGCACACATTTTCTCTCCACATTGCCAATCATGAGTTATAAAATAAAAACAAAAGCAATGCATAGAAAACATTTAATCCAAATTTACATGATCTTATGATTGGTGGTATATGTAGAATATAAGCAAAGTGCTTCTTTTTCCATCTCCACCTGCCATAGAATTCTGGAAGTTCTCTCCACAACCAACTAGTATGAAAACTCGAACTTGTAACTGGCGAGTGCTTTTATATTAATACTTAATATTGTTGGAGAATTATAGTACTTAGATGGCTAGGAATTATGAAATGGAATAACAAGAAAGGTGGAAACAAATAATAGCTTGGACATGCATAATCGCTGTCCTTAAGAGGATTTACACCCCCTACACCAAGTTTGCTGAAGGAATAAAGGCAGATCTCCCCAAGATGCAACTAAATCTAAAAGATTATGGACAGCAGTTTCTTTATTCTTCAAGACGACATTTTTTGGAATTTTGGTAATTAGTATATATGATTGTGCTAGGGAAAATGCAAGCAAGCAAGAAAGTAAAGTTCTCCGCTGGAATTTGGTGTTTTATAAACACTATACAGATGCAAGTTAAGACACCTCTTCAAAGACTTTCCATTAAGATACTACTCTTTAAATCATGTATTTAACACTTATATACATCATGTAAGAGTTGTATCTATTAGAATTACTAAGCATGTTAGTAATACTTGAATCATCATGAAACTTAAGTCAAAATTTGCAAATCACAACAGGTAAAACTTTTCATGCAAATAAATCCACCGTTTGAATCTCATGAACTTTTTGAATGAAGTGTTACTCTTTCGATAAATTTCTAACTATCTGCAGGACTTCATTTTTTCATGACCCCAACTTCGACGAAAGTCTCCATTAATAGGACATAGATCAGAATTCAGGCATCTACAAGACAAAAGAAAATAGACTATTTTGAACAAAGTGGCCGATTGCATACTTTTGCTCCATACTTTGTTCGAATCTCACAAGGAAGATTTGAACAAAGTTCACCTTTATACAAACATTTGAATTTAACTCAATGCTTGATCTTAATAACATTATTAATCAAACAATGATTTTCCAAACTCTGGAAATTCGTTTTAACACTTGGTTCATTGATTCCAAGCTCATAGTGGTGATCTAAGCAACAAATACTCCCTTTACTTGTGGGCCTGTACTTTGATTGAGGCTCGGTGGAAAACTTAATTGAATGAAATTGCAACAATACAGAATTCGAATTCTTGATCTCCTGCTCAGCAACCATTTCATGTTTAACACCACAACTAGCCAATCTAAAAGCCTCCATGTATGGATATGGTGTGTTTTTATATCTAATACATAACAAGAACCTCAACTATGCAGAGCTGTCCTACTTAAGAGATGAAGAGACAACTTATTACATGCTTAATTAGAAATAACACGTGATATGTGCTTGGAATTTACATTTTTTCTTCTAATCTAACATATAGTGCAAGGCTTCCTTATCCTCAAACAGTTAGTGATTTGTAAATATCTTCATCAATTCCTTTGAAAAATTAAACATGACAATCAGATGACGGAAATGGCATACTCACAAGGTAAGTAGTTGTGTCATCTGTCCTACATAATCTGGTAGCTCTCCAATGAGATTGCAGCTTCTTAAAATCCTGTTAAAGAAGACTTATCATCGACATCCATCCAATTGACCAAAGAGGAATGATTGTTGTGAAAATATTTTCAAAAAGAAAAAACGAATTGTCTCACAATGTTCTCATGTTAAGGTTACCAAGTTGCGGAAAAGGCCCTTCGGGTCCACTCAAGTCACTGATTCTCCTGCATGTTAAAGTTGAACTGAATATGAAACTTGTAATTAAAACATACATAATTAAACATAGTGAAAGCAATGAAAGCGAAATACTAACAAGATATTCAATTTCTTCAAAGCTCCAATGCCAAAAGGAATAGGCCCTTGCAAACCACTTCCTTCCATCACCCTATCAACATTAAGTTTTTCAATCGACTTGAAGATCCGAGGGAAGTTATGGATAAACATGGATAGTGATGTAGAGAAGCTCTTACAATGTTTCAATGTTTGTCCAGTTCCCTATGAAATCTGGTATCTTTCCGGTGAATTGATTATCAGCAAGCCACCTGTAATGAGGTGATAAGTTTAAATCACAAAAATATAACACCACCTATATTCACTAGCTTAATTTTCAGCTTATAGGATAGTGTTAGAATTGTAAGCTCTAATCTTAAGCCAACATTTCATTTCCATTTTGTTGTTTCACAAGATCGACTTTAACTTGTTAAAATATAAAATATAAAAGCCCTTACTAATCTAAATTTAAAGCTTATAGATACAGTGTGGTTTTTATACTTATTGTTGAGTGGAAAATAAGAAAATGATAGTATATCTAAACGTTTTAGCTTACAGATTGATATATACTCTTGTATTTTTATATTTAACAAAACCAATGTTGAGCCTGCTCGTGAAATAAGTATTAATGTAAAATGACACATATATGTAATACGTTAACCTTTTAAATGAGTTGGTTATGGGGGATCAAAGCCTAACAAATACAAAATGTATATATCAGTAACTAACAGATTTCTCAATGATGTTAAGTTTGCAAATGTTGGGGGCAGATCACCAGTAAAATTATTCGAGTTTAGAAACCTGAAACAACAGAAAAGAAAATGTTGTCATGTTAGAACAAAAGGTTCCAATGGATAACATTCAATAGCTAAAATAATGTCATATTTGGTACAACGACTTTGGGTCAACTTAAAATTCACTGCCTGAACTTATCACGTACCATATTTATTACCCAGCTTAAGTTTCAACTTCAAAGCTGGCATGCAATGAGTTTAGGTAGTTAATTGCAAGTTGACATAATGTCAAAGTATCAAATATGACATTATCTCTTAATAGTTTGCCAAGAGCTTAGAACTATGAGCAAATAAACTTACGCTGTTTGTAAGTTGTGCAAGTTTCCAAGTTCTGGGGGAAGAACTCCTGAAAGTTGATTATCTTCAACACCACTGTGCATAGGAACTAGAAGTCAGAGTTCATATCTTTGTAACAAGGTGTAAAAGGAAATGCAAAGAGTAGATCAGATTGGACATACAAGCCTGTAAGTGTGGATACATTTCCCAACTCTTTTGGTATTGTACCAGATAATTGATTCTCAGAAAGAACCCTGCATCAGCACTCTAGTATAAGATATACAAATGCACAACAAAATTATCTGTAGACTTGATCAAAGAATGGGAGATAGAGAAAAAGAGCAATACAATAGCTGGAGATTTGGCATCCAACCCCACTCTGCCGGAATTGTACCTTTAAGGTAGTTGGACATGGCATTGCTGTTTACAACTGTAACTGTTAATTTGGTTGCAAAAAACTGAAAACACTAGGTGAGAAGGGCAAAAGTATCATTGATCCGTGTTTCAACAATATTCTGCTTTTACATTTCATTTATGTACGTGTCATGAGCCAGTTAGCATAATGATTAATTAATTTGAACATTTGCATCTCCTTATTTACACATTCATGCTGTTTTCCCGACAACATATAAAACAAACTAGAAATATGGACTGCAACACAGAATGAACGAGCACAGTTTTCCTATTCCATTATATAGCGGATGTGATCAGCTCCAGTTATAAATTAATGCAGGTTTTATCTACTTCTCTGATTGCACATACACAGATCCTCTGCTTGTAAATGTGTAAGTTGAAGGCATACAAAGAGTTTTGAACTACTCACAATTTTTCGAGGTAAGGGAGTTGAATCAACTCCTTTGGGAGGGTGCCTTGTAGAGATTGATGACTCAAAATTCTGGAATTCGATTGCACATTCAAAATAAAAAAGGGAAAATAATTATAAATTAATAGGCAAATAAAAAAAAGACTGAACCAATTTTCTTGATGTGATATTAATTTTCTATGTTCTGTACGTAATCAAAGATGAAGTAAAATATGATAACCATAGAATTTATGGCAAATTTCAAATACCATCTCAAAACTATCGTTTATGTGCAAATAGATCACTAATTGGAGAAGATTGTCTTCAACTTAAATATGCACATCCATAAACCATGTTGAATCCCAAAATTGTTGCTATTGATAGTTCTTTTAGCAATGGTTTTGTAATTCCAACACAATGATCATGAGCATATTTTCAGAGTTTGGGGGGGCTGTCTAAATATTTGACTTTCTTCTTTCAACTGTGCAATTTTTACGTTAAAATTCAGGAAGAATTACACCATAAAGGCATTGTCCATTTTTTTTTTTTTTTAGTGTTGGTGTTTATCTGTTACTTTTGTTTGACAGGGGGCCTGCCTTTTGCGAAATCATATATATATGAAAGAGGTTAAAAAAAAAATTACGTTGAATCAACTCAAAGTTATAAAAAAATAAAAATCGAATATTTACTGATTAAATCATTTACCCGGTCTGATGAATGTTTCGAAGCGACGATGATAGGAAAACTAGCAAATAGACCTTCAAAATATTCTAATTCATACGCATGAAAGTTGGTAAATAAAACAGGTAAAAGTGGGTGTTATTAGACGAGGGTAAATAGAAATTTACGAATACATCCGTTCTCTTACAACTTTCTTTTTTAAAACAAACTTTTAACGGTAATCTTCTTCAAATACATAAACAAATGAAAAACACATTGGAATTTAACACGTAGCCATAAAAAAAGCTTAGAAAATTGTTGACCGGCACCCCCAGAAACACTTATTAATCTAAAATTCACACAGATTTTCTTTTTTTTTTTTTTTGAAGTATTTTTTATGTTTGCTATTGTCTAGCATTATTTACAGTAATGAGTTGAGTACTGACCAACTGTAACTTTAAGAGTGCATGGTGATCCAAGAAACATGCTCCCATTTAGGCAGCATTAGGCATTATCGGTGTGTGAGAACCACTACAAATGTGACCTAAAGGCTGGGCGGGCGGCTGGATGAAGAAAAAGAGAGAAAGAGAGGATAAGCATACATGCTAACGACGTGGCAAACGGTGTTGTTCGAATAAGAGCAGTTGCAGGTAACGGCGTCATCTGCTGAGTGTTTCCACCCATACTGTCCGCTGCAGGGATCGGCACTGAAATTCCACACCTTCCCCAGCCTTTTCCCCACCTCCTTCAGTGCTTCCACTGTAAAACATGTAATATTTAACACAAGGGTTAAACGATGGATTTAACGGTCCGTTGATAATACAATCGGCGGTGGTAGATTCATGTGAATGGTAACGGGTTCTTTACCTTCGCCGCTGAGTAAAACCATTGCTCCAGAACCGAAAAGAGTAAGTGCAAAGAAAGTAAATATGAGTGAGCTCGAGAACGTGAACATCTTTCGGCTGGCTGCTCTTCGTCTTGGTGTAATTTACCTATTTGTCTTTTTCTCTCAAAGCTAGTTGGGGAATGGAAGGCAGATAGATGTATAAGGTGAGTGAAACAAAGAAGCCGCCTTGGCTTTTGTATATTTTTTTTTAAAGAGCGGGGAAAGGAAGCATTAGCCTTACCTTGTCTGAATACATCAACATGAACCCCTCACCCCCACCACCGAAATTCAAATGGTTGATTCCAGAGTCCAGACGTAGAAGCATTTATAGAATTGGTCACAAATTGTATAATACGGGCACTCAATAGATTAAATTCGTTAAAAGAAATGTAATTTTTTCGGTCTTTATACATAATAAAAAAAAAAAAGCAACTGTATTTTTTGTCCGTAACATTTTCGTACCTCCACATCTTTTTTTTTTAAATTGCATATATATAAAAGAATTGAGTATAATCAAAAGGGCTCGAGGATCGTGAAATTATGGCATTTTTAATTATCTATCAACTCTTACTAATGAAAAATTCCTTTTATCATACCATAGTTACGATATGGGTGTACAATCCACTAATTCAAATAAAGTTAAGTTTGAAGCACCATTTCAAATTGAACTTAACTTACCCAATGCCTTGGATTTGACTGGAATTATGTCCCAGTCATACCTAACATCATTAGCCACTTTCTCTTTCCATTTCCATCGAGTTTATATGTACTGTCCGTTTTCCTGAAGTACACTGTAATTAGCATCTGAAAAACTTTGGATCCGATGCCTCTAATTATCTCAAACCTTTGCCAATTAATAATGGGAATCCATTTTTGAACAACTGATAAGAATAGTTACCGACTAAATCCTTGTTTCATTGAGTTTTCTCTCCTTATATTGCCCATACAATAATTGTTGTTAGTAAAAATATAAGCCATAGGCATAGATAATTTATGATTCTACTTTTAATATAATATTTTCAAAAAGGTTATGTATTATTATATATATATATATATATATATATATTGGATATTCTATAATCTCTAGAATAAGGAAAACACAATATTTAGAACAAAAATAGAATCTTAGTGTAGATATGATAGATGTAGTTTCATTTCCTTGAATATATGCTTGTACAAAATAGAAGATTGTACCAACTATACAATAATTGTTGTTAGTAAAAATATAAGCCATACGCATAGATAATTTACGATGCTACTTTTAATATAATATTTTCAAAAAGGTTATGTATTATTATATATATATATATATATATTGGATATTCTATAATCTCTAGAATAAGGAAAACACAATATTTAGAACAAAAATAGAATCCTAGTGTAGATATGATAGATGTAGTTTCCTTTCCTTGAATATATGCTTGTACAAAATAGAAGATTGTACCAACTATATATATTGCTAGAAAAGTAAAATAATATTAAGTTTTTCCGAACATGGTATCAGAGCATGGAAAAGATCTAGGACCAACAAAATAAAGAAACCAAAAGGGGAAGATCAATAGGAGACCAAACACCCTCGACTGGCTCTTCTTGGACAGACAATATTGCTCTTGATGATCTGACATCAAGAATAACACAGATGCTACATCAAACACCTATACCAACAACCACTGACCTGGTTCTCACATCCATGGGTGTAAAACTGGATGGAACCAACTATGGCATCTGGTTGCAAGTTATGGAGATGTATATTGCGGCTAAGGACAAACTGGGCTACATCAACGGAGACTTACCAAAACCGATGGAAACAAATCCTATGTTTAGAAGATAGAGAACAGAGAACGTTGTGGTTAAGGGATGGTTAATCACATCTATGGAACAAAATCTGATTGGAAATTATATCAGATTTCCAACTGCTAAAGCTGTGTGGGATGCAGTTGCAACGACATACTTCGACGGCACCGATACCTCACAAGTTTATGATCTGAAGCGGGAGGTGTCAAGAATGAGGCAGAATGGAGGATCACTGGAGACATATTACAATGCACTTCAAGGATTATGGAGGGAAATTGATTTTAGGCGACCGAATCCTATGCATTGTGATATTGATATAGAGATGTACAACTCTATGTAGCAGGAAGACAGAGTATATACTTTCCTAGATGGTCTGGATGATCGGCTAGATAGCATTCGAGCTGATACACTTCGTATACAACCACTCTCGTCTGTAGAACAAGCATATGCATATGTTAGAAGGGAGGATCAAAGACAAAGTGTGATGTTGATGAAAGAAGAAACCTTGTCGAGTGCAGTGATGATGTCCAGGGGAGGACCGAAATTGCAGTAGAAACCTACTCTTCACATGCTTCAACATGGAAAAAGAAGCCCTGTCACAAGAACAAGGAATCAGACGACAAAGAATGGTTGTACTCATTGTGGAAACACCAAACATACAAAGGATACCTGCTTCAAGATACATGGATATCCTGAGTGGTGGCATGAACTGAAGGAGAAAAGAAAACGTGAAGTAGGCCATGTCGCGAATGTTGCTATGGAGACGGTGAGCACGGGAGCAAATCTTTCCCTTATCCCATAGGGAGAGTCATCCACAGCAACAAAAAATTGTTCCCCAGTGAAGGATGAACCAAGTAATCAGAGGTGGATTATTAATTCCGGAGCCTCGGATCACATGACTTTTGATCCTCAAGATGTTTGTAGGAAAGCCAACTCGAACAGAACCTACATCATAAACGCGAATGGAGAGAAATATCCCGTGATTGGTTCTGGAGAAGTGGTTTGCTCGCCAACACTTCATCTACCAAACACCCTACTTGTTCCATCTCTCTCTAACAAATTGATCTCGGTAGGAAAAGTCACGGAAGATTTGAATTGTTATGTTCTAATGTATCCAAAATTTTGTATATTTCAGGACATCCTCACCAAGGAGATCATTGGTCGTGGTACTAAACGAGAGGGGATATACTACTTGGAGGAGTTCAGTGGGAGCAAAGTATACAAAGTGAGCAAGGAGGTCACCAAGAAGCAGGACGTCTAGCTGTAGCATCACAGATTAGGACATCCATCATTTACGTATATGAAGTATTTGTTTCCAAGTTTGTTTCATGATACTCATGAGAAATTGTTAAAATGTCAGTCGTGTATCTTAGCTAAGAGCCATAGAGTTACATACCAAATAAGCAATAAAAGGTGTAGCAAACCATTCATGTTAGTACACTCAGATGTGTGGGGACTTGCACCTATCTCAACACCTCCAGGAATAAGATGATTTGTGACCTTTATTGATGATTGTACTCATATGACTTGGCTATATTTGATGAAAAATAAGAGTGAAGTTACTGAGATTTTCAAAACATTTCATATGATGGTTAAGACTCAATTCTCGACAAATTTGCGGATACTTCGTACTAATAATGGAGGGGAATTTGTTAATACAGATTTGATGAATTATTTCAGAATTCATAGGCTAAATCATGAGACAACATGTGCACACACTCCACACCAGAATGGTATAGCAGAGAGGAAGAATAGACACATACTTGAAACAACTAGAGCCCTATTGATATCTGCTAATGTCCCTAGGAGATTTTGGACTGATGCCGTAACTACTGCGGTTTACTTGATGAATCGCATGCCCTCTAAAGTGTTGAACTACAAAACTCCATTACAAGTCTTAGCTCAACATGAACCGTTGCCCTCAGTTTTAATGCTCCCTGCAAAGGTGTTTGGATGTGCAGTATATGTTCATCTGCATAGGACAGAACGAACAAAGATCGACCCATATGCTGTTCGATGCATATTCCTAGGCTATGCGACTCACAAGAAGGGATATTGGTGTTTTGATCCAATGACTAAACGTCTCTATGTAACTATGGATGTTACTTTCTTAGAGACAGAGATGTTTTTTTCAAACCCGGATTCATCCTCATCTATTCAAAGAGAAATAGTTGATGATGAACAAGGAAGTCAGAAAACTAGGTGGGAAATGTGGCCTGATACATTAACCTTCCAGGATGAGAGCAACAGTCACACCCACGGAAACATGGAAGAAAGAGGATCCACAGAATCTGAGAATGAAGGAAATGAAAGACAAGAACATTCCATCAGAGAGGAAGTCACTCAGAGGCAACAATCTACACCGGAACAAGATACAACTCCAAGTTTAGTACCAATAGACCAAACTCCTGGGGATGCAGCAAAGGTACAATTCCCTGAACCATCATCTAATTATAACTTACCTTTCAGGAACAACCGGGGCAAACCACCAAATTGCTACACACCCGACCATGGTGAGACCAAAGCAAAGTATCCAATTGCACATCACATCAGCACTGAGAGGATGGCATAACCACTGAAGAATCCGGTACAACAACTGTCATCTGAGACAGTACCAAGCTCGATAGAAGAAGCATTGTAGGACTCTAAATGGGTTAAGGCCATAAATGAGGAAATGGAAGCACTCCAAAAGAATGATACTTGGAAGCTTGTGCCAATGCCAAAAGATAAGAAGGTGGTAGGATGCAAATGGGTGTTTTCCATAAAATATAAAGCTGATGGGATGATAGACAGATACAAGGCACGGTTGGTGGCAAAAGGATACACTCAAATGTATGGCATTAACTACCAAGAAACATTATCACCCGTGGTAAAGTTAAATACAGTTAGAGTATTACTCTCATTTGCTGCAAATTTGGATTGGCCACTACTCCAATTTGATGTAAAGAATGCCTTTCTACATGGAACATTAGAAAAAGAAGTGTACCTAGAGGTTCCACCATGATACACTGCATCACAAACAGGGATGGTGTGCAAGTTGGAGAAGGCGCTATACAGCTTAAAGCAATCCCCAAGAGCATGGTTTGGATGATTCAGTATGGCTATGAAGAACTACGGCTACAAATAATGCAACTCAGATCACACTCTGTTCCTGAAGCATCGGAAAGAAATGATAACAGCCTTGATCATTTATGTAGATGACATGATCATCACAAGAAATGATAATGAGGAGATGGGAAGATTACAGGATCAGCTGGCATCAGAATTTGAGATGAAGAATTTGGGAGGCTTAAAGTATTTCCTTGAGATCAAAGTAACAAGATCAAAACAAGGAATCTTTCTCTCACAAAGGAAGTACATCCTTGATTTGCTAGCAGAAACAGGGATGCTCGATTGCAAACCTTTAGACACTCCAATTGATCAAAATCACAAACTTGGAGAATCTCAACATCAAGCTTCCACAAATAGGGAAAGATTTCAGAGACTAGTGGGAAAGTTGCTATACTTATCCCACACGAGACCAGACATTGCATATGCAATAAATCTATTGAGCCAATTCATGCACAATCCAAGTGAAGAGCATATGGAAGCTGTGAGACGACTATTGCGATACTTGAAGGGATCACTGGGAAGAGGACTTTTGTTTAGAAAACATGATCACCCTGTGTGGATGGATACTCAGATGCAAATTGGGCTGGAAGTGTCACAGATAGGAAGTTGACATCCGAGTACTTAACATTTGTTGGTGGAAATCTTGTAGCATGGAGAAACAAGAAACAAAAGGTGGTGGCATTATCAAGTGCAGAAGCAGAATTTCGTGGTATGACTAAAGGATTATGTGAATTACTTTGGCTAAGAGAGTTGTTGAAAGAAATTGGATACACATCCGAATATCCAATGAGATTGTTTTGTGACAATAAAGCTACTATCGAAATTGCACAAAATCCAGTTCAACATGATAGAACCAAGCATGTTGAGATTGATAGACACTTCATCAAAGAAAAGCTTGAAGAGAAGATAGTTCAATTTCCTTTTGTGAAGTCAGAAGAACAACTAGCGGATATGTTAACAAAAGGTGTCTCAAGAAAAATCTTTCAAAATTCACTCATCAAGTTGGGCATGGAAGATATCTTCGCACCAACTTGAGGGGGGGTGTTGGATATTCTACAATCTCTAGAATAAGAGAAACACAATATTTAGAACAAAAATAGAATCCTAGTGTAGATATGGTAGATGTAGTTTCCTTTTCTTGAATATATGCTTGTACAAAATAAAAGATTGTACCAACTATATATATTGCTAGAGAAGTAAAATAATATTAAACTTTTTCGAACAATATATATATATATATATTTTACATATGTAACTTATAACTTAATACTAACATAGTATTTTGAAAAGTTTCATTTTTCAAAGTAGATATGCATAAGTGTTTCATTATTTGATGAATAAATATCAATGTTATTTTACTTGAAGTACATAATAGTATATATATACAAAATATATGTATAAGATGAAAGCTAATTGTATTTGTAATTTGATCAATATCACTACAATATTCCAAAAATAGGTGTAAACACCCCATTTTTGCCCTAGGAATCGATAATTCTAAAAAATAATCAATTTTCAATTTTTCCCAATTTTTTCAATTTTTCTCTAATTTACCAAAAATAATAAAAATATTCAAAAAATAAAAATAAATAGGAAAACACATCAATTTTGAAAAATGATTTCAGAAATAGCAATAATAAATATTGAACAATTTTTACAAAATTTGGAATTTTCAAAAAATACAAAAAAATAAGCAAATCGCATTGCATATATGCAATTTGCGAAATTAGAAAAATAAGGAAAGTGGGCTAGCTCAGCTGGTCAGGACCATGGGCTAAGGCGCGGTGCGGGTGCGAGGTCAGGGGTTCGAATCGCTGGAGGAGCAATTTTCGTGTTTTGCAATTTTTTCACTTATCCAGGACACGTGGCAGCATCCGATTGGCTGGAGGAAACGCACGTGTCGGGCGCGTGATCGTCGTCTACCTCGGGTCCGAAATTGCCGGCGGAAGGAAAATTCGTATTTCGACCGTTTTGATTCGATTTTTTGCACAAATCCAACAGATCTTCAACATAAATAAGATAAACATTATCTAATTGGAATCAAATCGCAACAAATCGAGGGATTGACACAAATCGGAGTTGGTTTTTCTAACCGAAAATCCGATCAGCTTCAATCGGAGGAAATTCGAGCTTATCCAACTCGGTTTCAAGTGCCTATAAATAGAGGAGTAGAGGAAGCCAAAGCACGAATCACAATTGAGAGAAAGTGAGGAAAGAGTGCAAATCGGAGAGCATCGGAGGAGACCCAAAACCGCGAAGCACCGGCTGGAGTTGAACCACCACCAGGAGGCGATCTGGGAGCAAACCACCGCTACCATTGGATTCAGCAACCTCGAGAAGCTAGGATTCGACACCTCAACCGCTGCAAAAAGCCACCGGAACACCGTGAACGAGCCTTCCCCGCCGCCGTGTCCGATCGATCCGATTCGACCCGACCGACCCGACCCGCGCACCGACCCGAATCCAGGTAAATCGGGTTTTCCAGATTTTTTTTATTTTATTTATTTATTTATTCCAAATTTATTTATTATTTGTTATTTATTATTTTGTTATTTCTTTAGCCATTTATTTATTTGTTGATTTAGGTTTTATTTTCAATAAATAGGAAAATGTAGAAATTAGGTTTTTTTTTAGGATTTAATAATGTAAAATAAATAATAAAATATAGAAAAATAATAAAAAATATTAGGAAAATAATAATAAGATTTTAGATGTCAAAATAGGATAGATAATAAACCAAAAATCAATAAAAATTCCCAAAAATCCCAAAAAATCACAAAAAATTTCGCAAAATCACGAAAATCAACAAAAATCCCCAAAAATCACAAAAAATCCACAAAATTTTTAGAAATCACAAAAATAACAAAAAAATCACAAAGATCATAAAAATCATAAAAAAATTTCAAAAATTATAAAAGAATCATAAAAAATGAGTTTTAGCACTTAGAAAAATCCTTTTCTTCAAATAAATCCAAAATTGATGTTTTTCCCTAAAATCATTTTCAAAATAAAATTAAAGCTTAAGCTTAGAATTTTTTAGAAAAATCCCAAAAATGGTAAGAACATAAAGCAAAAGAGATTTCATAAATTAAAATTCACCAAACCAACTTAAGGTTTTCAGAAAAGCGAACTACGGCTTGTTTGATCCTGAGTAGCAGGTACGTAGGCACCCATTCGGGTCAACCCATAAAATGAATAAAAAATCATTTTTTAAAAATAATTCAAAACATAAAGTAACAGAAACACAATAAAAACACATTTCTAAAGAGGAACAATTTTAGGAGATTAGGTGGTAACCGTAAAGGTTTTAATAGGTTAGCCTCCGGACTTAGAAACTCTGGTTTTCCCTTTTCCTCTTTTCACAAAAACAAAAAGAGGAAATAACGACGACTAGTAGTCCAAATTAAGACTAATCCGCTCCTTTAGTCTTAATTCAATTTTTCCCAACAACAGTTGGGTGGCGACTCCAAAAATCAAACGAAATTCCTAACTCAAGTCGAAGATCTACATTAGATGAGCATAGGGTCTAGTCTAGATCAGATTAGGAATGGGAATTCAAAAATTAGACTCGACAGGATGGCGACTCCACTGAGGAAGCATGTCAGTAGGCTAGCCACCTGAATCTCTTCGAATTGTTCTCTTTAAGAAATGTGTTTCAATTATTACTCTGTTACTAACTTTTCAGGGATTAGTTAGATTTTGAATTTTCTTTACTGTAGGGGTTTGCATGCATACATATGTTTGTGTGAGTAGATGCGGTCGAACCCGGACCGTCCTAGAAACCTAAGACGGGGAGCCATTGTGTAGGTTTCGGGCGAAGTGAGTTGATTCATCGTTCGGGACCGATTAGGCTACCCCACCCTATGCTTCGATATGGCCTGAGATCCATTTCTTCGAGAATGCGGGAGGCCATAGAGCTCGGGAACCAATTAGAACCAGCCTACTTGCATACATAACATCATAAGGGGTTGACAATTGAATGACAATGTAATGGTTTGTTATTTTGTCCTTGGAGTTCAGGACCATTTCCCTGTAATGTTTTCGTAGTTCTGTTTGTAACTAGGCTATTTCTTATTGTAATAGATGGCTAGCAGTGCAGTTGACCGTCTCCTCCGCAAAGAAATACGAGTGTACAAACCTTTGGACCCGAAGTTGGTACTGGGCCATTGGTTTACTTTGTACAACCCGGAGGAGCAGACCTTTATCCAGCAAAAGATCGGTTCCATACTCTCACTGACAAAGATAGAGGTGAATTTGCCTTTAGTCCGGGCCATGCTCCAATTATGGGAAATCGAGCCCGCTGCTTTCTTTATCGGACCGCATGAGATCACCCCTACCTTGGAGGAGTACACCCAGTTGCTACAGGCTCCAGCACTAACCGATCAGATCTACATTCCAGACCTAGAGGCCGGGCCAGCCGGTACCTTCAGCAGATTATTAGGCATATGTAAGACAGCAATCAGCAAAGCCCTGACAGACTGTAATGGATATTGCATACGGATAGATGATTTAGAAGCATGGTTCATCGCCCGAGAGGACAATGGGGATAGAAAGGATGTCCTGAGTTGGGACCCCAAGACTTACAGACAGAGAAGGGTGAACGCTTTCATCTTGACAGCCTTCGCCACCATACTGTTCCCCACCGGGACCTTCTATATTCACTACAGGGTTGCAGAGCTGGTGACCCAATTCCTGGAGGGAAGATCCTACATCCCGACTCTACTGGCTGAACAGATCCTGAATTTAAACTTCCTCAAGAAGAAAGGCCATGGGATCCTTCGCTCCAGCCTCAACCTTCTGCTAATATGGTTTGTAAGCCACCTCAAGTGTTTCGGGTTGAACATGGTTAGGAAAACCCTAGCCCAATAGGTGGATCTGGTGGATTCATGTGTAGAAAAAGTAAAGCTACCCGACGACCTTACCAGCCACAGTTGGGTAAAGCTGCTTAGGAGCTTCAGTGCCGAAGATATTCTATGGACAGCCAGGTGGAATTGCTGTAACAAAATCATCTTGACCTGCAGAAACTTCCAAGCAGTGCCTTTAATCGGAATCAGCGGATGTATCGGATATCACCCAAACTCAGTGGTCCACCAGTTTGGCACTATCCAAGACATAGTTTATCAGCCCTCGGTACAAGCAGTTACCTTTGATTATCAAGATCCGAACCTGTTAGTAGCTGAGAAGTTTGTAAAGCTGGCAGAGGTCAAAGCACTTTGGGAAGCCAGAATTGAAAGCCCGAATGTGGACCTCGGGGAATTAGATGGCGAAGTGGGAAAGCACCGAGCCACCAGAGAATTTGTAATCCACCAGCTATACCAGACAGGGGAAAGAGCGTATCAGGTTCCAGACGTCACCCAACCAAGACCAGACAAGATCAATCCAGAGACAGAAGTATACTTGGAACAGGTCAGGGCCCGAATGGAGGTATACTTTGAAGCTGCGGATCATAAGAAAGACATTTGGAAGGGACATTTCAAAGAATCCGATCGAAGGAATAAGGCCTTAGAAGCACAATTGGAGAAATGCCAAACCAAAGTCAAGGAATTGGAAGCCGTCATAAGTGGGAAATCTGAGCCTCCATAACAAAGGACTAGAAGAACTAGGAAGTAGACGGGTTAAGCCGTCAACCCTTTTACTTTTAGCATCCGCGTGACACATGCATATCATTCGTGCATTCATTACACTAAAAGCAAAAAAAAAATGTGAATCCAGGTATCAAAATAGCTTCCAAACAATCGAACCCTCCTCGAAGCCCAGTTCTCACGCTCTCAAGAACAAAAATGGCCAACAGCAGTGACAACCGCAACAACACCAATGCTGAAGCTGCCTCGGACTCTAGGATCATGTCCTTAGAACAAATAGTCCAACAACTGGCTGCCCAGGTTCACCTCTTAACTTAAAGCATCGGCCTCCTGCGCAACACTCAGCCAACCCAGGAAGAGTATTCAGGGGCCAGAAAGGGGAAAGCAGTAGAGGGACAGCCTCCGGAATATGAAGAGATCAATTCCCACCTTAACCCGGCCTTTGAATATGAGCCAAAGGTCAACCAGGGGTCGACCTCTGATGACCTGAAAAAGGAGATGGAAGAGAGGCAGAAGGAGATGGAGAAACGACTCTTCCAGCAGCTCCATGACAAGATGAGAACCATTGAGGGCCCTGACGGTTTTGAACAGGCCGGAATCACCAACCTGCCAGCATACAGAGAAGAGGCATACCCCGAGAAGTTCAAGACCCCAGAGTTCGAAAAGTATGATGGGACCAGCTGCCCCAAAATGCATACTAGGCTATATGCCCGGAAAATGAGCAAGTATGTTCAATACGACCAGCTCATGCTTCAGACATTCCAAGACAACCTCACAGGCCCTGCACTGGTCTGGTATGCCCACCTGGACTTCAACATTGTCAACACTTGGGAGAAGCTAGCCCGGGCGTTTTATGACCAATATAAGTTCAATATTGAAGTCGCCCCATCTGTAATCGACCTGGGAAGTCTCCGGAAGAGACATGCTGAGTCGTTCAAGGAATATGCTCAGCGCTGGAGAGCCTAGGCCGCTAGGGTAGCAACCCCGATGTCAGAGAAGGAATTGACATCCATATTTGTCAATACCCTGGACAAGACCTACTTTTCACATCTAGTAGGCCAAACCTCCTCCAGTTTTGCAGAGTTGGTGGCCGCGGGCTGTATGATTGAGAACGCCATCACCACCGGTAGACTCCAAACAATGGAGCCTCCTAGGGTCACACCGACACAAAGGCCTGTGGGAGGAAACAGAGCTAAAGAGTCCACTGTCAGCACGGTCCACTCCGGTAAAGCAAAAAAGGTCGGGACTCGTGTTACATTTCAGACTACGAGTACCCCAGTCCAGCAACCTATGACGGGTCAAGCTCAGGCTGTCAGGGTCCCAAGGCAGTTCACTCCAATCCCCATCCCACTCAGTCAAGTCTTCACTTGGTTGAGGGCAGACAACTTGATTAGTTTTGAGATCCCCAACGACCGGTACAAGCCCAAGAACTTTGACTCAAATCTCAAGTGTAACTACCACATGGGTCAGGAAGGGCATTCCACAGATAGGTGCTGGAGGCTCCGACACAAAATCCAAGATTTAATTGATGCAGGAATCATACAATTGGATTTCGTGAACGCCCCAACACCCAATGTCAACACAAACCCCCTGCCCAATCACAGGCCCGCCATTAATATGATTACATCTGAGGAGTCGGTTCCCAAAGAAGCCTTGAAGACTGAGCCACAAAAGAAGCAATCCCGCCAAGCTCCAGAAGAGACTCCAAAAACACACATTAAAAGAAGGTGGTCAGCTGGAGACCCAACGGTCGGCACTTTGGGGGAATCACACGGGAGATTTCAGTACTTAGTGAATTATTCTTACACCCCGACTGAGCAAGGGCCACCTAGCGGATGGGGACCAGAGTTTGAGAAGGAGGACAACCTGGCAAAGGAAGAGGGGAAGACTGTCCACATGATCAACTCTCATCAGAAGCCCAGGGTTATACAGTGCTATAAGGGACAATCAACCGAGGTACAAATCCCAAGAAAAAGATATGTATTTAATGTCCCGATACCGACAGAGAATTACAAGGCTGCACCGTTTGACTATCGGGCCCTCGAATAAGAGCGACCTCCTATAGTGGGAGGCATCATCCGCTTTAGGAGATTATATGATCCAAAGTATAAGAGCCCGACTGAAGAGCCCACCGTAGAAAAAGGGGAAGAAGAGGAAGAGGGACTTACTGCGTTCACGAAGATGGTTAAGGCCAGTGAATACAAGATCATTGAACAATTAAATAAAGTTCCAGTGCAGATATCGCTCATGGGCCTTCTCACAACATCCGAACCTCACAGGGAAGCACTCTTTAAAGTGCTGAAAAAGATTCAGGTCCCGGAAGGTATCGCTACAAACAAATTGGGTCACGTGGCGGACTCCATCTTTGCAATGGACCAAATATCCTTCTCTCCGGAAGAGCTAGGGGAAGAGGGAGACCAACATACCAAACCACTATTCGTAGTGGTCAGGTGCAATGACACCATTGTCTCCCGGGTACTTATCGATAACGGATCATCTCTCAACGTTTGCCCATTGGCAACGCTCGACTTATTGGGGGTCGATCCAAGCAATATAAAACCCAGCTCCATAGTGGTCAGAGCTTTTGACGGGTCCAAAAGAGACATAATAGGGGAGGTGAGCCTATCGGTGGAAATCGGTCCACAAACATTCCACATCTCCTTCCAGGTCCTCGATATCCCAAGATCTTTTAATTTGCTCTTGGGACGACCTTGGATACATGTTGCTGGAGCCATCCCCTCTAGTCTCCACCAAAGGGTCAAATTCATCACAAACGGGCAGATAGTCACTGTACTGGGCGAGCAGGATTACGCCATATACAAAGAGACTGCCATACCTTATATTGGGGAAGAAGGTTCAGAAGACCTAGGGTTGCAGATTTTCAATGAAGTAAACATGGTGACCAACAAAGAGGGCCATCAGTTTAAAGAGGGGCAGCATAGGACGTTTGGATTAGGGTACATTCCTACGGCCGCAGAAGAAGCGCAAACAAAAGGTGCCAAAGGCAGAATAAGGGAGAAGCTGACCGACACCCAGATGTGCATCCCACCTCTCCAACAATCTTTCCGAAAGGAAAACGTCATTCAAGAGCTTCGGATAAATGAAGAGGACGACAGTAAGGGGAAATCAACTCCCCGCATGTCTAACCAGCATCCGGCTCTCAACAATTGGTTTTGTTATCCTATCAATAGTGCTAGGTTAGCTCAAGAGTAGAGAAAGATTATTAAACAAATTTTATTGAGACTCTTTATCAAGTTCAATTACAGTTTGTTTTTTCGCTTACACATATATATGCTTTCATTTTACTCAGATCTCCTACCATTGAACATCAGGGATATTTCGCGCAGGTAGAAAGTAAAAACGCTGATATCGTTTCCAACACTGCTGGGTCAATTGTTGAAGGCGATATTTTAGACCACGAAATAATACAAGAAAATTGGCTAAAACATGAACAAGGCGGAATCTCGATCAACGAGCCTATGGAGACAGTAAATCTAGGAAGCATGGAAAACCCTAAGAACCTTAAAATTGGGACCAGTTTGAGTGCCGAGCAAAAACGTGAGATAACCGAGCTATTAACGGAATATGCAGATGTGCATGCTTGGTCGTATGGTGACATGCCAGGGCTAGACCAGTCAATAGTAGTTCACAGGCTTCCCACAAGGGAAGATGTCAAACCTAAAAAGCAAAAACTGAGAAGATTTAAGCCTGACATCTTACTGAAAATCAAAGAAGAAGTCAAGAAACTGCTAGAAGTAGGGTTCATTGAAGTATCCGACTACCTAGAGTGGGTAGCAAATGCAGTCCCTGTCATGAAAAAGAATGGAAAAGTACGCGTATGCGTAGACTTTCGGGACTTAAACCAAGCCACTCCAAAGGATAACTTCCCCCTACTTCACATTGATGTTTTAGTAGACAATACTGTGGGAAACCATCTCTTCTCATTCATGGACGGTTTCTCAGGATATAATCAAATAAAAATGGCTGAGGAAGATAAAACCAAAACGACCTTCATCACAACATGGGGTACTTTCTGTTACAAAGTCATGCCCTTCGGTTTGAAAAACGCCGGGGCGACGTATCAGAGAGCCATGGTCGCTATACTTCATGATATGATGCATCGAGAGGTTGAAGTATATGTCGACGACATGATAGCCAAATCCAAAAAAGGAGAAAACCATATGGATATCCTGAGGAAATTGTTTAAACAGCTGAGAAAGTTCCAGCTCAAGATAAACCCAGAAAATGTACTTTCGGGGTCACAACGGGGAAATTGTTAGGGTTTGTCATAAGCCAGTAAGGCATTAAAATCGACCCTGACAAGGTAAAGTCCATATTAGAATTACCTTCCCCACGCTCTGTTAAAGAAGTAAGAAGCTTACTGGGAAGATTAAATTACATAGCTCGTTTTATCTCATAGCTCACCGACAAATGCCGGCCATTATTCCGTCTGTTGAAGAAGAACACCACAATAGAATGGGACGACGAATGCGAAGAGGCATTCGAAACAATCAAAGACTATCTTACAAAACCTCCGGTCTTGATAGTCTCGAAACAAGGAAAACCCTTATTCTTATACCTCACTATACTCCCTGAATCTATGGGATGTGTGCTGGGGCAGAAAGATGACGAGGGAAGAGAGCGTTCCATATATTATCTGAGCAAGAAGTTCACAGATGGGGAACAGAGGTACTCAAAGGTGGAGAAGACGTGTTGTGCTTTAATCTGGGTCATGCATCGACTAAGGCAATACACCCTTTATTACCATATTGAACTACTAACAAGACATGATCCCTTGAAATACTTGGTAGAGAAACCAGCCTTGATAGGGAGAATCTCTAAGTGGCAAATGCTCCTATCCGAGTTTGACATCACATACGTAAATCAGAACTCGATGAAAGGGCAAGCCTTAGCCGACCAGTTGGCGGAACACTCTGTCGAGACAGATTCCCAAGAACTACAGGCCCAATTTCCGGATGAGAATATATTGTCAGTGGAAGATAGGCCGGTAGAAGACTTTGGGACAGAGCAGAACCCGAAATGGAAACTGTTTTTCGATGGAGCCGCCAACGTATTCGGTTGTGGGGTTGGGGCAGTATTGATATCCCCGGACGGCACTCAATTCCCTGCAGCGACGAGACTTACATTTCCCTATACCAATAATATCACAGAATATGAAGCATGTATTCTTGGCCTCAAAATGGCCTACCAAATGGGAATCCGCGAATTAGAGGTATATGGGGATTCGTCTCTCATCATACTATAGACAAGAGGGGAATATAAGACTAAAGACCCCAAACTGGTACCATATCATCAACACTTGACAGAGCTAATTGAAGAATTCAAGGCAATCACTTTCACATACATCCCGAGAACTCAGAATCAGTTCGTAGATGCCCTAGCTACACTAGCATCCATGATCCAGATAACAGGGGGAGCCGAAGTTCAACAAATGAAAATAGACATCGAAAGTCGGCCCGCCTACTGTTTAACAATTGAAAAGATACAAGATAACAAACCCTGGTATCACGATATCAAGACCTTTCTCCAAGAAGGTAAATACCCCGAAATGGTTAACAAGAATGACCAAAGGACACTCAGAAGGTTAGCAAGCCATTTCCTATTAAGTGGGTCCATACTTTACAAGAGATCATCTGATACCACCCTGTTGAGGTGTGTGGACAAAGATGAAGCATGCGAACTGATGAAAGAAGTACATGAAGGATTATGTGGACCTCATATGAATGGCTACATGTTGGCCTGAAAAATCATGAGGTTAGGATATTATTGGTTGACTATGGAATCAGATTGCATAAAATATGTCAAGCACTGTCATTTGTGTCAAGTCTATGCGAACCGGATCAATGCTCCGCCCAACGAGCTACATTTGTTATCAGCACCATGGCTATTCTCCATGTGGGGAATCGACATAATTGGCCCTATCACTCCAACAGCATCCAACGGCCACAGATTTATACTGGTAGCGATCGATTACTTCACCAAGTGGGTAGAAGCTTCATCATACACCAATGTCACAAAATGGGTAATAGTCCGCTTCTTAAAAAGGGACATAATAGCCCGATATAGAGTTCCTGAGTCCATCATCACCGACAATGGTACCAATCTTAACAACAAATTGATGACAGGTTTATGTCAACAATTCCACATAAACCACAGAAATTCAACTCCCTACCGACCTCAAATGAACGGGGCAGTAGAAGCAGCTAACAAAAATATCAAGAAGATCATCGAGAAAATGACAACAACTTACAAAGATTGGCATGAAATGTTACCGTTTGCTCTCATGGCTTACAGGACTTCAATAAGAACATCTACAGGAGCTAGCCCATATTCATTGGTATATGGTACTGAAGCAGTGCTACCAGTTGAAGTTGAGATACCATCATTCAGAATCTTATCAGAAACTCAGTTAACCGAATCAGACTGGGTAAAGAAGAGGCTTGATCAGCTGAATCTGATTGATGAAAGAAGACTTACCGCATTATGTTATAGCCAGTGTTACCAACAAAGAATGGCCCGAGCATTTAACAAGAAGATGAGACCTCGGTACTTTAAAGAGGGGGATCTGGTGTTAAGGAAGGTTCTTCCGAACGCGCAAGACTCCAGAGGAAAATTCACCCCAAACTATGAGGGTCCATATGTGGTAAAAAAGGTTCTGTCAGGAGGTGCTCTGATATTGACTCAAATGGATGGTCCAGAATTGAGGGACCCCATTAACACAGATGCTGTAAAGATGTACTATCCTTAGGCAAGGGAATTGAAATTTTGCCAATGTTTATGAAAGCCAATGTTCGATGTAAATTTTGTTGAGTCAAGTTTTTACTTTTTACAAGCAAAGTTAATATCCCTGAATGATCAACAATCCATTCGCACCATAACAAATATTCTTAAATACATTACCCACCATTTCACCAATGAAAGATAAACACTAAAATGATAATGAATCTTAATATGGTTTGTGATATAATCCTATCTATTTTTGAGCATTAAAACTGAGCGCGTTATTAAGATAACATTACCGTCAAAAGAGCCTTACGCAAAAAGAAAGGGAGCACATCAAAATTTTCAACCCCGTGTCAAGATAAGAAGAAATGAAACAGAAGCGAACCAGCACGAAGGTTCGGTTGTTTGGTTGCTATCCACGATAAACTGGCAAGCATATTAAAATAAATAACTATCATATCATCACATCATTTAGTTCAGGCTGTAGAAAGCATATTCAAAAGAACAAAATGAGTCAGCCCATAATAGGACATTTGTCTAAACATTCCCCTTAACAGGGTAGTCAGCCTAAAAAGGGGCACTTCCCTAGACCCCTTCCAAGGTTAGTCTATAAAGGCACCTTTCTAAATATCATATTAGGTTAGTCAGCCCATAGGGGGCACTTTCCTAAAAATTTGTTCTCATGGTCAGCCCATAGGGGGCACTTTTTGATACAATTCAATTCCAGGTTAGTCAGCCCATAGGGGGCACTTTCCTAAAAACTTTGTTCTCATGGTTAGCCCATAAGGGGCGCTTTCCTAAAACTTTATTCTCATGGTTAGCCCATAGGGGGCACTTTTTGAGACAATTCAATTCCAGGTTAGTCAGCCCATAGGGGGCATTTTCCTAAAAACCTTGTTCTCATGGTTAGCCCATAGGGGGCACTTTTTGAGACAATTCAATTCCAGGTTAGTCAGCCCAGAGGGGGCACTTTCCTAAAAACCTTGTTCTCATGGTTAGCCCATAGGGGGCACTTTTTGAGACAATTCAACTCCAGGTTAGTAAGCCCATATGGGGCACTTTCCTAAAAACCTTGTTCTCATGGTTAGCCCATAGGGGGCACTTTTTGAGACAATTCAATTCCAGGTTAGTCAGCCCATAGGGGGCACTTTCCTAAAAACCTTGTTCTCATGGTTAGCCCATAGGGGGCACTTTTTGAGACAAGTTCAATTCCAGGTTAGTCAGCCCATAGGGGGCACTTTCCTAAAAATCTGTTCTCATGATTAGCCAATGGGGGGCACTTTTTGAGACAATCCCATCAAAGGTTAATTAGCCTATAGGGGGGGGCTTTCCTAAAAATCTACCTCAAGGTTAGCTCATAGGGGGCACTTCCTGAGGCATTCCACCCAAGGTTAGTTAGCCCATGAGGGGCACTTTCCTAAACCATACCGATTAGTCAGCTCTCGGGGCACTTTTCGGAAATATTCCTCCAAACAGTTGCTAGTCTAACAAGACACTTCTGTTGACAGGTAGCCAGCTCATAAGGGCGCTTCCTGAGTAAATTTTCTTTCCAAGGTTGTAAGTCTGATAAGACGCTTCCTATCATCATTTCTCATACATTCCTACACAATGATATAGACATGTCCCATCGCCAAGGAACATTACCTTGAATTGTTAGGAACATCTTCAATCGTAGGATTATTAGCTCTTGGAGCATTTTCCTACCAAAATCAATTCAAGAGGCCAAAAATGGTGTCTTTTGTTTGTCTTTGTAGTTAAGTTTTTCAAACTTTACCACAAAGAGGGGCAGCTGTAAACACCCCATTTTTGCCCTAGGAATCGATAATTCTATAAAATAATCAATTTTCAATTTTTCCCAATTTTTTCAATTTTTCTCTAATTTACCAAAAATAATAAAAATATTCAAAAAAATAAAAATAAATAGGAAAACACATCAATTTTGAAAAATGATTTCAGAAATAGCAATAATAAATAATAAACAATTTTTACAAAATTTGGAATTTTCAAAAAATACAAAAAAATAAGCAAATCGCATTGCATATATGCAATTTGCGAAATTAGAAAAATCAGGAAAGTGGGCTAGCTCAGCTGGTCCGGACCATGGGCTAAGGTGCGGTGCGGGTGCGAGTTCAGGGGTTCGAATCGCGGGAGGAGCAGTTTCTGCGTTTTGCAATTTTTTCACTTATCTAGGACACGTGGCAGCATCCGATTGGCTGGAGGAAACGCACGCGCCGGGCGCGTGATCGTTGTCTACCTCGGGTCCGAGATCACCGGCGGAAGGAAAATTCTTATTTCGGCCATTTTGATTCGATTTTTTGCACAAATCCAACAGATCTTCAACATAAATAAGATAAACATTATCTAATTGGAATCAAATTGCAACAAATCGAGGGATTGACACAAATCGGAGTTGGTTTTTCTAACCGAAAATCCGATCAGCTTCAATCGGAGGAAATCCGAGCTTATCCAACTCAGTTTCAAGTGCCTATAAATAGAGGAGGAGTAGAGGAAGCCAAAGCACGAATCACAATTGAGAGAAAGTGAGGAAAGAGTGCAAATCGGAGAGCATCGGAGGAGACCTAAAATCGCGAAGCACTGGCTGGAGTTAAACCACCACCAGGAGGCGATCTGGGAGCAAACCACGGCCACCATTGGATTCAGCAACCTCGAGAAGCTAGGATTCGACACCTCACCCGCTGCAAAAAGCCACCGGAATGCTGTGAACGAGCCTTCTTCGCCGCCGTGTCCGATCGATCCGATTCGACCCGACCGACCTGACCCGCGCACAGACCCGAATCCAGGTAAATCGGGTTTTCTAGATTTTTTTATTTTATTTTATTTATTTATTTATTCCGAATTTATTTATTATTTGTTATTTATTATTTTGTTATTTCTTTAGCCATTTATTTATTTGTTGATTTAGGTTTTATTTTCAATAAATAGGAAAATGTGGAAATTAGGTTTTTTTTTTAGGATTTAATAATGTAAAATAAATAATAAAATATAGAAAAATAATAATAAGATTTTAGATGTCAAAATAGGATAGATAATAAACCAAAAATCAATAAAAATTCCCAAAAATCCCAAAAAGTCAACAAAAATCACAAAAATCCACAAAATTTTTAGAAATCACAAAAATAACAAAAAAATCACAAAGATCATGAAAATCATAAAAAAATTTCAAAAATTATAAAAGAATCATAAAAAATGAGTTTTAGCATTTAGAAAAATCCTTTTCTTCAAATAAATCCAAAATTGATGTTTTTCCCTAAAATCATTTTCAAAATAAAATTAAAGCTTACGCTTAGAATTTTTTAGAAAAATCCCAAAAATGGTAAGAACATAAAGCAAAAGAGATTTCATAAATTAAAATTCACCAAACCAACTTAAGGTTTTCAGAAAAGCGAACTATGGCTTGTTTGATCCTGAGTAGCAGGTACGTAGGCACCCATTCGGGTCAACCCATAAAATGAATAAAAAATCATTTTTTTAAAATAATTCAAAAACATAAAGTAACAGAAACACAATAAAAACACATTTCTAAAGAGGAACAATTTTAGGAGATTAGGTGGTAACCGTAAAGGTTTTAATAGGTTAGCCTCCGGACTTAGAAACTCTGGTTTTCCCTTTTCCTCTTTTCACAAAAACGAAAAGAGGAAATAACGACGACTAGTAGTCCAAATTAAGATTAATCCGCTCCTTTAGTCTTAATTCAATTTTTCCCAACAACAGTTGGGTGGCGACTCCAAAAATCAAACGAAATTCCTAACTCAAGTCGAAGATCTATATTAGATGAGCATAGAGTCTAGTCTAGATCGGATTAGGAATGAGAATTCAAAAATTAGACTCGACAATAGGTGATATGTGTGTTTAAGTATTTACATTCTAATTATTTATGTAAAGAAGTGTATTTAGCTTGTACACTATGTATGTATGAATATATATATATATATACTTGAACATACATACATACATACATACATACATACATACATACATACATACATACATACATACATACATACACATGTATAACTTGCAAATAATTGTGATGACTTTAAATTTTAAAAGAGATGATTAATAAACATTAGGCTATTTGTAATATTAAGTTGAGGGTAAGGTATAAGAATAATTAAGTAGTTATTGAGAACTAGAGTTAGGAAAGAAATTTCATATATAAGTGATAAGGGCATGAATGAAATTCTTGACCCAAAAATTACAATCCTTATATCCTTTTGTGGGTTCCACATAGAAGAAATCAATACACCATTAGGAAAAAATGTTTCAAAATCCAGTAGGAGTTTAATATTCCACAGTGTAATTTTAGTTTAAAAACCTTAAGCCAACCTAAAGCTCATTATAGAGGGTTATGATAAATAAATGTAAGAAAGCCACATTCAGATCCACCAAGCCATCATGTGACCAAAGGAGAAGAGAAAAGAAAATGTGGTAGGGAAATCGGGTTAGGGATTTAAATTGTGTGCACAGACAGACAGACAAAGGAGAAAGGGAAAGTGAACTGAAGTGGATGCAGCTGTCATGTAGGATTAGAATTACGGGTGGGTTTGCCGAAGTGGATATGGGCTGAGGAGGTTGGGCCTATTGTGGGTTCACATAAAATAATAATAATAATAATAATAATAATAACCTAATAGACCAATGTGGTCAGCTAGGGAGAATTATTCTCTAGATCCTCATGCATAGGAATGTAACTAATTGTACATGGTTAGTCTGATGTGTCAATTAGATAAGCATATACATACTATTTTATGTAACTATTTAGAGAGAGAAAAGTAGATAATATTACATGTATGAATTCAGAAAAGTAGGAGGTAGGAAATATACAATACAGATTTCACTCTCTCCATTTGGGTAACTTGCATTCGAGCTAACAGCCTTATATCTGAAGCTTCCTTTCCTCTGTTGAATTTAATTTTTATCATTCCCTAATTCCTTGTCACATCTGGTATCAAAGCTAGTTGATGCCATAGAGACCCGTGAATCTAAGAAGCTCGATGAGGCCGTGCGTAATGCTGTGAAGGAGCACACTGAAGAAGCTCTCAAACCCATCCACGACACACTCAAGAGAATGCAAGAGCTGATGGATCAAAAGATATTGTCCATTGTCGAATTAAAGACCAGTAAGTCTGACAAGTTGGAAACATCTGGCTCCAAGGCAATAGATTCTGGTAAGTTACCTGAAATTGATGAGAAAAATGGGTTAGCACTTACTCATGCTGTAGCTATAGAGAATCCATTGCAAACATGAGCACCTAGGGTGAATTTTCCATCTTTTGATGGTAATGACATTAAGGACTGGTTATATAAGATACAGTAATACTTTGAAATTGATTCAACTCCAGAGGACTGGAAGATTAGGTTGGCTGCTATGTATTTAGAGGGGAAAGCCTTAAAGTGGTATCATTCATATATTCAGACTTTTGAGGGTCACCATGCTGTCACTTGGAATGAGTTAGTTAAGGCATTACAAGTTAGGTTTGGGAAGAAAGCGTATGAAGATCTAATGGCAGAACTTAAGGAATTACACCAAGATGGAACTTTACAAGATTACCTAGAAGAATTTGAACACCTTGTAACTCAGTTCAAGCTACTTGAGAGCTACCTGATAAGTTGTTTCTTGAGTGGGTTGTACCCTTCCATACAATACCCTATACGTATGTTTAATCCCCAAACACTGCAAAAGACCTATTCCTTAGCCAAATTGCAAGAAGAGAACCTCCTTTCCATTAGACAATACCTTAAAATACCCTGCCTAAACCCAACAACTAACCCAGCCAATTCCTACACACACTCCCCATCCAACAGAACCCTAACTTACACCAGAAACATACCCATCATTACTGCTACCACTAAGAACTCTTAAATACCCAACCACACTTCTAAACCATCAAACCCCATCAACCCACAAACACGACTTACCAAAAGACTTACCCTAGAGGAACTAGAAGAAAAGAGAAGGAAGAAACAGTGTTTTGGTGTGATGAACTTTTTGGTCCAAGTCATAGGTGCAAGAAATGGTTGAATATGTTGTTGGTAGAGGCCGAAGATGGAAGGGATAGTGCAGAGGAGGAAGACATCCAACCAGAGGAAGTAGAGGTTGACTTTGCTAAGCTCACCCTCAAGCTCACCCTCAATGTCTTGAACCAAGATCAAGAACACTGCTTAAACAGTATGAAGGTGAGTGGGTATTACAAGAAAAGAAGGTTGAGAATACTTGTTGACACTGGTAGCTCACTGAATTTTATTGATGAACACTTGGCCAAGGGGCTTAGTTGCCCTTTTACTGATGTCCCTTCCTTTAAGGTGACATTGGCATATGGCACTAGCTTATCTAGCACTTGCAAGATTCCCAAGTTTGCTTGGGAGATGCAGGGCCATGAATTCACAGTAGAAGTATACTTACTGACCTTGTCTGGCTATGATATAATTCTAGGAGTGCCTTGGTTGAGGTTGTTGGGTACAATCCACTGGAATTTCTAGCACTTGACAATGGGTTTTATTTGGAGTGGACAGGAATGTGAATTGACAGTGGATAGGGAGTAACTTAAGGTTATTAGAGCAAGTGAGCTATCCAAGATATTTGAAGGGAATGGGGCGTTACACTACCGATTTTGGATAGTCAGGGCTCTGACTAAGGAGGATGAAAGAAAGAAGCAACAGAAACTGCATCCAGTACTGTTGGATCTACTAGAGGAATTTCATGACCTCTTTGAGGAGCCACATGAGTTGCCACCACAGAGGGCTTTTGACCATAGAATTCCCTTACAAGAAGGCTCAAAGGTTATCAATATTTGACCCTACAAGCACTCTTCCATGCAAAAGACTGTCTTAGAAGATATGGTGAAGGAAATGCTCTTGAGTGGAATAATAAGGCACAGCTACAGTCCCTTTGCTTCACCAGTTGTCTTGGTGAAGAAAAAGGACAACACTTAGCAAATGTGTGTTGATTATTGTGAATTAAACAACCAGACCGTCAAAGACAAGTTTCCAATTCCTATAATAGAGGATCTATTTGATGAGCTAAGTGGGGCTGCTTACTTTAGCAAGTTGGACTTGAGGTCGGGGTATCACCAAATCAGGATGCACCCCAAAGATGTTTATAGGACAACATTTAAGACACACGAGGGGCATTACGAATTCTTGGTTATGCCTTTTAGCTTAACCAATGCCCCTTCAACATTCCAAGGCCTTATGAACCAGATTTTTAAAGCCTACTTAAGGAAATTTTTCCTAGTATTTTTTGACCATATATTAGTCTACAACAAGGACTTAGAGGAGCATGGGGTACACTTGAAGACAGTGTTTAAAATTTTGAAGTAGGAGAAGCTTTACTTGAAGAGATCTAAGTGCACTTTCGAGGCTACTAAGGTGGAGTACTTGGGACACATTATAACCAGGGAAGGAGTGGCTACAGACCCAAGGAAGATAGAGTCAGTTGTTAACTGGGCAATCCTAAAGAATTTAAGGCAACTGAGAGGATTCTTAGGACTATCATGTTACTATAGGCAATTCATCAGGGGGTATAGTGTCATCACCAGACCCCTCACATTATTGTTAAAGAAGGACAATTTTAAGTGGAATGATGATTGTTAGCTTGCTTTTGAAGGGCTTAAGGTCGCCCTGTCAAGCTTACCAGTTTTAAAGCTCCCTGACTATAGTAAGGAGTTTGTGGTGGAAACGGATGCTAGTGGAGAAGGAATGGGAGCTGTTTTGATGCAAGAGCATCATCTTATAGCTTATCTTAGCAAAACATTAAACAGTAGACAGTAAGGAATGTTTGTGTATGAGAAGGAACTCATAGCCCTAGTTTATGTAGTAGAGAGGTGGAGACACTACCTAATGGGAAGACACTTTGTCATCAAGACGGTTTATCAAAGTTTGAAACACCTGTTGGAATAGAGGCTAGTTACTTCTAGCCAACACAAATGGCTAACCAAGTTGTTGGGTATGGATTACGAGATAAAGTATAAAAGTGGTCGAACTAATTAAGCAGCTGATGCCTTGTCCAGAACGGAATATTTGGAATTGAATGCAATAGCAGTCACTGCAACCACTCTAGAATTGGTGGAGGAGCCGAGGAACAGTTGGTATCTCCTTGGGGGTTACCAAAACACATTGAATCGCCTCAAGAAGGGAGAAGATTGCAGGCATTTCACCCTGGATCAGGGGCTGCTAAGGAGGAAGGGCAGGTGTGTAATGGGGCCATCTGTTGAACTTAGAAGGAAACTACTGAAGATGTACCATGATGGAGTATTAGGGGGACACTCAGGGGCTCATACTACCTATAAGAAGATAAATTTTGCCTTCTATTGGCCCAAGTTAAAGCGTGATGTGAGGCAATATGTCAGGGAGTGTGAGGTTTGCTAGAGACAAATTTGAGCACGTGGCCCTGCCTGAGTTATTACAACCGCTGCCAATACCAAATACTTGTTGGGCTGGGGTAACTATAGACTTTATTGAGGGGTTGCCTAAGTCTAATGGACGAAAGGTAATTATGGTAACGATGGACCACTTGAGCAAGTATGCTCATTTCATGTCACTCTCATATCCTTACTCAGCTCCACAAGTGGCACAATTATATTTGGATTGTGTGTACAGATTGCATGGAATGCCCAAAAGCATCACCAGTGACAGGGATCCAGTGTTTGTTAGTCAGTTTTGGAAGAAGTTCTTTCGATTGCAAGGAGTTGATCTGAATTTGTTAACGGTGTATCATCCGCAGACGGATGGCCAGACAGAGATAGTCAACAGATGCTTGGAGACTTACTTGAGTTGTATGACTAGTGACAACCCTAAGAAATGGGGATAGTACCTATCCTTAGCAGAATTTTGGTACAACACTAACTACCAAGTTAGTGCTAAGAAGACACCCTTTGAGATCCTATATGGGTACCCACCTCCACTACACCTCCCTTACATTCCAAAGGATTCTAGGAACGCCACTATTAACAGTATGCTAACTGGAAGAGAAGACACTATACACATACTGAAATTCCATCTAAAAAGAGCTCAAAACAGGATGAAGTAACGGGCTGACAGGAAGAGGACCGAAAGAGAGTTTAACATAGGGGACTGGGTATTACTAAAAATACAAGCCTATCGGCAGGTGAGTGTGAGGAAGATACCTAATCAAAAGCTCTCACCTAAGTTCTACAGGCTATATAAGATACTAGACAAGATCGGTAAAGTGGCTTACCGCTTAGATCTTCTAAGTGAGGCGAATATCCACCCCACCTTCTATGTCTCGTAGCTAAAGCTTTTCTATAGCCAGAGGACGGACTGCTTGCCGTCGTTACCTATCATAAAGGAAGAAGAAGAGTTAGAACCCATTCAAATTTTGGAAAGAAAAATGGTTAAAAGGGGAAACAAAGTTGATGCGATGGGACTTGTTTTGTGGAGAGATCGACCACCTTTGGATGCGACATGGGAATTTTTAATAGATCTGAGGCTTAAGTTTCCTCATGTACCCTTATGGACAAGGGAATTCTTAGACGGAGGGACTGTGACAGGGAAATTGGGTTAGGGATTTAAATTACGTGCACAAACAGATAGACAAAGGAGAAAGGGAAAGTGAACCGAAGTGGATGCAGCTGTCGTGTGGAATTAGAATTACAGTGGGTTTGCCGAAGTGGATATGGGCTAAGGAGGTTGGGCCTATTGTGGGTTTACAGAAAAAATAATAATAATAACCTAATAGACCAATGTGGTCAACTAGGGAGAATTATTCTCCAGATTCTCATGCATAGGAATGTAACTAATTGCACATGGTTAGTCTGATGTGTCAATTAGCTAAGCACATACATACTATTTTATGTAACTGTTTAGAGAGAAAAAAGTAGATAATATTACATGTATGAATTCAGAAAAGCGGGAGGTAGGAAATATACAATATAGATTTCACTCTCTCCATTTGGGTAGCTTGCACTCGAGCTAATAGCCTTATATCCGAGGCTTCCTTTCCTTTGCTGAATTTAATTTTTATCATTCCCTAATTCCTTGTCACAGAAAATAACATGTTTTATTTCTTAAACTAAGACTTAGCCCAAATTAATTAGAATCCAACTGTAATGCTTGTGATTTTTTTTCTTTTTTTCCTAAGATATGAGTTTAAATAGCTATTTGAAATTTGAGAGCTACGTATAAGACTTGATACACCCTCAAACCTTAAATTTAAAGAACATTTTACATTAACCCTAAAGATGGATTGATAAAACCCTAAAAATTTAAAATTCAAGACCATAAACTTAATACGAAATCCTAAAATCATTTAACCTAAAAATATTCAAGGGTAATTATAATTACTTCAGTCTAGATTTCAAATATTGAATATTATAATATCCAAGAGGGAAATGTTGGCATCATGATAAGCTTGGACACCACGTTTTGGTTTCAGGCCTCAATTCCTTTCATTTTCCGGGCCTTAATTTCCCTAACCATTCATTCCCATAACTTAAGTAACGAAGACAACTAAGTCTTACACTATTTTTAGCAAATTTATTTAAAAAAAATTGGAAATGAATAAAAACGAGTAGAAATGAAAAGAAATAATTGAAAATGGGAAAAAACGTAATTTATGTTTTGTATTTAGAAATATAAAAAGAAAATGAAAGGAAATAAAGAGAGATACTTCTATTTTCATTGTTTGGTTGGTTTTATAAAAAGAAAAATAATAAAAAAGTGCACTTAATATTTAAAAAAACTACCTTTATTTTATTTTTATGGAAATTCTTATAAGGGACAATTTTGTGATTTTCTTTCCATTTCCACCCATTTTTCTCCAAAATTGGAAAGAAAAGAATTGGATTTCAAAGTAAAAATATTTTCACTTGTGTCTATCATTTTCCACTCATTTTCACCCTTTTTTCCTTAACTTACCAAACACAGTATTTTCTTCCATTTCCATTGACTTTATTTAGTCCAAACACATTGTTAGATTTTCTCCTTTTCCATGCTAGATGTGGCAACTTCCTAAGCCAACCCCATTTCCCATGCCTTCATTTTTAATCAAGTCATAATCTCTTCATATCCTAACAATTAAGGAAAAAGTACACGCCACCCATGCAAAGTACAGTTAAAAATCCAAGCAAAATATTAACATTACTCAGTAAAAGGGAAAATTATAAGTGAGAAGTCAATGTTTGAGATTAAGTTTAAATAGATAATAAAACTTTAAAATTATTAAAATAGAAAATTAATATTATACTAAGTAGTTAAAATAAAGGATTAAGCTCCCAAATAATTAAAATAGATGATTAACATTATATTAAGTGATTTGAATAGAAAATTTGTTATTGTTCTGTAAATATAATAAGTAATTTAAATAAAGCATTCATTATTTTCTATAACAATACCATTATGGAATTCCCCATTTAAAGTACTCAGTGTAGCGTTGATACTCTATTTTAATTACTTGAAAATTCGATCATCTATTTGAACTTGACTCCAAATGTTAATCTGCTTACTTGTAATTTTCCCTTTTGTAAAGATAAGAAATTAAAAAAATAAAAAATAAAACTCTTGTCTTCATACACCCATTAGAACTAACCACCCTTTCTATCTTTATCTACTCTAAAGATCTTTCTAAGTACAAGAACCAAACCATTAAATATCACTCCAAGATAGTTAAGAAAAATATCCAATCAACTTTTCTCTTCTCTTTTTCCTTCAACTACCACATCACTCCTACCTCTTCATTTCCTCCCCCCCCCCCCCCCTCTTTCTTCCATTCCTTTCTTCTTTCTCATCATCACTCCAAGTAACTCAACCACTTCTAAGGTGGAGTTAAAAAAAAAAAATCATATGCTAAACCCTTTAAACCTATGCTAATCGAAACCTCTATCTTAACATATCTGCCATCATGTAAAACCTAAGAAAATAAATAAAAAATAAAGATAATAAAGTTAAGGTAAATAAAAATAAAAAAAAGGGTTTAGTAAAAGGAGCAATTTGGTCATTTGAAGAGAAGAGTATAAAAGGGCCATTTATTAGTCATTTTAACTTTTTTACACTTTCTACACCATAGCCCCAAGAGTAAAGGAGAAACCCTAGGAGAGGAACACAACTGTCGAGATTCTGCCCTCCAACAAAATTCCATATAACAAAGTATACAATTAACATTTCTTTTGTCATTCATGTGTGTGTAATATGATTTAGGGTTGGTTTCTTTGGATTGCATTGTAGAACAACTTAGCATGAGAAAGGCTTAGGATAAGACTTTGATCATTAGAGCAAATCCCTATAACTAAGTAGTCCAATTTGAAGTAATTTAGCGTTTTCATATTGTAAATACCATGAATTAAGATCTAGAAGTGTTGGATCGTGTTGAGTCTAATTTTTGATTTCCCATTCCTAATCCGATCTAGACTAGACCCTATGCTAATCTAATATAGATCCTCGACTTGAGTTAGGAATTTCGTTTAATTTTGGAGTCGCCACCCAACTGTTGTTGGGAAAGATTGAATTAAGACTAATAGAGCGGATTAGTCTTAATTTAGACCACTAGTCGTCGTGATTTCCTCTTCTCATTTTTGTGAAAAGAGAAAAAGGAAAAACCAGAGTTTCTAAGTTCGGAGGCTAACCTATTAAAACCCTAAGGTTACCACCTAATCTCCTAAAATTTACTCCTTCTAGAAATGTCTTTTATCTTATTTTTGTTACTTTTTATTGTGTTTTTGAGTGAATTATTATAGGAAAATGATTTTTTTATTCTTTTTAAGAGTTGCCCCAAATGGGTGCCTACGTATCTGCTATTCAGGATCAAACAAGCCGTAGTTCGCTTTTCCTGAAAACTTTTAGTGTGTTTGTGAATTTTAATTGTGAAATCTCTTTTGATTTATGTTTTTACCATTTTAGGATTTTTCTAAAAAAGTCTAAGCCTAAGCTTAATAATTTAATTTTTGAAAATAATTTTAAGGGAAAACATCAATTTTGGATTTATTTGAGAAAATGCTTTTTCTAAGTGATAAAACTCATTTTTTCCATTTTTTTTTACTTATTTATGCTATTATAAATTTTTATTGATTTTTTTTGTGAATTTTTATAATTTTTATTCTTTTTATTTTTTTATTATTTTTTATTAAATTTTTAGTAATTTTTCATAATTTTTATTATTTTATTTTATTAAAAAATTTCTCCTAGATTTTTATCTATCCTATGTTAAAATCTAAATTTTTATTATTATTTTCCTAATATTTTTATTATTTTCTACATTTTTATTTTATTATTATGATTATATTTTTATTTTTATATAATTAAATCCTAAAAATCTAATTTCTAACATTTTTCTATTTATTGAAATATAAATAAAAATATCAAATAAGTAGATAAATAACAAGTAACAAATAAATACATTAATTCGGAATAAAATAAATAACAAATCAATAAATAAATTCGGAATAAAATAAACCAAATAAATAAACAAAAATAATAAAAAAATAAAAAAATTCAACTTACCTGGATCCGGGTCGGTCGGGTCGGGTCGATCGGATGCGACAGCGAGGAGTGCTTGTTGGCGACGTTCCGGCGGCCGTTTGCAGCGGTTGAGGTGTCGAATCCTAAGTTATCGAGGGTGAGGGAATCCAACGGTGGCGGTGGTTTGCTCCAAAAACGCCTCCTGGTGGTTGCTCAGCTCTTGATCGACGATCGCGGCTGTGACAAACTCCGGCGGACTTCGATTCTCTCTTTTCTCTCACTTTCTCTCGCTTTTGATATGTGTTTTAGCTTCCTCCCTTCCTCCTCTATTTATAGGCGCTCATAAACTCCTCCGGATAAGCTCAAATCCTCGATTTGGATAAATCTAAATGTTTTCGTTTTTTAGATTTGAGTTCATCCAACCTATTTGATGCCGATTCATTGTGATCTTGTGATTTAACTGGATAATTCGGTTTTAGATTGATTGAAATAAAAAAAGATTTGAAGAAATCCAGCAATTTTGACCTCATCGGACTTCTGTCGGATTTTTCTCCGGCTGAGCTCGAGGAAGAAGATGACCGCGTGCGAGGCACGTGTTTCCTCTCGGCCAATTGCATGCTGCCACGTAGCAGCTCTAAGGAAAGGAAGAGAAAAAATTTTCGAGCGCACGTGGGGGGATTCGAACTCGGGACCTCAGACTTCACACACGTTTCCAGGCCCACACACGAGTCAACTGAGCTGGCCCAATTTCCCGATTTTATTTATTTCGCAAATTGCATATATGCAATGGGATTTTTTTATTTTTTTGTATTTTTTGAAATTTAAAAAATTTGTAAAAATTATTTAATCCTTATTATTGACATTTCTGAAATTAGTTTTCAAAATTGATGTGTTTTCCTATTTATTTTTATTTTTTTGAATATTTTTCCTATTTTTGCCAAATTAGAGAAAAATTGGGGAAAATTGAAAAAAAATGGAAATTGATTATTATTGATTCTTAGGGCAAAAATGGGGTGTTTATAGATCGCATCTAAGGTTGAAGTATGTTGAAAGTGGTGAATTTGGGAAGAGGATTCGAAGTGAAAAAGGGGAATATAAGATTTAGTATACGCCTGTGTATCTACCCGTATTGTTTAGAAGAGGTACACGACTAAATACATAGTCATGTACTTGAATGTATAGAAGGGTACATGACCGTGTCTACTACCCGTGCTCATGTACATAATCCAATACACAAATGTGTTCCCTAAAAACATTACTAGATCTATTTTTTTTTTGTAGTTTTTGTTTTTATTTAACCCAAAACCCCAATACGACTCTAAAAACTTTACTAAAGTAAGGAAAGTGATCCAACAACTATTAGGTAACGAAATCAGAGAAATGAGACAATACTTTAGATTAATTATTCTATACTTAGGTGTGTAAAAGGATAAAAGTGTACAAAATGGTATATGGCCATATTCCTTACCCGTGCTCATGTACACGACTCAATACACAATCGTATTCCCTAAAAACATTACTAAATCAATTTCTTTTCATAATTGTTGTTTTTCTTTAACCCAAAGCCCTAGTATGACTCTAAAAACTTTACTAAAGTACAAAAAGTGATCCAACAACTATTAGTTAACAGAATCAAAGAAATTAAACAATACTTTAAGTTAATTCTAAGATTAATTATTCTATACAATGTTAGGTTTTGATGTAACCATTAAACGAGAATAAGTTAAGTTTGAGACTACCCTTTTAAGTGAATTTAATCTTATGTGTCGCTTATGCTTATTAGGTCAGCTAAGAAATCAACATTAGTGGTAGATTTGATTTGATTAAGTTATATACTGAGATGATTTGGTAAATTTACGGACTTGTGAGTGTTAAGGCCCTAGTGGTAATTCCCAACACTATACTATGTATTATTATATTATATGGTATAATGGGGTTATGAGTACTCATTTATTGTATAAATAACTTAACCGAGATTATAATTTGCTGCTTGTTTGATATCTGCATCGATGCATATGATTCAAGATATGTTTGATCATGCGTGTGTGATTGCAAATTATACTTGTTGGGCATTAGTTCATCTTTTAGGGACTTTCTTTTTCAGTTATAGGTGTTGACAAGTATGTTTCATATGAGGAGGATCTATGGACATATATGTAGAATGAGAACAACATAGAGTACTATTATTACTATAATGACTAGGTAAGGAATGCCATTTGAAGTCTTAAACATCACTAGAAAAATATTTACTTTTGAAGGATGATAGTATGGTTATTAGTTTAGTAATTATGCTATTACTAACTTGTTATATAATGATAAGATAATCTCTAAAGAAGTTTGTGAATTATAATGAGATTAAGTTGAATCATTCATTAATGATGTCAGATGACTTATTTTGATTATGGTTAACAGTTGTTACAGGGTATGTAGAGTTAGCTAGTTTAAGAACCTTGACATGTCTTTACTTGGTAAAGACACGTGATGGTTTGTGACATCCTAAGTTCTAGGGTGTTACACCATCATAAGTTAAATTTAAGAAGAATCAACACCCTGAAAGCAACCTTGGAATCTTGGGCTGGTGGAGTAAGAAAAAAAAGAAACAAGTGAGAAGCTAAGAGGAAGAAGAGGAGCCATGCAAGCTCTAAGTAGAAGGAGAAGTGGGACAATGCAACTTCAAGGCTACTTAAAAGTGGTTAGAGCCCTCATAAGAGTAAACCCTTCCTAAACTTTATCTTAAGTCCATTGATCATGACTCATTAATTTAAAGATGGGATGCAAAAGTATGTAATATGTTGAGGTAAAAAAAGGGAGAAAGAAAAAAAAAAACTTGTGATATTGAAGAACGAAATGGACTTATGGAAGTCAAGTAGAACTTATTAAATTGGGTAGCTTAAAAACATGGTCAAATGTGGTATGACTTAAGGAGGTCCTTGTATGTGAATGTTTGATTTAAAGTACATTTTGCTAGCTTCAAGCAGATGATTGCAAAATTCTAACTTAAAATAAAGGAATTATGACTAAATTACTAAGTTACATATAATAAGGAAATAATCAAACCATAAATTAGTACTTTTGATTAATTTAAGCCTTTTCTTTTATTTTACTTTATCATGAGGTGACATTGATTTTACCATTAAGCTACCCAGTGATTTATGATTAGTGGTTGTGATGGATAGGGGGGTGAATCTCTATGACTACTATACTTATTTGTACTTATAGTATAGTGGCACTTAATCAATATAACATGAAATCAAATTGGTTAAGGATAGAAGAAATATATGTGCTTGGTAATGCCTGCTATGTTGTGCAAAACACTTTTAAATTATATTAAACGAAAAATTGAGTACCATATCATAAATTGCATTATTGTTGTTAAGTGCTTGCTTTATTTCTTTGATAGCCTTGTAATAAATATAATAACTATTCAACTCAAAACTTAAATCGAGCAACATTAGGTGGGAATATAAAGAGACTATACAAAGATGATGCTTCACTCACAACCTCACCCAATCACTGATAATAATTATGAACTAGGGAATGCAATTCTTTACTTAAGGTAACCATGCTTTCAAGCTTACATGTATTAACATATCACTATTTTAATACTTGTATTAAAACCCTGCTAGAGTCAAGCTTGTGTAGTTTATGCTTAAGCCTCTACTCACAAATGTTTTCTAAAAATGCATTAAAGCTTTACACTCGAGGTATTTTGATATACTATAATTAATTGATAAGATATTAGGCCAAAGGTGATTTCACTATGAGTGGTGGCACTTAGGGCTATCAAGTTGGAACTTATTCCTCAACACCAGGTTTTAGAGGATAAAAATTCATACTATACATGGTTTTTAGATGATTGTTCATAATGTTGTATTCATATGGCTATACATACATGTATAGCAAATTAATGCTTGATAACTTTCTTGTTATTATTTATTGTATGGTATGAGAAAGGATCTCAATTAGTGGTGGCTTACCTACCAATAATTTCTTTTACAGGTTACTCGAGAACTGGGAATGGGTTAATATTAGAGCAAATGGCATTCTCAACTCAAGTCACAAAGGATAAGATTAAGATTAGGATTTACTTAGCCTAAAATAGATAGTGAGGTGAAAACTTTATGATTTGTATACATAATATATTCTTTTAAATCAAAACTTCTACCCTTTCAAATTTATATAACTTATGATTTTCAAGTTCTAAGTACCCAATCTTATTGTTTAGTAAGAGATACCAATTATCAATGGTTGTGGTAAATTGTAAAATATTGGTTTTCATAATTATTTTTATGTATTAACCAATTATATTTATTATGATTAAATGTGATCTAATTACAGTCTTGTAATCTCTGATTACAAGCTAGTTTTTTATATTACAAGTACGTATGTAATATGATAACTTTCTAGTATATCTACCAAATCCCCTTTAAGGTCATTACACTTTATGTAACAAGGGGAAGGGCTTTCCAATGATGCAATATTTGCAAAACTTAGATATATCATAAAAAGAGAGAGAGAGAGTAGATGTTATATTTAATATCTAAATTTTGTTCATTTTTTTATAATTAATTATCTAAAATTTAAAAATATTAATTTTCTACCTATAAACTTTTTAAATTTAGGTACTTGATTGTCAAAATAGATAAGTGCAAGTAATTAATTGTAAAAATAAAAAAAAATTAAATATTAAATATAACTTTTGAGGAATAAATGAGATCTTTAAGATTAGAGATGCTCTTGTAAATCTTATTTCTCTCTCTCTTTGCTTATCTCATCTTTCTCTTTTGTATTATTTCTCTTTCTCTCCCTTCCATCTCTCTCTCTCTCTCTCTTTGTAGCCTTGTCTTTTTTTGCAATGGTGTTAGACCTAAACTAGCCTAGTCAATTAAACCTAGTTGACCCAAAATCAACCTTTGGATTGGGTCAATCCTTCGTATAGGCTTGGATTTTGATTGACTAGATCAAATCTAGTTGATTTGTTTCGCATTAAATAGGTTGAAATGAATAAAAAAAAGGTAAAATGATGCAAAAGCAAAATAATAAATGTGATCTAATCAAGTAATTAAGCAAATGACAAACAAGAAAGAAAAGAAAAAGTATTTATATAGCCAATAAAGCGTTATTATATTATTTTAATATTTTATTGCCACTAACTCAAATTTAAAATATTATTTCATTATCGACACTCTTGCCACTATTTAATATTATCTTTACTTTTGTTTTGTTTGTAATATTATCGACTATTTTTTTCCATTCTTCCATTCTTTCAAATGACAAAGAGATTGAAGAGATTTAGACACAATTTAATATTATAAAAATCATTAAATTAGATGATGATAGTAATAATATTAATTAAAACTTGAATTGTTATTTAAATTTATAATTTTGAATTTGACAATATATGATTTCAACTTTTGTATTTTTTTTTAAATTAATTTGGATTTGATCTAAGTTTCGATTTGTGGATCTATATATTATTTAACGTGTTTTGTATTTATTTAATAGATAATTGATGGATTCAATCCAATTATAAATTTAATTGTGTAATTTCATATTCATTTTTTTTATAATTAAAATATAATTTTTATTTTTATTTTTTTTATTAATCTTGATTCAATCCCCGATTAAACCCGGTTTAATCCGTTAACCCTTAAACCTTTAACATGTCCCGGTTAAACCCCCATGTGAAACAGCAATGGTAAGCTGCAGTGCATTCCGTACGTTAATATTGTATGTTTCCATTTATCCGTAAATTGCGTAAAAAGTCAGCCATGCAGAAGGCACTAGAATTTGACTAGTTGGAAAAGTTATATTCTTCGACTTCCGAGTAAATGGAAAAGTTGATTGCGTCTGCATGCATGTTTCGTTTAAAGAGATGGGAAATGGACGAAGGAAATACATAGGAAGTTTCCCGGTTGGTCCAACTCCTACAATTTAGCACGTAGAAAATAATTATCCTGTAGCGGTATGACCTGTGATACAGAATCTTTATATTTGACTAGTACATATCATCCCTCCTTTCTCGGTTGAACGACGTTACCATAGGCTGGCAATCTGTACAATAATAAATAATAGTTCTGTTTCTCATAAAACATCGAAAGGAAATACTTGTGCTTAAGTTTCAGGCGTGGATACAAACAATTGAATTATGATATAACTAGTTAAATATTAACAATATATACTCATAAATTATTTTAAATATAGCATATTTTATTATTATTTAATTTAAACTATTAATTTTCATATAAACAACTATGGATTTTTCACATTTGGGGTGCAGTGGTGGGAAGTGTTGTTGGGTTGATAGTAGTGTAAATTTGATGAGGGTAATATTGCTACATAGTTATAAGACTAATTATTCTATGTTTACAAGCAATAACTAATTGACGAATTACAATGCATCAAGAAGGGTTTTAACGAGAGTGAGTTTAATTAAACATAACGATATAAGTTTTTTATTTGTTGCATCACACCAATGCAATAAATTAAAACATGGATTAATTGAATATTAGTGCTAATAGTTAAATCACCTGCATCCTTTTGTAACTCTACAAGAGAGATTCTCAAAGCACATGATTGGCAAAATTGGAGAGTATAAGAAAAAGACAACACTGCACAAAAATAATAGGCCAATACAATCCTCTTGTACTATTTTTTTTTTTTTAAAGAATTTGGAACGTTAAATAGCATGTATACATAAAATATTTGGCATAACATAGATAATGAATACATAGGAATTAACGTCATTCCAATTGCCATTGCAGAAGTAATTAATATTTTTGTGATTAAAAAATATTTTTAACTGTTAATTATTCCCAAAAATACTATCAATTCTCTAACAAAAACCACTCATGCCCAATAATGCAAAGGGAGCTATCGATAAGATACCGAGCATCATGAATATTTTTAGGAAGAGAATAGCTATTCTACTTATTATATATAACTCGTTCTTTGATAGAAAAATAAAGTAACTTAGAAACTCTTCATGCTTTGTTATTTTATCAAAGGAAAGCATGAAAATTATATATATATCGGGGGGACTTTCAGGTGCAATTTCACAAGAGCACAATGGCTATGGATGATGTCATTAATTTCAATTTTTTCTTTTCTCTAACTTTTACACTCTCAACCATTAAATAAGATTACATGTTGTGATTGTTATTTGTGGAAATATATATATGAGTTAAGGGGAAAACTAAACTCTTTATGTAGTGATAGAATTATTCTTAGTGTTAACGTGTGAGCTCACCAAAAGCGATTTCATATGGATACAATAGTAAAAAAAAAAAAAAAAATGCTATAGAATTATTTTCCGGGTTTTGAGAACATCCTTATTTTGGCTAGAAATAATTTTTTGTACTATAAGAAATGTGGTACAAATTTTTGAAAGTTTTATTCAATACCTTAAAATCTCTTTTATCCAATAACTTAATTTATTATACCAATCAAACAAAATCTTAACACTATCAAAGAGTCTATACTGAACAACAACTATTAATATAGCTCTAAAATGATTAATGAAAATAGTTCATCATCCTCTTTATCTTCTCTTTTAGTATGTTTACACATCATCAAAGCACAACAAGTGTACTAAGAGAACATCATGATTTAAAAGTCAAATTCAAAATGTATAAATCCATCTTTATAGTAAAGCAAAGATAATTTTATTTTCATAGCACATATTTGATCAATACAAACAATAAAACTTTGTGAATGTGTGAGGAAACAAGATCTTACTATATAAACTTATTAAAAGCAATATGCAGAGCTTTATGAAAAAGATAAGACTACCTTTCAATACAAGTATCTACAAATAGAATTTGTGTATTATATCTAAGAGAAAACAAAAAAAAAGATTGATTATTTTATTGGCAAGGACTATGAAATTCTATAAGCAAAATTTATATCATAAATAAAACTATCGACACATTGTTGCTGGAAGTATAAAATTAGATAGAGATACAAAGCAAGAAAACTATCGACACATTGTTGCTGGAAGTATAAAATTAGATAGAGATACAAAGCAAGGCAAGAATTTATGAATTGGACATGATTTCCGTTAGGGTTAGAATAAAATAGGTTAAGAACTTAAGAGGGGGTATGTTTGTAAATGGATTGGGTGCTGGACCTAGACTCAATATTTGCCATGTTAATAAACGGGTTCAAATGAATCAAAGAAGTATGGTGTCCAAATTGACATATCCTAAGGCGAAATTGCCAACGCCATATACGACTGATGAGGAATCGCAAACCCTTCCCATACCCATGAAACGGTCGGGAGTTGACCGAAGTAGGGTTGTTGGACCAAACTTATGCATCCGTACTTGTCTTATTTCCAATTTTGACTTCTCCCGTTGTTGTATTTGCTTTCATATATTAAATCATTGGGATGTAGTTTTACAACTGCATAGATATGCTGGTGTGGTGTATTAATAGTGAATACAGGAAAGCTAAGAAAAATCTAGTAGGAGTCAATGTAATGATGAGAGAAAACTTTGTACGTATGTTGTTAAGTCTTATCCATGGTGTTTTACTCTTTTCTTACATTTTCCACGTTAAAATTCGTACGATAAATTTTCTCTGCGCTTTATTTGTTAATCTCTTATCTCCTATTTTCTGTTTTCGATCCTAACATATCGGTATCTGAGCGCTTCTAGTCTAATAATACGTAAATTAGGAGAGCCATTGCAGAAAATATTCTTACCGCACTATGTAACATTTATATTATATGCTATGTATTTATGTCATATAATACATGTAAGTGTTGACTTTGTATCATATATCTTCTTTATTTTGATATTACGCATGGTCTGTTGTTAGTAGTAGTCTTATTGTTTTTTATATATCTTTCATATAAAATACTATTTAATCATTTTTATACACGTTATGTGATCTACTGTACACAGTACTTGTCAGATTCTGGAAAACAACTTGCGGAAATGGATGGCGGTATACGGCAATACCTAAACCCGAATGTTGCCTATTTTGTTTTTCTTGCTATCAAAAATGCCATTTTTTTTTTACATTTGACCAAGTCATTTCACTTAGCCTACGGGGCTTGCAACATTAAAGTTTGATGGAAACGTTACACGTACAATGCTAGTTAAGTGGTTTCCGCATTAAAGATTCAAATTCAATTGTAAAATCGTAACTATGAGGGTCTTTTTATTTATTTATTTTTTTTTTCCTTTGTCTATCATATTTCTGGATTATGTATTTATTTTATGTCTATCCTATGCATTTGACATTTTATTTTGTTAGTATTTTCTATTATTCAAACATTTAAATTCAAATAAATCTAAAAAAAAAAATGGTCAGGAACCAATAATTGAGTTAAAATGAGCGCAATCCTTAACATGGTGTTGATATTGTTCTTGCATTCAATAATGGTCGGCCTTGAAACACGGAATGTGAAACGACTTAAAAAGGAAAAAAAATATATATATAAACTCACTTACAATGAAAAGGAAAGTACTGGCAAACTCGAAAGGAAAGTTAATAACACAAGCTTTTATTTTGATAAAATACTATATAAATTTAAAAGTTATGCTTTTATCTCAAAAGTAAAGTAGTATCTTCCTTTAAGTCACTGCGTGTTTTCCTCCAAATAGTAATATTTATCGATCCTAAAGTCAAATGGCCAACTGGCAGTGGATAATGACAGTACCCCAGTGGCCATCAGTTTTGAACTTGTATTATATGTTTTCATGCATTACCATTTTCAATAGATTGGACCATGTAGATTCCTGGGAAGACTTTCGTGCTGCATGACAACGTAACTATAACTCGTTAAATTTATTATACGTAGGATTACACCCAATATATGTTATAAATCTGATGATCCTATTTCACCAAAGAAAATGTTTAAATTAGATGATTGATAATCTTTTTCTAGGTATTAGTGAGATGAAGTAATAGTATGTACACATGTGAGCCATTTGGAAATAATTTTGACATTTTTATACGAACATTTTTTTAAAATAAATATATCATAATTATCATCCTTCTCTTAGAGTTAGATTCTTCTGCTTGTTCTCGCAAAATCTTGCTTCCATTACTGTAATGTTGCTTGTATAGAAGCATTCCATCATAGGTATTAAATGGAAACTAAAGATGTCTTAGGTGAAGTATGCAGAAAATCGAACTAAACCAATTCAAACTCTAAACATGGCATACATGAAGCCTTCACGCTTCTCAAGGCCTTGGAATTTCATAGCATAAGGAAGCCGAAGTGTGCTGAATTGGCTTTTCTCATTTTCATCTCACCTATCTGCAATCAGAGCAAATAAAGAGGGCAGTTCCTAACATAAAGAAATATGAGGTAGAAGTAACATATCAATTATCGATCTTTCTTCTTTTTTTTTTATCACGTTTTCCTTCATCTTACCCTCACCCTTTTCCTATCTAGAAACATGACGAGATCGTTGTTTGAGTTAAGGACTAATATCTCTAACATGAGCTCTAAAAGTTCTTGTACGTAATGCTTCAGACTCTCTTATGAATAAGGTATCAAAGTTTGGTCTTGACCTCCCTTTGTGAAGAGAATTAGTGTCTAAACCGTTGCATAAATTCTGCCTAGGATGTAACCTCATTAGGCCTTCTCTTCCATTAGGCCATTATCATATATATCAAATTTGGACACTTGTGATAATAAGGCATCTAAGTAGATCTTAATCTTAGACAAGTACTCGAGCTTGCTTGCTTGGGGCCCATAGTGTGTAATGATCTAATTGGAACTCTTCCAATAAAGATATCATCTACATTGGCTTAACATGCTTTATAGTTTTGTCTCTTAATATAGCTTCTTTTTAGGGGATCATTTATCTCAAAATTGCTCTAAGCTAAGCATATTTAATCTTAAATAGTTTTGACAAACTCAAAATTTTTATATAAAAAGATATTAGACATCTCAATAATTAGAGTTTTATCATCTACTTTCGACTCTGCATTGCTCTAATGTTATTCTATAACAAAACCAATGAAAACTCTTTCTATTGAGATATTTTTCATTTTAACATGACATGCTTTAGGATTTTATTTCTTAATACAACTACTTTTTAGAAGGTTATTCATACCAGAAGTGCTTTAAACTAAATGAACTTAATTTTGTAGTTCTAATTAACTTTAAGCTAATATGAGTAAAAAATATTTTAATGATTAGAGTTTTATTGCCTTTTACTAAGATGTCACATAGGATTAGAGTATTTTATTAGACAATCACATCCATTGGTATTAATGTTGAGAAAAGTGTATGTGTAAGTGGTTTTATATATTTTTGAATGTTTTGCTGACATATAGGATTTTGAGGCAACTTGTAAAATAAATAAATAAATAAAGACAGGAATTCTTATTTATAGACGATCCATTCTATCTAGCTAACATATAGGACAAAATGGCATTAATGGTTTTCCCTGGTTTTCCGCAAAGGTCGAAGGTAGAGCCCCTAGGAATTGAATCGTAGAACCGACATTGTCCAGTTCCGCGTCTCCCCGTCTCGAAAAAATAGATCCACTTGCCCTCTGTACTGTATTATCAAGATCCTACGTCGCATAATCCTAATTGGCGGCCAGAGACTTTGGACCCTTTAGTTGCCGTCACTTTTGCATGGTTTTTGTTTATTAAAATAAACACTTCCTAACATTAAAATAAAACACCAACCACTCTCCTCTTAACTGGAAAAGTAAAAACTACCTATCCTATTTCATGGTCAGACCAGGCACACCACATGTATCAAACTCGCACACGATCAGATTTCTATTAAAACAAACACGAAAAAAGACAAACATTAACCCTTGAATATAAATTAAAGTTGATAAGTTATAAAGTGGTTTGTCATTCATTCTCTTTGTACTTGTCTGTTTTCACTGGAGTGCAGAACTAAGGAAGGAAAAAAAAGATAATAATGGAGTACTACGGCGTTTCAGTTTCGAGACTTGCCTGTACTGTTGTTGTTGCTGTGTTGCTCTTTTTGGCGGTTATGCAAGATTGTCACGCTCAACTTATACCAATCGAAGAAGGTACGTTCTCATTTGTATCTCAAATTTACTTCTTTGTTGCATTACGGGATAATCTTATAGATTGTTATATAGTTTGGTGTGTCTGTCTTTTCAGTGATTAATCTCTGGTGTTTGGCTACGTAGTTTTGTATGGAAACATATTCATGTGTTAATCGGAAGTTGGATATTCTTATTCCGCTTAGAAGGGCAGAGAGTGGAGAAGAAATGAAATTGATTAATGAAGATGCAGAAATGGAATTGTTATTTTTCTTTTGCTAAGTTGTAAAATCCCATAAATTCTAATATTTTTATACTATTTTATATTAACAACTTCTTCTTGGAATTGGTTTTCATCGGAAGAATTCAAGAGATATTCGTTTTAACTAGTTATTAGGAGAATCGTCTTCATGAATGACACAGTTCCAGCCAAAAATGCATTTTCTTCCATGGATAATCTCTCTAGAAGTTCCAAATGTTTTTGGGTTTTGTCGGTTAGATTCTAAAGACACTTATCATAAAGTTTCGTCCATTGAGTGTTCTGAACACTTAAAATGCATTTAAATTTAAATTTTAAAAAAATTTAATAAAGTACCAATCAAGTACAATTGTTCATCCTTCAACAATTTTTTAAGATACATTTTAGGATTAATTGACATTTTTCAAAACGCAGTTAAAGACTTAGGCCTCAATCAACAAAGATAGCGGAATGGTTTATGTTTAGGATTTAATCGACAAAATCAAATAAATTTAAATTTCTCATGACTTTTTCCTTCTCTTGTTTCTTTGATGAGGCTGGCTTATTTATTAATCCAACAAAACTTTTAGGTGCCTCCAATATATATATATATATAGGATAGTTTAATTGCTGGTAAAGATAATTTGCAGAGTGTGAGAACGAAAACACCATTCTTGTACAGAGTGTGGAGTTTTTTTTAATGTTTTTAAAGTAGTTGAACATTCATATGAAAGTTTTACTCTACAAGTATTTTTAATTATTGGGCAAAAAAAAAAATCATTTTTGATTTAGAAGTAGTCCCATCTGAAAGAGCAACCATGCGTTCCCATTATATTACTTTGACAAAATCATTGGTAGTATAATACTGCGCTTTTTTTGTGCCTATTTCTATGATCTTTGAACATGAAGCTTTATTTTATTGTAAAATTTTGTTAATAATAAACGTGTGGATGAGGATGGCTAAGTTGATAAGATATAAAAGTTTTCTAGTAATTTCTGTCTTTTTCTAAACGCATATGATGACGCTTGAGAATAGAATTGATTAGTTTAATCTTATCCTTTTAATTAAGGGTTGATTTAATCAGAATTGAGAGATACTGAGTGGAGCCCACTTTCTGTCTTGATCCATGGATACACGTATATGTCTTGTCATGTCTGTGCGGTCTTGACTCTTGAGTCCCATGGCCGGCAAATCTATATACCTGTTTATAGAAATTTAAGTGAAAATGACAAATTTCTGTATTTGATATATTAATAAATGTTGTTAACATCTTCCTAATGTTAAGAGTTGATCTATCAATTTAAGTATTTGTTTGATTTACAAGCCGTGTGTTAAATATTGTAAAACATAAGTAATTTATTTTAAAACTCTTAATAAGCATTTTGGCAATCCGTTATTTAGAATCATGTAAAATATCTTTTACTTTTTGTTCATCGAAATTTGAAAAGAAAAGAAAAGTGAATGGCACTTTATGATAGTGATGGGGAATCCTATCCCCTCGTCGATAATGGAAATAACTGGATTGTGGGCCTTTGTTGTTTCAAAATATCTTCTTGAAACGTTAGTATTTCGTATTTCGTATTCGTATTCGTATTCGTGGATTAGATGGTTTTCTTCAAAACTCGTGTATGTATGCCCACGTGATGTGCTTTTGTCGGTTGCCATTATTGACTCTACTGTAGGCTTCTGAAATCCAGCTCTGCACTGATCTCATTCAATCTTGAGACCTACATGTAGATAAAATATAACCAATTCCTCAGCGTAACCCCGACGCCACTCGCTCGATAAGAACTGAATGTAGCAACTCTTTTCTTCTATTATATATATATATATATAAAATATTGACAATGATTATATGGCAATGAAACATTTGTAGGAAACAAGTATTTAATACTTTCCATTATATAGTTCTTACTGAGTGCTTGAGACAGGAATATCAAAATCTCAACCCCAACTATAATGAGAGGCGCGATGAAAATGAAAGAAAGCTATTGATGATAGGTCTAAAGGACAACAACAGCAGTGGACAATGGTTTATTTTTGCCAAAAGGAGAATCGCTAGTTTTTACTCGCAGTATCTATCTATAAAGGAATATCTCTTAATTCTAATGTTCATTTGCTGAGCAATCAGCAATTTTATTTATTTTTTACAAATTATGTTACCAAAGACAGGGTGAAGTTAAATCGAAGTGTTTCTTGTGAATGTCTTGACAAACTTAAAAAGATGTACTCCAATTGAGGGAGGAATTAAATTACATCTGCTCAACATTGAGCAAGTTGAATATTTGAGAAAGGCATTTAAAGTCCACTAAAATGGCTAGATTAGATTGTGAAGAACCTTTTAATCTATGCACAAGACAACCGTGTGAATGGAAAAGAGAATTGCGGATGATGAGAACCATTAATGCATGTCCTTCGTACTTGTTTTTCCTGAGTAGAACATGGTCACTTGTTAAAGCTATAAAAAGAGAAAAGTTTCTTTATTTGGTATTTCAATAAATAATCATCAGCTAATATTTTCATATTTTTTAAAGGTGGGTGTGGAGTTATAGACTCCATGTCTTGCTTTTTTTTTTTTTTTTACCCCCCTTTTATAATTGATTGCAATCAGATGTGTCGTTTTTGATGTAATTGTTTTAATTTTCTAGGAACTCGTTATGCAGATGCATTATCCTCTAGTCTATTCTAGGGGATAGATCGTGAATGTTACTTTTCTTAATGTAGCTTTGATGATGCTTAAATTGTTCCTTTGACTGTCAAAGTAATTTCATTACATAACTGTGCCATTTCGGTAGTGAAGTTGATAATGTTGTTCTCTTTGCATGACAGTGGAAATTCTGAGTACCATCTCCACAAAACTACACAACACATATTGGAACCTGAAACAGACATCATGTAGTGGGGGTGGAGGTTTGAATTTTACAGTCGTTGCGGCTAAAATTTATAGCAATGTGACCTGTGACTGCTCCTTCAGCAATGGCACCATTTGTCATGTTACTCACATGTATGAATCCTCCTCTTCTTTTGGCAAGCAAAACTTTTCAATTTGTTGCAATCAAAAGGTTAAAGAACTTATTTATGTAGATGTGAAAGTACAGAGGTTTAATTGCATAACGTGGGAAGTTTCAGGGCTTATTTGTGTATTTTTGTCGACTAGATACTACACCATAGTTATGGAATGGACTTATTGTTCCGGATAACTATTGACAAATCCTGATATTTTGCATGATTGAAGTGTAATACGTTAGCTTATTAGTATTACTGTATTTTCGGTATAAAGGTAAAATAATCTTTGTACATATTTTAGGGTTACATATTCTAATTTACTTGTATATACGCACTCTCTTTGCACAGCAAATGAAATTAAGCTCACAATTATCAAATACTAGATTAGTACATGGTATGTGAATGGGAAGTCTTGGATTTGAATCCTACATGGTCATTTCCCTCCAATTTATTAAGTCGTCCCTTGATTGGTTTCAGTTAATGCCTTAGCTCATAAGTAGGGGATGTGTTAAGCAATAATATAAAGCTCACACCAAATCTTGAACTTTTAAATAAGATGGCTGAACGCTACCCATAGTATGCCGATTAAACTCAGTCTTTGTCCAAAATTTAAGAAAATAAACTAAACTACACGAAAAGAAAAAAGATATAAAGCAAGTCTTCATTTCACAGTAACTTATTAATCTAAAGAGGTGGCCCCATTATGAGAAGCAAATTCATGGGAATCTTTGGAAATGCAGTTTACACTGTGCCCAGTTTGTCATTTTCCTAACGATATTGTTCTTGGTTTCAGCGAGCTGAAGGGTCTTAATTTAACTGGAGCCTTACCTGAAGAATTTGCAAATCTCTCTCATTTGCAACAGCTGTAAGTTAGACTTGTGTTAGATCTCTTATGTAAAAATTTTGCATTCTCAATATTTATCATCAACTTGCTACTGAATTGAAAAGTTCGACGTCTTGAGAATTCAGTCTCTGGGAACCATTATCTTTTATAATGTATACATTCTAGTTACTACATTCAAAAGGCAGTAACATTTTTTAATGTATGGTTTACTAGCGTGCTATAGCTTGTTTATTAGGCACTCAATCTTTTGCTGGAGTTCAATCTGAAGCAATGTTTTTCTTTGTAAACAGTGATTTGACTAGGAACTACATCAGTGGACCAATCCCGGCTAGTTTTGCCCAGCTTCCTCTTGTTTATCTGTAAGATAGTTTGCTAACACAAAAATAAAGAATCATTTTGAAATTTGATCTTTTTAGAAGATGCTAGATGACTGATATGTAATATGTTCTCTAGCTCACTCATCGTAAACCGTATTAATGGTACAATCCCAAAGGAAATTGGTGACATTTCGACACTTGAGGAACTGTAAGTTACTAAATGAATTTTGATATTTTTGCCAGTGGAAAACATTCTCTGATATGATACTGTTTTTTCTGGTTTTAAGCGTCTTGGAAGATAATCTGCTTGGAGGTCCTCTTGATGATAACCTTGGAAATTTGAAGAACTTAAGGAGACTGTAAGTACTTCACATACATTCCAATTACTTAAATCCAGAAGTTTTTCCTTCACAGCTATATCTCAATCTTCTAACCCAGACTTCCATTACAAGCCTTTAACTTTTTTTTTTTTTTTTAATAACACTGAAAGGAAACTTCTATCCCCTTTATTTACCCAAAAGAACTTATATCCTTCTTGTTATATTGACGTATAGTATCTGCCTTTACAAATGACACTTGCATATACTTGAAACTTGCAGCCTCCTTTCTTCTAATAATTTTTCAGGAGCAATACCTACTTCATTTGGCAACTTGAAGAACTTAACTGATGTGTAAGTGTCATAGTACTTTGGTAGATAGACATCGTGTTTTCTCTCTAAGGTTTCTTCTGGCATCTCGTTTTCGCTTGGCAGTCGACTAGATGGAAATCCACTCTCTGGAAAAATACCTGATTTCATAGGGAACTGGACGAAGCTTGAAAAGCTGTATGTTCATTACTCATTCCTTCAATTTTATACTTCAGAATTCCTTGACACATCTTTACTAATATAAATTTATCTTTTGAAGATATATGCAGGGCACATCCATGGAGGGTCCCATTCCATCTTCCATATCTCCAATATCAAGCTTGACGGAATTGTGAGCACATATCTCTCTGGTGTTTCTTCGTGGTTGTGACATTGTAGCTATAATATTTATTTTGATGAAACATTTCTACCTGGGATTCTCAGGATGATATCTGATCTAAAGGGTTCAAGCTCATCTTTTCCTAACCTGGAGGCCCTGACTAGCATGAAGCAGTTGTGAGTTTATTTTTATGGCTTCAAATGATGTTTTGATCCTTTTGTTGTTCAATTTCTAAATTTCCAATGAGTAAGCTCATCATCCTTGGATTGTCCCTGATTCAGGATTTTAAGGAATTGCTTGCTTACTGGTCAAATTCCAGGTTATATTGGTGACATGAAAAATTTGAAAACTCTGTAAGTCACTTTGAATAAAAGAGTTTGAATCAATGTATAGAGTCCACATATATTTTTTAATTTTTCCAATAAATATTCCATCAAAAATTTCGATTAAGTTTAGATGTTATTTTCATCTTATTTATGTGTGCTATGTTCTTTGGGCAGAGATCTAAGCTTCAATAGGTTGTCTGGTGAAATCCCAGATACCCTCCAGAAACTAGAGGCTCTAGACTACATGTAAGTAAATAAGTCATAATAAAGCGTCTCTTGTATAGACAAACTCATTGTCCTTGTGTATTGTCTATGTTGAAAAGTGAAGACACTTTGGATGATTCTTTCATTAATAATCACGTTTTCTTTTTATGCAGGTTTCTGACTAACAACTCACTTGGTGGACCAGTGCCTGGTTTTATAACAAACAGCAAAGAGAACTTGCAAGTCCTTTATTCTCTTAAATTAGCTTGTTGGCTTTATAAGATTAGTTGTAGAGATCATAATTCTTTTATTTAATAATCTCTTTCTTAGGGAATGTTATCGACTTATATCAAATCTTCCTTCATTCTTGGATTGTAAACTAAATAGTTGACATGAATTATCTAGTATTTCACATTTTTTTGTATATTCTCTTGCTAATTATTTTTAATTTGTTCCTTGCAGCGACTTGTCTTATAACAACTTTACGGAATCTTCTGTATCCAGTTGTCAACAATCAAATGTGTGAGTCCCCTTTCCGACACTTACTCTTCTTTTATGGAAGAATTCACATTTTAACTTATTAGCATAATATGTCCTAACTTTTTTTCCCCTCAAACATATTTCAGGAACTTAGTTTCAAGTTTTGCTGTTTCCGAGAACAGCACGTATGTTACATGTTTTATCTTTGCACTTTGATTTTTCTTCTCTTTTCCTTAATGTGTACTTACAAAGAGAGAATCTATCCATTTTTTCCTACTAGTGTTTCTTGGTGCTTGAAGAAGGACCTTCCATGTTCAGGAGAGGCAAAATGTGAGAACCGCCCTTTTGTATATCATGCTGCAAAGCTATTCTGATGTAAATTTTGGTTTGCTTATATCCCTTGAATTACTATTTCTTTTTGGCAGACCATTCCTTATTTATTAATTGTGGAGGTGATGAGGTGTTCTTTAAGGGAAACAATTATGTTGAGGACTCATCAGCACAAGGGCCATCATTTTTCATTAGTTTGCTAACCTGGGCTTATAGCAGTACAGGAGTTTATTTGGGAAATGATCGTGCTCCATATAAAATCAATAATCCATTTTCTTTGAACATAAGTGGCCCAGAGTTTTACCAAACCGCTCGTGTTTCCCCTCTATCCCTCAAGTATTATGGCCTATGCATGCGGACGGGAGACTATAAAGTTCGGCTTTATTTTGCTGAAATACAATACTCCAAAGATGAGACCTTTAGCAGCCTTGGCAAACGGATTTTTGATGTATCAATTCAAGTGGGTACAGATGAACTAATGTGCACTTTTAAGATTTTTTACCTAGTATATGGAAAATTGTTTCACATTAATATTCATGACTTAAGGTGATTTTTGTAGGGAGAAACGGTGTTGAAAGATTTCAATATTATGGAAGAAGCTGGAGGAGCTGGGAGAGGCATTTATAAGGATTTTGACAATATTACTGTGGATGGCAGTACTCTAGAGATTAATTTGTATTGGGCGGGAAAAGGAACAACGGCCATTCCAGACAGAGGTGTTTACGGACCTCTAATATCAGCTATTGAAGTGATACCTAGTAAGTACTACCTTTATGTTGAGCTGACAGAGTTTGGCTTTTCTAGCTTTTTTTTATACATGTTTATATGATTGGATCTTGTTATAAGTTCCCATTGGGCGGTTTATTAGCAAATATTTTCTCAAATTCTTATTTTGAACAGAGTAATATTTCAAAGGTGCATGTCAAAGTTCAAATAAGTATTTCTTCTTGCGAAGTAATAAACACAAAAGCTCGCAATTTGACACTGATTGAATTAAATTGGGAGTAAAATGATGGCACAAGTATTCAAACTATTATTCTCCTGCACTTATAATACTGAATTCAGGTTCTCAATCAATTGATTAAAGTGTTTAACCTTATATATATTTTCGAGCTTTTGAATTTATTAATCAGTACTACTAAAATTTGGTATTGGGAGTATTGACCCTAGAAAAGCAACCTGATCGAAAACTGGAATTGAATCTATCAAGGCATATTCACCCTTGATCATAAGACATCTGCTTATATTCCATCTATATCAGTTGGTTCAGACCTAGGATTCTCACATGTCCTAACACCACATGATTAGAGGAAAAGGATTCAAGAACATATTGAAGGAGAATAAAGTGTGTGCGCTATGTCGGTTTTGAAATGAAGCACACATAAATCCGAGCATATATAGATTTCTCACATGTCTTAGCAGCACATGATAAGAGGAAAAGGATTTAAGAACTTATTGAAGCAGTTGGTTGTGCAAGCAGAAGCGTGGAGATAAACAACATTTGTCGCCTTTATTAATCACTAAATATTTACAAGTATAAGATTTAAGCCTCAGCATATTCTGATGCTCCAAATAACATTTCTAGCCCTCAAATGGAATGGCTCTCTGACTGTAGGAGCTACTTTTGCCAATAATCTCCATTCAATATTTAATTTATTCATATCTTGATTAATATCCATGTTGACAGGGAATTTTATATATTTTTTTTCCAGAGTTTGATGTTAGTAATGGAGGGTTATCAGCTGGAGCTATTTCTGGAATTGTTGTAGGTTCATGTGTACTCCTTGTATTGATACTATTGTTAGTCCTCCGATTGACTGGCTTCCTGGGAGGAAAAGATTATGAAGACAAAGGTGAGATGATTTTTCAGCACAGTAAGATGATATAGAGTTTCACACAACTCATTTACTTCTATACACCAAAGGAATGTAGTTGGTCTTACATGCATTGTTGTTACCACTTGCATTATAACTTATGGACCACACTGTCAGCAAATGGCTAGTGCCTTGACACAAACATGGGATTGGTTGAAACTATCTGCACAATTGAAGTGACTGCATGGAAACATTAGCTTTGTTTCTGCAGGAGAGTACATGCTTGTGAGATGAGGCGCAAACAATTGTATAGATAGTGAGTTCACGTTTGTTCATTGCTCTTTATAATCACACAGAATGATAACATGTCATTGAAAGACAAAATTGATGCAAAAATGTTTATATATATCTATAGAAAAAATATGTATTTATTTTTTAGAGATTATATGTATTCATTTTTAAATATTTTACAGATATAATTTAGGAAATTATTTTTTAGGAAAGTTTCCTAATTAATATTGTAACTATTTTATGTTATATAAATTCCTAGTGGAATAATCAATGTGAATAAGATTTGAACTCTATTTTTAACATGGTATCAGAGCTTTAGGGAGTACAAAATCGGAATTTCGGCCTTCATTGCCAGAACCCAAATTTCTTCAGCCTTTATCACCAGAATTCTTTTTTATTTATTGTTAACTCACTCTAAGTTGTTTTTTAACCCCGATTAACTCTTATCTACGGTGGGTCATCGGATTTTTTCCCATTCTTATCAACGCCTGGTAGGAACCAAACTTGTCGACCCACAAATTGCAAGAACCAACGTGGTGTGTCAATTTTTGGCATCAGTTTTTTAGGTTAGGTCAGTGATGTTTTTGTTTGTCACTGTAATCCTCGTTCCATCTTTGTTGATGTTGTGTTCTGTGTTCTAGTGCCATTTCTGTTGGTCATTGGAGTCGCTAGGGTCACTGGAATCGGTGTTACATCTTCGTCGACATTGTGTTCCGTGTTCTAGCGACGTTTTTGTTGGTCGTCGGAGTCACTAGAGTCACCAGAATTTGTGTTTCATCTTCTGCATTCCTTACTAGTATATGTGGATGACATCATTTTGACTTGAAATGATGAAAGAGAACAAGAAGTTTTGAGTCAATGTATTAGGATCCCTTGCCCAAGATCTTGCCACTGGATGGTTCATTGGAAAGTCTAGGTCTAGGTGGGGAAACCTTCCCTTGTTACTATTCCGTGACCTCCCTATGGTGGCTTGGACGCTACAATTCAGATCTTCATAAGGATCTGAAACCTGGGACCTCCTTAGCGAGATAGAGAGAGAATCCGACCTTAAGAATTTAGATAAAATGTGCTTACTTTATTTCTTGCTCAATCCGCAATACATACTCTTCTTCTTTCCTTCTCTAGCTATATTCTCCTAGATTCTTATTCTAATTACCAAGGATTTTCCTAATCTAGAGATACAATAATGGAAATGATCCTTTCAATCCTAATATATAATAAGTACTTAAATGCCTAAGATTGAATTGATCCTATGCGGAATCTGCCTAGATTATTTTCTCCTTTGTCTCGGCCTTGCACAGCAGTGGCGTGCTGCCTTGTGGAGATCCTCCTTGCGCGATGGTTGCAGTTCTATTGCTCCTCCGTGTATAAGTTTTTCCCACAAATGTGTCCCTAACATCACTCCCCTCCTGGACATCGAGCTTGTCCTCAAGCTCAAATGTAGGATAGGTCTTTTGGAATTCCTCTAACGGTTCCCAAGTGGCATCTGTGGCGTCTGTGCCAGCCCATTGCACCAGTAGTTGCCACTGACCTCTATTCAAGCGGGAGCGCAAAATGGCCGTTGGAATTGGTAGAATGAAGCCGTCCGAAACCAAGGGCAGCTGCGGTGGTTGAAGTGGGGGATCACCTCGGTATGGTTTGAGTAAGGAGACATGAAAGACATAATGTAGTTTGGCATTGTCGGGCAGTTGCAACCGGTAAGCCACCGACCCAATCCGCTGTACGATCTGGAAGGGACCATAAAACTTGGGCTGGAGCTTGTGGATTTGGCGGCCTGCTAAAGATAGCTGTCGGTGGGGATGTAGGCGGAGCCAAACCCAGGAACCTATGTCAAAGGCGACTTCTCGGTGATGTTTGTCGTAGTGAGTCTTCATGCGGTGTTGGGCAGCTTGTAGCTGTGCGCGAATTTCCCTGAGCATTTGGTCATGGATAGCGAGGGCGTCATCTACAGCGTCCACCTTGGTGGTTCTTGGAATGTAAGCAGTGAGGCGTGGGGGCTCTTGACCATAAACAACTTTGAAGGGTGTATCCTGGAGAGAAGTGTGATAAGAGGTGTTGTAGCAATATTCCGCCCACGGTAGCCAATCCACCCAAGCCTTGGGACTGCTTCCTACCAAGTAACGAAGGTACATCTCGATTGTCCGGTTGACCACTTCCGTCTGGCCATCGGATTGCGGATGATATGCTAATGAAAAAGCTAGTTTAGTTCCGCTAAGGCGGAATAACTCCTTCAAAAAATTGCTGGTGAAGGTGACATCTTTGTCAGAAACGATGGATTCGGGGAAACCATGGAGGCAAACAATGTTTTCCATGAATAGTTGGGCCACTCGCTTGGCTGTATAAGGATGTGCCATTGCGATGAAATGGCCGTATTTAGAAAAACGATCGACAACCACTAGTAGGACAGATTTTCTTCACGACTTGGGCAACCCCACGATGAAGTCCATAGATATGTCGGCTCAGATTTGAGTAGGTAGCTCTAATGGTTGCGGCAATCCTGCAGGCCGCAGGCAGTCCACCTTGTTTTGTTGACACACTAGGCAGTGATGCACATAATCTTGGACCGTACGCTTTATGCCTTGCTAATGGAAATCCTGGCGCAACCGTTGTAACGTCTTCTGGGTACCCTCGTGTGTGCTGTCATGAATGCCGGATAGGATGGCAGAAATGAGCGGTGAGGTGTTGGACAAGTGGATTCGCCCCTTGTACCAGAGGACGCCCTCCTACTCTGCCCACGGTCTTGCCAGCACCCCTTGCTGCAGTTTGTTTCAGAGCTGTTGGATGTTGGTGTCATGTGCAGTCGCTTCCTTTATCTCCTCCTAAAGATCCAGACGAGGCTGACTAATGGCATGCAGCTCAAACTTGTCTTGGTGACAGCGAGATAAGGCATCTGCGGCCTTATTGGAGTGTCCTGACCGATACTCGACATCGAAATCGAAGCCCATTAGTTTACTAAGCCAGTGCTGCTGTGGGGAAGTCGTGATGCGTTGATCCAGCAAAAATTTGAGACTATAATGGTCCGTTTTGATGACGAACTTGCAGCCCTATAAATAAGGACACCAGTGTTGCATAGCCTTAGCCAACCCGATCAACTCCCTTTCATACACTGCCAATTTATGGTGTCTCACGGCCAATTGTCTGCTGAAGTACGCAATGGGGTGTTGATTTTGTTGCAAGACAGCCCCAATGCCGCTGCCAGAAGCATCACATTTTACGACAAATGCTTGTGTAAAATTGGGAAGCTGCAAGACGGGGCTGGTAGCTAGCGCCTCCTACAGCCGTGAGTACGCTGCCTCTACTGCTGCCGTCCAAGTGAAAGTGTTACGTTTCAACATTGCAGTGAGGGGACTTGTAATTTGGCCGTAATCTTGTATAAACTTCCTATAGTATCCTGTTAGCCCGAGGAAACCGTGAAGGGCTGTGACATTCTGCGGCTTTGGCCAATCTACAATCGCTTGGACCTTGGCGGGATCCAATGTGATCCCATCTTTAGAAATGCGGTGTCCCAAGTATGCCACGATCATTGTTCCAAATGCGCACTTGGATCTCTTAATGAATAGCTGGTGTGTTTGTAGCAAGTGAAGCGCTGTGCGGAGGTGGCGAAGATGCAAATCCCAATCCTTGCTATATATTAAAATGTCATCGAAGAAGACAAGGGCGAATTTGCGGAGGTGATCCCGGAAGACTTCATTCATCAAGGACTGGAACGTTGAAGGTGCCTTTGATAGGCCAAATGGCATAACGAGAAATTCGAAGTGCCCATGGTGTGTGCGAAAAGCTGTCTTCTCCACATCATTGTCAAACATGCGGACTTGGTGGTAACCTGATCGAAGATCCAATTTAGTAAAAAATTGTGCTTCGTATAGCTCATCTAGCAACTCTTCCACCACCGGAATTGGGAACTTGTCCTTAATGGTCTTGCTATTCAACTCACGGTAATCGACACAAAATCGCCAAGAGCTGTCTTGTTTTTTGACCAACAGGACGGGGGAGGAGAATGGTGAATGACTCGGGCAGATGATCCCTTGCTGCAGCATCTGCCCACATTGTTTTTTTATCTCATCCTTCTGTAGGTGAGGATACTGATACGATTGGACGACCACCGGACCTGTGTTGGGTTCCAAACAAATGCGGTGGTCGCAGTTGCGGAGTGGCGGAAGGCCCGTTGGTTCCTGGAAGACACTATCGAACTCAATTAAGAGTTTCTCCAATGCAGTATAGTCCACGGAGGGGTTCTCAACCAGATGAAGATGAGGCTGTACCGTCGTGACTCTTCCTTGGAGTCGCACCTCCTTGTGATCATTTTGGAATGCCATTGTGAGTGCTGAGAAATCCCAGAGAATAGGGCCCAAGGTCTGCAACCAGCGTGTCCCTAATACCAAGTCGAAACCAGATAAGGGAATGATCATGAAGTCTGCGTGGAAGTCGTGTCCTTCAATGGTGAAACGGACGCCTCTGCAAATACCCACACATTGATCCTGTCTCCATTAGCTACGGCGACTGTGGCCCTTATCCTGCGTAGGTGCTCGATTGTCGTCCAGCTAATAAAATTGTGGGTGATGCCCGAGTCTACTAAGCCGCACAGGGGTACCCCTTCAACCACTGCCAGAATTTGCATTGTACTTGTTCCCCGTTGGCCGGTCATGGCGTGAAGCGATATTGCAGGCTCCTCCTCAACCCCCCCGGAGACACCCTCGGTTTCGTCATCGTCCACTTCCAACCAAAATAACTTTTGACACCGGTGTCCAGCAGTATATGCTTCGTCGCAATTGTAGCAAAGACCCTTGGCTCGTCGCTCGGCCATCTTTGCTCAATTCAAGCGGCGGATAAAAGTGGACGCTTAAGGCTTTGGTGGATTATCCGTTGTGGGCGTTGTGGGGCCCCTTGTGGTCACTTGGCTGCCGCCCCAGTGTCGACTGGAACTAGCCACCCCTTTTCGCGCACTCAATTCGCACATCAGTTTCTGGCAGCTTTCATATGCACGTGCCCAACTCATTGCATGCATCAGATCGGGCGGCTCTTGGAGCTCCACTTCCAGGCGTGTCCAATCTGCCAATCTGGCCGTATACAATCCCACATTCTGATCAACTCGGATTACATGGCTTGCTCGTGCCAACTTCTCCTGGAACCGCTTATTGTATTCGTCTACGGTTCCTGTTTGTCGCAGATTCACCAATTCTCCTAGCGGATTTGTGCACGCAGGAGGTCCAAAGCGAAGCTTGCAGAAATATTTAAACTCTCCCCAATCCATCTGAGGACGTTCTCCTACCAGCTGATGGAACCATAGTTGCGCCTCGCCCACGAAGTGGAAAGAAGCCAAGCCCACCTTATCCCCCTCTGTCGTTTGTTGATTTGCAAAAAATTTCTTGTAACGGTGGAGCCAGATCAGGGGATCTTCCGAGCCGTCATAGGTTGGGAAATCTAACTTTGTATACCTAGGCACTACGGTTCCGACGGGTTGAGGTTGTTGGCCGTTTCCTCCGTCTTGACTCTGGTTAAGTCGCTTGGGTGTCGGATTGCTGCTGCCAGACGCCTCCCTTGCCGCTGCACTCGTCTGGAGGTGTTGGACGAGCATTTCCAATTTTTGCTCAAACTTCTGGGATAGCTCTTGTATTTGGGAATTCGTCCGCCGTTCAGACTCCATGATCATGGCACGGAGTGGATCAGTATCATGTGGTGAATCGCTCATGGTGTCCTGCTCTGATACCAATTTGTTAGGATCCCTTGCCCAAGATCTTGTCACCGGACGGTTCACCGGAAAGTCTAGGTCTAGGCGGGAAAACCTTCCCTTGTTACTGTTCCGTGACCTCCCTATGGTGGCTTGGACGCTACAATTCAGATCTTCACAGGGATCTGAAACCTGAGACCTCCTTAGCGAGATAAAGAGAGAATCCGACCTCAAGAATTTAGATAAAATGTGCTTACTTTATTTCTTGCTCAATCCGCAATACATACTCTTCTTCTTTCCTTTTCTAGCTATATTCTCCTAGATTCTTATTCTAATTGCCAAGGATTTTCCTAATCTAGAGATACAATAATGGAAATGATCATTTCAATCATAATATATAATAAGTACTTAAATGCCTAAGATTGAATTGATCCTATGCGGAATCTGCCTAGATTATTTCCTCCTTTGTCTCGGCCTTGCACAGCAGTGGCGTGTTGCCTTGTGGAGATCCTCCTTGCGCGGTGGTTGCAGTTCTGCTGCTCCTCCGTGTATAAGTTTTTCCCACAAATGCGTCCCTAACACAATGCCTAACTAAAGAATTTGAGATCAAGACGTTGGGGAGATTAAAGTATTTCCTAGGAATTGAAGTTGCTCATTCAAAAAAAGGGGATTTTTATATCCTAATAGAAATATGTGACTGATTTGCTTAAAGAGACAAGTCAAGTTGCATGTAAACCAGCAAGTACCCCTATAGACCCGAATCATAAAATAAGGAATGCAGAAGAAGATGCCATAGTGAACAGAGAAATGTATCAGCGTCTTGTCGAACGACTCATTTACTTGTTTCATACTAGACCTGATATAGTTTATGCAGTAAGCTTGATAAGCCAGTTCATGCATAGTCCAAAAAAGACTCATTTACAAGTTACATATAGGAACATCAGGAAGGGGGATTTTGTTTGAAAGAGATAATGACATAACTCTTAAAGCCTACACTGATGTAGACTATGTAGGATCTATTATGGATAAGCGATCAACAATAGGGTATTGCATTTTTATTAGAGGAAATCTAGTGACATGGGGAAATAAGAAACAAAGTGTGATTGCAGGGTTTAGCGCTAAGATAGAATTTCGTGCAATGGCACAAGGCATATGTAAACTACTATGGTTGAAAATCATCTTTGAAGACTTAAAGATTATTTGGGTTGGGCTAATGAAGCTTTGTTGTAACAATAAGTTAGCAATAAGCATAGCTCACAACCTAGTTCAACATGATCAAACTAAGGACATTGAGATTGATAGGCATTTCATCAAAGAAAAATTGGATAGTGACCTAATATGCACTTTATATGTATCAACACACGGACAACTTGCAATCATTCTCACCAAAGGGTTGAATAGTTCAATGTTTGAGAGGATTGTGTCCAAGCTAGGAATGGGAAGTTGTAATTCACCAACTTGAGGGGGTGTAGAAAAAATATATGTATTTATTTTTTAGAAATTATATGTATTTATTTTTAGATATTATATGGATATAATTTACTAAATTATTTTTTAGGAAAGTTTCCTAATTAATATTGTAATTATTCTATGTTATATAAATTCCTAGCAGAATAATCAATATGAATAAGATTTGAACTCTATTTTTAACAATATCCTATCTGATAAAGTCAGAAGATAGGAAAGCAATTGCACCTGTTATCTTATTGACGTTACCCTGACCTTTAGAAGAGCCTGCATGTTGAAATGCTTTCTTGTTGTTGTCTTCTCCATCTTCAGAGCTGCTCGGGGCAGACTTGCAAACGGGTCATTTCACTTTAAGACAGATAAAAGCCGCTACTTCAAACTTTGATCCTGCAAACAAGATAGGTGAAGGAGGATTTGGACCAGTTTACAAGGTAAATGATAATATAATGTTTTCCCCCCTCTATCTGTAGAAAGAGACTCGTGTTTAATAACTATATCCAAAAAATCTTTTAAAGCAAATAAGCGAAGATAATCAGCTTTTCTTCTTGATATCAGGGCAATCTCTCAGATGGAACTGTTATTGCTGTCAAGCAGCTTTCTTCCAAATCCAAGCAAGGTAACCGAGAATTTCTGAACGAAATAGGCATTATATCAGCCTTGCAACACCCAAATCTTGTGAGGCTGTATGGGTGCTGCATAGAAGGGAATCAGCTGCTGCTTATCTATGAATACCTGGAGAAAAATAGTCTTGCTCGTGCACTTTTTGGTAAACACTTTTCTCCGTTCAGGTAAACACATATTGCTCATTTAGCACTTTTATTGACCTTCCTGTTTCTTTCTTGCCCCAGGTAAGGAGGAACAACTACTTAACTTGGACTGGCCAACAAGGAAGAAAATATGTGTAGGAATAGCGAGAGGCTTAGTCTATCTTCATGAAGAATCAAGGTTAAAAATTGTTCATCGAGACATCAAGGCAACAAACGTGCTTCTTGACAAGGATTTAAATGCTAAGATTTCTGATTTTGGTTTGGCTAAACTTGATGAAGAGGAGAATACGCATATCAGTACAAGAATAGCTGGAACAATGTGAGTTATTTTCTGTTGTTCTACTTATTTTCATCCATTATAAGAAATGTAGTCCCTTGCTTAAAAGTGTTGCTCTTGTGGAAGGTTATTTCGTTGTGTTTTCAGTTCATTATTTTTTCATATAGGCTTCATTTGGCACAACATTATGTTATTTTTCCTTCCTTCTTCTCATTATCCTCAGTGTTAATGAACTTGTGATAATTAATATCTTCCATCATCTGTGCTAAACCCCAAGAAAAAGACAACTAATAATCTGTTTAATCCCTTCAGCAATAATTATGGTTTTGCACTGGAATTTCATTTAGCCATGCCTTACATGCCTTATCTGATTAAGTCACATAATAATGGAAGGCCAAAGTAATTTTAGGTTTACGATACAAATGAACATCAGTCACCCTATCTATGAAGTTTTTTGCTGAGAGCTGTACTTAATTGCTAGCCTTTCTTGTGACTAATTCATTAACTTGTTCATAGAGTTTGTCATTTCCATGATACTGATTATCGGAGTTTTCTGAATTTGCTTTTCTGTTCTGTTAATTGGCAACAGAGGTTATATGGCACCTGAATATGCAATGAGGGGTTACTTGACCGACAAAGCAGATGTTTACAGTTTTGGAGTCGTTTTATTGGAGATTGTTAGTGGGAAGAGTAACACCAATTACAGGCCAAAGGAGGAATTTGTCTATCTGCTTGATTGGGTAGCAATGCTTATACCCTCATCTCCAAAATTCTTGCTTGCAGTTTTTTTTTTTTTACTTAATTTTTGGGTTTTAGAAAGTTTATTGAAATTCAACTGAGGCCAATGATCACAGATGTGCTTAAAAAATCACTCTATAATGACTATAATCACTTGAGACCTTCTTCAACCCCCATATCCTCCCCCCCCCCCCCCAACCTCCCTAAGCATGGCATGAGTAGCTGAATTGTTTTCCCTTTGTTCATGAAAAAATGAAGGCCTATGTCCTGCAAGAGCAAGGAAATCTTCTTGAACTCGTGGATCCAAGTCTTGGATCAAATTATTCTGAAGAGGAAGCAATGAGGTTGCTCAACCTGGCTGTTCTATGCACCAATCCTTCTCCCACTCTCCGGCCACCAATGTCATTGGTTGTGAGCATGCTTGAAGGCAAGAGTCCAGTCCAAGCACCTATAGTCAAGAGGAGTTCTACCAACCCCGATCCTAGGTTCAAGGCATTTGAAAGGCTAGCAAATGACAGTCAAACACATGTATCTGCATACTCGAATGTCAGTCAACAGGAACCTAGAAGCATGTCGATGGATGGTCCATGGGTTGATTCTTCAATTTCTCTTTCAAGCAAGGATGACACGCGTGAACACTGTTCAGAAAGCAAGCTTCTTCCTGATCTCTAGAACTTCAGTTACTGATGAATACAAATTTCTTCAGTGTCTTTCTGCCATTTGTAAAGGATGTTGCGGTTCTCTCTAGGTTCTGCATGAAGAAATAGTTTATGTAATTATAGTAAGACTGATTTTTTTTACCGCTGCTTCTGAAATATTGTGTACGAAAGAATTAATGGAAATTATCTGATTTTGAGAACACTTAGCGTTGTCTCATAGTCACATCAAGTAAGGACCAGAGTACTCTTGCCTTCTCTCGAACCTTCTAAGTTGCAGCAATAAGACTGGTTGAAATCTATTGTTGTAAGTTTGTAATCAACTGATTTAAAAGTTTAAGGTTGTAAATTAGTGTTCAGTTTTCATATTTAAACATTCCTTCTTACAATGTTTGGACATTGACGAAGTCTCATCTCGCGGAAATAAATGAATTGGGAGTTAATGCATGAAATTGAGCTCCCACCTCTGACACCGGTTGCATGCTAAACGGGAGTTAAACAGTGGACAGGTAAAGCATCATAGTGAACCACAATTATGGAAAAAGGGAATGCTAGAATCCTAATTCCTAAAATTTTTAACTGGGTATCTTCCAGTATGCAATTCCTAAGAAAACAAGAAGGTATGGTTACGCATGGGAGTGAGTGCCAAGCCCCATTAGATGCTCTCTAACAAGTTTGAGTCAGTATGACTTGGGCCTTATTCACTTCAGTCTATGTCTTCCTGTTGCCCTTGGGAATGCTTATCCTAGGATTTGTTATAGGAGGCAACATTGTGAAAATTTTTGTAGAGAAGCCGGTTCACATAACACAACCTGAATTTCAATTATGCAGAACCTAATCCAGTGGCCTTCGTGCCACTTACAATTTCTTTCTTCCTTGGCGGTTCTTCCTCCCTGCATCCTAGTGGTAATGTAGAACCTATCAGTAAACATGGAGTTCCTTCCAACCAGAAATTGCAGCTTGGTGTTTCACTATCCATGCCTGCATCTGATCATAATAAAAAAGTCGGCATGTTTCAGGCCTTATAAACTTCTCCTACCAAATTTGTTCAATGCTAATTGAACGTTTTATCTTCTTACTTCACTGCTCCCAAAACTTGTTTCTCTTATATATGATATTCATAATTCTTTCTTCTTTTGAAAGTGAGGGTGGAATTCTGTAGGCAAATTGAGAATTTTTGTGGATACTTCAAGAGGAATTTTGTAATTTCCTTTTTTTTACTGTTGTAGTAGTTGAGGATAAGATATGTTAAGTTTGGGAATTTGTATGTTTTTTACTTGTGAACAAAAAAATCAGAAGTTTGTAGTATCAGAAAAACGTTGCTTTCTATTTTCTTCTCCTCTAACACCACATTGCTCTGTGTACTGTACTGCACTTTTTTTTTCTATTGTGTCATATACTGCAGCTTCCCTCTTCTTCCTTTACTGCAGTTTTCTTCTTCCTTTTATTTTACTTTATCAAATTCCTCGCAGCAAATGGCAAGGTCATGTCTAGTTCTAGCTATCTGTGCATCCTACGTTACAAAAGTCAGCCAATTTGAGTAGCTGAAACAATCCTCAGGCACCTCCTCTACTAGCTGATTAGCAGTCACAATCACAGCAGATTTCCATAGAAATGGACGGATTGGATGGAGGAGTTGAGCCAATCGCCTGTTTGAAAGTGATATTAAAACCACGGGCAGACCATCAATCAAGTGGAGGCATGCCATAAATACATGTCGGAAAAAGCACAGTTAGAGGTTACAAAACTCAAAATAATTATTTAATTAATTATAACTAACCATAGTATATATAATCATTTATAAAAAAATATTTACAAATTCTCATGTTTTATAGTCGACTAAAAACATAGAGAATCAGAATCCCCTACTAAAAAAATAAAATAGAATAACGCATCAAGTTTTACAATTTTCATGTATATATTGAATTCCTAGGGATGAAATTTTATCTAAATAATCTATTAGTATATATCTTACTACATCATTCTTGATTCCAATAGTTCTTGTCACCTCATATCTTGTCCTATTTCAAGATTTTGTAGATTTCTTGCAAAACAGTCTATTGAGGGATGAGCACACACCGCGATTTAGTAAGATAGGAGTACAATAATCTCAATATTATACATGCAAAAACAATTTAAGTAAGTTTTCAATCATATGTTATATATGAACAACTATATGTAATGCAAGCATTGCATGTAGTCTTCCAGTAAGTAGCATAAAGTTTAGGATTTAACACTCCCCCTTAACCTTGGGCTGGGGATTTCATAACTTATTAGTGCTCGGGTATCTCATATTACTTAATTTACATCTTCTCACTTAATTAGTTAATCTTAAGACTTGTAAATCTCAAGTTCCAAGTGTCTTAAATGCATATTGAGTACTCAAACTCTTAAGGACAGGCGGGACCCTTAATTAGGCTCTATTAAAGGCACAATAACTCTTAGGTCATTTAATTCACCAATGGAAAAACAGTAATCCTCAACTGATTACTTATTGCACACCTTGTAGTGGTGATGATCTTCAACACAATGCAATGTTTTAAGCAATACATGTCGGATTTTATTTTAATTGAATATTTGACGTAGCGAGTTAGCGTAGAGAAGCAAAAGAATCACTCAACGAATGAATCTCACACTCACATAATGGTTGCGCACAACCTGTTAAAGGAGAGAAGTCTCTCACGAAATGTATTTCAAATATAAAATAAGACGTAACCCTAACACGTCTGACAAAAGAGTATATATACTCCCCCGTAAAATATCTAAAAGGGGAAAATCTAAGCGTATATGTGGAAATAAATAATAAGATACACGTTTATAATCTATCAGATACATGGCCGTACCTTTAGGCCGTGTATGTTTCTGGACGTGTGGCGATCGCAGTACACGGTCGCATACACGGCCGTGCCTTTAGGCCGTGTAAGCTTCTATGAGAATTTTACTAGAACATATGGTCGCATACATGGCCGTGCCTTTAGGCCGTGTAAGCTTCTGTGAGAATTCAACTGGAACACACTGCCGTGTCTCAGGTCGTGCCTGTACCCGTGTAAGATTATACACGGCCGTGTTCCTAGGCTGTGTACATTCCTTTGTTCTCCATGATGTCCGCATCATTCTCTCCCACCAAGGAAGAACTCGACCCCAAGTTCTCTGTAGGATATAACGCCTCATCGTCGGGGAAGAAAGGAAAGATATCAACGGCGTTGAATGTCTTTGAAATGCCCATAGTGTTCGGTAAACCAACCACATAAGCATTATCATTGATTTTCTGCACAATCTGGTACGAACTGTACTTCTTAGGTTGAAGCTTGCTGTATTTTCCAACAGGGAACCGCTCCTTGCGTAAAAATACCATAACCTGATCGCCCACTGAAAACACTTGTCGTCTTCGATGCTTGTCAGCTGCAGCTTTGTACTTAGCATTAGAGTGTTCAATTTTCGCCCGCACCTCAGTTGTAATGTTCTGCCAACTATCCGCTAGGTTCTTGGCTGCTGTGTGCAACTCATTACCCCTTGGAAGCTTGATCAAATCCACAACATGGTTAGGGGTATTGGTATAGACAATAGAGAATGGAGACTTACCTGTTGTTCTGTGAACGGCACTGTTATAAGCAAACTCCACCTGAGCCAATGCCACGTCCCATTGCTTGGGTTTCTTACCATAGATACTCCTAATTAGATTCCCCAAAGTTCGATTTGTTGCTTCTGTCTGACCATCCGTTTGTGGGTGAGCCGTGCTGCTATAGTTCAGGGAGGAATCAAACAGCTGCCATAAGGTTCGTCAAAAGTGGCTCAGGAATTTGCTGTCTCTATCTGAAGTAATAGATTTAGGCATTCCATGTAGGAGTACCACTTCCTTGAAGAACAACTTGGCAATGACCTGAGCATCAGCGACTTTCCGACATGGGATAAAATGGGTCATCTTGGAAAACCTGCCCACCACAACAAAAACAGAGTCAACGCCCCATTGGGTACGGGGCAATCCCAGGACAAAGTCCATGGACAAATCCTCCCATATGTTATCAGGAATAGGGAGTGGAGTGTAGAGGCCAGTGTTTTGGGCCTGGCCCTTGGACGTCTGGCATGTATAACACCGTTGCACAATCCTCCCAACGTCACGCCTCAAGTGTGGCCAGTAGTATCTGTCACTGACTGCAACTATGGTCTTATCCCTTCCTAGATGACTTGCTAATCCACCCCCATGTAAGTCACGGATCAACTTCTCCCTCAAAGAAGACTCTAGAATACACAGTTGATTTCCTTTCATTAGATACCCATCATAATTATGGAAGTCACTACTAGGCTGTTTATTCCAACACAACTCCCAAGTATCTTTAAAATCATTGTCAGTCTCATACAGGTCTTTCATATGTTCAAACCCCACCACTTCAGTATGAACTGTTACCAACAAACTGGCTCGCCTACTCAAAGCATTTGCAACTTTATTGTAGACTCCCGATTTATATTTCAACTTAAACGGGAACTTTTGCAAAAATTGGATCCATCGTGCATGCATACATTTGCTAATCCTGGTCTGATTATTCAAGTGTTTAAGGGCATCACAATCAGAATATAGCACGAATTCTTTGCCCACTAGGTAATGTTCCCAGGTCCTCAAAGCACACACTACTGAATAAAACTCTTTGTCATATGTAGACCAATTGCACCTAGACTCGCATAACTTCTCACTGAAGAAGGCAATGGGTTTCCTTTCTTGAGATAGTACCGCCCCTATTCCAACCCCACTTGCATCACAATCGACTTCAAACAACTTATCGAAGTCAGGTAATGCAAGAACTAGCGCATTACACAACTTTTCTTTTAATAACCTAAAACTACCTTCAGCTTCATCACTCCACTGGAACTTCCCTTTCTTCAAGCACTCAGTCATAGGTGCAGCAATGGTGCTGAAGTGCCGAATAAACCTTCTATAGAAACTTGCCAACCCAGGAAACTCCTCAACTCACTTACTGTCTTAGGAATGGGCCATTCCCTAATAGCTCTTACCTTCTCATCATCCACAATAATCCCATCACCACTAACGACAAAACCCAAAAACAGCAACCTCTTAGAGAGGAATACACATTTTTTTAGATTCACAAAGAGTTTGTTCTCCCTCAGAACCTTCAACACTTCCCTCACATGAGTAATGTGTTCCTCCTCAGTTTTGCTATAGATTAAGATATCGTCGAAGTAAACTACTACAAACTGATAAGAAAAGGGTTTAAGTACCTGATTCATAATACGCATGAAGGTGCTTGGGGCATTGCTAAGGCCAAAAGGCATGACCATCCATTCATATAGGCCCTCTTTGGTTTTAAAGGCAGTTTTCCACTCATCTCCCGGTCGGATCCGAATCTGATGGTAGCCACTTCTTAGATCGATCTTGGAAAAGAATTTAGCCCCACTCAAGCAATCTAACATGTCCTCCAACCTTGGTATTGGGAATTTGTAGCCAATGGTAATTTTATTGATTGCTCTGTTGTCAACAAACATACGCTAACTCCCATCTTTCTTTGGGGTTAAGAAGGCGGGCACTACGCAAGGACTCATGCTCTCCCTGATGAATCCCTTCTGAAGTAGTTCTTGCACCTTCCCTTGCAATATTTCTGTCTCTTTTGGACTCATTCTATAATGTGGAAGGTTAGGTAGACTAGCTCCTGGAATCAGATCAATGTGATGCTGGATGTCCCTCATAGGAGGTAATCCATCAAGTAGCTCCTCGGATGTTATCTCCTTAAACTCCTCCAAAAGCTCCTTCACTTTGTCAGGCAACTCCGGAGCACCACTCTGGCCTTCCTCCACTGTCATCACCTGTCGAACAATTAGTGCATGGACTGCCTGCGCCTCCTTAATTGCTTCCTCCATCTCCCTATTAGATTGGGTGATAGTGAGGAAGGAGTGCCCTTCCACTTTAGAAGCTTTAGGGCAGTGTGTCACTTTAAGAGGTAGAAGAGTAAACTTTAGCCCATCCTTCTCTAGCCGGTAAACATTCTCCCTTCCTTCATGCTTGGCATCAACATCAAACTGCCAAGGCCTCCCAAACAGAAGATGGCATACATCCATATCCATGATGTCACAATAGACCTCATCCCTATACTTCCCTATAGAGAAAGGTACCCTGCATCGCTCGGTGACTTCTATCCTTTCAGCTGCTTTAATCCATCCAATAGTATATGGATTCGAATGTTTTTCAGTCGGCAAGTTCAATACTCTCACCGTTTCTCTACCAATGATGTTCTCGCAACTCCCATTATCCACAATCAAATCAAACACCCTACCATCGACAGTACATCTAGTACGGAACAATAGATGTCTTTGGGTCTTCTCATCACACTTTGGTGCTAACATCAGTTTCTTGATGACATATGCCTCCTCATCATCCCCATAGCCATCATCATCATAAAACTCATCTCCTCCATCCGGTTCACAACATACCTCATCATCCTCTCCTCTGTCAATAACATTGACTGATCTCCTACTGGGGCACTCATTAGAGCGATGGCCCGGTTGATTGCACCTATAGCACTTTCCCATAACTGGTTTAGCATAGGGATTGTTCTGTTTAGGTGCCTCCCTAGTCTCCATTGGCTTCCTACTTACCCTTCTTTCCTCTCTCTTCTCATTGACTCCACCTGGTACTTCCTGGACAACCTTCCCTTTATCTGTACCTACTGTATTGAATCCCTCGTTCTTAGACCTTCTGTTACCCCCATCAAACCTATTGGTCTTCTCTTGCAGCATCATCTCTGCCCGAAGAGCCATGTTTTTCGCTTCATTGACATTCCGTAAAACATGAACCCCTATCTTCTCCTTAATTTGCAACCTCAGTCCATCCAGATACCTAGCCACCTGCTGTCCTTCGCTCTCCCTAAGATCATTCCTCTCAGCAAATCTCATGAATTCCGCCGTATACTCATACATCGTTCTCGGACCCTGTCTACACTTCTGATACTGCTGAAACAATATTTGTTCGTAGTCAGGAGGTAGGAAATCCCTTTGAATCAATTGCTTCATCCTATACCACATCTGCACTGGTTGCTTACCCTCTCTATATCGCCTATTCTGTAACCTCTCCCACCATACCGAAGCCCCTCCTTTCAATCTACAAGCCACTAACTTCACCCTACAATTCTCCGGCACTTCCATATAATCAAAGAAACGGTCTATCTCTGCCAGCCAATCTAATAAATCCTCGATGTTCAAATTACCGGTAAAAGAGGGTATATCTACCTTTAATTTGAAATCGCTGGTGTCTCCTTGATCATAGCCATGGTGATTCCTGTAATATCCACCACCACCATATCCTCTCTACTGTGGTTGTGGATTTCCGACCAGCCAATCATCTTCCTCCTCAGAATCCACATCACATGCTTGGACCCTTTGATTTGCAGCGATAGGTCTGTTGATAGGAACGCCAAGAGCAGGATTTGCCCCGGGTCGTACTCCCCTAACGTCTCTATCTCTGTTTGTATTGGTTCCCATCGCGTCGAAACACTCAACCAGATCATCAAAGCGCTGTTCGAAACACCGGAGTCTCTAATTTATGGTATCCAACACTACCCTTTGAGCCTGCACTTCGGTTCGCAGAGTTTCCATATCCCGAGTAACGTCCGGAACATGACCGCCTCCTGAACTACCGTCACCTGACATCTCCACAGGAAATTTTCCTTGCTCTGATACCAACTGACGCAGCGAGTTAGCGTAGAGAAGCAAAAGAATCACTTAACGAATGAATCTCACACTCACATAATGGTTGTGCACAACCCGTTAAAGGAGAGAAGTCTCTCACGAAATGTATTTCAAATATAAAATAAGACGTAACCCTAACACGTCTAACAAAAGAGTATATATACTCCCCCGTAAAATATCTAAAAGGGGAAAATTTAAGCGTACATGTGGAAATAAATAATAAGATATACGTCTATAATCTATCGCATACACGGCCGTACCTCTAGGCCGTGTATGTTTCTGGGCGTGTGGCGATCGTAGTACATGGTCACATACACGGCCGTGCCTTTAGGTCGTGTAAGCTTCTGTGAGAATTTTACCAGAACACATGGTCGCATACACGGCCATGCCTTTAGGCCGTGTAAGCTTCTATGAGAATTCAACTGGAACACACGGCCATGTCTCAGGCCGTGCCTGTACCCGTGTAAGATTATATACGGTCGTGTTCCTAGGCCGTGTATGTTTCTGTGTTTTCCATGATGTCCGCATCAATATTATTATGTCAATTTAGTTTTAGGTGATCAACTAGATAAAATAAATCAACTAAGACAAAAAAATCATAAAAAAAAAAAACAAACAAAGTTTCATGATAAATCAACATAGAATGCCAAACCAATCACGGTATATTACAACCTAATTCCATTTACCATTAAATAAACTAGCCATGAAGCATCCATTGTTCTCAATCATGGGAAACAATAGAGTCATCCAATTACTTAATCATTCTAGCATCTACATTCAAGAGCAAATCAAGGCAACCAAGCATATACCAAGTATTTGCATACAAAGATAAAACAAAGGCAGCCGAATGTATACCTTTCCAACATCCTCAACTTATCTAATCGCATCAACCACTCATTCCATTCCTCAATCATCAAGACTCCCAAAATTCATAAAGGTAAGAACACAAGTATTTTCATATGTACACACACATACACACACACACACACATATGTATATATATATATATATATATATATATATATAATAGTGAAGGTGAAAATGGTTTTATTCAATTAAGCATTTTCTAAGTCTTTAAGCTTATGCGTATATATGTGTGTACATAAGTAGATATCCACATATTTTTGTATATAGATATAGCTTATTAAACCATATTTGTGTGTGTGTGTATAATTATATGTAAAAATTGATATATATATATATATTAATCTAGCTAAAAGAAGAAGTTTGCAAAATATATTCTCTTACAAATATACGAGGGGCAAAATAATACATTTATTAGCTTTAAAAGATGGAAATTTATATTTTTAACTTTGTATAAATATATGTATACATTTGTGATAAAAATAGTTTTGTTCAAGTATGTATAAATGTTCATAAATAGATTTCCATATGTGTATATAATGATATAATTTGTCCTATAATATGTACATATTAATTTATATGAGTAAAAGTTGGATTTATATATTAATTTAGTTTAAAGAAAACAAGGTCACAATCATGGTATATAGTTGGTGGTGATAGCACCGACAAGATGGTGACAAGATGGTGCTAAGTGTCATTGTCAGGAAGGTGATATCTAAAATTTTAAACTCTTCTGTTCCCTATATCATCAAGATGGTAATTTTGGTACTACCAAGATGGTATTTTTAGTATCATTAAGAGAGTAATTGTTTAAAATTTCAAGTCTTCTATTCACAATACCATATGGATGGTAGTTTTGGTATCTTCAAGATGATATTCATCTATAATCATTCGACTACTAATTTCTTGGTAAAATTTCCTTCCCAAACCCATTTTACACTACTTTAACACCAACAACAACAACAAACACATCCCAATGGCAAGATATAACAAAATATACATACACAAAATTTCAAATGATATAGTTTATCACAAAGTTCCCACTCATCCAACTATACTCATCAAGTAACTCTGATGTGTGATCACTTCACTTAACAATAAAGTAAAATAGAATAAATATCTAGAAATTAAATAAAGCTTCAAATTAACTAAAAGTACTAAATAGTGTTTGTCTATTTCTTAATTATACCTACTTTAGCATTTCAATTGTAATTTCTTGATTTTAAGTTCAAATTTATGGTTTTATACTTGTCCAAAATTTAATGGACATTCATTTGAGATTGGTTACATCGGTCATGTCTTGTCATTCCAATAGGCAGTAATTTGGTTAAAAGTTACAGGGGGTTTACCAAATTAGACTAATTAGAGTTATTGGATCCATTTGACTTTGAAGCTTTGTGAATTTACCATTTAATACGAGATTAAGCTATTTGAATATATTTTCCCAGATTTAATGAAGGTTAAGGTTTTGCAAAGCATTAAGTATATCTTTTAACTTATCAGCTCTTTTTAGTACTTCTTTCTGAATTGTTTTACACTTTCCACTCTATTACTCATTTACTACCAAAATAAATAAGAGTTTCATTAAGACTTACAAAGATCTAATCATGGGAACTCATGTCTCGTAGTATCTTTACTCAAGGATACCACATTTTATCTAAATCTTCAATTTACTTACTATATCATAATGTTAAATTGACAATTATCCAGGTTATATCTAAAATTCCCTAAATTAGTTATAAAACTTACTTAGTCATACTCTTTTGAGGTTACTAACTATCACCATTTTTCCTTTTACCTAGCTTCCTAAATGAATCATTTAGGTAACTTCACAATTACTACTAGCCATCTTTGATTTCCACCTTATTACCTTCTAATGCTTCAGTGCTTAGATCAATCTCCTTTCCCTGAAGACCGTGATATGGCAATTACCAAGCATTTGTGTCCTACTAAATGCCCCTTTTATTTGCATTACTATTTGATTAACACCTAAAATATATGGTTTTCCATTGGATGTTCATCATCTTTGAAATAGGTCAATCGGATATAAGATAAATATATCCTCTTTGTCTAAGCATGGGTCATGTTACAATATGATTTTTCTTCCATTCATTCTTTTTCTTAACCAATATACATCAATTTTTATTTCCTTTTTGCATACTTCCACTACATGCCAATAAGTATCGTGTATTGAGATTTCCACTTTTGTAAAAGAAACAATCATAGAGACTATCACCTTGTCTTTAGGCATTCCTCTTATGTAGCATGAAAACATACTTCCCACTTCACACATGTTTAACTTCCATTAATTAATCTTATATGTGTTTTATGGCATTTGATATAAAAAGGTTTTATGGGGCAATCTAAAAGGGGCCATCTTCCACTAACCATAAATCCCATGTTCTAAGAGCAAGTAGGTTCAACACTAGCATTAGCTCAGATTTCTTAAGAAAATATCCAGGGATCATCACCTATTCCAAAATCATAACATTCCAAGAGCAAGCAAGTTTAACACTATCATTAGCTCAGATTTCTTAAGAAAATATTAAGGAAACATCACCTATTTCAAAATCATATTCCATGACAACTTAAGTGTTTTCCCATTTCACGTAGCACTTTTCAACATCTTCCATTTGTTGAGCTTAAGCATATAACTTTATGCTTAATAATTAAAGAAGAAAAATGCTTTATTCTCCTCATATTCCTATGCCACTCTTAAAAATTATTATATTGTTATTATTATTAATAATTTTTTTGTAACAAAATTCCTTCACTAATGCTTATGTAACTCCATATACAACAACCTATCAAAAAAAAATTCCATCATTTCTTCAAGCTCATGTATATTGTGTCATCAACTTCCCAAAGTATCCTATTTATTAAGACATGTTAACTAAATTCATGATCATTCTCAACATTTCCTTCATATAAGATTAGAAAGGACTTTACTTGGCTCTTGGCTTTAACCACACTACTTGTGGTCTTCTTATAGGTTTCCTACCTTTCCACCTTAATCTTCAAACTAGCCTTACCTTTTTTCTTTAATCTTGCTATTAGGAGGTTCAAAGTTTGTAATGAAGTTGAAAAATGAGACGAAATGGAGTATGATGGAGTTAGGATTTAGTAGGGAAGAATAAGGGTGGAGGAAAAAGGTGGTAGTAACTTAAAAATTTAGTTGATGGCTCTTGGTTTCCAAGTATGGAGTAGTTTGTGTGCTACGTATTAGAATTTTGACACTTAAAATAAATTAACACTTGAACTTGATCTAAAGCATTGATATTGCTGCCTATGCATGGGCTCCTAATCTAGAGTGTGACAAAAGTAGAGGTTATAGGTGTCTGAGCCACAAAGATGGTGCAGTAGGTAGTCGATAGAGTTATTACTTGGAGTGTATTGGACAACACATATGTAATGAGGCATATATGTGACAATAGGATGGATTATGACCATAATGAACACTTAATAGAACACTAATTTACTATTTTAACTATTTCAAAATTCGATTATTAATTTGAATTTGACCTTAAATGTTGATTCATGTTGTTTTTCCTATAATGTATAGAAGAATAAATGTTTTAAATGCATATATTACGAAAATAGAGTCAAATCAAGGCCTATTGGTTTATTATAATATATAGATAGGCAATAAATAGGAGAAAGTAAATAGAGAGAGAATGAGTGAGATAGAGTAAGAACCCTTCCTATACCTTATTTTACGAGTACAAATTTTAAAAATTTGAAGTTTTAACCAATAACATGACTTGTTGGAATTATCCTACAATCTAAATTTTGTAAAACCTAGACATTCTAATATATTATGTGGTACTTGTGATTTTTTTACCTTTCTTTTTGCAATTAAAAATATTATGGTGATTTAATGTTAAATTTCATCAACAAATATAATGATTTTCAATACAAAACACAAAATAACAATAGAAAGCATAAAAAAATATCAAAAGCTATAATAATATGACTTTAATTTAATAGGTTATAAATCAGAATGAGTTGGTTTTATTTCAATCATATTATCAAATTCAATTATATTTATTGCTAATGATTGTATCTTATTTATTATGTATATATGGATGACTTAACAACCATGGAAATTCCCTTTGAGATGTTGGCATTGTTGATTAGATTATGCTAATTCTGATTTGTTTTTCTTGTTTTGATTATTTAGTTATTAGTTAGTCATTAATCTTACATTTTAGGATTAGATAAGCGTGAAGGAATAATTGATAAACTTGTTATCCTAGATTACAAATTAGTTCTACAATTTAGTTATCAAATCATATTGTAATCTTAAGTCTTTGATTGAATGGAATAATTGAGTTGATTATGTGGCTTCACGTTTTTTGCCTTCTTGTTTGAAACTTTGTTTTCATTTAAGATAGAACTATTGTTTTCTTCAATTGGTATTAAAGCCACGATAAACAACACAACTCAACTATTAGTCCCTATTCGAGATGGGAAAAACTACAATCATTGGTGTGTTCAAATGAAGATCCTATTCAATTACCACGACTTGTTGGAAGTTGTGGAGAATGGAGTGCATGCATTAGCAAATAATGCAAATGATATACAAAGGGCAGCAAACCGTGATCTGAGAAAGAAAGACAAGAAAGGAGCTATATTGCATTCATTAAGGAATGAATAATGAAACGTTTGAACAGATTAAAGGAGCCACTACATCTAATGAGGTATGGAATATCTTGTCCACTTCATACAAAGGTGATGAAAAAAATCAAAAGGGTACATCTCCAAACATTGAGGCGACAATATGAGTTGCTGCAAATGGAATCCAATGAATCAATTGATGTGTACATCAATAGAGTTCTTGTGTTGACAAACAACATAAAAACAAATGGTGAAATTCTATCCGAACAAAGTAAGGTTGAGAAAATTCTGAGATCCTTGATTCTAAGGTTTGAACATGTCGTAATAGCAATAGAGGAAAGCCATTATCTATCGACTATGACAGTCCAGCTATTATCTTGTTCATTACGAGCACATGAACAAAGGACGAATGATAACAAGATTGATAAACCAATTGAGTATGCCTTTCAATCTCAAGTCTCCGTTGGGAATTCCTACCAAAGATATGGAAATTATCGTGGTAGAGGAAGAGGACGAAGTAGCAATTACTTCAACAAAAGCCAGAGTGATCTGAGTCGTGGTGTTGTAGAACAATCTAATACAACTCACAACACCAAGCATAGATGTGGCCATGGATGCATTAGAGGAAGATTTGACAAGTCGAATGTAGAATGTTACAACTGCCACAATGAGGACATTATGCAAATGAGTGTAGACTCAAGGATAAAGCTCTTGCTGCTAACTATGTACAAGAGATAGGCAATCAAGAACAAGGTGAGAGTGATCATGCACTCTTAATGGTGTCTTCATCAAATGAAACTTCCGATTGCCATACTTGGTACTTAGACACTAGCTGCACAAATCACATGTATGGTCGAAAGGAGTTGTTTGCTGAGCTTGATGAGTCGTTTCAAGAAAGAGTAAAATTTGGTGATGGTAGATGTATTCCGGTGATAGGAAAAGGTAGAATCCTCATTACATTAAAAAATGGAGATCACAGGTACATTTCAAATGTGTTCTATGTACCAGACATAAAGAGCAATCTGTTGAGCATGGGTCAATTAGCTGAGAAAGGCTATGTGATGAATGTTTCGGGAAATCAATTTATGTTTTGTGATAAACAAGGAACTTTAATTCTAAAAACCTTCGTATTAAAGAATTGCATGTTCTCAATTGACATCAGTAAGGGAGAATTCAAATGCTTGAATGCAATTGGGAGTGATGAATCATGGCTATGGCATCTTTGTTTTGGGCATCTAAACTTTCAAAGTTTGGAAGCTCTTGCTAAACAAAATTTAGTGAAAGGACTACCTCAAATCAAACACCCTGACTAGCAATGTGAAGCATGTATCATTAGAAAGAATCATAGGTTTCCATTCTCAAAAACTGTGGAGCGGGCAAAATCTCCTTTGGAGCTTGTCCATACTGATGTATGTGGTCCCATGAACACCAAATTAATTGGACGAAATAAGTACTTCTTAACATTCACTGATGATTTTTCATGAAAAACTTAGATCTATTTATTGAAAAGTAAGGCTGAGGTATTTGACTACTTCAAGAAATTTAAAGTGTTTGTTAAAAACCAAAGTGGTCAAACACTTAAAGCAATATGAAGTGATGGAGGAGGTGAATATATCTCTAATGAGTTCAGGACTTACTATGAACAACATGGAGTGCAACATAATACTACATTTCCCTACACTCCCCAACATAATGGAGTAGCCGAAGGGAAGAACCGAACTATATTGGACATGGTAAGAAGCATATTGAAGGCAAAAGGAATGCCCAACTACTTTTGGGTAGAAGCGGTTTCACGTATAATGTACTTATTAAATAGATCACCTATAAGGAGTGTCCCTAATATAACTCCTATAGAAGCTTAGAGTGGTTTTAAACCAAATGTACAACACCTAAAGGTATTTGGTTCTGTCACCTATGCCCATGTTCTTACAACAATGAGGACTAAGCTAGATGATAGAGCTGAAAAAACCATTCTTATTGAATATAAGCAAGGTAGATATAAGCTGTATAATCTAATGACCAAGAGGGTTATAGTTAGCCGTGATATAACCTTTGTTGAAGATGAAATGTGGAATTGGAGTGCTAACATTCATGAGGATTCTCAGAAGCGTGTAATCCATGTTATAGAAGAAGAAACACAAGAACCAGCTACAAATGAGAGTATCATTCAACCTTCTAACATAAGAAGACCAAGAAGGGAACATCAACCACTTGCATATCTACAGGATTTTGAAACAAGTTTCAGTAGTAAGATTGATGATGGAGAATTTGTGCACCTTACCTTCTTTGTAGATGTTGAACCAGTAGTGCTTGAAGATGTAATTGAAAATCCTAAATGGATGAATGCAATGAATGAGGAGATGATGGCAATTGAGAAGAACAATACATGAGAGCTTATTGATCTTCCACGAGGTCATAAAGCAATTGATGTGAAATGGGTTTACAAGATCAAGGTATAAAGTAAGGTTGGTGGCAAAGGGATTTGAGCAGAGTCAAAGCCATGACTACGAAGAAATTTTTTCGCTTGTTGCTTGAATGGAGATAGTACGACTAATAATCGCCTTGGCTGCTCAAAAGCAATGGAAAATTCACCAAATGGATGTTAAATCAGCTTTTCTTAATGGCTCACTTGATGAGGAAGTTTATGTAAAGCAACCACCTGGACTCATACAATTTGGAAAAGAAGAAAAGGCACACAAACTCAACAAGGCATTGTATGGCCATAAGCAGGCAGTAAGGGCATGGAATAAGCGAATTGATTTGTTCCTTCATGAAATAGGCTTTAAAAAATGTCCCTTTGATCATGGTTTATATGTGAGAGTTAATAGTTATGGAGATTCACTAATCTTATATCTTTATGTTGATGATATTGTTTTCACATGAAGTAATCTCAACATGATCAATGAGTTTAAGCAGACCATGATGAATGAGTTCGAGATGACTGATCTTGGTCCTATGTCCTATTTTTTAGGCATTGAAGTTGTTTAAAAGGAAAATGGGATCTTCATCAATCAAAAGAAGTATACTAGTGAGCTGCTCACAAAGTACAAGATGAAAGACTCAAAACCAGTTCAAACTCCAATTGAAACGGGTACAAAGCTGGTTAAGGATGGAGATGAGCGAACTGTTGATTCGATACACTTCAAGCAAATTGTTGGAAGTTTTAAATATCTCACTTGCACAAGACTTGATATATGTTATGCAATAGGACTAGTCAGTAGATTTATGGAGTCTCCTCATCAAATGCATCTACAAGCAGTAAAACGAGTTATGAGATACATCAAAGGCACTCAAAACTTTGGTTTGTTTTACTCATCATCCGAAGAATGTGAGCTTGTGGGATACTCTAACAGTGATTGGGGCGGAGATTTGGACGAAAGAAAAAGCACAAGTGGCTATTGCTTCTTTTTTGGGAATACTACATGCTCATGGACATCAAAGAAGCAATCCATTGTTGCTCTATCAACATGTGAAGCTGAATATATAGCTGCAACATCATGTGTTTGTCAAGTGATTTGGCTTAGCAACATAATGAGTCAAATTGGTCGTGAGCTGCAAGTTCTTTTGAAGATTTATGTAGATAATATATTTGTAATTAATCTAGCAAAGAACCCGTTCTTCCATGGAAGAAGCAAACACATCAACATTCGATATCATTTCCTAAGAGATCAAGTCGCAAAAGGCTTGATCAAGCTGGAACATTGCAAAACTGAAGATCAAGTTGCAAATATCCTCACTAAATCACTGAAGATTGATTCATTTATCAAGTTGAGGAACTTACTTGGCATGAAGAATCCTCCAAATTAGAATTAAGGAAGGATGTTGACTAGATTATGCTAATTCTGATTTGTTTTTCTTGTTTTGATTATTTAGTTATTAATCTTATATTTTAGGATTGGATAAGTATGAATGAATAATGAATAAATTTTTTATCCTAGATTATAAATTTGTTCTACAATTTAGCGATCAAATCGGATTGTAATATTAAGTATTTGATTAAATGGAATAATTGAGTTGATTGTGTGGCTTTCGTCTTTTGCCTTCTTGTTTGCTGCTCTGTATTTATTCAAGATAGAACTATCGTTTTCTTCAGGCATTGCTTTTAACACTAGACAGCATGGCCTACTTTAACGTGTTTTAATTTTTACATTAGAAAAGCTTCCCATCGCTGCACCTTAGCCTTAAACCTCCCAAAAAAAAAAAAAAAGAACTCCATGCACGCGCTCTCTCTCTCTCTTTTCAGCAGAGCTGTCTCCTGCTTGTTTCAGATAAAGAACATTGAGTTGTCTCATTTTGGTTTGGTGACTCAACTCTTTTTTCACACAAGTGCCAAAACCCCATTTGACCCATTACTACTTTCTCTTCATACGGCACTAATCTTCAGTAATTTGAACCTTGAAGCCACTGTTACATTACGCATCGACAAAGTTCTCCCTTTTTATTAAACATATTGAAGAAGATGGTCTAAAGGTGGGATTGTATTGGGACAAGTCGCCATTATGCGACTTAAAAGGTCGAAAAAAAAAAAAACCTGTATAGTGAAAATGTTGGTCTCCTAATCGGCCATAGCCTACTAACTCGTCTCACGCGACCTCGCAAAGCCCTCGGAAACCCTAAAGAAAGACTTATCTGCGGTGTAATCTCTCTGCCTCTCCGAAGCCAGGTAAGTATCAAACCCTTGCTCTGCACTCTTTCTCCAGTGTATAGTATTGTCTCTCTAATTTCCTACTAGGTTGTATGATTTGATAGTGTTCGTTGTTTATTTTCATTATTGCGAGGGTATGAACGAATGATTGAATGAAGAAGAAGACGTATTCGAGTTGGTCAGGCTCCTATGCCAAAGGCACCTTGTTTCGGAGGGTAAAACTGTTTTCCCCTTTTCTGTTTCTTTAATTTTTATACTCAATGAAGTATCTGTTTAATTTTTATACTCAATAACCACCCTCTGTATATCGCACGAACCTTAAAATTGGAAACCGTAGAGAAGGGGGAGATGAAGCTGTGACCGAACCGAAATGGGGAGAAACACTCATCTTTGTTTACCGAGAAGGTCTCTCCTTTAGTTTCTCTTGTTTGTGTTACTTTATGATGTGTGTTCGTTTTTCGATTTTTATTTTTGTTTTTTGGTGGAAATTTTCAAGTTTTTGTTTGTTTTATCATATCACTTGCTTTCTTACACTTTTTTGATAAGCATTTTATGCAGAGCGGTGTATTTTTGTAGCTTTTTTTTCTATTTATATATATATATATATATATATTTCAATTTCCTGTTATGAGTATTTATTTCAATGAAAATCCCAGTTTTCTATTTTGGGAAATGATGAAATGATAACCTTTGTATGCTCTTTTTTTTCATAAAGATCATACTCAGATCAGGAATTCAGTTCTCAATTTAAGCAATTTCCTCCAAGTCCGCAATCACATTACTGGTTTTCTAACCGACCAAAAACTCTCTCCTTTTAGAAAATAAGAGAGAATCCATCAGCCCACAGACCCCTAGGGCTAGCATGAGGTGAGTTCCAAATATGTTTAACTTGCATGGCTTTTTTTCATAACTCCAATTTGGGAAATCCAATGCCTCCTTCATTTAAGGGAGAACAAACCACATCCCATTTCACTCTCGCTTTTGAAGTGTTATTAGGCCTTCCACTCGAAAGGAAATTTCTCATTAGATGTTCAACGTTACGCACCACTTTTTAGGTAAGAGAAAAATAGAGGCCCAATACACTTGCGTGAAAGAGATTACCGATTTGAGTAGCTGTAACCTTCTAGCATACGAAAGGAACTTACTCGTCCATGAGTCTAGACGGGCTGAGAGTTTAGCAACTAGCGCATCACAATCAATATGCTCCCTTGAGTCTCGTGGAAATGAGGGAAACTCCAAGATAACATATGGGTAACGTTCCCCCTTTGAAGCTGAGGGAAGAAAGAGCGTCAGCTTTTCTAGACTCATCAACATTGCAAAAAAAAATAAAAAAATAAAAAGAAACTCTTATTTCCATTTGCATGAAGGCCCGAAGTACTCTCAAATTGTTATGTGTGTGTGTTTTTTTTTCTTGTAATTTATTTTTTATTAAATATTTATTATTGTATAATATATTATTTATATTTTTATATATTAAATTTTTATTAATATTTATATACCGTTAATTAATTAATGGGCATGAGATATCAGCAGTGAAGTCATTGTCAAAAAGGTCGGCCATGGAGAAGCCAGTAGAATATGACTGGGCTGACAACTGACAAGTAATGACTTTCCGAGTAAATGGAAAGACATGTCAGCGCCTGCATGCATTGTATGTTTGGTTTGTGGAGATGTGGACAAAGGAAAAACGTAGGAAGTTTCCCAGTTGGTCTTACTCCTACACGATTCAGCACGTAGAAAATATTTTTGCCGTAGCATGATCCAGAATCTTTATATTTGACCACTCCATATCATTCCTGTTTTCTCGGCTGAGCAATATTATCTTGCGCTCGCAATTTGTGCATAATGTATAATAATTCTGTTTCTCATAAAATCTGGGAATTGGAAATACTTGTACTTAGACTTACAAACAATCGAATTAAGAAATAACTGGTTAAACCCCGCTATAGGTGCAGATTTTAATTTAAAGAATGATAGATTTACTTAAAATTTTATTACGATTAATATATCAATAATGTATATTTATAAATTGTTTTAAAAATGGTTTAATTATTATAATTTAATTTAAACTTTTAAGTTTTTATATAATCAATGGTAGTCTTTCTATATTAGTATATGACATGTTGTGAAATTTGGCAGAGCTATAGCTTTAGATAAATACTTAGAATTATGTCGGTTTTATTAATTTATATAAATTTGCAACTCTCATTATTTTTTACACAAAAGACATGTTTTTCAAATATATGGTTGAAGGAAAAAACTCTAGTGACCATAAGATATAATTAAAAAGTGTGAGCAATAAAAATAAAAGAATATGAACAATCAAAACATATTACTAACAAAATGGTAGTAGTGATAGGAAGGTGGTGGTGATGGTGAATGGTATATTTTGGTAGCAAGATGGTGGGGGTATAGTAATGTTGATGGTATAGTGGTGATGATGGTTATAGTAATGTTAATAGTAGCAATATTGAGGTTGATGGTGTTGAGGTGCTGGTGATAGTGTACATGTGGTGGCTATGATGGTTGTGCGTTGGTGGTGTAAATTTGATGGGGTTTAAAATCGCCACATAATGTAAAACTAATTATTTTTCTTGCAATTTATCTTTTATTAAATATCTGCTATTTGTATGACATATTATTTATATTTTTATGTATTATAATTTTATTAATACTTATATATTACTAATTAATTCGTATGGCATGATGTTTTCCTTAAGGCTGGCAATTCATGTTAACTCATCGTGTCTCATGTTCATGTTTAAATGAGTTCGTATTTTAAAAATCTCAATCTATAATATGGTCCATTTATCAATTATATATGAATTCCTAAACCCATAATTTGATCCATTTAATAAACATGTTTCGTATTTAAATTGGACTCATTTATCGATTAAAAAATTATGTCTAAATTTATATAATATTTATAAATAATTAAAAAGTGGCGATTATAAAATTAATATTTATAAATAAAACTAAAATTCTTATTTATTTATTTATTTTTGTTAGAAGACGTAGTCTTAAAAATTAAATATATGGAAATATTTGCTTTGCTTCTTCGAGAGAGTACATGTTTGTGAGAAGTGGCACAAACAATCGAATAGATAGCAAGTTCACGTTTGCTCATCATAAAATGATCGCTGCTGCTCATAAACACACGGCATGATAACATGTCATTAAAAGACAAGATTGGTGCATGTGAAAATGGTTATATATATATATATATATGTATGTATGTATGTATATCTTATTGTAATATGTCAGAAGATGCGTAAGTGATTACGGCTATCAAATTATCATATTTATGTTAGACTAACCATTAAAAAAGCTTGCATGTTGAAATGTTTTCTTGTTATCAACTTCTCCATCTTCAGAGCTACTGGGAGCAGACCTGCATACACGTCATTTCACTTTAAGACAGATAAAAACTGCTGCTTCTAACTTTGATCCTGCAAACAAGATAGGTGAAGGAGGATTTGGACCAATTTACAAGGAAAATGATAGTACCTTTTTATCTCTCTATACTTGCAGAAATGGACTCGGGTTTAATAACTGTATCCAAAAGTCCTATCAAAGCAAATAAGTGAAGATAATTATTTTTTTCTTCTCGATATCAGGGCAACCTCTCAGACGGAACTGTTATTGCTGTCAAGCAGCTTTCTTCCAAATCCAACCAAGGTAACCGGGAATTTCTGAACGAAATCGGCATTATATTAGCTTTGCAACACCCAAATCTTGTGATGCTCTACGGGTGCTGCATAGAAGGAAATCAGCTGCTGCTTATATACGAATACCAGGAGAAAAATAGCCTTGAACGTGCACTTTTCGTTAAATACTTTTCCTCATTCTACTAAACTAGACTATTTCTCATTAAGCACTTCTATCGATCTTCCTCCTCCTTTCTTGCCCTGGGTTAGGAGGAACAACGACTTAACTTGGACTGGCCAACGGGGAAGAAAATATGTGTAGGAATAACAAGAGGATTAGCCTATCTTCATGAAGAATAGAGGTTAAAAATTGTTCATAAAGACATCAAGGCAACAAACGTGCTTCTTGACAAGGATTTAAATGCTAAGATTTCTGATTTTGGTTTAGCTAATCTTGATGAAGAGGAGAATACTCACTCATATTAGTACGAGAATAGCTGGAACAATGTGAGTATTTTCTGTTGTTCTGCTTTTTTCTTTTTTTTTTTTCAGTGATAAAAATTGTTGTCCCAAGCTTAAAAGTATTCCTCATGTGGAAGGTTATTTTTGTTGTGTGTTTCATTTTACCATGCTTTTGATCTAATTGTAGGTTTTCCATCCTGTTTCTCATTTCCCTGAATGTTAATAACCTTGGGGTACTTCATACCTTTCGTCACCTGTGCTATATAACAATTTGTTTGATCTCTTTAGCAATAATTACATGTACGCACCGCACTCTCATTTAGCCATGCCTTATCTGAAATAATTTTAGTATTAAAATACAAATGAACATCAGCCACCCTTATTATTGTATATGTCTCATTATATTTCAATGCCTTATTTACTGTTGTGTATTAATGGATAGGGATAGAGTAGTCTTTTCTTGGCTATATATTATATGTATAAATATAGCTGAAAATGCGGGCCAAACTGGCTGGCTTGTCTTGGCCGGTATTGGCTTACGGGTTGAAGCAGGTCGACCTACGTTAGCCCGTACCTAATGCAGGCAAAAAAAAAAAATAACCTGGCCCAACAAGCTCTATGAGCCAATGCAGGTTAGGCGGGTTGGGCTACCAAGCCATAAAAATCATAATTTTTTTTTTGAAAATTATATATTTTAAGAACAATTTGATAATATATATTTAGATTCTATCTATTCTCACTTTTACATACCAAACATAATTTTTTTTCACATGATTTCCATCTATTTCTATAATTTCTAACCATCAAACGCAGTGGAAGGTTAAAGTACAACAAACCAATGAAAAGAGCCTTCGCTATGGGCGTTTGACACAACTATTGGAAAGTACAAAGGAACAAGTTGCTAGACCGACCAGATAGACTCTCTCAAAAATTCCAATGTTGGATCCTTAATCCAACGTTGGCCTTATATGTGAAACGATTATGTGTTATGGGTTATCATATTAAGTTAAGCTTAATTAAAAGTGATCAATAAGATTTGGACATTTGAGTTTTAATGTATTTAATAGGATATGGCATTTTTATGTGTAGAGACTTTATGGGTAATTTCTATTTTTATGATATGCTAAAATAGAAATACTAAAAGATAACATAAAAGTTATCTATATAAATAGTGGTTATGGTCCTTAGGTCATACATTCTTTTCTTGTCTCTTTGAATCCCATCATCAGATAGACTATAGAGGAAAAACTAAAAGGATCTCTCAAAGAAAACATATTGATCTGGAAGACTAACCGCACAATTTAAGAATCGTTGATCGCAATGGATTTAGGTACGCTTCTGCATATTTATTGATTAATTCTTAATGATCAAATATGAAAGATCTAGGGTTTTATTTGTGATGATTTTCACAAAAGGGTTAATCAAGATTTTTCAATTAGTATCAGAGCAGTCATATTTGATCATTAGGAGTTACTTTTGTAATTTTTTTATAAAAGGTTCTTATCCCTAATTCTGGAGATTAGGGTTTAGACAAACATTAAAATATGTAAACGTTCTTCTCCTTTTTTCTTGTAATAATCGAATCTCAAATCGGTTTCGATCATGAAATCCCATCTGGCTCTTCTTCTACTAGTAGTTTGCTTCTTCATGATTTCATCTTTCTACCACGCAATTTCATCAAGGTCTGTAAATGGTTACACCATCAATGGCCGCATCAAAATCAATTTATATACGGCCAAACTTTTCCGTATACACGGTCTCAACCCATGGTTATACACGGCCGTGTACTCAAATCGTATAAGTTTCTGTTGGTTTTTCAAGCCCAACATACACGGCCCTGCCTTCAGCCGTGTATTTAAACTGTGTAAGTTTCTGTTGGTTTTTTAAGCCCAATATATACGGCCGTGCTTTCAGCCGTGTACTCAAATCGTATAAGTTTCTGTTGTTTTTTCAAGCCCAATATATACTACCGTGCCTTCAACCGTGTACTCAAATATATATTTATAATCACTTATAGATTGGTATTTATGTACGCCAGTTTTTCTTTTGAGCTTTAATTTTAATATTTGAGTTATTGAGTCATATTTGGATATGGGTGCTTAGATCCAATAAGTTTTAGTTGAAATTAGAGTTGCCTTTAACCCAAAGTTTGATATAATTTTAAATTTGAATATTGGTATGTTTGTATGTATTTTGAGTTGAATTAATTGAAGCAACATATTGTCAAAGTGGTTCCTCTTGCAGAAATTAATTTATTTCAAAATATAAAAGGTTGTGTGTTTACAACTTCTGTGAATTTTTAATTGGCCCAAAGGAAAGTTAATGTTTAACAGAATTGCAAGTGCACATGTGGTAATAAACTCGCGATGATTATTTAGTTTTACATGTGAACAATAAATCGACCCAAAGGAAACTTTATTGTTTGATGTGTTCTTATTGTCAGTGTTTGATTACTATGCCAAGATACCACTTAGTAGTTAATGTTTTGTCCAAAGATGAAATATTAATGGGCTACCCGGTATTTTGAGATGGGGTTTACCTTTATTTGAATTTATTATTATTATTTTGTTGTAAGGCTTATGTAAGCTTGTTTGCTTGTTTGTTGTTCTTATTCAGCTATGAATAATCCTGCTAATATTACTACCAACATCAATTCCATTCTTATGCTAAATGGCACTAACTTCAAGTCGTGGAAAGATAATCTATTAATAGTACTTGGGGTTATGGATCTCGACCTTCCGTTAAAGACTAATTCTCCTTCACCTCTTACTGATAAGAGTACCTTTGATGACAAAAGGGAGATGGAAAAGTGGGAGAAATCAAACCGCATGTGTATGATTGGATCATCTTCCATCATTCCAATGTTGGATTAAGGATCCAACAATCTCCCACTTGGACTATATGTGTAACTTTACAATTATGTTTTGCAAAACCATATGAGCTCAAATTTGTTGTCATAAACAAAATGTATCTATAACCAATCCGGTCCATCAGTCATATCAACATAGGATCAAAGTGGTATTCATTACATTTATCGTAACTCTACCCATCAATGGTCATAATGCCGATATAATTGAATAACATGGATCATGATATGGATGTGTAGCAAGAAAATTCCATGTAATGTGATCTTAACATGTCCATTTTCTACTGGTCCACCATAAACCTTAATAAGATCAAACCATAAACCAAAAACAGAGTGTATGATGATCATGAAGAAAGCCATTCCAGAAGCATTTAGAGGTACAATATCTGATAAGATAACTAAGGCTAAGGAGTTTCTTGATGAAATTGAGAAAAGGTTTGCTAAGAATAAAAAAGGCAGAAATAAGTACACTCCTGAAAAACCTAATATCAATGAAGTACAAGGGTAAGGGAAATATTATGGAGTACATCATGGAGATGTCTCATCTTGCTTCCAAGTTAAGAGCACTCAAGCTAGACCTCACAGAGGACTTACTAGTGCATTTGGTTTTGATTTCTCTTCTAGCACAGTTTAGCCAGTTTAAAGTGAACTATAATTGTCAGAAAGAGACTTGGTCTCTGAATGAGCTCATCTCACACTGTGTTCAAGAAGAGGAAAGGCTAAAGCAAGATAAGATTGAGAGTGCTCACCTAGCCTTAACCCCTAAAAATAGGAATAAGGATAATAAAAGGAAAAAGGGATAAAGAAGCTGCAAATATGGTACCTGAGAAGACACAACCAAAGAAGTCGGATGCATCAAATGGTAATGGTCGTTACTTCTGTGGAGCTGTAGGGCATTATAAGAAGCAGTGCACCAATTATCATGCTTGGCGTGCAAAGAAAGGTACACTTCTTAATTTGGTTTGTTTTAAGGTTAATTTAACTTCGCTACCCATAAACACTTGGTGGATTGATTCTAGTGCAACAACTCACATCAGTGTGTCTATGCAGGGTTGCCTCCATTGCCGAAAACCAAGTGATGGTGAAAGATACATTTATGTGGGTAACGACAAGACAGTTCAAGTTGAAGCAATTGGGAAGTTTAGATTATTATTAAAGACTGGATTTTATTTGGATCTTAATGAAACATTCATTATATCGTCATTTAGACGGAATTTGATTTTTGTTTCTGCTTTGGATAAATTTAGTTATTCTTGTTCATTTGGGAATAAGAAATTTAATTTGTTTTATGATTCAAAATTAATTGGATCTGGTTCTTTATCTGTTTATGATAATCTTTACTTGATTGATATTATTGCTTCATTTAATAAATACCTGCAAGTAAGTATAGGAGAATGGAGAGACTTGTGTCAGATGAAATTTTAAACCCCTTGGATTTTACAGATTTTGATGATTGTATTAACTATATAAAGGGGAAACAAACCAATAAAAGGAGATTTGAAGCCAATAAGACCTTAAACGTCTTAGAACTTATACATACAGATATTTGTGGGCCATTCCCTACAGTTGCTTGGAATGGTCAACAATATTTTATAACGTTCATAGACGATTTCTCACGATATGGCTATCTTTATCTCATTCATGAAAAGTCACAGTCCTTGGATATGTTTAAAAATTATAAGGCTGAAGTTGAGAACTAACTTAACAAAAGGATTAAAAGCATTACATCTGATCGTGGTGGCGAATACTACGATAGATATGATGGTTCTGGTGAACAACGTCCAGGACCTTTTGCTAAATTCCTAGAAGAATGCGGTATTGTCCCACAATATACTATGCTTGGTTCACCCACTATGAATGCTGTTGCTGAAAGACGAAATAGGATGCTTAAGGACATGGTAAGGAGTATGATTTATCACTCTACCTTACCAGAATCACTTTGGGGAGAAGCACTTAAGACTGCAGCATATATCCTTAATAGGGTTCCAACTAAAGTAACTAACAAAACCCTTTATAAACTTTGGATTGGAAAAAAAAAAGCCTAGTCTAAAACATTTACATGTGTGAGGATGTCCAGTTGAAGCACGACCTTATAAGCCCAATGAAAAGAAACTGGACTCAAGAATAGTAAGTTACTATTTTGTTGGGTACTCTGAAAGATCAAGGGGTTACAAGTTCTATAATCCCACAACTAAATCGATATTTAAGTCGGGAAATGCTCGGTTCTTTGAAGATGTCGAGTTTACCGGGGGAGATACGGTTAGAGACATTGTCTTTGAAGAGGAATACGTTGATATTCCCACAGGTATTATTGAATTTGGTCAACGTTCTATTCATGATCTTCTTCAAGACACAATAGAACAAGACAATATTGGAGATCCCATTCAAGATATTGTTCAAGAAGAACAAACTCTACCACCTCAAGAACCTATGCCATTGAGGAGATCCACTAGACAAAGAAGAAGTGCGTTGCCAGATGATTACATCGTATTTCTTCAAGAACATGAGGTTGACATTGGAATGATGGAAGATGATCCAATCAACTTTCGTCAAGCCATTGAAAGTTCTAAATCTCAGAAGTGAATTGATGCCATGAATGAAGAGATAAATTCTATGAAAGACAATGACGTTTGGGATCTTATCCCATTGCTAGAAGGTACGAAGCCCATTGGTTGCAAATGGATATTTAAGACCAAGAGGGATTCAAAAGGCAATGAGGAGAGGTATAAGGCTCATCTTATTGCAAAGGGCTTTACATAGAAAGAAGGCATCGACTATAAAGAGACTTTCTCACTGGTTTTTTCGAAAGACTCTTTTAAGATTATAATGGCATTAGTGGCACAATTCAATCTTGAGTTACATCAGATGGATGTAAAGACCGCCCTCCTCAATGGTGACATTGATGAGACGATCTATATGGTACAACCAGAAAATTTTGTATCGGGAGATCCAAAGAATATGGTTTGTAAATTTAAGAAATCCATCTATGGACTTAAGCAAGCATCTCGACAATGGTATTTCAAATTTCATCAAGTGATCACTTCGCTTGGTTTTGAGATGAATTTGGTCGATGATTGTATATACCATAAATTATGTGGGAGCAAACATATTTTCTTGGTTTTATATGTTGATGATATGTTGCTTGCCAGCAACGATATAGGCTTATTTCACAAAACCAAGAGATTTCTAGCTGAGAATTTTGAGATGAAAGATCTTTGTGACGCCTCTTTTGTGTTAGGAATACAAATACATTGAGATTGCTTTCGAGGTACTCTTGGATTATCACAAAAGAGCTATATCGAAAAGGTACTCAAAAGGTATGGCATGCAAAATTGCAAACCAAGTAATACACCTGTAGCTAAGGGAGACAAATTTAGTCTTAGTTAGTGCCCTAAGAATGATTTTGAGGAAAAGGAAATGCAAAAGATTCCCTATGCATCAGTAGTAGGGATTCTAATGTCTGCTCAGGTTTGTACACGTCTAGATATTGCATACATTACAAGAATGTTAGGCAGATACTTGAGTAATCCAGGATTAGACCATTGGAAAGCAGCCAAGCGGGTGTTGCGGTACTTATAGAGAACAAAAGATTACATGCTCACCTATCGGAAGTCAGATCAAATCGAGATTGTTGGGTATATTGATTCCGATTTTGTTGGATACCAAGATAGTATGAAGTCTACATCAGGCTACATTTATCTGTTGGCTGGGGGAGTCATCTCTTGGAAGAGCATAAAACAATCCTTTGTTGCTTCTTTTACTATGGACGCAGAGTTTGTAGGATGTTATGAGGCATCCAATCATGGAATATGGTTATGGAATTTTGTCACAGGGCTGCGCATTGTAGATACTATTAATAAGCTACTTAAATTATTTTGTGATAATAAGTCAGCAGTTTTATATTCTAACAACAATAAGAGCTCGACGAAGTCAAAGCATATATACATCAAGTTCCTAGTTGTAAAAGAAAGAGTTCAGAGTGGACAATTGTTTATAGAGCATATAGGAACAAACTTTATGATCGCGAATCCGCTTACTAAAGGAGTGCAACCCAAAGTGTTTCATGAGCACACTGCTCATATGGGTGTTATGACCTTAAGTGACATTAAGTTTTAGTGGGAGTTTGTTACCTTGAATGCATTTATGTCACAGACAAACTTTAATAAGTTTTTTTTGGTTTATTATGTTTTGATAATATTTTTTGCAGAAATAAAGTATCTTGTTTGCCTACACTCTGTTTTTTGGTTTATGGTTTGATCTCACTAAGGTTTATGGTGGACCAGTAGAAAATGAACATGTTAAGATCACATTGCATGGAATTTTCTTGCTACACATCTATATCATGATCCATGTCATTTAATTATATTGGCATTGTGACCATTGATGGGTAGAGTTACGATAACTGTAATGAATACTACTTTGATCCTATGTTGATATAACTGATAGACCGGATTGGTTATAGATACATTTTGTTTATGACAGCAAATTTGAGCTCATATGGTTTTGCAAAACATAATTGTAAAGTTACACATATAGTCCAAGTGGGAGATTGTTGGATCCTTAATCCAACGTTGGCCTTATATGTGAAACGATTATATGTTACGGGCTGTCATATTAAGTTAAGCTCAATTAAAAGTGATCGATAAGATTTGGACATTTGAGTTTTAATGTATCTAATAGGGTATGACCCTTTTATGTGTAGAGACCTTATGGGTAATTTCTATTTTTATGATGGGTTAAAATAGAAATACTAAAAGATAACATAAAAGTTATCTATATAAATAGTGGTTATGATCCCCAAGTCATACGTTCTTTTCTTGTCTCTTTGAATCCTATCATCAGATAGACTATAGAGAGAAAACTAAAGGGATTTCTCAAAGAAAACGTATTGATCTGGAAAGTCAATTGCACAATCTAAGAATCATTGATCGCAATGGATTCAGTTATGCTTCCGCATATCTATTGATTAATTCTTAATAATCAAACATGAAAAATTTAGGGTTTTATTTGTGATGATTTTTACAAAAGGGTTAATCAAGATTTTTCATCCAAAACCTATGAAAGAGAAAATTCCATATCTTTCAAATATTTCAATTCCAATGTTTTATAGTATAGCCTTTCTTCCTCTAGAGTGAAGAGGGTTCTGTTTTGGTCTTCTAGAGCGAAGAGGATGGTAGTGATGGCGAGGGTAGCTAACTGGTAGTAGTAGGCGGAGTGAAGAACTGCTGAGTGAAGACTAAAGAGGGTTCTATTTCTGTTGTCGTGCATGTTGCTCTATGAATTTGTTCGCTTCTCTTCTAGTCTTCTAGAGTGAGGGGGGCGACGACAATGGCAAGGGTGGCCAACTGGTAATGGTAGACGAAGTGAAGACCGAAGAAGGTTTTGTTTATGACTTGTGCATGTCACTCTATGTTGTGCCTCTGTTTGCTTCTGGTTTTAGTTGCTTGTTTGTCATTTAAAAAAAATACATATATATTCTACAGGCTAATGTGGACTAACCTTCCTTGCATTAAGTTAGCCTGTGGGTCATGTAGGGTGGACCAAAAAGCTTACAATTAATTGCGGGCTTGATTTTTCTTGTCCAACTTGCAAAAAATGTGGATTGAGCAAGCTAGCTTGCTTAGCATGCTCCATCGTATTCCTTGTTCTATGTATAAATATCTTTATGTATTATACTTTAGGTATATGATAAAAACATCATCTTTCGTAAAAATAACTTTGTAATTGTTCATGGTAGCAAAGATAATGGTTAAACCCTAATTGTTCAATTTTTTTTTTCTTCTCGCTACTTGACAAACACATCTTGATTCTGACCACTATTTTCTTGCAACATTTAATAATTCTCCTTTCTTCAATCATCATGTTAAATTGTCTATTCTCAACTCCCATAGCATTTAAATGTGAAATAATCTCAACCGTTCGAACCTCTTGCACTTAAGTTTGTCAATGAGTTGTGTCCTTTGTGATTAGTGGAGATGAGAGAACGATCGAGATCGTGTAATCCAAGCACGTCAATGCTGTCGTCTTTCGTCTCCATGATTGTCAACTTCTCAATGGAGTTAGCAACACCTGCTATGTGCACACCCCTTCGGTAAGAATCAGATACTGAATGTTTTATGATTTCGGTTTTTTTTTTTTTTTTCTTGCCGCATATTGCATGTAATTGCTATATTTTTTAAGTGTTATTTTCATAAGTATCTTGTTAAAGAAGAAGATGAAGAAAAAGAGGTGAAAAAAAACCACTAAAATCTCTACTATTAACTTATTGTATCCCCATGAGAGTAATGGTCAATAGCATGACTATAGAGGAATCAAAAGCTACTCCTTACTCTTCTACATCTTCGACCATCACTAATATCATGCCCAAAGCTCTCTACTCAGAGATGACACCCTCTCCTTCTAGGAGTTGAGTTCATGGTAATGATGCTTTAGGAAATAGGAAGCGTGCACAATCTTTTCATTGTGACACTACATCTTACTCCTCTTCGGGCTATCAAATTTGCAACAAACTCGATCATTCCACTCTTCTATGTCACTGTAGGATTATAGAGTCATATGTGAATGTGCCATAGCCCTTTGCCACTTTCTCAATTAGTGAATCCCATAACTCAGTCTAAATTATGATTTAGGTGCCACTCATCACATAATTTTAGATAAAGGCATACTCATTAACTTAACACCATATATTAGCTTTGATAAAGTCTTTTTAGGTAACAATGCATCTCTACCAATATCTCAAATAGGTAGCCTTACTATCCACACTTATGGCCATAATCTTCATCTCAAGAATGTTTTACATGTTCCATCACTCACACATAATCTCTTGTTTGTCATCAAATTATGTCAAGATAACAATTGTAACATTAATTTTAGTTTATCTCATTTCTATGTTAAAGACTCCAAGACTGGTTAGATCCTTCTCCAACATTTGACTAGGCATCCTCTATATCCCATCACTTTACATCCAATTTCATCTCCTTATTCTCTAATTGCGTTAGTTGTCAATAGAGAAGTTTAACACTCTTGTTTATGTCATCCTCATATTAAAGTTCTCAAAAAACTTACCCAACATTAGGTCATTCAAGTAAAGTCATCCTCTATGGATACTGGTCCTTGTCACTCTTACTGTGTCTTCCCTTTCAACACTCACTTCACAAAGCACAAAAGCCTCTAAACTTAATTCACTTTGATGTATGGCAATAATTCACTAGATCAAATCTAGGATTTTGCTATTATACACTCTTTGTAGATGGTTGTACTCGATAATCCTGGATCTTGCCAATGCATAATAAAAATGAAGTCTAATCTCACTTTCATCATTTTGAAACTTTGTTGAAAATCATTTCTTTAATCATACCAAAATCTTTCATAGTGATGGTAGTGGTGACTTTTTTAAAAGTCATTGACTACTTTCTTATGTGACCATGATATATAGCTTTAACTATCTTATCTTTATACTCATCAACAAAATGAGGTTGCCAAATGCAAACATCGCCACATAATTGACTTGGCATGCACTATTTGCCTTCATGCCAACCTTCTACTTTCTTTTTGGGTTGATGCTTCCCTTACCGCTATCTATGTTATTAAGTGATTGCCCTCAGCCACACTTGACTATGAATCCCCCTTTGAACTTCTGCACCACATGTCACTTGACTACCAATTCTTTCGCACATTTGGGTGCCTTTACTTTCATAACAACAAACTCTCTTTTTGTTCTACTCCTTACATATTTATTGGCTATGTTACCAACCACAAAGGTTATCGCTATTTAAATCCTAAATTCCAACATGTATAAATAAACCACTTATGAGTTTGACTTCCTTTATGCCAAACTAGTCTCACCTATTATCTTTGACACTACGACCAACACCTCGACCCCTACCTTCACCTTCACAATCCTAACTAACACTGCAACACCAATCTTGTACCACTTTACTAATTTAACTCTTTCTATACTAACTTCCCCTTACTCCTCGACTTCACCCTTAGACACATTACCTTCCACCTCCTCACTTAAACCCATTGCTACTCGGCCACCAATTATTTATCTTGTCTCATCTTACCTCTTCTAACTAAGATATTCACCAACTTGATGTTAAGAATGCATTTCTACATGGCTACCCCATCGAAACAATTATTATGAAACAACCTCTTAGTTTTGTTCATCCTTGTTACCTAAATCATGTCTATCAGTTGCAGAAATTTCTTTATGGCCTAAAACATGCCTCTCAAGCCTAGTTTCATCACTTTAGCAACTTCCTTTTACACTTAGAATTTTGCTAAAGCAAAGTTGGCATATCCTTGTTCACTTTTCAAAAGGGTTATGACATTCTAGCCCTTCTACTTTATGTTGATGATGTTATATTCACTAACAGTAGCATGCAACTTCTCAACCACTACATCTTTATGCTCTCTTGTGAGTTTGCAATTAAAGATCTAGGTCCTTTGCATTTCTTCCTTGGAATTTGAGTCGCTAGGACTGCTTAGGGTTTGCACTTATGTCAACCACAATTCATTAATGATCTACTCAAATGTCATCACATGCATTTATCTGTACCAATCAAAACCCCCTTGTCACCCTAAAGTCATCTCAATGCTCATGATTCTCCCCTTTTATACAACCTCATTGCCTTTCATGAGATCATTGGTGTACTATAATACTTCATAATTACTCAACCAAATATCAATTGTGTGGCGAATTAGTTGAGCCAATACATGCATCTTCTCACTATACATCATATGTAAGCATCAAAACGAGTTTTTCAATATATTTGGGGCATACTAAACTTAGGTCTTCCAATCATTCACACATCCTTGACATCCTTCACTACCTTTGTTGATTGGCTTGCTTGTGAGCTTAGCATACCTATGCAGCATCCCATCATCTTATATTGTGATTACCTTAAAGCGGTTTATCTCTTCGCAAACCTTGTCCAACATGATTGCACTAAACATGTGGAAATTTATTGCCACTTTGTTTGGGAAATGGTCTCCATGGATCGGGTTCTAGTTCTCTATATTCCCACCATATTTTAGTAAGCTGACATTCTTACCAAGAATCTCTCTACATCCACTTTCCTCAATCATTGCTCCAATCTTATGTTGATCATCGCACCTTGAGCTTAAAGGGACGTTTTATCATATGTATTTGTATTCTCACATGTATCTTTATATGACTTTGAATATTTTGTATATGTTGTAAGCCTAAGGGTATTCTAATCTTTTTCCTATGGTTATTAGGGTTATGTTGTGCACTATCTAATCACATACTGAAATTTTACTTAATAATACAAATTCATTCAAAAATTTTCAATTAATGAGTAGGGATAGAATAGTCTTTTTCTCAACTATGTATTACTTGTATAAATACCTTGTGTATTATACTTTGGGAATATGAATAAAACATCTTCCTTCACACATATACCTTTGTAATTGTTCAACTTTACTTATGGAATTTTTTCATGAGAGTTGTACTTAAAGTGCTAGCCTTTCTTGTGGTCAGTTCATTAACTTATTCATATAGTTTTTTGTTCCCCCTATATTAATGGTCATGCTTAAGCTAAGATTGTTTTCTCAATTTGCTTTTTTGCTATGTTTATTGGCAACATAGGTTATATGGTACTTGAATATGCAATGAGGGGTTACTTGACCGATAAAGTAGATGTTTACAGTTTTGGAGTCGTTTTATTAGAGATTGTTAGTTCGAGGAATTTGTTTATTAGTTAGATTGGGTAGCTATTCTTGTACCTTCATCTCCAAAATTCTTGTTTGCTTTTTTTCTTTTCTTTTTTTGAACCTAATTTTTGGGTTTTAGAAAGATCATTGAAATTCATTTGAGGCTATAAACATCCCATTTTTTCCCTAATAATTAATAATAATCAACAATAATTAATTTCCTTTTTTTTTTCTTTTTTCATTTTTTCTCTAATTTAGCAAAAATAGGAAAAATATTCCAAAAAAATAAAATAAATAGGAAAATACATCAATTTTGGAAAATAATTTTAGAAATGGCAATAAAAATGATTAAATAATTTTTAAAAATTTTTTAAATTCCAAAAAATAAAAAAAAATAAAAAAATTGCATTGCATATATGCAAATTGCGAAAATAATAAAATCGCGAAAGTGGGCTAGCTCAGCTGGTCTGGACCAGGGTTAGGCGCGCGCGGGAGTGGGCTCGGTCAGGGGTTCGAAACGCGAGGGAAGCAAAATCCGCGTTTTGTGAAATTTTTATCTGCTTGGGACACGTGTCAGCATCCAATTAGCCGAGGCAAATGCACGCGTTGGGCGCGTGATCGTCTTCAACCTCTGTCCGAGATTGCCGACGAGGAAAAAAATTCGAATTTCGACCGTTTTGATTCGATTTTTTGCACAAATCCAACAGATCTTCAACAGAAATAAGATAAACATCATCCAAGTGGAATCAAATCTCAACGAATCAATGGATCTGCACAAATCGGAAATGGGTTTTTAACCGCAAATCCAATTTGCTTCAATCAGTGGAAATCCGAGCTTATCCAACTCGATTTTGAACGCCTATAAATAGAGGATGAAGTGGAGAGGTAGAAGCACAGATCAAAAGTGAGAAAAAAAGGAGAGAATCGAAGCTTCGCCAGATTTCTTCAAAACCGCGACCACCGATCAAGTGTTGAGTAGCCACCATGAGGCATTTTTGGAGCAAACTACCGCTACAGTTGAGTTCCTCACCCCTGAAAACCTAGGAATCGATACCTCAACCGCTTCAGAAGGCCATCAGAATGCCATCAACGAGCATCCCCAGCCGCCGCGTCCGATCGACCCGACCCGACCTGCTTCAACCCTATCTGACCCGACTGACACGACCCGCGCACCTACCCGGATCCAGGCAAGTCAGATTTTTCGATTTTTTTTGTATTTTTTGTATTTATTTAGTTATTTTATTTATTTTGAATTTATTTATTTACTTATTTGTTATTTATAATTAAAAAAAATAGAAAACATGTTAGAAATTAGATTATTTTTTTAGGATTTAATTTAGGATGAATGATAAGAATAAAAATAATAATTATAATAATAAATAATAAAAATGTGAAAATTTATAAAGAAAATAATAAAATTATTAGAAAAGAATAATAATAAAAATTTAGATTTTAGAATAGGATAGATGAAAAATCAAGGAGAAAATTTTCAATAAAAATTAATAAAAACTGTGAAAATTATAAAATTAATAAAAAATTCATAAAAGTTAATAAAAATCAATAAAAATTTATAATAGTAGAAATGAGTTGAAAAATAGAAAAATGGAATTTTTATCACTTAGAAAAATCATTTTCTTAAATAAATCCAAAATTGGTTTTTCCTTAAAAATATCATTTTCAAAAATCAAATTATCAAGCTTAGGCTTAGATTTTTTAAGAAAAATCCTAAAATGGTAAAAACATAAATCAAAAGAAATTTCATAATTAAAATTCATAAACACATTAAAATTTTTCAGGAAAAGCGAACTGCGGCTTGTTTGATCCTGAATAACAGGTACGTAGGCACCCATTTGGGATAACCTTAAAAAGAATAAAAAATCATTTTCTTAGAATAATTCACTCAAAAACACAATAAAATATAATAAAAATAAAATAAAAGACATTTCTAGATAAAGTAAATTTTAGGAGATTAGGTGGTAACCTTATGGTTTTAATAGGTTAGCCTCCGAACTTAGAAACTCTGGTTTTCCCCTTTCCTCTTTTTACAAAAAAAAAATGAAAAAAGGAAATCACAACGACTAGTGGTCTAAATTGGGATTAATCTGCTCAATTAGTCCTAATTCAATTTTTCCTAACAACAGTTGGGTGGCGACTCCAAAATAAAACAAAATTCCTAACTCAAGTCGATGATCTACATTAGATGAGTATAGGGTCTAGTATAGATCGGTTTAGGAATAGAAAATCAAAAAATTAGACTCGACAGAGGCCAATATTGAAGAACTCTTTTATTATCACGGATTTGCTTTAAAAATAACTCTATAATGACACCATATTGAGATCATTGGAAATATTTATTTCATATAAACCTTTTTTCCTTAAGCATGACATAAGTAGCTGAACTTTATCCTTTGTACATGAAAAAAATGAAGGCCTATGTCCTACAAGAGATAGCAAATCTTCTTGAACTTGTGGATCCAAGTCTCGAATCAAATTATTTTGAAGAGGAAGAAATGAGGTTGCTTAACCTAGCTCTTTTATGCACCAATCCTTCTCCCATTCTCTAACCACCAATGTCATTGGTTATGAGTACGCTTGAAGGCAAGAGTCTAGTCCAAGAACTTATGGTTAAGAGGAATCCAACCAATCTCGATCCTAGATTCAAGGCATTTGAAAAGCTAGCAAATGATAGTCAAACACATGTATTTGCATACTCTAATATTAGTCAACTAGAACCTAGAAGCATGTTAATGGATAGTCCATGGATTAATTCTTCAATTTCACTTTTGAGTAAGGATGATATTCATGAGCAGTCTTCAAAAAGCAAGCTTGTTCTTAATCTTTGGAACTTCAATTGTTGGTAAATGCAAATTCCTTTGGTTTCTTTCTACCATTTGTAAAAGATAAGCAGAGTAAAGGAAAAAATTCACTCCAAGATTATGTTGCGCTTCTCTCTAGGTTTTGCATGAAAAAAATGGTTTATGAAATTATAGTAGGTCAGTGATTTTTTTTTTTTTACCATGGTCTCTAAAATATTGTGTATTAAAGAATTAATAGAAATTATCTTATTTAAGTAGGCTTAACATTACAAGACTTAAAGTACTCTTGCCTTAAGCCTTCTAAGTTGTAGTAATAAGATTTTTTAGTTGAAATATATTGTTGTAAGCTCATAATCAACCGATTTAAAAGTTTAAGCTTGTAAATTGGGAGTTAATGCATGAAATTGAACTCCCACCTCTGACTGTAGTACCATGCTAAATTAAGTTTTGATCAAGGAGTTTAAACTTATAAACCATCTTACTTTTAATACAAAATAGGAGTTTAATAGCAAACAAGTAAAGCATCATAGGGAACCACAAAAATAGAAATGGAGAATGTTCAAATCCTAGTTCCTACAATTTTTTACTAGTCATCTTAGAATATGCATTTCATAAGAAAACAAGAAGATATGGTTATGCATGGGAGTGTGTGCCAAGCCTCATTAGATTATAAATAGTGAAGGTATGGAATTATCATTGAAATGTGTGACATGCTGTAGTGTTGCGATCTTAGGCTCTTGCTAGCATAGTAAGACTATGCGCCGTTTATTGTCTTACTTCTATAGTAGTAAGCTAGCTTAATTGTTATTTAGTTAGCCTGAATTGGTTTGTATGCCTATAAGCAACATGCAAGAATAACAAAAAGGAAACATGTAAGAATCGTAATGAATAACCACACGCTTTTATTCATATCGAACGTATAAGGGACTATAGTGTGTGCACAAGGGAATAATGTATAAGTAGGTTTCTTAATCATAAGCAGTTGAGTGGTGAGTAAGGACTTGTATCCATAAGAGTACTCACATCCCCATAAAGAGCTTTATAGGTGTTTCTAGCTCCTGTAGGAGGAGACATTAAAACTTTTAAAATGGCAACATGCTAAAAAATAAAAGCTGCTATTCTAAGTAAGATATAATTGAACCTAACCCCTACTATACAATATGTACAAAGTGTTATAATGGATGTGATCCTAACACCCTCCCTTGCTTAAATCTATTGATGTCCTCGTCAATATGCACTAAAGCTTCATCCCATTGATGGAGGTCTTCTAGCTAGTACTATTGATGTTCTTTTTTATATTGGCATGATGTCGTCTTTCATCTCCTAACTATTATCTTCATCTCCCCAATCTCTCTACTTCACTGAGTATTTGGTGTGTTTTTCTCCAATGATGGAGTCTCTAACAATCCTTTCGGTAAGGATATCTTCAACGACTTAACCAACATTGAACATAAGCTTGACGTGTAGCTGCTTTAATATGTTACGATAAAGGTCTTCCATGTTCAAATGGTAAGGCTTCAGGACGCTCACATGAAAGACTGGATGGACCTTCAACCATGTAGGTGGCTCAATCTTATGTGTGGTTCTTCCAATCCTTGAAATAATAGGAACTTGACCAATATATTTCTGAATCAATCTTCTATGCTTGTTCCTCAGTGATCTAATATGCTCTGGAAGAAGCTTTATGAGGACTTAGTCTCCAATATTGAATTCTCTAGGTTTGTGCTTCTGATCTGTCTACTTCTTCATTCTCTTATAAGCCTTCTCAAGGTAGGCTCTAGCAACTTCTAAACTTTGCTTCCAATCCTTGGTGAACTAATAAGCTTTAAGGCATCTTTCTATGTAAAGTGCAACCATTGTGGGGTAATGGTAGTTGCTCACTTGTGATGATCTCAATAGGGCTTTTATTAGAGGAAAAGTTCCATTGGATGTTGAAACAAAATTGAGTAATATTCAGCAAGTTAACCTAATTCTTTTGATTGGTGAACATAAAGTGCCACAACTATTTCTCTAGTAACTCGTTGAATCTCTCTATCTAGCCATCGCTTTGTAGGTGATAGCTAGATGTCATGCTCAATTCAGAACCTAGGAAGCTGAATAACTCTATCTAAAACTTGCCTTTAAACCTGGCATCCCTATTACTCATAATGTTTTAGGGCACTCCTCACCTTGGGAACATACAAGCGACAACCCTTAGTGTAGATCAAATCACATTCTATCTAAAATCTATAAGTTTTTCCCTCTTTAATTAACTGCTTCAAATTATTGGCTAATGGGTCTTTGCCTAAGTGCAGCTTGACCTAGTCATGGATATTAGTGTTGACTCAATTTGCAGATTGATGGGCAATCAAGGCTAAGGAAGCTAAATCTACTCTTCTACTTAGTGTAACAGCTACCTAATTGGTTCGCTTGCTTCAATACTCAATCTCCATATCAAACTTTATAAGGAACTCTTGCTATCTTGCTTGCTTGGTACAAAGTTTAGGTTGAATCATATTATAGCTGGTAGTAAAATTTTTTATCTTCACCAAGAACTTAGACCTCAATATATAGTGCTTCTACGTCTGGAGATAGTGCACAATTGCAAGTGGTTCCTTCTCTTGAGCTAAATACCTATGCTCTATTTGATTTAGCTTCATACTCTAATATGCCACCGAATGGCCTTCTTGCATTAATGCTCTACCTAAAGCACTATTTGATGCATCTGTGTAGACTTTAAATGGTTTGGAGATGTTAGGTAACTTAAGGACTGTCTTCTTAGTCACAATACACTTTAAGTCTTCAAATGCAGCTTGACACTCCTCACCCTAGGACCATTCTCAACCCTTCCTCAATAGGTCTATAAGAGGAGCAACTCATCCGGAATACCCCTCCACAAATTTTCTATAATAGTTAGCAAGTCTAAAAAATGATCTCAACTCAGTCACACTCTTGAGAATAGGCTACTCTTTGGTAGCTTCCACCTTAGCCATTTCCATTTGAATTTACCCTGCTTTAACCATGTGCCTAAGGAAGTTGATGCGCTTTTAGGTAAAGACACACTTCTCTTGCATCACATACAGATGATTCTCCTGAAGCTTCTAAAACACCATCCGAAAGTGCTTCACATGGTTCTACAATGTCCTGCTATACACCATAATGTCGTCTAAATAGACAATTACAAGCTTATCAACATATTCTTTAAATACATTATTCATTAAAATACATAATGTAGTAGGAACATTGTTAAGATGGAAGGGCATCACCAAGAACTCGTAAGTGCCATAACGGGTAAGACAAGCTATCTTAGGCTCATAACCCTTAGCAATATGGACTTGATGATAACCTAAATGAAGGTCTAACTTAGGGAAGTACTTTGCCCCACTCAGTTGATCAAATAAATGAACAATGAGAAGTTGGATAATGGTTCTTCACTGTTATCTTATTAAGAGCTCGATAGTTAATCTAAAGTCTCAAACTCCTATCTTGCTTCTTTTGGAATAAAATAGGAGCCCCAAATGGTGCTTTTGAGAGATGAATGAAGTCTACCTCTAATAACCAATCTAATTGCTTTCTCAACTCTATAAGTTTAGGGGCGGCATTCTGTATGGAGCTATGGCCGGTGATTTGGCCCCTGGAACTAGCTTAATCTCATGGTCCACAAGTTTGCTAGGAGGTGACTCTTTAGGAGTTTGTTTGGCATCACGGACCTAAAATCCTTTAGGACACTCTATATTACCCCTAATATCTTAAGCTTTCCTGCATCCTCCTTCTTTGTAAGGACCACAAGGAAAGTTGGCTCTTGGTGCTTGAGCCCTCTCTTAAGTTAGACTGGAAATAGCATAATTGCTCCAATACTCTTACCACCTTTACCTCTGTTGTCTACATTCTTCCTTTGAACTATTACGCAACATGTCTTGTCTCCCATGAACAACAAGCAATTCACTATTGGCATAGATGCAACTTTGGCACACCTTAAGAAATCTATCCGCAAGACAATGCTAAAGTTGTTTAGTGGGATAGCAGTGAAGTTAAGATTACCTCTCCAATCCCTAACTTTTACTTTCATATCTCGTGCCACTTCTTATACTAGTCTTGCCTTAGAGTTGATAACTTTAATGTAGCTAGTATCACGGTTGTCAAAATCGCGATTTTACGTAGAATTGCTAAGAGGTCCGTAGAAACGTAAGTTTCTACAACCTATGTAAAATAACTTTCAAATATTATAAATTTACTTACAATAGTCATTAAAAAATATAATTAATAATAGAAATAAGGAAATTAAGTATTTATTTTAGCCATAAATTGCAAATTTGCAATAAAAGTCATAATATAGATAATCGAGCATAAGTTGTATAATATAGAATTTTATTTTTAAAATGATAAATCATGTATAAAACAAGTTTTACCTAGTTCTATATACCAAAGCTAAAAGATAATAGATAAAATTTAAAAATCAATTGTGACTTTAAGAAATTACTAATAAATAAAAATTGATAATGAAGATATACCATTAGAAAGGAGTAATATTAAAAAATGACAAAAAGTACATAATAAAGAAGATATTATAACAAGAAAACCTTCAAAATTATATATTACTAGGTAAATTTTTGCACTATTCGTGACTATTAATTCAAAATATATTTACTTAACAATATCTCACATTTACTTAACTATGAGAATGATATATTGAAAAGATAGAAATATAAATACATTTATACCTTTCCTATAAAATTAAAAATCTAAAAAATTCTTATAAAATTAAAGTTATCTACCATTTATTTTATTTACTATTACAAAAATATTAGTTAAAATAAGGAAAGTTACAGCAATCAAACACGAGTGCTTTAATACGAACATGATCACAAATAGGAACAAGAAGACTAACAATTGACGAACACAAACACAAATACTTCAATGCAATGTAACACACTAACAACAGAGGAGTGATGACCGATGAACATGTTAGGGTATGACTTATACTTCCCTACGACAAGAAAGCATAGGGGTTTCAAGAGGGCAGCGCCCCTTGGACGCTAGAGGGCTTTTAACAATTAAGCCCACAGTTGTTTATTAAAAGTTTGGGCTTAGATAAGAAAACACGAAGAAAAATGCTTTTTGGAAGGAACAGGGGAAGAGCACGATCGGGTAATTAAATTGCACGGTTGTATGTCAAGGAAACATGCCCACAGAAGTACACACGGTTGAATGCACAGCCGTGTTTTAAGCTTAGAAAATCCACAGAAACACACACGGTTGAGTACACGGTCGGAGACACAGCCGTGTGTTATTTGCGTGGAAGCCTGTAGTTGTAAATATTTGTGGAATCGGTTGAAACGGATAAAATCGCAATTTTGAACGATTTTACTGTTCAAAATCGTGATTTTATTACGATTTTGCTCATCTCCGATTTTGTATGCGAGTTAACTGGGAATATATATACAAACTCGTAAAATTGTTGAATCGTACGAGTTAAAACGCGATTTTAACAACAATAGCTAGCATCTTTAGTAAGTACTAAACCTAATCTCCTAGCTTTAGCCACATCAATGACGTTGTGTGGTTCTAGAATCAATCGTGGCATCAGAAACTATCATATTCTAAATGACCAGAACCAGATAGGTGATTTTCATTGCAAACACATCATCCTCCAAGGACCTACTAACCGGGAATCTTTTTCACTTTTTTTTTTTTTTTGCTTAACTGTGGAAGGTGTTAACTACGTCCCTTGCCATTGCTATGTGAAATAGCTTGTAAAGATGGTATATCAGAAATGGGTAGTTTTCTAAATGAGCAGGGTTACGTAAGCATTTCCACATATTCCCCATCAGCCCTAAAATGAAACTCTCGTGCATGCAATAGCTATTTCACTATTGTTTTTCCTCTCTTCAAACCATTCAAAATTAAATGGCTAGAAAAAAATAAAGTAGAGGAAGCATTGATGAATTGCCTCTCACTAAGGCCGCTGCTTGGGCATGGTACCAATACAAATCAGGATTCGAGGCAAAACCGATCACCCGAGAATACGACCTGACTACTATAGGGTTAGAACTCCTCCTAGATGATCTAGGTACAAATTAGAAGCCTTGAGACTAAAAGTTGAAGCAGAAGGAGAGACATCAGAGACACCAAGATCAGTTGATACGGATAATTCTCTTCTAGACACATATGAGCTCGACACACTTGTTAGGCAGCTTGATCTTGTTATGAAGCTTGGTCGTAGTTGGTAATTAAGAGAGGGTGAATTGGTTATTTGAGATTTAAAATTTTTTGAAAACTTATCAAAATAATATTATAAATTAGCTCGTAAAAGCAAGAATAAAATAAATTATAAAAAATAAATAGAGTAAGGATGAGAATATTAGGTAGTAATTTATAAAGAATCCTCCTTGAGACTATCCTCTCTTCTAACTTGTAGTCAGATCTGGTGATTTACACAAGTGTATTCCATTAATTTAATCAAAATCAAGATGAAATATACAAGTTATATGCCACAAGTTATCAGTTTCCACTTTGTCTTACTTCCCTATTTCTTACTACAAGAATAACACAAGTCTACAAAGTCTCCTTACTATTTCCACAAATAGATACTCACTAATTTTTTAGAGTCCAGTGATGCTATTAGAGGATTATAATATTTTTCCTCTACAATTTTTGCACAATATATCTAGAGCATATTAGAAGTTTCTTTAGTACAATTCTTTTCTCGTTGTATTATTTCTTATTGTTGTCTCTTCCCAAGTCTTGTACAACTCTATTTATATAGCTATCCTTCAAATGTTGATATGGAAGGAGCTATTATGATAATATTTATTCCATAAATAATTTGTCTATTAACCCTCTTTTTTTTTCTTTTTTCTTTTTAATAAATCTTCATAAAGAAGTGACCATTGTAATAACAACTCCTATATCCATTTCTTCCATATATTTTTTTGTTTATGGACTCCTTTCCTTTTTCTCCATGTTTCATCACATAGAATGTCTTCAATATTTGCTCCTTGTTGCTTATAAAATATCTTCATATTTTCTTCCTTTTATAAATAATAGCCTTTATAATATTTTTCATTTAAATCCTCTTCTCGTAATAATTGTTGCATTTAACTTTCTTTCCTTAACCTTCATAAGATAGCTTTTTATTGCTTTGATGGTAGCTTCCAACCGATTTCAACTTATTTCAACAAATTCTAGCTATTTCCGATTTGATTCTAACTTAGTTTTGAAGCTTGTATCTTCCAATTGCTTTTGATAGCTTCTGTCTTGGTATTTATTCTTTTCAAAGCTTCTAACTAGGGGTCTACAGTAATGCTTTTATTCTTTATTCTACACACTTAATGAACTTATTAGTAAGCTTTACATAGTGTTAAACACTTATGGCAGGATATAACATGTCACACATAAAAGATTAACATAGCAACGTTTTTTAGGGATTATGACATTATCATATTTGGAATATTTTATAATATTTTCAAATAAAAATTTTACATATATCAACATTCCTCATTAAAGCACTATTATGCATATCTCAACACACTATACTATATCTCAATTATGTTTTTGAATCATGTTACTATATATATCAATCATGAAATCATGAGAACACATATTTTTTAAAGAATATAATATATTAGCACACGAGACATTCACAAATTCTCAATTCAAAAAGATTTTTCATGATATACCAAAAATATGCTTGTGTTAAAACTAGGGTTGTTCATTAAATTGAATCGAACTAAACCGTACCGAACCACAAAATGTAATTTTTTATATTTTGGTTCAATTTACAATTTAGTTCGAAATAGTTCAAACAGTTTGCAATTTTGTTTGAAAGGTCAAACCAAACCGAACTACTTCTTATTAAAAAATATAAGTTATGGGACATTTTTTAATTTTAAAATTTATTAAAATATTTTTCTAACCTTATTTACCATTTCCCTTTTGTCAACTCTCATTATACTTTTAATATCCATAGTCCACTCATTTTCCTTCATTTTTGTCTCTCGTTTCTTAAGTAAAGAAATATATCTTTATTATTACTTACAATGTAATGTTAACATGATAAAATGTTATATAACTCATATTTTTGCATAATGTTTTTCAATGTGAACATCAACATCTTGTTAAAAACTCCAATAGTTATTAATATTATCAACTAAAATAAGATGTTTTTAAAAACAATTCAAATTGAACTAAACTAAATTGAATCGCATTTTGAGTAATGAGGTTCAAAACCTCGAACCGTTAAAAGCGGTTTGGTTCATGAAGGATTTGAACTTAACCAAACCGTGAATACCCCCTCATTGAAAGACTTGTTTTGATGACAAATCATTCATAATAACATATCGAATATTTCAATTTAACAAATACCATAAATACCTCTTATGGATTTTCCTTTATAGCTCAAAATACATCACAAGTAAATGTTTATTATAACAACATATGCCAATTTGAAATCATTGGTAATTTTTATATAAAATTTCATTCTTCTTATAAATCCTTTCCTTTCTTTTTGAAAAATTTTAATTACACTTCTTTTCCTATTGTCTTCTATAAATCTTGCCTTGTAAACTACACTATGATTTAACAAATTTTCACCATAAAAAGCATGTCATAATAACATCCTTTCATCTTTTTTTTTTTTAAATATAATTAATTATGTCAGCGTATAAAGAACATTTATGATGATTAATAATAAAGAATATGACAACATTAAAGAAGTTTACATTACAAATTAAACAATCATACCATAAATATACCTTTCTATTTAAAAATAGTGATTTTTTTCAATTTTTTCAAACTTCTTCATATCATTAAGCATATATCATAAAGATTGTTTTAATTAACACACACTAAAACATTACTTTCATGATTCTTGCAGTAAGACATAAATACGAATAAGAGACTTGCAAACTTCGTTTACAATTTTTGCGTAACACTTGTTTACACAATTCTTCCTCTTAAAGAATAATTATAACAGGTCCCAAACATTATTTCATAACGAATGATACAAAATATTTGCAAAACAATTATATTAAAATATTCTTCCCAATCTTGTTAAGATATCTACCTTAATATAGTGTTTTATGATCCCTTTTCTTTTTAATTCAAAACAACCATATAAAAGTAATATCGCTTTTTGGAAAGATATTAAAATGTATGGTATATTCATAAACTTCTTTATCAAAATATACCAAAACTATGATTAGTTCTAATCAAATTTCACTTACTGTTTTTCATTTCATAACCTTTTCCTTAATGTTGCAACATTTATTTCTTGATTCTTGCGTAGATATTAAAGAAAAACTTTAATTATAACCTTTATTTTATTTACACTTCTCTCCCCTTATAAAATTGCAATAGATAGTTTTTTAAATCTAAGCTTCTCCTCAATATATGATATTGATTATAAATATGGAAATCAATATTCAAAGAGCAAATAAATAACAAAAATTTAAGAAAAAGAGTCAATTAAAACAATTGTACCAAAATATGAATTTTGTTTTGAGGTTTTTACTGATTGAAGATAACCTCTCATTAAGCTTTATCTCAAGTACCTGCAATAATAGAAATTATTTGCTTTTTAAAACCTAGATAAGCTTGGGTTCTTTCAAATTCAAGCTCATAATCTTATTATTGCTAACTTGATATTTGCTAAGGTTGTAAATTTTATAAAAGCAATATTTTTCAATGTGTTCTATTTGTTTTATTATTATTCTTTTAAAGAAAGGAAGAAAACACATATAGGGTGTTTGATAGGCATACCTATTAAGGTTGTTTGTTAAACCGAACTGAATCACACCAAATTATAAAATATGATTCTTTTATATTTCAATTCGATTTACAATTTGATTTAGAGATGATTTAAATAATTTGTGGTTTAGTTCGAGAGATCGAATTGAACTAAACTAAACTACTTAAACCCAAACTAAACCACTTCTTATTACAGAATATAAATTATGAGATTTTTAAAATTTTAAACTTTATTAGAATAGTTGTCTAATCTTATTTATTCTTTCTTTTTTTATCAACTCTTATTATATTTTTAATATTCATAATTCACTCCTTTTCCTTCATCTTTATTTTTCATTTCTCAATTAGATAAATATGTATTTATTATTACTTAAAATGTAATGTTATTATGATAGAATGTTATATAGCTTATATTCTTGCATAATATTTTTAATTTAAACATCAACGTTTTGTTAAAAACTTCAATACCTATTAATACTATCAACCAGAGTAAGATATTTCTAAAAGGAGTTTGAACCGAATCGCTTAAAAAACGAATTAGTTCAAAGCTTTGAGCCATTAAAAGCGATTCAATTCATTAAGGGTTTGAACTGCAATGTTTCAAATGTGGTTTGATTTAGTTTAATCCCTAAACTAAACCGAATCGAACTGAGCCATAAACACCTCTAATACCTATTGTTTGCTACTTAGTATTTTTGACCTTGAGCGTGATTCCTTCTATGTTGACCAAGATGTTTTCTATATTGGTTTTGATATGTCTATATTAGGTATCTTTTAGGTAACCATTGCCTTCTAGATTATTTAATAGCCTTTCCTTCCTTTTTTTTTTTTTAAGTTTTTTTTTTCTACTTTTTCACTTTGCACTACTTTTTTAGCTTTAACAAAAATAGTTTATGCAGACACTTTTGAACATTCGCCTTTTTCAAAACTTAAACCGTTTTTTGTGTTATCAACCCGTTGATCCCTCATCATCTCACTAGCCGGCCTTAAATTGCTAAAAAGATCCAATAATTCCAACACTGATTCCTTCAAATGTATGGTACAAATACATCTTTCATCGATATCTTGGACCAGTACCTATAGCCCACTCCAGACCACGTGATACGTCAAGGGAACAACCACACTGATAAGGAAGGTAGGCCACTAAAATATACCCCTTAAACGATACATATTCCTAATTAAGAAAACCCCCAAATTTACCCATGTCAGAAAAATATAATAGCTTCTGAATGCAGAAGATACAGAAAGTAGTTTATAGTCGGACAGACACAAGTCATAAGATTTCCAAACGGTGTAAAAACAAGCACAAGTCATAAGTTGTAAAGTTTTTTTCATTCTCTTTCTACTTATCTGCTTTCTCTGGAGTGAAGAACCGAGGTAAATAATAATGGGGTTTAGCGTTTCTGTGTTGATATTCTTGGCCGATGTGTGCGATTCTCACTCTCAACTTATACCAACTCAAGGTACATTCTCATTTGTGGGACTAGACAGCTCCCATGACCATAATGCATTTATAAAAACTTATAGGTTATCTATAACATGAATTGAAACTGACTTAGCAAACCTGCGTTGTTAATTAAATCTTATTAGCAGCAATCTACTTTGCAATAATTGCAATTCGATCCCCCCTTGTTCCACGCCGTTCTGTGAGCCGCCCAGATAAGGGTATGCGGAAAGAAATCAAAGGCACAAGTATGCGTGGCCTGGCCCAAGCACGCGACCACGGGCAAGCCAGGCACGATAAGATAAGCGGGCAACCGTGGCACGAGTGTGCAGACAGCATGCGAACCTTTTATTATTTGAAAATTGAAATAGTAATTTAATTATTTGGATAAATAATTTTGTTAATTTAATTAATTTGGTTTTTAAAAAAGCACTACAAATTGAATACCGATTTAAAAAATTAGTAAATAACAACATATTAAATATTAAAATTAATAAATCAATCATTATTATAATTATTTAATTAGTATTATGTGATTGATTAAATTATATTATTTAATTAATTTAATCATTATAATTGGAAAAAGCGAATAACTATTAAATAATGGAAGAGGCATAATTAAAAAAAATCAATTTATGAAATTTTTAATTTTATATATTTACACATTTATATACATACATACATACCTACTTATATTTATATACGTATACATGTATAAAAAGTATGCATACTTATACTTATATTTATATACGTATATATATATATATATATATATTACGCATATTCCTATAAACGTACGTAAATATGAGTAGTATATTTATATGTGTGTGTATGCATATATGTATATTTTCTAATTATTATTTACATAAAATTCTCGATTTATTCTCCACATGAAATTTTTTATCATTGTAAATAACAAAATTCAAATTTTCATTTTTATTATTTTTACGTTTCTATACAGAGTTTAAATTTTATAATGTGTGATAGCACAATAGGAAATACATGAGAAAGACCGCCTGTGGCTGCGTGCATGCATGTATATACCAAATGGACAAAGGAAATACATGGGATGCTTCCGGTTGGCCTTACCCCTACAATTCAGCATGTGGAAATTAATTTTGCCGTAGCATGATCCAGAATCTTTATATTTGACCACTACTCATCATTCCTGGTTTTCGGTTGAGCAATATTACCTTACGCCAGCAATTTGTGCATAATATATAATAATTCTGTTTCTCATAAAATCTGGGATGGAAATACTTGTACTTAAAGCTACAAACAATTTAATTAAGAAATAAATAGTTAAACCCCGCTAATATATGTGCAGATTTTAATTTTAATTTAAAGAATGATAGATTTACTCAAAATTTTAGTACAATTAACATACTAATAATGCATATTTATAAATTATTTTAAAAATAGTTTAATTATTATCAATTATTTTAAATAATAGGTTTTCATATGATCAAAGGTGGTCTTTCTATATTAGTATATGAAATGTTGTGAAATTTAGAACAGTCATAGCTTTAGATAGATACTTAGAATTATGTCAATTTTCTTAAGTTATGCAAAAGCTGTAAATCTACTCGTTTTTTTAACACAAAATTTTTTTTTTTTAATATATGGTTGAAGAAAAAAAATCTCTAGTAAATGTAAGATATAATCAAATAGCATAAGTGATAAAATAAAAGATTATAAACAATCAAAACGTATTATTGACAAAATGATGGTAGTGATGGGGAAGTGATGGTGATGCTGAATGGCACATTTTGGTAGCAACAATGATGAGGGTTATAATGAGGTTGATAGTATAGTGGTAATGATTGTTTTAGTAGTAATGTTAATAATAGCAATATTGAGATTGATGGTGTTGAGGTGCTAGTGGTGGTGTACATGTGGTGGCTATGATAGTGGTGCAATGGTAATGTAAATTTGATGGGGGTTTAAAATTGCCACATAATGTAAAACTAATTATTTTTCTTGCAATTTATCTCTTATTAAATATTCATTGTCTTTATGGCATATTATTTATATTTTATGTGTTAAAATTTTATTAATATTTATATATTACCAATTACTTTGCATGGCATGAGGATATTTTTAGGGCTAACAATTCATGTTAACTTGTTGTATCTAAATAAGTTCATATATTAAAAAACTTAATCCGTAACTTGTTTATTAATCAGCTATGAAATCCTAAACTCACAACCTGATTTGTTTAATAAACATGTTTCATATCCAAGTTGAATTTATTTATCAATTAAAAAATTATAAATAAATTTATATAATATTTATAATAATTACGTAGAAAAAGTGGCAATTATAAAATTAATAATTACAAATAAAAATGAAAAAAAAATTTGGGTAGAAGACTTAGTCTTAAAAATTAAATATAAAAATTACTACTCAACAAAAGTTTAGTAAAATAAAGTTTGATCAAGTATAACAAATTTAAATATTGATTTGTTACATAAAATCATAGTATCAAGTTTTTTTTTTTTTAAGCCAATGACCAAAAAATATTTGAAAATATAACTACTTTTGACTCTCAAGTGTTGCTTTTAGCATCTAAGGATGTTCAAAATCCTGGGCTCATATTTTTACAACTAATAGTTCCTATATTATTTCGGCTAAATAATAATAATTCTTATATTATCTTGAGTTAGAATGCAAGCAAAGCATCAACAGTAGTATAAACAGTTACAATCATTCATAATACTATATAGTATGTCTAATCATACTAAATTGCTAATGCTTGAAATAACAATATTAATGGAAGCCATGAGTATGATTTGTCAAAATGAGCTAAGGACAAGTAGAAAAAATAAGACATTAAAAGAAGAAGAAGAAGAAACGTTACAACTTACATGAGATGGCCGTGATGAAGATGGTCACTTAGTCTCACAAAACAGATCCTACGAGTGAAAGAAAAGGAAAGTGGAAATAACATTAGATAGTGGACAAGTATAATGTTATGTTTACTTTATCGTAATAGGAATTTTATTACGATCTTATTTCATACCAAAATAAAAATTAAGACGTTTACTTCACGGAGATTACAGAATAAGCATTCGAGAATGAATTATAATTCTTAAAATCTTTGAATAGCTATTCCTTTTCAAAAGTAAGGAATTCCAATTCGGTGAGTTTTTTTTCCCATTTGTCCTATAATATAGCAATCAGATCTATGAGGAAGGAGAAGGTCCAGATTTGTCGTCGTCGTCCATGGTCGTCCTTGTCACCGTCCGTTCAAATCTGTTGTCATATGTGGTCGTCCTCGTTGTCGTTCGTCTGTGCAAGTTCTCATTGTTTGTGGTCGTCATCACTCGTTTAGATCTATTGTCGTCCGTGCTCATCCTCCTCGTCGTCCATTCAGATTTGTCATACGATTAAGAAAAAAGAGAAAAAGAAAAGTAAAGAAAGTGGAATTATTAATTCAGAGCCTTTAGGATACTATGTGTTAGATTCTTAATCCAACGTTGGTCTTATATATAAAATAATTATGTATTGCGGGTTATTATATTAAGTTAAACTCAATTAAAAATAATCAATAAGATTTAGATATTTGAGTTATAATGTATATCCTTTTATGCGTAAAAATCTTATGGATAGTTTCTATTTTTATGATGGATTAATATAGAAATACCAAAAAAGTAACATATAGTTATCTATATAAATAATGGTTATAGTCCCTAGGTCATACGTACCTTTCTTGTCTCTTTGAATCTCATCATCAGATAGACTATAGAGAGAAAATAAAAAGGATCTCTCAAAGAAAACGTATTGATCTGGAAGGACAATCGCATAATTTAAGAATCGTGGATCGCAATGGATTCAGATACGCTTCCGTATATTTATTAATTAATTTTTAATGATCAAATATGAAAGATCTAGAATTTTATTTGTAATGATTTTCACAAATTGATTATTCAAGATTCTACCCTATGTGCCATACGATTAAGTAGGAGGATCCATATAATTTAAGCCATTGGGTCTCCAAAAGATAAATTCGTTATTTTTCCTTCTGTTGTGGTTCAACGTCTATATACTAGGATTACTAGGCCATTTGTAATGTGAATGAAGTGATCTTTTTACTTAGAAGAGTGGTCCTTACAAGTATGAACTATTTTTTTTCCTACTTGTCAAATAAAATGATCAGATTCGTATCAGACTTGCTATTCTCTCACAGGGGTAAGCCCGCAATTATAGTCAACATGTCTGTGCCCTTTTGTCGGGGGAGACATAAAAGAAGTATTATATAGACTCACTCATGTGACTCAAATTTAAACCACGCAATGAGGATCTTTTGACAGTAAAATAAAAATCGATAGGCCTAAAAATAAATAATTAATCCAAGTTGATTCATTAATCAAGGACATGTATAAATTGTAACTGGCAGCTCGATGATAAGATTCCAATGTAACACAGTGCGGAAAGCGTGAACGAAACGAATCCGATTCTAGAATTGGTTTCGCAAACAACAAAGAATAAAGATGAATTATTCCTTAAATAAATTTTGGTTGTGCACAACCGATAAACAAAGAAAATCGTTTCTCAAAAGTGTGTTTGAATAAGCAATAAAACGTAACCTTAAAATAACCTAGCAACTATATATATACTCTTCTGAAAATACATCAAAAAAAAAAATATAGATGTACATGTGAAAATAATTATAAGTATACACGTCTATCCTCTATCGTATACACGGCCGTGCCTTACAACCGTGTATATTTCCGGGAATATGTCTGGCGTAATACACCGTTATGTCTTCGGGCCATGTATGTAGACCGTGTATGATTCTGTGAGAAATCCCGACCGAATATACGACCATGTTTCTGGCCGTATATTGAGACCGTATATGCTTCTGTGACACATCCGGACCGAATACACGGCCGTGTATGAAACCGTGTGTCTTTCTAGAAGTTCCCCTGACTTGTTACATGACCGTGTAACAAACCGTGTATCAGTCCGTGTCTCCATCATTCTCTCCCACTAATGGAGAACTCGACCTCGAGTTCTCGTCAAGATATAATGGTGTGTCATCAGGGGTGGAAAAGAGATAAATCCACCACATTGAAAGTATAAGAAACATTCATATCTTCGGGAAGTTGTACAACGTACGCATTGTCGTTTATCTTGTGGACGACTTCATAAGGCCCATTTTTTCTTGTTGGAGTTTCCCGTATCTGCCCGTAGGGAAACGCTCTTTCCGAAGGTAAACCATTACCTAATCGCCTACGGCAAAAAGTTTCTTTCGTCTATGCTTATCCGCAGCCCCTTTGTATTGGGTATTGGCTTCCTCTATCTTCCGTCTAACTTCCGCTACGGTTGTTTGGCATTGTTCCGCCATATACTTAGCAGCAACATCACCCACCATGTCCTTAGGTAATTTGATCAAGTCCAGTGCGTGTTGTGGCGTTTTGGTGTATACCACTGAGAACGGTGACCTCCCAATAGTTCGGTGGACTGAACTATTGTAAGCGAATTCAGTTTGAGCTAACGCTTGATCCCACTGCCCTGGCTTCTTACGGCAAATACTTCTAATAAGGTTTCCAAGGGTTCGATTGGTTACCTCTGTTTGACCATCGGTTTGAGGATGAGTTGTGCTGCTATAATTCAGATATGAGTCAAACATATACCAGAGAATCCTCCAAAAGTGGCTAAGGAATTTGCTATCTCTGTCGGAGGTAATGGACTTTGGGACCCCATGTAGACGCACCACTTCCTTGAAGAATAACCGTGCGATTGCCTGTGCATCAGCGGTCTTTCTGCAAGGGATAAAGTGAGCCATCTTAGAAAACCTGTCAACTACAACAAAAACAGATTCAACACCTCGTTCGGTATGAGGCAACCCAAGTATAAAATCCATCGACAGGTCCTCCCAAATGTTCGCCGGCACGGGAAGAGGGGTATATAGACCAGTGTTTTGGGATTGTCCTTTCGACACTTGGCAAATATAACACCTTTCCATAATTCTATACACATCCTTCCTTAACCGAGGCCAAAAATACCTTTCGGTAACTACGGCTAAGGTCTTATCTCTGTCCATATGTCCTGCCAATCCACCACCGTGCAGGTTTCGGATAAGCTTTTCTCGTAAGGATGACTTAGGAATGCACAGCTGATTCCCTTTCATTAAGTATCCATCGTAGATATGGTAGTCGTCACAAGGTTCTCTGTTGGCACATTTAGTCTACGTTTCTTTAAAGTCTCCATCCCTTTCGTATAGTTCCTTTAGTTTTTCAAATCCAACGATGTCCGCACTTAGAGTGAGTAGAACATCAGCTCTTCTACTCAAGGCGTCCGCTACTTTGTTTTGCACACCCGACTTGTGCATCAGTTTGAAAGGAAACCTTTGTAAGAACTCAATCCACCTAGCGTTCATGTCCTTACTTATCCAAGTTTGGCCACTTAAGTGTTTAAGAGCCCCGCAATCGGAATATAAGATGAACTCCTTTCTGATCAAGTAGTGTTCCCATACTTTAAGAGCTTTCACCACAGCATAGAACTCTTTGTCATATGTAAACCAATTCCTCCTGGCTTCACACAATTTTTCACTATAAAATGCGATTGGTCTCTTTTCCTGTGACAGTACTACCCCGACTCCAACTCCACTGGCGTCATAGTTTACCTCAAATAACTTATCAAAATCTGGTAGCGCTAACACAGGGGTGCTACACAATCATTGCTTTAAGTTTATGAAACTTGCTTTAGCTTCTTCGCTCCATTAGAATTTACGATTCTTCAAACACTCAGTCAATGGAGCGACGACTGTACTGAAGTGTTTAATAAACCTCCTATAGAAACTAGCTAAGCCAAGAAAGCTTCTCAACTTAATAACGGTCCTTGGAACAGGCCATTCTCTAATCACTTTCACCTTTTCGTCATCCACCATCACCCCTTCACTGCTGACTATGAACCCAAGGAACAATAGTCGCTTTGACATGAATATGCACTTCTTTAGATTGGCGAACAGTTTATTCTCTTTCAATACAGACAAAACACATCTCAAATGCTCAAGATGTTCTTCCTCAGATTTACTGAATACCAAGATATCATCGAAATACACAACAATAAAACGACCATTAAAGGTCTTTAATACCTGGTTCATTACTCTTATGAAGGTGCTTGGTGCATTACTAAGACCAAATGGCATCACCAGCCACTCATACAACCCCTCCTTTGTTTTGAATGTTGTTTTCCATTCGTCTCCGGGACGGATCCGAATTTGGTGATATCCACTCCTCAGATCTATTTTGGAGAAGATAGTGGCTCCGCTCAACCGATCCAACATATCCTTGATGCGCGGGATGGGAAATTTGTACCCTATGGTGATCTTATTGATAGCCCGGCTATCAACACACATCCTCCAGCTCCCATCTTTCTTGGGAGTTAACAATGCTAGAACCACACACGGACTTAGGCTGCCACGGATAAACCCCTTGTCCAAAAGCTCTTAGACCTTATCCTGCAGAACCTCGGTCTCCTTGGGACTCATCCTATAATGTGGTAAGTTTAGAAGGCTTACTCCGGGCACTAGGTCTATCTGATGTTTGATGCCTCTCAGAGGCGGTAGACCCTCAGGTAGATCGTCAGATGCCACCTCCTTAAACTCCTCCAATAGACTCTTTACTATCTCAGGTACTTCCACGTCAGCCTCCTTTTCTCCAACTGCCACATCTTTTACTATGAAAGCATAGACCACCCGTGACTCCCTTAGGTCTTCCACCAATTCTTTCTCTGATTGAGTGACGGTTAAGAAAGAACGATTCTCTGCCCTCTTCTCCTTCAAACATCCTTCCTTCTTCAACAGTAACAATGTGTATCTCACACCCTCCTTCTCCAATCTATATACGTTCTCTTTTCCCGCGTGTTGCGCGTTCACATCAAACTGCCATAGCCTATCAAATAAAATATGACAGGCATCCATGTCTACGATATTGCAAAAGGCTTCATCGCGGTACTTCCTTATTGAGAATGGTACCCTACATCTCCCCTTGACTTTAATCTTCTTGGCAGCTTTAATCCACCCAATAGTGTACTGATTTGGGTGCTTTTTGATAGGTAGCTACAACTGCTTCACAACTTCTCTTCCTATGATGTTTTCGCAACTCCCGCTATCTACTATTAGTTCAAACAATTTCCCATTAATAGTATACCTTGTGCGAAACAACTGGTGTCGCTGTGTAATCTCTTCTTGTTTTGGGGTAAGCATCATCTACTAAATCACATAAGTCAGTTCTGCTGCTTCTTCCTCCTCCTCATAATACTCTCCCTCTCCATCAGGTTCACAGCAAATCTCCTCATCATCCTCCCTATCAAGGATGTTTACATTTCTCCTAGCAGGACATTCGTTTGACCGATGACCCGGTTGATTGCATCGGAATCATTTGCCTAAGATAGACTTGGCATAAGGATTACTCTGCCTCTGGGTTCCCTTAGGTTCCATCGGTTTCTTTCCCTCACTCTTCTCTTCTCTCTTGGCACTGTCATCAGTAGGTTTATATGCAGCGTTTTTACTTTTCTCAAATCCCGACTTACTAACAATACCAACTAACGCAGCGCGAAAAACGTGAATGAAACGAATCTGATTCTAGGATTGGTTTCGCAAACAACAAAGAATAAAGATGAATTATTCCTTGAATAAATCTTGGTTGCTGATAAGAGTAAATTAACCCTTGTAAATCATGGGCATTAAGAATGAATTTGTAGTCTTTTGAATAAAATCAATGCGGATTCGGTACTTAACAGATGCAAATACATGTTTCAGGATATAATACCAAAGAGAAGGAGAAAGATCACAAAAGGAGCATAATTGAAGCTTAAAAGATCAAGTTAAAGTTACTCATGGACAACACGTGGAAAGCCACGGCCGTGTCATTAACCGTGGGAACACCTGAAGATTAAAGCGTCACTTGGAAGGGAAGCACGGCTCGTGATAGGGGTGTGTTGAAGCCGTGGCAGACGCTGCAAAGAAGTGCAAAGTTCCAGAACGTGGCACGGGTAATAATCTAGCCGTTCCTCTAGCCGTGTTGATAGCAGTGCTGCTAGCCGTGCTCCTGGCCGTGCCAAACACTGAGCAAGATTGACGAGTTACATATTTGCGACCAGTGGGAGACACGGTTTGAGATCTGGCCGTGCTTCTGGGCGTGCCAGGCGACTGTTATACACTTGACGAGATTCACTTGGAAAAGGAAAGATACAATCGTATCTTTCCAGCTGAAGATGCTCGGACAAGCCTTAAGAAGTATAAATAGAACAACCCTAAGGAGAAAAAAAAAGAGGAGGCAGCACAAGAGAAACCCTAGAGAAGAGAAGCTGTTGCAAGAGGCTGCCGCCAGAATAGTCCTCGGATTGGAAGCGAAGATATTTCGTGTTTGAATTTTCTTTATGGACTCAATTATTTTATGTTTTGCTCTTTGTATTAGATTCATGAGTGGCTAATTATTTCATACCCGTTCCCTTGAGAAACCCCTGATTATCATGTGACAGAATTGTTGATGTTCAATAATTTAATTCTATTCTTTGAGTTTGTTCATGTTGCAATTATAGTTGATTCATCTTGATATGTGCGCAGTATTAGGATGAAATTATATCTCTGTTATTAAGATTGAGAAATCGGTAATAGAGTAGATCTTGCATGAATAAAAAGATCCCTTGTAATCCTAGAGATAGGTTATAGGAGGTCTTCTGTATTGAACAAGATCAGTGCGGTCTGGTTCAATTGAGAGTCCTAGAATTCTATTGCAATCTTGATTATGTTAATTGAAGAGAGATCTTAATTGGCTTAATTAGGATTAGGGATTAGTGATCTTGAGAAAGACTCTAATCTAGTGTAAGAAACTCCGCGGATCAAAGATTAGGTATTAATCATTGGATAGTTTGGAATTGAATAAAAGCTGCATGAGAATTAGGGGTGGATCTTGGGCAGGGTATGTTTAAATCATTGAATTAATTAAGGGAGTGTTTGAATACATTTACTTTGTTCATTTTATTTGTCTCTTTCAGGTTTAGGCAATAATTAGGATAGTTGAGATCATCAATAGTGAGAGGTTAGATAGTAGGAGAATCGTTAGTACTAGTACTTATAAGTCTTCGTGGGATCGATACCTGTACTCCTATGCTATACTGCTAGTCGATAGGTACACTTGCCTGAGAACTGATCGTAAGCTAGGATTGAGTAGAGGTTTAAACTTGTTTAGAACGGTCAGATCGTCTATCAAGTTTTTGGCGCCGTTGCCGGGGACTTATAATATTAGGAAAACTTGACACCTACTACTTTAACTATTTTTTTATTTTTTTTATATTTTTTTTATATTTTTTTTTATTTACTTTAAGTTCATTCGTGCTTCCATTCAAATTTGTTGAGGAAACTAAGTTCATAGTTTGTCTGTCGCGGTTTATGACAAGGAGCTCTTCATCTAAGCTACTTGATTTTGATCCTGAAATTGACCAAACCTTTAGAAGGCGATTGAGAGAAACTGAGCCAATGGCAGATGAACGAAGAACGATGGTTGAATACGCTCGTCCTACTCTGAGCAGCACTGGGTCGTGTATTGTGCAACCAGCAATAGAGGCCAACAACTTCGAAATCAAGGCCTCTACAATGCATATGATTCACAACCAATGCCAGTTTGACGGTTTGTCTGACGAGGATCCTCATGTGCACATTCAGATGTTCTTGGATATTTGTGCAACTGTCAAGTAAAACGGAGTATCTGAGGAAGCACTGAAATTGCGACTTTTCCCTTTTACTCTTCGGGGGAAAGCAAGGCAGTGGTTTAGTTCACTAAACCGGGATTCCATCACCACTTGGACCCAGATGGCGGAGACTTTCCTGGACTATTATTTCCCACCATCGAAAACTGCTAAGTTGAGAAATGATATCACATCATTCACCCAACTAGATCATGAGCCTCTACATGAAGCATGGATTAGATTTAAGGATCTTCTTAGGCGGTGTCCACATCACCAAATGCCTAATTGGCTGCAAGTTTCCACCTTCTATAACAGGCTTGACTATGCAACTCGGCAAACAATTGATGCTGCGGCTGGGGGTACTTTGAATGTGAAAACGCCGGAGGAGTCGTTGAGTTTGTTTGAGAACATGGCCAAAAATAATCACCAATGGAGCCATGGTAGACAAAAGCATAGGGCAGCGGGCATCTATGAGGTCGATTTGATGACATCAATTGCAGCAAAAGTAGATGCGCTTGCTTCAAAAGTTGAAGGGATGGCTGTATCTCAATCATCCCAATACTGCTCAATTGAACCCCAATCTAACAATGCGGTGTCTGAAGTGATAGAGCGTGTTGAGTATATAGGAAATCCCACTAGATCACAGAACAATCCCTATAGCAACACATATAATCCAGGATGGCGTAATCATCCCAATTTCTCCTGGAGTAATCAGCAATCTCAAAGGGGTAATGCACCTGCTCCAGGATTCCAAAGACCAGCTCCACCTCCTTTCCAAGAAAAGAAATCTAACCTTGAGGATATGATTGCGAAGTTCATTCAAGCGTCGGAGCAACACCATCAATCCACTGAAGCCGCTCTAAGGAATCATGAAGCCTCAATCCACAACTTGGAAAACCAGATGGGGCAGATTTCTAAAGCGCTTGCTGAGCGACCGCAAGGGTCTCTGCCTGGAAATACCGAGACCAACCCAAGGGAACACGTGAAGGCAGCAACTCTTAGGAGTGGAAAGGAAGTGCAATCAGACAAGTGTGGGGAAACCTCTGTTAGTAGGAAGGGGAATGAGACTGTTGATAAAGGCAAAACTACTGATAAAGCAGAGAAGGGCAGAGTTATAGAGGGAAGAACAAAAGACTTGGAAGCTGAGAAGACACCTATCGTCCAGCCTTATAAACCCCCATTGCCATATCCTGCTAGGCTGCGGAACGACAAGGATCGGGAACATTTCGGTAAGTTTTTGGATTTATTCAAACAGTTACATATCAACTTACCACTTGTGGAAGCCCTTTCTTAGATGCCCCGGTATGCCAAGTTCTTGAAAGATCTACTATCCAATAAGAAGAAGATGGAAGAGATCTCCACTGCAACAATTGGTGCGAATTGTTCTGCGATTTTACTAAACAAACTTCCAAAGAAATTGAAAGATCCATGGAGTTTCATCATACCGTGTTTTATTGGAAATTTACCGATAGAAAAAGCATTAGCAGATCTAGGGGCTAGCATAAACTTGATGCCATATTCTCTTTTTCAAAAGCTGGGATTAGGGGAGCCAAAGCCAACACGGATGAGCCTTCAATTGGCAGATCGATCAGTGAAGTTTCCTAGAGGGGTCATTGAAGATGTGTTAGTAAAAGTAGAAACTTTCATATTCCCGGTTGATTTTGTGATGCTGGACATGGATGTTGACACTGAAGTTCCTCTAATTTTGGGACGCCCATTTTTAGCCACGGCCCGAGCAATCATTGATGTAGCTGAGGGCCGATTAGTGCTGCGCATTGGGGGAGATGAGTTAGTGATACAAATCCCAGCTGTGATGAAGAAATCGGTAGACTCTGATGACACTTGTTATGCAATTGATGTAACGAATACCGTTGTGGAAGATATCTTATGCAAGGATCCATTAGAGTTGAGTTTGAGAGTATGCAATATTGAAGAGACAGAAGAGTGTGCAATACAAGAAATGTTGACTCATCTTGATGGCAAGGATGAACTTGGGATAAAACCGGAAAGGGAGAACATTGATGCAGGAGATGTTACTAGATTAAAGCCCTCTATTAAAGATCCTCCAATTCTGGAGCTGAAGCAACTCCCTGACTATCTGGAGTATGCTTTCTTAGAGAAGGATTCTCAGTTGCCGGTCATCATTGCAGCCGGGTTAACCATTGGTCAAAAGGAAAAGCTCTTGAAGATCTTGAAGGAGCACAAGCGTGCCTTGGCATGGAAAATAGCAGATATCCAAGGGGTTAATCCATCTTTTTGCACACACAAAATCCTGATGGAAGACAATTTCAAACCAGTAGTGCAAGCTCAAAGACGACTTAATCCAAACATGAAAGAAGTCGTTAAGAAAGAGGTGATCAAATTGTTAGATGCTGGACTAATTTATCCCATTTCTGATAGTTCATGGGTAAGCCCCGTCCAGGTGGTGCCAAAGAAGGGGGGGATGACGGTGGTCCCAAATGAGAATAATGAGCTCATACCAATGAGGACGGTGACGGGATGGCGAGTATGCATTGACTATCGCAAATTAAATGAAGCTACTCGTAAGGATCATTTTCCTTTACCTTTTGTCGATCAAATGTTGGAAAGGCTCGCTGGACATATGTTTTACTATTTTCTAGATGGGATGTCGGGATACTATCAGATTCAGATTGCCCCTGAAGATCAAGAGAAAACGACCTTTACATGTCCCTATGGCACATTTGCTTACAGGAGAATGCCATTTGGATTATGTAATGCACCGGCTACCTTTCAGCGGTGCATGTTAGCGATTTTCGAAGATCTGGTTGAGGATATTATGGAAGTATTCATGGATGATTTTTCCGTGTTTGGGGATTCATTTGATTCTTGCCTACAGAATTTGGAAAGAGTGCTGATACGTTGTGAAGAAACTAACTTAGTCTTGAATTGGGAGAAGTGTCACTTTATGGTGACTGAAGGTATTGTCTTAGGACACAAAATATCTCAGCAGGGGATTGAAGTAGACAACGCTAAGGTTGATACTATAGCTAAACTTCCCTCACCCTCTTCGGTTAAAGCTATTCGGAGTTTTCTGGGACATGTTGGATTCTATAGACGGTTCATCAAGGATTTTGCCAAGATTGCTCGTCCTCTCACCAGGTTGCTGGAGAAGAACATAGCCTTTGATTTCAATGATGAATGTCTCCAAGCCTTTGCAGCGCTGAAGGAGAAACTGACCAAAGCTCCTATCATGGTGGCTCCAGATTGGAACTTACCATTTGAACTGATGTGCGATGCTAGCGACTATGCTGTAGGAGCTGTACTGGGTCAAAGAAAGGATAAGTATTTCCAACCAATATACTACGCCAGCAAAACTCTAACCGGGGCTCAAGAGAATTATACCACTACGGAGAAGGAGCTGTTGGCAGTAGTGTTTGCTTTTGACAAATTCCGATCTTATCTTGTTCTTTCTAAGGTGATAGTGTATACTGACCATTCTGCATTGAGATATTTAATGACCAAGATGGATGCAAAACCCCGCCTCATCAGGTGGATACTCCTATTGCAAGAATTCAACCTTGAGATCAGAGACAAGAAGGGAGCAGAAAACCTTGCAGCGGATCATCTATCTCGATTGGAGAACTCAGGTGTGGAGCAGCTGAAGGAAGAAGATATTAACGATAGATTCCCTGAGGAGAATTTGTATTCTGTAAACAAAGTTAGCGGTTCGGAGTCCCCATGGTTTGCAGACATGGCCAACTATCTAGTGGCTAGGGTCCTTCCACAGGACATGTCTAAGCAACAGAAAAAGAAGTTCTTTACCGACCTGAAGTATTACTATTGGGAAGACCCCTACTTGTTCAGGTATTGCTCAGACCAAATGATTAGGCGTTGTGTCTCACATGAGGAAGGACGAGAGATCTTGAACCATTGCCATAGTGGACCCACTGGAGGACACCATGGTGCCAATAGGACAGGCCACAAAGTACTTGAAGCTGGTTTTTATTGGCCGTCAATATTCAAGGATGCCCAAAATTTTGTAGCTCGGTGTGATCGATGCCAGAGAGATGGAAACATTTCAAGAAGGGACGAAATGCCACAGCACTATATTCTGGAGTGCGAGGTATTTGATGTATGGGGTATTGATTTTATGGGACCATTTCCTCCTTCGTATGGGAACAAGTATATATTGGTAGCAGTGGATTATGTGTCTAAGTGGGCTGAAGCACAAGCTCTACCAACAAATGATGCTAAGGTGGTTGTCAAGTTCCTGAAGAAGCTCTTTTGCCGTTTTGGGGTGCCGCGAGCACTAATTAGTGATCGAGGTACACATTTTTGCAATTCTCAGATTGAAAAAGTCTTGAAAAGATATGGAGTGACTCACCGTCTCACCACGCCTTATCACCCACAGACGAGTGGGCAAGTGGAGTTGACGAATAGAGAGATAAAGCGCATCTTAATGAGATCAACTCTCCAGCATGGGCGAGATTGGGCAGACAGGTTAGATGATGCGTTATGGGCTTATAGGACAGCCTACAAAACACCACTTGATACTACTCCTTTCCGGTTAGTATATGGGAAAGCGTGTCACTTACCAGTTGAGATTCAGCATCGAGCGTTCTAGGCAATCAAGACTTTCAACCTCGATCTCAACAAGTCAGGCGCTCACAGGAAGAAGCAGATTAATGAGCTTGATGAGTTAAGACTTATGGCATATGACAACGCTAGTTTCTATAAGGAGAGAGCCAAAGCATATCATGATGCAAGGTTGTGCCAGCACAAGCAATTTGAGGAAGGAGATTTGGTATTGCTTTTCAATTCCAGGCTAAAACTTTTTCCGGGGAAACTCAAATCTAAATGGTCAGGTCCTTTTCGAGTAAAAAACATTTTTCCTTATGGCACGGTGGAGTTAGAACACCCTGAAAAGGGTATTTTCAAGGTCAATGGACAGAGACTTAAACATTACTTCGGAGACAAGAGGGTCTTTGAAGAAAGAGCGGAGTTGTCCCTTATTCGAATCCATAACTGACCTTTTTCTATTCATTAGGTCGAGCCAACGACATTAAACAAAAGCGCTGGCTGGGAGGCAACCCATGCATTCACTAGGTTAGTTTTTCTTTTCTTTTCTTTTTACTGTCATCATCATTACATTTGTGAGTGGTAGTTTTTCAAGAGAGTACGATATGGTCTAAGTCCCACCAAAGTGTACGGGCAGTTGTGAAAGGTGTTTCAGTTCAGGGGATAACACGGTTACAGGCACGCCCAAGGCATAAGCCGTGCCACGAGGTTACATAGAGCAGTGTATAGCACGGTTACAGGCACGGCAAATCCACAAGCCGTGCCAAAAGTCGTGCCAGAATGTCAGCCTTTTTCATGTTCTTTCAATCAGATCAGTGGATGGCACGTCTTGTAACACGCCCAGGTTTTAGGCCGTGTCGTCAATAGCCTTTTAGGGTTCGCGCGTTTCCAGACATAAAACACCTTTCCCCTTCATTTCCCTCTTCATTCCCACATTATATCTCTCTGCATCTTCGTTCTTTTTCCTTCCTTCTCTGTTGAAGAACGTCATTCATCACTTTGTCGAGATTTCTCAAGCGTAGTATAGTCAAGATGCCTAGAATTAAGACCGTAGCGCGCAAAAACGCTCAACCTCGTTCAACTGGTGGTTCCTCTAGGACCACGCGACGCTACCCTCTTAACTTGCGGAGGGAGGACGAAGGTAATTATGATTTAGTGCGAGAAAAGAAGACATTTATGCCTAATGTAGTAGTTGATTGGGAAGTGCTAGCTAGGTATGGGTTAGTAGAACGATTTGATCATTTCTTGAACGATCCCGCTTGGAGAGCACTTCTGAGCATTGAGGAGGACGTGTATTCTTCGATAAGCTACGATTTTGTCGCCACCTTCAAGCTTAGTTTTGGTCGATCTACCCAGCTCGATAACGTGGTCTCCTTCTACTGCCAAGGGAGTTACCACCGTGTTGAAATGAGAAACTTCATCAAGTGCTTGGGTATTTATGACGAGGAGTTTATCGACTCTGATGAATTTGCGCAGCTTCCTAATGCCTTTCCTAGGGGCTTACTGCAGCATGAAGTGTGGAATAGCATGGGAAATGGTGGATATGACCCTTCCAAATCTAAGGGGAGCCATTTAAGGGATCCTGCCGTGCGTGTACTCCATTACATTCTGGCCCGCTCAACCACTGGTAGAGGTGATTCTCAAGGGGTGGTGAATGCTTCGGACCTGTACCAGCTGTGGAGTATGATTACGGGTACTCGGGTTAATGTCGGATTAGCAGCCGTTTGGTGTTTGAAAAAACAATGCGATCTGGGGCACCACAAGGTTTTTGTCGGCTCTTGGATTACTCGCATTCTGAAAAATTACGGTGTTTTTCCAACCTTGGTTCCTAGGGACAGTTGTGGACGGAGCACCTCTCTCCCCGAGAGTGTTTTGCGGAGGTGGAGGTTTCGCATTATGAATATGTCTGCCGAACAACAAGAGCCAGAGATAGAACCCGAGCAGGGTGAGGCGCAAGAGCAAGCTCGAGGGCAGGCCGGACCAAATCGAGCGCTAGCAGATTTAGTAAAGAGATTGACGGCAGACTTGGAAGGAATTAAAAGAGAACAAGCCAAACAGTCAAAGCGGATGAAGGGCTTGAAGCGATATTTAGTCACTTGTTTATCCCGTATTTGTGAGAAATTGGGGGTAGATCTTCCCCCATGTGGTGGCTCTAGCGATGAGGACGTAGCATCACAAGCTACTCAGGTGGTTTCTGGAGGAGACCGTCACTCGAGTGGTGCATATGATACTGGTTTTCATGTTGGAGAATCCTCGAGTGCAGCTTTCATGGCCCGACATGAAAGTCCCGCAATTGCGACTGCCGAAGCGAGCACTCCGCAGAATACTGAGGTGATTGGATCTGATTCTCCTCGCCGATCGGGCACTATACCATTGCCATCAGATGATGACTTCAGCAGCTGACCTCGCGAGTGGATCGATGGAAGTTGAACCCGGGAGATTTGGACCATTGTATAGAATAGCCGTTTTACTTTTGTTTTTACTGTCCTGATTTGTATGATTCTGGAAAACTGACCAACCACTAATGTTTGAAATAGAAAATGCTGATGATAGTTAGCTTATTGTTCAGTCAATTATGAGTTTTTTTTGTTTTGTTTTGTCTTTCTGTTATTGCTGTTGTTGTGAGATACAGGCGTTCCAAGTACACCGACCCGTTATGTTTGGCAGAGGTTCTCATGACTCTACTTGTGCGCCGCTTAACCTTCTATCGAAGATCTGTGTTGTAAAAGATTCAGGGAAGTTCTCGTTTTCCTTTTGTTTTCTTTTTGCTTTTATCCTTTGTTTCCCTTTTTACATTTCATGAGGACATTAAGGACAATGTCTATTATAAGTGTGGGGAAGCGGGTTTGGGAAAACGAAACTAAGATACAAGGGTTGTGCATTCAAAAAAAAAAATGAAATTTCCTCTTAATTAAGGTATAATCCATGATGACTATTGACAATCAAGAACTGCTGAGATTGATCTATACCCCCGTGGAAAATCTTTAACCATCTTTATTCTCTTATTATGTATTAGAGATACGTTGCTAAAATTACAAGATGAAATCCAAGTGAAATAAACTTACTTGTCATTTAACCTTTACTTTCGGGATGTGAGATTGAACTAAGGTCATTAGTGAGTTTAGTATGTTCTTCTTTTTGCTCAGTAGTAAGCTATATGACTTAGAGTGAAGGAGTAAATGATACTTGTAACTTGGTGATTCCTTTTTGAAGAAGTTTCTAAAAAAAAAAAAAATTATGAAAAAAATGAACTTTAAAGAGCTTATATAAATGATGGTTGTTTGATTTAGATGGTAGAGGTTCGAAGGGGTATTTTTAAAACCTAGTAGCCTAAGATCGCCTGGTCTGGGACTTACTGACCAAGGAAACCGTCTTAATTAATTAATTAAGTAAATGAGTTAATTAGACTCGAACAAGTAAATCCGAGGGACGCCTTCTACGCTGAGGGAATAACGTCTGTTAACTCGAGCGATGAACTCGGGATTATCGATCGAAATTTTGTTACATGGGTCGGTTAACTTAGTTAAGTGCTTCAATGGTAAAGGAATTGGATGAAACAGAAAAGGAAGAGCTAGGAGACAAGTGGATACAACATGCCTTTAATCCCTGTTCTGTGCTTACAACAGTGGTTAAAAGGATGGTATACTTTATTTTACTAGTAACGATCTTGTGACAATTCTGACTCCGGGAATTTTAGTTTAAATGATAAGGGTAAAAGTTTGATTAACTTGGATTAGCTTTGGGAATTTTAGTATTTGTATTTTGTATACAACTAACGGTAAAATTGAGTAAAGATTATCAATGATTGAGGTGTAGCATGAAATCGATGACGCTGAAATATTTTCTTGATTGCAGGAACTTATTGAGAACTGGTCCTTTGGGTTTTCTTAATCCGTGTTTGCTTGAGGACAAGCAAAACCTTAAGTGTGGGGAAATTTGATAAGAGTAAATTAACCCTTGTAAATCATGGGCATTAAGAATGAATTTGTAGTCTTTTGAATAAAATCAATGCGGATTCGGTACTTAACAGATGCAAATACACGTTTCAGGATATAATACCAAAGAGAAGGAGAAAGATCACAAAAGGAGCATAATTGAAGCTTAAAAGATCAAGTTAAAGTTACTCATGGACAACACGTGGAAAGCCACGGTCGTGTCATGAACCGTGGGAACACCTGAAGATTAAAGCGTCACTTGGAAGGGAAGCACGGCTCGTGATAGGGGTGTGTTGAAGCCGTGGCAGACGCTGCAAAGAAGTGCAAAGTTCCATAACGTGGCACGGGTAATAATCTAGCCGTTCCTCTAGCCGTGTTGATAGCAGTGCTGCTAGCCGTGCTCCTGGCCGTGCCAAACACTGAGCAAGATTGACGAGTTACATATTTGCGACCAGTGGGAGACACGGTTTGAGATCTGGCCGTGCTTCTGGGCGTGCCAGGCGACTGTTATACACTTGACGAGATTCACTTGGAAAAGGAAAGATACAATCGTATCTTTCCAGCTGAAGATGCTCGGACAAGCCTTAAGAAGTATAAATAGAACAACCCTAAGGAGAAAAAAAAGAGGAGGCAGCACAAGAGAAACCCTAGAGAAGAGAAGCTGTTGCAAGAGGCTGCCGCCAGAATAGTCCTCGGATTGGAAGCGAAGATATTTCGTGTTTGAATTTTCTTTATGGACTCAATTATTTTATGTTTTGCTCTTTGTATTAGATTCATGAGTGGCTAATTATTTCATACCCGTTCCCTTGAGAAACCCCTGATTATCATGTGACAGAATTGTTGATGTTCAATAATTTAATTCTATTCTTTGAGTTTGTTCATGTTGCAATTATAGTTGATTCATCTTGATATGTGCGCAGTATTAGGATGAAATTATATCTCTGTTATTAAGATTGAGAAATCGGTAATAGAGTAGATCTTGCATGAATAAAAAGATCCCTTGTAATCCTAGAGATAGGTTATAGGAGGTCTTCTGTATTGAACAAGATCAGTGCGGTCTGGTTCAATTGAGAGTCATAGAATTCTATTGCAATCTTGATTATGTTAATTGAAGAGAGATCTTAATTGGCTTAATTAGGATTAGGGATTAGTGATCTTGAGAAAGACTCTAATCTAGTGTAAGAAACTCCGCGGATCAAAGATTAGGTATTAATCATTGGATAGTTTGGAATTGAATAAAAGCTGCATGAGAATTAGGGGTGGATCTTGGGCAGGGTATGTTTAAATCATTGAATTAATTAAGGGAGTGTTTGAATACATTTACTTTGTTCATTTTATTTGTCTCTTTCAGGTTTAGGCAATAATTAGGATAGTTGAGATCATCAATAGTGAGAGGTTAGATAGTAGGAGAATCGTTAGTACTAGTACTTATAAGTCTTCGTGGGATCGATACCTGTACTCCTATGCTATACTGCTAGTCGATAGGTACACTTGCCTGAGAACTGATCGTAAGCTAGGATTGAGTAGAGGTTTAAACTTGTTTAGAACGGTCAGATCGTCTATCAGTTGCGCACAACCGATAAACAGAGAAAATCGTTTCTCAAAAGTGTGTTTGAATAAGCAATAAAACGTAACCCTAAAATGACCTAGCAACTATATATATACTCCTCTGAAAATACATCAAAAAAGGAAATATAGATGTACACGTGGAAATAATTATAAGTATACACGTCTGTCCTCTATCGCATATACGTTTGTGCCTCACAGCTGTGTATGTTTCTAGGAATATGTCTGGCGTAATACACGGTTGTGTCTTCAGGCCGTGTATGTAGACCGTGTATGATTCTGTGAGAAATCCCGACCGAATACACGACCGTGTTTCTGGCCGTGTATGGAGACCGCGTATGCTTCTGTGAGAAATCTTGACCAAATACACGGCCGTGTTTCTGGCCGTGTATGGAGATGATGTGCCTAAATCCAAAATTAAGCACATACAAAACCAATTTGAAAGACAATCAAATAATGTCAATCAAACTAGTCTTAATCTCATGAACAATGGCATCAATTTCCAATGTTTATAACCAATTCTTCAATTAGGATATAATCAATCTTAGATCCAAATATGAAGATGCTCTGATACCAAAAGGATGATGTGTCTAATTCCACTAAGAAGCACAATCAAAAGACTTAAGAAAAACAATCTCAAGTCAAGGCAAAATCGGATCCACAAAGGGCAATTTCACATGAACCCTAATGAAGATATGATGAAATCCAAATATCCAATGATATGATTATAATACCATAATGATAATATCTTCTAACAACACCCTAATCTCATATAATCCACGCAAATAATCCACAAATGACAAAGAAAACCTTAATTATAAGGATTCCTTTCCAATAGAGAAGAACACGTTTTCAAGTGTAATCTTCAATGATGATCCAAATCAAATTGATAAGTACTTCAAATAAACACAAGAATTTGTGAATAATAATATGTATTTCTGACCAAGAACTATCTCAATTCAACCCTAGATATGACACACTAGAGAAGAAAAGAAATCATAACAAAATGAAATTGATATAACTCACAATTTCAAGATGTTGCACTCGCCACAATTTCAACTCTTTGGATTGAAATTGATAATAGTTTGGAACCAAGGTAAGAACCCTAATTCTCATGTGAAATTTAGTGTTTAATCTGCAAAAATGGCCTCCTCAAACCCTCTCTTAAGCAAGTATTTATACTTGCTACTCTTAGGGTTAAAAAGTGCTCAAAATTACAAGTTTGCCACTTTTAAGATGACTAACCCTAAATGAAAGTTACAAAGAAATAAAAGTGTCCCAAAACCAAAATACAACCAAAATAGTTCAGTAAACATTTACAAGATACAAAATAACATAAATCTTCATGATCCAATGCCTCAGAATAGAGAACAATCGCAGTGAGTCTTTGATTGTTATCCTGAAAAATGTTCGGTGTCCAACTGAAGTTGTAGGACATTTTGGCATCCCATGGAGAATTATAATTGTACCTGTAAGATTATTCTCAAATTTTATTAGAAATAAAGACATAAGGTAAAATATGAGCAATTTGGATAATCATCCAAATTGGGTTCTGAAGAGGTTGACAGTGTCAGAAATTTTCCCATCAGGAGACCGTGTATGCTTCTGTGAGAAATCCTGATTAAATACACGGTCGTGTTTCTGGCCGTGTATGGAACCGTGTGTCTTTCTGGAAGTTCCCTTGACTTGTTACACGACCGTGTAACAAACCGTGTATCAGCTCGTGTCTCCATCACAATGTTAGGCATCTAGCCCATCATTGAAAGAAGAGAATAAAGAAGTACATATATATTGATGTTGAGCACAAGTAATCAACTGCGGCAGTTCACCCGTCTATCATATTAGGATATAGTCATAATATAGCAAAAAAGTTGCTCATCCAATGAAACAAGGTGGAGGAAGGCATCGTTTAGAGTGAGTGTCTAAAATTTGCCCGTTTGCAAGGTGAAACCATTAATGGTATGGACAAGTGTTATAATAAGTTGTGATCTAGGAACTTCAAAAGATTTGATGGTAATTTTGAAGAAGAAATTTTAAAGAATGAAATATAACTGTGAAAGATTAATCTATAAATTATTAGGTAGTATGTATTTGAGATTTCTTTTTAAATTGCTAATAGATGACTTACTTCGATAGCATCCCCTCTAACATCTTTCCTAGGATATTGTTGCATTACCTATGGGAATGGGCTAACCACAAATACAAGTAAAGAGAGAATGGTTGGTAGCAAGACGAAAGGATGTCGCGTAAATGCTTAAGGTTTGCAATTTCTATTAAACATTCGAGTTATTTGGAAACCTTAATTCGTAACACCATCTGTTTCTTAGTCATATTTGAATTCCTAAATCCTTAATCTAGCTTGCTTAATAAGCATGTTTTCAATGTTGTCTTTGTTTACTAAATGCTTATAATGAAAATGAAATTAAAAACTTTGAAAATGCTTGCAAAAATAAATTTTTATTTCTAGGCTAAATGTATGAGCAAATTCAATGAAAACATAATAACTAAGGAATCTTACCATTTATTTATATTCTAAATGTTAGGTGACTAGCTTAAATGGAAATTTATAAAACAAAAACTTATTGATACATCAAATTTGATTTTGATTAAAGGTACCAAGTGATTTTACTAATGAGGTTGTGGTTTGAATAAAATGTACTACGTAAATGGGATTCATATGCAGAATCAAAGCTTGAAATTGTAGGAGAAAATCAAAAGTTAAAATTCTTACTCTTAATTATTAGAAATCTTAATCTTAAAAAGATTGTGTGTCATATCAAAACATAATTATGGGACTTGTTTAGTACATGGGGTTATATATGGATTTAGGTGCTAGAAAAATTATAAATTAAGAATCAATGTTTAGGGTCAAATTCAAATAAATAATTGAATTTTTAAGTAATTAAAATAGAAAATTAATGCTATGTTAGGTGATTTAAATAGGGAGTTTCATCATTGTTCTATAAATGTACTTCATTAGCTTAATTTAATGGTGTTGTAGTGTCATTATAATAGAATTTTTATTTAAAACACTTAGTATAATGTTGACCCCCTATTTTAACTATTTAAAAATTTAATATTCCGTTTCAATTTAATCCTAAATGTTTATCTTCTCATTTATAATTTTCTATTTAGGTGTTAGATTTGTCAGCTTCATGCCTGCTATTATTTATATGCCCTAGGGCAATTAAAAAAAAAAACATTGATTCAATATTATAAAACTTTGTGAGCCATCTTTACTCAATTTCTTCCCAAATTCTTGAATTTCGTGTAGTTATTGAATTTAGATGTCAAATACCTAGGAATTCTTAAAATCAATTAGTATTTGAAGATTGCACTCTAAGTATTCATAAAATGAATGGTTTATGATAAACCTAATCCAATGTTCATGTTATACATTGTGCTAATTGGTATTAGAGCCGCGTTCGCTCTTAGTAACAATGGCACCCCATATATAAGCCAATCAATGTCATGTTGTAGTGGACAAGATCTATAATCACGATGATCTAAATTGAAGGATCGGGTTGATGATTGATGAGCGATTGGATGTGGCATTAGAATGACATTTGGATGTAGTTGTAGATCGATTGGTGGTAAGAATGGGTGTGCTTATGGGTAATCAAAATTAAAATATCAACCTTAGACATGTGAGAATCCCTAATTCGATGCCAAATGCTGAAGTGGTAGAAGGTGATTCCTCTTTTGTTAAGGAGGATGAATAGTATGATGAAGTGCCACGCAAGCATGGTAAGCCTCGTGCAGAGGAAGACCAAAGGCGTTAGGAACTAAGTATGAGAACAAAGATATCAGAGTTTCATGGAAGCCGCCAACTATAAGAATTATTAGATTGGATGACCACAATTGAGGAGATCCTGGATTTGAAAGGAGTCCTTGAGGATAAACGGGTGTGGTGGGTAGCAACTAGATTGCGTGGTAGGGCTACAACATGGTGGCAATAGTTAAAATTGACTCGAAATAGGCTGGGAAAGTAAAAAACTACGTTGTGGGAAAAGATGAAAAAGCACTTGCGAACAACGTTTTTACCCTATATTTTTTAGTGCATTATGTACCAAAGGCTGCAAAACCTTAAGCAAGGTAACAAGTCAATAGATGATCACACTTTTGATTTTTACTAGTTGATGGCTAGGAATGAACCTCAAGAGATAGATGATTAGTTAGTTGCTAGATACATTGGGGTTTGAGAATGCAAATTCAGGATACAATCAACTTATTTGACCCTTTTAAAGTATCAGCAACGCACCAAAGGGCGTTGATTGTTGAGAAATAACAAAGGTAGTCTTAGAATAGTGCATTTAGTAGTGTTGTAATGGGTAGTGGAGGTGGTCATAGTTGTAGTGGTGTGAATCATATTGGAGGTGGAACCTTAGGTAATAACACTACTGGGCATTTTAATAAGCTTAGCACTAGTGGCCTTAACACTAGTGGAGTAAAGTGCTTCAAGTGTAGTGAGGGTGGTCATTAACAATCTAAACGTAGGAAGATGGAGAAGAAAGCACTCTTTGTTGAGAATGAAGAGGAGGAGGATGACAAACTTGTCTTTGAAGCTGTAGGTGATGAAGGACCTATCTTTGATACCGAATTTACTAAGAAGCAACTAATGATGAGAGATGGTAAGGAAAATTTAGTAGTTATGAGATTCTATATGACTCCTAAGGTAGTAGAGGAATAGTAGCTCAAGAGTAATATTTTCCAATCCACTTATACTATTATGGGCAAAGTATGTTGGTTCGTGATTGATTTGAGGAGTTGCGAGAACATTATGTCTATAGAAGCCATGCAAAAGCTGGGCATTAAGCTTGAGTAATACTAGAAACCTTACAAGTTAGCTTGGCTAGAGAAGGGTGGTGAGGTAAGTGTCTCTAAATGAGTGCCGGTTACATTCTCCATTGGTTCTAAATATAAGGACTCTGTCTAGTGTGATGTTATGACGATGGATGCCTACCATTTGCTGTTGGGGAGGCCTTAACAATTTAATAGTGGTGTGACTCATGATGGGAGAGCTAACACTTACAATTTTGTATGTAAGGGTGTGAAGATCATATTAGTTCTTAATAGGGACACTACTGAATCTAAATTTGTCAAGCAAGGTAATAGTTTCAACATGCTGTCTTTAGCTAGGTTTAAGAAAGAGTTGTAGGATTCTAAAGTTGTCTTTACTCTAGTGGGTAAGGGGGTTGAAAGGGGAGTAAAAGTACCTGAAGTGGCAGTTTTGGTTGTGGAAGAGCTTCAAGACGTATTTCTTTATGAGTTGATATATGGGTTACCACCACTGCGTGACATCTAGCACTGGATTGATCTTAAGCCAGGTGCAACCTTTCCTAATAGGCCACATTATTGAATGAGCCTTATAGAACCTGAGGAGTTGAGGAGGCAAGTTTAAGAATTGATTGGCATGAGTTTTATTTAGGAGAGTTTGAGTCTATGCACAACTTTAACTCTTCTGACTCTCAAGAAGGATGGCACTTGATGTTCGTGTGTAGATAATTGGGCCATCAATAAGATTATTATTAGGTATCGTTTTCCTATTCTCCACTTAGATGATTTACATAACCGATTGAGTGGTGCTAAGGTATTCTCAAAGCTAGACTTGCAGAGTGGATATCACTAGATTCGTATTCGAGTTGGGGATGAATGGAAGGTAACTTTCAAGACACAAGAGGGTTTGTATGAGTGGCTAGTTATGTTGTTTGGATTGTTCATTGCACCTAGCACATTTATGATAGTGATGAATCAAGTTTTGAGGTTATTCATTAGCAAATGTATTGTCGTGTACTTTGATGACATACCGATTTACAATATTGATCTAGAGTATCATCTCAAACACCTGTAGGATGTTCTTAATGTGTTGCATAAGGAAAATTTCTTTGTTGCCTTGAAGAAATGTGTATTCATGACCACAGAGGTACTTTTCCTTGGCTACATAATTCTGTTGATGGTTTGCAAGTTGATAATTCTAAAGTGGAAGCAATTAGGTAGTGGCTTAAACCTACTACATTGATTGAAGTTTGAAGCTTCCATGGCCTTGAATCATTTTATAGGCAATTTATATGCCACTTTAGCAATATTATGGATGTAAGTATGTATATATGTGTGTGTGTGTGTAAAATAATAATAATAATAATAGAAGAGAAGATAAATCTAGTGAGGAACGTTCTCATGGATGGGAGGAGAGGATGAAGTGATACGAGAAGGATATATATTATAATTATATATAAATATATATAATACAAAAAAAGTATATAAACATAATAATTAATTTAATGGATATAAGAAGAAGTATATATATATGTATTGGATGAATTTATATGGAATGAAAGAGAAATGAATGATGATTGAACGAATTCGGATAAATTCCAATATTTAAGGGATTGCCTCTTTTTGATATTTTGGTGTTGTTTTGTGAATTGCTATTGAATGATTATGTTTTGTATTTGTCTTTACTTCTTGTGTAACTGATTTTATGTGAACACCAAAAACAACAATTTAATTATTATGGCTTAAATTAAAACTTGACACACATATAATGAGACATTACAGGAGATCAAAGGTTATTACTACAACATGGTACATTAGAAGTAATCAAGTAGAATTACTGTCCTGCTAAGAGCGAACTAAGTGATTAAGGGATTACCACATCTCTGATGGTTTTGAGTCTAGTTTGTCCTTAAAGGTGTTTATTACTTGGCGTGCTAATTTCACCAGAGTTTACGAGATTAAAATTAATAAACAATTTCTAATAAAGAGATAAGATTAAATTAATTGAGTTATAAAACCTAGGCACTAATGGTAGTGATGTGAATCCCTAACTTAAGGTTAAGGGCAACGTAAAATCTAGATTTCATGCCGATTACTGAAAGATCGCGTGTGATATTGCATTTATATTGTTGCCCATGCATATCATATGATTTAAAAACTTATTTGAAATTATTTGTGCGTATAAATAGTATTGAGATATTACACCCCTATCTCACTATGTTGTTAGCTTACCGTCTTAAAGATTTTGTAATGTAGGTTGCAACTACATAAATTATCACTTTAGGCATCGTACTAAGGTAAATACAATTGTCATTGGTACTTTGGAATAAGAGGTAAGATGGAGTGATAGCATGAGTAATTTTGTAGAACCTATTAATTTCGAATAATTGAAGGTTTGTAAATAATTAATTTGATTCAAAGGGATCTTTAGTTTTATTTTTGTTATGGGACCTAAATATGGCTCAATATTGAACTATATGTGTATAGCTTCCATTGTATACAAAATGATTTTATTGAGATGAAAAAATGCTAAAGGCATTTAATTTAGTAAACTATTGTGATTTAACAAGTTGATTTATCTTAATTTGAGATGCTTTATGATTGCTTAATAGGGGTCGAGCAATGATAGTGAGTTGTCACGAAAAGGAGTAACCCTAAATATGCAATGCAAGGTTATCTAATTAACAAAGCAGATGTGTATAGTTTTTGAATCATTGCCTTGGAAATTATCTCTAGTAGGAGTAACACTAGTTACAAACAAAAAAAAATGAATGTGTTTACCTTTTTTACTAGGTAATTGATCTTGGATTTTATAACATAATATTCTGTTGACTTTGGAGATTATAAAGAAGATCAATAGAATATACAATTATCATGGTATTATCTTTCTGGAACATAATATTAAACTTTTTTTTTTTTTGCATGATTTGAAATTCGAAGATCTTATGTGAATTTAAAATATCACTCTGGTGTTTGCTTGTTCCATGGCTTTGCATATTGACTTGACACGGAACTAAATTGCCGTAAGTGTTTTTGTTTTATGATTCACATAAAGCCACTCTAACTTTTTTAACTTAGGTAGAGAGGACTCTAAAAATTGCCTCTTATATTATTATTATTATTTTAATTTCTAGGCAAATGTGTTGAAAGAAAAGGGTAATTTGTGTTGAGATTTTAAAGTAATGTTCTAGGAGGCTAATTTAATTTTAGGATGTTGTTGTTGGATATTTATTGTTGAGTTGTTTTATGTGTTGTTTTCCTAGGTCTTTTACTGTTAAGTTTATGAGTTGTTCTCTTCCGAGGAGTTTTTTCAATGTTTCGTTGCTCTCTAGGCTTCCTCCTATTGGTCTGTTGTTAGGTTGGTTTTCCTTTTTAAGTACTCTTGTAATTTCTCTTCAAAAAGTCAGATTGTCTTTTAACAAGTTCTTCAATTCTTCCATTGAGAGAGTTTTTTTCTTTTCTGTTTGAACTCCGATCTATTTCGGAGTGTCTCGGACTAGGTTTTTCTTTACATGGTATCAGAGCTCGGGTTGAGCTCGTGAGGAACATCGGTGCTCTCTCGATATGGAAGGTGTCAGTCGTGTAGCCGGACTTGGTTTGGAATTATTGAACCAGTCTAACTACCGGATATGGAAGACTTGTATGAAATCGTATTTGGTTGGCGAAGATTTGTGGGATGTCGTCGTGGTTGATGGTGTTGCCGCTCCGGAGAACATCGCCGAGAATGCGGAAGCGTTGAAGAAGTGGAAGCAGTTAAATGCAAAGGCAGAATTTGTGTTGAAGAGATCTATCTCTCATGGATTGTTCGAGCACATAATCGGATGTGGGTCTGCTCGTGAGATCTGGCAAACACTCGATCGTCTATTTAACAAGAGGAACGAGGCTCGTTTGCAGATGCTCGAGAATGAATTGGCGGCTGCGAAACAAACTGGTCCTATTTCGGAGTATTTTCTCAAAGTCAAGAACCTGTGTTCGGAAATTTCGCTATTGAATCCTGAAGAGCGAATCTCGAAAGCTCGGACGAAAAGGTACATCATTCGAGGTCTCCTACCAGAGTACACGCCTTTTATTACTTCGATTCAAGGATGGACGCAACAACCCTCACTCGAAGAGCTGGAAAATCTCTTGTCATCTCAAGAGTCGTTGGCCATGCAAATGGCCGGAACTAGCATTAAGGAGGACTCCAAGAGTGCCTTATTTGTGAAGAAGGGAAGCGCTCACCGAGGAAAAGGAAAAATGGATGAAGCTGCGTCGGAACATTCTAATGCGCCTAAGAAGACATTCAAATGTTACAGGTGCGGCAAACTCGGTCATATTAAAAAATATTGTCGGGTTAAATTGAAGTCAGGAAATTTTGCTAATTTGGCTGGTGTGGCCGAGAAGTCTGAAAAATCAGAAGAAGAAGATTGGAAGAATTGTTTTCTTGCCGATATAGTTGATGAAAATATTCAACGGGAGACATGCTTTATGGTCGAAGGAACTTCTCGCACGAAGCATTCAACTAACAATGAATGGATCGTGGATTCTGGGTGTGGTCATCATCTTACCGGAGACGAATCAATTTTCTCATGCTCTCAACTTCATGATAACGGCAGTGGTATCATCACCGCTGACAATACGGCTCATAAAATCCTGAAAGAAGGCACCGTTGTTATCGACAACGATCATGGAGAATCAATCATGCTAAAAAGTGTATATCATGTGCCGGGGATACAAAAGAATCTTTTCTCCGTCGCAAATGCAGTGGATGCTGGAAATCTCGTGCTCTTCGGACCGCGAGATGTGAAATTCTTACGGAACGTCAAAGAAATTAAAGCCGACGTAGTTCACACAGGTACGCACGTGAATGATTTATTTGTTTTATCTGCCTCGAATTCATACGTTGAGAAGTTGAGCAACAATGACACCACCTCGCTGTGGCATGCGAGACTTGGTCATCTAAATATGACTAAGTTGAGGGTTATGGCTCAGAAAAAATTGGTAGAAGGTTTGCCCGAACTATCAAAGTTTGAGGATGAAAGAATTTGTGAAGGCTGTCAATTTGGTAAGGCACATAGACTACCTTTCGAGAGCTCAAGTTCTCGGTGCACGGTTCCTTTGGAGCGAATCCATAGTGATTTGATGGGACCAACTCGAATTGCTTCTTATTCTGGATCCAATTATATGTTGCTATTTGTGGATGATTACACACGGTTCACATGGGTTTATTTTGTGAAACACAAATCTGAGGTGTTTTCAAGATTTCTAGAATTTAAGGAAGCTGTCGAAGGAGAATTATGCAGGAAAATAAAAATTCTACGGACAAATAACGGAGGGGAATTTTGTTCGAATGAGTTCTTCTCTTTTTGCCAAAAAAATGGCATTAAAAGAGAGTTATCTTGTCCAGAGACGCCGCAGCAAAATGGCGTGGCTGAACGAAAAATTCGACATCTTGTGGAGACCTGCAAGTGCTGGTTACATGTAAAAAATCTGCCCAAAGCATTATGGGCAGAGGGCATGAAATGTGCTGCTTATGTAATTAATCGGGTGCCGCTAAGTCCGACCAATCTGAAAGCGCCTTATGAGCTGCTCTTCGGTGTTAAACCGAATGTGAAGTATCTTCGAGTCTTTGGCTCAATCTGTTATGTTCATGTATCTGATTCTCAAAGGAGCAAGCTGGATGCTAAAGCAATTAAATGTATTTTCGTCGGTTACGACGAACGAAGGAAGGGCTGGCGATGTATGGATCCTACAACCAATAAATGTGTTGTATCTCGTGATGTTATCTTCGATGAGATCTCTTCCCATTATTCAAAAGATGCTTCTCTTGAAGAAAATGATACGGTAACTTTGTCGTTATCTCAGTTTTCAGAAGATTCTTCGAAAGAAAACCAAGGAGAAAGGGGGAGACTAGGTTCTGTCCAAAACGACGGTTCTCAAGAGGAGATAATCAGCCAACGCTCTAAAAGAAATGTTGTGCGGCCTTCACGTTATAGAGATGATAATTTTGTTACAACATTTTCTTGCTTCTTCGCAAATCCGATTGATGATGAAGAACCTTCTTCATATGATGAAGCTAAAGGAGTGAAAGAATGGGAAGCTGCTATGAAGGAAGAGGTGAATGCCTTGCAGAAAAATCAGACGTGGGACTTGGTTCCGAAACCTCCTGAAGTGCAACCGGTTTCGTGCAAATGGGTCTTTCGAATCAAAAGGAAGGCCGACGGGACCATAGATCGATTCAAAGCTAGGCTGGTAGCTCGAGGCTTCTCTCAAAAATATGGGGAAGATTATGAAGAAACTTTTAGTCCTGTGGCAAAAATGACTTCAGTACGTACTATTTTAGCGTTAGCGGCTAGCCTTGGCTGGAAGTTGTGGCAGTTGGATGTTAAAAATGCTTTCTTATATGGGGAGCTTGATAGGCATATTTATATGGAGCAACCACTTGGATTTGTGTCTGCGCATCATCCGGATTTTGTATGTAAGCTGAAGAAGGCCCTCTATGGATTAAAGCAAGCTCCGCGTGCGTGGTATGAAAAAATTGCAGAATATTTAAGATTCTGTGGTTACACAACTTCTGAATCAGATTCGAGTCTCTTCATTAAGAAACATCAAGGGCTTATAGTTGTCGTTCTCTTGTACATGGACGACATAATTTTAACGGGCAGCAATTATGCAGAGATTTCTCTCCTTCAAGAAGAACTTTCATTACGCTTTGATATGAAGAAGTTAGGGGAGCTGAGTAATTTCCTTGGGCTGCAAATTGAAAATTTAGATAATGGAATTTTTGTGTCTCAACACAGCTACGCCAAACGGCTCGTCAAGAAGTTTGGGATGATTGATGGGAAGAAGCGTTCTACACCGCTTGATGTGAGCGTGAAACTTCATCGTAACGAAGGAACATCTTTGTCCGATCCTCGTCCCTTTCGTGCTCTTGTGGGAAGTCTGATTTATTTGACAATAACAAGGCCGGATATCGCTTTCTCAGTTGGTGTGGTCAGCCGCTATATGCAGGAGCCGAGGAAGCCACACTTTGAAGAGGCAAAGAAGATTTTGAAGTATGTTAATTCTACTCTTAACATGGGCTTATTTTACAAAAAGGGTGTAGAATTTTCCTTGCGAGGATTTGCGGATGCTGATTTTGCCGGTGACTTGGATGATCGAAGATCGACTTCTGGTTTTGTTTTCCTCTGCGGAACTACAAGTATCTCATGGTGCAGCAAAAAGCAAGGTTCGATGTCTCTATCCACAACTGAAGCCGAGTACAAAGCATCGGCTCATGCCGCTCAAGAGTGCATTTGGCTTCGAAGACTCTTTGAGGATTTACATATGCCCATTGATCAGTCTGTTCCTATTCACGGTGATAATCTAAGTGCCATCAAGCTTACGTCGAACCCGGTCTTTCACGCGAGGACAAAGCATATTGAACTGGAACACCATTTCATTCGTGAAAAAGTGTTGGACGGGATTATTGAAATGGTCGCAGTAAGAAGTGAAGACAATATTGCGGATATCTTTACAAAATCACTTCCGAAGGGCTTACTCAAAGATCTACGATCAAAGCTTGGTTTGGTTGAAAGAACATCACTTTAAGGGGGAGTGTTGAGATTTTAAAGTAATGTTCTAGGAGGCTAATTTAATTTTAGGATGTTGTTGTTGGATATTTATTGTTGAGTTGTTTTATGTGTTGTTTTCCTAGGTCTTTTACTGTTAAGTTTATGAGTTGTTCTCTTCCAAGGAGTTTTTTCAATGTTCCGTTGCTCTCTAGGCTTCCTCCTATTGGTCTGTTGTTAGGTTGGTTTTCCTTTTTAAGTACTCTTGTAATTTCTCTTCAAAAAGTCAGATTGTCTTTTAACAAGTTCTTCAATTCTTCCATTGAGAGAGTTTTTTTCTTTTCTGTTTGAACTCCGATCTATTTCGGAGTGTCTCGGACTAGGTTTTTCTTTACAATTTGATAGGAGTGGTTGATTTAAGATTGGGTTGTGACTTCAACAAGAATGAAGCAATGACAATGATCAATGCAGCAGGCCTACCATGTCTTCCGTGGTAAGCATGCTTGAAGGCAAGATCAGAGTTGACGTACCACCTCCATATGCAGCTGTTAAAATTGATGAGGTGAAGCTTGCAGCTATGAGAAAGTATTTTAGAGACACTTCGGGGTGAAATGGTGAGCGAGAAAGCTGTTGAAAGCATTTCAATTAAAAGAGTATGTGGTTTCATAAGAGAACATAAAGAAAGGATATCTTGAAATGTAATTTGTTTATGATTTAAAAATATGATAAAACTTTGTAAGATTTACAGCATAGAGATAATATTTGGTGCTAAAATTCTGCTTGTGCTATAATAAAAATATCTCCCACCCAATTCACAACTTTGACAGCACCCTTTTTTGTTTATCCGCGGCATTACTTGTATTTTTATATAATACATATAATCTCTAGTCTAGTACATATCGTGATTTTATTTTATTTTATTTTTTAATTCCAAGTAGTATTAATTTCTTATGACTGGAAAGCCGACACATCAACTCTCTGAATAGACAAGATTATATAAGAGAGGATTCTTATTCTTCCATATTCTACGTTTTTTTTTTTTTTTTAATTTGACAACTGTTACAAACCAGTAGTATTACTATTACAACGCTTTGAGACTACAGGATAACATAATCATCCCAAAACTATAAATCTTTAGTTTAATAATAATTATAAAAAAATTCTGATAAGAGTTTCCACCGACAATGAGATCAATTGAAACAAATTAATCGAAAGCAATGCGTGCCGTAACCTTTGTAGGTCCTAGCAAAAGTCATACCCCTTGTCCTTACATAAACCCGATGGCTAAAAATCTACGTTCACGTTCTCTAATTCTTTGATCTTTTCTCTCATTTTTTCTCTCTCTCTCTCTCTGAGAAACTCCATTGAATGAATTAAAGAGTCGACATCCTTAAGATCTCTGAAAGGAAGAAGACCAAAAGGATGGTTTTGCAGTCAGCCTCAGTTGTTCGAGTAACTACTTTCTTCGCGGTTGCTCTTATCTGCATCTCAAGTTTTGCACTTGGAGCTACACGTTTGCCTGAAGATGAAGGTAATATCTATATTATTAGATCAAAACGTGCCATTCACCAAACCAGTAAATGTATGGGAAAAGTGTTTGACTTTGCTGTTGCATGTGAAAACAAGTTAGTGATTTTTATACACTCCCCAAGTCGTTCGATTAATAAGGTTTCATAACAAACCTTCATCCTTTGCATCATCTATCCTTATTTATTATGCAGAATAATCAAGTTACATAACGGTATTGTAAATAACGTGTTTAATATGTAAGCGTGTGCTAAGGTTTTGAGATATAGTTGAAGAACATGTTTCGATCTTTTTGATATATCGCACATTTTTATTCACAAAGAGCATGCTCTTCTTATAAGATGGTCATAATTAATATTGCAAGTGCGTATATAGTGAAAGCTTTGCGGGACATCGGAAATAGATTGGGAAAGGAGTGGAATTTCAGCGCAGATCCTTGCAGTGGACAGTACGGTTGGAGGACTTCACCGGAGGATGACTCTGTCAATTGCAGCTGCTCCTACGACAATAACACCGTTTGCCACATCGTTAGCGTGTAATTCTTACTCTCTCTATCTCATGCATGAATACATAGCATTGGCTTAACCCTAAACCCCCCCCCCCAAAAAAAAGGAAATAATAATTTAATATAAACTATTTATAGTTAATAGGTGTCACATAATATTTGTTAGAAGTTTGAAATTGAAAATTTTAATATTTTTAATATTGTTTATAGATTTAAAATATATATAAAGGTTTTGTATTTAATATTTTAATAAATGTCTTAGAAGATTATTAATTTTTTTGGGGGGATTATTAAAGGAATATATATCAAATATGGTTTTATTAATAAGTGTCACAAGATAATACGACAAAAACTAAATAAGTTAAGTTTATTTGCATTTTATTTTACAAAAACACTAAATCACATGAGTGTGTAAAATATTAAAAAAAATTAGAAACAATATCTTATTACATATCTGAAAATCGAAATAAAAATCAATTTAGTTTTCATTATCTATGACATGCTAACTTTTGTTTCCATCTGCATTGCAATGATGGTCCAATTATTATTGCTTTCATTTTCTTTTTATTATAAATATATCTAATAACACAAACGTTGATGATTATTCATTTCTCTTCCTCGTTACACGTCTAGTATATGGTTTTCCCTTTTTTTCTTATGACAGTCTTGTAACCCAAAAAAAAAGAAATTTCTATCAACTTGGTGCATAACTATGGTCCACCCACTTGGCCACTTGGTCCTGCAAGTGGGGTTTTCCCATGAGGACGAAGTGTGGTCACAGTTCCATATGGATTGGCATGAAGTATAGGTTGTCAGAACAGGCTCGTCTCTTTTGAACGCCTAGCACGACACATCAGTTTAGGTATAGATATCTACGAAATTAATTCATCATGGGCCCTGCTAGCCGCCGAAGGTCATGGCCCATAAAAGGATAAGTTCAGTGCTCCAAGTTTGACCGGTCCAACTTTTGGTGTGAGCAGAACAGGCTCGTCTTTTTTGAACGCCGAGCTTGACACATCAGTTGAGCCACTTGTGAGCTTCCAATTTCCTCGATTCGATTTTGTAAATAAATCGAAAGTCAAGCCATTTTAACTAGCCTTAGGAGAAGTGGAGACACACTAACTAGCTAAAAACAGCTCGTTAGATGGCTAGTGAGCTTCATATATGTAATATATTATTTATAATGTAATATAGTGTATGGAATTAATATTATATTATATCACATTATATAATATTATTATATATATTTAATATACAATATAACATTTAAAATTATGAATTGACTTATAAACAAGTTAAATAAATAAATTACCTTAATTCAACTCAAATTTGATAATTTTTTAAACAAATTAAGTAGAACCTTAAAAAAACTTAGCTTGACTAGTCTACAAACGTACCATTGTAGTGTAGCACTTTTACCTCATAGGGGATAACTTCATGGATTAATTATAAATACATTTTTATGTATGCTTTATGATTTTTTAATATTTTATTTTTAAAATTGAGTGTTTAGAGATTGCATTTTTTTTTAAATTGTGCTTTTAATTTTTTTTTTCATTGTTTCACCCTAGACAAAATAATAAAAGATATTTAAATTAAAGAAATAATATAAAATCAACGTGGCTTATTAAAGTTCAAATGCAATTTGTTTAATAAATGTTGGAGATGTAAACACTCAAATTTAAAAATAAAGAGATAAACATATATAAAATAAATATAAATAGCATATTTACAATTTATAGCAAATTCATTACCTATTGCTAAATTTTGTGGAAACTTTTTTCTATTTTTTTGTTAAATTTAAGTAGTTCGTAAAAAATTAAGAAGGGAATCTCATGGTTAATTTAAAGCCTTTCGGCCGCCACCCTTGAATTTAGTCACAAATATATAATAATTTAATCATAAAGCTTTCGAAAATGCAAGTTTAATTTATTTTATCTTTATTTATCAGATACAGAAAAGAAAAAAAAACTTTTGATATAAAATATTAATAAGATGAAAATATGAGCATGTGGTATTTTATAACAAATATATGTATTCTTATAAAAATAAATTAATATATATTTCAATGTTTTGCCAAACAAAACCGTACAAAATTTATCCGTTCTTTTAGGACTATACATTTTGACTGCCCAAAAACAAGCATTTCATTTTCCAACTTTTACCGTCTCTACTCTTCCGTTGTCATCAATGTAATTGAAAATATAATACATACGTTGCAATCCATACAAACTTTAAAATAAATCAAATATACGGGAGACGGGAATTTAGATATGGATCCTGTCAATAGATACTCTTGGATATTTCTTAATAGTGAAAGAAAAAAAAGGAGAACTTTTGATAATTTTTAAAATTGATTATATGTTTTTTTTTTTAAAAGACTAAGTTTTAGGTAGAGAGTGAAAAATTCTTTTATCATATATCCCAGATAATATATTTGATACTTATTAATATGTTTCTTAAAATATTAAATTTCAATATAATAAAATGATAGATAAAATATAAATAAGTAATATAAAAATGGATCTCTCAATTTTTATCATCTTAAATTATCTTAACTACAAATTAATAGTTAAGATTATTAAAATTTTTAATCACCTTATGACATCATTTTTTTTTCTTGTAAGCTTGATTGTTGATTACACAAAACAACACGTTAGATATGATAAATTGATGAAAATTAAACGAAAGAAAATGGAGAGAATCCAAATTGAATTAAATTTACCCAATTAAATATTCTCTAGTTATGTTAAAATTGAACTTGCACTTTATTAAAAATACGAAGAAAGTTAGATGAGTACTAGAAAATCAAATAATCCTTTTACGTAAAAATTAAAAATTAAAACTTTTATTTCACATGTTATTAACTTTTTTACAATCAAGCTAATAAGTATTGAAAATATTAATGAAAATCTTAATATAATTATTAAAATGTCAAATAAAGAGTATTTCAGTCTTTTCAGTACTTGTACATCTTTATAAAATAATTGAGAATAAAGTGGACGTGTAAATTTAAACGCAGATCTTTGAAGAGCCAGTCCCTTCCAGGCATTCTCCCTCCGGAGTTGGTGAATCTCCCTTTCCTCCAAAATTTGTGAGTACTTTATTCCTATCACTTTGGATCTTTACATTTTTACATGACAAGTTAACGGCTACATTTCCTATGCAGTGACGTCAGTCGTAACTACCTTAACGGCACAATCCCTTCGGAATGGGGCTCCATGCCCAATATTGTAACTATGTATGCTCTCTCTCTCTTGTGAGTTCATAATATTTATGGTTATGAATGGGCTGTAAATGGATAGAATTGAGATGACACAGCGTGCAACTCGAGTGAGAGCTCCTTCAAACTTATAATTTAGAGCTGAAGCTCAATTTAAAGAACACTCAAGCTCAATTCAAAATGTTATTCAATAAGGTTAAGCTCCATTTGATTTAGCTTCTTTGTAATAGATTAGCAGATAAAAGTCCTTTTCATAAATAACTCTAACTCAGTTCAGCTAAATATTATGAAGATCAAATTAGACACAATAAATTACTGGAGTAGCCTGAATTTTTCTCAGACTGTTATAGAGTTGACCTCAAGAAAATAGCAAGTTGAATATGATTATTTTATAAAGAGTTTCAACTAGTTTAAACCTTATTTGTGAATAAAGTGTCAATAATATTTTCGATTGCCTTTGATTTCCAAGCGCAAGAATCATCAAACACACGGAAGTTATCACAAATTTGATGCAAATTTTTCATGAAGTATCCATAGGATGCTATTGTATGATTGCTTTATGACGCAATAATGTCAAATTTCAGGATAACTTTCGTGCTGTGCATCATTACTCATACTAAGCTACTATGCTTTTGTATCATGGAAAATGGTTGTTCACATAGTAGTGGCTAGCACTGATTGGTGGTAGCCAATCTCGAGGAAACCCACTTCTAATGTTTAAAAGGAGAAGCATTATCCACGCTTTAGTTTTAATATCTTTGGTTAGTAAAAGTGTTATCAATTAATTTGGAGAACATTTTGCATAGAAATAGTTTAAATTCCCAACACATCAACAGCAATTTGATGCTGATTTGTTTGGATAATCACCTTGGCACTAGTTGCATGAATGTTAATTGTAATTCCTTGTGGTATATCCTTATATGTTGCTTCAGTGATGTTTAGTGGAATCAATAACTCATGCAGCATATGGTATTTGATGCAGTTCTCTTCTTGCAAATCGTTTAACCGGTCCAATCCCAAAAGAGTTGGGAAAATTATCCACACTAGCAAGTTTGTAAGTGTTCTCCGAATCCCATTCGCATATTCCTTACTCTCTTGTTGTGATAATCTTGATTTTTAATATATCGATAAATGGGGTGGAGTTTGGTTCGCAATTATCATATACAGAGTTGTGGAATCGAATCGGCTTTCCGGACTTCTTCCTTCAGAGCTTGGAAACTTGACCCAGATAAAAAGAATGTAAGAGCTATAATTGTAATATTCGCTTCCAGCATAATCAAGTTGTTCTTGCAAATGTTAGATTATTAATGCACTGAATTAATTGGTTTATCAGGCTTTTTGCATCAAATAATTTTACGGGAGAGCTGCCCTCGTCCTTTGCAAAATTAGTATCGTTAACAGACTTGTAAGTTCCCGATCCATAATTGGCACAACTTATTCCATTTTTCATTTTCCACTGTCATTTGCGCTTTGATGGTTTCCTGTAATTTGTTTATTATATACATTATTATAGGCGGCTTGGCGATAACAACTTCACAGGACATATACCTGATTTCATACGAAACTTGATAAATCTTGAGAAATTGTGAGCTTTTCTATTTATTGCTTATTTTAAGTTGTGCACAAATTGTTTATGTTCTTAAACTAATCTAAATTTGATGTCTATAGAGTGATTCAAGCAAGTGGCTTGCAAGGGCCAATACCCGACAGCATTGAACTTTTGGGGAATTTGACTGACTTGTTAGTACTACGTTTAGATTTTTCTTCTTGAAGCACTTTTGGCCAAACTGTCATGTCTATGAAAAGGTCAATCTATCTATATCTTTTCAATATGCAGGAGAATTAGTGACTTGAATGGAGAAGAAAAGCACTTTCCACAACTTAGCAGTTCTGGCATAAAAACACTGTAAGAGAAAGGTTCATCTGTAAAAATAATTTGGCTAAATAGACAATACCATATGGACCTAATGAATTGAGCAAACACTGTTTCCATTTTGTAGGATATTGAGAAGTTGCAATCTTTCTGGAAATCTACCAGATTATTTAGCTGAGAGGACAGATTTGAAGACATTGTCAGCATAGTGCATTCCATTTTTTATTTGTTATTTACTTTTAACTCAGAAATACAAAAGGAATTTGATTACTTAAAGTAGTCATTGCTTTACTGAAAGTCTTAGTAATAATCCTATTTTAAGTGATATACAGAGCCATGCTGGAGATTATACATGAATATATATTTTTATGGATTTTCTTGCAGAGATGTCAGCTTCAACAAATTGGCTGGAGTCATCCCACACAATTATTCAAGCTTATCAAAAACGGACTATATGTAAGTGACTGTAAAATCTCAAAATAAATTATCTTGGTAAGAGTTGCAGAAATTACTTAAAGTTAAATTACTATGATGACCAGAATATCCACTCTATGTTTGTCTATTTCTGTAATTTGAATATCAATGGCAAAGAAGGACCAACTCCTCTGTCTTGATTGAGCATAATGCGAGCTTAATAGCTAATGGAATATCTGAAATGCTCCTTGATCTAGTTGTTGCTTTTGGCTTTTGTGACACCTTTTACTAGAACTTCTATTTCTTAGCCTCCACTATAGTTTATAGGACCTGTGTTATTCTTCTTCGTCTTCAGTTGGAAAGCTGGGTAAACATAAGCATAATATTCTTAAAAACTTGATTTATGTCTTGTAGGAATATGTAAGATGCATAAGTGGTCAAGTAGATGCGCTAACCGCTTAAAACAATCAAATCTCGATTGATCAAATCTGATGTGTTTCAAGTTTTAATAGCATTGACAGTAAGAGAATTCCAAGCAAAGATTTTGGAGAAGTAGGTGAAATCAATCCAGTACTGTCCATATCAGCTGTACATGATTTTTGGCTTTTGAGTCTCTTTTAGCAAGTGATGAAAGGTAAGCCAAAAGTTAAAAAAAAAAAAAAAAATCAAATAAGAAGTTTAGAGAGCTCTAAATGGAATAGGACCTGCTGCTCTATATTAATTATTTCTCCAAACAAAACAAGAAAAAAAATATGATTTAAGCAAATGTCATCTCTATTTCATTCCATTCTAAAGGGTATGAAAATTGGGCACCAATAACGTAACTAATTCCCCTTGAAAAGGGGAAATCTAATTGGAGGATGTCAAAATTTTCCATCTCAAGTTTTATGTATGCTTTGGGTTCTTTTAATATCAATTGTTTCTCGTTGTCAATTTGGGTGACTCATTCACCACCACCGACTAACTATTTGAATCCGAAAAGGATCTAAGTCTTCATTATCTTTCTTTTGGTTGATTCAACTTTTTTGTCATTTTGATTTGGGGTTTATAGTGCACCAACAATCATTATTTACCTAACAACACTGCGATGATACTTTTATTCCTTCTTTTCAGATTTCTAACAGGAAATCAATTAACAGGACCAGTGCCTGACTGGATTTTAAGCAAAGGAGAGAATGTGTAAGACCTTAGTGCAATATATTATGTTCCACGATATTGATGCTAATACGTCTCTATTATACTTAGCAGAAACGTGATTCAGTTGATTAAATTTTATCGACAATTAATTGCCAGAAATGCATTAAAACTAAATACTTCATTTAGCTACAAGGTAAAAGGTGAATTTTTTTTTTAGTGTTTCAGTATCAACAGCTGCCTCAAAGGTATATCCGTAAAACACATAGCTTGTCGTGCCCTAACAATGAGAAGCAAAAAAAGCAAGTTTATATGAAAAAGTTAATAGAAACGTGTTTTACCATAATACAAGTAATCATTCATTTTTCTCATTGCCATAAGTCTGATAATAGGAATAGGATGGGCGAATATCATATTGCTTTGCTGAAACATAATGATAGATTTGAATCCAAATTGCTCATTCAAACATATCCAACATTTTTAGCTGTGGAAAGCTAATGTATTTTCTCTTCATCCACTATATCTTATTTTACGCTTATTTTGACCATAACTTATCCAAATAGTTCTTTCTTCAATATCTGCTAATTTCTGCTATAGATAGCCTTCAATGCTATGACAATAATTGAAAGCAATTACTTTAATTGGTACCACCTAATGGTTTAGCATGTTGAAAGACAACAACAGTGGTTGTCATTTAATAATGGAGGTTAACTAAACAAAAAAAGCTTGCGTTTTTCTCATTTTTAAGAGAAATTTTTCCTATTAATTCAATTTTTATGATGATTTGCTTTTGTTATTGTCCAACCCCAATATCCACCACTAAAAACTACTATATAGCACTACACTTTGGTTGCTATGGTAATATTTGACCATTGAAAAGAACTAGAACGTTGCAGAAACTAAGAAAGTTTGGAAAATGATTTCTACAAAATAAATGTTGCCTTAGATTGGGAACTTAACGAATGCTTTATTCTCTCATGATACTCCCTAAAAATTGTATGTATATATCTTGGGATTGTGGCCACATTACCTGTTCTGCCTTGTTCACACATATTCTCATATTAAAGCTCATAATCTGTTTTTACTTTGATAAACAATTTTTTTGTTAACACTTTCTTTTTACTTTTGTTGTCTAGTGATATTTCATACAACAACTTTACCAATGAGGACCAAGAATGCCAGGAAAGAGCTGTGTACGTTTTAAATCCATCAAACTATATTGCATTTGCAGTATTAACAAGTTTATAGTTTGTGCTTACTCTTAGCTTGCTTTTAATTTTTGTTTTATTTTTGTGCTTCTACAGGAACATGTTTGCAAGCTCATCAAAGGGCAATACATCGTATGCTTAACCTTTATCTTTTAGTCTACAATTTTGTTCTTGGGAGCTTAGGTTATTGTTTTTACATATGAAACTTGAATCATTTGTAATGTTGTCGATAATGATGCTAACTTGTTGAGATCCCTTTTTCTTTGGTTGCAGTGGAATTGTACCATGTTTAAATAACACTTGCTCCAAATGTAAGTTACTCATTAACTTATTTATGGAGTAGTTCTAACTTCAAAGAGTTAATTGCACAACATTGTCTTTAATCCACATATTTACTTATTGACGAGTCATGATTCTCTGCATTTACTCATAATATTCCTTGTGATAGTGGGAATTATACTGAAAGCAGGCATACCTATCAGGGTCTACAATAAACTGTTGGATATGTGTTATAATCTTAGCAATTCTAATATATCTGTAGAATGTTTTTATTATCTTATTCAAATATGTTCAATTGTTTATGATTTGCAATGTTTGTACTTTCTTCCTGCAGTTATTTTGTTCTCTCTCGCTCTCTCTCTCTCTCTTTCTATATATATACATATAATGAGAGGTCTTAGCTTGTGAATAATATAAGGAATTAGTCTTTGTCTATAATGTCCTTAGATTCAATAATATGATTGTGACATCAATAAAGGAGGACAAATTTTTACCTGAGTTCAAAAGCAATCAAGTACTTGAAGTAGTTGTACAGATGTCCAAGAACCGTTGTATATATTTTGACAGAGATTGTAGAGATGCTGTACATGTGTCTTCACTTAGTGCACTACAAAATAATGAAGCTTTCTAAGATTCTCTTTGTGTTTTAAATTAACTTAATTAATCTTCGTTTCACTTGTTAGCTTATTACAACCTCTACATAAATTGCGGTGGAGAAGAAATAACTATTGGAGAGATAAAATACGATGCTGATTCAGATGATGGAGCACCTTCAAAGTTCTCTTCCTCGAGTACACATCACTGGGTTTATAGTACCACTGGTTATTTCACTGATGACGATCAAACACTAGATCAATATACTTCGTCCACTAAGTCTAAGCTCTCCATCGACAATCCACAGCTATACAAGACAGCACGACTTTCTCCTATCTCCCTAACCTATTATGCTTTTTGTCTAATGAACGGGAGCTACAACTTAAGCCTTCATTTTGCAGAGATCATGTTCACTAATGATAAAACCTATCAAAGTCTTGGTAGACGTATTTTTGATGTTTATATTCAGGTGATTTTGCATTATCATACTTCATTTTTCCCCTTTAAGGTCCTTCCTACACCTCCTCTTTATACATGTAGTATAGGAGATTTATTTCGTGCTATTATATCATCCTTCATCTTCTATATTTCTGGCTTGAAACATGCTCGATAATTGTACATGTTCTGAGATATGAGAGATTTATCTAGTCTTCAATACATCATAGTGTTCTATTTATTAGTTCATGTTTCAAGTTTGTCTTCGACATAAGAAGTTGACTTGTTAGTAAACTATCTCAGGGAAAGGTTGTGCTGAAGGATTTTGATATTGCGGCTGAAGCAGGTGGTGCAGGAAAGGAAATTGTGAAAAATGTTACCGTGATGGTGGCAGATGGTACTCTTGAGATTCGTTTTTATTGGGCTGGAAAAGGGACTTCTGCTATCCCTAGAAGAGGAGTCTATGGTCCTCTTATATCTGCAATCTCTTTAAATCCAAGTATGTTGTGGACTTTTGTGTCTGACTTTGCTTCTTGTTGAAGAGACTGAGACATCTGAACCTAGCTTTTTTACTTTGGCAGAATTGAGAATTGACAAGTTTTCTTTGCTTGATGCTTTCTTGCTATAGTTGGTCTACTAAAATGTGGTCTCCTTTGTAAATTTAAAGATGATCTAAATTGATAATGATCTCTATCTCTCTCGGCTAATGTTAGTGAGAATCGGTGGTATATGTTTTTATTTGATCTCATGGCATATGTTTTTTTTTCATTGGCCTTATGGCCATCTTTTTCTAAATTCCATCTTCATCAAAATCACAAAATAAGTTTATCTTATTGTTAGCCTGGTGCAATTTTCTGCTATTTTGTAGATTTCACACCTCCAAAAGAATCATCAGGCAGTAAAATATCTACTGGTGCTATGGTAGGTATAGTTATCTCAGTTATGTGCTTTGTTTTCTTGGTCGTGGGCATTCTTTGGTGGCAAGGATGTCTAAGACATAGAGACACAATGGAGCAAGGTATGCCTCAACCAATTAGAGTTGGTATTATTGCACATCTCCTCAGTATATAGGCTACCATGACCGATGTCATATGCAGATCTAAAGGGTCTAGACCTCAAAACCGGTTCCTTCACTTTAAGACAAATCAAAGCTGCCACAAATAATTTCGATTCTACCTTTAAAATTGGAGAAGGTGGTTTTGGATCTGTATATAAGGTACATTATAATTTGATGTTGGAATTCTGAAGAAAAGAAGGAAAGAACTATTAAAATTGTATGAATAGGAATTGGCTTGTGACAAGATTTATGCTAATCTTTATTCAGGGCTGTATGTTAGATGGTACCATAATTGCAGTAAAGCAATTGTCTTCAAAATCAAAACAAGGGAACCGTGAGTTTGTGAATGAGATAGGGATGATCTCGGCTCTTCAGCATCCTCATCTTGTAAGGCTCTACGGATGCTGCATTGAAGGAAATCAATTGCTATTGGTTTATGAGTACATGGAGAACAATAGCCTTGCTCGTGCATTATTTGGTATGTTCCAACAATCAATGTGGTTCTGTAGTTCCTTTTTATTTGATCTTATCTTAAATGCAATAAATAGTATTGATGCTTCTTGTGATAACTTAAGGCCCACAGGAACATCAATTGAAGTTGGATTGGCCAACAAGGCATAGGATCTGTGTAGGTATAGCAAGAGGCTTGGCGTATCTTCATGTGGAATCGCGATTGAAGATTGTGCACAGAGACATCAAAGCTACTAATGTGTTGCTTGATAAACATCTTAACCCAAAAATATCGGATTTTGGTTTGGCAAAGCTTGATGAGGAAGAAAATACTCATATTAGTACAAGGATTGCTGGAACATTGTGAGTTTCTTAAAGTAATTTCTCAAAACATGATTATGATCGACACATGCTAACTACTTATTTATGCTATTGTAGTGGATATATGGCCCCTGAATATGCAATGCGAGGTTATCTAACAGACAAAGCAGATGTCTACAGTTTTGGAATCGTTGCCTTGGAAATTATCTGTGGCAGGAGCAACTCTAGTTACAAACAGAAAGATGAATGTTTTTACCTTCTTGACTGGGTAATTGACTTGGATCTTATGTCACAGTCCCATCATCTACCTAGTATTCTGTTAACTTATGAGTAGTACTAGGAAGATTAGTAGAACATACAACTCTTGTGATATCTTATTTTTCAAACAAAAATTTAGAACATTTTGTTGCATAAATTTAATTTTTGAAGATCTTATACAAAGTGACAACATTACCTAAATAAAATGGATCTTATTGCTGTTTACTTGTCATGTGGCTTTGCATGTTGACTCAACACTAAATTGAAATGTCATCAACACTTTTATTTTATGATTCACAAAAGGCCTATCCAACTTTTTCAACCTACGTAAAGAGGATACTAAGAGTTTCCTCTTTCTGATTATGTTGTTGTTTTCCTTTCCAGGCAAACGTGTTGAAACTAAAGGGTGATTTGATAGAACTAGTCGATCCAAGATTGGGTTGTGACTTCAACAAAGAGGAAGCAATGACAATGATCAATGTAGCATTATTATGCACTAATATGTCTCCAGAAGTTAGGCCTACCATGTCTTCCGTTGTCAGCATGCTTGAAGGCAAAATCAAAGTGGAAGCACCACCTCCATATGCTGCACTTACAATTGATGAGACAAAAGTTACAGCCATGAGAAAGCATTTTAGAGGCACTTCAGGTGAAAAGGTGAGCGAGAAGGTTGCTCAAAGCATTTCAATGGAGGTTCCACAAACTGCTTCTTCAATATTGACAAATGATCTATATCCAATAAATTTGGATTCTGATTACCTTTTGCATAGAGATTAATGATCCAATACCATGTGTTTGTTATTTCTTTGAGCCTTGGAAACAGTAGTTGTACTTTTCTTGTCCCTTTTTTTTTAAAAAAAATTGAGAGAGTATGTAACTTCATAAAAGAACATAGAGAAAGGACATCTTGGAATGTAATTTGTTCAAGTGGGGTAGTTTAAAAATGCGATTGAACTTTGTAAGATTTACAGCAAAGAGATAATATTTGGTGCTAAAGTTCTGCTTGTGCAGTATACTTGGCTAGGAAATTGAGAACTCTAGTATCTTTTTGCTCTGCTAAAATTAACAATCCAAATAAAAGTTCACGCATTGGTTTTTTAAGATCTCAACCTAAAATATACAATTTCACAATCAACCTTGTGGTTGGGCTTATTATATATTATATGAAAAGAAGGATTAATCTTCTCCATTTCAATGAAAACTACATCTCTCCTACACAATTAAGATCATATGAGAAAGTTGGTTTTGGTCTGGTTTGGTTTGCTTGATGTGTTGTATGTGTGCTAATGGTCTATTCTGTTTTTGTTTTTGTTTTTGTTATGGTCTTAAAAGCCTTTCCGTAAGTTTTCCAAACTTTCGATTTAGATAATTAATAACAATTATGCGCAATTATACGCTTAGCTATCAAAATATTATCCAATTCCTAGAAGAATATAATTATAAATGGATACAACAATCGAATTACTTATTGAATAATGAGAGAGAAGGATTTCCCTTTTGATCGTACATTTAATAATGCCAAAGTTTTAATTTAAATAATATTTTATTATATTATTTAAATGTAAAAATTTGGGTGACTCGTTCACCACCACCGACTAACTATTTGAATCCAAAAAGGATCTAAGTCTTCATTATCTTTCTTTTGGTTGATTCAACTTTTTTGTCATTTTGATTTGGGGTTTATAGTGCAGCAACAATCATTATTTACCTAACAACACTGCAATGATACTTTTACTCCTTCTTTTCAGATTTCTAACAGGAAATCAATTAACAGGACCAATGCTTGACTGGATTTTAAGCAAAGGAGAGAATGTGTAAGACCTTAGTGCAATATATTATGTTCCACGATATTGATGCTAATACATCTCTATTAAACACTATGTTATACTTAGCACAAATGTGATTCAGTTGATTAAATTTTATCTACAATTAATTGCTAGAAATGCATTCAAACTCAATACTTCATTTAGCTACAGGGTAAAAGGTGAATTTTTTCACTAGTGTTTCAGTATCAACAGTTGCCTTAAAAGTACATTTGTAAAACATACAGCTTGTCATGCCCTCACAGTGAGAAGCAAAAAAAGCAAGTTTATATGAAAAAGTAAATAGAAATGTGTTTTACCATAATACAAATAATCATTCATTTTTCTCATTTCCATAAGTCTGATAATAGGAATAAGATAGGCGAATATCATATTGCTTTGCTGAAACATAATGATAGATTTGAATCCAAATTGCTCGTTCAAACATATCTAACATTTTTAGCTGTGGAAAGCTAATGTATTTTCTCTTCATCCACTATATCTTATTTTACGCTTATTTTGACCACTTATCCAAATAGTTTTTTCTTCAATATCTGCTAATGTCTACTATAGATAGCCTTCAATGCTATGACGATAATTGAAAGCAATTACTTTAATTGGTACCACCTAATGGTTTAGCATGTTGAAAGACAACAACACCGACTGCCATTTAATAATAGAGGTTAACTAAACAAGAAAAGCTTGCGTTTTTTCTCATTTTTAAAAGAAATTTTTCCTATTAATTCAATTTTTATTATGAATTGTTGTTTGTTATTGTCTAACCTAGTATCCACCACTAAAAACTACTATATAGCACTATACTTTGGTTGCTATGGTAATATTTGACCATTGAAAAGAACTAGAACGTTGCAGAATCGTTCTATTGTCTTCCATTTTGATTATGAAAAACTTAATAAAATTATAAACTCATAGAATCGTACAATTAACTCGTGATTTTGATAACCATGTCTATCCTTATTTATTATGTAGAATAATCAAGTTACATAACAATACATGTCAATCATTGTAAATAACGTATTTAATATGTAAACGTGTACTAAGGTTCTCAAATATAGTGGAAGAACATTTTTCGATCTTTCTTATATACCACATATTTTTATCTATAGTGCATGCTCTTCTTAGAAGATGGTGAAAATGAATATTGCAAGTGAGTATATAGTAAAAGCTTTGCAAGACATCAGAAATAGGTTGGGAAAGGAGTGGAATTTCAGCATAGATCCTTGCAGCGGACTGTACGATTGGAGAACATCACCAGACGATGACTCTGTCAATTGTAGCTGCTCTTATGCCAATAACCTCATCTGCCACATCGTTAGCATGCAATTCTTACTCTCGTTCTCTCTCTCTCTCTCCCTCACCCCCATGAACACATGGCATTGGCTAAACCAAAGAAAGAAAGAAATACTAATTTATAAGTAATAGGTGTAACGTAATATTTGTTAGAAGTTTAAAATTAAAAATTTAATATTGTTTATATATATATATATATATATATATATATATATAGAAAGGATTTTTATTTAATATCATGTCCTAAAGAATTATTAAATTTTTTGGATTATTAAAGAAATATATTTTAAATACGGTTTTATTAATGGGTGTCACAAGATTATATGATAAAAGCTAAATAAAAAAAGGAAGCTTCCATCAACTTGGTGCATAACTATGGTCCACCCTCCCCAAGTGGCGTTTTCCCATGTGAGGACAAAGTGTAGTCACAATTCCATATGGATTGGCATGAAGTATAGGTATAGATATCTACGCATGGGCCCTGTTAGCTTCTGTAGCTCATGACTTGCCTAACATACTACTTTTCACGACCCATCAAGGGGTATCCTTGCACTAAGTTTGACCGGTCCAACTTTTAGTGTGGACAGAACAGGCTCGCTTCTCTTGACTGCCGAGCACCACCCATCAGTTGAGCCACCCGCGAGCTTCCAATTTCACTCGAGTTCGATTTTGTAAATAAAATGAACTTAAACTTTAAATAATTTTTTTATTTAAATAAATCGAATTTAAACTTGTATTTAGACTCATAAAAGGATGTCATGAAGTTCTTCCTCAAAGGCTAAGCCATAGTCACTGGTCTTAGGAGATGTGGAGACCCACGAACTAGTTTAGAGCAGCTTGTTCGATGGTTAGTGAGCTTTACATATATAATATATTATGTCTAATGTAATATAATGTCATATTATAATATAATGTAATATAGCGTATGGAATTAATATTATATTATATTTTATCACATTATATAATATTATTCTATATATAATTAATATATAATATAACATTTAAAATTATGAGCCAATTTGTAAATAAGTTTAATAAATAAACTAGTTTGACTAGGCTTAAGTTTAATAAATTTTTAAATAAGTTAAGCCTAACATTCAAACAATTATAGTACTTTTGGCTCAAAGGGGATAACTTTATGGGTCAATTATAAGTACATAAGAACTTCTTAGGTATGTTTTACGAATTTTAGATATTTTATTTTTAAAATTGAGTGTTTAGAGATTTTTTTTTTCTTTTTCATTGTTTCACCCTAGACAAAATAATAAAGGATATTCAAATTAAAGAAAGAATATAAAATCAATGTGGCTTATAAAACTCCAAAGATTGTTTAATAAATGTTGGAGATGTAAACATTCAAATTTAAAAATAAAGAATAAACATATATGAAATAAATATAAATAGCGTATTTACAATTTATAGTGAATTCATTACCCAAGATTCAGATTGCTAAATTTTGTGGAAACCTTTTTCTATTTTTTTTTTTAAATTTAAGATGGTTCGTAAATATTCAAGATAGTAATCTCATGGTTACTTTAAAACCTTTCCGCCGCCACCCTCGAATTTAGTCACAAATATATATTAATTTAATCATAAAGCTTTTGAAAATGCAAGTTGAATTTATTTCATCTTTATTTATCAGATGCAGAAAAAAAAAAGCTTCTTATATAAGATATTACTAAGATGAAAATATGAGCATGTGGTATTTTATAACGAATATATGTATTCTTATAAAAATAAATTAATATATATTTCAATGTTTTACCAAAAAAAAAAAAAAAAAAGTACAAAATTTATCCGTTCTTTTAAGACTGTACATTTTGACCGGCCAAAATCAAGCTTTTCATTTTCCAACTTTTACCGCCTCTGGTCTTCAGTTATCATCAATGTGATTGAAAATACAATACATAGGTTGCAATTCATACAAACTTTAAAATAAATCATATATATAGTAGATGGGAATTTAGATATGGATCCTTTCAATAAATGCTCTTGGACATTTCTTAATAGTGAAAAAAAAAAAACTTTTGATAGGCTTTAAAATTGATTATACAATTTTATTTATTTTGAAAAGAGACAAAGTTTTAGATAAAGAGTAAAAAATTCTTTTATCATATATCCCGAATAATATATTTGATACTATTTAATATATTTTTTAAAATATTAAATTTTAATACGATAAAACGATAGATAAAATATAAATAAATGATGTAAAAATGGATATCTCAATTTTTATCATTTTAAATTACCTAATTACAAATTAATGGTTAATATTACTAAAATTTTTAATTATCTTATAGCATCACTGTGATATCATATTTTTCCTTGTATGCTTGATTGTTGATTACATGAAACAGTATTTAGATACAGTAAATTGATGGAAATTAAGCAAATGAAAACATAGAGAATCCAAACTGAATTAAAATTAAAAATTAAAAATGCACTTTATTAAAAATATAAAGAAAGTATTAGAAAATCAAATAATCTTTTTCCATAAATTTAAAATTTTTATTTCACATGTTATTAACTTTTTTACAATCAAGCTAACAAATTTAATGGAAAACCTAATATAACTATTAAAATGTCAAATAAAGAATATTTTAGTGTTTTCAGTACTTACACGTTTTTATAAAATATATAATTAATATTATAAAAGCTTGAAACTATATATTGGAATTTACCTCCGCCAGCAGTGAAATGGGTATTTTAATCAGTTTATCTCTAATTTACAAACTTTGTTAATTGAGAATAAAGTGGATGTGGAAATTTTAATGCAGATCTTTGAGGAAGCAGTCCCTTCCGGGCATTCTCCCTCCGGAATTGGTGAATCTCCCTTTCCTCCAAAATTTGTGAGTACTTTGTCTTCATTATATATATTTTAATTCCTATCACTTTGGATCTTTAGATACTACACTTGAAAGGGGATGACAGTTATGTAATGTATGGTTTACTAGTGTGTTATCGCTTATTTATCAGGCACTGTCTCTTCTGGTGGACCTCAATCTAAAGTAACGTTTCTCTTTGTAAATAGAGATTTGAGTAGGAACTACATTGGTGGCTTCCTCTTGTTACTCTGTAAGACAGTTTGCTTACACAGAAATTTCAAAATCTTTTTGACAATTGATCTTTTAGAAGATGCTAGATGACTGACAGATATGTAATACATTCTTTAGGAAACTCCGTAGAAACCGGATTAATGGTACAATCCCAAAGGAAATTGGTGACATTTCGACACTTGTGGAGTTCGTAAGTTAATAAATTTTTATGTTCTTGTTCCTGAAGACAATCTTTGATGTGATATACTGTTTTCTCGGGTTTTAAGCGAATTGGAAGATAATCTGCTTGAAGGTCCTCTTGATGATAACCTTGGAAATTTGAAGAATCTAAGTACACTGTAACTACTTCACATATATTCCAACTTGAATCGCCACAGCTATATTTCTGAGTCATCTAACCTAGACTTAGCTGTAAAAGGCCAAAGGTAGCTAAAATTGAACTTCTTTTTTCTGTCTCTCTTTTTTTCTTTTTCTTAAACACTGAAAGATAACTAGTACCCTCTTTTTTCGTATTAACAAATAATATCTGCCTTTCGAAAAGACACTCATGTGTATGCTTGAAACTTACAGCCTCCTTTCTGCGAACAATTTTTCGGGAGAGATACCTACGTCATTTGGCAACTTGAAGAACTTAACTGATATGTAAGTGATATAGTACTTTCCTTGGCAACTCCTAGAACTTAAGTTTTCGCTTTGAGGTTTCTTCTAACTTTTCAACTTTGCTTGGCAGTCGATTAAATGGAACTTTACTCTCAGGAAAAATACCTGATTTCATAGGGAACTGGACCAAGCGTGAAAGGCTGTATGTACATCATTCAATTTATGCAATTTTAAACTTCATAATTTCTTGATACATCTTTACTGATTCAAATTTACCCTTTGAAGAGATGTGCAAGGCACGTCCATGGAGGGCCCTACTCCATCTTCAATATCTCTATTGACAAGCTTGACAGCCTTGTGAGCAATGTCTCTCTAGTGTTTCTTCGTGGTTGGGACGTAACTGCAATATCTGTTTTGATAAAACATTTCTACTTGTGATTTTCGGGAGGATATCTGATCTAAATGGTTCAAGCTCATATTTTCCTAAACTGACGGCCATGACTAATATGAAATACTTGTGGGTTTGCTTTTGTAGTTTTATATGAAGTTATGATCCTTTCACGATCCAGTTTCTTAGTTTCCTATTGGTAAGCCCATTGCGTTTGGATTGTTCCTTATTCAGGACTTTAAGGAATTGCTTGCTTGTTGGTTCAATACCATATGATATTGGTGACATGAAAAATTTGTATACTCTGTAAGTCAACTTGAGTAAAAGAGTTTGAATTACTTTATTGAATCTAGTTATTTTTAGTTTTCCAGCAAATGTTCTATTAAAAACTCAATTAAGTCCAAATGCCATTTTTCATCTTATATATGTCTGTTATGTGGCACTTTTGGTAGAGATCTAAGCTTCAATAGGTTGACGGGTAAAATTCCGGATACCTTCCAGAACCTAAATCAGCTGGATTACATGTAAGTAAACAAGTCATAATGAAGTGTCTCTTGCAGAGAAAAACTCATTGTCCTTGAGTATTGTTTGTAGCAAAAAGCAAAGACACTCTAGATAATTTTTTCATTAATACTAGTGCATGTTCTTTTTTATATAGGTTTCTAACTAACAACTCACTTAGTGGACCGGTGCCCAGTTTTATAACAAGCAGCAAAGAGAAGTTGCAAGTCCTCTTATCTCTTAAATTACCTTGTCGTTTTTACATGATTACCTATGGAGATCATAGTTCTTTCTATTGAATAATCTCTTTCTAATGGAATATTATGGACACATATCAGACTTCCCTTCAGTTTTTTATTGTAAACTAAGTGGTTGACAAGACTTGTCTAGTCTCACATTTATTTTGTATCTCCTCTTGCTAAGTATTTTCAATTCACTCCTTGCAGTGACTTGTCATATAACAACTTTACGGAATTTTCTATATCCAGTTGTCAACAATCAAATGTGTGAATGCTCTTTCCGATACTTGTTCTTCCTTTAATGGAAAACTTCACATTTTGATTTATTAGCATATTATGTCCTAATCTTTTTTCCTTTAAACAAATTCCAGGAATTTAGTTTCAAGTTTTGCTATTTCGGGGAACAACACGTATGTCATATGTTTATTGCACTTTGTTTCTTTTCTTTTCATTAATGTGTGCTTATAAAGAGAAAATCCATCCATTTTTTCCTGCTAGTGTTCCCTGGTGCTTGAAGAAGGACCTTCCATGTCCAGGAAAAGCAAAATGTAAGAAACACCATTTTGTATATCATGCTGCAAAACTATTCTGATGTAAATTTTACCCTACTTATATCCCTTGAAATGCATTTTTTTTTTCTCAGATCATTCCTTGTTTATTAATTGTGGAGGTGATGAGGTGCCCTTTGATGGAAATACATATGTTGAGGATACATCTGCAGAAGCGGCATCATCTTTCCTTAATTTGTTTACTACTTGGGCTTTCAGCAGTACAGGAGTTTATGTGGGAAAGAGTGGTGCTCCTTACAAAATCAACAATCCATTGTCTTTGAACATTAGTGGCTCACAATTTTACCAAACTGCCTGTGTTTCCCCTCTATCTCTCAAGTATTATGGCCTTTGCATGCGACAGGGAAGTTATAAAGTTCAGGTTTGTTTTGCTGAAATACAATTCTCCAATAATGAGACCTTTAGTAGCCTTGGCAGAAGGATTTTCGATGTATCAATTCAAGTGGGTAAAGATGGACTTTTGACAAATGAATACTTTATTATTTCTACTATTTCCTATGTTTTACATTGATGTTTTAGGTTTGTTAAATGTTAGTAGTTTTAGGTTGAATATTAATGACTTAAGGTGATTTTTGTAGAGAGAAATGAAATTGAAAGATTTCAATATAATGGATAGAGCTGGAGCAGCTGGGAGAGGCATTTGTGAGGATTTTGACAATATTATTGTGAATGGCAGTACTCTAGAGATTAATTTGTATTGGGCAGGAAAAGGAACCACAGCCATCCCAGACAGAGGTGTTTATGGACCTTTAATATCAGCTATTGCAGTGACACCTAGTAAGTACTTAGTTGATGCTGAGCAGCCAGAGTTGGCTTCTCCGGCTTTTCCTCATATGGATATTGTTATAACTTCCCATTACATGGTTTGTTAGCATTTATTTTTCCAATTCTTGATTTGAACAAAATGCTATTTAAGAAGTCCATGTCAAAAGGTTAACAAGTATTTTTACCTGTGGAGTTACAAAACAAATACACTCGATCCAGCACTAGTTATCAATTAAGTGGACAACTTCATAAAATTAGGAGTAAAATGAGGGCACAAAGATTTAAACTTGTGATCTCTTTCTCTTATACTCTCTTGATATAAGGTCATCAATCAATTGATCCAAAAGTTTAGGCTTGTATAAATTCGTGAGCTTTTAGATTTATTATGTAATACTTCTAAAATATGCCACTGAGTATTTGACCCTAAAAAGCTACTAAGTAAAAAACTGGAATAAATCCATCTTGGCATATTCACTGCTGACCATAATGCATCCACCTGTATTCCATCAATAACAATCAATTCCCTAGGATTCTCGCATGTCCTAGCATCACATAATAAGAGGAAAAGGATTCAAGAACATAATGAAGAAGAAGAAAGTGGGTGTTCTCTGTTGGTTTCGCGAGCAGAACCATGGAGATATCTTTTGAAAATTTTGAAACCAATAACATATAAATCCAAGTATATATTAGATTTCATACATATCAAGAGGAAAAAAAAAAAAACCTAAAAAAACAACATATATTGCCTTTATTGATCATTAAATATTTACGAATGTAAGATATAAGCCTTGCATATGGGGTTTTACGAACATTCTCTCAATGGAATAGCTCTCAAAATGTAGTAGCTACTTTTGCTAGTAACCTTTGTTGAATATTAATCGTTCTTTAACTTGATTAATATCCATGCTGATAGATAATTTTATATTTTTTCCAGACTTTGATGTTGGAAATGGAGGATATTCAGCTGGAACTATTACTGGAATTGCGGTTTCTTCATTTGTACTCCTTGTATTGATATTGTTGTTAGTCCTCTGGCTGACTGGCTTCTTGGGTGGAAAGGATCATGAAGACAAAGGTGAGATGATTTTTCAGCTTAGTGAGATGATGCAGAAAGTTTCAGGAAATGCATTTTACTTCTACACATCATTGGAATGTTGTCCTTTTCACATGCATTATTATTGTTACTAGTAGCATTATAACTTAAGAGCCACACTTTCAACACATGGATTGTGCCTAGACATAAACATGGGGTTGGTTAAAGCTACCTGTGCAATCGTAGTGACTGGATGGAATCATTAGCATTGCTTCTTCAAGAGGGTACATGTTTGTGAGATGTGGCACAAACAATTGAATAGATAGCAAGTTCACATTTGCTCATGATAAAATGATTGCTGCTGCTCATAAACACACAACATGATAACTTGTCATTAAAAGACAAGATTGGTGCATGAGAAAATGGTTATATATACATATATATCATATCTTATTGTAATATGTCAGAAGATGCGAAAGTGATTACGACTATCAAATTATCATATTGATGTTAGACTAACCATTAGAAAAGCTTGCATGTTGAAATATTTTCTTGTTACCAACTTCTCCATCTTCAGAGCTACTGGGAGTGGACATGCAAACAGGTCATTTCACTTTAAGACAGATAAAAAGTGCTACTTCTAACTTTGATCCTGCAAACAAGATAGGTGAAGGAGGATTTGGACCAGTTTACAAGGTAAATGATAATACATTTTTGTTTCTCTCTTTACTTGCAAAAATGGACTCATGTTTAATAACTGTATCCAAAAGTCCTATTAAAATAAAATAGTGAAGATGATTATTATTATTCTTCTTCTTAATATCAGGGCAATCTCTCAGATGGAACTGCTATTGCTGTCAAGCAGCTTTCTTCCAAATCCAGGCAAGGTAACCGGGAATTTCTGAACGAAATAGGCATTATATTAGCTTTGCAACACCCAAATCTTGTGAGGCTCTATGGGTGTTGCATAGAAGGAAATCAACTGCTGCTTACTTTTCGGTAACTACTTTTCCTCATTCAACTAAACTAGAATATTGCTTACTAAGCACTTCTATTGATCTTCCTCTGCCTTTCTCGCCTAAGGTAAGGAGGAATGACTTAACCTGGACTGGCCAACAAGGAAGAAAATATGTGTAGGAATAGCACAAGTATTAGCCTATCTTCGTGAAGAATCAAGGTTAAAAATTGTTAGAGACATCAAGGCAACAAACATGCTTCTTGACAAGGATTTAAATGCTAAGATTTCTGATTTTGGTTTGGCTAAACTTGATGAAGAGGAGAACACTCATATCAGTACGAGAATAGCTGGAACAATGTGAGTATTTTTTTTTTTTTGCCCAATGATAAAAAATTGCTGTCCCTTGCTTAAAAATATTGCTCATGTGGAAGGTTATTTATTGTTGTGAATTTCATTTTACCATTTTTTTTTTTGATATGATCGTAGGCTTCCTTTTTCACTACATTATTACGTTATCTTCCTTCATGCTTCTCATTTCCTTGAATGTTAATAAACCTATGGTACTTCATACCTTTCGTCACCTGTGCTGTACCCCAAGAAGAAGACAATAACTAACAATTTATTTGATCTCTTTAGCAATAATTACATGTCTGCACCACACTCTTATTTAGCCATGCCTTATCTGAAATAGTTTTAGTATTAAAATACTAATGAACATCAGCCACCCTTATTATTCTATATGCCTTATTATATTTTAATGCCTTATTTACTATTTTGCATTAATGGGTAGGGATAGGATAGTCTTTTCTCAGCTTTGTATTACATGTATAAATACCTTGTGTATTATACTTGGGTATATGATAAAACATCATCTTTCATAAAAATACCTCTGTAATTCTTCATGGTACAGAGATAATGGTTAAACCTTAATTATTCAATTTTTTTTTTTTGTTCTTGCTACTTGACAAACGCATCTTCATTCCAACCACTATTTTCTTGCTACATTTATCAAATAATTATCCTTTCTTCAACCATCATGTTAAATTGTCTATTCTCAATGCCCATAGCATTTAACTAAGAAATAATCTCAACCGTTTGGACCTCTTGCTCCTAAGCTTGTCAATGATTTGTGTCCTCCTTTGCAATTGGTGGAGATGAGAGAATGAACTAGCGCTTGCCCCATGCACACCTCTCCAGTAAGAATCAGATATCGAATGTTTTATGATTTAGCTTTTTTTTGTTGCTGCATATTGCATGTAATTGCTACATTTTGTAAGATGTAGAAGAGTAAGGAGGAGAAAAAGACAAAACCATCAAAAACTCTACTATTAACGTATTGTATTCCCCATGAGAGTAATGGTCAATAGCATCACCATGGAGGAATCAAAAGCTACTCCTTACTCTTCTACATCTTTGATCATCACTAATGTTATGCCCATAGCTCTCCACTTAGAGATGACAATTTCTCCTTCTAGGAGTCGAGCTCAAGGTAATGATGCTTTAAGAAACAAGAAGTGTGCACAATCTCTTCATTATGACGCCGCATCTTGCTCCTCCTCTTGCTATTGGCTCATTTTTCAAATTTGCAACAAACTTGGTCATTCTACTCTTTAATATCACCAAAGGATTATCAAGTCATATACGAATGTGCCCTAGTCATTTGCCACTTTCTCCCTTGGTGAATCCCATGACTCAATCTAGATCCTGATTTAGATGCCACTCATCACATGATGCCAGATAATGGTATACTCATTGATTTGACACCATATGTTGGCTCTGATAGTCTTTGTAGGTAACAATGCATCTCTACCAATATCTCACATAGATAGCCTTACTATCTACATTTATGGCTACAATCTCCATCTCAAGAATGTTCTAAATGTTTCATCTCTCACACATAATCTCTTGTCTATCATGAAATTATGTCAAGATAACAATTGTAATGTCAGTTTTAGTTCATCTCATTTATGTGTTAAAGACTCCTAGATTGGTTAGATCCTTCTCTAACATTCGACTAAGCATCCTCTTTATCACTCTACATCCAATTTCATCTCCCCGATCTCTTATTGCTTCAACTATCACTAGAAAAGTTTAGCACTACTGTGTATGTCATCCCCATATTGAAGTTCTCAATAAACCTACCTAACATTAGGTCATTCAAGTAAAGTCATCCTTTGTGTCTATCGGTCCTTATCACTCTGGCTTTATTGGAAAGTCCAGTTATCTTCCCTTTCAACACTCATCTCACAAAAGCATAAAAGCCTTTAGACTTAAATCACTTTGATGTATGGTAATCGACTACTAGATCAAATTTAGGATTTCGCTATTATGTACTATTCGTAGGTGGTTGTACTTAATATTCCTAGATCTTTCCGATACATAATAAAAATGAAGTCCTATCTCACTTTCATCATTTTAAAATTTTGGTTGAAAATCATTTCTCCAATCGTATCAAAATCTTTCACAGCGATGGTGGTGGTGAATTTGTTAATAAGGCTTTAACTACTTTTTTACGTGTCCATGGTACACAGCTTCAACTATCCTATCCTTACACTCTCCAATAAAATGAGGTTGCCAAAGGCAAACATCACCACATGATTGACTTAACATGCACTATTTGCCTTCATGCTAACCTTCTCCTTTCTTTCTGGGTTGATGTTGCCCTTATCGTTGTCTATACCATTAACCAACTGCCTTCAGCCACACTTGATTACAAATCTCCCTTTGAACTTCTGCACCACATATCACCTAACTATCAATTCCTTCGCACATTTAGGTGCCTCTGTTTTCCCAACATGACCCATAGCACTCTAAACAAACTCTCCCCTCATCCTACTCCCTACATATTTATTGGCTATGCTACCAACCAGAAAGGCTATCACTATTTAGACCCTAAATCCAGGCATTTTCAAATAAGCTGCCACGTGCTGTTTTATGAGTTTGACTTCCTTACACCAAACTAGTCTCACCCACTAGCTCTAACACTATGACCAACACCTCGACCCTCACCCTTAGCTTCACAATCCCAACTAGCACCCCACAACACCAATCTCCTACCACTAATAACTTAACTCTTCCTATACTAACTTCCCCCTCCTCATTAGCTTCACCCCTAAACACATTACCTTCCACCTCCTCACCTAAACCCATCGCCACTCAACTACCAATCATACATGTTTATTATCACTTCGAACCCCCCAAACCCCTCCACCTTCACATTTCCACCCTCTACACAATCCCCTACAAAATTACACCCTACACCTACTACTACTTCTACTACCATCACCTCCTTCACCTAATCTACACATTACATCCATACCCACTCCAAATTTGGCATCACAAATCCTTGTACCATCCTCAACCTCCACAAACAATTCTCTACCTCTAAGCCTCAACATTACACTACAGTCCTTTGAGACCCCAAGTGGGTAGCAGTTGTGCGAAAGGAGTTTGACTTTCTTCTCAAAAACAAAAACGGGGTTTTAGTTTCTCCTCATCTAAATCAATTTTGTTGGTAACACTTGAAAGTTTAGAATAAAGTATAATGTTGAGGGGTGGGTTAAGCATTATAAAGCTTGACTTGTTACCCAAGGTTTTACAACTATAATGGCATGTTTAGCCCAATTATCAAGCCCACCACCATTCGTTTTGTTTTGTCTTATTCCGTCTCTTCTAACTAGGATATTTACCAACTTGATTAAGAATGCCTCTCTACATGGCCACCTCACTAAAATAATTTTTATGAAACAACCTCCTATTTTTATTCTTCCTTGTCACCCACATCATCTTTGTCAACTGTAGAAATCTCTTGATGGCCTCAAACAAGCCCCTCAAGCCTAGTTTCATCACTTTAGCAACTTCCTCTTACACTTAGGATTTTATTTGAGCAAAGCTAACATGTCCGTGTTCACTCTTCGTAAAGGTTTTGACATTTTAGTCCTCTAACTTTACGTTGATGACATTATATTCATTGGCAGCAGCATTCCACTTCTCCACCACTACATCTTCGTGCTCTCCTTTAAGTTTGCAATGAAAGATCTGGGTCCTTTGCATTTCTTCCTTAGAATTCAAGTCACTACCACTACTCAAGGTTTACACTTGTGTCAATTGCAATTCATTAATGATCTACTCAAATGTCATCACATGCATCTATCTAAACCGATCAAAACCCCCTCGTCACCCTAAAGTCATCTCAATGCTCATGGTTCTCCCCCTTCTATCCAAACCCACTGCCTTTCATGAGATCATCGGTGCACTACAATACCTCATCATTATTAGACCAAATATCAATTTTGTGGCAAATTAGTTGAGCCAATACATGCATCTTTCCACCATACATCACATGTAGGTAGCAAAATGGGTGCTTTGATATCTTCGAGGCACACTAAACTTGGGTCTTCCAATCATTTGCACATCTTTGACATCCTTGACTACCTTTATTGATTGGATCTCCCACCTTGCTCGTGAGCTTGGCATACCTATCCCATATCCCATCATTTTATGTTGTGACAACCTTGGAGCAGTTTATCTCTTTGCAAACCTTGTCCAACATGATTGCACCAAACATGTGGAAATCGACTACCACTTTGTTCAAGAAATGGTTTCCACTGGCTAGGTTCTGGTTCACTATATTCTCACCAGATTTCAACAAGTTGACATCCTTACCAAGAATCTCTCTACATCCACTTCCCTCGATCACTACTCCAATCTCACATTGACTATCACACCTTGAGATTGAGGGGACGTTTTATCATATGTATTTGTATTCTCACATGTATCTTTATATTGACTCTGCATATTTTGTATATGTTGTAAGCCTAAGGGCATTCTGGTCTTTTCCTTATGGTTATTAGGGTTATGTTGTGCACTATCTAATCACAATTTACTCTTTATAATTACTGATTCTTACTCAATAATACAAACTCATTCAAAAGTGTTCAATTAATGGGTAGGGATAGAGTAGTCTTTTCTTAACAATGTATTACCTATATAAATACCTTGTGTATTATACTTTGGGTATATGAATAAAACATCATCTTTCACACATATACCTTTGTAATTGTTCAACCCTACCTATGGAATTTTTGCTGAGAGCTATACTTAAACTGCTAGAGTCCGTTAACTTATTCATATAGTTTTTTGTTCCCCTTATATTAATGATCATGTTTAAGCTATGATTGTTTTCTCAATTTGCTTTTCTATTATGTTTATTGGCAACAGAGGTTATATGGCACCTGAATATGCAATGAGGGGTTACTTGACCGACAAAGCAGATGTTTACAGTTTTGGAGTCGTTTTATTATAGATTGTTAGTGGGAGGAGTAACACCAATTACAGGCCAAAAAAGGAATTTGTTTATCTGCTTGATTGGGTAGCTATTCTTGTACCCTCATCTCTGAAATTCTTGTTTGCAGTTTTCCTTCTTTTTTTTTTAAACTTAATTTTTGGGTTTTAGAAAGATCATTGAAATTCAATTGAGGCCAATATTGAAGAACTCTTTTATGATCACAGATGTGCTTAAAAAATAACTCTATAATGACAACATATTGAGACCATTGAATAGATTTTAGTTCTTATAAACCTTTTTTCCTTAAGCATGACATAAGTGGCTGAACTTTTATCCTTTGTACATGAAAAAATGAAGGCCTATGTCCTACAAGAGCAAGGAAATTTTCTTGAACTCGTGGATCCAAGTCTCGAATCAAATTATCTTGAAGAGGAAGCAATAAGGTTGGTCAACCTGGCTCTACTATGCACCAATCCTTCTCCCACTCTCCGGCCACCAATGTCATTGGTTGTGAGTATGCTTGAAGGCAAGAGTCCAGTCCAAGCACCTATGTTTAAGAGGAATCCTACCAATCTTGATCCTAGGTTCAAGGCATTTAAAAAGCTAGCAAATGACAGTCAAACACATGTATCTACATACTCTAATGTCAGTCAACAGGGACCTAGAAGCATGTCAATGGACGGTCCATGGAATTCTTCAATTTCTCTTTCGAGCAAGGATGACATTTCCGGCGGGCACTCTTCAGAAAGCAAGTTTCTTCCTGATCTGTAGAACTTCAGTTGTTGGTCAATACAAATTCCTTTAGTTTCTTTCTGCCATTTGTAAAGGATAAGTTGAGTAAAGGAAAAAATTCACTCCAAGATTATGTTGTGCTTCTCTCTAGGTTCTACATGAAGAAATAGTTTACGTAATTATAGTTTAGTGATTTTTTTACCAGAGTTTCCAAAATATTGTGTATTAAAGAATTAATGGAAATTATATGATTTTGAGTAGACTTAGCATTGTCGCAGTCACATGAAACAAGGCTCAGAGTACTCTTGCCTTCTCTTAAACCTTCTCAGTTGTGGTAATAGGACTTTTGGTTGAAATCTATCATTGTAAGTTCATAATCAATTGATTTAAAAATTTAATCTTGTAGATTGGGAATTACTGCATAAAATTGAGCTCTCACCTCAAACTCTAGTACCATGCTAAATTTAGTTTTGATCTGGGAGTTTAAACTTATAAATCATCCTACTTTTAATACTAAACAGGAGTTCAATAATAAACAAGTAAAGCACCACAGGGAACCACAAAAATGGAAATGGGGAATGTCAGAATCCTACTTCCTACAATTTTTTACTGGGTATCCTAGAGTATGCATTTCCACAAAAAACAAGAAGATATAGTTATGCATGGGACTCTGTGCCAAGCCCCATTAGATTATAAATAGTGAAGGAAAGTGAATCATCAATGAAATGTGTGACATGTCTTAGCAAGTTATCCTGCCATTGAATTGCTGAAGGGGAAAAAAATATTATCCTAACATAATGTAGAAAATTCTATATATATTCAACAATTCCAAAATTAAATTGCAATGCCAGGAATACATATTGTCTATTGACTCTTGGACCAACTCTAGAAAATCCTTATCTTCAGCATCCCATAATGGAAAATTACACTAGGAATGGCCATTGCAACGTCCTCTTATATATGTACCTTCAATTAATTCCTGCTTTTATTTAATTTGTATACCAGTCATTAAGTTACATTTTAAAAAATATGGATATACCAAAAGTTCCCCAAAATGTTTCTTTCAATAATCATCATCATGAATCTTTGGATGATTATGATGATTCACTAGTGTTTAGCCTAGAAAATGGTGTGAAGAAGTGTAGAAAGATGATGATTGTGGTTTTCTGGTGGATTATAGGTTCAAGAGTGTGAACAAAGTAATGGAAGAAAACGGTGATGGGATGTAAAAGCAATGTGTGTTAGTTATTTTTGTTGTATGATATGTATTTATATCAACAACTATAGACTTGTGTTGCAAATATATGACATGTGTATAAAAGAAAATACTATTCTATTGTATTAACTATGTTACTTTGTTGTACATTAAGTATATTTACAAATAATGATCGTTAACACAGCACCACCACCCCCACCCCCAACCCCCAAACCTCAAGTTGGACATACTACAAGTCCCAACTTGGAAAGTAAGAATTGCAATTGTGTATCTCATAAAGTCTTAGTCATGAGAACTGCTAATTGAAGATGTGAAGGAACATGTGAAATCTTGAGAAATCCACTACTAACATGATGTTGTGTGAAATGAGCATCTACCTCTATATATTTAGTACGATTGTGTGAATAAGGATTTTTAGTTATCAGTTGAGCTGATATGATATTTGAATGAAGTATAATAAGAAGTTTCATTGTAATGTTAAAATCCGAAAGCAGATGAGAAAGCCAAAGGAGTTCTTTTGTGGTTGAAGCCATACTTCTATATTCAGCCCTAGTAGAAGATGTAGATATTTTTGCTTGTTTCTTTATTTTCCAAGAAATAAAAAAAGATCTAATGAACACACAACACCCTGTTAATGATTTTCTATCAATAATATTTGTTCCCTAATCTGCATTCGAATACCCAACAAATGACAAAGGGTATGAAACTACATAAAAAAGGCCTTTGTCAAATGATCCTTTTAAGTATTTCAAAACGTGTGCAACAGCTTGAAAATGTGTAGTTCATAGGTTGTTAACAAATTGGCTCAATTATTGAACCGCTAAGCTAATATCCAGTTGTGTGATAGTGAGATATAATAATCTTCCAACAATCCTCCTATAAACTGTAGGATTAGGATGTAATGTACCAGATTCAAGATCAAGCTAAATATGCTATGGAAAAGGAATCTTAGTTGGTTTTGTAGTTGTCAAACCAACATCTTAAAGAATGTCAAGTAAAAAATTCCATTGATTAAGCATAAATCCATGAGTAGTTCTACATACTTCAATACCCAAAAAAAAAAAAAAACTCATCTCCTCAAGATCCTTTATAGTGAAGACATTATGCAAGGAAGTCTTTATCTTGTTAATAGTAGATAAAGAGTTACCAGCAACTAAAATATCATCAACATATAACACCACAGCAAGAAACTCATCTCCATGATTCCTACTAAAAAGGGAATAATCACTTTTAGATTGTACAAAACCAAGTGACAAAATGAAATGTGTAAACTCCCTATTCCATTGGCATGAAGCTTGCTTCAATCTATATAATGACCAAATCAATTTACAAACTTTACGAGGTGAAGAAACTTCATAACCATCTAGAGGTGAAGAAACTTCATAACCATCTGGAGGTTCCATATATATTTCTTCCTCTAAAAATCCATGCAAGAATGGATTGTTCACATGAAGTTGGTGATCATGCCAAGATTTAATCGCAACTAAAGCTAATACTAGACAAACTGTTGTTAGCTTTGCAACAAGAGAAAATGTATGCACATAATCAATCCCTTTAACTTGATTATACCCCTTTAGAACTAATCTTGCTTTATATCTTTTTATTGAACCATCGGGTTTGTATTTGATTTGATATACCCATTTAGATCCAATAGTTTTCTTCCTTGGTGGTAAATCAACTAATTCCCAAGTTTGATTAGCTTTTATAGCTAAAATTTCTTTATTCATTGCATCAATCCACTTTGAATCATTTTTAGCTTCACAATTACTTTATGGTTCATGGGTAGCTAAAACATTTGCCAACGAGGCCACATAATCCTTAAGGAATTGGTTCAAGGTATCAATATTAAGAAGGGAATATAGGCTATAAGAATCAATTGCTACAAATGAAGAATTAGATTGAGCATTGTGAACAAAATCAATAAGCTAGGTTGGAGATTTTTTTACTCTAGAAGAATGCCTAAGTGAAGCAAAAGATGTATCATTATCATTATCAAGAAAATGAAAGTGTATAAGTGAAACAGAAGAAGTATCATTAGCATTATCAAGAAGATGAAAATGATCAAATTTATCAAAATATGTTTCTAAAGGGAATAAAGGTGTGAAAGTATCAAGATGTTCATTTGAAATATTTTCTTTGAAAGGAAAAATATGTTCAATAAAAGAAACATCTCTACTAGCAAACATGACTTTATTTGTGGGATCATAGACTTATATCCTTTTTTATTATGTAGATAACCTAAAAACACACACCTTCTCCCTTTAGCATCAAATTTATCTCCGAATTTATTAACAACAGTAGCATAGTATAAAGCAACCTATGGTTCTAAGTTTAGAATATGAAGGTGGTTTGTTGAAAAGAATTTGATATGGAGATTTTTTGTTTAATTTGTGTGTAGGCATTTTGTTTATTAAGGAGGTTGGAGCAAGAATACAATCTCCCCAAAAACATTTTGGCAAGTTAGCGTGGAGTCTTATAGCTTGTATAGTTTCCACCAAGTGTCGATGTTTTCTTTTAACTATGCCATTTTGTTGAAGTGTATATATGGTGGTTCTTTGATGAATGATGCCATTATTCTTAAAGAATTGTTGGCAATCAAATGAAAGAAACTCACTCCCATTGTCATAACAGATAAATTTAGGAGTAAGAAGAAAATGGTTTTTAATATATGGTACAAAATTGGTTAAAGTAGGAAAAACTTGGTGTTTGTTCTGAATTTAAAAAAAAAAAAAAAGAAGAAGTCAAAGTAACTCTACTCTTGTCATCCACTATTGTTAAGAAATATTTTGCACTAGTAAGTGAAGGTGTATGATAAGGCCTCCATACATTAATATAGATAAGATCAAACACATTAGAAGATAAAGAATTACTATGAGGAAAAGACAATCGATGAGATTTGGCCATTTTACAGGCATCACAACAAAAACTATTATTATCAACTAAAGAAAAAATTGGAGCATGTTTCAATTTGGAAATGGAAATATGTCCTAATCTACTATGTAAAAGATCTAAAGACAGATTATCAGAAAATAGTACTTGAAGAAGAAATGACAACAAGATCCAACTTTGATTATGATTTCATGACATAAAGTACTTGTCTAACATCAACTTAGGCAACAATCTTTTTAGTTATTTGGTCCTAAAATGTGCAATTTTAGGAATGAAAAGAAACAATAAGATTAGTATCATATAATAGTTTGCTAATGGATAATCGGTTGCAATGAAAATTCGGTACAAGAAGAACATTATTTAAGACAATGTGCTCATTTAAACGTACTTTACCTATTACACTAACTTTCTTGATTGTGCCATTAGGTAATTTTATATGAATGGGTTCTTGAAGAATTTTTTTAGTGGAAAAAATATTTGGAAAAGGAGTCATATGGTCAGAAGCACCTATATCAACTATCTATTCATGCACAATATTATTAGTTTGATGAAATGAAGCTACAAATGAACCAAAATTTTCAACATGACTTGCAAATTTTATAAAAAGGAAATCCACATTCATTGCTATTGAAATTTTTTTCCTTTCATCATCCAGAGCACTTCATGACATATCTTTGAAATCAACTCAACCTCCTTTGTTTCCAGTTTTCTTGCACCTGGAACAATAGTAGTCTCTAAAGGATTATTAGGTTCCTAATCTATGTGTCTTATGAATCTTGAACCTTTCTTTTTCTTATTTCCTTCATACCAATCCAAATGGCCAATAATTTCAAAGTAAGAATCAACTAAAGGACTAGTCTTTTTACAATATGAACAGATAATTTTTGTTCTAGATTTAGCCTTCTTCTCTTTTCTATCACCTTCAACAAATTCTTATTGTAACTTAACAAAGCACGTAAAAACTTCATCATTATAAATTAAACTTCTAGATTCTTGCTTTTGTTTTTCTACTTGAAAAATTAGGTAGTAGGCTCTACTAACAGAAGGTAAAAGTTCTAAAGATAAAATATGAATTCATACACTTTCATATGCTTCATTCAATCTACATTAATCAGCTTCCATTCTCTATTTTTGTAAGTTTAGAAACCATGTTACAAGAACAACTACTTAATGCTCCATAAACACACTCCGGAAATGCATTTAAACTACCCAACTCATTCCACTGCTTCTTTAACCCATTGTAATATATTGTAATTGAATAATTTCCTTGCCTAACATTTATAATCTCACACTAAAGTTAGAAGAGTAAAGGTCCATTAGTTTTCCCAAATCTTTTACAAATATCATCCCAAAGTTCCTTTCTAGAATGTGTATACATGAATCCTTCAAATAATTCCTTTGTCATTGAATTTAAGTTCTAACACCTTATCATGTAGTCACAACGTGTCCATCTCTAAAGAACAACTAAATTCTCTTCCAATTTTAAGCAATTTCCATCAATGAATCCTAATTTTGATTTAGCACCTAAGGTTAGTTTTATTGAACAACTCTACCCTAAGAAATTTGTTCCATTGAAGATTAAACTTGCAATAACTAATCTAGGATTATTCAAACCAGAAAGATAAAGTAGATCACCATATGTAAATTCCATCTATTGATTTGACATCGTAATATTCATCGAAAGAAACATGAGGAAAACTTCAATTACTTAGAAAGATTTTACCAGAAACACCATGCACTTTTGCTCTAATACCATGTAGAAAGACGATGATTGTGGTTTTCTTCTTGCTTACAAATTCAAGCATGTGAATAAAGTAATGGAAGAGAACATAGATGAGATGTAAAAGTAATGTATGTTAGTTATTTCTATTGTATGATATGTATTTATATCAACAATTGTAGACACGTGTTGCAAATATATGACACGTGTATAAAAGAAAATACTATTCTACTATATATTGTATTGTATTATATTATATTAACTATGTTACTATGTTGTAAACTAAATATATTAACAAATAATGACTAATAACAAGAAGTGTAGATTATCTAGTGCGGTATTATGTTTCATGCAAAAGTTTGTTATTGAAGGAGCTGATTAGGTATTGAAAGGCAGTAAATTGTAAAGCTTAACTCATTTCCAAATGACATGGAGCATCCCTTAATATTTTTAGGTGGTCGCCGTGAGTTCCCAAGCCAAAATGCAAAGATTTAGACCTATCGCTATAGCATGAATTGGCATTGTAAAACTCAATAAAAATAAATAAATAAATTATAAATAGTAAGTTGAGGCAATTGAAAGTAAAAAGAGTTTAGTATCAGGGACAATTTGGTCATTTAACAAGGAAGGTATAAATAGGCCACCACATGTTATTTTGACCCTTTTCCCACATTTTACACTACATCACACACAATGTAAGGATAAACCCTAGGCGAGCAAGGTGATTGCTACACCCTATGATTTGACGAAATAGCCATAGTAAGTGAACCAATTAATAACTGTTAATTGTCGTTTACATGTGTGTGATATGAATTCGTGTTAAGTTCATTGGATTTCACTGTAGAACAATCAATGTGAGAAAAAGGTTTAAGATAGAACTTCGATTGTTGGAACAATCCAAGCCGATAAGATGTTTAAATGAACCAAATTAGTGTTCTGTTGATAGAAACAATGCATAATTAGGCTTAGAAATGAGGGATTTCATCTAGGGTTTGAGAAATTGGAATTTAGTGAATTAGGAAAAAGATTCACGATGGAACTGTGGAGGGTAATCCCGTATACTTACCCGTGTTGAATTACCAAAGTGTACAAAAAGGTATAAGGCTACAGTACACGCTTGTGTACTTAGGTACGTCAAATTATGAAAGTATACAAAAAGGTACACAACCACAGTATACACTCATGTATTTAGGCATGTCGAATTGTGAATGTTTACAGAAAGGTACATAGACACAATACACGACCATGAACCCTACTATGCCAAAGTACACAACTTAATACATGATTGTGTACCTTGAGAAATTTCTTGATTCGATTTCTTTTCTTCTTATTTGAATTCCATTAACCCTAAACATCTAGTATAACCCTAGAAATTCTACCAGAGTAAGAGAAGTGATGTTATAACAATTAAGTGAACAAAATTGAGTAACCTATACAATACTTAAACTAGTACTAAGGTTGAATTCTATACATTTTGACATATTACAGTTTAATTGCTAGTTAAGGACAAGTTGTGATTAAGACTACTCTTTCAGGTACGTATAATCTTGTTTATTAATTATGTTTGTTATGATAGTTATGAAATTGGAATAATTGGTAACGGATTGGATTAAGTTATTTGTTAGTTGTGCTTGGCTCGACCTAAGGGCTCATAGTGGTAGATCCTTATAAAGCACTTCAATGATCTTTGTGTAACACTATCTCTAGTGAAGTCATACATTAAAATGATCTAGGTAGATTTAGGGACTCATGGGTATTAGAGCCCGTAGTAGCAATTCCTAATGCTATACTATGTATTAAGTATATATATACATAGAGTTTGACGGGGTCATGAGTATTCATTTGTTGTTCCATGGATTAAATGAGATAATAATCTATTGTTTGACTATTATATTATTGCATTGATGTATGCGACTTGACTTATGTTTGATCATGCACATGTGTTTGTGGGTAATATGTATTGGGTATTAACTCACCTTTCCAGGATCATTTTTTTTAGTTGCAGGTACAAATAAACACATTTCCTATGACGAGGACCTAAGATCATATGCATAGGATGGGAGTGATGTAGATTTCTATTACTACTATGATGGCTAGGCAAAGAAAGAAACTAAAGTTCTTAACATGTGTCGATATGGTGACTTCCATTGGAGTATGATAGGCTAGTAAATTACTAGAAATTCATCTATTTCTAGACTTAGATTAAAAATGATGTACTAAGATCAGTTTACAAGCAATTGGTGGATTGTAATGAGATTTATTTGAATTATTATGAATGTCGTTAAATGGATTATTTTAAATTGTGAGTAACAATTATTGTAAGTTATATAGTACTAGCCGAGTTAAGAGCTTTAACGTGTCTTTACCCTATAAGGATTATATTGCATTCATGCTAAAGGAGATTGCAGCAAGTTCATTAGCATCGGTGCTTAGGTTGGTAAGAGGATGTGTGGATTAGAGGGGATTCAAAGAGCTATTTTACTAGAAGTATTTTCTTTAGCAGCATCAAGGACAAAATGGAATTGTAAATAGGGGAAGAGGTTAGTAAAAGACTATGAGGCACAACTGAATTGCTTACTATGCTAATGAAAAATCTAAGGCAACGAGATTTGTGAGGGAGTTGGAGCTAAATTTCTAACATGAAGTTGGATATTTCCAATTGACCACCTATGTTGAAGTGGTTGATAAGGCTAAATTTATGAAGTAGAATTAGAGAAGGACATAGGAACAATTAAACCATAAGATAGGGGTGGCTTTAAGTAAAAGGCCAGCTTCTAGTGTAATGATGCAGGACAAGGGAAAGAGGCGCAAAATGTTTCAAAACAGACCTCTAATTACTACAGCTCATCCTCTACAGATCTGACCAATTTCTTTAGCACTTCCTTCAACAACCCCTACAATTAGATGCATCATATGTTAAGGGCCACGTGAACTAGAGGATTGTAGATGGCTAGAGGGTGCATGCTTCTCTTATAGGAAGACATAACATATAAGTAGGAATTGCAATAAGAGATCTGTCCCATTAGTATTATGCTATGTGTGTAAACAAATGGGACATAAGGTAGTTGACTATGCTCAAGGTTAAGTGGGGAATCAGATAACCCCAACTCAATGGGCAGCAAGACATACAGCATGGGTACAAGCTAGTAGGCTAAAGACAGAAGGCCCAAACAATGGGTTCCACCAAAGTGTTTACACTTCAACAATAGTAGCACCGAGACCCTCTAGATATGGACACAATTGCAGGTACACTTTAAGTACACACTTAAATGCCTATGTCTTATTCGACATTTGTGCCCCTCTTTCCTATGTATCTGAATCTTTTGTACATGAGTGTGGATTAGCTTTTGAATGTATGGATGATCATTTGACTATTAGTACTCCTTATGGAGTTAGAAGGACATTAGATAGAATCTATAGAAGAATAAGAGGAGAGATGCAAGGTAAAATAATGCCAGCAGACCTATTGATGATAGAGATAGTGGAGTTTAATATAATCTTAGGAGTCAATTAGTTGTCAAAGTACCATGCCACCATTGATTGCCATAACATGGTAGTAAACTTCAACACACTTGAAAGAAATTCCTTCAAGTTTAAGTTGGAAGCACAAAGACCAACTAGATTAAGAGTATGTTAGCTATTGTAATAGCTAAGGCAAGTGAAATAATGAAATTGAAGATGGTGTCAATAGTGAGGGACTTTTCCAATGTCTTTTCAAAAGACCTTCCAGATTTACCCCCAATTAGAGAAATTGAGTTTAGCATCATGGTACTCGGTACTACACTAATATTAAAACCAATATACAAGATGGTGCCGATTAAGTTAATAGAACTGAAGAAATAGTTACAGGACCTGTAAGAAAAAAGATTCATAATACCCAGTACATCTCCTTAGGGTGCACCAGTTCTCTTTGTCAAAAATAATGATGGAAGCATGAGATTGTGCATTAACTATAGAAAACTAAATTGTGCTACCATCACAAGTAAGTATACTCTCTTCAGGATAGATGAACTATTTGATCATTTATAAGGAGCTCAGGTATTATCTAAGATCAACTTGATATTAAAATACTACCAATTGAGGATTAAGGATGAGCACATCCTGAAATTAGCTTTCAGAACAAGGTATGGACACTATGAGTATGTGATGATGCCTTTCAATTTGACGAGTGCTACAACAACCTTTATGGATTTAATGAATATAGTATTTAGGAATTTCTTAGACAAGTTCATGATCCTCTTTATAGATGGTATCTTGATATATTCCAAGAGCAAGGATGAACATAAAGAGCATTTAAGGTTGGTGCTAGGTAGGTTGCAAGCAAAGAGACCGTATGTTAATTTCAAAAAAAGTGAATTATGGTTAAAGTAATTGGTTTTCTTAGGTCATGTGGTTAACAAAGATGGAATCTCAATAAACCTAGAAAAGATGAGAGCTATAGTAGATTGACCCGGACCAAAGACATTGACAAACATAAGGAGCTTCTTGAGTTTAGCATATTACTATAAAAAGGTAGGCCAGCAACTTAATTATGATCATCATGTTCATGTGCAGTTGATCCCTCCTTACTGCTACACTGCAGTGTTTTAGGGAGAGGAGGCGATCTAATCCATAAATGCCTATTTGTGCAGTTATTTGAACATACCAAATGAGCTTGAAATTTTTATTCATTATATGTATATCATTGTACAACAGTTTCTACTAGAGTGCAACCTCCCAAATCCCCAGGTGCTTTAAAGTTTAAAGTAAGTAGGAATCAACATTAGGATTAGATGGCTTATCTTTACAAAATATATTTTCTTTATTTTGTCTATTTTCTCTATCTTAACAACAACAACAACAACAATAACAACCATTGGTATAGTATAGCAGCACATAATGAATTATGTCATCTTTTGGCTTCAACATAAAGTGCAATTTTTCATTTTATTATGTTCTTTTTTATGTTGAATGTAAGTAGATTTTATTATTATTATTATTATCATTATTCTTTTTTTTCTTTTACTTTTAATTGTCATTAGCTCCTAGTTGGTTTGGACTTAGCCAAGGGGCCATGATTTGGTCTGCCATTATCCCTTACAACCCATTTACTTGTTGATAATGGAGAGAAAATAGAATAGTTATTCCCTCTTAACTATCTATTACCTTATTTACTTAAAAAGTAAAAAGAAATTTTAATTCTCAAGGCTTTTCTACTCTTACTCCATTAGAATTAGATATTACCAAAGAAAAAAATGAAAAATTTTATTCCCTTTACAATGAGAATAAAAAGCTTAAATATTATGTTAATTATACTCTTATTATTACTACAATTAATAACTAAATAGAGTATTTTGGTAATATTATCTATATTTTTAATTTGAAGTAAATATTATAATAAATATTTTCTTTAATAAAAAAATTATATAAAATAACTACTAGCATAAAAATTCTCAACTTATTATTATTTTTTTTTGTAATAATCATTCTTAATACATAACTTCTTCTTCTTCTTCTTTTTTATCGATTGCAATCTAGAAGATAAGAGCCATTAGTGTGTAACAATGGTGGCAAATCAAGTGCACTTAATGTAAGCAATCATGGTCTACATGCATTCGTGTTTCTTTTTTTTTCATTTCTTGTTAAATAATAAGTAGACACGCTTTACCATCGACATACTTTACAATACCGTTTAAAATCGATCTTGATGGTAAGTATCAAAAATTAAATAAAACAAGCCATATTCACCCGAATAACAAAATAATGTAATTAATTGTGTTTGTTATTATTTGTTCATGAAGAGGGAAAAATAATATTCACTTGCCTTATTCGATTCTTATAGTTTATTTCAAATTCATTTAGAATATTTTCAAAATATTCAGCCTACTGCATACGGCCTTTCACTATGGGGAAAAAAAAATTAAAATTAAAATTCATTTTTCACTATGGGGAAAAAAATATTGTGCATGACCCTTGGATGCTAGATATCGGGAGTTTAATTTTATAGAAAATAGCTATTTATATTTACAAATAAAATTCAAATCGATTGATCCGAACCAAATCGTGATTAAAACAAAAAAAAAAAGAAAAAGAAGAAGAAGAACCCAAACTGAATTTAACAAGCTTATCATATGCATAAGAAAAGTAATGTGATCCATAAATTCCACCGTCTTTCTTTAAAAATGTGTTATTTGTAAATTGTTTTACACACGGACATTTAAATTTCAGCCTGTGTTAATGATACTAGAGTTCACTTATTGATGACTAAAAAAATAATTTTTTTAATATAAACAATTGAATAATTTATAAATTAATCTCTCATTATCAAATCTTCTTTTCTAAAATTTCTTAATCAAAATCTTCATCCTACAATCTTTTAAAGTTGTCAAATATTTAAAAAATAGGTTTTTTTTTTAATAATGATTTAGATTTGATATGTGATTGTGCTGTTTAAATTTGTTGTCAAAGATGATTTTGTTTTATCTACGAGTAAAAGAAAAGCTTTTTTTTTTTTTTCTCCGCTTTTACATTTGTTTCGTTCAAAAGAGATAATAATAACAATTGGTTTTCTTTAACTTTGTGTCCATGGGTTACTTAATTTGTAAAGAAATCCGAATGCCCTAGTTTAATCTTATAAGGTTGCATATCCTATAAATTTTACATTATATATTATGTTGCATATCATATAATATCACAGTAAAGTATCATATTATACAACTGTAGTACATACATATGTAGATTCTACATTATTACGTACCTGTATTATTTAGGAACCTTATTAAAATGCAAGATAAAGAAATTTTTTATTTTTATAAATACATGTTTTTCTTGATAAAGTATGTTATCAATATTAATTTTTTTAATAAATGCCACAGAACTTGAAAGCATCATTAATCAATGGATATAGCAAATAGAAAAACTTAATTTTCTTAAGAAAACCCCTAAATTTATCCATGTGAAAAAAAAAAATTGCATGTAGACATGAACACAAGATAGATTGAAGCAGTGAACCAATCGGATGGTTCCAACCTAGAATTGTGAAATGAAGAGATGACTCAGAATCAATTGTGAAATTATCAGTTCCATGGAATAGTGGCGGTTCAACCCACCAAACCCATAGGAACCAACGGTTCCAACTTGCCAAAAAAATAAATAAATAAATAAATTGAGATTAAAATTAAAATAATATTTAAATTTTAAATTTTTTTCTATGTGAAATAGGAAAAATTAATTTTCATTCATAATATTTAATATGTTATTATTATTAATAATATAAAAAATAAATATATCAAAAGAGTATGTGTGATTGAATATTTATATAATTCAATAAGAGAAAGTTGTCATTCCTCATTAGTATAGGATTAAAATCAATTTTTATCTTTTAATTTTTTTTCATAGACTTTTATTTCACATTATTAAAATTAAAACTTTACTTAAGTGTGATTTTAAAAAAATAAATGCAAATTCTTTTTGAATTTTTATAAAATAGACTAAAAACTATTAAGAGTTTTGAGTTTATCATCTTTTTAAAATTTAATTTTTTTAATTTGAAAAAAAAAATTGAGTTCCCGTGAATCGATAAGTCTTAAGACTCGACCTAGAACCAAGTCCCATGATTAGGGCCGGTAATGCGGGCTAAATGGGTCAGCCCGCCCCGATCCGCACCAGCTCGCAGGTGGTTGCGGGTCAGGAAAGTCTGCCCGCCCCACCCCGCGGGCCATGTGGGCTGGCCCGCAATGACCCACAATAAATTTTTTTTATTATTATTATTATGTAAAACAGGCGGCCGGCAGCCTTCTTCAGCGACGAACGGCGGTGCCGTCACTTCAGTCAACGTCGTCCTCAACTCCTCGTCTCGTCATCGTCACTTCAGTCGATGTCGGCGTCGTCAGTCGCGATCGCGGGTCCTCATTCCTCAATCGCGGTCCCCGCGGGTCGCGGTCGTGCTGCACAGTAGTCGCCAGTCGTCGGTCGCGGTCGTGCTGCACAGCAGTCGCCAGTCGTCAGTCGTCGGTCGCGGTCCTCGCGGGTCGCGGTCGCGGTCACAGTCGCAGGTCCTCAGTCCTCAGTCGCGGTGGCGGTGGTGGTCGTGCTACACAGCAGTCGTCAGTCGTTAGTCACGGTAGCGGTCACGGTCGAGGGTCCTCAGTCCTCAATCGCGGTCAGCTGCGGCGGTGCAGGGCATGGCAGATCGTCATGTCGTCCTCGTCAAGTCCAAGTCGTCATGTCCAAGTCCAGTAGGCGTGTCATGTCCAGCAGCCAGCAGGTCCCTCCAGTCGGCAGCCGTTGCACTTGTGCAGAACTGTAGAAGTTCCGGCGGGTTGGCCCGCCGCCTGCGGGGATTGCCTGCCCCGTGGGTCAAGCGGGCACGGGCCAAAATGGCCCGCACCCCTGCGGGTCAAAATTTTTTTGCCTACCCTGCAATTCCCACCCCTACCCATGATTCTGGAGCTAGTTCCCCCATTTTAGGGATTCAGAATCACCGGGCCTGAGTCTCGGGTGATTTTCGCTCCATGACCGTGTTTATGCATGCACAAGGAACAAATTGACTCCTCTAGTATCATTGATTTCAACTTGAGTTTTTCTCAAGTTTTCAACGGGTTTCGTAAAAAATTTCAAATGTGTGGATAAATTAATAAAAATTTTCATGCAAATACCTTAAATGATACATATTCCTATTTTTTTTAAAAAAAAAAAAAAAAAAACCGTAATCAAACAAATGCTTATAAAAAAGAACAAACAAACAGACACTTACATGAAATTGACTTGCAAATCAGATTCCGAGACCACGGAAGAACAAGCACAAGTCCTACGTCGTAAAGTGGTTTATCATTCTCTTTGTACTTTTATCTGTTTTCTTTAGAGTGAAAAACTATGGAAAACAAATGATGAGGTTTCATGTTTGCTTATGTGGTTTTTGTGTTGATACTTTTGGTTAGTGTGTACAATTCTCAATCTCAACTTATACTAACTAATGTACACACGATCATAAGGTAGGATCGGCGGTTTCAAGTCCCTATAATAGGAATACAACCCCAGAACTGTGAGACCTTGTTCCGGGCTGGGTACAAGGACCAGCTAGTTCATGCAGCCAGTTTCAAACCTGTGAACCGGTCTCATTTTTTTTTTCTTTTGTTTTTCAAATTAAAAAGAAAAATATATAATTTTAAAATATTAAAAATTAAAAAAAAATTACAAGCATAAAACTCTTAATCATTTTTAATCCATTTTATAAAAACTTAAAAAGGATTTATATTTATTTATATAAAATCATATTTAAGTGGAATTATCATCTTAACAATATGAGATAAAGACAACAACAAAAAAAATCAAAAGACAAAAATTAGTTTTAGTCTCATAGAAGCCTACAAAGAAAATTGAAAGATAAAGGTTAATTTCAATCCTACATTACTAAGGAATGAAAACTTCTTCTTATTGAATTCTATAAATATTTAACAACACATACTCTTTTAGTGTAAATTTTGTGAATGAAAATTAATTTTTCTTATTTCACATGTAAATAGCTCAAATTTCTAATATTATTTTAATTTAAATTTAAATTTTTTTAGGTGAATTGTAACCACCGGTTCCTATGAGTCCGATGGGTTGATCTATGGATCCAGTGGTTCCACAATGAATCAGGAACATGGGATAACACTTTTAAATATGATATATTTTTAAATATTTTACAAATATTGTGCCCGAAAAAATTATTTTCAAAATAAGTTATTAAGGTACATACAACATTCATGCTTTTAGTTCAAAAAAAAAATTACATTAAAAGTGTGGACATTATTCATGCCTTTAATGCAAAAAGAAAGAAATAAATTTACACTGAAAGCATGGGTGTCACCCACGCCGTTTGTGCCATTTGTGCTTTCAGGATAATTTTTTTTTTAAGGCCCAGACTCCACTCACACCACCTTTAGTAAAAAAAAAAAAAAAAAATTACATTAAGGTACAGATAGCATTCGTGCCTTTAATACAAATTTGCAGAAAGCACGAATACCATCTACGCATTTAGTGCAAATTTATGAAATCACAAATCGCACGTCTTCAAAACATATTTTTGAATAATTATTTTAAATATAATATTTATGAAATATTTTTTAAAAAGTATTATATTTAAGAGTGTGATCTCATGAACTTGCCAATTCACGATTTCAAGTCGAAACCGTCGAGCCAATTCCGGGCTGGTTCGTAGTTCCGACCTATCCCGTAACCGTGTTTAGACTGATGAAGGTAGGTTCTCATTTGTGGCCTATTGGTAAATACATAAAAAAAATTTACAAAGTTTTGGTTTTGTTTTTGTGCCCCTCATGCCCAGACAGCCCCACAACCAAAATGCATTTTTATAAAAACTTATTATCAATAAAATCGTTGACAGTGTGAATTGAAACCAACTTAGCAAAACCATCTTACTACGTTTCTTTGTTATGCTGCATTATGGCATTAATCACGTAAACTGTCATCTTATATCTTTTGTATCCATTTCAACTCCAGCATTTAGAAAATATCAATATTTTTTTCTCTTTCTGAACCGATATCCGGATAATTTTTTTTTCTATATATTTATTATAATTATGGTAAAGGATATAATTGAATAATTAAGGTGGAAAAATAAAAATTCTTTTTTGGTGATTGAAAAGTAACAATTTACGTGTTTTAAGAGCAAGTGTTTCCGAAATATATTGCATTTCAAAAGAGATTTTTATTAGTATTCTAATACTCTACTTTCTCTGTTCGTACTTTTATTATCTTTCAATACGAAGCTTTATTTTTTTGTAATAATTTGTTATTAACAACGTGGATTGATTAAAACGATAAGATATAAAATTTTCCTAGTGTTCATTAAATAATTACTGTCTTTTTTCTCAACACATTTGATGACACCTAACTTCATATCAATGATCGATGATATTTAAAACATTTGGATACAGAATCGACGTATAATTGTATAGTTTGCTTTACAAGTTCAAGCGCTTACATGGGATTAAGGGACATGCATCAATAAAGAAGTTCTAAACAACAAATGTCCATTTAGGTTTTGGACACTAGTTAAGCACCTTAAATAATAATTTTTCACTTTTTTTCATGGTTCACTGCACACTTAAAAAAAATGCAGAGGTAAAAAATTTCTTTATTTGATGCATTAACAAGTGTTTCGTGCATAACATTTAATGGGCATAAAAAAATTCCATCATTTTGCAACATTGAATACCCGATTTATGAAAAAACAAATATATAAAAAAGTGAAAAGTTTCTTTACTTGACATTTTAACAAGTTCCATAGGTAGCAGTTGACATTTTCGTATTGCATAAGGTGAAATGAAGAGTATTGGACTCCATCTCACTTGCTTCTAAGATATTACAAATTATGAATGTAACATGACTACTATTGTAATTACCATAACTATCACTTTCATAATTGATTGCTATGTGATTAATGATTTTTATATTTCAGGCACTTGTAATGCGGATGGATCTCCCTCTAGTTTGCTCTAATAAGGGATAGCTCATTAATGTTATTTTTGTTAATGTAGCTTTGATGATGTTTGATCTATTACTTTGTTAAAGTAATTTTTCTTAATTATGTTTGATCATGTTACTCTCATGTATGGATGATCCTCATCTTTTGGCATGCCAAGTTATTCCATTTTTGTTTGCCTCATTGCACAATGGGAGCTTAACTATGGACATTGTAGTTGAAGAGGCTTTTGGCTAGAATAGTCATGAAAATATCTCGTGAGTTATAGTATTATACGTGACTTTAAAAAAATAATATGTGATGAGATAATTAGGAAGAGAGTAATAAAAAAAGAAACAAACAATCTCAAAAGTCTCAAATACACAAGTAACAATTAAGGGAGTTAAGAGGACTTCAAGAGTCAATATTGCCATTTTTAAGAAATAAATATTGTTCTTTACATTAGTTCTTATTTAATCCTTGAAAATAGAGAATTTACAATGGAACATTGTCTCTTTAATCTTTGAAATTCTTTGAAATGAGGAGAAATGGCTAAGTATTATATATGAATTCTTAGGTCCGATGAATCAATCAAATCACTTTAATAATTAATGAATATAATAAAGTATACTCATTTCAAGGTTATTATGATGAGTTTGTTAAAGGCTCAAGATAGTAACCTTCTTCACATGAGTCTGATTAGAAAAAGTTAAATAAGGGTAAATTGGATCAATGGTTATTTGCAAATCTTACTTATTTACAAGAACTGTAAGTTGGACCCTCCTTTAGCTGCTAATCGAATTGCACTAATAATCCTCAACTCGTCCGTCTTTCTCATGTATAGATTGCAGTCCCAATAGTTAGTATTAACATATGACAAACAAAAGAAGGTTGACGTCTCGAGACATGAATTTCTAGGAACCTTTCTCTTTTATCACATTTCCATTTTAGCCACTATGCTTGAAAGGGAATGACATCATGTAATTATGGTTTACCAGCGTCGTATTGCTTGTTTATCCGCCATTGACTTTTCTGCTGGAGCTAAATCTAAACTAATGTTTTTGTTTATAAATAGTGATTTGAGCAGGAACTACATCAGTGGACCAATCCAAGCTAGTTTTGCCCAACGTCCTCTCGTTACTCTGTAAGACAGTTTGCTAACACAGAAATTGAAAAATCTTTTTGACAATTGATCTTTTGGAAGATGCTCGAGGACTGACAGATATGTAGTATGTTCTTTAGGGAACTCCGCAGAAACTGGATTAATGGTACAATCCCAAAGGAAATTGGAGATATTTCGACACTTGAGGAGCTGTAAGTTACTCAAAAATTTTGATATTGCTGTTAGTGCAAGACATTCTGTGATGTGATACTGTTTTCTTGGGTTTTAAGCGTCTTGGAAGATAATCTACTTAGAGGCCCTCTAGGTGATAACCTTGGAAATTTGAAGAACTTAAGGAGACTGGAAGTACTTCACGTACATTCCAAACTCAATAGCTGCTTAAGATCAGAAGTTTTTCCACCACAACTATATCTCTCAGTGATTTAACCACGCTCTCGTCATTGATATTTGAACATCTTTTTCTGTCTCTCCCTCTTTCTTTTTTTCACTCTAAAAGAAACCTTATACCCTCCTTGCTTATATTGACATATATTATCTACCTTTAGAAAAGACACTAATGTGTATACATGAAACTTGCAGCCTTCTTTCTGCCAACAATTTTTTGAGAGCAATACTCAGATCATTTGGCAACTTGAAGATCTTAACTGATATGTGAGCAATACAGTACTTTATTTGGTAGATAGACATTAAGTTTTGCTTTGAGGTTTCTTCTAACTTCTCATTTTTGCTTGGCAGTCGACGATGGAAGTCCGCTCTCAGGAAAAACACCTGATTTTATAGGGAATTGGACAAAGCTTGAAAGGCTGTATGTACATTACTCAATTTCTCCATTTGTATATCTCATAATTTCTTGAAAAATCCCTTCTGATATGAATTTATCCGTCGAAGAGATATGCAAGGCACATCTATGGAAGGCCTTATTCCATCTTCAGTATCTCCATTGACAGGCTTGAGAGAATTGTGAGCATAGACGTCTCTCTCGTGTTTCTTTGTGGTCGTGGCATAGCTATAATATTTATTTTTACAAAACATTTCTACTTGTGATTTTTAGGAGGATATCCGATCTGACTGGCTCAAGCTCATCTTTTCCTAACCTGACAACCATGGCTGACATGACAGATTTGTGGGTTTATTTTTATGGATTCACATGAAATTCCGATCCTTTTGTAATCCAGTTTCTCGATCAGTAAGCTCATCGTGCTTTGATTGTTCCCGATTCAGGGTTCTAAGGAATTGCTTACTTGCTGGTTCAAATTCAATAACAGATTATGTTGGTGACATGAAAGATTTGAAAACACTGTTTTGAGTAAAAGAGTTTGAATTATTTTATCGAGTCCAAATATAGTTTTTAGTTTTCTGACAAATATTCCATAAAAAGGTTGCATTGAGTTCAAATGTCATTTTTATCTTATTCGGTGTGTTCTGTTGGTTTTTGGGCAGAGATCTAAACTTCAATAGGTTGACGGGTGAAATTCCGGATACTTTCCAAAGCCTACATGTTCTAAATTACATGTAGGTGACCAAGTCATGATGAAAGGTCTCTTGCAGAGACAAACTCATTGCCCTAGTGTATTGTCTATGGTAAAGAGCAAAGACAGTGATGGAGGCACAAGGGACAAGGGACACACGGCCTGAACACACGGCCGTGTAGTGATTGGTGGATTTCCACAGAGTCATACACGGCCCCCATACATGGCCGTGCATCGAGACCGTGTATTCGATCCAGATTTCCACAGAAGCATACACGGCTTCCTTACACGGCTAGGAGACGGCCGTGCATCGCGACCGTGTATTCGATCAAGATTTCCACAGACGCGTACACGGCTTCCTTACACGGCTAGAAACATGATCGTGTACCTAGTCAAGAATATTTACAGAGTCATACACGGCTTACATACACGGCCGTGTATGAGACCGTTTGTAGACGCGCATCTTATTATTTTTCCACGTGTACGCTTAGATTTTCCCCTTTTAGATATTTTACGGGGCCATATAAATACTCTTTTGTCAGATAGATTAGGGTTACGTTTTATTATCATATTTGAATACACTTTGAGAGAGAATTTTCTCCAATTTCCAGGTTGTGCGCAACTCGATTTGCATCAAAGAGTGTTTCTTTGTTGTGGAAACCAATCTAATTTCGAATTCGTTTCGTTTTCGCTTCCCGCGCTGCGTCAGTTGGTATCAGAGCAAGGCTATTTCCTGTGGAGATGTCAACTCATCAAGGCTACGATAGCGGTCGTGTTCTTGACAGTGTTCAAGATGCGAGGTTTCAAGGGAACCATCAATGGGTTCCTAGGGCAGAGTTCGACGCAATGCATCAGAAGGTCGGGCATATGGAACGGCACCTTGATGAACTGATCGAGCGTTTCGATGCTCTGGTGGTAGACCCCAATAGGGTTGGAGGCGCTGGCAGAAATCCACCACGTGCGGTGGAGGAATTCGGGGGACGCGTGATCCGACCTATCGTTGAGAACAGGTAGGGGCATGTGGAGAGTGAAGAGTCCAGCGAAGAGAGTAATGATACGTATGGAAGTAGACCACGGCGAGGACGTGGTGGAAGAGGTGGTGGTCATCGGATGGCTCATCATGGAAACCACCCTAGAGAAGGTGAGCACAGGAGGAACCGTGGGGGTTATGATCACGGGGATGGCGGAGACTACCGTCTGAAGGTTGATATTACATGGTTCGATGGCAGTCTCAACATCGAAGGCTTCCTTAATTGGTTAGCAGAAGTAGACCGGTTCTTCGACTACATGGAAATTCCCGAGGACCGTCGTGTAAGGCTGGTGGCATGTAGGTTGAAGAGTGGTGCTTCGGCATGGTGGGAGAGATTGCAAAGTAAGAAGCAGAGGGAAGGAAAGCACCCGGTGAGATCATGGTATCGCATGAAGCAGTTGCTGCAACATGAATTCCTCCCGCCGGATTACGAGCAGATATTGTTCCAACAATATCAGCGGTGCCGCCAAGGATAACGTTCCGTGCATGAGTATACAGCGGAGTTCATGAGGCTGGCAGAGCGGAATGATTTGAGGGAGAGCGAAGGTCAGCAAGTTGCTAGGTATGTAGAAGGACTGAAACTACAAATTAAAGACAAGATTGGGGTGACGATGGTGAGAACCCTCGTAGAAGCAAAGAACTTGGCTCTCTGAGCCGAACTTGTGTTACAAGAGCAAGGGAGTAGATATGGGGGAGGACGGAAAGGGTATGTAGGCGAAGCTATAGGTGGTGGTAGTCGACCGGTACTTGAGAAAAGTAGGACTACACCATATAAACCAATTGAGGACATGTCTAGGAGGGAAGAGAAAAGTGAGGGGAAGAAGCCAATGGAGCAGAAGGGAGCTCAAAGACAGAACAACCCCTATACCAAACCTATATTGGGCAAATGTTTCCGATGCAACCAACCGGGTCATCGGTCAAACGAATGCCCAGCGAGGAAAAGCGTCAACATCCTCGATAGGGAAGATGATGAGGAAATCTGCTGTGAGCCCGATGGAGAGGGAGAATATTATGAGGAAGAAGAAGAAGCAGCGGAGCCAACATACGTAATTCGACGCATGATGCTCACCCCAAAGCAAGAAAAGTTCACGCAAAGGCACCAGTTGTTTCGCACACGGTGTACTATCATGGGGAAGCTATTTGAGTTAATAGTAGACAGTGGCAGTTACGAGAACATCATAGGAAGGGAGGTTGTGACACAACTACAGCTGCCCGTCGAGAAGCACCCGAATCCTTACACTATTGGCTGGATCAAGGCCGCCGAGAAAATTGAAGTTAAGGAAAGATGCAGGATACCTTTCTCAATAGGGAAGTACCGCGATGAAGCATTCTGCGACATTGTAGACATGGATGCTTGCCACATCTTGTTCGGGAGGCCATGGCAATTTGACGTGGACGCGCAACATGCGGGCAAATAAAATGTCTACAGGTTGGAGAAGGAGGGTGTGAAGTACACCTTATTGCCGTTGAAAAGGGAAGGACGTGCTAAAGAGAAGAAGGTTAAGAGTCGCTCATTCTTAACTATCACTCAATCTGAGAAGGAAGTGATGGAGGACTTAAGGGAGTCGCGAGTGGTGCACGCCCTCATCGTGAAAGGAGTGACCGAAGGAAGGGAGGAGCTTGATGGAGAAGTGCCAGGGGCAGTGAAGGATCTTCTTGAGGAGTTCAAGGAAGTGATTCCAGACGACCTACCCGAGGGACTACCCCCTCTGAGGGATATTCAACACTAGATAGACCTGGTGCCCGGAGCTAGTCTCCCAAACCTCTCGCATTACAGGATGAGTCCCAAGGAAGCCGGGATTCTACAGGAGAAGGTCCAAGAGCTTTTGGACAAAGGTTTCATCCGGGATAGCTTAAGCCCATGTGCGATTCCAGCGTTGTTAACTCCTAAGAAAGATGGGAGCTGGAGGATGTGTGTTGATAGCCGAGCTATCAACAAGATTACCATAGGGTATAAATTCCTTATACCCCGCATCGAGGATATGTTGGACCGTTTGAGTGGCGCTACTATCTTCTCCAAGATAGACTTGCGAAGTGGATATCACCATATTCGGATCCGCCCTGGAGACGAGTGGAAAACGGCGTTTAAGACCAAGGAGAGGTTGTATGAGTGGCTGGTGATGCCATTTGGGTTGAGTAACGCACCGAGCACCTTCATGAGGGTAATGAACCAGGTATTGAAACCTTTCAATGGTCGTTTCCTTATTATATACTTTGACGATATTCTAATATACAGTAAATCCGAAGAAGAACATTTAGAGCATCTAAGGTGTGTGTTGTCTACATTAAAGGTGAATAAGTTGTTCGCTAATCTCAAAAAGTGCACATTTATGTCAAGGCGACTGTTGTTCCTTGGGTTTGTGGTTAGTAGTGAGGGAGTGATGGTGGACGATGAGAAGGTGAAAGCAATTAGAGAATGGCCTGTTCCCAGAACCGTTACAGAATTGAGAAGCTTCCTCGGCCTAGCTAGCTTCTACAGAAGGTTCATTAGGCATTTTAGTACTGTTGCTGCCCCCCTGACCGAATGCTTAAAGAAGGGAAAGTTCCAATGGGGCGAAGAATCTAAATTGAGCTTCATGAACTTGAAGCAGAGATTGTGTAGCACGCCTGTACTAGCGCTACCAGACTTTGAAAAGTTGTTCGAAGTGGATTGCGACGCTAGTGGGGTCGGAGTCGGTGTAGTACTATCACAGGAGAAAAGACCAATAGCCTTTTACAATGAGAAGTTGTGCGAAGCAAGGAGGACTTGGTCTACCTATGATAAGAAATTCTACGCCGTGGTAAGGGCCCTTAAAGTGTGGGAGCACTATCTAGTCGGGAAAGAGTTCATTTTGTATTCGGATTGTGGGGCTCTTAAACACTTGAGTGGTCAGACCCGAATTAGTAAGGATATGCACGCCAGGTGGATTGAGTTCTTGCAGAGGTTTCCTTTCAGGTTGATGCACAAGTCAGGTGTGCAAAACAAGGTCGCGAACGCCCTGAGTAGAAGAGCGAATGTCCTGCTTACTTTGAGTACAGACATTGTCGGTTTTGAGAAGCTAAAGGAACTATATGAGAATGACAGCGACTTTAAGGACACTTGGATTAAGTGTGCCAATAGGGAACCGTGTGACGACTATCATATACATGAGGGGTACTTGATGAAAGGGAACCAGCTGTGCATTCCCGAATCTTCTTTGCGGGAAAAGCTTATCAGGGATCTGCATGGTGGAGGACTGGCAGGACATATGGGTAGAGATAAGACCCTAGCCGCAGTTACCGCCAAATACTTTTAGCCTCGGTTAAGGAGGGATGTGCATCGGATTGTGGAGAGGTGCTACATTTGTCAGGTGTCTAAGGGGCAATCCTAAAACACTGGCCTATATACTCCTCTTCCCGTGCCCTCAAACATTTGGGAGGATTTGTCGATGGACTTTATACTGGGTTTGCCTCGTACCCAACGAGGTGCTGACTCTGTGTTTGTTGTAGTTGACAGGTTTTCCAAGATGGCTCATTTCATCTCATGCAGGAAGACCGCCGACGCACGGGCTATTGCGCGGCTGTTCTTCAAGGAAGTGGTGCGGTTGCATGGAGTCCCAAAGTCCATCACATCTGACAGGGATAGCAAATTCCTTAGTCGCTTTTGGAAGACCCTCTGGTTTATGTTTGATTCATCCCTGAATTACAGCAGCACCGCTCATCTTCAAACTGACGGACAGACCGAGGTAACTAACAGGACCCTCGGAAACCTCATCAGAAGCATCTGCGGTGAGAAGCCGGGACAGTGGGATCAAGCATTGGCTTAGGCTGAATTCGCTTACAATAGTTCTGTCCACCGAACTATTGGAAGGTCTCCATTCTCAGTGGTATACACAAAGACACCACAACATGCGCTGGACTTGCTCAAATTACCCAAGGACATGGTGAGTGATGTGGCGGCTAAACATATGGCAGAGCAACACCAAGCCACTACTGAGGAAGTTAGGCGAAAGATAGTGGAATCCAACACACGATACAAAGGGGATGCAGATAAGCATAGACGGAAGAAGCTCTTTGCAGTGGGCGATCAGGTAATGGTTTACCTTCGAAAAGAGCGACTCCCTGTAGGGAAGTATGGGAAACTTCAACCCAGGAAGTACGGTCCCTATGAAGTTGTACATAAGATCAATGACAACGCATATGTTGTACAACTCCCGAAAGATATGAATATCTCCTGCACTTTCAATGTGGCGGACTTGTCACCTTTTCATTCTGATGATACGCCTCTATATCCGGACGAGAACTCGGGGTCGAGTTCTCCATTGGTGGGGGAGAATGATGGAGGCACAAGGGACACAGGACACACGGCCTGAACACACGGCCGTGTAGTGATTGGTGGATTTCCACAGAGTCATACACGGCCCCCATACACGGTCGTGCATCGAGACCGTGTATTCGATCCAGATTTCCACAGAAGCATACACGGCTTCCTTACATGGCTAGGAGACGGCCGTGCATCGCGACCGTGTATTCAATCCAGATTTCCACAGAGTCATACACGGCCCCCATACACGACCGTGTATTCGATCAAGATTTCTATAGACGCGTACACGGCTTCCTTACACGGCTAGAAACATGACCGTGTACCTAGTCAAGAATATTTACAGAGTCATACACGGCTTACATACACGGCCGTGTATGAGACCGTTTGTAGACGCGCATCTTATTATTTTTCCACGTGTACGCTTAGACTTTCCCCTTTTAGATATTTTACAGGACCATATAAATACTCTTTTGTCAGATAAATTAGGGTTACGTTTTATTATCATATTTGAATACACTTTGAGAGAGAATTTTCTCCAATTTCCGGGTTGTGCGCAACTCGATTTGCATCAAAGAGTGTTTCTTTGTTGTGGAAACCAATCCAATTTCGGATTCGTTTCGTTTTCGCTTCCCGCACTGCGTCAGACAGTCCAGATGATTCTTTCATTAATACTTAAATATATTTTTTTTTAATGCAAGTATCTCACCGACAACCTACTCGATGGAACAATGCCAAGTTTTATAACAAACAGCAA